>OZ020509.1:40211001-41510845 GCA_963971375.1 Platycheirus rosarum
GCCTCCATAATTAGAAGAGGCCTTGTCCAGACGTCCTGGCTACACAACACCAGCTGGAACAGTCTGAAGGCAGCTACGGGAGAAGAAGCAAAAGTATACGGAGAGGTACTTCTGAAGATAGAACTGGCAGGGCTGACCTTCGCACATACATTCTTGGTAGCTGACATATGCGACGACTGCATACTAGGTGTGGATTTTATGAAGGCACATGAAGTAGTCCTAGACTTTCGAATGCAGGTGTTAAGGTATTCAATCGTCGAGATTCCAATGGTGTACGGAAACGAGAATGCTGTAAATCTTCGGACGATCATAAGCAGTGATGAAATTCTCCGGCCATCTTCAGAAAGAGCGCATCCTAGGTGTTTGAACGGTAAGAAGGACGAAAGTATTTCTGTTCAGAGACTAAGGGCTGAACCTGTAAAGGGTTGGACTGCGGAAGAATTTCGTAATGCACAAAAGGAAGATCCTGACATCGAGCCCATTCTTGTATGGAAGGAATCTATGGATAAGCCGAATGCAAGAGACATCTCCGACAGAAGTCCTACCTTAAAGGCATACTGGGCGCAGTGGGACTCTCTCCATGTAAAAGATGGTGTTTTGTGGAGAAAATGGGAAATGCCGAATGGAAGATCCTTTAAGATGCAGCTTGTGGTGCCACGGTCGAAAGTGCAGGAGATTTTAAGGGAAATGCACGATGAAGAATCCGACGGGCACTTAGGAATCAATAAGACACTGAAAAAGGTACGGGTACGTTTTTATTGGTTAACTGTAAGAAAAGATGTCGAGAGATGGTGTCGAAAGTGCACCACGTGCAAAGCTGGTAGAGTACCCAAAGTCAAGGCAAGCGCTAAGATGCACCAGAACGAAGTGAGCGCCCCGATTAAAAGGATCAACGACACACACCAAAGAACCCAAAGCAATATAAACATTGCGAGAGACCGCCTGAGGACCAGATACGATGCGCGAGCAACAGCACCTGAATTCAATGAGGGAGATCTGGTATGGCTTTATAACCCACATCGCAGAAAGGGAAAATCGCCCAAGCTTCAGCAGGACTGGGAAGGTCCCTACCAAATAGTTACGCGCATTAATGACGTCGTTTTCCGAATCCAACGAGGACCAAGAGCAAAAATGAAAATTGTCCATGTGGATCGACTGCATCGTTACCACGGAAACAATGATGATGTGCTTGTTCGGGACGAACAGAACTAAGAGGGGGACAATGTGATGTGGCAACAAGTTTAGATACATTTTGTAAACTAACGACATCTGTTGGATTCATTGTGTACAACAACCACCATTTATTGTGTACAACAACCACCATTTATTGTGTACAACAACCATGCCCCTAAAAGTATGCTACATATTTGCCACATGTTTTAACTTAGTACTAAATCGAACTTGACGAAACAATTCGAGACTCGAATTAGTACCGAAAGCTTAGATTGTGCCAGAACCAGACAGAAGCTTCCAGAAGCTTTTAAAGTTGTATAAATACAAGAGTAGATTGCATTGACAGTTCAGTTTATTTTCGAAAGTGGAATTGTTAACAACTGGAAGTATTAGTAAAAAGTGATTGAATTGAGATTAAATAAAAAGTGTTGAATTATAAAAACGTATTTGAATTGTGAATAAGTGAAATAAGTTAAATTGGTGTTATTTAAACTGAAAGACGTTGTGTTTTATAAAATAAAGAGATTTGTTTTATTATTGTGGAATTTTGATTGAGTTTTATTTGTCGAACCCCAGGCCAAAATATCACAGTATTGTCATGTTCGAATCTTATCTCAAAATTTTTAATCTGCACGATTGCATAACTTTATTATAGTACCTATAATCGCTAGTAAATTTTTTTTTTATTTTAAGCTAACACGGTGCCTCCAAACTCCAAGAGCTATATTTTATAGAGAAATACAATGATAAACAGGAATACTGGGTATGCAAGTATGATGCATAAAAACGCTTTCTTAGTATTGCCTGAAGTCACTATCATATTGTATTATTCTTTTATTTCTTTAGCGAAGTCTTTATCTTAACATTGAAGATTAATTGAAAAGTATGTACCTATTATGTATGTAATGTTTATTTAAAAAAATTAAATACGATTTTTGTTTCCGAAGCTAACGCAAGCAAAGCCGCGAGCTCAGCTAGTAAAAATAATAAAGTCGAAATATAAATCACGAGAAATGGGAAATAACCCCCCAACGAAATAAAACCCCAAACGGAAAATGAGATAACCCCCAAAATTGGGGAATAATTTCACAGTGAAATCGAAGATGAAATAAGTCCCCAAAAAGGTATAAAATAACCCCCCAAAATAGATATGAAATAAGTCCCTAAAGGATTGGGTTCGATATCTCACTTTTTTATATTCCTTTTTTGAAATCCCGCTTTTTATAATCCTATTTTTTATAATCCCGCTTTTTATAATATCGTTTCTTGTTTATAATCCCGCTTTAAAATTTTATTTTAATAAACCATCTAGATTTGATTGCAAAAGTGGGGTAAAAAAAATTAAAAACAATTAAAATAAAAAGAGATTTTTTAGTTACCTTTTTATTTTAAATTAGTAATGGGGGAAAAATTGAGAGGAAATGAATTTTTTTATGATTTTTTCACGATTTGTACGATTTTTTTTTCGTTTTATGAATTTTTTTTTCAATAATTTTTTTTGTTTAATATTTTTTAATTGGAATTTCTCATGCGATTAACAATTTCGTAGCCAAGGGAGTCAATTCCCCCCTTCGGGTCATTATTGAATTCGAAATAGGTACAAGGTTAGGTATACGCAATTTGTTTAATAATTCAGAATGCTTACAAACAAAAATTTAGATAGGTAAGGGGGACATGCTGCCCCGTGCAACTTACCTGCTTGGGGCCACTATAAGATTTGGAGTAGGTGCGAGGTTCATTCATTCATAATACCCAAGAACACATTTTTGGTATTTATTGGAAAGCTTGCACCCCCTACAACCCTCTGCTTGGTGATACTTTTGGATTAGGAAAATGCCAGAGGATCACCAAAACCTACTAAAATGGGTTCACTGAAATAAATAGAAATGTAAAAATATGCCAATCGTTCAGTTTATAGGTAAAATAAATCACTTTTTCTAGTGATTACCCAAAATTTGAAAATTGAAAAAAATAGAAAATTAAGTTTCCTCGCGAATTTTTTGTTGGCAAAATCGCGCGATTTTTATCAACTATTCTGTTCAAAACCACAATAGCCAGGCAATGTGAGGCTTGTTTTGTTACAGTTTTCTAGTAAATTAACCAAAATAAAAGTGATCCCAGACGGGGGTTTGCAGGGAGCAGCATAGCCTCCAATATCTCACTGTTTAAAGCCCATTGTTTCATTGTTGATCTGGGGACATATTTCATCATGAAAGAAACCCCCAATTTTGGAGACTTATGTATTTCATATGAAGCAAATCCCCACCTACATACAAATTTTGGGGGGTTATTTCCTGGAGCCCAAAAAATTAACTGGGTCATTTGAGAATATTCATGACATTACATTACATTACATATTGATCTGCTCCGTAGATAAATCTACGAAGCAGAGACACTTATGAGCACTGGCTGCTGAGGCCATCGGCTCAGACAATTACAAAGACAACACACAAGACGACATTGATACAGGACAGAACAGAAGATAGAGGGAGGACGGAAAAACAGAAAACACATAACACATGTCAACAGTACGCAGTTGGTTTCGAGACGGTCCGCCATCTTTCCACTAACCACGCGCAACGATGCTTGATTTCGCTGATCTCACGGGAAGCGATGCTTTATCGGAGCCAAGGCCGTTGACTTGAGAATATTCAATTTTGAGTACACGTTAGAAACTAATTTTCAACAAGCAAATGCTCATACTCGTATGAAAGTGCCTCCAACGACTGTAGAATTATATCAACTCTGCAATCATATCTAAATAAATAATAAATAAATCCCATTGGAGACTTTACTTTTGCTCTTGAAGTTAGTAGATGCAGCTTCTCCTCTCTTTCATATTTTGTTGGACCTTTTTAAACGAACAGGATCGTTGAATTCGTTTGTTATACTTTAATTCTCATGAGGATGTTTTCGGAAAGTCCTTGGTATTTTAACTAAAAATTTCGTTTCCTTCTGTACGCTATTAGCTCTGCCCGTTGTTCAACATTTTATTTCCCCATGGATTTACTTGTGAAATTCTTTTAATTATTCCAAGTTTAGACAGCACCTTGGGTAAATCCTTCTACCAAATTTCAGTTCCTCAAGTCTTCGCAGCAATGTGTCATCACACTTAAATTTCGCTGACAAATAAAATGTTAAGATTTCATCCCTAAGGCAATACACAGGTGTAAGAAGCTGCAAGACAAATAAAGTTACAGAATGAATAAAGCAACATATACATATGTGTCGATGTTAACTTTATAGTAAAAATCCTTTAGGAAAAGTGTTTGAGATACCTCTAATCCAAAGCTGACAGTTCAACAGGTAAGGCTTCCAAGTGTTCCTATTTTGACGTAACATTGTTTTAAGTGGTTGCAAGTGCAGAAAAATAGAGAGAAATCAAATAAGTCTACTGCTACTGCCATATGACGAGTATTTCTAAAATGGATAACAAGGTCAAACGGAATATCCAGGTTAAGCTGTAAGGATACAATATTAATGCAATGCGCAGGATTGTTTAAGGCTTTTTCAAGAACAAAGAGGTCATGGTCAGGTCTTTTTAAAATAAGCTGAGAAGGAGAGGAACTTTTTTCTTTTCACTCAATATTATTCACATATGATAGCTTCTTTGAGGAGTGTCAGATTAAATCAAGATTTTAGACACCAAGGCATGTTAGATTGGTAATATTATACAAAGGTAAACGGTTGACCGTTAAGGAACGATGTTTTTCTAAATATTTGTAGGTGAAAATATTTTGTGTCATCCTTAAGCTGTCAAGCAGATGTTATCTTTTAATTATGTTGAAATGTTTTCCAAAATATCTTGTTAAAAAATAAAGAATCATTTACCTTTTGATGGACGACAACAAGAAATGAATACAAAAAATAGATTTCCTATAAGATAATAGTTAAGGTATAAAATAACCATTCATCGAAATTAAAAAAAATATATATATATGAAAAATTAAAACAACAACAATTTTTTTGGGAAAAAAACTGTTTTTAAGAGATTATTTCATTAAAATATTGAGATCTTAGAAAATCTCATATTAGATCTCTTTTTTAGAAATCATAGACTGTCAGGAATCCTGAAAACTGTTTGCTGTTTGTTTTGTACAAAAGTGACCCTTAATTCTGCATATAAGCAAGAAGTAAAATTAATGTATTTTGACTCCCTATTTAAAGCTATTGGGATATAACCACAATAAGGATGCTTAGCGGAAAGAAAAAAAATATTGGCTTGCGTCAGCTGTAACCTATATCATACCCCATCATCACCTGTGATGTGGATACTCAGCACACTAAATGAGAAAGGACGAGAATAAATGATTGAAGTGGATCACTCTTTTAACTATAATCTTAACATTCACCTACCTTATTGCAGGCAATAATGATATTGGCCCCACATTCACACTCAAAATCGAAAAGAAGTCTTAGACATTATCCGTGTTTTATTATCATTTTATACCCAGAAATTAGTTCAACTCGTCGATAAAAGGTAATAGTATGTTTGTTGTATTTTTTTGTGTACGACGTATAAAAAACTTCACGGAGAGAATTCTAAGATCAAATCAAGAAAAATGAGCTGTAAATTACGACTATTTTATCTAGGTTTACACCCTAGCTCGGATATTTGTAACTTAAGGCTATTGATTTGCAATTTACGAAACGAGCCGAAATGAAGAAAATGACACTCGAAAATTGTAAATCAAAGCTTTTTAGTGTCAATTATTCAACCGGGAGAAATAAAACATTACCATAAGCATATCACAAATTTATCCCAATTTGTATCAACTCTGTGTTTTCTTCGATTGTAAATTACAAAAGTTTGTTGTAGGTTACCATCTTTTAGTTGTGGATTAAGAATCTTTATTTTTTCTTAGCTTGCAATAAAATAATATTGGCTTACGGAAAAAGAGCCATAATTTAACATTTTTCAATCGTAAACTGCAACTCTTGAAGATCAATTTACTCTCTTTCTTGAAGCATTTCCATCTTAATTCAAAAACATTTTGTCGTAAAATAAGAACCTTTATTGTAATTCACAAATATAATTCTGAAATCACTGGCGTGGTTTAATTTGTATATAGGTACTGTCAGAAAATATAGTTGGCACTACAGCTGTCTATATATATGTATATCTCCACCAAACATGGATGCTTTGTGCATCTGAAGGAACGCTGTAAAATATTAGAAAATGCACGAAAAATATTAAGACCTTTATTGCAATTTAAATTTCAAACATACCTTTTATATAAATTTCCAATTTTTGTGTCCTTGTCTTTGTAATATTAGCTAAGTGAATCAAAAAATTTAAGGAAATGTTAGAAATTATGTTTAAAAGCAATTATAATTGTTTTCATTGTCTTTAATTTACGTGTTACTTATAAGTGTCTAATCACAGTTTTTTACAAATGTTTGGAAGCTATTGAATATCTCGCCGCACCGCTCCGCTATCGCAGCAAAATTGCTTGAAAAAAAGATTTTTTCCTAAAACGAACTTAACCGCTTGGCACTTGTCAACAAATAACCTACTGAACATTGAAAAATAAAAATCAAAAGGGAAACTATAACAATTAAGCACACGTACGTACCACAAGGTGGGCGACCGTTAGGTAAATAATGGTAAGACCTGACATAAACATACATATGTGTAGGTACATACCCCAGTTCGGCTTTAAGGCAGGGCATGACACCATTCATGCTGCGTCTAAGCTCGTGTCTGATGTCCAATGGAACAATGCTAAGAATCAATGCACGGGTGCTTGTCTGGTTGATTTGGAGAAGGCTTTCGACACCGTATGGTTAGAAGGTCTTTATCTGAAACTAACCAGATGGGGCATAAGTAAACCACTGTTATATATGCTCTATGACATGCTTAATGGTAGAAAGTTTGTTGTCAAGAGTGGCAATGTGACTTCTACCACAATATTTAATATAAAAAATGGTCTGCAACAGGGAGCGGTGAACTCGCCAATTCTCTTCAACATTTACACCAGCGATCTTATAGGTAGTCTTACGCAAGCAATTGCGTATGCCGACGATTTAATCGCGTACAGAACAGGTCCAACAGTCGAGGTTATCAAAACTCTCTTGCAGTGTGATTTCGACCAGATTTAGAGATATTGTGATGACTGGAAGTTGAAAATTAACTTTCAAAAATGTGAAACTATTCTGTTTAGAACCCCTTTGTCTAGGGCTTCTAGGGATACGAGAAAGAACTGGCGCAAGCTAGTGATCGCTGGGCCACATGGACATCCACTGGCGAGTAAAAGTGTAGTAAAGTACCTTGGTATCTGGCTGGATCAGTTTCTATATTTCAACCGACATGTAGAGGCTGCTCTGGCCAGAGCTAAGGGAGCTTTTGCCCTGACAAAGCGGCTGTTTTATAGCAGCCGCCTTGATAGCAGGGTAAAGGTGATTTGCTACATGGCCCTCATTAGGCCGATGATTGCCTATGGATGCCCTGTATGGTTCAACGTTGCACCATCTCAAATGGAAAAGATTCGGGTGTTTGAGAGGCAGTGTCTACGTACCTGTCTTGGACTACACAGAACACCAGAGTCGGAGTACAAACATTACTATCCCAACCAGGTTCTATACAACGGGGCCAATATAAACAGGATAGATAACTTTTTAATTAAGCTGATTCGGGGTCACATTGCAAGAGCGATGACCTCGACACATTTTCGGGGCTTACTACCCCAAAGATGAATATTTTCAGAGTGTGCGTCTAAGTGGCTTCGTTCCGCCTGAAGCATTTCTCTTTTTAGACAGTCGGGGGTTGATACAGGATGGATCGGCCATACCGCTAATCTACCACGTCAACCGTAAAGCTGTGGATAGGCGGCTCCTTTACAACCGAGACGTTGCCGCAGAAAGCGGAGCTGAGAGCCTTCGGTTCAGCAGGGTTGTGTCTAATCGGGACCTTAAAGATAGATCCAAACAAGCTCATAAGTTTTGGTGGCTTTAACAGATAATATTGTAGCCGTTTAGATTGTTGTCCTGGTCGGCTTACATAGATTTAGGTTTAGATGTAATAAACAACATTCATGGTGGCACCAAAAAAAAAAAAAAAATATATATATATATATATATATATATTTATATATATATATATGTATATATATATATATATATATATATATATATATATATATATATATATATATATATATATATATCTACTGTGGCTGTTCTAGTATTAAGTAGTTTTAATTAAGGTATAAGGTAGTTTTAATTAGGTTTAATTATATGTTAGGTAGTTTTTAGTTCGATTTAAGGTATTTTAATTTTTTTAAATGAAAACATATAAAGACACCAAGTTTTTTTACCTAATTTTCTTGGTTTAAATAATCTATTTATTTTTAAATCAATAATTGAAAGCAGGCCGAAAGGCATTAGTTTAAGATAAATAATAAATAATTTAGAGCGCCTGCATAGGGCCAGTAAGTTAGTTAAGCAAATAGTTAAGCTAGTTTTTTTTTTAAGATTTTTGTCTAGCAATAAGTTAGTTATAAGTTGAATTAAAATAAAAATGAATTAAAAATGAAAAAAAAAAATGTAGGTACATGCATAGGTTTTCAATTCGTGAAAAGGATTTCAAACAAAAATGTTTATATTTTATTCTATTTTATGCTTGATTCTGTAATTCAGTGATTGTAAATCAGCAAATATTTTAGCGAATTAAGTTAGTGAAATGATGTTAGTGTTAAATCTCAGATCATTAGTAAATTTTATTGATTTTAACGTTCAGTGGATGCAAATCACGAAATATTTTTCTCAATTCAAGATTCATAAGTTGTAGAAGTAGGATAATTCCTTTGAAATAGTAAATTACGCCGGAAAAGTTGTATTTTACAATTTAAGGTGCAAGCATGAAATGTGACTTTTAATCGTAAGTTGCAACTTTAAAAATGTTGCACTTTTAGTTGATTTGAAAGCTAAATTACCATTTTTTGGATCAATTTTGAATGCAAAACTGGAGATTTACGAAAAAAGCATGTTTTGTAAATTACAACTGAACATTTCGCAATTACTGATTTTTTAATTCTTTCCGTGTATGGAAAATAATTAATTTATTTCATTTAATAGATCTAAAAATGTATACTCACATCTACTAGTCTTGAAATCTTTTTTTATGTCATAAATTATCATCATTACAGAAGTTAATTTTGATTTTCACTGCGCAGTTCGACTTAATCAGAGTTGTGTTTTGTATGTAAGTATTTTTAAATGGTAAGTGATTTTTGTGTCGTGTATTCAAATGTTCGTGGTTTAAGAAAGAATTTCTTTCACGTGTACGTCTACACTGTTCAACACAGGCCAGCTGTTTTGGCATTAAGTGAAACTCAGGTTGGAGCAAATACTGATTTATCAGAATTTGCTCTACATGGGTATAGCTTGGTGCCATTACTCTTTTCTCATCATGGTCTCGTGGTCTATGTTAGGAATGATATTGCTTGCCAGAGCCTTCCCCAATATGGGCAATGTTCCAACACGGACTTTAACTTCTTATGGCTCAAATTCACTGTCCGCAAGCATGTCATTCATTATTGTTTTATTTACAGGAGTCCAAATCTTGACAGTAATTCGACTTGTAACGAGTTTGATGCACTGTCTGATTCCATCTCGAAAATTGTTTCCCTTTGTCCTCGCACTGAAATCGTTATTGCGGGCGATTTCAATGTACACAATTCCAACTGGCTCCGCTATTCTGGTCAGACAACACCCGAAGGAAGGTATGTCGAGCTCTTTGCCGGGTTACATCACCTTACCCAACTGATCGATGTGCCAACGCGTATACCGGATGTTGCTGGGCAAGCAGCCCATACTCTTGACTTGTTTCTTACTTCTCACCCTGATAAATATACCATTAGTGTAACTTCTCCATTTGGCACTTCAGACCATTGTATCATTTCAGCTAATTTCTCATCCCCCACCCATCCAGTTAAAGAAAAACTTCCCACCAGGACCGTTTGGCAATACGAGAAAGCCAACTGGGACGGCCTGAATTTCTTTTTCCGAAACTTTAACTGGTCACTATGCTTCCTCGATAGTGACATTGATGCCAGTGCTGAAATGATCACAAATGTGATTCTTCTAGGGATGCGTGCTTTTATTCCTAACAGAGTAAAAAGCATCAAACCTAAAGAAAAGTCTTGGTTTAATTCTGAGTGTAAAGAAGCTATCAGGCTCAAAGAAGTAAGTTTCCGATCTTACAAAGCCAACCCTACAGAGGAAAATCGGAAAAAGCACAAACAAGCAAGGAACTCATGCAACTCCGTTATAGAAAGAACCAAATTTTTGCATGACCAAAAATTACGGCAAAAAATTCTGCAGTGTCCCAAAGGCAGTAAAAATTTTTGGTCATTTGTAAAAAATATAAAAAACTCCTCGACATCTTCGGTTCCAACGCTCATCGACAATAACAAACCAATTGTTTACTCTTCAGAGAAGGCAAACTTGCTCGCCGCCCATTTCGCTGCCAGCTCCACGCTGCCTCAAAGCAACGTTGCCCCTCCTGTACTTGAGAATGTAAATTTTTCCATGGGACACATTTTTTTCCGCACTCGTACAGTAGCAAGAGTTCTCAAAGATCTCGATATACACAAATCCGCTGGCCCGGATGGTATACCCCCGATTCTTCTGAAGAGGTGTTCTTCCACACTGGCAAAGCCACTGCGTAAGCTTTTCCATCGCTCCTACTCTTTTGGAATCTTTCCTAGAAGATGGAAAACAGCATTTGTCCAGCCTGTCCCTAAGAAAGGTGACCCATCCTCCCCCTCCTCCTACCGACCCATAGCACTGACATCCCTTCTTTCTAAGGTCATGGAAACACTGATTAACCGTCAGCTTAAGGAATATCTCGAAGATCGTAAGCTTCTCCATGACCGTCAGTATGGCTTCCGCAGCAACCGTTCCACTGGTGATCTGATGGCATATCTCACCGAACAATGGAACAAATCTTTACATCGCTTTGGTGAAAGTAAGATTATTGCTCTTGATATCTCCAAGGCATTTGATAGAGTTTGGCATGAAGCTCTCTTATCGAAAATGCGTGCTTTTGGGATCGATAATACTCTTGTTCGTTGGATTAGAAGCTATCTTCTGGACCGTTCAATACAAGTTGTATTGGACGGATTCAAGTCTGATTCCCATAAAATAAATGCTGGTGTGCCCCAGGGCTCTGTTCTGTCTCCGACTCTTTTCCTCATTTTTATAAATGATCTTCTGTCTGTTACTTCTAATCCACTTAACTGTTTTGCTGACGACTCTACCCTCAGCTTTTCATATTCGTTCGATAATTCACGTCCTTCGCCTTCGGACGTACAATTGCAACGGTGCCGTATGTCAAGCTCATTAAACTCCGATTTATACAGCATTGTTAAATGGGGTAATAGAAATCGTGTGGAGTTTAATGCTTCGAAAACTCAATGCTGTCTTCTGTCGTTAAAGCTAAACATTCCCCCAATGCCATTGTCCATGAATGGCACTTACATCGAAGAAACCGAAAAGCTCTCAGTACTCGGTATGTGTGTCAACGACGACCTCCGTTGGAACGACCATATATTTGAGATCGCTAAGAATGCTGCAAAGTGCTTAGGTTTTCTGTATCGGTGTAAGAAGTACTTTTCCCCATCTGATCTGGCTACAATTTATAAAGCGTTTATACGGCCTAAACTCGAGTATAACTCCCACCTCTGGGCAGGTGCTTCGCAAACATCGCTTCACCTGCTTGATAGAATACAAAATCGAGCGTTAAGATTGATAGGTAATAGAACTGCCGCTGAAACAATTGCCCCACTCGAACACCGACGCAATGTTTCATGTCTTTCCTTATTTTATCGTTTCTTTTACAAAAAATGTTCACTCGAAGTAGCCAGTTGCATTCCTCCTCTTAAAAGTTTCTCCCGTAATACTCGTCTCGCAAGGAATGCTCATCAGTTCACCCTTGAGCCTAATTTCGGACGTACCGTGAAATATAGGGATTCTTTTTTTAGCCGAACGACACGAATCTGGAATAGTTTACCCGGCGGGATTTTCCCTTGCCATTTTGATCTGCAAACATTCAAAACCAATGTTAATCGGCACCTCCTATCTCTCCCCTCCCTATCTTCGTAATGCCCGCGCAGTGTGTTCTACATTAAAAGGGAAACACATAATCCCTTGTGCGCGCGTTAATTATAAAAAAAAAAAAAAAAAAAAAAAAAAATCAAAATAAATCATGGCTGCTAACCTCGCAAAGAAAATATTTTGCATAACCCAGATCGATTTATTATCACGGGGTGAACCATATTGGTGGTTAGCGATAATAAAACACGGCTATTACCTACACTTGTTTTCTACTCAATTTATCATACGATAATGAATTCCATCTAGTTTCTATCTTTTTCTCAGGCCAAAGATACATCCATTCTGGAGCGATGGGAAGTGTACTTTAATGAACTGTTGAACGGTCAGCTCACGGAAGAAATGGAGACAAATGGAGATAAAACAGGCGATTAATCGGCTCAAAAATAATAAGGCCTCAGGAGCCGATGGTATACCTGCCGAGCTGATCAAACATGGAGGGCCAACACTACATCAAGCAATTCATGAAATCATAGTACACGTATGGGAACACGAAGAGCTGCCAGAAGACTGGCGAAAAGGCATCATATGTCCCATATATAAGAAGGGAGATATCACAAAATGCAGCAACTATAGGGGTATAACATTGTTGAGTACATCCTATAAGATATTCTCCTCTATCCTGCAAGAACGGATAGCCACATACGCTAATACCATAATTGGCAAATATCAATGTGGTTTTATACCAGGCAAATCAACAATTAATCAGATCTTTACCCTTAGGCAGGTGATGGAAAAAAGTCTGGAATTTATTATCCCAACATACCATCTTTTTATAGACTTTAAAGCCGCCTACGATAGCATAGCCTCTTCAACCTGGCGTTGGAGAAAGCAATCCGTGACTCTGGCACGTCAACAAGAGGGACTATCGTCACCAAGTCCAGCCAGATACTAGCTTACGCAGACGACATCGACATCATCGGCTGAAGCCAACAAGCTGTACAACACTCCTTTACCCAGGTCGAGCAAGCGGCAAAATACCTTCGGCTGCACATAAATGAAGGGAAGGCTAAGTACATGGCGGCAACGTCTGCGAGAAATGTTGGTACAACCATCAGGCTAGCGGAGCACGAACTTGAAGTAGTGCAGTCCTTTAAGTGTCTTGGGTCAAAAGTAGCAGCCGATAACAATATGGAGGAAGAAATACGCGGGCGGCTGCTGAAATCCGACAAACCCTACTCTAGTCTGTCAAGGCTCTTTAAATCCAGAAACCTTACCATAAAAACCAACCTGCTACTGTACAAGACTATGGTCTTACCAGTACTCACATACGGATCCGAGACTTGGGTGCTTACAAAAAGGCTCTCTGATCTCTTATCCGTGTTCGAGAGAAAAGTCTTACGGAGAATTGTTGGCCCCGTGTGTGTGGAAGGACGATTCCGGAGAAGATACAATCATGAATTGTATGAAATCTATCTCGAAGCAGATGTTGTTGAAAAAATAAAGCTCGGTAGACTCCGGTGGGCTGGACACCTAGCTCGCATGAGCGAAGAGGAACCAACTCGGAAAGTTTTTTGCGGTACTTTTTATGGTAGAAGACAACGTGGCAGACCTTGCTTACGTTGGAAGGATGGCGTATACCAGGACGCCCGAAGCCTTGGGGTGCGCAATTGGATGGCGTCGGCCAGCAATCGGTATGTATGGAAGGTTGTTGCGCCGATGATGATGATGATGAAAGATACATCCAATTCAGTATAAATTACGAAACTTAAAACAAATCATTATATGCCAAATCATCGGAAAACTGATTGACCAAAATATAGGGACATGTTAAAAATGTTTGTTATCCCGAACTATTATTATACCTGCAAGCAAAAACGGTATGGTTTACAAAAACAAAGATCTAACCTCATCCCTAAAAAAATAAATGACCACTTTCTGTCCGCTTAAACAAATAAGGGAAAACAAAAACCGTAAAAGTGGAGTTCAGGGCTAGAATTACTCGTAAATTTTGTACGAAATGTTTCAATCAAGTTGAATAATCCAAAGAAATTTTTTTGACTGGGGCTCATAAAAAAATCCCTAACGAATTTACAAAAAAAAAAAAAAAACAATTTAGCCCAGTCGGAATGTACATTTGAAATAGAAAAAATAAGATAAGGGTTTTTCTTTTTTAATCGTAAGGGGGACTCATAAAGAGTATTGAGCTTGAATTTAAGGTAAATTAATTTTTGTTAAATAACTCACTTATTTTCAACTTTTGACGAAATATGAACATAACAATATGTGTTCAAAATATAATTTTCTACACCTTTGGTCTTAATAATGTTTTGCCTTCAATTGATATTTTTCCAGTTAATGCGAAAAATATGATTAAGGGTGTTATGGCAAATAACCGTAGATAAAAAAATTATTAAGAACAAAGTTGTAGGAAATTACCAGCGATCTCATTGGGAGTCTACCTCATGCAATTGTGTATGCCGACGATTTAATTGCGTACAGAATTGAAGTTATCAGAATTCTCTTGCAACTTGATTTCGATAAATTTCAACAATACTGTAGTGATTGGAAGTTGAAAATTTGCTTCTAGAAATATGAAACTATCCTGTTTAGAGCCCCTTTGTCTAGGGTTTCTAGGGATACGAGAAACAACTGTCGCAGATTAGTGATCGCTGGGCCACATGGACAATATGGACTGGACATCCCCTGGCGAGTAAAAATGTGGTAAGTACCTTCGTATCTGGCTAGATCAGTATCTATATTTCAATCGACATGTAGTAGCTTCTCTATCCAGGGCTAGGGGAGCTTTTGCCCTGACAAGACGGTTGATTTATAGCGGCCCCCTTGATAGCAGGGTGAAAGTGATTTGCTACATTTGCCCTTATCAGACCGATGATTGCCTTCGGATTTCTTTGTTGTCAACGTTGCACCATCTCTTATCTGCACTTGTTTCAGATCTTAGAGTCGGAGTTCAAACATTATTATTCCAAGGAAGTCCTAACTTTTTATTTGGCTCATTCGCGGACACATTGCAAGCGCGATGACCTTAACTAAGAGACAAATCTTCTGGGCTTGCTAGCCTCAAGATGAATATTTCGAATGTACACGTTTGAGTGGGTTTATCCGCCCGAGGCTTTCCTATACTTAGTCGAGGTCTGATTCAGGATAGATCGGCGATTCCGTTGATCTACCACGTCGGCCCCAGAACAGTCGATAGGAACGAAGCTGAGCGCCTCCCACTTACATATGCTTAGGGTATATCTCTAAAGTTAGGATGCAGTTATGGCGCACCAAAAAAAAAAGATAAAAACCCAAAAAATCTAACAAAATATAAAAAATTATAAAATATAAAAAATTGCTGTGGCTGTTCTAGATTTAAGTTTAAGTTATATTAAGTTTATTTTAAGTTAGTTTTAAGTAGTATAAAATTGGTTAAGAAAATCCATACCCAGTTTTTTATTTTTCTGGGTGAAAAATAAAATCCGCTAGAGTTAAGATTGATTTAAGATATTTTTAAGCCGAAAGGCAATTAATTTTAAGTTAGAGATAAACTTAGAGCGTCCGTATAGGACCAGTAAGTTAATTAAGTTGATAGTTTTAACTAGTTTTTTAAGATTTTTGTCCAGAATTTAGTAGTCATAAGTTAAATTAAATAAAAACCATTGAAAAACTGAAGAAAGCATCCAGCTCTTAATAGTCTTAATTCAAGAGAACCATATACAGACACACAGACACACAGACACATAGATGATAGTATTTTCTTGTGATAATTTAGTTTTGAGCCTTTAACAACAACTATTCTCTCTTATGTGTGGATAAATGTAGAAATGAACGATCCAATAATGGTTTCAGCATTTGTTATTGAATGCATATACATGATATACATATCTACATAATTTCAAATGCATCTTATAGCTTACACTTCATCTAGGTACTTCTGTCCACATCCACAGATTAGAGAGATGTCCATATATCGGAATTTGGGAAGGGCCGTGTGGTCGGCGGGTAGTCGGATGAACTTTACTTGGTTCAATAATTGTGTTTGTTCTTTCATAGTTCTATGCATGTATCGAACATCTCAGTAATATGCTTTTATGCTTAATGGAAATGAGGATATGAAATCATATTAAAGTACACAAATTTATGCGCACAAAATATTCCTAAGTAGCCGGCTTACTCTCAAATCGCAATAGCGATATTTTACATTAGTTTGCTTAATTCACCCTAAGTATCAAAGCCTTAGTTTTTAATATCTTGAAGATCTTAAAATAAAGAATCTCTTCAAACTTATCGCAAATAAGTTTGATATAAAACGATATGTTATGTATCATCAAATAGAAAATTGAACGTGAGAATTAAATTTTTAATTAAATGAACTCAACTTACGAAGCAGGGGAGCCCATAATCACGGAAACTGATGATAACTTTGTCAGTTAAGCGAAGAAGTTGAAGAATTTCTTAAGTGATATGTGTTAAAGCATAACCCACTTGCTCACTGAGCGAAGGAGCAGCATCAATCCACAAACGGATTTTTTTTTTGTTTTTAAAACCTTTATTTTTTTCCTCATGAATGAGGTTTATCATTTCATTCGGCGCATTTCCAGACTGAAAAATTCTCAACTTTTCTCGAACAAAATAAAAACAAAAATCTTGAAAGACCGTAACGAAGAAAATAAAGTTAGTTAACAAACTTTAAATGTACTCACTGTTGGCAAATTTAATTCATCATCGTACCTTGGAAGTCTATGAAACTTTGTGTACTTTAAATAAACAGAACTCAGATGGTTTTACAGGAAATTCCAACGGCACATAATAAAGAAGTCGGTAGCAATAATTTCGGAAAAATATTATGGACAGTATAGAGTATATCTCAAATTTTAACATCACTTAAATATTTAGGGAAACGCTTAGCTTAGCGTAGCCAGATACATGTGAACGTAAATTGCACTCCTTATATTAAGGACAGAATTTTCGTGTTGGGCTTATGTTAAGAGCGTTTTAATACATTTCATATAAAGTTAAAATCATCAGTTTGTAAAATTGAAAACCTTTCCCGCTTTTCTTGCCTATGCAATTTTTTGTTAAATTTCATGTCAATTAATTTGAAATCTTTGTGAGTAACATATTGGTTAACTAATTTTGTCTGCAAATACAGGCATATGTACATACATATGTATATGTATAAAGATGAAAATCTCTCCTAATTGAAGTCCTACACTTAAGTGTGAAATTTAGTACATCGAAATTTTAAAGTGCGTTAGAAATTTATTTATTTTCTTTGGTTAATTTTTTAACAATTCAGTAGAAAGTGTATATTCCATAAAAGTTTTTTTAATTTTTGGTTTTCTGTGTTTGCTGTATTTTCAAAACAGTATTTCGAAAACTGTAGGACAGATTTTGATAAAATCCTGTTTTTATATTTACATTTTTTTTAATTTTGGGTATGCAGTTCTCAAGAGTTTATTGTAATTTTGCACTACTGTCCGAAAGATCCTTAAATACAAAAGTAATGTTGCATATTCCTAAGCTCGCACCTATTCCGAATCCTATAGTCCCAATCAGGGGTTATTATTGGCAATTTGTTTGGCTTCCCGCGACCCGAATTTTCTTTTGTTATCAACCTAAACATATTCTAATCGTTAAAAAATTGTTATATTAAAATTGTGCTGGAGCCCCACTAATTCCTAATAACCGAGTTTGTTAACATACAGCTGATCTTAAAAATTTAAATAAAATGTATTGATTAGTTTTAAAAATATTAAAAAATAAGAAAAAATCTTAAATTAATTATAAATTTTGATGACAATTTTTGAGATTTTTTTTGTTGGTATTGGCCATCATTTGATTAGAAGCAAATTGACGGGAAAAGTCTAATAACGGTACCTTTCATATAACGTTTTTTTTTTAATTTTGGGCTTTCTCGGTAACGACTCATTGGATTTCTGTCAAATTTTATATTTGAATAGACCTATATAGCTGAATTAATTCTGCATATCAAAATTTTGAATAACTTTTTTTTCTAATTAAAATTAATTTTTGAATTGTTTTTTGAAAAAATCAATATTTTTTAAAACTAATCAAAAAAAAATATTTAAAATTTTAAAATCAGGTGTAAATTAATGAAATTTAAATAACTTCATAACAAAATTATAAAAAAAAAATTATTTTCAAAAAACTAAAAATAAAAAACAGGATTTTATCAAAACTGGTCATACAATTTTCGAAATATAACGGTACCCCTCAAAGAACCATTTTTTTTTTTTTATTTTCTAAAAAAAATTGGTTTTTGAAATATTTTGAAAACGAATTGATTGAATTTTTCTCAAATAAGTTTTCAAGGTGAAAGCTACAGATTTTCATATAATGACATATTAAAAAAAATTTATTATTTTTTCGAAAAGGTTTTTTTTAAAACGACTTAAAAAAAACTATTTTTTTCTCGATAGACATTTAGTTTATAAACTTTATTGCATACTTAGTTTTTCCGAGAAAACTAAAACTAATTAAAAACTGAAATTTATTTATTTGTATTTTAATATGTATACATAAATATGCAGCCACTAAGCAATTATCTAGCATAAGAACGACTTAGTCGTGCATTTTATTTAAATTTTTTTCGACGATGTGACCGCCCATATGAGCAAGTGCGTCCGATCCAGTCGTGCAATTTATTTTCACTTGCAATATTGTCTTCGCAGTCGGCAGGAAAATATTTCTCTAGATTATGTTGTTTGTTAAATACGAAGTACCTGCTCTTTTACTTCATTTTACATTGCCATAACTACTATATAATACTTCGATCTTTACATACTTTTTGATTGAAGATTTGGGCTTTATCATCTTCTATAGGAATGACGAATTAATAAAAAAAAAATGCATGTCTTTTGTCCCGACGTTCTTTACGTCGAGTCCTTAATTTTTTTTATTAATTTATGTATAAATTGTTTAAGTTTAATTATTATATCTCTTTGTTTTTTATATGTTTTACTGTTATTTTACTTACGTTTTATCGTCAAAAAAAAATATTTTAATTTATATGTTCTTGCAAAATCCATTGTTTAAATTTTATCCTTTTGCTATAAAATATACAAATACAAATGTTCGGTTGGGTTTCTTTTGATTTTGTCATTTTGTTTATAATTAACTGATGAATTTGAATTTTTACTCTTGAAAATGTAAGAAATAATGTTTTAATTTTTCCAAGAAAGAAAAATTTTTCAAAACTTTGTTGAATATTTATAATTAAAAGTAAGCATTATCCTACTCCTGGGTGACTTTAAGACACACTAAATAACCTACATAACCTATGTACACATCACTTCTGCTTTTTCTTCTAAGGAACTCATCTAATAGTTCAGAGAGTTGTCAATTAAGATCAATTGTATATTTTCCATTATTCCTTCGCCCTTAAGAAGCTGAGACTTAAATACCTACCCATACGTCTTTGAAAAAAAAAATAAACTCAAACATCAAGCGCAATTCAATTTAGACGTCAAGAGGAGCATTGGACTAGCACTAATTCCAAGCAATATGTTAACACTTTGATATTTAGTTAAGGTCCAATAAAACCTTTGAATATGAACCTGACATATCAAATATTCAGTCTTGTAGAGAGGAATATACAAGCTCTGTTGTTGTTTATTTGTTATTGGTTTCCTCTATATGCATTGCATCAGACACTGCATTTGAACGTGCCTGAAATATACACATATCTATATACATACATGCAAAAGTTATCGATATACACCTAAACATACGTTGTTATAATAAATGGAACAGACGTTTGAATATCGAACTCGGATGGGAACGGAAACGGATTACTAAGTATACCAAATTGTATTTCAGAAATAGTGTGTTATAGTTTCGTCTAAAAACGACATGCTTTTAAAATACATAGAAGGTATCTTTTATCTTCTGCAATATAGGCACTGAATAATGGTGCTTGTGCTTTCGGCAGTCTGGAAAATCAACAAGGACATTTTAGAAAACTCATGCAATGTAAGATTCAGTCAAGGAAAAATAGAGGGAGATATGAGAGTGACAAAACATCGTGACTCATATTCTGTTTTTTAAATTGATTATTTTTTATTGCGTTCTAAATATTCTAGAAAACACAGTTGAAGAGGGGTGCTGGGGTTTGACAAAAACTACTAAATGAGTAAAAAGGAAGCTTTCATTATTTTTTATGTCATCCCATTGGAAACTCATTAAATCACATCAAATCCCCACTTACAGATTAGTTTCAAATTTCCAAACTGCTGAATATTCAAGTAAATCATTTTGAACTTCTAGTGACCGCCTCATGGCATGTTTTAACAGAGATTGAAGATAATACCAATTTTCCGATCAGTGCAAATTTTGGCTAATAGCCCAGGAAACAAAAACATGGCTCCATTTAACTTATATAATCTTATTCCTTATACTTCGGCACAACTCTTTCTAATTTTTAAAGGATTACTTTCAGTATAGAAAACCGGTTTCAGAATTATAAAAAAAAATTATTACCAGTGTTCTAGCAGACGTTTAAATCTGCGCTATGCATCATTTTAAGCGAGATTTATGCAAATTACCTGAGATACGCACCTTTATCTCGTTATTTAGATGATGCTAGGTAGAAGATTCTTACTCTGTCAAATAGATATTGAATCCAACTATTCGGTCCATATATCACAGATTTCTTAAAGGTTGAAGAGTCACGTGTCAGGAAATACATTTTTCACTCAAGCCTTTACACGCCTATATCTCGTTATTTAAAGTCCCTAGCTGAGTATATTTTAAATTACTAGACAGCTATTGAGTCCTGCTCTCTGGTTCATGCCTCAAAAATCTACCGGAAATATAACTGCGTCAGAATTTTTTTTTCTTATCAAGCCTTCACATCCTTATATTATATTACCTGTGTAGAGGTCCTGGTCCTACATGAGTACACTTTGCTTTATCAAAAAGGTATTGGATCCAGCTACCCGATCCATATACCATTGATTTTTCGGAATAATAATTACCCCTACAGGAGCAGGTAGAAAGATCAAGTGTCAGGAAATAAATTGTCACTAAAGCTTTCACGCGCCTATATCTCATTATTATTAAACGTTTATGTAAAACATAACTGACTTTATCTCGTTATTATATTTTATATATACATAAAACTGATGTATTATACTAAAAAAAAATAATTGTTTGAAGTAATAAAATATTGACATTAATTTGTGTTTTTTTAATGTTGGTTTCGTTATAAAATTGAGTTATTTTGTAAACGGTATATTGCATAAATAGCTCAAACGACGACAAATTTATTTCCGCATTATGTTATTACTATTTTTATTAAAAATTCTGCTAACGGTTCTATTTTTACAGTTAAACTCCAAAAATGTACTTCAAAAAAAGACCTTAGCTCAATTTTTACCAACCTAACGGCCATTAATTAAAAAAATACAATATTGTAAACTAATAAATTCTCCGTCGTTTGAGGCATTTTTTGAGTGAGAAAGTTATTTTAATTTTTCTGAAAACCTTAAATTGGATATTCCCACCCTGATTGCACGGTTTGCTCAAACCCTAGGGATGCGGATTTTTCCTCTCTTCAAGCATTACTTCCATCCTGTAAAAGTTTGTTTCTATTAGAATTACATACAACTTTTGCACAAAATTCATGCACTATTAGATAGTTAAATGTCTATTTTGACTGGACTATTTGTCCAAGCGGACAAATGGACTTTGCCATTTTAGGTGGAGTTAGGTTTCCAGGGATAAGTACCAAAACACGAGAAGAAAGAATAATTTTTAAACATATCTTATATCTCACAATAAAAATCTATTATTATTGAATATTATTGATTATACCGCTGGTTTTTACCAAATAATATATAGGTATCAGAGCATGAATCAAAGCAAATAAATCTTATCAAATGAAAACACGAAGTATTTTCTCGAACAAACTTTCAGCGAATAAGAAATCGATATGGTTTAGAAAACATTAATATCTGTTTCCATCGAAAAATCTTATGTAATGCAAATGTCATACTCTTGAAGTCACTTTTCTAACGACGGTGCATCATATTTATATTAAAAATAAAATTTATCATGAGTATTTTGGTACAAGCGAATAGTTTTCATATTTAATTCGTCTAGTATGAAGAAAACACTAAAAGCAATAAGCCAGAAACATGAAAACGCATTAAACTAAAATCGATTGATAATAATTTATTACCTTCATTCTGGGTTTCGAAACATATCATGTGCCTAAGATAAATATTATCCTTTGTGTCGGTGGAAATAAACGAAATACGAATCAACTGTTTAGCATTCTATTAATTAATATCATATGCCTTTAAAATGACGAGTTTGCAAGTTCGTTAGCGTTAATGAGCCTCCAACCATTGAGCAATTTATTGCTAATGAGTAATCAGGAGTTTATTGGCAGTAATCATTGTTGTGGGTTGATTGCAGCAGAAAAATGACAAAGGAGCTATAAATTGGCTTAGCGTATGTACAATCATTGTGCTTTGCTTAAATAGAGACTTACAAATATGCTTTACTTCAGATATTCATAAGGACTGTGCCTCTTAATGTCTTAATGATTGAAGGAATAATGATTTTAATTATACTGGCGTCCAAAAAAAAAAAGAAGAATTTCAAGATCAAAGTTTTTTTTTGAAGTTGTACAAGTTGGCAAAAGAGAATTTAAATACAAAAAAAAACAATTTGCACCAAATCAATATACAATACAAAGGTCATTGGGCGTAATTCGATCCGATCGCAGATATTGATGAAAATGATATAAAATGAAAGATTTTTAATTCATGTAACATTATATGTGATTATTTTATTTGGAATCCATGGTGGAACAAAGTATGAAGACATGATATTATTTACATTGATGAGGAGCTCTAGCTATCATTTAAGACTGGTCAGGTCTTTCGGCACCAAGGCTATGTGAATAATAATAAAATATTGATAAGAGGACGAACTAAGTCCCGACTTATCAGAGCGCGAAAGAAGTACATGTACATAGAGACAAGGAAGGATAATTGTTGAAGATTATTACTCTTGTGTATTCACGGCCGCCGCGACACGCCAATTTTTTTTTTAACTAAAAATAAAAAACAGGATTTTATCAAAATCCGTCCTGCAATTTTCGAAATACTTTTTTCACAAATTCGTTATTATTCAAGACGTGTTTTACTTAAAACCGTTAAGTGTTGTGGTTTGCAGGACGAATTGTGATAAAATCCTGTTTTTTATTTTTAGTTTTTCCAAAAAAAAAATTGGTAATTTGGGTATGCAGTTTTTTAGAGTTAATTAATATACATATGATATAAAATTTAAAATATTTTTTTTTGATTATTTTAAAAATATTGATTTTCAAAAAAAGAATTCAAAAATTATATTAATTAGAAAAAAAAATTATTCAAAATTTTGATAAGCAGAATTAATGTATGTGTATTGTTACGCTTTGTAACAACTAACAATAAAGTTATATTGACTTCTGTGTAACAAAGTGATGGTAATATTAAAGTGACAAATAAGTCACCGTAACTTCTATGTAATCAAAAAATCGTAAAAATGTTTTGTGACTAAATTCTACTCACTATGAAAATAAAGTTTAACTTGTGGGAAATCATTTTACATATGTTGTTTCTAGTAACTGAAATGTAACAAATTAAAGAAGTTACTATAATAAAGTTTCGTTTGACTCGTAAAAGTGTTATAATCACGTTTATAATGTCTCTTTTATTAGCAAGGGAATACTTTTTAATACTATATTAGTTTCAAAATATTTAAATGTAACGAAAATAAAACAATAAACCCAAATTTTCCAAATTAATACAATTTTAAGCAATAAATCAAACATGTACATTACGTACATATATGTTTTTAAGTACTAAAGACTCTTGCTATAAATAAAATATAAGCTTGATTATCTGATGGCTTTGTTTTAGGTGAATCTTAAAATATTCCATTTTACCTATCCAATAACGCATCCGCTCTTAAAAAAGTACTATTTGAAATGTCTTGCAAATTTTTTGTTTCAAAGATTTTAAGTACGAAAAATCTTTTAATTTCGAAATCCTTAATATAAATCTGGCACGCAGTTTTCATTTAAACGCATCATTTTAAGGTTTTTATTAATTTATTTTGAAAAAAATATATTTTTTTTCTTTTTTTTTGTCAAATAAAACGGACGAAACTTAATCCTTATCATCGTTCAACAACTCCAACGATGAAACTTTTCCATGACTTGATAGTAACCAAATAGCAGTTCAGAATTCCTGCCAACCACTGTGGAACTGAATTGGAACACGTTTTTTAAAAAACATACTTTTGCATACAGAAAACTTTAATGGAACTCTTAAGAAACTCATTCTGTTTTGAGAAATCACAATTCATAATTTGTGAGTTACTGGGGAGTTTCAAAAAACTTTACTGAAACAATTATTATAACTATTCACCTTTCTGTAACTGTTTTGCAACAAAAGTGTTACCTGAGATGGATAGATATTATGTGAGGCTTTCTTTCTCAGCAATCGAAATGGAAACCTTTCTGTGACTGTTTTGTAACAAAAAATATAAACTAAGATATCGTGCAAATTTCTGTGAAACTTAATTGCGACACAATATGTATGTTTATCAAAGGCACAGTTTGGCACAAGAAAAAAAATTATTATTTTGGAGTTACTACAAAGTTTTCGAAACATGTCAGCATCAGGTTACTCTTGAGTTACTCAGAATGTACAGCAGATGGATCTTACTGAAAAGTTTTAATTTCAGAAATATGCGCAAACTTAAATATTGTTTCTGTACAGTAACATTGAAGTTACCAATTTCACTCTGTCCCTCTTTGGTTACAATGAAGTATCGAAGATGTACGTCTACTTAAGTTTCATATAATTAACGATCCAGTCTTACGAAACATGTCAGAATCAGGTTACTCTTGAGTTACTCAGAAGTTACAACTGATGAAAATTATTGAAATGTTTTAATTTCAGTTACATGCACTAATATTTACTGTTACTGTGCGGTTTCATTAAAGTTACCAATTTTACTCTTTCCCTTTTGTTGCTTTTTAGTAACAATGAAGTATTAAAGGTGTACGTTTCCTTCAGTTTCGTATCCATATCATAACCAGTCCATTGCAAAACCAGTTTTTAGTTGGACTGTATTGAAACTTATGTAACTCCTCAGTAACTTTTAGTCAAACACATCACTTTTTAGTAGCAAGTATTGTGCACATAGACCTTTATGTAACACATATGCAACTCATTATGAATTCAGTTTTTCGTAAATGTAGTGAATTTTTTCAGTAAGAACTACGCAACTAAGGTGTTTCAGAAAAACTTGAAAGTAACGCGTGTGTAACAAGCTCAATCTCTTTTTGGTTGCGAAATTCAAATGTTTGCCACTCGGGGAGGTTCCAACTCTGCCGCGGAAATAACCATGCACTAAGACTCAGATAAATTAACAAATGGTACGATATATACAAAATAAATAAATGAAAAAATAAAAAAAATTGATTTTTTTTTACTTTTTTATAAATATTATTATTTAAAATTCCACAACTTATCTTTTGTATTTTTATTAAATTGTAATGCGTTTCGAAAAATTTCATCAATCAACAGGAGGGCGCGGGCTTATAATATATGGCCACTTATTGTAACTATGTTTTCCTTTGCTTCCATTGTTTCCATTGTAAATTTCATATTCTTCAAGTTTGTCCAATAATCTCCTCTTTTGGCACAGGTGCATTGATGCCGCGAATATCGATTGCACCTGCAAACACGAGATGAATTCATCCGGGGAAAAACCGGTTTTCTGGGCAAGGGAAGGGAAACGTTGAATTAAAATCTTTAACCAACTTTGGAGTGAACTAAGAGGAAAACTAATACACACACAATTTTGGAAGATTTTGCTCCACAAAAAGCAAAAGAAAAACAAACACAAAAGGAAGAAGTGCATGTACATATTCATTTTGTTCCACCCGAGTAATTCATCTTGTGTGTGCTTGAAGTAAGGTTTGAAACCGCTTTTCCCCCAGGTTGAAATCATCTGGTGTGTGCAGGCCCATTGGGCCGAATATTCGGTCACACTCTCGACCGAAACGCAGAATATTCGGCCAAATCTATGTATCCATGTACTAAAACTGCCTACGTGACTTTTGACATGTTTCCAGTTGATAGCGTTGTGTTTGTTTAAAAAAAAACTAACTATATATCGTCTGGCCAAACGGTTGAAATGGAAGTTCATAATTGCAATCGGTATTCTGAAGTTTGTGACAGAAGCAATCCGACGTGAGGTGGTCGGTGTGCTTGTTTCTCGTATCATATATGTATGTATGTGTAAATGTTAATTTCTTATATTGCAAAACATTCGTATTTCTTCGTCAAAAGCTTAACATAATATCATCTACCTGGGAATATTACGAGATTTGCAAAGAAAGATTATTAGTTAGGTATTGTAAAATAAATTAAATAAATTTATTGGCGCGACAGCTCCTTAAGGAGCCATGGCCTAGTGACTTATACTCTCAGCCATTGCTGTGTGTGTGTTGTTAATCTGCAAGAATGGAAGGGACCTACAGTTTACCGCCGAGTCCGAAAGGCTACATGAGATGCACTTTTTCGAGACAAATTTTACTCTTGGAGGTTTTGTCAGTTCCTCGCAAGAGGCAGTACCCCAAAAAAAAAGGTGGCTATGAGCTGGATTTGAACCCAAGTTCTTTCGCTTAGCAGTCCGAAACACTAACCACTAATAGGGCCCATACACTACATATGCCTGCATGCGCATACAGTGTTTGCGCATGCAAACTGCCAGTGTATGGTGTGAACTGTGTGTTGGTGCAAGCGGCATGAGCAATATCAAAAAATTTTGATATTTTCTTGCTTGTGCATGCAAGCATGTGTGGTGTGTGTGCTACATTTGCTCAGTCAAGGGTTGATTTTGAAAGATGCGGACGTCTGGAGACGAGATAAGATTAAATTGTGTTGTTTGTTGAATCTTATTTTTGTTTTTGCGTAGAATTTTGTTGTTTAAAAATGTCGCTGACGAATAAAAAATTTTGGACTGAATTTTGGGGAACTCTACGAAAGCCTCCCGGTTTTGTGGCGGGTAAAAAGTGACAACTATTGCAACCGGGTCTTAAAAGCTAGTGCATATGAAAAAATGATAACAAAATTGAAAGAAATCGATCCGGCTGTCGACCGAGAAAAAGTGACACGCAAAATAAATTCTTTTCGATCCACCTATCGCCGTGAAAAATCTGGAGCTGGAGCAGAGGATATTTTTTAGTCCTCGTTGTGGTATTTCGATCTGCTAGGATTTCTCGAAGATCAGGAAGACTGCCTGGAAGGAAGAACCACTTTAACAAATGATACCCAAACAACAGAATTGGTAAGTTAATTTATATATTTAATTCATTCATTATTAAGCATAGGATATACGATTTTTTTAATTAATAGATAGTTTTTCGTAAACTTTGTTTTGCCACGGCACTGCTCCTGAAGAAGAGTTAAAATATTCGCAAAATTTATTTCTAATTTCTTTTGCTTCATTACTCGGATTGCGTGCTTGAGTAAACGCAAGACCGTCCAAATGAACGTCTTCATTCCGCCAATCAGCATAATGCATTTGACCCGAATTTGTGTCCTCTATATCAAAGCCGTTTTGCAAATAAATCGTTTCTTTCTTCTGTCTCAAAAAATTGTGCAAGTGACAGCAGGCCAATGCAATGGTTGAAACTTTCGTCGGACTTAAATTTATTGTTTTGAGCAAAATTCTAAACCGTGATGCTAATATGCCGAACACATTTTCTACGATTCGCCTCACACGCGATAGTCGATAGTTAAAAATAATTTCGTCTTGCTTTAAGGTGTTATGACTGAAAGGCTTCATAATATTTCCCGTCAAAGGAAAAGCGTCATCAGCAACGAAAACAAACGACATGCTGCCAGAAGTTTCGGATAAAATTTCAGGATCTGAGATTCCCAAAGAGTTTTTTTCAAGTTTTTCATTAAATTTTGTTTGCTTGAAAACGCCAGCATCTGATGCTCTGCCATTGACGCCAATATCAACCATCAGGAACTCGTAATTTGCGTTTACTACTGCCATCAATACAATAGAAAAATTCTTTTTGCAATTGAAGTAGTACGATCCCGACCCAGGAGGCTTTGTAATATTAATATGTTTTCCGTCCATGGATCCGATGCAATGGGGAAAATTCCAAAGTTGTTCAAATTTTTTGGCCTCTGTTCTCCATTCTATTGCCATCGTGGGGAGCTAGAAAAATATAAAATAACTTAATTATCATAACAACATTTTTCATTTATTTGTATGTTTTTAAATTATTGTGTTTTCTTTTCAGAGTGGCGAAAGTCCAGGCAATCAGAGTGGTGAAAGTGCAGAGCCACCCACCAAGAAGAAAAAAGCGCCGTCAAAGGAAGACGCTCTTATCAAAATGGCTTGTGACCATTTAAAAGGAGCTAATGACGATGCTGCCGTACTGGCAAGAGGATGGAGTACAGAGTACAATAAGCTTTCAACGCAGCAAAAAATATACTCCTGTAAAATTATATCCGACGTATTTTTTCACGGATGTTTAGTCTAAACGAACATACTGTTCGCGAAGTGCAGACGGCTTTAGATGGGAACGGCAGATCATCGACTCCTTTGTGGAGTGATGTAAGTACTTCATCTTTGCCGCAGCAAGTGTGCTTTGTTCAATCTCCACCACCAGTCCATCAACAACAATCGACAATAATTTATCCTCGGCAACAGTCAGTCGGATTCGTAAACGCTTCCAGTGGCAGTCAAGAGTTTGCTAGTGTCCAGCACTTATTCGATAGTTTTTCTCAAGATGCAGAGTAGATAAACATATACCTATGTTCTTAAGACCTAAAAAATAGAAATAATTTTTTTGACTTACCTTTATGTTGTCTTTTAATACATGTATTATTGCTTCACATGTTTCCATAACAATTTTCCCAATTGTTTGTGGGGCAATGAGCGTTGAAAATTTTAGGTCCTCGAACGTTTGCCCACTTGCCAGAAAACGGAGTGTCAATGACAGTCGCTCATGTGGAGAAATAGGTTCTCGTAGTAGTGTTGTCTTTTTAACTATAATTGGAGTGACTTTATTCAATAATTCCGTATAACTTTGCTTGTTCATCCTCAAGAAATTTGTGTAGTCGGGCATTGAAGAATCCTCTAGCACTTTTAACAATTTGACATGCCCCAACTCATTTCTTAGTTTGAGCCATTCTTTGCACCATATTCTTTTCTTTTTTTTCCTACTTTTACTTTTTATTGCTAAAGCAATCAAAATTGCCGCAGCAGCGGTGTCGGAGCTTGACATTTTTAAAAGTTTTCTGTTCAGCGGTGAACACACAACTGAATATTGTACAGTTTGCATGCGTAGTGTATGGGGAAAGAGTGTTTGCGCATTTTTGTGCTTGCGCATGCAGGCATGTGTAGTGTATGGGGCCTATAAGCCACGTGGCACTAGTATTGTATTCGCTTTATTTTTGCTCACAGCTACAACTTCATTGGAAAATCATCTAAAAAGCAAAAAACAAGCCAGTAGGAGAGACTTCAAAAAACTACAGTTAACTTTGGAAGAAGTAATTAAAAAGAAATCTCTGTGGGATATTAATAATCCAAAGTCTAAAAAATATAATTATCTAATCGGTGAAATTATTGCTTTAGATAACGAACTATTTTCACTCGTTGAACAAGCAGGTTTACAAAGGCTTATGGATCATGCAGTGCCTCAATACAAAATACCTGGCCGCACTTACATTACTGATAATGTTATTCCTCAGAATCAACAGCAATATCAGTGACATCTGACATATGGACATGTTAGCACAATAATAAAAGTTTTTGAGCTTCAGAATTTATTCTTGGAGTTTTAGCAGTAAAAACATTTGCTGGCTCACATACTGGTTCCAACATCGCAAAAGAACTGAACGTTATTGCAGAAAAATGGAATATTCCCCAAAGCAAGATTCATTTTTTTGCTAATATGGTAAAAGGTGTACGAGATGCAAAATATGATTCGTTTAAATACTAACACAATATTTTTTTTAATAAAATGGATACATGTTTTAAACATAATTTATTTTCGATTTAAAGTTCTGAATTCGGCCGAATGTTGTGAACTGTCGACTGAATAACGAATATAAAAAAATAGGCCGAATACAGAATAATGGCCGAATATCCGGGGCATCTCTAATCTGCATTTATTCTGCTATCACATGCTTACCGGTAGGCTTGTCGTCATTTTCTGAGATTATGATGAAACAGTGTATTAGGAGAGTTGTGGTCTCAGTCGAGATCATAACAGACATCAGTTAAAGAGGAAAGATTAAAATATTAACTACTTTTTTAATCATTAAGCTTTACTTCAACAAGTTAAACGGTTCTATTGGAGGTATTTTTACCTTGTTTTTTTACATACTATTTTTTTATGAAAACATAATATATTTTTGCCGTTTATTGTTAGTTCTAAGTTTGACACCACTCTAACCGACCTCAAACTCCCTGAGTCATAAAATCCCAAACCAATCTTCCGTGCGTTGCTTACATGAATAGGGTGTGAATGTTTTCGACATATTCGTGATCTCTTTATCACATCTTTTCTCAATGTCATCTCGTATTTTTCAAATAGCTCCATTTACTCCATATCCAGTATCCAGATGAATATCAAATATTTTTATTTCATTGTCTTTATTCCAATTGATGGGTTCTCGCATAGAAGCCAAATTTTTGTTCACCCATATCCTTTTGTTCTGAGAAATAGGGAATTTTTCATTTGCGTCTATAACCCATACGCACACATTTGGACACCAAAGGCATTTCTATATTCCTTATGCACATTCCTTAAATATTTGCAATTCAATTTCATAGTGTCCTTTGGCGCTGATGTTTTGTATCGGAATTGGAATGAGAACGAGAAAATGAATGAATTGATACCGGGGATGTATAAATTTAACTCACATATCTATCTCATACATAAATGTCGAATTCAATGATTCGCTTGATTGATTTTTAGGGTATGATTGTGAAATGATACTATGTTTTAAAGGTTATTGGTTCCATCCTACTATTGGTCTATCTTCGATCATTGTTCTAAAACGAAATGCTAGCCGTCCCAATATTGTTTTATTTGGGCGTGTGCAAAACTAATCATACTCCAACGATATTTCTTTTATTTTGTGGTGTATCCTTTTTGCGACCAAAAACACTTGTATTTTCCGGTACGGTTGTGTTACCCTATTGCTGGAACTTATTGCTCATTCATCTAAGGCTTGTTTTCCAAAATGGATTGTATTTTTTTTCAAATAGCTACCTATTGAAAAAAATATTTGCAATTGAATCAAAAGAGAATTATTGAGTCGAATTTTTACGCCTGGAAGTTCTTATGGCATTCGTATCGAGTTCAGATATTTTTACATACGCCTACTTGATTATAATTATTTTGTTTTTATAAAGAGATACAAATTAGGAAAATTCTTGGCGAACACTCAAGCTTAACTCCAGTCGAAACGATTATTTTCCTTTGGTTTTAGGAATAAAATAATAACTTTAATCTCAAAATACTGCGCCGAAAAAATCTTTCCTGGTCCTTTTATTTAATCATAATGCAATGTACGTTAGAGACAAATAATTAAATAATAAATACTTGTCATTATTTTATTTTATTTAGGCCTTTTAAACTTAAACATACTAGAATAAGTGAAATTTCTAAAACTAGATTCAATTTATAATTTTATTATGACGGACTACTTTGTACTGACAAATAACTTCTTGTAGTTTTAACTATTTATATATATCTTAATTAAGCTGAAAAAGGAACCTACAAAAATAATTACGTACACAAATCCTTGCAGCATTGCGTGTTTCTAATTTGTAATATGTGGAGATTTTTTTTCTAACGAGAAGGGAAATGAAAATAATAACGGAGTTGAATTTTCCAACAATAAGGCATTGTTTTATCATTCAGATCACGTTTTATGTGGCTACATACAGATTTTTGATTCAATTTGATTACTAAGGGTTGTGTTTTAATTATAATCAGGACTTTTTCTTATATTTTTAATACCACTCTAGAGTGAATTAAAATGAACAACCCTGAAATTTCCATCCTAAAAAAAACATATTTGGAGAAAATATATAATTCACATGTTTCTAAAAGGGTTAATCAGTGGAAAATCGTGGGAAACTCAAAACATCAAGGTTTACCGAAGATTATTTCAGATTTTGAGAAACAGGGAATTCTAGCAGGGAATTGGCTTGAAGAAGAATATAGATGCTAACGAGTAGTCTGATGAGCAAAAAATAAGCATAAGTTAGAAATGAGATGATGCACAGTGCTAAGCCTTCTGTAATCGATGGCTGTTAGTGAGTGTAAGAAGTTATGTAATAAGTTACAAAATGAAATCGACAGAACTTTCAGCAGTACAGAGACTCGATACTGAAACAAAATTAATGGAATCTGAAATTATGGCAGATTCGTTTAAGTTTGACCACTCTTTTTCAAGAAGAGTTATCAGGGCTAAATGAAAAATCATTAATTCAAATCTACTGCTTCTAAAGAATGTATGAAGAATAACAGTATTGAAGGTGTTTTGACTACTACTGGTATTGCTAGAGGTAAAAGACAAATTTAAAGTGCATATAAACAGTTCCAATTTGTCAAAAATTCTAAAATTATAACCTGAACAGTGATGAGCCTTTGAATTATGTTCTTGGGTGTCGGAACTTCTAAAAAAAATATTTAAACCAAACATATCTAGTATAAAGTCTTAACAACCACCTATAGGAAATCCTTTTAAAAGTTTAGCAACAGATGTAACTACTTCAAATAACATAAAAAATCTGTGATACAAAAAATGCATTGTTAAAACTTTATCAACTAGCTTATTTCGTTCCAATTGAACAGACAAAGTTTGTTGACGGCTGAGAGTTAGGTAAATGTATTTCTAGGTCCGTTATGTCCAAAAATGTGCTCAAGTGGAAGGTCCTATTACCACATCAACCGAAACAACTTGTTTTTATCTATTTTCGCACTAAGAAAAGGAAAATATACGCATTTTTTTAAACACAATTAATATAGGTATGTATATATATGTTCACAGTTTAAACACACTTCTTACAGACTTTTTTATTTAGCAAAAAAAGTTTAATCAAGAAGTAGATAATTTATAATATTTTATATCAAGGCGTTTAATTTATCATAAATATTAATCGAAATTACGTAAATTACCGCACTAGGTCAAAAATTTGTGCAAATAAATTTTAAACAAAAAATTGACAAACAAACATCATCGTTTCATTTTCAACAAACATTGAAAGAAAAACCAAATGTCTAAAACAGAAAATTGTTAAAGGCAGTGAAATTATGGCACTCCTGGCACATTGCCACCGTAACTTTATTTTGATGTGCTTTGCTTATTTAAAATAAATTGCACGAATGGACCGCACGTACTTGCTCATATGTGCGGTCACATTGTAGAACAAAATTTAAGAAAATTAAAGTTAACATCAAAGCATTTATTTGGTTTTTGAATAAATCGGTTTTTTTTCAAAACTCTTTTTTAAATAAAAAAAAAATAATTTAAAAATACAAACTTAAGCACAAACTTAACATACATTTAAAAACAAAATTTAAAAAAGAAAATCACCTACCCATTTTTAAAATATTGATTTTTCAAAAAAAAAATAAATTCAAAAAATTATTAAATATAAAAAAAAAAGTTTTCAAAAAAAATTAATGCGAAATTACTAAGGCTAAGGCTTCTTGAATATTTATTTTGGTAGTAATCGGATCACCAGTTTTCGAGAAAGTCTACAGTAGTACACTGATTTTTTTTTTCATAAAAATTCTTGGAGCCGGCTTCGAAAAAATAAGCTTTTACATAAAGGTTATATGACTGGTACCGTTAATTTTTGAGGTAAAAAAAAAATTGAAAAAAACTTATCTGTAGAATGTCAAAACGACCTTAATGAAGTCGCTTGTCTACACAGATAAGCCCGAGACGATTGACGCCTTGAAAGAGAATATTCGGCGCGTTATTGCTGACATACGGCCCAAATTGCTGCAAAAAGCGGTAGAAAATTGGGCCCTACGCCCGAAATCATTTTTAAAATATAATGGCAAACACTTATCCTTATAATAAAGCTAAATTATGGCCGAACATTAAATTATAAGCGTTTTATTTCTTCTTGAAAACCACACGTCTAAAAAAACATCCTTTACATCCGTACAGACAGTCAGACCGACAGACAGACAGACCGGCAGACAGACAGACAGACGCACAGAATTTTGCCAGTAACTCAAATATGTTTCTCTATTATTGTAATGTCATGTTTGATTGTTATCTCAAAATGTTTAATATGCACGAATGCATAACTTGCGTTGTATTACCTATAATCGCAAGTAAAAAAAAAATACATTTATCATTTGCAAAGAGTACACGATCAGTGAAGCTATGGCTTAAACGGCGAAGTAAGTTGGTCACGTTGGAATCAAGAGAAGAGTTGGCCCTATAATTTTAATTAAAATGAGACTATTTATATTTGGAAACCTTTGCTTGTCCTGGAAGTTCCTTTGGGTAGAGTTTTGTCATTTTTTTTAATGTTTCAAACTTTTTAAAATGTTCGTTGGCGTAAGGAAAATTGAGTTTTTATTATCTTCACACTTAACCCATAACGTGCTGAGACTTTTTGATGTTTCTTTTTTTCCTTTTTGGGAAAGTTAGTTTATCTTTTCATGTATAGCACACTGCGATTCGATGCCGCCTTCGACTTCTATTGCCCCAGAAACCAATTCCTAATGAGTATAAAAGTTGTATTACTCGACAAACTAGTCAAACGGCCTATAAGACCATGCGATGTAATTCGATAATCTGTACTTATTTTGAATCACTCCATGATTTAAGAAAAACTTTTCATGCAACCGTTAAGAGGTGTCGTCTTGCTTCAGCGAAGAATATGAACAAGAAAAATTAGGTATCCATCCCTTCTTTCTAAGGTCATGCAACCGCTGAATAACCGTCAGCTTAAGAAATATCTCGAAGATCGTAAGCTTCCCCATGACCGTCAGTATGGCTTCCGCAGCAACCGTTCCACTGGTGATCTGATGGCATATCTCACCAAACAGTGGAACAAATCCTTACATCGCTTTGGTGAAAGTAAGATTATTGCTCTTGATATCTCCAAGGCATTTGATAGAGTTTGGCATGAAGCTCTCTTATCGAAAATGCGTGCTTTTGGGATCGATAATACTCTTGTTCGTTGGATTAGAAGCTATCTTCTGGACCGTTCAATACAAGTTGTATTGGACTGATTCAAGTGTGATTCCTTCAAATTAAATGCTTGTGTTCCACAGGGCTCTGTTCTGTCTCCGACTCTTTTCCTCATTTTTATAAAAGATCTTCTGTCTGTTACTTCTAATCCACTTAACTGTTTTGCTGACGACTCTACCCTCAGCTTTTCATATTCGTTCGATAATTCACGTCCTTCGCCTTCGGACGTTCAATGGCAACGGTACCGTATTTTAAGCTCATTAAACTCCGATTTATACAGCATTGTCAAATGGGGTAATAGGAATCGTGTGGAGTTTAATGCTTCGAAAACTCAATGCTGTCTTCTGTCGTTAAAACTAAACATGCCCCCAATGCCATTGTCCATGAATGGCACTTACATCGATGAAACCGAAAAGCTCTCAGTACTCGGTATGTGTGTCAACGACGACCTCCGTTGGAACGACCATATATTTGAAATCGCTAAGAATGCAGCTAGGTACTTAGGTTTTCTGCACCGGTGTAAGAAGCCATTTGATCTGGCTACAATCTACAAAGCGTTTATACGCGCTAAACTCAAGTAAAACCTACACCTCTGGGCAGGTGCTTCGCAAACATCGCTCCACCTGCTTGATAGAATACAAAATAGAGCGTTAAGATTGATAGGAAATAGAACTGCCGTAAAAACAATTGACCCTCTCGAACAACGACGCAATGTTTCATGTATTTCCTTATTTTATCATTTCTTTTATAACAAAATGTTCACTCGAAGTAGCCAGCTGCATTCCTCCCCTTAATTTTTTCTCCCGTAATACTCGTCTCGCAAGAAATGCCCATCAGTTCACCCTTGATCCCAATTTCGGACGTACCGTAAAATATAGGGATTCTTTTTTTAGCCGAACAACACGAATTTGGAATAGTTTACCCGGCGAGATTTCGCCTTGCCATTTGATCTGCAAACATTCAAAACCAATGTTAATCGACACCTCCTATTTCTCCCCTCCCTATCTTCCTAATGCCCGCGGAGTGTGGTCTACATTAAAAGGGAAACAAATAGTCACTTGTGCGCGCGTTAATTATAAAAAAGGTAGACTTTTATTATCATTTCAACCTAGTCAGCATAATTGTAATTTCCTCGATAACAGTGTTCCGCTATACCATTTTGTACTCCTCCGGGAAAGTAATTATACCTCCTTCTGTGGAAAAAATATTATACGAACAAAAATAGTTAGCGTAGCAAATGCATGCTTATAAGCTTCATTATCTGACTTTAATGATAAGTTAGATATATTTAAGCCGCTAAGGAGTGAAAATTTGCGGGCAACAGCTCATATTATACCAAGTGTCCAGTGTGATGAAAGTTGCCCAGAACTGAGATGTGGGAAAATATTGATTAAATAACGAAAAATGACGACCCTTGTCAAACTTATATTTAATAAGTGATTTGAAATTCGATTTTCTACTGTAATATCACCATCACTTACTTATTAGGTTCTTAACTGATAACTTATTTCTTAACTGAAAAGAACTTCTAAAAGAGCATTTAAATTATTTTGATATTCTGTTACACCTGACTTTTTTTCGCAATAGTACGTCACTATCATTTGGAAAAGAAACTGGTCTCCTTCTGAGATGAAACTGATTTCTGGGTTTCAAAAACTAACAAAAATAGAGTGTATAATAATAATAATATAATTAATAAAAAAAATTTGTTATTTTTCTGCGAAGTTTTATTTGAACCAACTTTTTATTAAATAACTTCTGTTTAATAAGGAGCTTTCAAAACGGGCTTTAAAGTGTTGAAATACAATCTTAATTTAAATACCGTGAATCTACATCATATAAAGGAACAAAATTTATTTCAAACGCTACTATTTGTTTATGCCTTGAACCGAAATTATTATATGCAAATGTCCTTATTAACGTCCGGACAATCCAAAGCCTTCATAATCTTCTTAGATAAACATTTCAAAAAGTACTTGAACATACCTTCTCCTATATACAGTTGCAATGAGCACAACAAAGACAATCCTAGCACCCAGGCGTGACTGTTTTCCAGCGGTTTTTTATATTTCGATGATAAACTAAACCTCTTAACCAGGGCAGAGTTCTTGTAATCCAACTGAAAATCCCCCTTAGTCTCATCGCTCACTTTAACGAGTAACTTTATAAGGAACAGAAACAAGTCTTGTTCCCCCAATGGACCTTCCCAATGTTAAAAGGAAAATATTTGAGCCTTTATGTATTTTCCGAAATCCAAGTTATCATTCTTTGTCCATTAATTTTAATGTACGAATTTAGAAAAAAAAAGAGAAGGGGAATGTATGTCTAAGCCGAAATCAATATTAGTAATGCGTTTAAACGTTTTGTGTATTTCAAGGAGTCTTTACAGTTAATTTGGTATTGCCATTCGGGCAATTTAACATCAGTAATGGTAAATCTACGATTTGATGAAGATATGTAGGTGAATTGAAAAAAAAATAACTCACCTATGCCATTTTATTTAATCGATTTAAATTACCCTATAAGTTTGCTTTTTGGAAAGTTAAGAAACATTATTTACTACGTAACCAGATGGTTTATTTAATAGAGTGAAGAGCCTTAGTCTATAGTGACTTAAACTTTACCAAATTTTTTTTCGCTGGATATGACTAACATGAAATGCATTTTTCGAAGACAAGTGGAAAATCATTTCGGTAGTGGTTAGTTAATAAACTATAAAAAACAGCTTATAAAAAAATATTCAAAAAACAAAAAAAATAAAAAGAGGATTTTACCAATTTTCGAAATACTTTTTTCATAAATTCTTTGTTATTTTAGACGTGTGATGGCGTACTTCATTTTTACTAAAACCGTTAAGTTTTGGGATTTAACACTTTTTACAGGTTCAGAATGTTAATGTTACTTGATTTTATCAAAGCTCCTGCCTTCAAATGTGATGTGCAAGTACGAGCGACCCAGTCGTACCCATTTTTACTTGCGATTATATAAGGCAAGTTTAGGATTCGTGAATATAAAAAAATTGAGATAACAATTAAATATGACACTACGATCATAGAGAAGTCTAAAAAAGTTTGTGACAAAAAATGTCTGTCTGTCAGTATGTATAACGAGTTGCAGCTTAAACGGCTTAAGCGATTATCTTGAAATCCATAATATTAAAATTATTGTTATTATATTATTATTATCCATTCCATTCCATATCCATTTTTACTAAAAACCGTTGAGTGTTGTGGTTTTGGCACTTTTTACTTGCGATCATAGGGACTATAAGGCAAGTTTAGGATTCGTGAATATTAAAAAAATTGAGATAACAATCAAACATGACATTACGATCATAGAAAAATCTAAAAAAGTTATCGTGAAAAAAATTTATGTCTCTCTGTCAGTATGTATAACGAGCTGCAGCCTAAACGGCTTGAGCGATTGTCTTCAAACTTTGTGTGTGCGATTCTTTTGCCATTTCCCGAGGGAAAATTGAAATTTTATTTTTAGGCCTAAAAATAACGGTACCTGCCATATGACCGCTTAGGAAAACCTTAATTTTCTCGAAAACTGCTCCAACGATTTTGATGAAGATTTTTGAGAATTTTTTTTGTTGGTATTGGCTATCTTTTTATTAGAACAAAACTTACGGGAAAAGTCATACAACGTTTTTTTTAATTTTGGGCTTTCTCGGTAACGACCCCAATTTTATATATGAGAAGATCTGGATATCCAAATTAATTCTGAATATCAAAATTTTAAATAACTTTTTCTTCTAATTAAAATGAATTTAATTTTTTTTTTTTTGAAATTCAATATTTTTTAAACTTATCAAAAAAAATTATTTAAAATTTTAAAATTAGGTGTATATTAATAAAGTCTAAAAAACTGCATACCAAAATCTCAAACAAAATTTTTTTTTCAAAAAAAAAAAACAACAATAAAAACACCTTTTTATCAAAACCTTAATTTTTACTAAAAACCGTAAAGTATTGTAGTTTTGATAGTTTTTTATAAGTGCAAACTGTGTTATTTTCAACGTAAATGTTATTTGTTTCTGTCAATGATGTTGCTTTCCAATGTAACTATGCACATAAGAGCAAGTACGTGCGACCCAGTCGTGCCCATTTTTTAAGTTCAGATAGTGTTACTTTTCTACGTTAATGTTATACTTATTTTTTAAATTTTATTTGATATTTGAGCAAGTAAGTGCGATTCAGTCGTGTAATTTATTTAACTTTAAAACGGGAACAAAATTCATAAAAAATGCAAAGTTCAATGGCATTTGCAATATTTGAAATATTTCTGAAAGCGAAAAATGACGACGAGATCTAGAAACGAATTCGACATTACTAACATTATCTCCTCTCTCTCTATATATATAAATCTATCTTCCTCTATATCTCTCTCTTTCGCTCTTATCAAATAAAAGAAACCATGCGAATAGTTTTTATCTTAGAAATTAAAATATAAGGGAAAGTTGTAGTTGTATAATTAAATTTTCCACAGAATACGATCTGCAATATTTTGTTCGGTATTTGCATTTGTTTAAAATGTTTGTATACAATGTTTGAATACAATATTACAATTTACCAGTTCTCTTTAAATTTCTTCGAATTTATTTTTATTATAGAATTTCAGTTCTTTCGATTCATTCATGAAAAGAAATTCAAATGGTAGAGTTAGTTCGTAGACATTCGAAATAAATTAGATGCTTCATAATTCATAAATCGGTAATAAAATCCCCAATGCAATGTTTTATGTCTAACAACATTTTCTGAAATTTTTGATACCAACTGCTTGCAAGGAATCTTATTATATTACAAACGTCTTTATAAATGTGAAAGTGGTGTAAGATTGTGTTGACTTTGAACTCATTTCCACTAATAACCAAAATTGCTTGGTGCGGTGAACCCTCCAAACAATTTTCTTTTCCTACTTTTCAAATACACCGTAGAAGCATTTGGCTCAAGGCAACTAAAAATTTGGTGCGTGTTAAATGTAAATAATTTACTTGCCTTTTATATCAGCACTTTGGCGGGAAATCCAATTTCGGTAATCCACCATAAAAATTCAATAACCTTGGACCTCCCCATATTGACTTCCTAATAGGGGCAGTTAACCTACTGCTGGGAAGTTACGAGTGGGCGTGAGGAGCACAGAATGGATAATTTATTCAATCAATTCCATGATCTGTGGCAACGTATGTGCATTATCATGCTATGTATTTACATACATTTTGAAAGAAGACGTGTAAAGACGCTTAACAAAACCATTTGATAATAAATGATGATAAGAGTTATGTAAACCTTTTTGAAAAATCAATACATTTAAAGTTATTGTTATTCTAACTAGGGTTATGCTCGGGCTAATAATATATACATACAAACATATCCATATCCATATTGAAGCAAGGAATTAATAGATGAATATCTAGAGTTGTTTGGAAATTGCTGTGTTACGGTTATAATTTTGCTGAATCATCTTCTTCCTTAACCTTCTTCTTCTTATAATCTCGACTGGGACCTCAATTTGCCCACTATAGTGCTTCATATTATCACTTGCTGAATATATTTGTAAGTGTCTGGACCTATATCACTTTTCGATGTATTGACTGCAATTATTACTTCAAACATAATCATTCCCTGGAGGTGTTCTCGGGTTATAATTTAATAGCTTGTAATAAATGTGCTTGGTATAAATCTTTAATAAATATCAACTTTTTTCCTTAACGGCTTCAATAGAAGGACTTCAATGATTTTTTTGAGATTATTTTTACTTGCGATTATAGGTACCTACTACAAGGCAAGTTTAGGATTCGTGAATAAAAAAAAAATTGAGATAACAATCAAACATGACATTACGATTATGGAGAAGCATAAAAAGTCATTGAGGGATAGTCTGTCTGTCTGTCTGCCTGTCTGTCCGGGGGTATATCGAGCTGCAGACTAAATAGGTTAAACAAATGCCTTCAAATTTGATATGTGTATCTCTTGGCATTCTTCAGAGGAGAAATTGAAATTTAACTTTGAGGGCTAAAAATAACGTTAACTGCCATATAACGGTTAAGGTAAAGCTTATTTTTCTAGAAAACGTTTCGAACAATTTTGATGAACATTTTTGAGAATATTTTGTTAGTACTAGCTATCATCTAATTAACCATCTTGAATTCTGCATACCAACATTTTAAATAAGTATTTTGTTTCTATTTTTAATTAATTTAAATTTTTTTTTTTTAAAATACATTATTTTATTTACACTATTGCTAGTTGTTTGTTTGGTCTTGTGAATTTTTTGTTGAATTAAATTCAATAAAAGGGTTTTGTGTCCTATACAATACTCCAATTGTATTGACTTGGACCACCACGAGCGAAACACTCAGATTTAGGTGCACAACTTTAACCAAAGTTCCCTAAAGAAATATAATTCACTATTGCTTTCTGCAATAGGTTTTATGAAGAGTCGATAATCATCGACCTATTTTGTGCATCTTAGAAGAGCATTAATGGTCTAACTGATGAGCCTACCGTTCATGCTTGGGCGAAACGCACATTTTGGAGTAAAGGACACAAAAACCTAGTAGTATGATATTATCTGATCTTATATCCAAATTCTTTTTTGGGCGTTCAGAACTCTGATAGCATCTTGTCTGGCCAAACACTTTTCACTTTTTGGAGTTTAATGCCGCAAAACTTATTTTTCCAACTGTAATGTCGGGGTCTTTTTCATTGTTACGTAGATTTAACTTATGGAAAGTATAGCCTACTTAACTGTTTATAACTGAACAATATTGATGCAACTGCAACCACATGGTTATAATTTTGTCTTCATGCATAAGAAGTTGGCTTTGAGAATTGTTAATGAAATTTGATGAACGAATCTGCTGAGTGTTTTTCTATTTTAAAGCAACAGTTTTGAAAAATGCGCCTTTATTTGTATTGGTATTTCCCATTTTTATAATAGCTTGTTACCAGCAGCCGCTGAAGATATTTCTTTCAGCTACCGTTATAAGCTCTCCGTACTCACCCTTTGAAAAAAAGGCACACTTTTTTACGAATGTCTGAAAACGCCTTTTTATTCTATACATATAATAAAAAGGGAATATTGGCAAAGCTTTGCAACCATTTTTTCCACTTGGCTTCATCAGTTCACCACTTTAGAATAACCTATATTCCAGATCAAAAAAAAAAAATCAACAAATAGAACACACCACAAATGAAATTATTAGAAGAATAAAAAAAATGGATACGACTGGGTCGCACGTAATTGCTCTTATGTGCCTGATTACATTGGAAAGCAAGATCTTTGACAGAAACATTTACGTTGAAAATAACACAGTTTGAAATTATAAAAAGTATCAAAACCGCAATACTTAACGGTTTTTAGTAAATGAAATGATGGCATACATCACACGTCATAAGCAACAAAGAATTTATGAAAGAATTATTTCGAAAATTGTAGGACCGGTTTTGATAAAATCCTGTTTTATTTTTAGTTTTTTGAAAAAAAAATTGTTTAAGTTTTGGTATGCAGTTTTTTAGAGTTTAATAATATAATCACATGTATAAAATTTAAAATATTTGTTTTGATTAGTTACATATTGATTTTTCAAAAAAAAAAATTAAAAAAATTAATTTTTATTAGAAAAAAAAAGTTATTAAAAAATTTGATATGCAGAATTAATTAAGATGCTTAGGTCTTCTCAAATATAAAATTCGACAGAAATCCAATAAGACGTTACCGAGAAAACCCAAAATTAAAAAAAACCGTTATATGAAAGGTACCGTTAATAGACTTTTCCCGTAAATTTGGTTCCAATCAAAATACTGACAGACAGACAGACATTTTTTCTCGATCACTTTTTTAGACTTCTCTATGATCGTAATGCCATTTTTCATTGTTATCTCAATTTAGTTTATATTCACGAATCCTAAACTTGCCTTATAGTCCCTATAATCGCAAGTAAAAAAGGAAATACTACTAAAATTTCAAAACACCATCTTCAATTTATAGTTAAGAAGATGAATAGACAGCTTTTCGAAAAACTCCTCCTGTCTTCCATAAAAAAAACTGAATACCTCTTCTTCCCAATTGGTAATAGACGCAAAATGTATTATCCTTACACTCACGAGTTGTATGCAGACTTTCATGACGTTAAAAATAAAGAACTTCTAAAATACACGGTTGAATTACCGTAGCCACATGCGAACTTTACCCATACCATACTGAATATAGCTGTGAAACCCAAGATAAGGTCTCATAAATTCTATACACACATGCTTGGTTTAATGCAGCAAAGATTAATTGTGCTAACATTTTATCATCGTCCAAGCACCAAATACATAATATTTTATTCTATGAACATACTTGTGGCAAAATTGCATCGCATTAAAATTCTGTTCCTTATCCTAAGCACAAGAGCAACTCAGGTTCTCGGTGACGTAACGCCCATGCCTCTTTCTGATTATCAGTCTAGATATTCATTAAATGCAAGGCGAGGAAGGAACGCGACACATTCCAGGTGCAATTTGTCAAGATGCTGTGAGCACTGAGCACGAATGAACGTTTCATCAAAATATGAACAAAATAAAGCAGTCCTTACACCTAACGTTATTTAATGTTATAGTGGAATTCAACTATTGCAAAATAAAATATACCTTTTAGCTGGTCCTCTAAAACCTTACATTTAGATCTTTTGCTTAACGGAACTGTCATGACATTGTGGAAGCTAAGGCAACAAGGCATAAGTAAATAACTTTAGTTGTGAGGATGTTCTTAAACGTCTCATCAGTTGAATTGTCTTCTATACTGAGGACACAAAGTACTGATTTGAAGTATCTTTGTAGATAGAAACATAATTAAGGAATCTATGCTGTATTATTATGTGATATCTAATGAACTGCTGCTATCTGGCAGTGTATATTATAGTGAACACTTGCTATGCCATAGTCTATTACGTTGTGATTACTGACTGTACATATCTTGAGCAGTATATAAATAGGTACAAAAAGCAAAGGATTGGTTATGTTGCCTTTGAAGGCCACTGTGGTTTGTGGCCTTTATTCGCATAGGCTTGCGACTTATAAAAAACTCCACAAGAAAAAGTGTAACCGGGTCAAATCACACGATCCAGGTGGCCAGTTCACATCACCTCGACGTAAGAAGACCATGCCCTCAAATAGCTCGTCCCGTATGTCCAATGTACCATGAGTTGTGTGGCACGTGGTGCCCTTCTGTTGAAACCAATGTCATTGGTGTCCACATCATCCAATTCAGGCCAAAAGAAGTTGGTAACCATTGACCAATAGCGCTCGCCGTTGACCCGGGATGCATTGGACGCTCTTGGATCTCATGTGGATTGGTATCGTCCCAAATTCAACAATTTTGTTTGCTCACGTACCCATTCATCCCGAAATGGGCCTCATTGCTGAAGACGATTTTTCAGCTCATGGTTTTGTTGAATTTTTTACAGGCTCAATTCAAGACGTAACATTCGCCAAGTTGTGCGAAATACTCATCTTAATAAAACAATTTTATCTCTTGAGCACCGCCGTAATGTTTCGTGCCTTTCGTTATTTGATCGTTATTTTTGCAAATAATGCTCTAGCGAAAAAGCCAGCTGCATTCCTCCCCTGAAACGATTCAACCGCTAGGAATGCCCATCAGCTTACCCTCGAGCCTAACTTCTGATGTACTGTTAAGTATATAGAGATTCTTTCTTTAGTCGCACCACACGAATGTGGAATGCTTTGTCAGGCTCTGTTTTTCCCTCCCATTTTGATATGCAGAACTTTAAAACTAATGTGCATCGGTATCTCCTCTTTAATCCCTCCTCATTTCCCTAATGCTCGTGCGGTGTTTAAACATTTTAAGGGTACACACAAACCCCTTTCACACGTGTAAATTATATAAAACAAAAATTGTTGAACGCTATATCCGTCAATGGTTATTTTTCAAAACAGATTGAATAAATGACAGCCAATTTGACAGATGTAGCTTCAACAAGATGGCCGTTATCAACTGTAAAAGTTCGGAAGCCTCTATTGGAAAGCCTTTTATATGAAATATATTTTTTTTAGTTTAATTGTATCTTTTTTTTCGAACGAAATAAAGATTCCTCTGTTTTGCAAAGCAAATTTTGTAATAATTTCATCCACATCGAGTGCTTTATCGCTGTGTGCATTCATTACTGCAAGATCCAATATTTGTCGAAACCAGGTTAAGTTGTCTGGAAAACGACGGCTCTATGCTGTTGCGACGCTGCGTTTGCAGGAAGCTAAGCTTTTATTTTAAATAATGTAACAAAATTGTAAAATGTCTGATAAAGAACATGAAGTGTCCGCCCACCTTCCAGTTTCTCGCTGCCATTGTCTTAACCACTATCTGATATTCTTGGACAACCATTGAAATAGCTGTATCGCTTCAAAGTTGGCTGCGTATTTTGACCAATAAAGTGCCATTAAATCGCAAATGCTCAAAATGACTCTCTTCCTTACGAGTTTCACAGATTCCCTTGAAAACTGTGTTTTGACGTTCCTTTTAAAAATAAATTGCACGACTGGATCGCACGTACTTGCTCATATGTGCGGTCATATTGTAGAATAAAATTTAAGAAAATTAAAGTTAACATCAAAGCATTCATTTGATTTTTGCGATTTGATTGTTCGAATAAAGTACGTTAAATTGTATTGAGTGAAATATTTTAAACGCCATTTTATTTCTTTAAGAAATGTTAAAAAGTGTGATTTTTTTTTTAATCGTAGGGACGGTTTTTAAATAAAACGGTGTTTTTGAACAACTTTTTTAAAAAATAAGAAACAATTATTTAAGAATACAAACTTAAGCACAAAAATAACATACATTTAAAAACAAAATTCGAAAAAAAATTTAAAATAAAAAAAAAGTTGTCCAAAAAAATGTATGCAATATTACTTAAGTTACCTTCATCTTCTTGAAAATCAATTTTGATAGTAATCGGATCAACAGTTTTCGAAAAACTCGAAAAAACGGTCCTATAGGAGGTACCGTTTTTAGCCCACCATATTAATTTTTTCCCACCAAATTATAATGCTTACCTACATTAAATAGTACCTACACAGATTTTTTATCATAAAAATTCTTGGAGTTCATGGTTATATGCCATGTACCGTAAATTTGTGAGCTAAAAAAATTTAAAAAAACTCCTCTGTAGAATGTCAAAATAACTTTAAGTTCTAAATTTGAAGACAATTGGCCTAACCGTTTAGGCTACAGTCTAAAATACATCCGTACAGACAGACAGACGGACAAAATTTTGCCAGTAACTCAAATATATTTATCTATCATCGTAACGTCATGTTTGATTGTTATCTCAAAATTTTTAATCTGCACGAATGCATAACTTGCATTATAGTACCTATAATCGCAAGTAAAAATACGTGTAAGTAAGGTAGAGCACTGGCAAGAAGAGTTTTCCAAGGAGTTCTTTAAAGCGTTGTACCTAGTTTTTGAATAGACAGCGCGTAGGCTAAGTAACTTTTTTCACAGATCTTTAGAAATAAAATTCAGCATCAAATAAAATTAAGAAATCTTTGAAGAAAACATGACATGTCGACGCACATTTGTTAATATCTCCCAAGCTTAAAATAATAATATTAACCCAACCTGGTAACAATTAAAATAAAAAGTTAAGTCTGTAAAAAGCTACACGGCATTACATTCTTCCGTTCATGCGTTAGTTTTTTTTGTAATGTCGACCAGTTAAACGAACAAAAATTAAGTAGATCTTACTTGTTCTTACTTAATTACCCTAATCAACACATTAGCACTTTTATCTTTTTCTTTACACCATTTTTCTTAACACACTTAAGATACAACAACAAGAAAAGAAATTAAGGCTCAGATTTAAACATCCACAAGAGTCTAAAATAAAAAGAATTAGGATCATGAGATAAAAGATACCAATAAAAAAATCGTAGACACAGATTGGAGATGGAGACTGCTCCTTCACATCCAACCGGTATGTACTCGTTAATCTACTTATCACTAATGTGCTTCAAGCTTTTTTTTATTGCATAATTAATAGACTTACGTATGAGATTTCTTTTTTACTTCTTTGATTTCATCTGTCTCGTCGTCGAGACTGAATTAAAATCAACAGAAAGAAATACCGCATCGTATAATATTTGGTTTGATTGAAACAAAAATAAAAAAGAGGTTTTACTTTGTTTCTTTGATGTGGTTTTAGTTATACTTTTCCACTTTAAAGGAAGAAGGGAAGATAATGAAATTAGGTTGATTCAGGAAATTGGAATTTCTTTGACGGAGGGATTTGAAAAAGAAGTCATTTCCAATTCAAGGTGTTTATATGCATAGTGGACCCTTAACACATGTTAAAATGCACGACTTTAGCGCAAAAGGTAATATGAAAAAAATATAAAGAGTTGTATCAACCTGATGAAATAAGGTAAGTATCTTGAACTGCCTGTGATTCTTGGTCCTTCATTACTGCTATGAAGTGGTAAATTCTATAAGTGCATTTTAAGCTAAGGCCTTCTCAACTAACAACGTTTACTTAGGAATAATATTTTAAATCAGTCCTAATGCTAAGTCATATTAGAAGGAACTAGGCTTTAAAGTCACGAGGACCTTTAAACAATACTTAATCAATCATGTGCGCGTGTATGATTTGAAAACCAAAAATAAATTGCAAGACTGGATCGCACGTACTTGCTCTTTCTCTTCTGCGGTCACAACGTCAAATAATTTTTTTATTCGATCTTTGTGATTTCGAAAACGGCAGCACTGATTTCAGCACTGTCATCATCAATGTCGCTATCGAGGAAGCATAGTGACCAGTTAAAGTTAGGGAGCAAAATATTTAGGCCCAGTTGTCTTTCTCGCATTGCCAAACGATCCTGGTGGAAAGTTTTTCTTTAACTGGATGGTTGGAAGACGAGAAAATCGCTGAAATTACACAGTGGTCCGAAGTGCCAAATGAGGAAGTTACGCTAATGGTATACTTATCAGGGTGAGAAGTAAGAAACAAGTCAAGAGCATGGGCGGCCCAGCAACATCTGGTATTCGCGTTGGCACATTAATCAGTTGAGTAAGGTGATGTAACCTGAGCTCGAAATACTTTCCTTCGGGTGTTGTCTGATCAGAATAGCGGATTCAATTGGAATTGTGTACATCAACCACCTGCAATAAATCCTGTAAACTAAACAATAATGAATGATATGCTTGAGGACAGTGAATTTGAGCCATAAGAAGTTAAAATCCGTGTTGGTATACATTGTCCGTATTAGGGAAGGCTCTGGCAAGCAATATCGTTCCTAACATAGACGACAAGACCGTGATAAGAAATAAGTAGAGGCACTTAGCTATACCCATGTAGAGCAAATTCTGATAAATCAGTATTTACACCAAACTGAGTTTCAATTAGTGCCAAAACAGCTGGCCTGTATTGCACAGTGTGGGCATACACATGCACATTCGAATACACAAAAAGGAAATTACTTACCATTAAACAGAAAACAATCAAAACACACTTTTTAACTAAGTCAAACTGTGAAGTGTAAGCAAAAATTAACTCCTGTATAAGGCAAACTGTCCTAGGTGTTATGCCCATAGGACAGCTTACATATATAAACAAATTAATTTGAACAAACACCAACACAATATGACAAAAAATCCAAATGCACCCTATATATTTATGTGCACTGCATCATCATATAAAACAAATGATGATTCAATAGTGCCTGGACACATTGACAGAAGCGCGCAATTGCATCACTGCAAACTCGGGTCTGCACACTTAGATAAACTGACACGAGAGGAACGTCTGAAAAGTAAAACACAGCTTTTCTCTACAAAGAAAGGTTGTGTCTGTGCTAAGAATCTATTCGCAAAATTGTTTTATATGTGTTTTTTTTGATGAGCTTATATTTCTAAATATTTTTTTTAATGTCTATCTATACGTTTATATTTTTTTTAATAAGTAAAAACACTCAAATCAATTCAAGTGCATCGTATGAACTTTCCATCATGGCGATAAAATGAATGTATCTGTCAAAAATGAAACGATATGAGAAGGAAACTTGAGTCACTGCACAGAGTCTTAAAATAATTTATGAGATTCGTGCAGATTTTGGATTCTTCAGCCCATCTCTTTTCTTCTTTTTAAAAATCATTCCTTCTCTTTTACATTTTAATTCAAGTTGCATGTGCGCCAATGTGGCCAGACACTATGAGATTCCTGCAGATTTTGTATTCTTTAGCCCATCTCTTTCCTTCTTGTTGAAAATCATTCCTTCTCGTTTACATTTTGATTCAAGTTGCATGTGCGCTTCCGTCAATGTTGCCAGGCAGATACATAGCAAGGAACTGTTAAGCACTAGGCGATATTGATGAGGGGAGATGCAACGCGAGCGGCATTTTTTTGTATCAGAAGCAATGGGCGAAGGCGAATGCAACATATTATTTGTTATTATGCATGCGGTATATGCTTTTATTATATTTTTTTTATTGACACGCGTTGGTCAAAACATAGATACCGCAACACAACAACTTCATATACATGTGTACATATATATTTTTTTCGGCAGTTTATATAATTTTTTCTGCAATGTGCGCACCACTCGCGTCTGCTTACGTTGAGCTTTAGACCAAACTTGTTGGGAATCCATGCAAACTTAGCCCTTTTTTTCGACTATTTTGACTGAGCTAATGCCATTTTATTTCGTTAAAAAATGTAAAAAAGTGTGTTCGTAGGAACAGTTTTTAAGACAAACGGTTTTAACGAATCTTATTTTTGTTGTCAAGCTATTTTGGTCAAATTTTTCCTTGCCTATGCAACTGAAACAATATTATTCCATATTTTTTCCCTGAGAAAGAAACAAAGAATTGGTAGAAAAAACTAATATTAAAAGTTCAACGGTTTTTATTTAACAACTTTAAAAAAAAAATAATAATTAAAGATGGCAAACTTAAGCAAAAACTAACATGTATTTAAAAATAAAAAAAAAGAGTTGATTGTCTATAAAGTCGGTTTACGTTCCAAAATATTGCGTGATATCGCCATAAAAAAACATTGATGGCATCAACACCGACATACAACCCGTTATCTCACACCCACAAACCTTCTCGTTAAATCCACACATACACACCGACACCCCAATATCTACATCTACTTTCTACTTTAACAAAACTCCACCTATTTTGTATTTCTTTTTCTTTTCTTGTTGTTTTTGAGTTTGAGTGGAATTAATTTGGGAATTTGCGCCTGTTCTTTTTCATGTTCGCCTGGTGCTTGCGATCGATTTTGGTTGAAAGAACCATGGTATCGCGGTAAGCAAGAGTGATAAGTTTTATCAGAATGAGTCTTATCAGCAAAGCCACTACGTAAGCTTTTCCATCGCTCCTACTCTTCTCGAATCTTTCCTAGAAGAAGGAAAACAGCATTTGTCCATAGCACTAACATCCCTTCTTTGTAAGGTCATGGACACGCTAATTAACCGTCAGCTTAAGGAATTCCTCGAAGACCGAAAGCTTCTCAATGACCGTCAGTATGGCTTTTGCAGTAATCTTTCCACTGCTGATCTGGAGACCTATCTCACCGAACAGTGAAACAATTCCTTACATCGCATTGTAAGATTATTGTGCTTGACATTTTCAAGGCATTTGATAGAGTTGGGCATGAAGCTCTCTTATCGAAAATGCGTGCTTTGGGATCGATAATACTCTTGTTCGTTGGATTAGAAGCTATCTTCTGGACCGTTCAATACTAGTTGTATTGGACAGATTCAAGTCAGATTTCCACAAAATAAATGCTGGTGTGCCCCAGGGCTCTGGTCCGTCTCCGACTCTGTTCCTTATTTTTATAAATGATCTTTTGTCTGTTACTTCTACTTACTTACTTAGGTGGCGCTACAGTTCGGGACGAACCTGGGCCTCAACCAACATGCCTCTCCAGCCAACTCGGTCTTTGGCTAGCTGCCTCCAGTTTTGCACTCCAAGTTGGTTGAGGTCGTCCTCCACTTGAGCGCGCCACCTAAGGCGAGGTCTTCCTTGACTGCGTCTACCCTCTGAGTTGGAATCGAAGATCCTGCGAGCCGGAGCATTGTTGTCCATTCGCTCTACATGACCTAGCCACCTTAAACGTGATATGCGTATTTTTTTGACCAGGTCAATGTCGCTGTACAGCTCGTATAGTTCTTGGTTGAACCTTCTCCTCCAAAGCCCGTTAACGCAGATAGGGCCAAAAATCTTCCGAAGAATCTTACGCTCGAAACGACTAAGGATATCTTCATCCGCTTTAGATAGAGTCCATGCCTCGGCGCCATAGAGCAGGACTGGGATGATTAGGGTCTTATAAAGAGTCTCCTTTGTCTTTCGAGAGAGGGCTTTGCTACTCAATTGCCTTCCTAGCCCATAGAAACAGCGATTGGCAAGAGTAATTCTTCGCTTTATTTCTGACGAGATGTTGTTGTCAGATGTTATAGCGGATCCGAGGTACACAAAGTCCCTAACTACCTCAAAGTTGTACCTGTCTATTGTGATGTTTTGTCCAATCCGCCGGTGTTGTGTGTCCCTTTTTGTGGACAGCAGGTACTTCGTTTTGGCCTCATTGACTGCTAGTCCCATCTTAGCCGCTTCAGCTTCAATGCTAGCAAACGTTCCAGTGACAGCTCGCCGAGTTCTGCCAATAATGTCTATGTCGTCAGCGTATGCCAGCAATTGCACAGACTTGAAAAAAATTGTCCCACTACAATTGACTTGCGAGCTTCTTATAATTTTTTCAAGTATTAAGTTGAAGAAATCGCACGATAGCGCATCACCTTGTCGGAATCCTTTTTTGACGTCAAAAGCTTCTGTGAGGTCGGAACCAACCTTGACGGAGCAGCGAGAGTTCTCCATCGTCATCCTGCACAGTCGGACGAGTTTTGTGGGAATGCCAAAACCTGACATGGCTCTGTATAGCTCGTCTCTATAAATGCTATCGTACGCGGCCTTAAAATCGATAAAGAGGTGGTGGGTATCGATTTGGAATTCTTGGGTGGTTTCCAGGATCTGCCGTAGCGTGAACATTTGATCGATTGTGGACTTTCCTGGTCTGAAACCACACTGATAGGGGCCAATCAGGTTGCTGACGAAAGGTTTCAGGCGTTCACATAGTACGGCAGAGAGGATCTTGTAGGCGATATTCAGGAGACTTATTCCTCTATAGTTGGCGCAGTTTAGAGGGTCTCCTTTCTTGTGAATCGGGCAAACGATGCTGAGGTTCCATTCATCAGGCATACTTTCTTCTGACCAAACTTTAGAGATGAGTTGGTGTATGCACTCCACCAGGTCATCTCCGGCCGCTTTAAAAAGTTCGGCGGGTAATCCGTCGGGTCCAGCAGCTTTGTTGTTTTTGAGTTTAGATATTGCTATCCTTACTTCATTTTGGTCAGGTGGACGGAAGTTTTGTCTGTCATCATCCATGTTGAATGGTTCATTCTGCCTGACAGCGGGATTTTGGCCTTCATCGCCGTTTAACAGTCTGCAGAAATGGTCCTTCCATGTACTCAGCACCGACTGTGACTCTACTACGAGGTTTCCATTCCTATCTCTACAGGCTTCTGTGCGGGATTTTTTTCCTTGGCATGTTCTTTTTACCTGTTGGTAAAACTTCCGCACGTTGTTCCTGGAGTAGCATCTCTCAATATCTTCGATCGCGCGCTTCTCATGCTCTCTTTTTTTCTTTTGGAGAAGCCGGTGTTCTTCCCGTCTTTTCTGCTTGTAAAGCTCGCGAGCAGCTCTCGTCTTTCTTTGCAGCGTCGCTTTATATGCCTCTTGTTTGGCTGCATGGGCCTGCCTGCATTCGTCATCAAACCAGAGGTTTCGTGGTGGTGGTCTGGTGAAACCTAGCACATCAGTTGCGGCATCTCTGATGGCTTGTTGGCAGTGTTGCCACTGATCTTCGGCACTTGATGCTGGCGGTACTGGATTTCTTGAGAGGTTACGGGATATTCGATCGGCATAGGTTCTGGCGGTTTCTTGCGATTGCAGCTTTCCGACGTCATACTTCCTCACAGTATTACTCCGTTGTTGTGGAGTTCGGGTTATTCGCATTCTTACCTTTGCTGCAACAAGGTAGTGATCCGAGTCGATGTTAGCTGCTCGGAAGGTGCGAACATCCAAGATACTGGAGGCGTGTCTTGCATCGATCGCAACGTGATCAATCTGATTGACGGTTCTTTGATCTGGGTGTCGCCAAGTCCCTTTGTGTATATCGAGATGAGGAAACCGTGTGCTTGCAATGGTGACGTTATGTGCCGCTGCGAAGTCAATTAGCCTAAGTCCGTTTTCAGACGTTGTGTCGTGTAGGCTATGTTTTCCGACAGTCCTACCAAAGATTTCCTCTTTACCTATTTTGGCATTAAAATCGCCTAGTACGATCTTAACGTCGTATTTAGGGCATTGCTCATAGGTTTTTTCGAGGAGCTCATAGAAGTCATCCTTGGTGGCGTCATCTTTGTCCTCTGTGGGGGCATGAGCGCATATTAGGCTAATGTTGGCGAATTTAGCCTTGATACGGATTGTCACAAGTCGCTCACTTACGTGTCGAAAGCCCAAGACTTCTTGCCTAAGTCTACCGCTTATGACGAATCCGCACCCAAATAAACGCTGTGGTCTTCTTGCGCAATCACCGTAGTACACGTCACAGTTTTTCATCCTCCTTTTGCCCGGCCCATTCCATCGCACTTCCTGGATGGCAGTAATTCCTGCTCTGTAGCAGTCTAGGGCCTCCGCTAGTTGTTTGGATGGACGTGGTCTGTTAAGAGTTCTAACATTCCACGTGCAGATCCGAAGGTCGTTGTCCTTGATTCGTTTTTCCGGGTCGTCAACAGTAAATCCGTCCTTTTCCGAGGCTATTGGTCGCTTCGCAACTTTTTCTTTTTTCCGTGGCAGGGTTGTTAACCCCACGCACAACCCCCAACCTGGAGGGCCAGGTCCTTTGTTGGATTCCTTGGACAAAAGGAACCGGAGAATCCGGAGTCAGTAACCCACTTCGGGGATATGAGCGCTGCCGTTGGCCCATTAAGGGTTCATCCGCCACCATCTCTATTTCAATGCCCTGACTTGCATTGAATTGTCCTAATGACCTTATCTCCAAATACGTCGAAGTAGCTCATTAGGGCGTCTGCTTCGTTGACTGTTGACGCCACCGTTGGTCCAATTGGTTGGGCTCATCCGCCGTACGTCCTCTTTCTGAGGGGCTCGTGCAAGACTTCTGCGAATCGATCAGAACAGTCATTAAAGCAGAGCATTATAGTGTTGCTATTTTTTCTGTGTTCAACACTCGCGCTTATAAGTTTAGCAGGAATGTCCGGATGGACAGACCAGTACCCGGTGGTTACCGCGGGGAGGTAAAATAAGCACAATTGATGTGTACGATATAGTTGCAGCGACTGTTACTTCTAATCCACTTAAATGTTTTGCTGACGACTATACCCTTAGCATATTCGTTCGATAATTTACGTCCTTCACCTTTGGACGTACAATTGCAACGTTACCGTATGTCAATCTCATTAAACTCCGATTTATACTGCATTGTCAAATGGGGTAATGGAATCGTGTGGAGTTTAATGCTTCGAAAACTAAATGCTGTCTTCTGTCGTTAAAGCTCAACATACCCCTAATGCCATTGTCCATGAATAGCACTTACATCCAAGAAACCAAAAAGCTCACAGTACTCGGTATGTGTGTCAACGACGATCTCCGTTGGAACGACCATATTTGAGATCGCTAAGAATGTTGCTAAGTGCTTAGGTTTTCTGCATCGGTGTAAGAAGTATTTTTCCCCATCTGATCTGGCTACAGTTTATAAAGCGTTTATACGCCCTAAACTCGAGTAAAACCTACACCTCTGGGCAGGTGCTTCACAAACATCGCTTCACCTGCTTGATAGAATACAAAATCGAGCGTTAAAATTGATAGGAAATTGAACTGCCGGTGAAACAATTGCCCCTCTCGAACAACGACGCAATGTTTCATATCTTTCCTTATTTTATCGTTTTTTTTATAAAAAAATGTTCATTCAAAGTAGCCAGCTGCATTCCTCCCCATAAAATTTTCTCCCGTAATACTCGTCTCGCAAGGAATGCTCATCAGTTCACCCTCGAGCCCAATTTCGGACATACCATGAAATATAGGGATTCTATTTTTAGCCGAACAACAAGAATTTAGAATAGTTTACCCGGCGAGATTTTCCCTTGCCATTTTTTATCTGCAAACATTCAAAACCAATGTTAATCGACACCTCCTATCTTTCCTCTCCCTATCATCCTAATGCCGAGCAGTGTGCTCTACAAATGGTCCATTGTTCGCGTGTTAGTTATAAAGAAAATATAATCAGCATGATTCATGTTATTTCGTACGTGTAACCTGTCATCGATTTATAAGACTTTATCACGTCAAAATCTACTTACTGGTTTTTTAAATAGTGATTATTAAAAAAAAATATTATTTATTATTTCAAATTATTAAAAATACAAAATAACTACATATCCCTGAATAGCAAATTTGATTGTATCCGGATAAGCCATTTCTAGAGAAAGTCCAAATTATTAATACTTAAAAATATCATGAAAATTCTGCTGATGCTTAATATTTACTATCATTGCTCTGGTACTTGCACGTAAAATATCACCAATTTCTTTTATTTTAGTTTCTACTAAAAACCAAGGAATAAATTCTACACCATAATATTGCGTATATATTATATACGGATATCATATAAATAGATATTTTACTTATACCCCCACTCCAAAATTTCCTGTCGGCGCTTAAGCTATAAGGATACTATAACTTAAGATTATACCATTCGATTTTTCACACCCAGTTCAATCGAACAAATTCTGAGAGTTGAACTAAAAGCCTTTTTTTCCCCATGTGTACATTGGTTAAAATAAATTGAATTGAATTGAATTAAATTGAATTGAAGTATTAAGTTTAGTAGATAATTATTTTTCATGTGTTATTTGGATGTTTGGTTTTCTAGCCCGTTTTTTGAATGATAATTTGTATTGTTTTTTTTTAGTAGATGCCTGGCACTTATACAGTCATAAGCAAAATTATTTGCACAATGTATTTTCTTGGTAGAACTTCTCACAAAAAATAGTTGTACCTTTCAGAACACCCTTTGTCTGGTTTATTTGTTTTATTAATCAATAATAACAAAAAAATTTGAAAAACTTAACACAAAAAAAATTAACAAACTTCATAAAAAACGTTTAAATTCGTAATTTAAAAAGTGGCATAATTATTTTCACACCCAACAAAGCTGGCAAAATTATTTGCACAAGGGCAATTGACGTGTTTTACAACCTCCTAAAGCCAAAAAAAGTACATTAAAGTAAACCAAAGTAATGGGGTATCTTAAGCGAAGCATTACCTAGTATTTTGTGTTTCGTCCTTTGGCAGCAATAACCTCTGCGAGGCGTCTTGGAACAAAGTCAATAAAATGTGGAATTTGTTCTGATAAAATAGAACTCCAAGCCATTATAAAAGCTTTCCATGTTTCATTTGCAGACCGCCCAATACTAAGTAGAATTTTAGATTTCGTAATATGCCAAACATTTTCTAAAACCCTTAAGTCAGGACTTTACGGAGACCAATTCAAAACTTCTTGCTATACTTATGATAGATACTTTTTGATAGTCCAAGCCGTGTGTATTGGTGCATTGTCATGTTTAAGTACAAACTCGGTTCCGATTAAGTTTGATCCTACTATCAGTGCAACATCATTTAGAATCTCTAAATAATGAGACTGATTCATACGATCTGAGCACCCCATAATTATTCTTATACCACTATAGGATATGCATCCCCATATCAATACTTTGCCACCATGTTAGTGCCCTTGTGGGTCGCGTGGTGGAATTTTTGCTTTGGTTTTTGGATTGGAATAAAAAAATCTTCGTCCATAAGTGCCATCTAGAGAATAAGCAGTCTCATCGGTCCAAAGAACTTTTCTCCAAAAATCTGCTGTTTTATTTATGTGATTCCGTGCAAATTTTAACTCTGCTTTTCTGTTTTTCTTTGTTTAAATTCTGCAACAATCGCCGCACGTGTTTCTAACGCAATTTCCCTAGTTTTACCCATTTAAAACAAGTTACCTTGATGGAGAATGACGCTAGACTACTACAATAGCAGCACGCATCACTTCACATTGATTGAATTGAACATTAACTAACGGTTTTCTCTCCCAAGTCATCGATTGCCCTTGTGCAAAAAATTTTGCCAGGTTTGTTGGGTGTGTCAATAATTATGCCACTTTTTAAATTATGAATTTAACCGTTATTTATGAAGTTTGATAATTTTTTTTGTGTTAAGTTTTTCAAAAATTGTTGTTATTATTGATTAATAAAACAAATAAACCAGACAAAGGGTGTTCTGAAAGGTACAACTATTTTTGTGAGAAGTTCTACCAAGAAAATACATTGTGCAAATAATTTGGCTTGTGACTGTTCAACCAAAGTGTATGCAGAAAATATTTGACCAATTTCCGGTTTCAACAAACCACAATCGTACACAGACCAGGAATGGTAAGAAAGGAATGTCGAGGATGCCCATTATATTTTAAAATGTCATCGTTTTGTAAGAGAGTGTTCTTAATTAAGCTTTACTGATGCCATTACCATTACAATATGTAAATATATTGGAAAGCTGCAGTTTGATGTGTTTTCGAAAAGTAAAATGAATCACAGAATTTTGCATTTTTCATTATAAAATGAAGAATATTTTTGGTTAAAATAATAAACAAATGAGCGGTCATAAATGGTGGGATGAGAAATTTCAGGGTTGTTACCTGGAAGGATTTTGTCTGATTTTGGATATAATGTTAAATAGTGTATATACCGATCAAAAATTAATAAGAAAAGCTTCTGTTGCAATTTCGCAAACCTTCACGGTACTTTTTCTTAGTTTGCCAGAAGTATATGTTATTCTGAATTAAACTGCTCACATTTGGAGCAATATACAATATACATAAACATAGCTATGTATGTATGTGTTACAGATTGCCTCAAAGAGCAACAGCAAAGCTCATTATTATGTGGTGTTACTTCACCGACTTTGATCACAAAGTTCTACTTTTTATATACATATCCAAGACTAAAGACTTTGATTTTTTTGTCAACACCCAAGAACAAAACATAATTTTACAGTTTATGTAATAACAAGATTTTCACATAAGAACCTTCTGCGCCATAATCTGCATTGAAATCAGACTTAGGTATCAGAATTTCCAATCACGAAGGAGGTATGATTCCTTTCTTCTATCCCACAGGGAAGTGTATTTTACAACATTCGGTGACAGCTGTTCCTCATGTACGTACATAGCAACACGTATTTTGATTTATGCTAATGAAAATCCTCAGATTCCTTAATGTTGCTTCTTAAAAAATAGAATGGGGCTGAATTCCAGAATTTAATGACATTATTTATATGAAACTCGTGTAGCGAACATGAGATGAATAACTTGCTTTGCTTGTGCAAAATTTGCAATGAAATAATACAGACTAGATCAATTCACATGAGACTTCATACAAAAAAAAGGTTTAGTCAGCCAAACTTTATTGTTTTTTGTATTTTTCTTAAAGAATAATTTTATTATGTATATAATATATCGCGGTAAATTGTGCACCCGTCAAAATAAAAAAATGTGTTTAGATTCGACTTGTTTTTTTAATTAATGAATTTTATTACAGAACAAAAATAGAAGATGATTTCGTGTCCAATATTATGAAAAAATACAAACACTAACGTTAAACAGTAACATCTCCATAACTTTTCCTGAACTTTTCGTGATAGCTCAGCTACTTCTGATCCCGTAACCACTATTGCGAGACATTCATCCATCCCATACGTCACTTTAAGTTTTAAACAGGTGTTAATCGCAAACCTCTAGGAATCTCTTTAATAAAAATTGCGACAGCATATTAAGTGACATTATAAAAATCTGCAAAAACTTTTGCATCTATTAAAACTACAAACTATGTATTCGTTAAAATATCATTTCGTTTTATTATTTTATTATTTACTAGCAAACCCGTGCTCGCGTTGCTTCGCAAAATTTAAAGACAAATTTGTGTTCACTATAAATATTGTTACCTATATATATGAAAACATTGCTCGATGGGCTAACCCTTGTTTCTGCCACAAAATCAACCAAGTTGATATATGCTTACTGTAGGTATACAGTATTCGATTCTGTTTCACGGGAAACACTTTTTAAAAGAAATAGACTTTTTTGATGTTTGTATATATTTGTATTGTTTTTTAATTCAAAGCCTCAGGATAGACAATGTTGGCAGTCCTATTATTTTCAGGAAAAGAAGATACTGATTATTTTTTGATACCACTCTTGAAAGGGCAACGTAAAGCTGACCATGGGAAAATAATTAATAATAATTCACAGCTTGAGTAATTAGAACAAAATCGAAGAAAGAATATACATATGTTAGTTACTTGGACTGCACATGTTTTATTTATTTATCAGCTTGTAAAGATAACTAAAAAATTATTTATAGCTTAAAATCTGCGCTATCGTATTGATTTTATCAAACAAAATAAGTGATCATGTGAGAAAACCTATACAAAAATGCTATATTAAAAAAATACTTACATTCATATTTTAAAAAACAAATAAAAAAGAGGCCGAAACAATCTAATGTATGATAATAAAGAATATTAAAACATTTGTTTCGAATAAATCAGTCGAGTATTTTCCGAGATCCTGCGTGACAAACAACATAATTCTTACGTCTTTAAATAATAGTATAGATATAGATTAATGTGTACCAATTACTTGATAAAATCGTATTAAATTAAATTCAGCTATAAAATTTTTTGTTGACTTGTCTAAAAATAACAAACATTTTTGGAAAACTGAGTGAAATAACCTAGAGTACTACAAATGATAAATAAAAAATAATCAAATTCGAAGATAATAGACAACCAAATCGCCCACAAATTACTGATTTCCTTTATTTTGGTCTACAAAATCATGAACAGTACGAAAAGTGTGCTTTTCGAAGCTCTAAATCACAGCATATTATGTAAACCTAAAAGAGATTTATAATGTGTTCTTCTTCATGGTGTAATGTCATGCACTTTGTCAGGGATGAGGATGGTTTCCCTTTGGTCCCGAATTTATTAAAAGGTGCAACGAAGAATGGCTCTATAATGTCTTTTACCCCACCAAAAGATCAAAGTAAGGTTCAATCAATTAATTAATGCGGAACAGACGATTTATCTGTAGAAAAATGTCTTTTTTTAATAATTGTTTTCAGAAAGTTGACATGACTTTTTTATTGCCAAAAAATGTCAGTCTGTCTGTCAGTATATAAAACGAGCTGCAGCTTAAACGGCTTAAGCGATTATCTTCAACTAAGGTGTTTTCAAATATAAGATATATATTATACCTACTATATATACATTTATAAATATTAATCAAAGTTACCGTTGTTAACACACTTTTTCGTAAAATTAAATTGTTTTTTTTATAAAATGTTTTATAAATTTTCAGGAAAATTATAAAAATTCTTTTCGAAAAAAATTATCTCTCATTAACGCTCATTTGGCAACACGGAAACCCTGAAATTATAAAAATTCACTTTGACGAAGCCTGAAAGGCTTTCTGATATATTGATGTAATATATCAAATACAATTTGACCAGAAAATTTGACTTACCGTACCTTTCTAAAACGTTTTACTTGCGATTATAGGGCCTATAAGGCATGACATAGAGAAGTCTAAAAATGTTAGTGGCAAAAAATGTTGAATGTGAAAAAATTTTCGAAATACTTTTTTCATAAATTCGTTATTATGCAAGACGTGTAAGAACTGTGATGGCGTACCACTCCTATTTTAGTAAAAACCGTTACGTGTTGTGGTTTGACACAAGTTCAGATAATGTGATTTTCTACGTTAATGTAACTTATTTTTTTAATTTTATTCGACGATGTGTTTATAAAATTTCATATATTTGTTTTTGATTAGTTTTAAAAATATTGATTTTTCAAAAAAAACAATTCAGAAATTAATTTTAATCAGAATAAAATAAGTTTTTAAAAATGTTGACATGCAGAATCTTTTTAAAAATAAAATGTGACAGAATTCCAAAGAGCCGTTACCGAGAAAGCTAATAATAAATGAAAGTTACCGTTTCGTAGACTTTTCCTGTAAATTTTGTTTTGATCAAATGATAGCCATTACCAACAAAAAAATTCTCAAAATTTTTCATCAAAATCGTTGGAGCCGTTTTCAAATTACCGTTATTTTAAGGCCTAAAAATAAAATTTCAATTTCCATTCTGGGCAATGCCAAAAGAATCACACACACCAAATTTGAAGATAATCGCTTCAGCCGTTTAGGCTGTAGCTCCTTATACATACTGACAGACAGATATACATTTTTTGGCATTAACTCTTTTAGACTTCTCAATGATCATAATGTCATGTTTGATTGTTATTTAATTTTTTTATATTTACGAATCCTAAGCTTACCTTATAGTCCCTATAATCGCAAGTAAAAATCAACGCAGCAGTTACTTGGGTTGGCTGACGACATTGATATGATAGGAAGAACCAAGGGGCAATAACCGGTGCTTTCACTTCAATGGAGTCAGATGCAAGCAGAATTGGACCTCCAACTGCTTGGTGAGCAGAACTGGAGGCGGCAGGCTATAGATCGAGCCAGCTGGAGGGCCATAATCAACCAGGCCCAGGAGCACCACGTTTTGTAGCGCCAGGAAAGGTAAGGTAAGGAAAAGATGCTTGGTCGAAAAAAATGGGCACGAATGAGTAGCACATACTTGCTCTTATGTGCCTAATTACATTTAAAAGTAAGATATTTGACAGAAACAAGTAACATATACGTTGAAAATAACAGTTTGAACATAAATCAAAAGTATCAAAACCACAATACTTAACGGTTTTTAGTAAAAATGAAGTACGCCGCCATCACATGTCGTAAATAACAAAGAATTTATGAAAAATTTATTTCGAAAATTGTAGGACCGGTTTTGATAAAATCCTGTTTTTTATTTTTAGTTTCTTGAAATTTTTTTTTTTTGAAATGTTGGTATTCACTTTTTTAAATTTTATTAAAATACATGTAACTATAAAATTTAAAATAATTTTTTTTAATTAGTTTTAAAAATATAGATTTTTCAAAACAAAATCAAAAATTAATTTAAATTAGCAAAAAAGTTATTTAAAATTTTGATATCCAGAATTAATTTGGCTACCTAGATCTTCTCAAATATAAAATTTGAGAGAAATCCCAAGAGCCGTTACCGAGGAAGCCCAAACTTAAAAAAAAACCGTTATATGAAAGTACCGTTAATAGACTTTTCCCGTAAATTTGGTTCTAATCAAATGATAGCCAACCAAAAATAAAATTCTCAAAAATGTTCATCAAAATCGTTGGAGCCGTTTTCAAGAAAAATAAGCTTTTCCTTAACGTTCATATGGCAGGTGCCGTTATTTTTAGGCCTAAAAATTAAATTTCAGTTTTCCCTTCTGTGGAATGCCAAAAGAATGACACACACCAAATGTTAAGATACTCGCTTTAGCCGTTTAGGCTGCACCTCATTATAGATACATACTGACCGACAGACAGACAGACAGAGAGGCAGAGAGACATTTCTTGCCACTAACTTTTTTAGACTGTTCTATGATCGTAATGTCATGTTTGATTGTTATCTCCACCACCTGACTATAATGGGTATGACAAAATTATCAAACTTTGGCCAAATGTACGTCTTTAAAACTGTAGCAAAATCTAACCGGGAAAAATACTACTTATCCTGTAAGGAAACTTAAATAGTTCACAGCACTTTTGGCGGCGTTAGAGTCACAAACATACTCATATAATTGTTTTTTAACAGGTTTCTTTTTACTTTGAACTTTAAAGTTTCAATATATTTCGGTGTCTCTCTAAGTACTTTAAATTGTTTAATAAAATACAGTACATAAACGCAACCATCCATTTGAGTAAGCAGGCATTTAAAGGTCATTTAAATTAATTCTGCCCATCAAGTTCTGTCCAAAAAAAATCGCAACATGTTATAATGAACAGAAAATAATAATGAAACTTTTTCAATAACGTAGTTGTTTTAATGATTCATTTCAATATCTTTATTAATTAAAATGTTCAGAGGTCATCTAGGATACCAAACACAGCTGGATGCGGACCAAAAGTTCAAATTGCACACAAGTTCTGGGCACCCAGTTTGCGTTATACAGAAAGAATAACTAATAGCCTCAAGCACCAAAGGTAAAACAAGGGCCACATGCAGTGAAGTGAGGCCCACTTTATTTGGAATGATGGTTTTGGTATGCAATGCTGAGCTTACATAAACTTGGGAAGCATGCATGGAATCATGAATATACTATATTTAAGTAACTATACATACTAACCTATATACGTGTAATGTAAGTGGAATATTGAGTGCACATAAGTGGGCCATAAATTAGCCTTTGCCTGGGGAATGAATAAAACGACAGTGTGTTATATGTGAGTAAACATGGTAGTATATTAGAATTCAGGAGTGACAACAGGTGTCAATTAGAATTAAGTTGATAGAGTCTTTGGGTAAAATTAAAATAGCCATTATGGACATGCATATTTCGCATGAAAATGGTTGGAAAATCAATTTAAGTACAAAAAGTTTTTTTAATGCGTGATTTTATCATATAAACAATGTTTGCATGTTTGTTCTGAAACACGACACCAACAATATACCAAAGTAAATGTAGAGCAAAAATAAATTTTTTTGACATGAGATCTTTAAGAATAATAATAATACATGATATAGTGAAAATTAAAAACCACTGAACAAGCAAGGAATTGTTTATTTAATGTCTCTTAGTATCCCATGGAGAGTAGAAATATTGAGAAGGGTCATTTCGTCTTTACAAAGAGCGGATACTTCAAATTATATCATTATTTGTTCGTAATTGTTTTTTTTTTCTTATCGAAAGATGTTAATTTTAATGATTAATAATTAGATATATTTCATCCCAAGGAAGCTCAAAAAAGTTGTCCTTCTCTCGTTGACATGCATTTTAACCCCCGAAACTTTGTTTTTATCGAATTAATTTCATCGCCCGTAAGAAACTTTGGTTCTAAAGCTAAAAACATTTATGAACTCTGTTTACTCAATTTTGCATCTAGGAGTACCATTGATGCATTTTATTTTGTATTTTATAGGGAATGGTAGACATTTTCTTTTTTAAATAAATAAAATGTACAAGACAAACAAAACCCTGAAGAACTTATAAAAAGTGTCAAAACCATACCTTACTAAAAGGTTTCTAATAGACACAAATATTCTTGGCATGCAGAATTAATTTGGCTCTTTCCGAATTTCAACTTTGCCACATTATATCATTGCGGCTCGCGCCGCCATTTTGAAAAAAATGGGGCCTAAAAATAGTTTATCTCCTCTCCGCTAGTTTTACGAAAAAATTGTTACAACAATTTTTTGTTACAACAATTTTTCTGGAAAATGAACAATTTACGCATACAAGTTCTTCAAAATCGACTAACATGTCAAAAAAGAGTTGGTTGTCTGTAAAGTCGGTTTACGGACGATAATTTTACGTGATAACGTCATAAGAAAACATTGATAGCAGCAACACCAACATACCCGTTAACTCACACCCACAAACCTTCTCGTTAAATTCACACACACACACGCCCCGATATCTAGATTTACTTTCTACTTTAACAAAACTCCGCCTATTTTGTATTTCTTTTTCTCTTCTTGTACTTTTTGAATTTGAGTGGAATTATTTTGGGAATTTGCGCCTGTTCTTTTTCATGTTCGCCTGGTGCTCAGAATATGTTTGCGATCAATTTTGGTTGAATAAATGACCCACCAACCCTCTCGTTAAAACCACATACACTTACACACCCCATTATTACATCTACTTTCTACTTTAACAAAACTCTGCCTATTTTGTAATTCTTTTGCTTTTCTTGTATTTTTACTTTTTGAATTTGAATGGAATTAGTTTGGGAATTTGCGCCTGTTCTTTTTCATGTTCGCCTGGTACTTGCGATCGATTTTGGTTAAGAGAACCACAGTATCGCGGTTAGCATGAGTCATGCTATTTCGTACGTGTAGCCTGTCGTCGATTGCTAAGACCTTATTACGTCAAAAAAACTTATTTCCACTCCACCCTCAGGGTTTTTTTGTCGTAAAAGCGAAAGTTAAAAGTTTTCAAACTTAGCTTTTTCCAAGTCCGAGTTTGAGTAGAGTATTGAGTGCGGTAACAGGAATTAGCCCATTTCATCGCCTATATTGATTATTAAAATTAAGAAATAACCTAATTCTCCATGCAACTGCTAAAGTTTAGGAACGAATGTTGTCGTGCTGCTTTTTTTGTCGGCAGAAGCGATGCGTTATTAAATTTATTTGTATATGTGGATTTTGTGAATATAAAAATTATAGCTTTTTAACGACATGCTTTTCAGGCCACTGTAACCGTACAATGCAGGAAGGATGCGTTCTTCAGATTGGGTTTTTGTATATACGCTAATAATAAATACTGCAATCAGCGTTTCGTCTTCATTCGAATCCGTAATAGTTGTCGGCCACAATGTAAATCTCATTCTTTTTACGGCTCTATCTAAGCGTTCAAACATTAAATTTTCTAAGGCGAAAAAAAAGGAAAAATGTCGCAACGAATATTACACAAAAAGTGTCATAAGAGCTGCAGATCCCATTTTTTTCATGCGCGCCGTCAGCTGCTGTGATACTCGTCGTCGAGGTATATCCGCATCTTCTGTGGCTTTTTTAACTTTGAAGTTCTTAGTTTCAAAATTTTGTCTTCCACATTCCATTGGGGCGTCGTTGGCCAAGAATTTATCCTGTTGGGATCATTGTCTTGTAAAACAGAATTCTATACTGAAGCTGTTTTCCTTGATCTTCGAGATCGCCCCCAATATTTAGTACTACGGGTTGCTACATGTTCCGGATATACATCACTATACGACATGGCATTAGATTTTCATAATTATTGCAAATAGAATGAAAAATATACACCGAAATACCAAACGACTCGATGCAACTAAACTTTTTAACTCTTTCCTCAGATTCTTTCGCAATGCACATTCTTTGATGAAAAATGAATAAATGATTAATTGAGATAATCTTGACTTGCTGCTAAAAACTTGAACAGAGTCAACTAGGTACAACAAAAAACGCTTCAGTGTGAAATGGAAATTAGATTTTTTTACCAAAGAGCGTGTTGAGTTCGCGTAAACTATTTTACAAAAAAATGGTTTTGTTATAAATTAAGGGAATTTTTTTTTAGTTAACTGTTAAAGTACGTTTGATGCCATTATGTATGGAACTCGATTTCTTTTGCATGGCCACCACGGGCACGCTTGCAGAAGTCCAGACGCTGAACCCGATTTTCGACGGTTTTCAAGCATAAATCGGCCGATACTGCTGCAATTTCACGTTCGATATTCATACGAAGTTCATCAATCGTCGCTGGCTTGTTGGCACAGACCATAGACTTGACGTAGCCCCACAGGAAATAGTCATACGGCTTTAAATCGCACGACCGAGGTGGCAAAGCGACTGGACCATTTCGTGAGATAACACGTTCTCCGAACTTGGTTTCCAATAAATTGATTGTGACATTCGCTGTGTGGCTTGTGGCTTGTTGTTGGAACCACATGTCCTCCAAGTCCAAATCATCCAATTGGGACTAAAAATATTCGGTTATCATTGAACGGTAGCGATCTCTATTTACAGTAACGTGCCGGTCTTGATCATCACGGAAAAAGTACGGCCCAATGACGCCGCCGGCCCATAAACCACACCAAACGTAATTTTTCCGGATGCAATGATGACTCATGGAGAACGTGTGGATTGCTGCCTGACCAATACCGAATATTTTGTTTATTGACGAAGCCATTCAGCCAGAAATGAGCCTCAACTCAGCCCAATTCACGAACATACGACGCTTCTGGTGGTCAAGCGGCTTCAGTTCTTACGTCAATTTTATCTTGTAAGGAAGGAGAAATATGGCGTCGTTTGAAGTCCCTGTCACTCTACTTTTGTAGCGTCCCTGTTGAAAACCCCTTTATTTTAAGAATGAGTAACAATAACAACTTGTTTGAATTCGTTTGCCCGACCTCATCGATCGGAAGACTTACTTACTATAAGGATTTTTGCTCCTTACGGTTGGTTGGCTTGTTTATTTTTGTAAGCTTAATATCTCTGAAGAGGAATAAAAGTTGCATTTCTTATTTTTTCAGATTCATGCGCTAGTTCCTCCTCACCGATCTGGAACTAGCAAATCTTTTTACAGCTCGTTTTCTTCGCGAAGAAAATCAACCTTTTCAATTCTTAATGTACTTACATATGTAGTGACGCCATTTTGCAAATGAGAGATGATTTCTATTTTTACAATTTCGTATTTTTTTTTTGTTTTGTTAAAATTGTTTTATACATTTTTTTTTTAATTTAGGCAGCTTAATTACATACATTATTAATAGAATCACCCTTGCTCGAAATTCAAGCACTTCTCAATTCTTTTTAACGAAACGACACATTAAGTCGATGAACACTTAGTTTTAAACTAAATAATTAATTTCGAATGAATACCTTCATATCATGAGTAATTCATTACATCGGAAATTCTCAACAAAAAATGAAAGAAAATACATTCTGCATTCTACGCGAGATTACTATTCATTTGAGGAATATATTCACGAAGTTCCGTTAAATACGTACGGAGAAAAGCATACGAGAAAATTTACGTTTATAATTTTATAGAGAAACATTCAGTATTGGCATCAATCACATTATCTTATAACAAAGGATAAAATATGTACATAGCTTCACAACATATTTGGCGCTAATAAACAAAAATACGTTAAGCGCTATAAAATGTAACCTTGGCAGTGCGGGTTGCCTACTTTTTGGAACAGAAAAAAAGGTCTTAAGATTTTTTATTTGCCTTCAACGTCTCTTGTATGTAGTTTATATGCCACAATCAATCTTTTTTAACAGAAATGCCACCGACCGCCGCGCCGCGGTGCGCCGCGCCACGCCGCTGTTAAATGTGATTGAACTAAATAACTGCAAAAAGAATGATTGCCAATTCTGCCAAAGGGCTTTTCACGATAATCGTAGGTGGTCGGATATTTATGCACGAACAGCCAATTTATTGCCAATATATATTTGAAAATTACGTTATGAGCTAAAAAGAAAATAAAACACTTCAAGCCGAAGAATTCGTTTTTGGCGAAGTAAATTTTTGTTGGGTGTCAGCTTAGATGATATCCATTTTGAAAATTGCTAGAGAAAAAATGATTCGGTTGATTTGAAAAGACCATATTACGTTTAAGCCTTCAATATTGAAATGCAATTTGGAGCAGGTTGTTATGTTTCAACACAAATTCAATAAACAATTGTATTCATTGGCGTATTTTCTTTTTTTTTGCTTCGGATTGAGCCAGAGCTTTGGAAGCATGTCAAACTTAACGTGTAAATATGCCCGTCAGTTTCACAGAAAGGATTTGAATTTCCGTTTCACAGTGTTTGCTATTTCAAAATCGTTCATAAAATTTTGTCATTTTTTGAACAAGTTGTTTTTATCACATTCTTTACTCACAACTTTTGTCCGTTCGTCTAATAATATGTGTGCCCCGTGGCTTAGCTAAGCGAATGAGCCTGGGTTCGAATCTCGCTCAAAGCTACCTTCTTTTCCGGGGTACTGCCTCCTGCGAGGAACTGACAAAACCTCAAGAGTAAAATTTGTTTCGAAAAAGGCATCTCATGTAGCCGTTCGGACTTGGCCTTGAACTGTAGGCCCCAGAAATGGTTGAGAGTATAAGTCAATAGGCCTTGGCTCCTTAAAGAGCTGTCGCGCCAATAAATTTATATTTCATAATTTCTAACAGTTTGAAGGTTTTCTACCATCGTAATGTCATGTTTGATTGTTATCTCCACATTTTTAATCTGCATTAATATACCTTATTTTACATATTATATTTGCAGATAAAAACATTAATTTAAGCCAAAATTTAATAATCTATAAAAATAATTGCATTGCCATTTATGCCCACCAAAGTGCATTTTAATGTATTTAATGGGGAACAACCATATTCCAAAAACAAGGTTTTGATTCATTAAAATTAAAACATAATCATATACGATAAGAAAACAGACAGACACATTATGTGTTCTGTGTTATGTAAAATATGCGTTTTGCTCTTTGTGTTTCACTGCAAGTTACCTTCGTCCAGGTATTTGTTTCTATTAATTACATAAAATAAAAACGTTTCAAACATTCTAACAATTTTATCCTTTAAATCCAGCTTCAGTGTAGACATAGACGGCTAGCATTGTGGCATTCCATTGAAGCAAATTTCGTCCCGAGGTAAGTTATTTCAACACTGAAGGAAAGGAATGAAGAATTTTCTTTGAGGAATGTAGCACGAGCACCTGATTTTTTTGCATCAAAATACTTAAACTTTGAAAAGGTATATCTATAAAGAACCAGTTTAATAAAGTAGGAGAGCTTCAAAATATGAAAACTTTAAGGGAAAATATTTTTTAGAATACATTTTTGGGTTGATGGTGCTTGCATAAAGGTGATCCATGCTGGTTGTTTGTTGAGTATGTGGAATTGGATAAGGATATGCGTTAAGCTGGTATGTCCAATGCAAAGATAAAGAAAAATTGTTCTTAATATATTTAGAGTATCGTTGTTCCAATAATGACTCTTGAATAATTATGGATGTAATTTCGCCATTCGTTCTACTTTTTTGTACTTTAAGGTATTACGAATAAAAGCTTTTAAGTCTCTATTTCATATAAAATGAAACAAGTGGTTTTCTTTTTGGGTTTGTCGTTTTCGAGATACGTTTATTAGTTGAGGATTCTCACATTGAGATCAAAAGAGCATTTAAATATTGAAATTGTTCTTCGCTTGTGGGAAGTCCGGCCTTAGTTAGTAAGTTTTTGGCTGATACTGGACTGGATTAAATATGGAAGATTTTTGGTTTTTCAAAGAAATGTTTAGAGCCAGAGAGCTTAGACCAATCGTTAATCTATGTTAAAGCAGTTTAGGACGTGTATTTATATTAATACATAATAATACAGTCGTCATCATGCAGAGAGTGCCGAAGAGTATTGATTTTTGACAATATTTCACTAGGTTCGTCAAAAGTTATTAACGAATAAGACAATCTTTGAGTAATACCATTCTTGGTACTGCAAATAAATGAATAAAACCAGATATCACCATCATCTTCGGCGACCAACCGGTATCCGGTCCGATTTTGTTCTTATAATTTACCAGGCAAGGTAGTAATATAATTGGCAGGATAGCCTTATATTTGAATTGGAATAATACATGTGATTTTCAGAGTTTGTGAAATGGTTCCTTAGTTGAAGATATTGTTAAATAATGTAACTAATCGCTGTTTCAGTGTTTTAGGTGAGGTTTTAAGACCAAGATATGATATTTTAACAGAACATAGTGTTTACCTTTGGTTGAAATTAAAAAACGTTTGCGTTTGTGTTTTTCGGCAAAGTTGGCCCTATAATTAGCCGAAACAACTGCCTATATTATGAGGTTTTGAAAGTCTTAGAATTTCAGTTGTTATGTTATGTTACGGTTAATTACGCTATCAGGTCATCATTCAAAAGATTCTTTTGTACGGTTGTAATGATCGGAAAATGAATATTTCTGATGTGCAAATGGGAAGAGCTATCCATGTTAGTAAGGGGCTAATTGGATTCTTTTGAATAAGAAATCAACATGTTTTAGGGCGCCGAAAGATGAAAGCTGGTTGCGGGAATCGTCGATCAAATTGGTTAAATTAGGAGTTATTAACAAATGTTTAACTATATTTATTTTTGATCTGTCAATAGCAATAAAGTATGTATTTAGCTTGATACTGCCATCTTATGTCTATTAAGAACGCACAAATGTGTAAACAATAGACGATTTAATTGCTCTGCTGTGTGATCAAATCTATTGTCAATATAAGTCTCATATTATGTGACTAAAGGAATGAAATAAAATTGCGTTTATTCTAATGGTGGCCTAAACGGTTTGGCCAATCGTCTTCAAATTTGGAACATAAGGTTATTTTGACATTCTACAGAGGGCTTTTTAATTTTTGTTTTAGCTCAAATATTAACGGTACCTGTCATATAACCGTTAAGTAAAAGCTTATTTTTCTCGGAAACGGCTTCAAGACTTTGTATGGTATAGATTATGTTTTCGTGAAGAAAATTTAGATGGTGGGCTAAAACGGTACCTACTATAGAACCGTTTTTTTTTTCTTCAACTTTTTCGAAGACTGGCCATCCGATTTCAATCAAAACTTTCATTCAGAAAGATGTTGGTAGCCTAAGTAACTTTACTTTAAAATATACACGAAAACTTTTTTTTTGTATTTTTAATAATTTTCTTAATTTTTTTTCAAAAATAAATATTTTGAAAACGGGTAGATGGGTGTTTTTTTTCAAATTTTGTTTTTAAATGTAAGTAATTTTTGTGTTTAAGTTTGCATTCCTGAATTTTGTTTTTATTTAAAAAAAAAGTTGTTAAATAAAAACCGGTTTATTTAGGAAACGTTCCCACGGGCTCCAGGAAATAACCCCCCAACGAAATAACGACCTATCATGAAAATGAAATAACTCCCCAAAATCATGGCTTCATATGAAATAAGACCCAAAAATTGGGGAGTTATTTCATGGGTTTTCGGGGACTTATTTCATCCTCAAATTGGGGGTTTCCTTCATGATGAAATATGTCCCCAAATTCAACAATGAAAGAAGTCCCCAAATTTGGGCCATAAACAGTGAGGTAGATATTGGAGGGTATGCTGCTCCCTGCAACCCCCCTGTTCATTTTGGTTAATTTACTAGAAAACTGTAAATTTGCTGATGACTTTTAAAAAAAGCCTCACATTGCCTAGCTATTGTTATTTTGAACAGAATAGTTGATAAACATTGCTCGATTTTTGTAGCATGCCTTCCCTTACACATGCTAGTAACGTAATATATATAATTAGGGCTCAGGTTTCCATTATCCGCATTAAGGAAATTTTTTTTTTACTTTTATTATTTAATATGACTTATTTTAAGATGTTTGGAAAGAAATTTTCGCGAGGAAACTTTATTTTCTATTTTTTTTTTCAATTTTCAAAGTTTTGGGTTTTCACTAGAAAAAGTGATATATTTTTTTATTTTAGCTATAAACTGCACGATTAGCTTATTTTGATATTTTTATTTATTTCAGTGAAGCCATTTTAGAAGGATCCTCTTGCATATTCCTAATCCAAAAGTGTCCCCAAGTGGGGGGTTGTAGGGGGGTGCAAGCTTTCCCATATATACCAAAAATTTGTTGTTGGGTATTATGAATGAAAAAACAACTGCATATGCTCAACCTCGCACCTACTCCAAATTCTATAGTGGCCCCAAGCTGGGGGCCCCTTACGTATCTAAATGTTTGTTTGTAAGTATTCTGAATATTAATAAATAAATTGCGTAAACACCTAACCTCGTACCTATTTCGAATTAAATAATGAAGAGAAGGGGGAGTTGGCCCCCTTGCCTACGTTATTGTTATTCCCATGAGAAATTCCCATTAAAAAAATTTAAACAAAAAAAAATATAAAAAAAATTCATAAAAAGAAAAAAATCGTAGGTAAGTTATTTGAAAAAATCGTAAAAAAATTTCATTTCTCAGCAAATTTTTTGTTATATTTATGTTTTTAGGCTATTGAAAGCTCAAATAAAAAAATCTAGCTAAATGCGCATAATGGAAAACCGCCCCATTATAAGCTTAAAATAAAACAGTCAGTTAACTAAAAAATCTCTTTTTTTTACTTTTTACTTGTTTTTAAATTTCTTCTTATCCCACTTTTGCAATCAAATCTAGTTGGTTTATTAAAATAAACATTGTTTAAGCGTGATTATAAACAAGAAACGATATTATAAAAAGCGGGATTTAAAAAAAGGGAATATAAAAAGTGAGATATCGAACCCAACACTTTGGGGACTTATTTCATATCTATTTTTGGGGTTATTTCATTCCATTTTGGGGACTTAGTTCATCTTCGATTTGGGGAATAATTTTACAGTGAAATTATTCCCCAATTTTGGGGTGATTCATTTTCCGTTTGGGGGGGTATTTCGGTTGGGGGTTATTTCCTGAAGCCATTCCTACGATAAAAAAACACACTTTTTCACATTTTTTTTAGCAAATAAAATGGCGTTTAAATTTTTTTCCGCTGAAAACAATTTTACGTACTTTTTTCAAGCAATTAAAAGTCAGAAAAGTCGTATAAAAACTTTGAAACTCTTTTAATATTTTTCAAATTTTATTCCAAGCTGTGACCGCACATAGGAGAAATTACGTGCGATCCAGTCTTTCGATTTATTTAATTATATCCTGCATTTTGAAACATAAGGAAGAAACATTAATATGTAGATGTAAGCACTATTAACTTAATTTTTAATCTCTTTCTGAAGTTAAAAAAATGAAAAAAAACCTTTTCGTTCTTCACTTATACGAGTATTTATCAGTAGCCGTAAATGTTTTAAGATGCTAGACTATCTAGTCTTCTATCTTAGTATTCTTATCAATAAATCATGATTTCTGGATAAAAACACTAAGATTAGCTTGGTGCAGATTGCTATTACAATAATGCCATAACTTTTAACTTGCGATTATAGGGACTATGAGGCAAGTTTAGGATTCGTGAATATAACAAAAATTTGAGATAACAATCAAACATGACATTACGATCATAGGGAAGCCTAAAAAAGTCATTGGCAAAAAATATCCGTCTGTCTGTCTGTCTGTCTGCCCGTCCGGGTGTGTATCGAGCTGCAGCTTAAACGGGTTAAGCGATTGCCTTCAAATTTGGTATGTGTTTATCTTTTGGCATTCCTCAGAGGTGAAATTGAAATTTTATTTTTAGGGCTAAAAATAACGATACTTGCCATACGACCGTTTAGGAAAGCTTATTTTTCTCGAAAACGGCTCCAGCGATTTTGATAAAAATTTTTGAGAATTTTTTTGTTGGTATTGGCTATTATATGATTAGAACCAAATATACGCGAAAAAGTCTATTAACGGGACCTTTCATATAACGGTTTTTTTTAATTTGTGGCTTGCTCGAAAATGGCTCGATTGATTTCTTTCAAATTTTATATTTGACGAGATTTAGGTAGCCAAATAAATTCTGCATATCAACATTTTGAATAACTTTTTTTCTAATAAAAATTAAAATTAAATTAAATTAATTTTTGAATTTTTTTTTTTTTTTTTGAAAAATCAATGTTTTTAAAACTAATCAAAACAAATTATTTTTAATTTTATAGTCACATGTATATTAATAAACTCTAAAAAACTGCATACCAAAATTTTAAATAAAAAATTATTCAAAAAACTAAAAATAAAAAAACGGGATTTTATCAAAATCCGTCCTACAATTTTCGAAATACTTTTTTCATAAATTCTTTGTTATTTAAGACATATTATGTCTTACTTTGTTTTTACTAAAAACCGTTTAGTATTGTGGTTTTGATAATTTTTATATGTTCAAACTGTGTTATTTTCAACGTAAATATTATTTATTTTTGTCAAAGATCTTGCCATCCAATGTAATTAGGCACATAAAAGCAAGTACGTGCGACCCAGTCGTGCCCATTTTTTTTAAACCACATCAAACAGTAAGTACATACATAGGTATTTTAGAAGTCATAACACGAAACGCCCATCCCACTTGCTAAGAGGCTGTTCACATTATAAAAAATTAGTGGTACGGACCACCAAAGGTAATTTGCATAGCGTCAATAAACTGAATATTTTTTGTTTTCATTTTAAATCAATTTAAGAAAACAGTCCTCGCACCACAATGTTGGAAAATAAATTGACTGTTGTTTTCTTATTTCAACTCAATTTAGGCGCCTAATTTATTGTCCCATCTTGAATGCGAATCACCCTGTTCATAGTAGGTATCTTATGTTAAGTGTGTTCAGAGAAGACAATATCATCTCTTTTCAAGCATCATTACATCATCCTTTTGCAATATCCATGCAATATCCACAGGAAATTGTATGTTCATGATAATTACGTTCTTCAGATACTCTTTTTTCCACTACTTAGACAGGAGATTATAACCAGAATGTAGAAGGTAATATAGAAATTCTGATATTAAAATTCTATTAAGCCTTCGAGGGGAGTAGGAAATGACATACCATCATATGACAGAATTACAGATTAGCGAAACATGTGGAGCCATATTATTTAAGCAGACATTTTCATTTGTGGCACATGTGCGAGCGGTAGTTGTAACATGCTTTATTTATCTTTACGATAATATCTAAAATGGTACCTTTTTACATTCCCAAGAAATCTACATATATGGACACAAGTCTTAAGTTCTTCAAATCACTACTATCTCAGGTTAAATACTTCCTTTTTGGGCAGTCAGTTCTTATTTCATAGTTTCTAGATTCGCTTTAAAACCCAAGGTTTTTATTCTGCAATGCAACAGCTTTTATACCTAAATTACTCAAGGTTTCAAACAAGCCTTCAAATGACGTTTCAATTATTAGAATTCGCAAAAATTTCAAATATCTATACACATAAATAAAATGAAGTAGAGCCACAAAACAACAAATTTCGATGTTTTCAGCGTATATGGAAAGGGTACTAGAGCTAGCCAGATCCTACAATGCCTTCTCAAGCTCTTGGCGGACATTTCAAAAGCTTCAACGGGAGCAGTTGGTATGTGATCCTTGAATGGGAATTGGCTGCCCACAAAATCATATACGTTTCGATTTATAATAGAGCTAAAGGCGACACAATTTATTTTACTGACAAATTTTATTCACAAACTGTCAGAAACAGCCATATCAAAAAAGTCATTGTGAATTTTTGATGATCAACAATCAACTATCACCTTAACCGATTCCACCCCAGATTTCTTGATTGATAATCTAAATCACACAAATGTGGGGGACAAAATTACTGGTTAGTCATGGAGCATTTCTTGTTAGCCTTTAGAATTGGACGAACATTGCAAATTTTTACATTCCTTCAAACTTACTATCACAATCCATATAGAATTAGCTGAAAGTATAAGTCGTGAGTACCTAAGCTCCTAATAAAGCTAACGTGAAAACTTTTCTTTTTATTTGTTTATCTGTTTTTGAGTTTTGACACCTGAATCGTCAGTTTTCTTTTTTTTTAATTCCTTACATTACAAGATGGAAAAAATTGACAACATGATAACAATTTTATTAGCGGATCTGTTCCAAGTTCCAAGCTATTGTCAATGAAAATCGAAATTACTCGTCGATCAATCTATTGATTGTTATGCATTTTAGGAGCTTCCTATAAAACCTATAAAACCCTCCATCTGCAAAAATACCTAACTCAAAAGAACTCTACTTGTTTCTCTAACGACTATTGCCACACCACATTGCTGCTGAGACAACAAATAAACTTAATTCTACCTTTTGTCTAGGTTTTCCTCTTTCAAGCGGAAATTTAGAATTTTCCTGTTCCTTTATTTTTTTTACTTTTCTTTTCTTATACCATAGTGTAGTTGTTGAGAAGGAAAATAAAGATTTTTCTTCCGTTCGAAACTCAAATGGGTCATTGCAGCGACATTCACGAACAACACATTTTTGTGTGCTCTGCTAGGAATGGAAAACTCAGGAAAAAAAACGATAAAATGCAATTCCTTAAAATTTAAGGAAAAAGAATTCTTGCCAACAATTGAAAGGATGATTGGTTTTCTTTTACTTGTTGCAATTCAATAAGAAGAACGTTTCTATATATATATACGTATGTATGTATAAACAAAATCAGCAATAATTATTATTTTGTCCTTCTGAGTTACGTTTCGGGTATATAGAAGATTTTTATCGTGTAGGAACTAGGAACGATTTTATTCTGTTTAAGGAAAGGGATTTCTTTGTGGGGAAAAACAATGGTAAAGAAGGAATAATTGACAAAAAATTAGACAAACTCACATCATATCGAAAAATAAATTGGGTATACCTATATGGACCATGGGATGGAAAAACTTGGAAAAAATGTTGGGCTTCAAAATCTTCTGTATCAGTATTTTAAAATGAACTATTAATAGAATTTAGAATCTACTTGATTTCAAATTGAGTACAATACAAAGTTACTGTTTTTTTCAGAAATCAGAAAGAATAAACTTATAAAAATTTGATTTTAAATTATTCCCTGAGGATATTATTGTAGAAGTTCTGGAACATAATAAAATTATAAAAAAAAAACAAAGCAATCTAACTAAACTAAACTAAATTATTCTTATGTTCCTATGTTCAAATATTTATTTTCATTCGTATCAGTAAAAATACTTACATTATGTATGTAGCCAAAATTCTTACAAACTGCTGTTTTTAAGCCCAAGGACAGATCCGTGTGGATTGGGTGTAAGGGTAAGCCCCGACACAAAACTAAACTTGTTCTTTTCCTAAGGAATTACCAAATTCCACATGAAGAATTAGGCGTGTTTTTTGGCAAAGCTATCCGTAGCGAAGTTGGATTTTACACACATTACAAATACAACAACCACATGCCCATAAAAACATTTAGTTGCCGATAAAAGTAGATGTTTAATTTGGTTGGGTATAGAATGTTTGACATAAAAGATTCCGTTCACAATAGATCATTTCTGCCATGATATTGTATCATGCATTTTTTTATATTTTAAAATTTCTTTTGTAACGCCACCTATAGGGAATTATTTGAACCATAATATGGTCTGAGATAGATTCATATTTCCCCCTTTCTTTTAGTAATTCATTAATTTGTAATTTTCTATTGCTCTTTCAAATCCACAATGCGCGCCATCAACTGTACTTTAATTTTACTATGCCTATAACCTTACTATAAGCGTAGGCAATAAGCTGACAAAGTTTCATTACAATTGGGTGAACAGTATGGCAGCGCATCACATACGAACAAAACAGACAAATAAAACAACAAACAAACAAATTTTAATTTTGTATACATAGATGTTCAATACTGATTGAAAAAAACTGAAAACCGAGTCCAGATTGAAACAAACAATTGTGCAGATGAAATGTTATAATGCAGAAGAACATGGTTGTCTTTAATATAATCTACAATCTTCATGACTTGTATTTCTATAATCTTGAAGATAATTCTCTCTCTATCGAACAATTATGATTTTTGTATTTTGTATCTATTTCTTCCGATGTTGACTTACAGATTAATGAAAAGCTTTTTAATAATGTGAAAGTTGAATATTTAAGATAGAGTACAAAAGTAAAACAAACAATGGACCCGACTGGGTCGCACGTACTTGCTCTTATGTGCCTGATAACATTGGAAAGCAAGATCTTTGACAGAAATAAGTAACATTTACGTTAAAAATAACACTTAACGGTTTTAAGTTAAAATGAAGTATGCAATCACACGTCTTAAATAACAAAGAATTTATGAAAAAATTATTTCGAAAATTGTAGGACCAGTTTTGATAAAATCCTGTTTTTTTATTTTTAGTTTTTTTGAAAAAAAAATTGTTTAAATGTTGGTATGTAGTTTTTTAGAATTTATTAATATACATGTTATTATAAGATTTAAAATATTTTTTTTGTTTTGTTTTAAAAATATTGATTTTTCAAAAAAAAAAAATCTAAAATTAATTTTTATTAGAAAAAAGAAGTTATTAAAAAAAATTGATATGCAGAATTAATAAGGCTACTCAGGTCTTCTCAAATATAAAATGTGACAAAAATCCAAGGTGCCGTTACCGAGAAACCCCAAAATTAAAAAAAAACCGTTATGTGAAAGGTACCGTTAATATACTTTTCCCGTAAATTTCATTCTAATCAAATGAAAGCCAATACCAACACAAAAATTCACAAAAATGTTCATCAAAATCGTTGGAGCCGTTTTCAAGAAAAATAAGGTTTTCCTAAACGGTCATATGGCAGGTACCGTTATTTTTAGGCCTAAAAATAAAATTTCAATTTCCAATCTGGTTAATGCCAAAATAATCACATACACCAAGTTTGATTTATAATCGATTAAGCCGTTAAGGCTGCAGCTCGTTATACATACTGACAGACAGACAGACAGACGTTTTTTCTCGATCACTTTTTAAGACTTCTCTATGATTGTAATGTCATGTTTCATTGTTATCTCAATTTTTTTTATATTCACGAATCCTAAACTTGCCTTATGGTCCCTATAATCGCAAGTAAAAAGCATAGTCGTATCTTTTTCCCAACCACGAAAAAATGCCATACCAAAACCATAGAAACAAAATGGAGCAGAAAAAGTTAAGAGTCTAATAAGAATCAAGTTTTATAAAACTAAGTTACATACATAATGTACACTATTTTTGCAATAAACTGTCTGCACTTTTAAGTTCTTTAAAATAAAAGTTGAAACATTTTGTATTAGGTATTTGTCCAAATCAAAAATTCTGCTGAAAACTTCAATCTTTAAATTATTTAATTAAAATGAGGAGTACGTTTAAAAAAAAAAAAATATATTTTAAATATTGTTTACTCATTACTGTTGCAATTTTGCAGTTTTGTATGTACATAACTGCGCGTTATAAAAATGGATTTTTGTAACAAATCCCAGCCACCAAGCACAATTAATTGCCATTTCGTCATCCATAAAAGTTATTGCAAATACCTGATTTTGAAAACAAACCCTAGTGTTTCAAGTAGGCGAGATACGAGTTGTCAATTTGGACATAAGAAACAGGCGGTTGCCGATGCGTTTTTTTGGGAAAATCCAACTTCGCTCTTCACTGCCAAAAGCTTTCCCAAAAAAACACGGCTATTATTCTCTGTTAAAGCGATTCAACTTGCTTTATTAGATGAAGACTAATGCCTTTGGGTATTTTCGTGCAGCATCTAAATGCATTATAAAAGGCAATGTGTTTTACAGACCCAGTAAAAAAATATTTAAAACGTACATACATACATGTAAGTTAAAAAAGCAGTCCGTTTATGTGCCACTCTGTGAATTTGTTTGGATCAATCCCAAGTAACTATAAGGATGTTTACGTCATCCCCAAGCAAATTTTTGATAAAAAAACCAGCTTCATAGATCTATTCAAATATGAAGCTGAAAAAAAAGAAAAAATCTTAATCTTATTCCTATTGATTCCAACGTGTTACAAGCGGATATTCTGACGATAATCAAAGTACTGTTTTGGTTTTAAAAAAACGTGATTTTCAATATTGATAGCTCTTCTCTTTCAGTATATCAAATACATTATTCATAGCTACATGAAAGAGCATACTTAATACTCATTGAAGATGCTGGTAAATTCAAATATGCGGTGTAACCTGCTCCGATGGAACTGTGTATTTGTATCGGGTTTTCCAATAGGGACTTGACAACTTTGAATTTAATTTATAAACGCACCCTTTACTAATCATCGAATTGTCATTGTCAATAAATTCAACATTTTCATCATGGTAAAGTACACGAACGAGCAACGTCTGCAAATTATAAAAAAAAATCTATCGAAATTCGGAGTCGGTGACCGCAACTTTAAGAGCGTTGAATTGTTGAATTTCAGCTCATTTTTGGCTCAATGGGTTCGTCAATAAGCAAAATAAGCGTTATTGGTCGGGTGAAAATCCACATTTCCTTCATGAATCTCCACTTCATTCACAAAAAATAACAGTTTGGTGCGGTTTGCATGCCGGCGACGTTATTGGGCCAAATATTTTTTTCGTCGACGATAACGATCACGGTCACGTTACTGTGAATGGCCAGAGTTATCGCGCCATGATTACCGATTATTTTTAGCCCGAATTGGAAGCTATAGACTTGTACGACATGTGGTTTTAACAGGATGGTGCCACAAGCCACACAGCACACCTTAAAATCGATTTATTGAAGAGTAAGTTTGATGAGCGTCTTATATCTCAAGAAATGGGCCAGTCGATTGGCCGCCTCGTTCGTGCGATTTAACGCCTTAGACTATTTTCTTTGAGGTAACGTTAAGTTATTGGCTTATGCCAACAAGCCGACGATGTTGGAAGAGCTCAGAGCCAGCATAATATAAATGAACTTAGATTTAAACCGGCCGCAGCCTTAGAGTTTACTTTCCCCCAGAAGGTCTCAAAATGACAAATTTGTAATATTCATTATAACAAGATACTGCCTAATACGAAGAAACGCCTTATAGCTTTCGCGTGTATAGTTGAATAAAGGAGGATACCATTTAAAATCTTATTCCTTGTTTATGCTTCATTAAGAAGAAAAGTAAAGTACTAATGTACAGTAAAATTTGAAAACCAACACTTCTTTTAGAACCCTATTATTATTATTAAAATCATTATTAGAAGCACTGACGTGTCGGATGGTCAAACAAGGACTATTATAATGGTACTATGGAATACGGGACAAGAATTCCTCTTGCTGAAGACATCCTAAGCAGGTGTAGTTCAAATGATCGTATAGTGTTAATAGTTAAGCTTATCAAACAACAATGACACCTTAATACTAACAAACGAGGTGGATATGAAACTCATCGATATCGAATATCAGTTAATAACCAGATTTTAACTTGCGATTATAGGTACTATAATGAAAGTTATGCATTAGTGCAGATTATAAAATTTGAGATAACAATCAAACATGACATTACGATGATAGAGAAACATATTTGAGTTACTGCTAAAATTCTGTCCGTCTGGATGTCTGTCTGTATGTCTGTCTGTCTGTCTGTCTGTCTGTACGGATGTATTTTGGACTGTAGCCTTAGTTGTTGGGCCAATCGTCTTCAAATTTAGATCTTAAGGTTATTTTGACATTCTACAGAGGAGTTTTTTGTTTTTTTTTTAGCTCAAAAATTAACGGTACCTGTCATATAACTGTTATGTAAAAGCTTATTTTTTCTCGAAAACGGCTCCAAGAATTTTTATGAAAAAAAAATCAGTGTACTACTACAGTAGTAAGCATTATATTTTGCTAATAAAAAAATCTAATATGGTGGGCTAAAAACGGTACCTCCCATAGGACCGGTTTTTTTCTTCGATTTTCTCGAAAACTAGTGATCCAATTACTATCAAAATTAATATTCAAGAAGATGTAAGTAGCCTTAGTAATTATGCATTAAATTTTTTTCGAAAACTTTTTTTTTTATTTTTAATAATTTAAATTTTTTTTTTTTTTTTTTTTTGTCAACGGCCTTGGCTCTGATAAAGCATCGCTTCCCGTGAGATCAGCGAAATCAAGCATCGTTGCGCGTGGTTAGTAGAAAGATGGGGGACCGTCCGAAAACCAACTGCGTGCTGTCCTGTTTCAATGTCGTCTTGTGTGTTGTCTTGTAATTGTCTGAGCCGATGGCCTCAGTAGCCAGTGCTCGTAAGTGTGTCTACTTCGTAGATTTATCTACGGAGTAGATTAAAATGTAATGTAATGTAATGTAATTTTTTTTTTTTTTGAAAAATCAATATTTTGAAAACGGGTTGGTAAATTCTTTTTAAATTCTGTTTTTAAATGTATGTTATTTTGTGCCTTAGTTTGTATTCTTAAATTATTTTTTAATTTAAAAAAAAAGTCAATTTAAAAACCGCTCTTACGATTTTGAAAAAAAATAACGCTTTTTAACAATTCTTAAAGAAATAAAATGGCGTTTAAATTATTTCACTCAATACAATTTAACGTACCTTATTCGAAAATCAAAAGTCACACAAATCGAATTCATGCTTTGATGTTAACTTTAATTTTCTATAAATTTTATTCTACAATGTGACCGCACATATGAGCAAGAACGTGCGATCCAGTCGTGCAATTTATTTTTATTAGTTTAAAATTATTGGTTTTTCAAAAAAAAAAAAATAAGTAATTTTAATTAGAAAAAAAAGTTATTCAAAATTTTGATATGCAGAATTAATTTGGCTGCCTAGATCTTCTGAAATAAAAAATTTGACAGAACTCCAAAGAGCTTTTACCAAGAAAGCCAAAAATTAAAAAAGCTTAATTTTTAGGCCTAAAAATAACATTTCAATTTTTCTTCGGAGAAATATCAAAAGAATCATACACACCAAATTTGAAGATAATCACTTAAGCCGTTTAGGCTGCAGCTCGTTATACAGACAGGCAGACCGGCATTTTTTGCCACTAACTTTTTTAGACTTCTCTATGATCGTAATGTCATGTTTGATTTTTATCTCAATATTAACATGCGATTTATAGAGACTATAAGGAAAGTTATGCATTCGTAAAAAAAATTCTAACAATCAGACTAGACATTACAATGATAGAGAAACATATTTGAGTTATTGTTAAAATTCTGTCTGTCTGCCTGTATGTCCGTCTGTACAGATGTATATTGAACTACAGCCTAAACGGTTTGGCCAATCGTCTTCAAATTTGGAATATAGAGTTATTTTGACTTTAAACTTTTTTTTTAGCTCAAATATTAACGGTACGTTAAGTAAAAGCTTATTTTTCTCGAAAACGGCTCCAAGAATTTATATGACAAAAATCAGTGTACTTTTGTAGGTGTGGGTTACGTTTTGGTGAAAAAAAAATCAAGATGGTGGGCTAAAAACGGTACCTCCCAAACAACCGTTTTCTTTCTTCGACTTTCTCGAAAATTGGTCATCCGATTTCAATCAAAATTGAAAATCATGAAGATGTTGGAAAAAGTTATTAAAATAAAATCGTTTTATTTAAAAACCGCTCCTACGATTTTGAAAAAAATCGCTATTTTTGCATTCTTTGTAAGAAATAAAATGGCGTTTAAATTTTTCCGCCGACAACTATTTTACGTACTTTTTCAAGAAATCAAGTCAGAAAAATCTAATATAAACTTTGAAGTTCCCTTAAAATTTTTCAAATTTTATTCTATGCTGTGACCGCACATAAGAGCAAGTACATGCGATCCAGTCGTGCAATTTATTTTATATTCACGACTCCAAAACTTGCCTTATAGTCCCTATAATCGCAAGTAAAAATCAATAACTCGACGCCCGGATTGCTTTCTGATATTGGTAATCATCAGTCATGTTGCTCTTACTCTACACAAAACTAATAATATTTTGGAAACAGTCCAAAAACGCACGAAGAAGCTGGTCAGTACATATTCATGTGTTATAAGCTGTAATATTGCATATAATGTGCTTAAATGTATATTTGTGTTATCATATTGCGTGTCACCATTGTTGTTATTTATTTTATAACTAAACTATAAGTTATTATTCTAGCGCTAGGTATAGGTGATGAGCCTCAGATTCTAAGTTTGAAGCTCGTTCTTAGGCATGTAGTCTAATAGTAATATGAAAATACAAAAATTGAAAAGGGAAATAAGGTTGAAACAGAATTTCATCTTCTCAATATTAATCAATTAACAATTTTGTATTCATTTATTTCAAAGAAACGTGACGTGAATGCTAATATGTTATCTTTTGCCATTCTTTTAAAATTCTACACGACATTCCTCTATACCTATAATACTGTCATAGCTGTGGGCACCATGGATCTTTCTTTATGTCTCCCTTTAATCTTACTCATTGCAGAATCCTTTGTTTTCCCATATTTTTAGTGGTAAACTTGGTTGTGGCTTTAAGTTGTGGGTATTTCCTTTATTTTTATCTAGGAGATATTCTTTATTCAACATTTTGCGTTGCCGTTGCTAGAAAGATTTTTTAGTGAGCTAATTTATTAGAAGGAAAGACGAGGAGCTTCCTATTTGCATTTTGATAATCCATTTGTTTTCTATTTCTATTTTTTTTCTTTTTTTCTTAAGTTTACTGCGCTTTCTTTGTCTTTGTCCTTTTTTAGATAAATTTGACTAGCGAAACCAAATTAAGAATAAAATATGAAAATAAAATAAAAAAAAAGTTGGAGATACTTTCTGAAATGAAAATATTATTTAATATTTTGAAGAATCAACAGTAGTTACTGCAAAAGCGGTGCTGGATTAGCTTTGTACATATATAGGCAGTATAGGAAGCTTCCTAGAGATTTTATGGGGATGGCGAATTTACAACGCACACAGTAGATATAATGCTATTTGGGTTGTTGAAAATATAACTTTTCATTCCAAAGCTTAGTAGAGCAATGTCAAGCGCGATTGATTGCGATTGATACCAATCAATCTCAATTGCAATCGGTTTTTACACCTCTGGATAGGGCGGCAAATGTCCTAATCCGCCATTGTATTTGTATTTTATAAAATGATAAGAAACAACAACAAGGAATGCTTACATTTTGAAGTCAGTCATAAAGCTGGCGTGGTAGCATTATATGGATACTATTCTTATTCTTATTCTTAAAATTGAACTTAGTGTCCTAAAAAAATTATTGAAACGAGAACCTTTTATATAAATTATATAAATTTTATTTTATTTAAAAAAGACAATGCTGGTAAGGTTTTTTTTGAAGCATCTTTAATCGAGGGAGCGACGCTCTGTAAGACAATGAAATAATTCTTTCCAACTTAATGACTAAAATTTAATCTTGTTGGATATAGTTCATTAAATTTTGAATAAAAACTTTATACATATATGTTGAACTGAAAAAATCGAAATTTGTGTCGTGACAAAGGTACTCACTGTCAACTGAAGAATCCAAGTGAGTACCGGGACGAAACGCCAATTGTTGGTGGACTTAAAGTCCGTAAAATGCAATTTTGAATGCTGGTCTTCTACTTAGTTGTTTTAAAATTTTATTTTTCTTAAAACGTAGCATAAAGAGTTTGAATTAAAACCTTTAATTCATTTTATTATGGAAGATTAAGTAAATTAAAAATCTGATAGCTCCCCTTATAGTTAATATGTTTGATTTCTCTAAAAGCTAGACTCTGCTTGTTCTCCTAATAAGAGTCTCCTTTCCAATTAGTTTTCTTTCCAAGAGATATTTGGACGATTGTGGCTGACAACAGTAAATTAACCAATCAACGCCAGAGGCAGTTACATAAATGTTAGCATAGTAACCTCTTCTAAGGGATTTTAGTCCAAAGCATTGTACAAACAAATGTGGTATTCAACAAATTTAACTTAAAGCCTCGAAACTGAGCACTGCGGTTGAACTCGAACAAACTTCGTTAATCAAATGCGTACAATTGTACAATATATAGAAAATGAAGCGAAATATACTCATGTAGGCGCACCCCGCTATAATCTTTATCCACCTTTATATCCTACTAACTTCAGTATATCAATTTCCTTATTTTGAGGTATAGAAACACCAATAAATGTATCTTCTCCCCATGGAAGGTAGTGCGTAGTGTGAATGTATAAAGCAAAATTATCTGAAAACAAACTTGTTTTGTAAATTGTTCTTTTATGAGCTATTTCAAACCCCGTAATTCCACGTTTCCCGGGAAGATTAATTATCTCTTACTAACGGTGTAATAATCAAGATTGTTGATACTTGAAGATGTCTTTTGATCTCAAAGAGGTTTAAAATATACCAAATCAAAACACACGGTATAGTTTTATTCGGATATCTAACTTGAACCCATCAGCTAACAGCGATACATTTTGTATAAACGTAAGTTTGCTTTATATAAATTAAATTATTTGCTCAGATTCGCTGAAAAAAATTATATCCGTTCCTTAAGAAAAGGAAAGCAAATAGTTTCTATTCTCCTTAAAGAAAAATTTATTAAACAATATAACTCTCCACAAACTACATAGATAGAAACTTCAATTTACACTGTCAAAACCAAACTGCATGCGGTTTGTGTGTTCACTGCCATTTATAATTAAAATAAAATTAAAATTATGTCCAGATAATTTGTCTTCTAGGGTAATTACAGCTCTCAACAACAGTTTGTAATCTTTTAAGTAAGATCGATCTAAGCTACGAAGCTATTGCAAGCAATCGAATTAAAAACATGTCAGCTTCTAATTACAACACAAATAATATTTAATAACTAGGTGCTTGTCAGGTTTTATCGTAATATGACATTTGTGGAAATAAAACCTTTTTTTTAAGCATGTATATAATCATAGTCAAATATTTAATTCAATGTGAAAGGAGAATAAGCAAAAACATGTCTATTCGATTTTGTTACTTTTATAAGACCGACTCTTTTCAGTTCTTCTCTCTTCTTTTGTTCTATTCGAGTGTGTGTGTGTGTGTGCACTCTTGCGGCTTGTAATAAACTGCTCGAATACTTACAAACTACTTACTACTACTACCAATAAAAGAAGTGTTGACGTACAACTTCGGAGCAGTTTCCAGATAACTTCCAAAAGAAACTACAAGGACAGAAGTCAAGATGTTTAAGAAAGGGGTTTCAGTGGTAAGACCGGCGAATTTACGTTTGCAAGTAGTAAATGATCTTCAGTCATTGATTACTTCTGTCCGTCGTAAAACGCTGTTGAAATAATATGAAATTTATAAGTATGATGTAAAGCATACTCTGACGAAATGCAATTGTAATGAACCTCATCGGAAAGGAAGCAAGTAGCAACAGCGAAAATATGAAACTCCTACTAAGCCTTAAGTAGAATAATGATATATTTCCAGAATGACATCCTAATACTTTCTGACATTCTAGCTTCCTTGCAAAATATGATAATGATTATGCGAACTATTTCCAAAATGGAGTCTGTCCGAAAATCTTTAGAAACCGGTGATAGTAATCTTTAGAAACGGGGGATGTAGAAAGACTAGGGAGCGGTGGTTAATGAACAACGTTGAAATCAAAATTGTAATCAAATACAAATATCTAGGCGTAAACTATACCTATGGAAAGACCATCTCAATCAAAGTTAAGAAATGGTAAAGAATTCAATCTATGCAACCTGGTTAAGTTTTATGAAAAATAATAACATTGCATTCTTCAAAATACAAAATTTAGGAAGCCTGTTCAAAATCAGTTATAAACTATTGCGAACCTTCAACGTTTTTTTGATAAAAAGGTGTTTTTCTTTACCAAGCAACACTCCAAACTTTGCGCTCAATATAGAAACAAGGCATCCTAAAGCATTCAACACAACGCTCTCTATAAGCAGACTTCCTCGAAAGCTCTCAGATATAATTGCAAGAAGACAGATTTATTGGGAGCTCATGAAGTCAGATTGGGTTAATTTACATGAGCAGACCTCAGACGGAACACACCAACCGAACACATCAATCACATTTCCACTACGAGTACTATAATCTGGAATACATTTACGTACCAAATAATTTTGAAGACATCCACCCTCGTGAAATGATAAGTTTAGTTTTAAAAGCTCAATACGGATCTCAATGCAAAAGTATTCAACAGTGATTCGGTGGGAATTTGTAAAATTTGTATCTTGGATGCTACCGAAAACACTTTCCATTTTGTTGGTCAGGCAACTTTTCAAGTTAGTATTGTCATTGTCCTAAAATTTTTAGGACATGTGCATATGTATGTGCATATAGTTACATTAAAAAAATATGCTTGAACTTTTGGTTTTATTAAAAACTCCCATTTCTTGACAAATAAATTAGTGACATCTGTGGAATTTGTATATAATTTTTTTTTTAAATAATTGCACCTTCAAATGTAATTAATTCTAAAACAATGTATCCAGGAAAATAACACTATCTTTTCTAGTAAACACTTACAAAATCGAAGACGTAGAACATATGTATGTAAGCATTTAAGTTGAAATTTAATTCGTATGTCTCATTTAAGCTAACTAATATTTACACGGCTTGAAAATATCAATTATTATTATTAAATCCCTTGACAAACTCTGGATTTTATGTCATCAAATTAGCTTTTTTTCTTTTTAAACTGAAGTGTTCGGTATGTAAAGCAACATAGAATAAAAAGTAAAGTGAATTAAATTAAATTCCAATTAAAGTTTGAAACCAATTTTCTTCAGAAAAGTTAATATCAACCCATTGAATTTTAATTTACCGCACTAGCATATTGTCCAATGACACAAGTGGGCTTTGCTTGGACTGTGTGCTCTACTTTCCTTTCAAGGAGCTGTGATCGCCTCGTTGAAAATAATTGAGTTATAGAAGCTTTTTCAACTTTGCCTGCATTAAGGAATCTGTATTCTACAACTTTGTATTTGTTCAAACGGAGCTGAATTTTGTCTTTTAAACTGCTTTTTGGTGTCCAATACTGAATGGATGTTGAGTACTGGAATACTGGATTGTATTTTTTGGTCGTCAGTTCATACAAAAATCGTTTAAATTTCAATTACCATTAAATCGGAATGAAATACATTGAAAAAAATATTTATTTCCTTATATTATACACAACGACATAAGAGGAAATTGTGTACGTGCGCCGCCGCCGGCACCGCAGACCTTACCGTTACATCTAAAAAGGAAGGTAGGATATCCTTTTAAACCCCTTATTTGCTCATTAAAAAGACAACAACAAGGAAATCTTGATGGGATCAATGGCTGGGGCTGTATTAGGTTTTCAATTTTAATTACCAGTTGGATTTGTAAGAACGAAATGTTTACATTTCCATAAAAATAAAAATCATGTAACAAAAGGGGACTTATAGTACAGTCATTTTGTAGTTTTACCTTGAGAGTTTTCTGGAAGTTTTGAAAATTGGTGTTTTTTTAATTTCGACATGCTCTTTCAGAATTTCAATTGTGCCACCTTGTACTATTGCCGCTTAAGCCTTAAAACAGTTTTTTTGGGAATATCTTCTTTCCGGCTTGTTTTACGAACAAAATATCAAATAGTAAAAACAAAATTTCTAATTTCTTTTATTTATATTATGACCTTCTTTTTTGTAAAATTAGTTGTTTACGCGTACGAGCGCTTCAAAGTCGACTCAACACACTTTTTAGTCAAAAAACTCACCCTGAGGCGTTTTTTTTTGTCGTGGTAGGCGAAAGTTGAAAAGTTTTACAACGTAACTTTTTTACTTGCGATTATAGGTATTATTATCGTTTTTCTCTTACACATTTCGGGTAGAGTACGATAACCTCGGCGCTGCAAAATAACAAAGGATTCTTAAAGAGGGACTAAGTATAAGTAGTTTTTACTATGAGAGGGGGTCTTTAACCCCCGTTTAGGTGGGAGGTACAATTTTCGAACGATTTTGAAATTAAAAATCAATTTTTCTTCCAAAAAAACGATACGAATAGTGCTTCTTTGGTTTCATATAAATTTCTTAGTTTAAAGCTTTCGTCGTGCAGTAATTTATGTACATAAATACATTTAGTTCCTAGCAGCATGCCGATTTGAAAAGCTCGCTTATTAATCGTGATAATGAAGACGTAAAAACCTTATGAATTGGTTGTGCCAACATTTTCCATTTCGGCAAGTAAGGGAAATCATGTCAATGGAGTTATCGAGTTATCTTAAGAAAAATTAAATTTCTTAATGTAGGTAGGCACTAAAAAAAAATTAAAAAAAAAGATTTAAGCGAGGGTGTACAGGTATTCAAAAACCCAAATAATGCTGATCCATAAATCATTGCTAAAGTTCCAGAACGCTTACATTGTACGGTTACAGTGGCCTGAAAAATATGTCGTTAAATAGCTATAAATTGCATGTTTCACAAAATCAGCATATAGAAATAATTTTAATATTGAATCGCTACTATCAACAAAAGAAACAGCACAACAACATTCGGTCCGACCTAACGCCAGGTATGGCATGGAGTTCAACAAAATGCAGAACATTGAGAATGGAAAACCATAGAAATAAATTGCACGACTGGATCGCACGTACTTGCTCTTATGCGCGGTCACGCATAACGTTTTTATAAAACCGTTTTTATTTAACAACTTCTTTTCAAAAATTAAAACAAAATTATTCAAGAATGCAAACTTAAACACAAAAATTACTTACATTTAAAAACAAAATTTAAACAAAAATCCATCTACCCGTTTTCAAAATATTGATTTTTGAAAAAAAATTATTATTTCTTCTACGATTTATATCAAAACTTTTGAAAAGTAATAAATACAAAGAATTGTTAATATCTAATTTTTGTTAATTGATAATTTCTTTCTTGGCAATGCTAAAATAAAGAGATCTTAACGTGTATGGATCAGTGAATTCGAAAGTTTTCAATCAATTTTGATTGAAATCGGATAACCAGTTTTCGAGAAAGTCGAAGAAAAAAAACGGTTCTATGGTAGGTACCGTTTTTAGCCTACCATCTTGATTTTTTTCCACCAAAACATAACCTACACCTACAATAAAACAGTGAGTTTTGTTCACAAAAATTCTTGGAGCCGTTTCCCAGAAAAATAAGCTTTAACATAACGGTTTTATGACAGGTAGATACCGTTAATATTTAATTTTTTTTAATTTCCTCTGTAGAATGTCAAAATAACCTTATGTTCCAAATTTAAAAACGATTGGCCAAACTGTTTAGGCTGTAGTTCAATATACATCCGTACAGACGGACAGACAGAATTTTGCCAGCAACTCAAATATGTTTCTCTATCATTGTAATATCATGATAAATTGTTAGAATTTTTTTTACCAATGTATATAGTCTATATACCTACAAACGGAAAAATATCCCGTCAGCGACATATGTGGTCCCTGTATATTTCTTATGGGACTACTAAAACGTCTGCAGTTTGGGGGAGTAGGAAACGTATAGCTTCTCACAAGTCACAAGTATCTCTCACGTATTCACATACACAAAATGAGTTCTTTTTTTCTTTTTTCTATGATGGAAAACAAATAAGAATGGGCTAGTTCCTGTCACCACATTCAAACCCGGCACTGAAAACGCCTCGGGATGGAGTAGAAATGAGTTTTTTAAAGCGTGTTAAGTCGACCTTGAACTACTCATTTTACAAGAAAAAAGATTACAATATAAAATAAAGAAAATTTTCTTTACTTTATTTTACTACTTAAGATTTTTTTCGTCATAAAAGCCGGAGAGAAAATATTGCCAAAATTCTGTTTATTATGTGCAATTTTGCAAATGGCGGCTCGAGCAGCAATGACAATGAGGTGGCAAAGTTGAAATTCCGAAAAAGCATGCTGAAATCTATAAAACCACCAATTTTCAAAACTCCAGGAAAACTTTCCAGGTAAACCCCTTTTTGAGCCCCTATTGACTGGACTATTAAACCAGGGTTGCTATTATTAATAAGACTGTAGTCCTTACATTAAAAAAAATAAAAATCGGGTTTGTTTCTCATTTCATGTAGAGCACACTGCGCGAGCATTAGGAAGATAAGAAGGGGGAAGACAAAAGGTGTCGATAAAAATTAGTTTTGAATGCTTGCAAATCAAAATCCCTATATTTCTCGGTACTTCCGAAACTGGGCTCAAGGATGAACTGATGAACATTCCTTGCGAGGTGCGTATTAAGGGAGAATTTTTTAAGGGGTGAAGTTGGCAGAGTATTTGTCAAAAAAAGGCAAATATTATTCTTTTTGTGCCTGTATTTCGAATCTGAAAGATTTTCATCAAATTTTAGACCTAGGGAAAGGCTTAGCTTTCTTGAAAATGGCTCAAACTGCATCACAGAGTTACAGGTCACAATGCTCTTATCTAGCAGAAATAATTTTCAAATCGCTTTTTATAATAGCCATACCTACATTTTACTGTCTAGACTTTTGTGTTTATTTTAAAACTGAATTAGAAAAGTTATTTGAATCTTGAATGTTACCCATCGAATTGTTTTTCACTTAAATTGCCACAAATTGAACCTTCAAAGAAATATATGTGCATGTTTTCCCAAGCTTTTTTTGGTTAAGTATACTTGCATTTTCTTTCATAAGAATAAAATTCAATAAAAATTTTTTTAAGTACACAGACTAATAGTCTATTTGTGCAATTTTTTTTTTTTTTTATTTTATGTGGGTTTGTGTTTTTTTTCCAATGAACCTTCCAGTTATGATATGATCGAACTTAAGACCAAGTTTAATGTGGATTAGCCGCATTACTTTGAAAAACGTTGGTATTTGTGCGACCATTCTGCGCAAAATTTCTTGAGGATATTCGGATTTTCAATAAGCTCCAGCCAAAAACCTTCTAAAAATATTAGATATTATTTTTTTAAACTAACGTCTTCTGGGAGGTGAAAATCAAAGCAGTACCTTAACTCCTCCAAGGTCATTGGGTGATAAAACATGGTCTCTATTATCCTTTACTTTTTTATATAAGATATTGCTAAAATAAAGGTAAGACCATTAAGAATATTATATCATATATGCATACAAATTGTTTCCGCTTTCGTTTTTGTGTCAATTCCAACGTTCTACGCGCCTATTGCTATTTATTTATGTTTCCTTACCCATCGGTCTTTGAAAAACAAAATATATTTTAGTCATTTAGTTATATCAGCGCCAATTTATCAATGTCAAACTCCAGCCATTTCGAATTTTATTACACTCATCTTTATTCAACCCACTACACAACATTGAAACATACATAACAAGTTCCAATATTTGAGCTGAAATAGTAAATCCATAAAATGTATTCCATGTACCAACTCTCCTGTTAAAGGTTCTATAGTGTTTCAGATCTTTTGCCCATTTCGCAATAGACAGTGACCAGTGACAAACATGTGCTATTTTTATTTACGAGATTTATTTTGAGATAAATTACACTACCAAAAAAAAAATTGAGTTATAAAAGTTCACATTAACTCCTATTATTTTGTCCTGTACCAAAACTCTTATTCGGGTCCTGTCATCATTCAAGTAATTTATGTTTATTAAAAAAAGAGTACACTATACATGAAGATGTTCCATCTGATGAGTCATCCGAGCAGTGTCATGCACGGCTGCACATATTTTTTGCACATCACGCTTGTATTTATTGCAACAAATGATTAATGACAAAGGTAATTGTTTATGGCGTACTGTTATTTATTGAGCTCAATTGTAACAGAAAGATGAACATGCATATTTGGAATGTTAAGGACTAAATCCTGTTTTTACATAAAAGGTTTTTTTGATTTTTGTGGCAAATGAACGACGAGCTGACAATGAAATAAAAAAATTAATTTAATAGTAAAATACTCATGTATTTACTGTACATATAATTGAGTGTGAATTTAGTGCATGTGTAAAGCAGGGAATACAGGATACAAAAAACTGAGATCGCATCGATGTCGCATGTTCCAACTCCAACGCCAAGTCTTGTTTATGATCGCGTACAATCAATCATCTACCGATTTCTTGATTTTGATAATTTACAGCGAACAATTGTGTCCATAATTGAAAAAGATTTTTGTTTAGATGAAGGGTTTTCGAATAAGGACTTGACAACTTTTTTTTTTAATAAAACGCAAACCATTTGAGATATTTCAGCTTGAAATACAACCAAAACATTTATGAATGGAACTCGACCTCGTTCATATGGCCACCGCGGGCACGGTAGCAGGCCGGCTTGTTGGCATAATCCAATGACTTAACGTAGCCCGAAAGAAAATAGTCTAGAGGCTGTGAGGTATGTTATGGCTTGTTGAAACCACATGTCGTCCACGTCCATATCTTCCAATTCGGCCCAAAAATAATCGGTAATCATGGCGCGATAACGCTGGCCATTCACATAAACGTAAAGATGGCTATCGTCGGCTAAAAAATATAGCCCAACAACGCCGCCGGCATGCAAACCGCACCAAATACTTATTTTTACTTGCGATTATAGGGACTATAAGGCAAGTTTTGGATTCGTGAATATAAAAAAATTGAGATAACAATCAAACATGACATTACGATCATAGAGAAGTCTAAAAAGGTGATCGAGAAAAAATGTCTGTCTGTCTGTGAGTATGTATAACGAGCTGCAGCCTAAACGGTTTAAGCGATTATCTTAAAACTTGGTGTGTGTGATTATAAAAATAACGGTACCTGTCATATAACCGTTTAGGAAAATCTTATTTTTCTCGAAAACGGCTCCAATGGTTTTTGTTGGTATTGGCTATCATTTGATTTGTACCACATATACGGGAAAAAACTATTAACGGGACCTTTCATATAACGGTTTTTTTAATTTTTGGCTTTCCCGGTTACGGCTCTTTGAATTTCTGTCAAATTTTATATTTAATATTCAATATTTTGAAAACTTATCAACAATAATTATTTTAAATTTTATAAAAACATGTATTTTAATAGCTTCTTAAAAACTGCATACCAAAATTAAAAAAACAATTTTTTTTTTCAAAAACTAAAAATAAAAAACAGTATTTTATCTACATCGGTCTTATAATTTTCGAAATATATTTTTCATAAATTCCTTGTTATTTAAGACGTGGGATGGCATACAATGTAATCAGGCATATAAGAGCAAGTTCGTGCGACCCAGTCGTGCCCATTTTTTGTGGATGAAGTGGTGATTCGTGAATCAAATGTGGATTTTCAATAACACATATTATGCTTATTGACGAACCCATTGAGCCAAAAATGAGCTTCGTCACTGAAGATGATTTTGCGATGAAATTCAACAATTCAACGCTCTAAAAGTTGCGGTCACCGACTCCGAATTTCGGTAGAAATTTTTTATAATTTGCAGACGTTGCTCGCTCGTGTACTTTACCATGATGAAAATGTTGAGTTTATACTTAATAAATTGACAATGACAGTTCGATGATTAGTGAAAGGGTGCGTTCACAAATAAAATTCAAAGTTGTCAAGTCCCTATTGGAAAACCCGATATATGTAGATGTACCGTTCAACAAAACAAAATAAGAAAAAAGTATTTCGAAAGTTGTTGGATCGTTTTTTATAAATAAATAAATAAATTTATTGGCGCTACAGCTTCTGAAGGAGCAAAGGCCTAGTGACTTATACTCTCAACCATTTCGGTGTGTGTGTTGCAAGAATGGAAGGGACCTACAGTTTACCGCCGAGTCCGAACGGCTACATGAGGTGCAGTTTTTCGTGATAAATTTTACTCTTGGAGGTTTTGTCAGTTCCTCGCAAGAGGCAGTACCCCGGAAAAGAAGGTAGCTATGAGGTGGATTCGAACCCAGGCTCATTCGCTTAGCAGTCCGACACACTAACCACTAAGCCACGTTTTTTATAAATCCTGCTTTTATTTTTGAAAAAGAAAAATGGGATTTTGTTACGAAGTTTATTAATATACAGCTGATCATAAAATTTATTAGTGAGTTCTTAAAATATTGAAATTAAAAAAAATAATTAAAAACTAAAAATTCCTTAAGCCAGATCTTTATAAATATAAAATTTTATAAAATAATGTCAAAAATGGTGGACTTAAAGGCCGTAAAAAGGTATTTTGAATCAATAATTCAACAAAGTCCAAAATTAGTGCTGAGTCTTCTACTTAGTCGTTTTGTAATCTTATTTTCTTATAGAGTTTGCATTAAAACTTTCAATTCATTAACTTAGTCTGGCCCTGGACATAAACGTCTTTCTTTCGAACTTAATGATTACAAATATAATCTTCTTGGATATAGTTCCCATTAAGTTTTTGGCAAAAACTTTATATAAGTTGAATTGAAAAAATCGAAAGTTGCGTCTTGACAAAGGCACTCACTGTCAAATGATGAGTCCAAGTGAGTTACCAGGCCGAAACGCCAATTTTTGGTGGAATTAAAGGCCGTAAAAATCTATTTTGAATTAATAATTCAGAAAGTCCAATTTTAGTGGTGAGGGTTGTACTTAGTTGTTTCTTAATCTTATTTTCTAACAACGTAGTATATTGAGTTTGTATTGTATTAAAACCTTCAATTTAAAACAAAAGCCGTTTTATGAAAGTTACCATTAATAGACTTTTTCCGTAAATTTGGATTCGACGGAGTGATAGCCAATAGGTACACAAGTACAGTATTTTACGGATGTGAGAAACACTAATATAAAAAAACTCGCAAATATAAGTAACACAATGGGAAACATTTCTTCAAAATTAAACGTGTATAAGAAAATCGCATATAAGAAAAACATTGTTATAAAAAAGTTTTTCTTACCTACCAAAATCAATTTTTAGAACAAAAAAGTACGCTTATAAAAAAATGACTCAATCAAACAAACCTCTGCCAAAACCTTTTTAGCCAGTTCAACTTCCAACTTGAACTTGAACATGATTTCTCAGAAAAAATCTGAACTTTGCTGTCAAAAAATTAATCCCAATATAAGTTGGATTCGTTTGCTCATTTTTAGTTTATCAAAGAGAACTCTATTAGAAGGAAAGAGATACACATTTTTTGGCATTAGCTGGGAAATTGTATTCAAATATTTTTTTTCAGTGACTGGGGAAATTGCTTGAAAACTTTGAAATCTAAAAAAATGAGAAACAAACTTTATTTGGCTGCGCCAATTGTATCGTATTCGTCCTAACCCGAAATGTGTAAAGAGAAAGACCATGTACATAAATACCAAACAAATTATAAATAAATTACGCGACTGGGTCGCATGTACTTGCTCTTATGTGCAGGCCCAGCTTGGAATAAAATTTGAAAAAATATTAAAGGAACTTCAAAGTTTTTATTCGATTTTACTGACTTTTGATTGTTTGAAAAATGTACGTAAAATATTTTTCACGGAAAAATTTAAACGCAATTTTATTTCCTTAGAAAATGTGAAAAAGTGTGAGTTTTTGTTTTTTTTTATCGTAGGAACGGTTTTCAAGTAAAACGGTTTTTATTTAACAGTTTTTTTTTTGAGAATTAAAAAAAATACAAGAATGGAAACTTAAAAACAAAAAATATTTACATTTAAAAACAAAATTGATTTTTGAAAAAAAAATTTAAGAAAATTATTAAAAATAAAAAAAAAAGTTTTCGAAAATATTTTAAAATAAAATTACTCAGGCTTAGGGAGGTACCGTTTGTAGTGCGACATCTTGATTTTTTTTCACCAAAACCACCAAAGCCGTTTTCGAGAAAAATAAGCTTTTACTTAACGGTTATATGACAGGTACTGTTAATATTTGAGTTAAAAAAAAATAAGAAAGTCCTTTGTAGAATGCCAAAATAACCTTATGTTCCAAATTTGAAGACGATTGGACAAACTGTTTAGGCTGTAGATTTATAAGACGGACAGACAGGCAGGCAGACAGAAGTCTGTTTATTTTAGTTTATTTTAGAAAAGCTAACTTTTCGATATCTCCTTTCTTATTGAAATTAGATAACAGCGTGGTTAACCTGGCAACTGAGGTCGTTGCGTTTACCACAGATTTTCATTTAAGAAACTTAATCGCTCTGGCTCTTAAATTAATAACCGAATTTCGGTCTGGCAAATGGGCATTAGGTGTTTTGATAACAGAACTATGTCATATTAAATTCCCAGATATACTAAAATGTTTTGATTTTTTTTTCTTATTATTACAATGGCGTCTGGCAAGAGGTTAGCAACTACTAAACTGTCTGTCGAATTTAAATTGAAAACTTTACTTCCAATGTTACTCAAAAACAACAACATAATCTATTTCACGACTTCTGCATTTGGGTAGGATTAATTATTTAATTTTTTATTATCCTTAAACAACAAAATTCTGAACACACAATAAATTATAAGAGGAATACAATATTGCATAGAGGTAGAATTAAATCAAAAATATCCCTTCCTACTCGTTAGCATATCCATTCTTTTATGAAAATCGTTTTTCTTTTAATATATCCTTGTTAAAAATTGAAATATATTTTATTCATAAGTTCTGATTTTTGTATAAAATAGCACCAGAATAAATGTTAAGTGTCAGTAATTTATAGAGAGACCTTGAATGTATCCACAAATTTTCAATATATGTATATACATACATATATAGCTTAAAGGCTGTAAAGATACATTGCCAAAAAAATTGGTTATTCTGTACGATGAAGAATCCCTGCAGGATTGGAGTCAAAGATTATTTTGAAAAAGTCAATACCTTCATCAAATCAAAATGTCTTCATTATTAGAATTAAAAGCATAAAAAGTCAGGTTTCCATCGATAGACTTTCTTATGCGAATTGTTTCGAATTGATTATTTCGGATAAAATCCTGCCTGCAGCTATATCATAATATATTTCCTTTGCTTAACTTCAGAATGTCATATCTTACTTTTCGTATTCACATAAATCAAAATCGAAACACGATAAAGTTGCTAGTAATAAATGTTCATAAGAAAATGAACGATGGAGCACAGGTTATAGGAGTGTGTTAAGAACAGCCTTCACGCAGTTTTATTGCCCATTTTGTTTGCTATAAACACGCATCAGCTTAAAGCTTTGTATTACACCCAACCCTTGTTTGGGGTTCTCATTTTTTGTGATACTTTTCATTTGCAATTTGAAAAGGAACAATTTTGAATTTTTTGTTTGTTTGTGCAATTTGTCTGTTAACGTTTAAACAAAAATTTGTTTGTTAAGTGGATAGGTTTTAGGTTAGGTTTTAATCAATACAAAATGTGCCAAATAAACTTTGAAATGCACCAGAAATGTTTGTGTGTTGAACCTATCAGTAAAGACTGAAAACATTACTTCAAAGTATTCTACATTTTGCATGAAGTTTCTCATTTAAATTAATTAGTTTTTTTAAGTACCTAAGCTACATACGTACTAGTTCTTATTTGTCAAAATCATTGACAGAAACAAGAGTAATAATTAGAAGAATAGATAGATAGATAGATTTTTATTTCGTTATAAATTTTACAATGGTTTGTTGCCGCACATTTAACATTAAAGAGATTTGATACAATACGTATATCTTCCAACTTATATTATTTTATATGGGTTTTTTTAATTTCTGATTTTAAGTTAAATGTTATAATTGGAGGAAATTCGATAAAACCTCCTATTAAGAAAAAAAAATGTATATATTACATATATATATTTATTTATTTATATATAAAGTATATTTAATTATATATAAATTATATATTTTATATTATGTATTTAATAAATTAATATATGCTTAACATATTCCATTGAAAAACAACTACAAACTACAAATTTTAATAAATTAACAACAAATAAATTACAATCATAGTTTTATATATTATTTTAATACGATTTATAAATTAATCTACATTTAAATGAAACAAAGAAATAATAAATAACAAATAAATAAGTACCTACATAAATAAATAAATATAAACAAATAAATAAACATAAAGAAATAAATAAAAGTAAAGTACAAAATAATTAAATAAATCAAATTAATAAATAAATAAATAAATAAATAAATAAATAAATATATAAATAAATTTATAAATAAGAAAATAAATAAATAAATTAATAAATAAATAAATAAGTAAATTAATTAATAAATACAAAATAAATAAATCACAGATCTTATGTTATTATCATATCATGCTAAGTTATATTATTAAGTTGACTTATAAGGATATTTTCAGAAAGTTCAAGTTTATTCAGAAATGAAGTAGTTTATTTTTGGATTCTTTCCGAAATCAATTCAACATTCGCTTTTTTATGTAGATCGTAGGTCGAATGATGCCAGGAAGGTCAATCATCATTTTCAAAAGTTTGTTTTGAGAAATTTGCAACTTCCTCATGTGACATTTAGCTACATTTTTCCAGACGGGACAACCATACAAAAGGATTGCCTGAAAAATTACTTTATGAATAATTAATTTGTTTTCAATTGACAGTGAGGACTTTCTATTGATTCTATTCTATTTTTATTGTTTGCAATACATGATGATTAAAAGTTAGACCTAGAGGACAACTTTTGTATTTTTGGATATCATCTGCATAAAATTGCTTAGAGACTTGAGTGATTATGTAATATGTAGGCGATTTCATTAAAATATATTGGGGAAGGAAGTGGGGCCAAAATCGAACCTTGGGGAACTCCTCGTAGAAAGGGAAGGAATTCGGAGAATGTGTTATTTAGTCACAAAGCACACGGCCTGCTTTCTGTTTCTGAGACGAGATAAAATCGATGTGATTGCCTCTGTAGATAGATTAAACTTTTGACGCAGTCTATTCAAGAGTACAGAGTGGTGTACCATGTCAAATTCATTGCAAAAGTCCAGTAGAATCAAAAGGCAACATTGTGATTATCAAGTTTATCTCGTATATATTCTATATATTACATTTAATAGTGCAGTTGTATAGCTATGTTGTAAACGAAAACCTAATTGATTTTGCACTGAGTCTATAAACTCGTTTAATTAATTTTGCATTATCCGTTAACAGACTTTAGAAAGAAATGGGAGTATAGAGATAGGTCCAATCTCATCTCAGAGGGAATTTTTAGGGATGGGAATAACCTTAGCCAGTTTCCACTGCTGAGGATAGACCCCAGAGGTAACGATCGTGTTAAAAACATGAGTGAAACAAGCACGAAGCAGTGGCAGTAGGCATTTTACGAATATAGGGTGTAGTCCGTCAATACCCATTGCGTTCGACTTTAATAACATATAATTTTCAGCTACGTCCAAACTGTTCACTCAATCAAAGCTAAAGTGGTGAGTATACTCTGCTACGAGGTTGAAATTCTTTTCGAGGTTCAATAATAGCAGCATTTAAAAATGTATTGTAAATATCTTTAAGTTCAGGTCGAGTTGAAAATTCTTTCTCTCCTTACTGATTCCAAGCCTCCGAAGCTTATCCCATTCCTCTCTACTACAAGTATTAATACTAATAATATTGGAATAAAAATATGTTTTTGCAGCTTTTATCTCTTGTAGAACTTTATTTCAAAGATATTTATAGGTTGTGTGAAGTTCTTCAACACGAATACGTATCCATCGTCGGTAGGCTTGATAGCGCTGATTCACGAGCTCTTTAATCCTACCTGTGAACCAGTGTTTCGATGCGCACACCTTTTTTTAGTTTAAAGGGGAACGTAATAACCAAATAAGAGATTAATAACGGGTGATTTTTTAAGAGCTTGAGAACTTTTTTTTTTAAAAAAACGCATAAAGTTTGCAAAATCTCATCGTTTTTTTATTTGAAACGTTAGATTGGTCCATTTACTTTTTGAAGATAATTTCATTTAAATGTTTACCGCGGCTGCGTCTTAGGTGGTCCATTCGGAAAGTCCAATTTTGGGCAACTTTTTCGAGCATTTCGGCCGGAATAGCCCGAATTTCTTCGGAAATGTTGTCTTCCAAAGCTGGAATAGTTGCTGGCTTATTTCTGTAGACTTTAGACTTGACGTAGCCCCACAAAAAATAATCTAAAGGCGTCAAATCGCATGATCTTGGTGGCCAACTTACCGGTCCATTTCTTGAGATGAATTGTTCTCCGAAGTTTTCCCTCAAAATGGCCATAGAATCGTGAGCTGTGTGGCATGTAACGCCATCTTGTTGAAACCACATGTCAACCAAGTTCAGTTCTTCCATTTTTGGCAACAAAAAGTTTGTTAGCATCGAACGATAGCGATCGCCATTCACCGTAACGTTGCGTCCAACAGCATCTTTGAAAAAATACGGTCCAATGATTCCACCAGCGTACAAACCACACCAAACAGTGCATTTTTCGGGATGCATGGGCAGTTCTTGAACGGCTTCTGGTTGCTCTTCACTCCAAATGCGTTAATTTTGCTTATTTACGTAGCCATTCAACCAGGAATGAGCCTCATCGCTGAACAAAATTTGTCATTTTCGTCAATTTGTCACATTTCGAACCGAACACTGATTTTGGTAATAAAATTCAATAATTTGCAAGCGTTGCTCGTTAGTAAGTCTATTCATGATGAAATGTCAAAGCATACTGAGCATCTTTCTCTTTGACACCATGTCTGAAATCTCGCGTGATCTGTCAAATACTAATGCATGAAAATCCTAACCTCAAAAAAATCACCCGTTATAAGATTAATAAGAACTCAACTTGCTCATCTAGTGAAGGCATAAAGTAAATATTATTCCATGGTATCGAATGAAAGTGGTTTTCAAGAGATTACATATCAATATTTTTAAAATTCCTTAAATGAATTTGCTTATCTACATAATTTTTTTCGAAGTGAAATCGTAGGTCAGAAAAATCAGATCATGTCTAAAAAAAAACGGTAGCTGCCAGTTGATCATAAAGAAGTACCCGATCTACTTCAATTACATAAAACTGGTCCAGTAAAGTATAAGAATAGTATAAGAAAAGCATTAGATGCAACATCCTTCTGTTCGGATGTCTCATATCGGTTTTGCAGGTCAGCTATTTCCTTTTGCATCTCATAAACAAAGCTGTCAGTACTTTTGGTAGCTTCTTGACCGTTGGTCGGCTTCTTAACCGTTGAATTTGTAGTATTTGCTGCTGAGAGAGCAGCTCCTGATTGTTTTCTTGTAGGTTAATTTAGTATTAATAAGAGATAATGGTCTAAATCAATGTCTTTTATTCAGTTTCCATACACGGCGATCGTTACTCTTACGCACTTATAGACTTTATGGCTTATACAGGTTTAAAATTAAAATAAATGTTTAGCCGCACGAAACTATAAAATGTCTTTTTACTTTTGCACATGAGGCAACAAAAAAAAATTAGTACATTTTATTTAAAATTGTATGATCAAATGTAAGTATGTATGTACAGTGGACTCTGCATAAGTCGAACTCTCCTTAAATCGAAATTCTCTTCAACTCGAAATTTTTCACCATACTCACGGCTATGGCTTAAATTATTTTTTTGATTATAAATTGTATTATCCTGGCTGCTATCCACAAACTAAAAACTGGTAAGTATTGCAAAACGATTTTTAACCACTATTTAATAAAATTCGAAAAAACATCGGCATTTTATATCAGGAAACAAGAGATACGCTGGTAAAGTTTCAACCCAAAAACTTTCCTGCCAAACGAGCTTAGCTATCAGTTAAATGACACATGAAATTTGCACTTCTGTATTTCCTCTATTTTACTCCTTAAGAAAATTACCAAACTCACAATCTGGATACTGGAAACGGATAGGCGAAGTCTATGAAGAGATAAGAAAGCAAATGTCCCCATCTCCTAGAATTAAAATAATCCCTGCTGAGAACTGGTAATAAAATGAATTACATTGCTTCCATTTGTGCAAAGTCCTTCTGTTGCATACATACTATTCCCAACTCAATTTGCGTGACGATAACTTGAGCACGATTCACTTGAATGCGACATTTTGAAGGGAGGGGCAAAGAAGATGATGTTTGGTTTGAAATTGGAACAGGAATCAAGACACATCAGAGAAGCTGCATAACACTACTTGATAGTTTACACTTGAAGATAACACTCAGAAGCGAAATCATAGCTGTGTTATATGTCAGTGTGCTCTTCCCCTTACCATGCTTTTCCCGATGGAATGAGAAAACGAATTAACTGTGGTTGAGTTGTAGTTTCGTAAAGGTTTTTTTATTGCCACATATCCGTTTAACATGGAACGTGTTTGAAGTTTCTTTTATCACAACAATCAACAAAAATAAATTAAAGATGGCTAAAAATAGTAGTGGGATTGCTAATTTGACTAGACGTCAGATTTACAAATTTGATTTCATTCTATTCTATAAGCCTAGGAAGTTTAAACTAAAAGTTTAAAATTCTTCAGATATCTCTTGTTGGTATCGGCCATTATTTGATCAGAACCAAATTTACGGGAAAAGTCTACAAACGGTACTTTTCATATATCGTTTTTTTTTTTAATTTTTTGCTTTATCTGTAACGGCTCTTTGGATTTTTGTAAAATTTTATATTTGGGAAGATCTAGGTAGCCAAATTAATTTTGCATATCAACATTTTGAATAACTTTTTTTAATTAAAATTTATTTTTGAAATTGTTTGCCAAAAAATCAATAAAAATTAAACTAATCAAAAAAATATTTTAAATTCTATACTCACACGTATATTCATAAGCTCTAAAAAACTTTTTACCAAAATTTCAGAAAAAAATGTCCAAGAAACTAAAAATAAAAAACAGGATATTATTAAAATCCGTCCTACAATTTTCGAAATACTTTTTTCATAAATGCATCATTAAACAAGACGTTTAATGGCGTACTCCATTTTTACAAAAACCCGTTAAGTGTTGTGGTTTTGACACTTGTTTTAAGATCACATAGTGTTATTTTTCTACGTTAATGTTACCTATTTTTTAAATTTTTAATTGAATAGACCAAAATTATAAGATTTTAATAATGGACTTTATTAATATACAACTGATTGTAAAATTTAATATAAAATTTTTTGAATATTTTGAATATTATTGAAAATAAAAAATAAAAAATAATTACAAATATGCAGAGTTATTTAGTCAAGCTAGAACTTTTAAAATATTAAATTCTCTAGAAATCCAATTAGCCGTTACCGAGAAAGTCGAAAATTAACAAAAAATAAACATAAAAGGTACCGTTAATAGTCTTTAAGGGTAAATTTGATTTTGATTAAATGAAAAAACTAATACCTATAAAAATACTCTCAAAAATGTTCATCAACACGGTATTCGAGAAAAACATAGCAGGTAGGTACCGTTGTTCTTAGCCCTAAAAATAAAATTTCAAAACCGCATCTAAGGCATGCCGAAAGAACCACCCATATCAAAAAGTTATTGATATTCTTGGTAGGCAAGATTTATTTAACTTTTTATAGAATTATAAGCGTTTACCCGAAAAGTCGAAAATTAGAAAACCGTAATAATGTAATTTAAAATATTTGTTTTTGATTAGTTTTAAAAATATTGAATTTTCAAGAAAAAAAAACAAATTATTATAGACCAAAAAAAAAATATTCAAAATTAAAAAGAATTTAAAAACTCGTTATATGAAAGATACCGTTAATAGACTTCTGGTTCATTTAGTTTTTATAAAATGATAGTCCATACCTACAAAATTTTATCAAAATCGTTGCAGCCCTTTTCGAGTAAAATAAGCTTTTCCTTAACGGGTATATGACAGGTACCGTTATTTTTAGCATTACAAATGAAATTTCAAAAAATCCCTCTAAGGAATGCCAAAAGAATCACACACACCAAATTTGAAGGTAATCGTTTAACCCGTTTAGGCTGCAGATAGTTATACATACAGACAGCCACACATTTTTTGTTACTTATTTTCTTAGACTTTTCTATGATCGGAATGCCATGCTTGATTGTTATCTCAATTTGTTTTATATTAACGAATCCTAAACTTGCCTTTAGTCCCTATAATCCCTATTTAGTCCCTATAATCGCAAGTAGTACCTACCTATAATGGCAAGTAAAAATTATAGAAAAACAGTTTTGGTTATTTTTAATTTTCTACAAAAGTATGTAAAAGGCTTTTAGCATGGTAGGTCGGTTTAGTATACATTTAAATTCCTAGAGAATAGCTAGGAAGACTTTTAATAACTAAGATAAGTTGTCAGGTTTTTAAGAATGCTGAAATCATTTAAAAGTATATTTTAGAGTGCAAAATGCTTTTCATTGGTTTTTTTTTTATGTTTTATATCAGATTGCGCTATGTACCCGTACCTAGACAGATTAAAAGTTTTACTATACCTAATCAAACTTCTCAAATTTTCGTAAGAAATCAAAATGAAATACCTGGCAATAAATTAAAAGAAATATTAAATATGTAAAAAATAAAAATTTCAACAGCAGTTGTAGCTGTCGGCAGAGTCAGATGCGTAAGCAAGCCAAGGCCAACAAAGAGAAAGACTGACTGACGGGTAAATCCCTATTTTTATACAAAATATGAATGCCTGTGCAATTGAACAACCTATAGAGCAAGTCCAAACTTAGAACCTAGGGATTAGCCCCCGTAGAAGTTATTTATAGTTAATACATTATCTTGAAAAGGTTGGTTTTGGTTTCATAGCATCCTTTTTCCTCGGAACTTACAATCGGAATCTTAAAATACATAGTGTAAATATCCAGACGCTTGTTGAGATCCACACTATTTCAATTCCCTGAAAGGAACAAGTAAACGAATAGAGTTACTACGTGTGTTCACTGCAGAGTGAGCATTTGTCCTAAATCAATTCGCGTGGCTGGAATCTAAACAACTGCTTCCCAAAAGTTCTTTTATCCTGAACTTACTTCTGCTTGGAAGTTTTCCCATAAGATTGACTATAGGAAAAGAGTTAAAAAATGGATACGAAGGAGTGCATCAGTTTCAATAACAATCAAGTTAGGTTCTCTGCATAGCGATAACTTCAATTACGTTTGTTGTTTTACATTTTTTATCGCCACATATTCTCTGGTTAGTGTTGAAGATGCGGATGGATATGTATGAGGGATAAAAAAGGGAAGAACTGGGCCGCACGTACTTGACCTTGTGTTAACAGATTTTTTACCAGAAACAAAGTTTCGTTTGAAGAATTGAAAAATAACACGATCATAACCTAACACCTAGGTTTTTTTTTTACTTGCGATTATAGGTACTATAGGTAATGCAAGTTATGCATTCGTGAAGATTAAAAAATTTGAGATAACAATCAATGAGGACATTACGATGATAGAGAAACATATTTGAGTTCTGTCTGTCTGTCTATACGTATGTATTTTGTAATACAGCCTGAACGGTTAGGCCAATCGTCCTACAATTTTCGAAATACTTTTTTCATAAATTCTTTGTTATTTAAAACGTGTGGTGGCGTACTTCATTTTTACTAAAAAACCGTTTAGTATTGTGTTGTTGATAGTTTTTATAAGTTCAAACTGTGTTACTTTCAACGTAAATGTTATTTGTTTTTATCAAAGATCTTGCCTTCCAATTTAATTAGGCACATAAAAGCAAGTACGTGCGACCCAGTCGTGCCCATTTTTTTCTAAGTTCTCTGTACAAAATACAAAACGTCATATTTTCTATCCGTGAAAATTATTTACGCGCCTTGTGAATGATGTTCACATGCATCCAGCGCCGCATAGTAGCCATAAATTCAGCCCTTGATAGTAATTAGAAATCCTTGTACATTATGTATATTTTTTAAAGAGTCTTAAACTGAATTAATTTCTAATTCAATATGTTATGATCAAGAACATGGGACAAAGTAATCCTTCTTAAAATCCTACTCCGTTTTAAAATGAAAGTTATTCCTTTTGATATGATTAGGTGGAAAGCCGAAGGAAGATTCGAAGTTCCACCTAATCATATCTAAAAAAATTGGTCAATACACACATTTTAGTTATTCCAAGAGCACCGTGACAAAAAACTTACATTCTTACCGTAAAAACTTATTAATTTTTTTTGTTGAAACAGAAACAAAACTTCACTATTGCTTCTATAAAAATTCATTAAAATGCGTAATATATTAGCATTAAATATACAGTACATAATTAACTTAACTCATCAAATGCGCAAACTGGGTTTTAATTACTTAAAGCACTGAATCAACGCAAAACTGAATAAGTTGTAAGAAAAGGTTCATTCCTGGTTCTGTTCTAGCACTCCTTCTGAATTTCAATTGCTTATTGAAACAGTTCCTATTTTTTTTTTCATTGAATCATCTTGTGCTTCTAAGATGCAAACATTCTCCTTTAAAATTGACTAAAGTTTTTGCTCACGATTCATGTTGCAACCAAAAAAACAAAATCCATTCTCCTTATTCTTGTTTTGTGCATCAAAATTACTTGGCACATTGCCAATATGATGTTTCTTTCGCCGACGCGGTGCGGCGGAATACGGATGGTAACTGACAGGTGAAGGTTTGTTCAAGTGAAAGTTTACTTTTCAGGTCAATGGATACTCTTTTTATGTGGGTGCTGTGTTTCAAAATATGGCTTACATTCGATGACCTTTGCAAAGGAATTTAAAGCAGGTGTTTAAGTAAATTGCATTCATTATTGTATAGATGTGAGGGTGTTAACAGCGATAAAATACACTCCCACAATGTAAAGTGACATACTTAAACTGCATAACCTTTGTTTTTAATTTCCTTAATAAATACCGCTTGAAATATAAAAATAAAATTAAAGTAAAACTACTTAACATAAATAAAATTTGCATAGGTTTTCCGTTTGGAAAAATGTGCTCTGTAGTTCATTGTTGTTGTGGTACAAATGGATTGTTATACACATAAACATTTATTAAGCTAATTTTTTTTTCTAGGAATAACACAGTCATGGACCTTGACGGTAAACGGGTGGAATTCTCGAAAGCACATCCAGCAGCACAGTCGTGAGTCAGTATTTATTGCCATTTTCTCAGGATAAGATACAAAAAAGGTGACAAGGAACCGGGCAATTAAAAGTGGATGTTGACATTAATTAAAGAAAAATGGTGAATAGACAAAAACAAAATGGCGTCACAGTAATGAATTTCCTCAAATGAATAATAAACTCCTAGGTACAAATAAGCCAAAAATAACATGTGGGTCAATTATTAAGAGGAAAGCACCTCAAGGTGCGTACAGAAGGATATGGAAACTGGAAGGTTCCTGTTGACGCCCTATGATGTAGAAGGAGTCAAAGTGACAACCGTTAAGTAAAAGCTCATTTTTCCCCCAAAGCGTCTGTAAGAATTCTGATAAAATTTCATACCAGAACTTGAGATGACTTTAAATGTTGATTTACTTCCGATCCGTAAATGTAGTTCATCAAATTAAAAATATTTTATTACACTATATTTTTTGTCTAAAGAATTTTTTCTAATGTACTAAATGATATTGTGTACAGACTTTAAAAAAAAATATTTAATTAAAAACGAGAATATTTTCAATATTTTTTGACGTGATAAGGTCTTAGTAAAATATCCTGCTCAGGATATTATCAACAAAAAACGCATAGGCCGGCCCAACGGTTTGACTTACAATTAATTAGTTTAATACAAAAATTTAAATTTATTTTAGCGACCTTCAACTTTACCTCAATGCACTGTTATGTGATATCCAGAAATCGTGGGAATGGATAGCAAGTTGTAGCATGATTTGTAGGGTCAGCAAATCATATCCAAGCGCGTGCACCGAATGGGATCAAGTATCCGGTCTTTGCGTTTGTAACATTAGTAAATACGTTTGAGCCAATAAACTGCTGACCCATCTGGGAATAGGTTCGTACGTGTTAAATACAGTTAAGCCTGAGGCGGCCTGTATTGGATGGTTATAACTCCTCCCCTTTTGAAAATCTACGTCCCGTAGATCTTAGGTGACACTAAGGTTAGGCTTTTGATTGTTGAAGATGAGGGGATGAAACTGCAGGAATGTTGGGTTTTGCGTTTATCTTTCGACATATGGTAAGAACAATAAAAGCTCCGAATATGAGGAATGTTGCTTCCGTTAGTACAGAAATTCTAAGTTCTTTGGTTAAATTGTTAAGACTTTTTATGTTCTGGATGCTAAGTCCATGAACGTATCCTATGTCGATCTCATGGTTTTGGCTTGTGATATTCATCAGAGCTGAAGGGAGGGCTTGCAACGTTGTAGCAATGTTGCTGGAAAAATGCATGCCCTTCAGCTGGATCATCTCATTGAATATGTGGATCACGTAAGTACCGATAAGGAACCTTGAAACGTTTTTAGATGTTAGTTCACCTTAAAAATTAGTGATGTAGATCGTGTCCTCCTTGATCATCTCGATAACTTCCTCGGTGTTGGTTTGAAAGATACAGGAGATTGGTTTCATTTTTCCAAATTTCAAGCCGATTTGTCTTTCTTCGATTATGGATGATCTTGTTTTCAGTAGGTTATATTCCTCTCTTCCCACCTTTGGCATAGAAATGACGTACAGCAACATTAAACCATTAATAATAAAAGGCACGACTGGGTCGCACGTACTAGCTCCTGTGTGCTAATCCTTTTTACAGGCGTCTTTTTGACAAAGATTTAATTTTAATGTTTTTTTGAACGAACATGCGTCACGATAAAGGGATTGTTAGGTTTTGCAGTTTTTTAGTGTATTATCTTTCCATTTGCTGCTTACGGTTTATAATATAATTTGCTAATAGAAAGATATAAAGGACTTTTTTCAGTTAAATTTTCATTTTGGTATGGAAAAATTTGAACAACTGGCATAAAGATTCGTCGGAATCAGCAGTATGGCAATAATGCTAGGTAAAGGGACCTTTATACGTCCCAATATGGGACCAATGGAATTTATAAAGGATTTAGGTACCTATAATAAGGTTGGAAGGAAGGTAGGTGCTAAAATTAAGATACGCGTTCCAACTACTGTTAAGCGAGTAGGTATAGAGACAATATTAAAAGTTAACACAGTGGTTTTGTTTGTTTATAGGAAGGTGTAAGCTTTTGTTTTCTCGATTGAAATTTTTGCATTCAGTAGTAATCGAATAGTTTTTTTTTATTTGTTAGTTGTTTTTGTGTGTTTATCAAAGGCTTCCTTATTTATTCTGTGCTTTTATGATGATGAAAAATACTTTAAAATACGTAAGTATGTATGTAATGTAGGTTGTCACTTTCTTTTATTTGACTAATGGCTAAGGCTTAGCCGAGCAATATAAAATAAAATGTTGGGGAAAAAATTTTATGAAATCAAAAAAACACTATTCATAACGTTTTTTTGGAAAAAAAGTTGTAAGCCATCTTATTTCTTTTGCTGTTTTCTATTTTATGAATTTTTCATTTCAAAATCGTTCGACCAGTTTTTTCAAAAAAATGTTTTTTTTTTTTAACTTTTCGAAAACATATTTTAAATTTTTTTTAAGTATGTCAATTTTAAGAAATCTATAGTTTATACTAGGAGAAACATTTCTAAAAAAATCTATAGATCCATTTTCAAAATATTCAAAAAACAAAATATTTTTTGAAAAAAATTATTAAAATTTAAAAAAAAATGTTTTTGAAAATTTTGATAAACAATATTATTTAAATCATAAAACACTACATATTTTGAAAATTTTCGAGAAAAATAAGTTTTTCAATAAAAGTTATATGGCAGGTACCGTTAGTTTTGGAGCTAGAATGCCAATTCCAAAAACTGTCAGGTAGAGCACTCTAAAAATACTATATACCAAGTTTGAATTTCCGGACCCACTTTTTTTGACTTCTCTATCATCGTAATATCATGTTTGATTGTTAGATTTTTTTTTTACGAATGCATAACTTGCCTTATAGTCCCTATAAATCGCAAGGTATAATACGTATAATAATTTGAGCTCCTATAATTTTTACAAATAAAAAAGAAGAAGGATCTTATAATGAGTGCTTTAGATTCTTTTTTTTTATATTTTAGGATTAAGTACATATATTACAAATAGTAGGTACGAGAAACATTTCAATAAGTTGAATTGAATAATGTGCTTATAAAGCCGATATATATCTCTTCCACTTTTCTTAATTATGAATGTATTAAAAGTTATCTATATATTTTTTAATTGTGTCTTATGAACTTTCTGTCCATCAGAAGTTGTGACCGTAACTCTATTATTTCGTGCAACAATTTCTTTTTTTAAATATGGGTTTATTTTTCGGCTGTATGCCTTTAACCCGTCTATAAATGATCTCGTCCTTCTTATATTTTTTAGGAATTGATTTTTTCTTGTTGCGGTTTAAGTTTGCCGCCTTTTGTTTTTTTCAGGATTTCCCCTTAAGGTCTCTGTCAACTTTTGCTCGAAAATTAACAAGGTTTTGAAAGTTTATTCTCTGATATCTATTGTAGAAGATGACCGAAGGTTTCTTTTTTGTAACCGAGTGAATGCTATTGTTATATCTGTCCACTGCTATGTTGAGTAAATCTTTTACTCGTAAGTCTTTATACTGGGACTTAAGACAACGATATATTTCCAAGATCGTGGAGTGGAATCGTTCCACTTGGCCATTCACTTCCCTGATAATTTTAAAAAAATTAAAAAAAGTTTACATATATTTACAAATTCACAAGTATAGCATTGGCTTTTGCCGTTAGCCAGAAAATAAGAGCATTATTCAAACATTATGTATAATAAATATCAAAGTAAAATTGAAATTGAAAAGATTAGACTTCTTTAAGATGATCACAACAAAAAATGAAAATACATATTTTGTTTTTCTTATTAAAAAGCTTCATTTAAAATTTGATTTCTGTAGTTAAGGGCTGTTTTAACGTAGCTTAATAACATTATCCAATCTAAACCATTCAAGACATTTGCAGCTTCATCAACAGTTAAATAGTTTTTCCCCAAGTGCTGTCTCCGTATTGCCTGCAGGATCGGACATGTTCCTATAAAATGGAAAACATTTTCTGTTGCACGAAGATTGCATAAACTGCATTCCGTACTTCCATCAGGTCCGTATGGTATGTAGTTCAGTCGTAGTAATTCTCCTCTGGCTTTGAAAATTAAAGAGATTGTTTCTATTGCGTATCGGTCGTTGAAGTAATTGTAAGGTCCAAGGTCGTATCTCAGGAGCTTATACATGTTTCGGGTACAACTCCGTTGGGCTGACTTCTTAAATTTAACAAAGAAAGAATCTTCAATCCTTCCCAACAATTCTGGAAAGATGTCTTTCCAATCACTAGTGTTTCTTTCTACCAACTGGATGTCGTGCTGAACTCCAAGCCGTGACCATTCTCCGAAGAACTGTGATTTTCGTGATAGCAGATATTTTGCGATAATATTTGGCAGACGGTGATTTGGAAGAGCTATAACCTTTGCAATGTAGAACAAATGCAACTTGAGCGAAAAGACGTAGAGCGGAGACACCCCGGTCTCCAAATCTAGCATATAGGTAGGTGTGTTTTCGGGGAGCCAAAAGATCTTTTTCAAAAAATACCTCAGTAATTTTTCTACTTCTTCATATTGAAGTAACCCCAATACTCTACCAGCATAGCACATCACTGACCTCATAACTGCTTCGAAAAGTTTATATTTAGCACTCGGGGTTATCTGTTTTTTCCCAAGGACCCCCTCTAGTTACAGTTGATGGCTTTTTTTGCTTCTATAAGCTTTTCTGCAGATGCATTTTGAACGACATCTGAGGCGTAATGATGACTCCAAGATATTTATATTCCCTCACCAACTCAAGCTCCACATTTACCCACATCCATTTCTCCTCCCATGCATATCGCCCTGTGCCATTTCGAAATATCATTGCTTTGGATTTGTTAGTGTTAACTGTAAGACCCCAATTACGGCAGTACAACTGCAATTTATTAATCATTATTTGCATCATATTTGGAGTCTTCGCAAAAATGACAATGTCGTCCGCATACATCAAAGTTTTTATTACTGTACCAGCAAAACTAATACCTCCAGGCAAAAACGATGTAAGGTCATCCAAGAAAAGCGAAAACAGAAGTGGACTCAAAAGACAGCCCTGTTTGACCTCGGAAGAAGTATGAAACCAGTAAGATCCTTCATTTCCATCCCATACTGCTGTGAGGTTTTGCTCATATAGCCCTCGTAATGTTTTAAGTATTTTCGACGATAAGCCTAGACAACAAAGTTTGTAGAAAGGGCATTTCTGTCGATTGAGTCGAAGTCAGCCTTGAAGTCAACGAAGAAAGCATATAACTTTTTCCCCTTGTCTAGGTATGATCTTCCAATGCAAGTTAGTGAAAATATGTTATCGACTGTTAAATATTCTTTCCTGAAGCCGGCTTGAAGCTCGCTTAGAAGATTATTTTGTTGTATCCAGTTTAACAGTCTGTCTTGAATGACACCAGTAAAAAAATGTATAACAGAGTTCATAAAGGATATGCCTCTATAATTGTTCGGGTCGTTTACATCGCCTTTTTTAAACAGTGGGACGATAATATTCCTCCTAAAGCTTTCTGGAATTTCACCAGAATTGAAAATATAATTATAACTTTCTGTAAGCTTAATCAAAAAAGTTTCTGTAGCGTATTTGTAAAATTCGTACGGAACACGGTCATCCCCTGGAGCCTTGCTAAGATTGCATCTGTGTAGGACTGAATCTCATTACTTCTTGAACTGAGAATGCACGGTCGAGACCTTCATTTTCTACTAAAGGACTAGCATATAATATTTGACTTGGTCTTGGTGGTTCACCTAGAAGCTGTTCAAAATGGTGAGCAAGTATACTCGTACTTATTATTGTTTTCCTTGCAAAAGGTATACCGTTGAGTGTACGTGCCAGCTTCCAAAAGAGATCGACTGTCTTTTACTTCCGACAATCTTTGCATGAAGTATCGGGAGTATTGCTTTTGTTTTTCTTTGCAAAGATATTTGAAAGCTTTATTCGCTTCTTGATACATCCTTTTTGCGAAATTTGATTTTGTTGCCCTGAGAAGTCTCAAAAAACCAAACGACTTTTTTCTTGCTCTCTCACAATCTGCATCGAACCATGGATCTTTCCAGCTTTGCAAACGGACTGTTTGAAATGATTGTGCGGCCTGAGATACGCATGTAACTAATGTCTCAATACCATGGACCGATTCAATTTGCTCATTACTTACAGAATCAAGAAATTGGTTAAGATTTATTTGATAGAGTTCCAAAAAAGAATTCTTCCATTGAAGTTTTGGTAACAGCTTCATGTTTTCGTTGGTGTAACCCGGTTCTTCATCAAATCGACATTTAACATTCAGTGGTAAATGGTCAGAACAGCTCATCTACTTTTAAATCATCTACATACTCGAACCATTTTCCACGTATGAGACAATAATCTATTGTGGAACAAGATGTTCCTCTTATAAATGTAAAATGACCTTCTCGATCACTTTCAGTTCTCCCGTTCAACATTGTCATAAATATATATATATATATCTTCTCCATTTCCACCTATTTTATCGTCCAGAGCAGATCTAATTATACTATTTGACGCTGGTGTAATATCTGGTTCCATCTGTAACATCGGAGAACTTCCTACCCTAGCGTTGCAGCCTCCGATCAGCATAATATTTTCTTTGCCTTGTTCCATGAGGAAGTCGTACAATCCAGCTAAGTCATCCATTCATTTATTACAGTTAATATAAACCGAAACGATGTAAAATTGCTCATGTGTAATGGTCATTTCAATGACAATCCTGTTCATCTCCGTGACAAATCGGCATCTAGTACATTCCTTAAATGATTTTTTGATTCCAAATAGACATCCTTTACTTGCTCTTCCGTATACATGAGTTCTCGTAGCTGGGGTCCATTTCAGTATAAATTCTGGGAAATAGTTTTCATATTGTGTTGTGTCACCATAGATGAAAGTTTCATTTAAAAGACTAATATTGTGAACGTGGCTGACGGCATTTATGTTAAAAAAAACGATTTGGCAGCACTTCTTGTATTGCTGTTTGAGAAGTTCTGGTATGATTTTCGTTTATTGACATCTCATCTAACAGCTGCTCCAGAAACGTCATTCCTCCGTCTTCGTGACATGTCAAAATATTGTTTTGGTTATAATAAAATATTTTACCCTCAATTTGTAGTGTTTCTCCTCGAATAAATGTTTATATGTTTCTATTTTTAGATGTTATTTTTGTTTTAATTTTGAATAGTTTTCGTTCACTTCACTGTGCTGCACTTGGGTTCGATAGATCTCAAGGCCAAGTGCTTCGATGAAGTTCAGTATTATTGGACTAAGGAAACTACGTTCGTTATCCGTTACCAGTACTCTTGGTACCGTGAAGTAGTGAAGGATCTTGGTTATCTTGTATCTCAAGTGAAGTGTTGACCTGTTCTTGATATGGAACAACTTCGCAAATTTTGAGAACGTATCAATGCAACTGATAAACTTTTCATTTTGAATTTCAACTATATCCATATGTAATATCTCGCAAGGCTACGATGGAATAGGAATAGGTTGAAATTCAGGCTTGAGGGGGTGTCTATCGTATTTATTTAGCTTACAAACCTCACAAGTGTTTGTATATTGTTTAACCAGGCTGTGCATCCTGGGGGAAATATTATTTCTCAAGGAGTTATTCCTTGTTTTCCCTTGGGTTGCGATGAGCTCTCTTATTTTCGTTCATAATAAGAGAAGAGATAAATACTCAACTGCGACGTAATGCCTGGAATAACCGGGGTGTGGTTCCTCGTAGGCATTAGGTCCTTTTGCAACATTTATGATAATCTGATTCCGAAAAACGTTTAGCGGTACTTCCACGTGTGGGATAAGGTCGGAATTATCCTGCTCCGCACTATGGATGGTTCCCGTTTCGCTTGCAGTTTCTGTATGGGAATCATTTTCAGGGGCAGTATCCGTGGAGGAGTTTTCATTGAACAGGTTAGAACTTTGTGCAGGTTACAGAGCTTGACAAGTGGTTTACCTGCGTCTTTAATCTTGAGAGGGCGTCTGCTCCAACATTCGACTTTCCTGGTTTATAGATAAGCTCAACATTGTATTCTTCAATGCGAGCTTTCCAGCGTTTCAATTTTGCATTGTAATTTCTATTTTCCAGTGCAAAAGTCAAGGGCTGATGGTCTGTGTAGATTCGGTTTTTTCGCACCGTAAACATAGGACCGTAAATTGTCGAGGGCCGAAACTATGGCCAATATTTCATTTTCGTTGGTCGCATATGCCTCCTCAGATTTATTGAGTAATCGTGATATGTATGCTATAGGCCTGTCTTTTCCGGTTTCCCCTTGGGACAAAACTGCTCCTATTGCGTAGTCAGAGGCATCATTCGTTTAGTTTAAGGCTTTCTCGAAGTCAGGAAAGGCCCTCCGATGAGGTTGACAGAAATTTAAGGTCGCTAAATGCTTGTAATACCATGTCATCTAGTGTGATGGGAACCTTTTTAGATGCGTTTGCTTTTACTTGAGCGTTTTCGCCTCTTGTAAGGTTAGTGAGTGGTTTAGCAACTTTAGAATAATCGCGGATGAACTTCCTATATTAAGAAGTTAATCTTATAGAAAGCTTTTAGGTTCTTTGAGGTAAGTGGGTGGTAGAATTTTTTCTATTGCAATCACTTTCTTCATATCGGGTTTAATTCCTTCAGAGGTTATAACATAACCAAGGAATTCCACCTCAGTTTTCATGAAGTTAGTTTTCTCCAGATTAACCTTTAAGTTTACCTCGTGCAACCTTGAGAAGATTGTTTCAATGTTGTTTAAGTGATCTTCCTTGTTATTTCCAAAGACAATTAACTCGTAAATGTAGACGCAACATATTTTGCCTATGTATTCTTTAAGAACGTCGTCAATCAATCTCTGAAAAATGGCGGGAGCATTTTTTAGGCCGAACGGGAGTCTGAGAAATTCGTATTTATTTCCCGTTTATCGTGGAAAAGGCATTTTTTTGAGTATCAGATGTTTCAGATCAAGAGTCGTGAAGTATTTAGCAGCACCAAGGCTGGCGAGGGTAAAAATAATGTCCCGTATTGGGTAGCATCCGAAATAGTGACCGCGTTCAGTCTCTTATAATCGATGACAATACGATACTGTTGTTCACAGTTTGGCTTCGGTTTTTTCGGCACCATCCAAATCGGGGAATTATAGGGACTCTTTGAAGGCCGTATAATTCCTTCTTCTAATAATTTCTCTATTTCCTTTTCCACTTCTTGTCGCATACACCAAGGATAGGGGTAACTTTTTGTGTATATAGGTTCATCGGTATTGGTTTTGATTTCAGCTTTTACTGCAGTATTAATTAATTTACTATCAGATATGGGTCCGAAAACAGAATTATATCTTTCTATTAGAACTATAAGTCGATTCCTTATGTCCTCAGGAAGATTCGTATCTAGAGTGATATTAATTTCTTGTGACAATCTTTCTCTCAAAGAGATTTTAATTCCTGGCTTAAGGGTAAGAACATTGGTTTTTCTGTCAATTACCGCCTCTAACTCCTTTAATGTGTCATCGTCTATGATGCCATCAAAGGAGGACCGGCCTGGTAAGACATAAAATGTTAGAAGTGTATTGTTACCGGCATTTTTTGTTTTTTTTTTTTTTTTTTTTTTAAGTGTATAGCTTTTTATTCTAGGCGTAATATGTAATTATGTTTGTATATAATAATTAATGCTTAGTTTCACAAAAAAATTGTACTATATATCACGCAGTATCTGGAATCAAGTGGAGTCACCAAACACACACGTAATCTCTCAGTTAGCTTAAAAATAAATCTTACGGACCAAAAACACGACTAAAGAATATTACAAATAATATAGAATGTTTATAAATCACACAAATTAACATTTTTTACACACCTATCAGTTCTATAAAATAAAATAAAAAAAAAACAATAAAATAATAGAGGAAGAATTTTAGCAGTACTGAAGGTCTACAGGAATAGGAATGTTGTGTCTGTTAGCGAATTCGAGAAGGGCGTAGTACTTGTTTCTCCAATCCATTAGGTCCCTATTGTTGGCTTCGTTTTCCTGGTGCAACCGTTCTAGCTCTCGCCATTCATTTGTTTTCTCAGACTCCAGGGTGTCTTTCTGTTTGATCCGTTTGACGCGACAACTTGCAGCATATCCTCGATTTTGTAGTGTTCTACGTCGTTGCTTCATGCGAACTATCTCTTCTCTCGTCAGGCCACGCATTTTCAGCATTCGATTAAGATCTCTCACTGACATGGAAACCAATTGGTCATCGGATATATATATATAAAAACGCCCTGTTAATTTGTTGGTTATTTTAATGTTATCCGCTGCGAAATGAACGTTGAAGGGCTTAGAAATTTTGGAACTGTTTTTTGATAGGGTAGATTTAATGAATTTTTTGTTTGCCCCTGTGTCGATAAGGAACTTAAGGGTTTCCCCATCCCGGGTACCATACTCTATGTATGGTACGCTAGATGGGCACCCGTCATAAAATTTATTTCATCGCCGCCTTCTTTTTCAGCAATATCATATTGATGGGTTGCCTCGATTGATTCATCATTTGTAGATTCAATATTGAACAACCTTTGTTGCTTCCGAGGGTAATTATCGGATTGCCGATAATTTTCTGGTCTTACCCTTCTTTTGAACTGGTCCGATCTCTGTGCGCGATTCATATAGTTCACTCGACGCGACTGTACAGAGACATCCATCTTTTCGTGGGGTTTAGGTGCAGTGGGTCGAGGAGGGGCGCTATTATTGCTGAAGTTTATCCTTTGGTTATTCGACTGGAAGGGTCTTTCTCTTTCAGCCGTGAAATTATTGAACTTCCTAATCGGCAAGTCGGCATGCCTTGTCGGAAGCCTTGATTTATCGGACTTGTAATCGTGTTGAATGCAGCCGGCATGTGAATGCTGTGGCTCCTATAATTTAGGTTTTGAATTTCTAAACAATCTGAAACTGATTCACCGCCGCATAGAATTCATCCAACTTTGAATTCCTCTGCGACAGTTGTGTGAGCTGATGCTCAAGGGTTCGCATATCTCTTTTGTCAGCATTGTGCAAAGAGACACATTGCTTTATGGCTGGCCAATCATAATCAAATATATTGTAAGAGATAAGCGCGGCATCCGCGCTTCCTCTGACTTTCTGCCTTATATGTTGCAGGATTGCGCGATAAATAGGTTTGGTCTTAACTATTTCATAATCTTTGAGTATACCCTCCATGACGTGAACCCATGAAATGTACTGGGTCGGGTTTCCTTCAAAGATTCTTAACTCCTTTACGCAGTCAGAGAGTTTGGCTTTGAGCTCAGTTTCATCTTTAAGGCTCAAGGGCGTAAAAATTGTCTGTGGTTCCTCAGGCGGCGGCGCTATCACTGCAGCCACCTGAGGACGCCTTTCAACAGATGCAATGCGTGTCTGCAACGCTTTCAGCTGTTCAAGAATATGATTAACTGCTCCTGTCAAAGCCGTGATCGACTATTGCAGAGCGTCCATTTTTAGTTATTAATACAAATTTAAAATAATAAAAAAGGAAAAATGGAGGGACAAAATAATTTTGGAATGATAGAAACCAACAGAGAAATCAAAAATAATACTTAGCTTGTTTCTCGCCCAATTTACAATTTTTCCTTGTAGGATTATTTTAGACTATGTACAGATGAGCCTTTTGGCATCAATCCTGTGCACGAATTTAATTATTTGGAATTGCACTGGATTTTAATATTATAGATTCTTCTGGTTTTGCACTGTGGCTCCTGGTATTATTTTTAAAATAGAACACTTGGTTTTAATAAACGATTCTTCAGGTTTCGCACTGTGGCTCCTGGTATTATTTTTACAATATAATACTCGGTTTTAATATAAAATTCTTCAGGTTTTGTACTGTCGCTCCTGGTATTATTTTTACGACATTACACTTGGTTTTAATATAAGATTCTTCAGATTTCGCACTGTGGCTCCTCGTATAATTTTAACACGATTTTTTGATACGCTTAGTGACGTTGGTCCTTTCTGGTACGCGACCTACTAAGGGCACGATTGACTTCACTTTCATGTCCTTCAGTCCTATTTCGATCTCCAACTATGTTCCCATGGGTATAGTGGAATAGTGGTTGTTTAAAATTTTATAATTTTAAGAGATTAGAATGATTGCTGTGTTCCCATGGTAACAGCCATCTACACTCAATAGAGCGCTCTGTCTCTTTTATAACTTTAAATTAATTTTGAAATTCAGATTTGATGCTGTTTTCTTATGTGAACAGCGATTCACAATCTTAGAATTTCAAGAGATCAGAATGATTGCTGTGTTCCCATGGTAACAGCGATTTACAGTCAATAGAGCGTTCTGTCTCATTGATATTTGTATTCAACTTTTATCGAAGGACGAAAAAGGACATGATTTTTAGCCTGTCCCTGCTCGGGCGCCAGTTAAATATCCTGTCCAGGATATTATCAAAAAAACGCGAACGCCGGCTCAACGGTTTGACTTACAATTAATTAGTTGAATACAAAGATTCAAATTTATTCTCCCGCACTTAAAACTGTATCTATGATAGATTCCGACTGCGCTTGTTCGTGTCCAAAATAAGACATATCCAAGCGCGTGCATCGAATGGGATCAAGTATCCGGTCTTTGCGTTTGTAACATTAGTAAATACGTTTGAGCTAATAAACTGCTGACTCATCTGGGAATAGGTTCGTACGTGTTAAATACAGTTAAGCCTAAGGCGACCTATATTGGATGGTGATAACTTCTTATAAATCGATGACACGCTACACATACGAAATAACATGACTCATGCTGAGAAGAAAAGTAAACGCTAACCGCGATACTGTTGTTTTTTTCAACCAAAATCGATTGCAAACGTATTCTGAGCACCAGGCACACATCGGATGTATGTATGGAATTATGTATGTCGAGTATGTATTCCTAAACCACCCAACGGATTTAAATGAAATTTACAGGGTAAATATAGTTTTTTTCCAGCGATCGTTCCTGTAAATGTTTAGTCCCGCTAGCATTATTTTTGCTCCACATTAAGACATGTTTTTTCTAGGTCGTAGGAACGCGCGCCGGGTACCGCTAGTTAAATATAAAACTGGCGCAAATTGGTACTAGGTGTTAGTACATTAGTATTGTTGGTACTAGAATTTTAGTAATTGGTACTAGAATTTAGTATTATTGTACTTGGTACTTATTAGTATATTTAGTACTAACATTTCCTTGACGTGATAAGTGGAATTGTATATGGTGTGAGTTAACAGTCTGTATGTTGATATTGGTGCCATCAATATTTTCTTATGACGTATCACGTGAAATTATCGTCCGTAAACCGAATATACAGACAAACAACTTTTTTTAATTTTAATTAATGGTTGACTCTATTGTAAAAGTTCGTATAAATCAATTTAAAGCACACATTTAAAGCTTTAGTTTAAAAGAACGGTATTAAATCGGACAAATAGTTCTTCAGTTATAGATGATTTTTTAAAAATCGATATCCACTATCAGGGATTGGCCACCATTTCTATTAGCTACTACTTGCAGATGGCAATCACATCGTAATAAACCTATCTAAATGCTGTGAAAAGGAAATTTGGTAACACCCAAATTATACCATTTTTTATTAAATTTGGCTAGCTGGCCCATGGATTAAATGGAGGAAATCCCTTTGCGATGTAAGAAACTGATCATCACTTATGCTACTGGCAACACTCTATTTGCGAACAGATGCTGTCCGGCTATATTCAGAGGGTTCATCAAGCAGACCAAAAATCCCTTTTTTCACAAGAAATTATGAGTTGTTCTTTTAATGCTAATATGCACTGCGCGAGCAATACAAAATTAGAGAACATTGGACAAATACCAGCTATAGAAACTGTTGTCTTTTAATATTATAATATGATTATTTAATGTTATTTATATTATTGCGGGCGGCAGTGGTGCAGAAGATATGATGTTTGCATCTGGCCCGGAGGCATGACTATCTATTTTTCTAAATATAACGCTCGTATTGTGTTAATACATTATTAGGGAATTAATAACCCTTTGAGTGCGAAGGGTGCGGTTCTGATCAAATGATAGCCAATACCAACCAAAAAATTCTCAAAAAATTTCATCAAAATCGTTGGACCCGTTTTCGAGAAAAATAAGCTTTTCCTAAACGGTCGTATGGCAAGTAGGCTAGCAAGCCCTAAAAATAAAATTTCAATTTCCCCTCTGAGGAATGCCAAAAGAATCAATTTCAATTCAATTTTCTTGATTGAGACTTAAAAATCAGCATACATTGTATCTTAGTATAACTTATAGCCGGCTTCAAGATATGCCTGGCTAGAAAAAAAATTTACATATAAAGAATTTAACTTTCTTAATCTAAATCAAGTAATTATAGTTACAAATAATTTCAACGCATTTTATGCATGCTTGCTCCCGGCATGCTTATTACCAAAGAATCACACATACCAAATTTGAAGGCAATCGCTTAACCCGTTTAGGCTGCAGCTCGATATACACCCGGAGAGACAGACAGCCAGCCAGACAGAAAGACAGACGGATATTTTTAGGCTTCTCTTTGATCGTAATGTCATGTTTGATTGTTATCTCAATTTTTTTTATATTCACGAATCCTAAACTTGCCGTATAATCCATAATAAAGGGTTTTTTCAATAAGAGCGCTACAAAAGTTTTTTTCAAATAAAACAAAAACGGTTTTGGATATCAATGAAATTCTCTATCACTGTTAAAGTAAATTTGATGCCATTTTGTATGGAACTCGATTTCTTTTGCATGGCCACCACGGGCACGCTTGCAGAAGTCCAGACGCTGAACCCAATTTTCGACGGTTTTCAAGCATAAATCGGCCGATACTGCTGCAATTTCACGTTCGATATTCGTACGAAGTTCATCAATCGTCGCTGGCTTGTTGGCACAGACCATAGACTTGACGTAGCCCCACAGGAAATAGTCTAACGGCGTCAAATCGCACGGCCAAGCGACTGGACCATTTCGTGAGTTAACACGTTCTCCAAACTTGGTTTCCAATAAATTGATTGTGACATTCGCTGTGTAGCTTGTGGCGCCGTCCTGTTGGAACCACATGTCCTCCAAATCCATATCATCTGATTGGGGCCAAAAATATTTGGTTATCATTGAACGGTAGCGATCCCCATTCACAGTAACGTGCCGGGCTTGATCATCACGGAAAAAGTACGGCCCATTGACGCCGCCGGCCCGTAAACCACACCAAACCGTAAACGTGTGGATCGCTGCCTGACCAATACCGCATATTTTGTTTATTGACGAGCCATTCAGCCAGAAATGAGCCTCATCGCTGAAGATGATTTTTCGATGAAAATCCGAATCATTTTCAAGTTGTTGCTCAGCCCAATTCACGAACATACGACGCTTCTGGTGGTCAAGCGGCTTCAGTTCTTGCGGACGTAGACGTAGCGCTCTTAACGTTGAGGCCACTGACTTTGAATTTCGGTAGTTAATTTTAATAACTTCGACTCGTTATTGGCTCGTATATCTTTCCATCATGAAATGGCAAACCTTATTGAAGAGAAATGTCAAAAGAGCGGCAAGAAATATGGCGTCGTTTGCTGTCTCTGTAGCTCTACTTTTGTAGCGTCCCTGTTGAAAAACCCGATATATGTCTGTACAGTGGATATACATAGTTGTATGTACATTTCAATTTGTTTTGCAGCTAACATGAAATTTCTGTTTCTTTTTAACAATTAATGTTGAGACAAAACCTATTAAAATTAAATATAACGTATCCAGGTTTTGTACTAATCTCCACTAAAACGAAAATAAAAACAATCAACTTATGTTGCTTAGTTAATGAAATATCTATTTTTAATGTCCTGGACTTAGAGTTTATTCGATTAATAGAAAAACAATATTTGTTCGTAAAATCTTTATGAATTTAAGATTAATATTATCTATCTGCTTGCCCTCCTTAAAACTTTTGCAATTTCATATTATTTGATGAAGAAGTTGATTAGTTATGAATGAGAATACAAACGGCAACGAAATAGCAGTGCCATTGAGATCCTTCAAGGAAAACATTTAGAACTTCAAAAAAGATGTTCTCTTTTCGCGAAATTTGCGCACAAAATGAGATTTTCATTTTTCGTGTTGGACTGAAACTTCTTTCAGAGTTTTTTTTATGCAAACAAGAAAAGAAAATTCATAGACTTAGTCTGAGAACATCTTGTGTTTGTTAAGCTAAACCATAAAAAGTTTAATTACAAAAAAAAAACTTAAAAAATTCCCTTCGCTGTCCTGTATATGTATACTACTATTAGAGTATTACCTCAGGATTGGAGCCTAATTCAAACATCTTTCTGAAGTATTTTAATGGGTATATAAAGGCCATAATGAGCTCTTTAATTCACATAAAACATTCGTTGCCCTTTAGCCAAAGGAAGAAAACAATTTATTTTGGCATTTCAAGTAAAAAAGGGTATCGAAATGAAACGTTTTCCATTTTGAAAGTAGGACGCAAGTAATTAAGGTATTTAGAAAAATACCCAAACATTTCTTTTACTCGGTAGAAAAGAGTTTGAAGGAAATATTTATAATTCACTAGGAGAGGTAAGTACCAACCAAGTATATTTTTAATGAATACCTATCTGTGGAATTGAAGTAATTATTATGATGCTCCAGTTAGATAAAAGTGTTAATATACATAATTAGGTATAGGTAAGGTACACCTACCTCAATTGTCATTCGCAGACGAGCTTCACATTATTCTTCAATCAATACGGGGGATAGGATTAGCAAAGATATTTCAGAAATTTAGGATGTGATACCCAAAGATAAAGTAATTAGGATCAAAATTCCATAAGCTAATCATGCGATGTTATAACTGAAGATCAAAGTTACATGAACAGAATTTTTATGTTACATTTCATCTAGCTGTTTTTTTATGTAATGTAATTACACTTCTGTAGATTGTATAACGGCGATGACGAAACGAATCCCGCTGTCAGGCAGAATGGTCCACTTTATATGGGCGAAGTAGACCAACAATTCCGCCCACCATCTATATCTAAGCTTAACAGCAACAAAGCCGCCAGAGCCGATGGCCTAGCTGCCGAGCTCTTCAAAGCTGCAGGCGATGACAAGGCTATAAGTATGCACCAACTCATAACCAAGACATGGTTAGAAGAAAGCATGCCCGATGAATGGACTCTCAGCATAATTTGCCCGATCCTTAAAAAAGGAGACCCTCTGAACTGCACCAACTATAGGGGCATCAGTCTCCTTAACATCGCCTACAAGATCTTTTCTGCTGTATTGTGTGAACGCCTAAAGCAATTCGTCAACAACCTGATAGGTCCATATGAGTGCGGTTTTAGGCCAGGAAAGTCCACTATCAATCAAATATTCACATTACGGCAGATCTTGGAAAAAACTCAAGAACTTCAAATCGATACCCACCACCTTTTCATCGATTTGAAAGCCGCGTACGACAGCATTTATAGAGACGAGTTATGTATAGAGCAATGTGCAGTTTTTTAGATCCCTGCCAAACTCGTCCGCCTGTGTAATATGACGATGGAAAACGCATGCTGTTCCGTCAAGGTCAGTAAAGACCCCACCGACACCTTTGAAGTCAAAAAAGGATTTAGACAAGGCGATGCGCTGTCATGCGACTTTTTCAACATCATACTTGAAAGAATAGTGCAGAACTCTCACACCAACACCAGAGGCCCGATCTTTCAAAAGACGATATTGACATAATCGAAAGAATGCAGCGTGATGTCAGTAGCGCTTTTCTTGAGTATTGAAACGGAAGTGGCGAAGATGGGATTAGCAGTCAATGAGGGCAAAACCAAATATATGCTTTCATCAACAAGAGACACACAACATCGACGTCTTGGACAAAACATCACCATAGACAGCTATAACTTGGAGGTAGTTAGGGACTTTGTCTACCTGAGCTCCGCTTTTAACTCAGACAACAATACCAGCGCTGAAATCAAACGAAGAATAACTCTAGCCTAACGCTGCTTCTTCGGGCTTAGAAGGCAAATGAGTAGCAAAGCCCTCTCTCGGGCAACTAAATTGTCCCTTTATAAGACCCTCATCATCCCAGTCCTGCTCTATGGAGCAGACGCATGGACTCTATCAAAAGCGGATGAGGACGTTTTAAGCTGTTTCGAGATTGTGATTTTTGGTCCCATATGCATAAACGGAGAGTGGAGAAGAAGATACAATGAAGAACTTTACCGGCTGTACAGCGACACAGATCCAGCCAAAAGAGTAAAAATTCAACGTCTCAGATGGCTGGGTCATATAGAGCGGATGGACATCAATGCTACGGCCCGGAAAATCTTCGCATCCATCCCAGAGGGACGGCGCAGTAGAGGAAGACCGAGACTCAGGTGGCGCACTCAAGTGGAAGAGGACCTCAACCGACTCCAAGTGCGAAACTAGAGGCAGCTAGCTCTCTTTATTTATATATTTTCTTAAAGTTTACTATGTGTCTATTATGTTATATGCAAAACTTGTAACAATGTTAGTACCTAATGTGTTTTTTTATTAAATTAACAGATTTTGCTGTCAGTCGTGATGCTGATGATGGCTAAGTAGATTAGCTAACCTTATCAGAAACCATCCCTGGACAAAACTATATCCACCTTAAAAATTTCATAAAAATCAATTCAATTCAATTCAATTTTTCAATTTTTTAATTCATTTTATTCAATTTTATGTTCGTTTGTATTATAATTTAATGAATTTAAAGCTATGGCATTGCCGTCAGCTCGGTTAACAAATTTTGTTTATTACATTAAACATATTAATATAAATATTTTTTTTTTTTTTTTTTTAATAGTTTTTATACATATTCGTTTATCAATAACATTCTATATCTACACAGTTCTAATATAAATTTGCAAAGGTTTTTCCAGTTGCACTCGTTCAAGATTACAATTGTTTCTTGCATAAAAATCATTTAGACGGTTTAGAAGTTCATACTTTGCATACATACACACACATACATACATCCATTTTTATAAAAGTATAGTATTTAGTTATGGTTGGAACCGATAAGTTACGTTATCGTGGGGATTGAGCAAAAGTATTTTATACGCGAGCAACGCCGGGTGGGCCAGCCAAACCTTCACAGGAACCATCACTAGAATAAACTTTATTTTTACTCTGAAAATGTTATAAGAATCCGTTGGGTGGTTTAGGAGTCCATACCGGACATACATACATACATTTGTACATTCCTTTTTATATAATACAGATTTAATATATTCTAATTTGAGTACTACTAGCTCTTAAACTCTGAAGAAATCGGGCACCATATAGATTTAGGGCGTAGTGCAGAACAAACCTAAAGATTACATAATTGAAGAAAGCCAAATTCATTGGCAATTAAATGCGAATATTTTAAGTAATACACATTTCCATTCCCACTAAAAGGGAGTATTGTCGTTGCTAATTAACGTGTCGGACGAACACAACTGGAACTTAATTACAAAAACTTGTTGCATCATGGTTTTATAAAAAAAGGTTTTGAGGAATTTTGTTTTCCAAGTAAATCACCTAGTCCCATAGACACGATACCAGCCAAAGGCTTCAGTTTGAGTAAATACTAAATTTGTCTATGTATAGGCTATAGGGACAGAAGATGGACAAATTTCATTCTGGCAAAATCCAATTTAACCCCAGCTGACAACATCAATCATTCAATGTCATTCATATGGACAAGAAAATGTACTATAGAGCGACACTGCTCAGTAGAAAACCCATTACTCAAGTGCGGAAAGGAAAACGAGTCGAGTTGGCACTGGCCTATGCACTTGCCAACTCACGGAATTCGTCCTTAAAAATTGATGATGGAGACCATTTGTTGTTAGAATAATTCATGTCATTCAATGAGATTGTAATAGATCAATGCAAGACTTTTGATTTAGAATTTGATATAGTAGCTCAGAGGTAAGTATTAATGTTGGGCATGACAAGGTGAATCTTAAAAAGTAGTTTCATCTCATTAGTACTAAAAAAAAAATTAATTTTGAAAACAGCAACCTGTAAAGGTCTGGACACAAATAAAGAGGTTCACGACACTTAGAGAGAATTTCTTGTTTGAACGAAATAAATATTTATGTTTTCAATAGTTCAAAAGTTGTAGAAAAGTTGTAAGACTTTGCAATTTAATAGTAAACTTAACATTTGTGGACTTAAATATAGTTCCTAAATAGTCTCCCATTTTGTTAAGAGTTATGTTTAAACACAATTTGAGATTGCTTATCTATACATTTATTCATTCAATAGTTTCTCACTACCTCTATTGTTCTGAAATCATGTTACTTTAATAAATGTTTATATTATTTGCAAAAATAAACGAAATGTATTCAAGCATAAAATTAATAACCTGAACTCAATTCAAATATTTTCTTATCATTTCGGGAGGGGCTTGATCCCTGTCTAGCCCCCCCTTGCCAACGTGCCTGATTGTACTGGAATTTGTGTTCATAAAGCTTTTCCAAAATCTGTTAAATTTTGTTAAGTATTCAATATAAGCAATGAGTGAGTGACCCCAGATAGGGGATCCTGTCGTAGCGTAAAGTATCTTTCCATCGAACCGACGAACTATGGAATGTAAGGTCCCTTAACGGACGACAAGCACCCGATGAAATAGCGAATATGCCGACCATCACCAAGAATAGGTAATATTGTGAGGCAGTTGATCGTCGCGTCGGACAACTACAATCGCAAGAAATAAATACGTACTTTTCGATCCAGTTTCTAAGAACCTAAGGAAATCTTTTATTGCCAATGGCAACCTGCAGAGGGACAACCCTGAGTTGCAGCTACCATATCAAAACCTCTTGTCTTGCGATGAGAGCCAACAAGTACATGAAGCTAAACAGCAAACATACCACCCGGTGCTACACACAAAAACTGCTCATGCGCTACGAGCAGAAGAGCAAAGAGGAGCACCAGGTTTTTAGAAAGGAAAAAGGGAAGAACAAGAAGATCGAAAAAGAGGATCTGTTTCTGCAGAACTGACAAAGCTTCGCGCCCTGACCGAAGCTTGCAAGGACGATCAGATGAACATCATATTAGAAAATCAGCCGATACCAAGAATTGAAAGAACCACTTCTGCAAACTTTATAACGACAGTGATGGACCAAGTAAAGACATCGAAGACAAAGGATCCAGCTGCCAAAGTTTTTAAAGCTGCAAGAGATAAGAAATAACAAAAAGTATTCCCAAAAAATGGAATTTGAGCATCTCTCTGACTTGCGCCAACTTCAGAGGCATCAGTCTTCTCAATATCGGTCACAAGATCATTTCTTCTGTATTGTTTGACTTCCTAAAGCCTTTGGTCAACATATTGATAAATTAATATCCGTGCGGTTTTAGGCCATAAAAATCCAGCATCGACCAAATATTGCATTACAGCATATATGAAACAAACAAGAAACTTTAAATCGATAATAACAAAATTTTCATCAATATCTAAAACGTATATGACAGTCAGTTATATAGAGCAGTCCCCAGTTTTGGCATCTCATCAAAACTCATTTTATACCCCTCAAAATGACAATGAAAAACGCACCTTGTTCCATTAAGGTAAATAAAGACCTCACCGACACCTTTGATATTACTTAATTACAAACTTAGGGGGCGCTGCAGTTCGGGACGAACCTAAGCCTCAACCAACATGCCTCTCCAGCCAGCTCGATCCTTGGCTATCTGCCTCCAGTTTCGCACTCCAAGTTGGTTGAAGTCATCCTCCGCTTGAGCGCGCCACCTAAGGCGAGGTCTTCCTTAACTGCGTCAACCCTCTGGGATGGAATCGAAAATCCTGCGAGCCAGAGAATTGTTGTTCATTCGCTCTACATGACCCAGCCATCTTAAACGTATGATATGCGTATTTTTTTACCAGATAAATATCGCTGTACTGCTTGTATAGTTCTTGGTTGAACCTTCTCCTCTAAAGCCCGTTAAGCACATAGTGCAGAAGAATCTTATGCTCGAACGACTAAGGATATCTTCATCCGTTTTAGATAGAGTCTATGCCTCGGCGCCATAGAGCAGGATTTGGATGATTAAGGTTTATTTCTGACGAGATGTTGTTGTTAGATGTTATAGCGGATCCGAGATAAACAGTCCCTAATTACTTTAAAGTTGTACCGGTCTATTGTGATGTTTCGATTTCCGTATGATAAGCTCATTAAACTCCCATTTACACAGCATTGTCAAATAAGGTAATAGAAATCGTGTGGAGTTTAATGCTTCGAAAACTCAATGCTGCCTTCTGTCGTTAAAGCTAAACATACCCTCCCAGCAAAAATGCTCCCAATTGCTAAGGTTTTCTGTATCGGTGGAAAAAGTATTTTCCCCATCTAATCTGGAAAAGGTTTATAATTTTGATAATAGTTTTATGGAAGTAGCAAGTAACAAGTGTTGTACCATTTTGAAATCTTGATAAAATGGGCCAATGAAGTTTCAAATTTGTTTTATAGAATTTCATTCCAGCATAACTCAGCGAATCTTTTTTTTCAATGAAACTAACAACATTTATTTTAAAACTTTTTATTGCAATCAATAGCATGCTTATTTAAAATTACGTATAAAAATAAAACACTTCAAAATTTGAAAATATCTGACAACCGTACCTAAAAATGTGCCCAGGGAACAGATTTTCATCGTTTTCCTATATATTTTGCGTAGTACGGATATAACCTTCTCTTTCCCCGTTGCCTTTGCCCGTTTGACATTGACTTACAGGACATCCTGTATATACAATTTATAATTTTTTTTGCCACTGTACCTACTTACCTAAGACTATATAGGCCGGCCAGGCTTAATCAAACACCCAACAGCAACCCGATTCGCGATCTTGAATTTTACAAAACAAATACAAGGAATACAAAACTCCGCGGAATCTCCTTGACTGACTTTATCTGAAATTTTACGCAAGTGTTGTTGATTGCGGACCTGGAGCGTAAAGCTAAACCAACAAGTTTCTCCAGATCGGTTTCTAGCTGTTTCCAGCTTAGCATTATTGTATGCGCATCCTCTCAATCCCTCTCAATTTAGATAGAAGGGAAGATTTTAAGGGTACGGTTTAGTTAGAGGGCTATCATGGTATACTCATTCGGGCTTTTAGCCAGATTGGAAATTGTATTTTTACGTATGCAGATCTCAGCACTAATGTGTTCTTTTATTTAGTAGGATTGCTTAGGCATACAAAGGCCTACTCTAAAGTTATAGACGTCAGTCGTGTTTTGTTTTTACTTATAATTTTTTTTATTGTTTTATTGTTATTATAGATATTGGGAGTTTTTTTTTGTTAATTACATAGCGTGTACATCACACCGTTGTCCTACAGTTTGTCAATATCGTTGGCATATTGCAACGATATTGTTGTGTAAGATTGGGCTTCTGATGTTGGCTTGAAAGTTTTGCACTATCTTTAAACACCTTTATAACTTAAATTTTCTTTTTGTGGAAAAATCCTCAATATTTTTTTTTTTTTTTTTTTTTTGAAAGAGAAGAAAAGATTCCTCTCGTTTCTTTTTTTTGTTCGCAATAAATGATGTTGCATCTTGTATTCTTGTAATCATTCATTAAAGTGAGATTTTTATATTCGCTGTTTTGTAAGCAATTAAATTTGAAAGTGAAAAATTATACTTATGGAAACCGGCGATAAACTCTAAACCCTATTTGACGTCAAACCACAATACTTTACAATAAAAAAATTGCTGGGTCGCACGTACCTGCTCTTATGTGCCTAATTACATTGGAAAGCAAGGTCTTTGACAGAAACAAATAACATTTACGTTGAAAATAACACATTTTGAACTCATAAAAAGTATCAAAACCACAATACTTAACGAGTTTTAGTAAAAATGAAGTACGCCATCACACGTCTTAAATAAGAAAGTCTGATTTTTATTTCTAGTTTTTTGAAAAAAAAAATATTCTTATTGAAATTTTGGTATGTAGTTTTTTTAGAATTAATTAATATAAATGTGATTATAAAATTTAAAATAATTTTTTTGTTAGTTTTGAAAATAACTAACAAAAAAGAAAATTCATAAATTAATTTTAATTAGAAAAAAATAGTTATTCAAAATATTGATATGCAGAATTAATTTGGCTACATAGATCTTCTCAAATATAAAATTTGAGAGAAATACAAGGAGTCGTTACTGAGAAAGCCAAAAATTAAAAAAACCGTTATATGAAAGGTACCGTTAATAGACTTTTCCTGTAAATTTGGTTCTAATCATATGATAGCTACTACCAACAAAACAAATTTCAAAAAAATTTTATCAAGGTCGTTGGAGCCATTTTCGAGAAAAATAAGCTTTTCCTAACCGGTCATATGGCAGGTACTTTTATTTTTAGGCCTAAAACAAAATTTCAATTTCCCCTCTGGGGAATGCCAAAAGAATCACACACAACAAATTTCAAGATAATCGCTTAAGCCGTTTAGGCTGCAGCTTGTTATACATACTGACAGACAGACAGACAGACGGACAGTTTGTGTCAATCGCTTTTTTAGAATTCTCAATGATCATAATGTCATGTTTCATTGTTACCTCAATTTCTTTTATATTCCCTATAATCGCAAGGAAAAAGGGTTTAATTCAGAGAAGAATGCAAGAAAATGCACAAGAAAAGTATTCACCGAAAATTTTGTATTAAAAAAATTATTTAAAATGTTAAAAAGAGTCCGGAATTTTTAAAAAGAGTCCATTTTCGACTATTTTAAAGAAGTGGCGTCCTGGAGTCCAGGCTTCAAAATTGTCGCAAAAGGAGTACCGAAGGGAACCCTGTCTATAAGACTAGCTTTAAAGCACAAATATAATCACCTGTATAAAAAAAGAACTATTTTTTTTTTCTTTTAATAAGAAGATATTACCCCATTTTATTTAAATCTGCACAACTTCTCAAGGTGATGTAGTTCAAGAAGTTAAAAAGGATTATAACTAGTGCTCAAAGTTGAAAATCTCAAGACCACTCCACACGTGCTTCTAAGTGTGTATCTATAGCAGCCTAGGCGTAGACAAGATCCTAGAGAGAAGTAGATAGTAGATACTGACAATTAGTATACCTACTTCATTTGCATATATGAAACATTATTTTACGGAAAATCTCATCAAAATAGGTATTACGGTAAAGTAGGTTGAAGTAGATATGAAAATGTGTATAAAAGGTTATTGACTTACTTGTTTGTTTGGCTGAGCGTTGTTCTGCTCCAGAAACTTGAAGAAAATATACAAGATATGCAAATCAAGGGTTTGATGATGCTTTGTTTGGCAGCGTATGCCTTGCGATAATTACATTTGAAACGCTAAGATACATACAAAGAAAATGAAACCAGATTAAATTTATTCAAGATATTCTTCACACTTTGTGATAAATAGTGTTCTTAGAAAATATGCATTTCCGTGGTCCTATACGTTATAATAAGATTAAACAAAGTAAATTAATTGCGCCATAGTATGACAAACTTTTGAGAAAATATGAATTTGATGCATTTTAAAATATAAATGTTTTCTATCCTTGGTTTAAAACTCCTAAGCACTATGAAAAGGCTATAATAATTACGGTTTTTGAACGATGTATAGAAATAGGTATGTAAAATTAGAAGTGTGAAACTAGGTTGAAAATTGTATGAAAACAAGAGATAGTTTCAAATTAAGTTTTTTATATTGAGTACTTAGGTTAACAACGTCATTCTTCTAACTGGATGCTTTTCTAACAGGCGCAACAGTTTGCCCCCTTCTCATGTCAATAGTGCTTTCAGTTTCTCGCAATATTAATTGGAGCGATTTCATTTTAATACATATAATATGTATGTACTTGTACATATCCAGGAAATGTAATGTAGCAATTGATGTCAAAAGAAAAATAAACTGAAATGTAATTTGTGCTGAATTAAGTTGTAATTTGAATTGATACAACCATAGATAAACAAATATCTAAACAAATAATTTTGCATAGGTACATGTATCTACATAAAAATAATAATTATTATGAAAGCAGAAAAAAGCATTTGTTTAGATAATTTACTGCAAAAACTAGTTAAAGAATTTATAAAAATACACATTCAGTGAGTTGAAAATATTAGAAGCCTCTACAATGTCTCTTGCGCACTTTCTATTTTACGGCCTGACATTGATTATTTGGTCTGGTGTTGCAGTAAAAGGTATTACGGTAAAGTATTTTCAATCCGATTAGATAGTTTTACTAATGACTTTTATACTTTAAGGATTGGGAATTCGTTGTATTGCGTTTTGAGCAAAATACTACAAATCCTGATATTATCAAAATTGATTTGCGTCCGATTCGTGTGAGTCGTGGTGTTTACGCCTTAAATGGGACGATTACAATAGGTGAAGATATTGATAATTCCTATTCGGTAATTATTTCACATTTATTTCTTACTTAAAATATTTAGAATAGCAAATTTCAATTGCAGGTATCAATAAAAGTCTATCGAAGTGCATCTGGAACCAGCGAATATCGAGCAACTCCATTTGCACTTCCATCAACTACTTATTATAAATTTATGACTGCCATGTACGTTAAAATGCTTCAAAAGGACTTTATTAAGTGTACCAATTTACCTCGATATGAAAAGACATTCGATAAACCTTTCCCAAAAGGTACTTATATCTTTAATAAATGCGTTCTTTCAAACGATAAAATGCCAGGACATGTGCAGCCAGGGCTTTATATGTCTCTGACTCATTTAACTGGGAAAAATATGGATCTATGGTATACGGTATATTTCGTAGTTAATACGAAGACATTGGGTTGAAAAGAAATATATTAAACACTACTTGCACTTGGTCGCTTAAAGTTTTTAGTTTTTCCTTGCAGATGTGTTACCCAAAAAAGTATATAAGCATAATTTTCGTATCTCAAATTTAGCTGTTTTTCCAAGATGGTGGCGAAAGCTCATAGGAAATCATGGTCGACAATTTCAAGTTAAGCTTTTTTGAGTCCCCTCTACAACATATCCAAAAATCAGATTTTTCCCTTCACTTGCATTTATATGCCCTTTTTCCGACATAATTTGATATTTGATATTTGATATTTATTGAATAAAAAACATCTGTACAACGAGCTTAACTTTAACTTTAAAGATGTACAGGATAGTTAAATACATACATAATCACAAATTATTAAAAATTACATAATTAAAAAAAATAAAAAAAAAAAAAAAAAAAAAAAAAAAAAATGATTGAACTATCAAAAGCAACTCAGAATGGCCACCAAAAATAATGGTTGTATAAGTATTTGCTCCCAAGCTCAAATTATCTTTACCCAGACGACTTCTGGTGTATGTATGCGTTTATTTGGCAAAGTATTTTCCAATATCTGCCTTCCTACGCATAGGGAAAATTATGAGATAAAGTCGCCAACAAAAAAAATCTGTTGATCCGTTGCCACCAAACCTACCAGTATCACCCGCTCCTGTCTGCATGAAAGTTGGCAAAAATATTACCAACAATTTTCACATCGTTTTGTATTTCATATGGAAAATTAATTTATAACCACATACACACGTTCAATCTTAAGATTAGCCGAGCGAGATATCCCGGAAAGTTTGGACCCGTTAGGTAGCACTGAGATAGTTATAGATATATGAATCTCTAAATATAATGTACAATCTTAGCGTGTTTATGTTTTGTATACAAAACTGAAAAAAATAATATAACATTGTTCATGATCCAAATTTGGACGGAAGCACTCTCCTCGACAGTCTCTATAGTCTGTTTAACAATAATTGTACAGGGAGGATAGGACCTATGCCTCTCAGTCTGATTGCATTGTCTTGCATATTTCTGTTTCAAGTAACAGCTCTAACAGGGTTTCCGGGAGAGCAATGTGCATAGGGTTACTACTTGCTGATTACAATAAAATATATTACTATTAATTTAAAAAATATACATTCACTTTTTATTAAAAACATTAGCACTTCACAGTTTAAAAAAATTAAACCAATTTCAGTATTAAATAATACTATATAAATATATTTATTTTTTATTAATCACAATACCACATCACTCTTAATAAAACACAATATCACATCAAAATGTTTTTACGAATTAATATAATCACGTAATGCACTTGCAAACTTCGAGAAAATAACTTCTTTCTAGCAAAATACCAAAAGCCAACAAAATTGAACTGTATTTTAACGATTTCCCAATTATTAGTACTACTAATACAAGTTAAATTCACTATTACTGAATTTTAATTAAAAAAAAAAACATTTCTGTTTTTTTATTCAATTTTTTTATGCTTTATTTATTTCTATTATCGTTAGGGCAGCGTTTCAGCGTCCGATACAAAATGCGCAACTTATGACAAAAGACAACTTAATTTCAATTGCTTAAATACTATTCTTATGTGGACCTCAGCAATAATTTTGAATTACATTAATTTCTCAGAAATTCATTTAGAACATAACCAATTCCTAGAATTCTGTCTGCATGCGCTGGGAACTTGCATATTGAATGGTCAGCAAAAATATCTTTTAGAAATTGAAATAACAAACGTTAACTCTTCCCCTCTTAAGTTTAAACGTCCTCGTTGTTAGAAGTATGGAATGTTGTAGATCCTAGGCTGTTCTTAGATGGAATTCGTAGAATTCGTTGGTTTTGCTTCGCAAGGAACAAACATAGGTGTTAGCTCTTTTTCTATGACTTTTTCTGTTTTCCGCCGTGTAATTACTAACGCAATTATGATGAGAAGTAAGATCACGAAAAAGGAGTAATTTATATATTGATATCTTTCTTTTTCGATCTGGATTTTATTGATATGCCTCGTGTTGTTTATGTGAAGTTCTTTCAAAAGTTGTAATGAAAGGATTTCCTCTATTTCGTCTTCCTTGGAAACTAGGTGAAGTAGTGGTGGCATCTCCAAGATTTCTGGTATTTCTTCTGCAACGTATAGTTGGTCCATTATTTTGATCGTTGTGTTGGAGATATGTTCCGTTTAACTGTTGGGTTTTGTTGTCGATGCAAATTTGTCCACTAAAGTTGTTAAGTAATATTGTTCCTGATGCTAGGTCTTCAATGCGTGGGATATGCTGACTATTTGTTTGCTTGCATGTTGCATTTCTTCCTTGTAACAAATTAAAAAGGCATTTATCATTGCTAAGGTCGACAATATTCGATTGCTATTGACAATTTTTGATTTGCTTTACAATTTTTTATTATTTGTTTTTAAAATGTTTTGATTTTCAATTTTACTTATCAGATTTTTATTTTTGATTTTCATAAAGAATATCTTCTGTTCTTGGAACACTTAAAATGTAAATAACAGTTGATGAATTCATTGCGACTTTAATGTCTGTGAATTCTAGTGCTTCTTCAATGTTATAAAAAGGGATATTTAATTTGTCTTTATTTAATCTGTGCATTATAAGATTGATTTCAGCTTTTGATAGTATATTGGAACTTACAATGTTCATTCTACTTAATTCTATCGCATAAATTGCGTTTGTTACTTCTTCTTTTATTAATTTTGTTTTGTAAAGTAAACTTAAAACTAACTCATTTGCAAAACTTCTATCTTTTTTAATTTCACTTAAAACATCGTTTGTTATATTTGTTAACTCATTTATTCGATCAATGTATGCTTTGTTAATAAGAACTTGATTATTATTATTTTCTAGTACATTATTAATTTTGTTTACCATTATTTCATAGTCATCGTGGTCGGGGGTACCCGCGACCCATTTAAATGCTGTGCCAATAAAATTAAGAGATCTCTTTGATCTGGAGACTTGGCTTTGAATTTTAATATTATTTATCAGATTCTTAACCTGTTTTAGTTCATGTTCAAGGATAGGAAAAAATGAATTATGGTTCGGGATTTGTTGGTAGAGGATGGATGAGGTTTTAAGGATGAAGTCTTCATAGGGTGATAGGTATGTATAAATTTGGTGTTTCCGTTTTGGATTTTGGCGGCTCCTTTTTTAAAGATGATTACCTCTGAGTTGGAGTAATCATGGATGTCAACGTATGCGTTGACCATGGATATAAGGTACCAATAAAGATAAGTTTAGCTTTTAATATTTGCTTTATGTATTGTTCTACCAGATTCTGTAATTTCGGTTTTACTTTTATCTTCTTTAACAATTTCCTGCTTATATTGGTGTTAGTTTCGAACCTAGCTCTTTGTTAATTTTTGCATAAATTATTTCACCAGGGGAATAAATCTTTTTCTTGTTTTTTAAATAACTTTGTAATATTTTCTTTCCTTGCTATTTCGAATTGCTCAGGGTTAGTGCTAACATTTCTTCCGAAGAAAACCTCCATTGGTTGTTTACCTATTGAGTGAACGGAACAGTTATATTCATAAACTGATCTGTCTAGTAATTCAATGAAGGACCTGTGAACTTTATCGGTTTTGAGACAACGCATTATCTCTGAAAGTGTCGAGTGGAATCGTTCCACTTGGCCGTTGACCGTACTGGAGTGTGGGGGAGTTTTGTAGATTTCTATTTTCAATTGGTCCCGTAAGAGAAATAAGATTGAAGCTGCATTAAAGGATTTTTCGTTGTCGAAGACAACTATCTTTGGTACACCGAAGGCGAAAAGTATTTGTCTTAAAGGTTCAAGTATATCTTGAACTGCTCTAGATTTTATAATTCTCGTTTGCACATATTTTGAGAATTTGTCCAATGCTGTCAGAACTAGATTTTTTTCAGTTGAGTATATATCTAAGTGTATGATTGTCCTGGATATTGGGGAATTGGAGTTGGTTTTAACTCGGGTTTTTGGGGATGACGATCGTATTTATATTCCTGGCAGATGTTACATTGTTTTACTAGTTATTTTGTTAACCTTGGAATTCATTTGGGGAAAAAAGAAGTTTTCTATTATTTGGATTTTATTTTCGCGTGCGTTACGATGAGCTCTATTATGAACTTTAAGTATTTGTTCTTGTTGTTCGGTGCCTGTGGTCAGTGACTTGGGTTTGAGTAAAACGTATTTTGTAGTTTCTAAAATAGAGTTTGTATAAATCTTGTATGATTCCCATAGTACCTTCGTTAGTCATTAGTCCGTTTATTATTGTGGGGATTAAATATCTTTTTCTATGGAAATAATATTTTCCTTTGTGTAATGAGGTTGTTTAAAAATGTGTCTGCGGAATTTTGGGAAAGGATATTGAAGTTGGTAAGAGGTTTCATTTTCTATAAGCAATATGAGTTGGTTTCGGAAAGCATTAATAGGTATTTCTACTGATGGAATAAGTTCATGTGATCACTATGCTATGAAGTTGTCATAGAATTTACTTGGGGTTCAAGTGGTGGTCTTGAAAGTGCATCAGCAACTACGTTCGCCTTACCTGGCTTATATCTTAACTCGTAGTTGTATTCTTCTAATGCGGCCTTCTACCGTTTCATTTTCGAATTTTGATTTTTACTACTTAAAGCAAAAGTTAGCGGTTGATGGTCGGTTAGAATTATTACCTTTCCTGAGCCATAAAGATAGTTTCTCAGTGTTTGCAGAGCCCATATTATGGCTAGCATTTCCTTCTCATTTTTTGTATATGACTCTTCAGTGTTTGTAAGTGTTCTTGAAGAGAACATTATTGGTTTTCTTTCTTACGAAAGGACAGCGCCTAAAGCGTAGGTTGACGCGTCAGTAGTAAGTTCAAATTCTTTAATATAATCTGAGTACGAAAGAATAGTATCATTTGAAGCTACTGAATTCTTTAATTTGTTGAATGCTTCTATTTGATCTTCATTTAAATAAATTAATTTTTTGCTGGAAAGATTTTTTGATAGCCGTCCGTCTTCCCCTCTTAAAAGTGTCAGGGGTTTTGCCAATTTGGCATAATCTTTGACAAAACGACGATAAAAACCTGATAGTCCTAAAAACGATCTTAAATCTTTTAATGTTTTGGGGCATGGGAAATTAATAATGGTATTTACTTTTTCTGGGTTGGTTTTAATTCCTTCTGAGGAAATAATAAATCCAAGAAATTCGACTTCCTTTTTGAAGCAATCGCACTTATCAAGCTGAACTTTCATATTAGCAACTTGTAAGGTTCTAAATATTGTTTCAATATTTTGTAAGTGTATGTGTTCTTCACTAAAGATAATGATATCGTCTATGAAGACGAAACATATCTTCCCAATATGTTCTCTAAGAACATTTTCAACCTAAAAGGTAGGCGAGTGAACTCATACTTTCCATTATTCACCGAAAAAGCGGTTTTTTCGATGTCTTTTTCCTTGAGTAAAATTTGGTGGAAACCACTTTTTAGATCGATAACAGTGAAAAATTTGTTATTTTTTAATTGTGAGAGCACTCCGTTAATTTCAGGTATGGGATATCTGTCGGGGATTGTTATAGCATTAAGTTTTCGATAGTCGATCACTAATCGAAATTTCTTTTCACCAGAAGAGTCCGATTTTCTTGGGACAATCCAAACCGGTGAATTATACGGTGACCTCGTAGGTCGAATAATGCCATCATTTAGGAGTTTATGAATTTGGCTTTCCACTTCGTCATTAAGGGCCATTGGATATGGATAGCACTTCGTGTAAACAGGTGAATCCGATGTTGTTCAAATTTCGCCTTTTACAACAGTCGTATACGTAAGTTTTTCGTCCGGTTCATCAAATAATCTCGGATATCTTGTTGACATGTCTTCAATTTGTTTTTTCTGCTCTATTGTCATATGCTCAGTTCGAAGGGTCAAATTATTTAGAGCTTGTGCGGTAAATGGTCATATAATTATGTTTTGTGTAAATTACGGCTCCTAAGTCTTTTAGACTGTCATTTCCTAGTATTCCATGAAAGGTCATTAGGGCTGGCATCAGAAAGAATTTAATTTTCGTGTCTCTTAGTCCAAATAAATTTGCAAATGTGTGGTGTGTGATATTTAATAAAATATAAAATGTTTCGTTATAGGGTTTAGGATTTTTTACTAGGGAGGATTGTATATAGTTTTTATTAGAACCAGTGTCTATTAATATTTTCAACACCTCTCCACTGCTTGTTTTGACTTCTATATATGGCAGTGAAGAGCTGGCTATTCTAAAGAATGAATGTTATTAAGTTCGGATGTTATTTCAGCAATGTTATTATCAATGTTGGAAATTGGCTCGATATAGTTACTAAAGCTTTGATCATATTGTTGATCATAGTGATATGGAGTAGAAAGATATTCTTGCAACTCTAGGTCTTGATCTGGTGGGTAAAGTTGGATTGAATCATTTTGTAGTGAATGCTTAGCTCTTCCTGAGAAGATGTTTCGATATGGAAATTTCGTTGTAATTTGTTCGGGTAATTTGGTTGCTGTGGAATTTGACTAAGTCTTTTAGGTGCTGGAGGCCATCTCTTTTGTTTCTGTTGTGGTCTATTAGCATAATTTACGTTAGCAGTCCTAATAGTTGATGTTTCCATAGGAACAACTCGTGGTTGTGGCCGTGGAGGTGGTCTGAGGACATTTGGTTGTTGTTGATTTCCTTGGTTCTGAGGTTGATAGCGAAAACCAGTAGGATATTGCTTGGGGTTATTGTTATTGAATGAGTTTGGATGAGGATTCTGTGCAAAATGCGCAAGATGTGGATAGAATGGGACTTGATACCTTGGTGAGATATTTGTCTGGAGTTTTTTTGGAGGAAGTTGCGGAGGTATTGGATTAGTAAATTTCTTAGTATTGTTGTTTGTCGCGATTGCGTATTGAGCGCGATAATTTTGTTTTTCTAATTTGAGGCAGAGGTAGAGCGCTTGAGGCAGGTCTACCGGTTCCCGAATACCAAGAAGCCTAGGTAAATCTCCCCTAAGACCCCTTATAAAGGTGTCTAAAGCTTTATCTCTGTAACTGTGCATAAGCATATTTAATGCTTCTGCACCCATCTCCATAGATGAAATTTTATTAAGTATTAGCGTTAAATGGGAATAAACTTCTTGATAGAATTCTTGTACGGAAGAATTACCTTGTACCAGCGATGTTAGCTGGTATTCTAATGTTCCTTTTTGTCTGCGTAATGCAGAGTGAGACATCTGGTAATATTATCCCAGTTTAGGGGTGTATTGTATGACTCAAGAACGTGGTCGGCTTGACCAACTATTTTGTTCCTAATAACATTGATTATGCCAAAATATTTTGGCGATCCTCTAATATTGTTATATATCCTAAGTACTCTCTCGACGCTTTTTCGCCAGGAGCTAAATTCTCCTGGTTGTCCAGAGAATTCTCTTAAACTCTTGACAATCTCTGGAATTTTTTCAAGTTCCGAAATATTGGTTTCTTGGCCCGGATTAATTGTCTGATCACTTCCCGCAAATTGATCCGAGTTAGGGTTTATTATTGAATGAACAATTCGTCTACCATCTGTCATAAGAGTCTGATTTACCATAGAAGAGACTAAGTTTTGTAATTCAACTCTACTAAGCGCTAAATTATTATTTAGAGGGGTAGGATTTTGTTGAGGATTAATAAGGGCAGGTCTAATAAGGTTTTGTGGATTCGACATGATTAAATAAATATTTAAATGATCACTCAAACAAAAAAAAATTATTAATTCCTCAAATTTGTTATAGTTAAGTGAATATTTTTTTTTTTGTTAAATCTTTATTTTCTAGTATGTTAATTTCAAAATTTTATTTCTAAGTTTCTTTAGTCTTATTACAAATAATTTTCTTTTAAATATGCTTCTTTAGTTCCTTGTTATAAAATATCTTCTTTTAAAATTGCTTCTTTTTAGTTTCTTGTTGTTTAATATTTTTCCTCAAACTTGTTTTTATATAAAGTTGGTAATTAATTTTAAAATATCTTACACTATAAATGCAGCCTTCATTTCGGTCGGGTGGTGCGGCTAGCTTTATCCTTGTTATGCTAACCGGTTCGTCTTCCTGCTAGTTACAGGGCTACTTGGGGCCATTATTACCCCTACACGACGTATGGAGAATCAATTAAGATTGTTTAACTGCGTATCGCACTTCTTAAGGGCTTATTACTTATTTTTATTTTCACGGTAGTGTTATTAACAGCACTTCTTTAGGGCTTATGTTAAATATTCCGCGCGGTTGTTACATCTACGCACTACGCACTTTTCACTACCGTGTCCCTGCTCGGGCGCCAGTTAAATTCACTATTACTGAATTTTAATTAAAAAAAAACATTTCTGTTCTTTTATTCAATTTTTTTATGCTTTATTTATTTCTATTATCGTTAGGGCAGCGTTTCCGCGTTCGATACAAAATAGGCAACTTATGACAAAAGACAACTTAATTTCAATTGCTTAAATACTATTATTATGTGGACCTCAGCAATAATTTTGAATTACATTAATTTCTCAGAAGTTCATTTAGAACATAACCAATTCCTAGAATTCTGTCTGCATGCGCTGGGAACTTGCATATTGCCATATATTATATATATATATATAGCTTTTTCAGTAGAAGTTTTTCTGATGTCAAAATTGACATCTCGACTACTTAAGGCAACGGGGTTTTTGCCATACAAGTTTATGGATGATGAAATGATAAAATAGTAAATAATACTTAAAATATTTTTTAAAACGTACTCGTCATTTTAATTAAATAATTTTAAGATTGACGTTCTCAGCAGAATTTTTGTTTTGGAAATAACAAATACCTACATAATTCACAATGCTTCAATTTTTAAATTTAAGAACTTAAAAGTGCAGACACTTTTTTGCAAAAATAGTGTACAAAAATATGTTGTTTAGTTTAATAAAAGCATTGTATTTTTATTCGATGCTTAACATTTTCAGTTTTATTTAGTTCTGTTGTTTTCGTTGGGTATTTCGTGGTTCTGAAAGAGATACGACTATGCTTTTATCTAATATTTTACTCTGTCTTAAATATTCAACTTGTATACAAAACTTTTTACACAAAATACAAAAAATCATACTTGTTCGATAGAGAGGGAATGATCTTCAAGATTATAGGAAAAACAAGTCATGAAAGAGCAATAGAATATTACAAATTAATGAATTACTAAGAAGAGGGAAATATGAATCTATCTAACGCCATATAGAGTATTCATAGCATTGCTCAAATAATTCTCTACAGGTTGAGTTACAAAAGAAATTTCAAAATCTCGAAATACATGTATTCCCTTACGAAATTATGAACTGTGAATCATTTTTACTTGCGATTATAGGAATTATAAGGCAAGTTTAAGATTCGTGAATTAAAAAAAAATTGAGATAACAATCAAACATGATATTACGAACATAGAGAAGCCTAAAAAAGTCATTGGCAAAAAATGTCCGTCTGTCTGTCCGGTTAAGCGATTGCCTTCAAATTTGTTATGTGTGATTCTTTTGGAATTCCTCCGAGGGGAAATTAAAATTTTATTTTTAGGGCTAAAAATAACGGTACTTGCCATACGACCGTTTAGGATAAGCTTATTTTTCTCGAAAACGGTTCCAACGATTTTGATAAAAAAAATTGGAGAATTTTTTTAATGGTATTGGCTATCGTTTGATCAGAACCACATATACAGGAAAAGTCTATTAATGGGACCTTTCATATAACGGTTTTTTTAATTTTTGGCTTTCTCGGTAACGGGTGTATGGATTTCTGTCAAATTTTATATTTGAAAAGATCTAGATATTGAAATTAATTTTGCATATCAAAATTTTGAAGAACTTTTTTTTCTAATTCAAATTATTTTTTGAATTTTTTTTTGAAAAATCAATATTTTTAAAACTAATCAAAAAATATATTTTAAATTTTACAATTACATGTATAAATATTAATAAACTCTAAAAAACTGCATACTAAAATTTATAAAAACAATTTTTTTTCAAAAAACTAAAAATAAAAAATAAAATTTTATCAAAAGACGTCCTACAATTTTCGAAATACTTTTTTAATAAATTGTTTGTTATTTAAAACCGTTAAGTATTGTGGTTTTAATACGTTTTATTAGTTCAAACTGTGATATTTTCAACGTAAATGTTACTTGTTTCTGTCAAAGATCTTGCTTTCTAATGTATTAGGCACATAAGAGCAAGTATGTGCGACCCAGTCGTGTCCATTTTTTTAATTAGTTTAAGAGTTTTCTCAGTAACACTAAGTACGCAAGAATATCCAATTTTTGTCGTCGAATAGAACCACGAAACAAATCTCAATTCCTCGTGTTACCTGTCTCACAACAGATCGTCAGTTTTTCGTCAATGCGGCTCGCCTTTGAAATTTGCTTCCACGGAAGTTAAGAAGAACAGAAAATATGAACATATTTCGGAAGAACTTAATTGAATATTTCGCAGTGTAAGAACTTCTTTGAGTTCTTTCTGCTAGTGCGATCTTGGATCTTCATCTCTTGTTTTTAAATTAAAATTGCTTATATGCTTATCGCTTTTTCTTTGTCTCTTCAACTCTTTTTCTCTTCTTACCTTTTCTTCTTTTTCGTTTTTTTTTTTGAAAACTAAATAATTTTCGAGAAAAAAATATTGAAAATCGTTCGACAAGTTTTTTTTTTAAAGTTAAATAATAATTGAACTATAAATAACTTTCTGTGTGCAAAATTTTATTGAAATCGGCATAATGGTTTACCATAAAACCGCATTTAAAGAAGCGGCTCTATGAGAGGAACCGTTATAAAACATTTCAAAAATGCATTCTAACTGATAGTAAAACTGTTGTAAAAAATCGTTAGAGCCGTTTTCGAGAAAATCAAACTTTTTGTTGAAGATTGTATTTCAGGTACCGTTATTTTTCTACGTTATTGTGCGAACAGACAGACAGAAAGACGGATGGAATTTCCGGACCCACCTTTTTCGACTTCTCTATCATCGTAATGTCATGTTTGATGGTTAGATTTGTTAGAATATTGTTAAGCCTTCTGTCTGTATTTGGCTTTATTTAAAAATCAATGCTCGGCGTCACTTTATTTTGTCATTGTGAAATAACGTCTTATTCCCAAATTCTGCCTTTTTACTTGCGGTTATAGGGACTATAGGCAAGTTTATGATTCGTGAATATTAAAAAATTGAGATATCAATTAAACATGACATTACGATCATAGAGAAGTCTAAAAAAGTGATCGAGAAAAAATGTCTGTCTGTCAGTCTGTCAATATGTATAACGAGCTGCACCCTAAACGGCTTAAGCGACTATCTTCCAACTTGGTATGTGTGATTATTTTGGCATTCCCCAGAGGGAAAATTAAAATTTTATTTTTAGGCCTAAAAATAACGGAACCTGCCATATGACCGTTTAGGAAAAGTTTATTTTTCTCGAAAACGGCTCCAACGATTTTAATGAACATTTTTGATAATTTTTTGTTGGTATTAGATATCATTTGTATATAACCAATATTACGGGAAAAGTCTATTAACGGTACCTTTCATATAACGGTTTTTAATTTTGGACTCTCTCTCGGTATTGGCTATTTGGATTTCTGTCAAATTTTATATTTGAGAAGATCTAAGCAATAAATAATAATAATAAAAAAAAAGTAATAACTTATTTTTTCTAATAAAAAATAATTTTTGATTTTTTTTTTTGAAAAATCAATATTTTTAATACTAATCAAAACAAATATTTTAAATTTTATAGTCATATGTATATTAATAAACTCTAAAAAATTGCATACCAAAATTTCCAAAAAAAAAATTTTAAAAAAACTAAAAATAAAAAATAGGATTATCAAAACCGGTTTATTTATAAATTTTTTGTTATTTAAGACGTGTGATGGCGTACTTCATTTTTACCAAAAACCGTTAAGTATTGTGGTTTTGATAAGTTCAAACTGTGTTATTTTCAACGTAAATATTACTTGTTTCTATCAAAGATCTTGCCTTCCAATGTAATTAGGCACATAAGAGCAAGTACGTGCGACCCAGTCGTGCCCATTTTTTATAAAAGAAACGATAAAATAAGGAAAGACATAAAACATTGCGTCGGTGTTCGAGAGGGGCAATTGTTTCAGCGGCAGTTCTATTTCCTATCAATCTTACCGCTTGATTTTGTATTCTATCAAGCAGGTGAAGCGATGTTTGTGAAGTACCTGCCCAGAGGTGGGGGTTATACTCGAGCTTAGGGCGTATAAACGCTTTATAAAGCGTAGCCAGATCAGATGGGGAAAAATACTTCTTACACTGATACAGAAAACCTAAGGCACTTAGCAGCATTTTTACATTTTTAGCGATCTCAAATATATGGTCGTTCCAACGCAGGTCGTCGTTGACACATATACCGAGTACTAAGAGTTTTTCGGTTTCTTCGATGTAAGTGCCATTCATGGACAATGGCATTGGGGGTATGTTTAGCTTTACGACAGAAGACAGCATTGAGTTTTAGAAGCACTAAACTCCACACGATTCCTATTACCCCATTTGACAATGCAGTATAAATCGGAATTTAATGAGCTTATCTTACGGTACCGTTGCGATTGTACGTCCAAAGGCAAAGGGCGTGAATCGTCGAACGAATTTAAAAAGCGGAGGGTAGAATCGTCAGCAAAACAATTAAGTAGATTAGAAGTAACAGACAGAAGACCATTTATAAAAATGAAAAAAGAGTAGTACAACAGAGCCCTGGGGCACACCAGCATTTATTTTGTGGGAATCAGACTTGAATTCGTCCAATAAAACTTGTATTGAACGGTCCAAAAGATAACTTAATCTAACGAACAAGAGTATCATCGATCCCAAAAGCACGCATTTTTGATAAGAGAGCTTCATGCCAAACCCTATCAAATGCCTTGGAGATATCAATAACAATAATCTTACTTTCAGATCACTAGTGGAACTATTACTGCGAAAGCCATACTTTCGGTATCCGAGATATTCCTTAAGCTGACGGTTATTCAGCATTCCCATGACATTTCTTAGGGACAGGCTGGACAAATGCTGTTTTCCATTTTTTAATGGAAATTAAATAATAATTGAACTATAAATAACTTTCTGTGTGCAAAATTTTATTGAAATCGGCATAATGGTTTACCATAAAACCGCATTTAAAGAAGCGGCTCTATGAGAGGAACCGTTATAAAACATTTCAAAAATGCATTCTAACTGATAGTAAAACTGTTGTAAAAAATAGCACTCTGAAATTTTTATCAAAATCGTTAGAGCCGTTTTCGAGAAAATCAAACTTTTTGTTGAAGATTGTATTTCAGGTACCGTTATTTTTCTACGTTATTGTGCGAACAGACAGACAGAAAGACGGATGGAATTTCCGGACCCACCTTTTTCGACTTCTCTATCATCGTAATGTCATGTTTGATGGTTAGATTTGTTAGAATATTGTTAAGCCTTCTGTCTGTATTTGGCTTTATTTAAAAATCAATGCTCGGCGTCACTTTATTTTGTCATTGTGAAATAACGTCTTATTCCCAAATTCTGCCTTTTTACTTGCGGTTATAGGGACTATAGGCAAGTTTATGATTCGTGAATATTAAAAAATTGAGATATCAATTAAACATGACATTACGATCATAGAGAAGTCTAAAAAAGTGATCGAGAAAAAATGTCTGTCTGTCAGTCTGTCAATATGTATAACGAGCTGCACCCTAAACGGCTTAAGCGACTATCTTCCAACTTGGTATGTGTGATTATTTTGGCATTCCCCAGAGGGAAAATTAAAATTTTATTTTTAGGCCTAAAAATAACGGAACCTGCCATATGACCGTTTAGGAAAAGTTTATTTTTCTCGAAAACGGCTCCAACGATTTTAATGAACATTTTTGATAATTTTTTGTTGGTATTAGATATCATTTGTATATAACCAATATTACGGGAAAAGTCTATTAACGGTACCTTTCATATAACGGTTTTTAATTTTGGACTCTCTCTCGGTATTGGCTATTTGGATTTCTGTCAAATTTTATATTTGAGAAGATCTAAGCAATAAATAATAATAATAAAAAAAAAGTAATAACTTATTTTTTCTAATAAAAAATAATTTTTGATTTTTTTTTTTGAAAAATCAATATTTTTAATACTAATCAAAACAAATATTTTAAATTTTATAGTCATATGTATATTAATAAACTCTAAAAAATTGCATACCAAAATTTCCAAAAAAAAAATTTTAAAAAAACTAAAAATAAAAAATAGGATTATCAAAACCGGTTTATTTATAAATTTTTTGTTATTTAAGACGTGTGATGGCGTACTTCATTTTTACCAAAAACCGTTAAGTATTGTGGTTTTGATAAGTTCAAACTGTGTTATTTTCAACGTAAATATTACTTGTTTCTATCAAAGATCTTGCCTTCCAATGTAATTAGGCACATAAGAGCAAGTACGTGCGACCCAGTCGTGCCCATTTTTTATAAAAGAAACGATAAAATAAGGAAAGACATAAAACATTGCGTCGGTGTTCGAGAGGGGCAATTGTTTCAGCGGCAGTTCTATTTCCTATCAATCTTACCGCTTGATTTTGTATTCTATCAAGCAGGTGAAGCGATGTTTGTGAAGTACCTGCCCAGAGGTGGGGGTTATACTCGAGCTTAGGGCGTATAAACGCTTTATAAAGCGTAGCCAGATCAGATGGGGAAAAATACTTCTTACACTGATACAGAAAACCTAAGGCACTTAGCAGCATTTTTACATTTTTAGCGATCTCAAATATATGGTCGTTCCAACGCAGGTCGTCGTTGACACATATACCGAGTACTAAGAGTTTTTCGGTTTCTTCGATGTAAGTGCCATTCATGGACAATGGCATTGGGGGTATGTTTAGCTTTACGACAGAAGACAGCATTGAGTTTTAGAAGCACTAAACTCCACACGATTCCTATTACCCCATTTGACAATGCAGTATAAATCGGAATTTAATGAGCTTATCTTACGGTACCGTTGCGATTGTACGTCCAAAGGCAAAGGGCGTGAATCGTCGAACGAATTTAAAAAGCGGAGGGTAGAATCGTCAGCAAAACAATTAAGTAGATTAGAAGTAACAGACAGAAGACCATTTATAAAAATGAAAAAAGAGTAGTACAACAGAGCCCTGGGGCACACCAGCATTTATTTTGTGGGAATCAGACTTGAATTCGTCCAATAAAACTTGTATTGAACGGTCCAAAAGATAGCTTAATCTAACGAACAAGAGTATCATCGATCCCAAAAGCACGCATTTTTGATAAGAGAGCTTCATGCCAAACCCTATCAAATGCCTTGGAGATATCAATAACAATAATCTTACTTTCAGATCACTAGTGGAACTATTACTGCGAAAGCCATACTTTCGGTATCCGAGATATTCCTTAAGCTGACGGTTATTCAGCATTCCCATGACATTTCTTAGGGACAGGCTGGACAAATGCTGTTTTCCATTTTTTAATGGAAATTAAATAATAATTGAACTATAAATAACTTTCTGTGTGCAAAATTTTATTGAAATCGGCATAATGGTTTACCATAAAACCGCATTTAAAGAAGCGGCTCTATGAGAGGAACCGTTATAAAACATTTCAAAAATGCATTCTAACTGATAGTAAAACTGTTGTAAAAAATAGCACTCTGAAATTTTTATCAAAATCGTTAGAGCCGTTTTCGAGAAAATCAAACTTTTTGTTGAAGATTGTATTTCAGGTACCGTTATTTTTCTACGTTATTGTGCGAACAGACAGACAGAAAGACGGATGGAATTTCCGGACCCACCTTTTTCGACTTCTCTATCATCGTAATGTCATGTTTGATGGTTAGATTTGTTAGAATATTGTTAAGCCTTCTGTCTGTATTTGGCTTTATTTAAAAATCAATGCTCGGCGTCACTTTATTTTGTCATTGTGAAATAACGTCTTATTCCCAAATTCTGCCTTTTTACTTGCGGTTATAGGGACTATAGGCAAGTTTATGATTCGTGAATATTAAAAAATTGAGATATCAATTAAACATGACATTACGATCATAGAGAAGTCTAAAAAAGTGATCGAGAAAAAATGTCTGTCTGTCAGTCTGTCAATATGTATAACGAGCTGCACCCTAAACGGCTTAAGCGACTATCTTCCAACTTGGTATGTGTGATTATTTTGGCATTCCCCAGAGGGAAAATTAAAATTTTATTTTTAGGCCTAAAAATAACGGAACCTGCCATATGACCGTTTAGGAAAAGTTTATTTTTCTCGAAAACGGCTCCAACGATTTTAATGAACATTTTTGATAATTTTTTGTTGGTATTAGATATCATTTGTATATAACCAATATTACGGGAAAAGTCTATTAACGGTACCTTTCATATAACGGTTTTTAATTTTGGACTCTCTCTCGGTATTGGCTATTTGGATTTCTGTCAAATTTTATATTTGAGAAGATCTAAGCAATAAATAATAATAATAAAAAAAAAGTAATAACTTATTTTTTCTAATAAAAAATAATTTTTGATTTTTTTTTTTGAAAAATCAATATTTTTAATACTAATCAAAACAAATATTTTAAATTTTATAGTCATATGTATATTAATAAACTCTAAAAAATTGCATACCAAAATTTCCAAAAAAAAAATTTTAAAAAAACTAAAAATAAAAAATAGGATTATCAAAACCGGTTTATTTATAAATTTTTTGTTATTTAAGACGTGTGATGGCGTACTTCATTTTTACCAAAAACCGTTAAGTATTGTGGTTTTGATAAGTTCAAACTGTGTTATTTTCAACGTAAATATTACTTGTTTCTATCAAAGATCTTGCCTTCCAATGTAATTAGGCACATAAGAGCAAGTACGTGCGACCCAGTCGTGCCCATTTTTTATAAAAGAAACGATAAAATAAGGAAAGACATAAAACATTGCGTCGGTGTTCGAGAGGGGCAATTGTTTCAGCGGCAGTTCTATTTCCTATCAATCTTACCGCTTGATTTTGTATTCTATCAAGCAGGTGAAGCGATGTTTGTGAAGTACCTGCCCAGAGGTGGGGGTTATACTCGAGCTTAGGGCGTATAAACGCTTTATAAAGCGTAGCCAGATCAGATGGGGAAAAATACTTCTTACACTGATACAGAAAACCTAAGGCACTTAGCAGCATTTTTACATTTTTAGCGATCTCAAATATATGGTCGTTCCAACGCAGGTCGTCGTTGACACATATACCGAGTACTAAGAGTTTTTCGGTTTCTTCGATGTAAGTGCCATTCATGGACAATGGCATTGGGGGTATGTTTAGCTTTACGACAGAAGACAGCATTGAGTTTTAGAAGCACTAAACTCCACACGATTCCTATTACCCCATTTGACAATGCAGTATAAATCGGAATTTAATGAGCTTATCTTACGGTACCGTTGCGATTGTACGTCCAAAGGCAAAGGGCGTGAATCGTCGAACGAATTTAAAAAGCGGAGGGTAGAATCGTCAGCAAAACAATTAAGTAGATTAGAAGTAACAGACAGAAGACCATTTATAAAAATGAAAAAAGAGTAGTACAACAGAGCCCTGGGGCACACCAGCATTTATTTTGTGGGAATCAGACTTGAATTCGTCCAATAAAACTTGTATTGAACGGTCCAAAAGATAGCTTAATCTAACGAACAAGAGTATCATCGATTCCAAAAGCACGCATTTTTGATAAGAGAGCTTCATGCCAAACCCTATCAAATGCCTTGGAGATATCAATAACAATAATCTTACTTTCAGATCACTAGTGGAACTATTACTGCGAAAGCCATACTTTCGGTATCCGAGATATTCCTTAAGCTGACGGTTATTCAGCATTCCCATGACATTTCTTAGGGACAGGCTGGACAAATGCTGTTTTCCATTTTTTAGGAAAGATTCCAGAAGAGTAGGAGCGATGGAAAAGCTTACGCAGTAGCCAGTGTGGAAGAACACTTCTTCAGAAGAATCGGGGGTATACCATCCGGGCCGGCGGGTTTGTGTATATCGAGATTTTTGAGAACTTTTACTACTGTAGGAGTGCGGAAAAAAATCGGTCCCATAGAAAAAATTACATTCTCAATTACAGGAGGGGCAACGTTGCTGTGAGGCAGCGAAATGGGCGGCAAACAAGTTTGCCTTCTCTGGAGGGTAAATTTTGTTATTTTCGATGAACTTTGGATTGAGGAGTTTTTAATATTTTTTACAAATGACCAAAATTTGGGACATTGCCTTTGGGACATTGCAGAATTTTTTGCCGTACTTTTTGGTCATGCAAAGAGTTTCATGAGTTCCTTGCTTGTTTGTGCTTTTTCCGATTTTCCTCTGTAGGGTTGGCTTTGTATAATCGGAAACTTACTTCCAGGACTTTTCTTAAGGCTCGATGCTTTTACTTTGTTAGGAATAAAAGCACGCATTCCTAAAAGAATCACATTTGTGTTAATTTCAGCACTGGCATCAATGTCACTATCTAGGAAGCATAGTGACCAGTTAAAGTTTCGGAAAAAAATATTCAGGCCTTCCCAGTTGGCTTTCTCGTATATCGAAACGGTCCTGGTGGAAAGTTTTTCTTTAAATGGATGGGTGAAGGACGAGAAATTAGCTGAAATGACACAATGGTCCGAAGTGTCAAATGGAGAAGTTAATGGTAAAGTCAAGAGTATGTACGGCTTGCCCAGCAACATCCGGCATACCGGTATACGCGTTGGCACATCGATCAGTTTTGCGTAAGGTGATGTAACCAGGCAAAGAGTAGAGCACCTTCGGATGTTGTCTGACCAGAATAGCGGAGCCAATTGGAATTGTGTACATTGAAATAGTGTGCTTTAACGATTTCAGTGCGGGGACAAAAGGAAACAAATTCCGAGATGGAATCAGACAACGCATCAAACTCGTTAAAAGTCTAATACCTATCGAGATTTGGACTCCTGTAAATAAAACAATAATGAATAACATGCTTGCGGACAGTGAATTTGAGCTACAACAAGTTAAAGTCCATGTTGGAACATTGTCCGTATTGGGGAAGGCTCTGGCAAGCAATATCATTCCTAACCAAGACCGCGAGACCATGATAGGAAAAAAGTAATGGCACCAAGTTATACCCATGTAGAGCAAATTCTGATAATCAGTATTTACTCCAACCTGAGTTTCACTTAATGCCAAAACAGCTGGCCTGTATATTGAACAGTGTAGACATACATGTGAAAAAAATTCTTCCTTAAACCGTGAACATTAGAATAGACGACATAAAATTCAAAAATCACATACCATTTAAAAATACTTGCATTTAAAGCACACATTTCGACGCGAGTGTGTATTATAATTTCTTCCACAGCGCGATTGGGTACATTTATATGTTTTTCAACAACGCGAGTGGGTATTATTTTAATCTTTACAACACACGTGAGGGGTATTTTTTTAATTTTCTCAAACGAGTGCGTATTTTTTTAAACACTCGCGATAACAATGCGCACATTTTTTTTTTTTTTTTACTTTCACACGTCCGCCTTTGGCAAGCTTAAGATCGACTGTCAACACTGTGCAAATTTCAGTGTGTTTTTTTAAATGGCGTCTATAAATGGTTAAAAATTTTCAACGCCATCAATGGCAGAAATCTATTACTCCAGGCCAGAGGCGCGACCATTGAAATTGAATTCCAACAGCTGGCCAGCGTTGTCGAGGACTTGCAGCTTTTGCGATATCAAACATCGAAAACGTTACCTGCTCTTCAGTAAAAAAAAAAAATACTTGGGTTCTGTACCCGAAATAAAAGACAAAAACACATCTGGAGAAGAAATCGCATTCAAGAGATATGTTACACTATTTTTTTTTATTTTTTTTTTTACACTTCAGATTCCTTGATGTAGTAATCTTAAAGCAAGCTTATTTCTACAATCAGAGGCTCATCATATGTGCATGTGTTAGGCGTTAGTACATTATAATTGATAAAGTTATCTCAGGAATCAATCATAGATTTTCCATGGTTAAAAATGTTGTAGTCTTCTTTCTTTTTAGTAAAGGTTTCCAAAGATGAAAGTAGGTGGTATATCATGAATGCCACAACTAGTTTTGATTACATTATTCGAATGATTGGTGACAACATGGTTAAGCCTCATACTGTGGGGTTAGCCTTTTTTGTTCGTTTATTAATAATTTTTGAATTTTGTAATATTTACACGATTATGATCAAGGGACGCGGCCTTGTTAGAGTCACACATTGGACGCCTAAAACTGTGATTATGTGTCAGATGACAGTAGACGACTGTATGAGTTGTTTAGAGCTTAATTCTATCTATATGCAAACTTTGACCTAACCGACTTAACTGATTTATTCCCGAATTTGATAAGGTATACATTAGTTATCCTATTCAAGGTTAGTTGAACTTTAACTTGTAGGGCTTAAAATAGCAGTAGCACTATGTTAACATGAACAACTATTTTCCTCAACGGTTTAATCGGATTAGTTTTTTATTTGTATGTTTGCTTGTAGGATGAGATTGAAGTCAGACCAAACTAACAGTCCACATTCATAAAGTTAATAAATTAATAAACATGATTTCTTATGGCTAATAACTTTTTTTACTTCCTGAACTAGCTTACCCATCCGGCGTTGCTCGGGTATATTATAAGTTTTCGAAAAAACGACCGCCACCTAGTAACCAAACAAGCCTCAGTTACTTCTTTTAAAATTAGGTCTCTGCCTGTGAAACGACCCCAGCGGCACCAAGAGGTAATAAAGATAGCCTTAGATACTCCTCACAACACAAGCTATCCATCAGGGCATAAATAAGAATTTCCATTTTCACCACCTAGTAGGTAATTTAAATAGCCTAAATTACTCCTTAGAATATCATAAATCTGCCAGTGAAAGTCCCGTCAAAATCTGTACAGCCGTTCCAGAGATAAGCCGCAACAAACAGACAGAAAGACACACAGACAGATGGACATAAGTACATACTGCATATGGATTTTGTAAAAAGCTGTTATTTTGATATTAAAAACAAATACTTCACTTTTATTTATGTGTATAGATGTATGTACAGATATATAGATATATAGATTATGAATGACATAATCAATCTCGATTTTAATTCTGCACTTCCTTATACCAAATGAAATATTCACGCGTTTTGCTAAGAAATTTTATTTATTTTTTGTTTTAAGTTGGTAGAATTCAAAGAATGAATTCCTATTCAATTTAAAAAAAAGCTGTTACCAGGACTTCGTCCGCCTGAATTTTGTCAAAAACTGTTTACTCAATTCATCTTTCCAAAATAATAATTTTCGAATAAAAACGACACCAGCGAGCGCCACCTAGTGAGAAATTAACAAAACCTAAGTTACTCCTTAAGATATCAGCTACCTGCCAGTGAAAATTCCGCCAAAATCGGTGCAGCCGTTCCCGAGATTACTCGAAATAAACAGACAGACAATTTTTTTTACATTACATTACATTACATTTTAATCTACTCCGTAGATAAATCTACGAAGTAGACACATTTAAGAGCACTGGCTACTGAGGCCATCGGTTCAGACAATTACAAAGACAACACACAAGACGACATTGATACAGGACAGAAGAGAAGACAGAAGGAGAACGGAAAACAGAAAACACATAACACATGTCAACAGCACGCAGTTGGTTTTCAGACGGTCCACCATCTTTCTACTAACCACGCGCAACGATTCTTGATTTCGCTGATCTTACGGGAAGCGATGCTTTATCGGAGCCAAGGCCGTTGACGACAATTTTTTTTTTAAATGGTGTACACATTATAAGTTCTGTATATCCTTTCGTATACATCAACTTAAAAGCTGTTATTTTGATTTTAAAAAAACAGACACTTCATTTTTATTTATGTGTATAGATTTATTTGGCAAATCTTTTTTTTATAATTAACACGCGCACAAGGGATTATTTGTTTCCCTTTTAATCTAACACACTGCGCGGGCATTAGGAAGATAGGGAGGGGAGAGATAGGAGGTGTCGATTAGCATGTGTTTTGAATGTTTGCAGATCAAAATGGCAAGGTAAAATCTCGCCGGGTAAACTATTCCAAATTCGTGTTGTTCGGCTAAAAAAAGAATCCCTATATTTCTGTTAAAACGTTGTCCTTGTTTATTTATATAATACAACATGACACCTATGTAGTTGAAGTTTAAGTTCAAAGAAATATTCGTATAGAATTTCTGTTCTCTGTTTTAATTGATGATAAAAAAGGCTTCAAACCGAAGAGCTTGCTAATATTAAAGAAAACTAATTTGATGTGTAGCAAGCAAAAGAAGAACTTCATTTTAAGCACTTAAAAGATGATTCTTTTTTGAAATAGAAATAGAACTAACACACAATCGTTGCACACTTTTCTTTGTCAATATCCAAATCGCATTTTTCTACCAGCTATAGAATCATTTTCACGCCTCAGTTCCAGAGAATGAACGTTGAAAAACAGTCATGTTCAGTTCATGTATTTTCAATTGAAATTCAACTTATGTCGTGTCAGCTTGTCTTCTTGAATACGTTTTCAGTTTTAATTTCATTATGTTCTAGGTTCTCATCCAAATGAATGTGCATCTGTATCTTTGTATTAGGATTGCTTTTGATTTGTTGTTTGACAATGGTAGAATTAATTGTGCATGTAGAGGCAAAAGAAGATGCAACAGCAAGCAAAAGCTGCAAAGAGTCAATTGAATGACGCTCCCTAAGAAGAATAAAATGTACATATGTATTATGTAGTATGTACATAGAATTAGATGTGATATTGAATGACAACGTCTTCGAAAAGTCAAGAGGTTAAGGACAAATTAAAATGCATGGTTTATGCAATAAGCTCTCATGAAAAAAACCTTTTTGAATACAAAAATACAGCAGCTGTAGGTATAGCTTAATTGACAACCAGACCGTAAAATCATTATTCTTAACTCGGTTTTTTTAAAAGAAATTTTAATCCTCGTTTTAAAGATCTACGCTGTGTCAAAAGAGCAGGTAATCGTACCTCGGAGGAATGCCACCCTTACAAGCAGTTCCCAATTTCGTGCGTCAACTGTAAGTGCAATCTTCCGCAAAATTTGCCCAGATTTGAAGCAGCAAGGGAAACTTAAAAACGGCGTGATGCACTAAAAATAAGTGGAATACCAAATCAAATAAATATGCAAACAAAATCCAAGTAAAGATATAAATTAGAAAAGCATAATGAGTAAAGCTTTGAGAGAAGAAATTTAAAACAGAGAAGTAAGAAAAAAACGAAACGTCTAAAGTGGAAACAGACAAAACCCGGTGAGCCAGCAGTGACTAATTCAAAAATAAAGAATTAAAAATGAACATCAACGAGAAGAAGACAACTTTTCAAACCATATGTATGTATGTGTTTACTTATTCTCGACCGGAAAGTCAAAGACACTAGATCAGATTGACAACGAGATTCAATAAAACCTTTACACAGGCTAAGGAAAACTTTGGTTTTCTCACTGATTACGTTACGAAAACAGTAGCTGGAAGTCACAGGAGGTAAACCATTCCGCACATTCTAAATAAATTAATACTAATATTTTTTACTATGGGAGGGGGTTCTTCCACCGTTTAGGTAGGAGGGGCACATTTCTACAAAATCACTTGCATTGAAAAAAATATATTTGAAAACAACGGTACTTAAAATAGTGTGCTATCCATTTTTACTTCCGATTATAGGTGCTATAATGCAAGTTATGGATTCGTGCAAAAAAAAAAAAATAACAATTAAACAGGACATTACGATAATAGAGACGTGAAAAAAGTGGGTCCGGAAATTCCGTCCGTCTGTCTGTCTGTTCGCGCCTCTACAGCCTAAACGGATGGGCCAATTTGCTTCAAACGTGGTATTTAGTATTTATTAGGTAGTATCTCGGGGGTGTTTTTCATTTTTTCTCTAAGTCGAAAAATAACGGTACATGCCATACAATTTTTAACAAAAAGTTTGATTTTCCCGAAAATGGTTATAACGATTTTGATAAAACTTTCAGGGTGCTAATTTTTTACAACAATACATCTTTCAGTTAGAATAAATTTTTGGAAATTTGTTCTATAAAGGTACCTCTCATATAACCGGTTTTTTCAAATGCGGTCTTATCGTAAACTATCCCTATTTCAATAAAATTTTGCACACAGAAAGTCATTTATAATTCAATTAATATCGCATTTCAAAATTTTCGAATTATTTTGAAAATGGGTGGATTGATTTTTTCCAGATGAAAACTACACATTTCCTTATAATGAATGACATACTAGAAAAAAAATTAAAATATTTTTTCGAAAAGTTTTTTTAAAAAAAACAACTTTTTAAAAAAACTGGTCGAACGATTTTCAATATTTTTTTTCCTCGATAGACATTTAGTTTTAAAATTTTTGTGCATACTTAGTTTTTTCGCGAAAACTTTTAAGCTAATTTTAAAAAAATGAAAGAATTTTCTAAAAAAAAAAATCATGTTTTTATTTTAATAGACGTGTGGTTTTCAATCTGGCAATACTTTTTTCGGAGTTGGTCTTTTTGACAGCTGTCACTTGATTTATGCTCAGTTTGGTTTGCCATTTCATAATGAATAGACTTATTCCTGAACAAGTTTGAAAATTGTGCCAATTTATTACCAAAATAATGGTTCGTTTCGGTGGAGCAGAGCATCGAAGAAGACCAGAATGAGTCCATGCGCCATTGCGCTCAAATATTGGAGATGTGGCCATCCACTTTATGGAAGATTTTGCGGAAGGATCTTGGTTTGCAGGCTTACAAAATCCAACTCGTGGAAGAATTGAAGCCGAACGACCATCGAGCGCGTCACATGTTCGGTGAATGGGCCCAAAACGAGATGGCCACCGATCCCGATTTTCAAAAAATTGGGAAAATTGGGCCTCGGCTGGAAATTATTCGAGTCCCTTCTCCGAAATCATTTTTAAAACATATCTTTATAATGAAGCTAAAATATTGCCCATAATATTAAACTATATGCGTTTTATTTCTTCTTGAAAACCACGCGTCTAAAAAAAAAACAACATTTATATACTTACATAATGCAGCCACTAAGCAATTATCTAACATAAGAATAAGCCCGTGCGACCCAGTCGTGCATTTTTTTAAATTTATATATATATATATGAGCAAGTACGTGCGATCCAGTTGTGCATTTTATTTTTTAAAGCGAAAAGTCTGTTCTTACATATAGTTTTCTAAATCTTTAAATATCTATAAAAACTTTTGAAAAAAACTTATTTCAAACTCAACATTTCAGAAAAAAAAATTAAAAAAAATTGTTCAAGCCAAAAGTCTGCTCTTTCATATAATTTTTAAATTAAGTATTTTTTATCAATAATTAAAAAAGCAAAAAATTATTTCAAACTCGATATTTTGGGAAAAAAATTAAAAAGAATTTATTTCGATGTTTATAGGAAATAAGGATAATGTGTTCTAATTTTGTTGTTATAATTTGGTACTCCTATGGATTTTTTATCGAACACTTAACATTAGATGATTCTATGATTACAAGATTTTGAGAAAATTGGAAGTTACTAAACCTACTTTCTTATAATTTGTTTAGTATTTATTAAATTAACGTCCCTAAAAAAGTGAGGTATGTAATGGTGGCATGCTGCTCGCCTAAAAGCCCCTGCTTGGCATCACTATAGAATTTGGGGTAGGTGCGAGGATTCGTGAATATAAAAAAATTGTGATAACAATCAAACATGACATTACGATCATAGAGAAATCTAAAAAAGTGATCGACAAAAAATGTCTGTCTGTTTGTCAGTATGTATAACGAGCTGCAGCCTAAACGGCTTAAGCGATTATCTTCAAATTTTAAGTGTGTGATTATTTTATTTTAACTAAAAATCATTATTGCGGTTTTTAATACTTTTTTATAAGTTCAAACTATGTTATATTCAACATAAATGTTTTTTCTGTCAAAGATCTTATTTTCCAATGTAATTATTTTTTTATTTATTTTTTCTAAAATTTTGAGTTTGAAATTAGGTTTTACAAAAGTTTTCATATATATATTTGATAGAGTAAATTTTCAACTTTAACAAAAAAGAAGATAATTTCATTTAAATGTTGACCGCGGCTGCGTCTTAGGTGGTCCATTCGGAAAGTCCAATTTTGGGCAACTTTTTCGAGCATTAAAAAAAAAAAACGCATAAAATTTGCAAAATCTCATCGGTTCTTTATTTGAAACGTTAGATTGGTCCATTTACTTTTTGAAGATAATTTCATTTAAATGTTGACCGTGGCTGCGTCTTAGGTGGTCCATTCGGAAAGTCCAATTTTGGGCAACTTTTTCGAGCATTTCGGCCGGAATAGCCCGAATTTCTTCGGAAATGTTGTCTTCCAAAGCTGGAATAGTTGCTGGCTTATTTCTGTAGACTTTAGACTTGACGTAGCCCCACAAAAAATAATCTAAAGGCGTCAAATCGCATGATCTTGGTGGCCAACTTACCGGTCCATTTCTTGAGATGAATTGTTCTCCGAAGTTTTCCCTCAAAATGGCCATAGAATCGCGAGCTGTGTGGCATGTAACGCCATCTTGTTGAAACCTCATGTCAACCAAGTTCAGTTCTTCCATTTTTGGCAACAAAAAGTTTGTTAGCATCGAACGATAGCGATCGCCATTCACCGTAACGTTGCGTCCAACAGCATCTTTGAAAAAATACGGTCCAATGATTCCACCAGCGTACAAACCACACCAAACAGTGCATTTTTCGGGATGCATGGGCAGTTCTTGAACGGCTTCTGGTTGCTCTTCACTCCAAATGCGGCAATTTTGCTTATTTACGTAGCCATTCAACCAGAAATGAGCCTCATCGCTGAACAAAATTTGTCGATAAAAAAGCGGATTTTCTGCCAACTTTTCTAGGGCCCATTCACTGAAAATTCGACGTTGTGGCAGATCGTTCGGCTTCAGTTCTTGCACGAGCTGTATTTTATACGGTTTTACATTTACACCAAGATCTTTGCGTAAAATCTTCCATGTGGTCGAATAACACAAACCCAATTGCTGCGAACGGCGACGAATCGACATTTCACGGTCTTCAGCAACACTCTCAGAAACAGACGCAATATTATCTTCTGTACGCACTGTACGCATTCGTGTGGTTGGTTTAATGTCCAATAAAGTAAACTGAGTGCGAAACTTGGTCACAATCGCATTAATTGTTTGCTCACTTGGTCGATTATGTAGACCATAAATCGGACGTAAAGCGCGAAACACATTTCGAACCGAACACTGATTTTGGTAATAAAATTCAATGATTTGCAAGCGTTGCTCGTTAGTAAGTCTATTCATGATGAAATGTCAAAGTATACTGAGCATCTTTCTCTTTGACACCATGTCTGAAATCCCGCGTTATCTGTCAAATACTAATGCATGAAAATCCTAACCTCAAAAAAATCACCCGTTACAAACTAGCTGTTGGCCAATCATTCTTTTTTATTGGATCCGTTTTAGGTACAATTTTGTTTGGAATCTTAGCTGACCGAATGGGACGATTGCCTGCCATGATAATGTCAAACCTTTCTGGATGCATCGGAGATTTCTTAACATCATATACAAATTCTCTTGCAGCATTTTCTGCATGCAGATTTATTTCGGGAATGGCGACAGATACTTGCTTTTATCTTATGTATATTATGGGTAAGATAAATAAAACATTTTTTATTAGAGATCTCAAATTGATTGATGCATCATTTCATATAGTATTTGAGTACATTAGACCATCTAAGAGAACATTTGGTTTGAATATTATAAATGCAGTCTTCTATTGCTTCGGGCTAACTATTGTGCCTTGGATGGCAGTTTTTATGGGCGATTGGAGAGGTTTTCTTATCATAGAATCAATTCCAATTGCTTTAGTTGGCTTGTACGGATTTTTTATATGTGAAAGTGCTCAATGGTTATTATCAAGAAAAAACTATAATGAAGCTGTAAAGTGCTTAAAACATGTTGCCAAATTTAATGGCAAAAACGTTGAAAATACAGTGTTTGATGATTTTGAAAGATTCTATCAAAACATTTGTAAAAACAAAATTAATGAACAACAAAATAAAAATGATAATTTCTTTGGAATGTTCCGTACACCGTACTTGCGAAAAGTCACGTCTATCCTTTTACTTAAATCGTAAGTTTAAAAATATGTACATATATTAGATATTAATATTAGTTTTATTTTATTCAAGTAATTTTTTTTCATTTCAGTATGATTATTACAATATCTTTTGATATTGTTGGAAGAAATATGGAAGGACTTGGGATATCGCCGTTTATATTATTTTCAGCAACTTCATTGGTTTATGTACCTTCTGGCCTTTCAATTATATTTCTCCAAAACAAAATCGGACGAAAAGGAATGGCATGTGTTTCATTATTCCTATGTGGAATTTTTACTATGACAATAGGCTTTGTTATCGCATATTTTTACTCTGCGGAAAATGCTATACTGCTTGGCATTTTGGCAGCTATTTCTCGCTATGGAACTGTAGTTGCATATGATGCTGAAGCTCAATATGCCGCAGAGCTGATTCCGACTAGCGTTCGTAGACAAGGAATTGCTAATATCCATGTGATTGGGTATATGTTCAGCTTTCTAAGTTCTTATATTATTTACATGGGCACCATGTATAAGCCATTTCCGTCGATGTTTGTCAGTGTTATTATGTTTATGGGAGCATTTCTTTGCTTATTCCTGCCTGAGACTGTTAACAAGTAAGATAGAACAATTTTGTATTATTTTTTTATTTGCTTAAGAATTAAAATGCTCTTATTTAATTTTTTTTGTGGTAGATCATTACCTAATACACTTGCAGAGGGAGAACAATTTGGAAAAAACGAAAAGTGGTTTCAATTTCCAATGCCATCAACAAGAACTGCAAAATGACTTCTATCTAATGATATTTTTTTCAAACTTCGTAATGATGTAACATTTATTTTCAAAAAAAATAATTGTATTTCTTCTAAATATACAAGTATGATTAGAAACAATTTTTTTTTAAACAAGTAATATTTTATGGACTTCCAATCCTCGTATTTGAAAATGTTCAAAAATTATACTGCCAAGTTTGTCTTTAAATTGATTATACAATGCTTTTCTTTTACGTAGGTATGCCTTATACATAATTTGAAAATATGTACATAAGTATGCATATAAAACCGACTTTCACGAGTTCGTTAAGCTACCCTTCCTAAACAGATTAACCGACTTTAATGACATTGGCGCAAAATTATAGACGCTTTAATACCAAACTAAAAGAAATATAGTTGGGCACTAACATTAAAAGTGTAGTTCTTCAATTATAGACGATTCAAAAATTGATATTCTCTTAGTGTGAAACTAGATTTTTAATAACAGGAATACCTTGCATTATCTTTTTAGTGTGAAACTAAAAACTCTCAGAGAGAATGACGTCTCGCTCTCACAAAACGACATTTTGAAAATATAAATACACACAAACCCTACCTAAATCCAATAACAACAAAATTCCCTAAAGCTCTCAAACTTTCAAATTTGATTTTAACTAGTGCAGAAATTTTTTTTGTTTATAATTAAGAGAAACTTAGTGCAGAACTAAGCATTTTAAGTAGTGTGAAGTTAATGTATTAAAAATAGGTTGTCTATAATTTTGCCCCATTGGCGAAAAATTATAAACGCCTTAATACCAAACTAAAAGAAATAAAGTTTGGCACTAACAATAAAAGTGTAGTTCTTCAATTATAGACGATTCAAAAATTGATTTTCTCTAAGTTTGAAACTAGATTTTTAATAACAGGCACAGAAATCTCCTGCATTATCTTTTTATTGTGAAACTTAAAACTCTCAGAGAGAAACGCCATTTTGAAAATAAAAATACACATAAACCCTGCCTAAATCCAATAACAACAAAATTCCCTAAGGTTCTTAAACTTTCAAATTTGATTTTAACTAGTGCAGGGGTTTTTTGTTTCTAATTCAGAAAAACTTAGTGCATAACTAAAAATTTTAAGTAGTGTGAAGTTAATAGTTATATCTTTTTCTAAGGCAAGGGTTTTTTTAGAAATGGACCCTTCCGCCTAAACGGTGAAAGATAGACTCCCTCCCATAGTTAAAAATATTTATATTTAGTCCTTCTACAAGAAGCCGTTATTTATTTGCGGCGCAAAATTTAACGTACTCTTCCCCTCTTTTGCTCTTTCCCAATGATGTTAATCAAGCTTATGAGAATCCTTCTTTGATGATCTGGCAAACATAGATATCATAACCGACTCAACATGTGGTTTAATTAGTGTCTTATCTCACTTCAACCTAACTTAAAATAACCTTACACTTACAGTTGCACTTTGTACAGCAACAAATAACAAATTAACATAAACTTGCGACATTAAATTCAAGCTTATCACTAAAATTTTAAAGAGCACTCAAAAATAAAATAAGAAATAGATTAAACATGTATAATTTCAACAACATCAACCTTAACAAAATATTTTTTTTGCGGTTAATATAAGCCCTTGTCATACATCCACTGTAAGTTGAATGCAAATAGACATAAAAAGTAATGAAATACTAAAACATACTTGGCGGTTTTAGTGGAATTATTTATAAAAATAAACCCCTAAATGTGAAAAAGCAACACGGAATTAAAAAATTCCAGGTAAGCTATTTTCTTACAATTCGTTATCCAATTGGATATCAAAAATAAAAATTTCCTCCAGAACTTTCATGGTAGGTATACGGGTATACCCAAACCAGCTTCCTTATAATGTTATTTTCAAACATTATTAAATACCTATGTGTTAATATACAGCATTAATTTAATCTCTTAGCTTCCTATATATAGTAAGAATATTTACATTTAGCTTACATTTCCCTTTGAACATATTTCCTGTGCTTCGGCAAATCATCATTATGAGTCATTTAATATAACTCATGAAACTTAGTATACAAGATGTAATTTTAATTTCTACCTACATATGTATATATAAGACGACGACCAAAGACGCGACATTCCATATTCGCAAAAACAAAGTAACTGCTTCATTATACCCATAAGCAATGAACCTTTTAGATACAAGATACGAAAAGAAAGGGAAATGAAGTGAAAGCTTAATTTGTTGTAACTCTTGGAATATCAAATTTTCTTGTAACATCTTCTTAATGACTTCAATATTTCCTAAGATGTACAAAAGTTTGTTTGATTTTCTCCCTGGTAGTCGGAATTCAAACACACAAGATAATGAAAACAAAACTTGCATAATATAAAGATGTAGTGATTGTTCTGTTCTTAGACCTTAGGCACGTCTTGCGTTTAAATCCAGAGTTTTGATTAGGTAGATACAACATAATATTGAGAAAACAACGCTCTTTTTAGATGAATTCGATCGTTCATTTAAATTATTTACAAAAGGCTATGTTTTCTGAACCCCTTTGCGTTCCGGGTTCAAAATGCTATTTGATTGTTAGCCAAATTAATGTTTCTTTTAACGAGTGGTTAATTTTGTGGCAAATAAAGCGTTTGTGAAGAGATAAGGTTTGGAATAAAAGTGAACTAAGAAAGGCTTTTAGTAAATCTTCTGGGGAAGAATGTAACACGAGACAGTTGTTATAATACTAATACAACAACTAATGGTCGAAAATCCACCATTTGAATGTACGCATGGCCGATATACTTTCTTAAAAAACCAATAACAGTCATTGAAAAATTTGTAAATGATGGCGTCGAAATCCATTGCGCTGAATCTGTCAACCAAGCTGAAAAATTACTGTTGCAGGGTAGTATGCACCCCATAAGCAAGTTTTGCCTAGGGACCTAAGTCCACAATCGATGTCTCAGAAACAAATATCCAAAATCCTTATTATCGTTCCTCTTCAGTCTGTGGCACTCAAAATATAAAATAAGAAATTGATTTGTATTATATGAACTTTAGCAATAAAAAGCATACTTATGTAAGACAATTTTTTTTTAAATTAATTTTTTTAAAGTAATTTTTAATTTAAATTATTTTTTCAAATATATATATATGTATATATATACGAATTTAAATAAATAAGGTTTTGTTTGCTTTTCTTTTTGATTTGTTTACTTTATAATATATTTACTCATTTGTACTTCCAAATATTTAATGCTAAAATTAAAACGATTTGTAAGATCCTTATAGATTCTACTCCTTTTATTCTTAAAAGGAACCGATTTCCTGTTATTCCAGTATCCGTATTACCATTAAAAATAATAATAATAAAAATATATAAAATAATAAAGCGTAAGGACTGCCACTTAACATGGGTTATTTTCTTTAAAGATCCAGTATTTTCACACGATCAACTATATGTTGCACTTACCCAAACGTTAAAGTTGAAGGAAATCATCAAAGTTTTTATTTAACCGGAAGTTGTTAAAAATAATGAAGTTTTTTGACGCGATAACGTCTTATAAATGGATTACAGTATGAAATAACATGACTCATGCTGATAATACTCTTGACTGATGCTAACCGCGATGTGGTTCTTTCAATCAAAATCGATCACAAGCACCAGGCGAACATGAAAAAGAACAAAAGAGCAAATTCCCAAAATATTTTCACTCAAATTCAAAGAGAACAAGAAGAGAAAAAGAAATACAAAATAGGCGGAGTTTTGATAAAGTAGAAAGTAGATGTAGATGTTGGGGTGTGTGTGGATTTAACGAGAGGGTCTGTGGGTGTGAGTTAACGGGCTGTATGTTGGTGTTGCCGATATTAATGTTTTCTTATGACGATATCACGTTAAATTATTGTCCGTAAACAGACTTTACAGACAACCAACTCTTTTTTTATTAAAAATATAGTTCACGCGGAAATATTGACCTGAACGCCTATATGTTAAGAGGAAGTTTCAACGATTTCCGTGACTGCATACTCATCATAATACAGCATCTTTGAGATAAATTGGTTTAGTAACTAGGATTGGTTTTAGATGTTTTGGTGGCGACAAATCCTACAATATTACTGCAGTCATCGAAGGACTATGTATATATGTACATCGTATCTTTCAAAATTTTAACTTAATAGAATGTTTCTGGGAGTGAGCTTATTTGTTATTTATTTTTAGGCCCATTAGTCATTTCTGTTGTTTTTAAATAAAAACCGTTCCAGTGCAAATGATGCAAGACTTTGTGTTACCATTCTTCTTTCAAGGATTATTCGCTATCATTTTCGACGGTTTTTCAGCTGGTTTATCAATCAAACGAACTTATTATTATAATAGTGGTAAGTATGTCAGTGTGCTTTTCCAAAGGTTCAGGGTTCAATTCCCCATCAGAGTCATATATTTTGTCGGGGTACCTACTGCTTTTTTTTCGAGGAAATGACAAATCTCCGAACAGTCAAATTTGTCTGCCAATTTTAGTTCTCTTCCGCTCCAACAGATTCCACAGACAGGAATGTTTGAGTCTATAAGTCACTAGGCCTTGGTTCCTTAAGGAGCTGTCGCAACATTAAATGTATTTATATATTTATTTTGTTTATCTTATTTTGTATATTTCTACCGTTACGAAAAAATATATCATATCTACTATTTTCTTTTTTCTTATTTTCACATTTCAACTTAACACAATAGATGGAAGGTGTTTCATTAAAAAAGCCTCTTCTTGTTCGTGCTCATAACCAGAAAAAAAGCATTGTTTAGTAATTTAGAAGCTATAGCACTTAGCGCTATTACATTTTCTAAGCCCTCATACCAATTACCAAAACAAGCGTTTTTATTTTAAATGAAAACCATTAAACCAGAATTTATTCTTAGAAAATAAAAAAAGACGGAATAAGATAAAATATAAAATCCCATCTCATCTTTCTGCACAATTTACTCAAAGTACCACATTAAATTCAACCAGTGTCCTCCATTCGTAAAGCATCGTTTTAGATCTGGATTATCACTACCGTCACTCCAGGACCAGGGCGAACGTATAAAAGATGTGCAAAAAGGAGTTCCACTCTCCATTGGTGTACAGCATCATTATCTGTTTGATTAATGAACATTGCCAGCGTAATTAAAATTTAAACTCATCATTCATAATTATTTATAGTTTCTTTGTCTATTGAGACACTTCAGAAGGAAACAGAGGCCGTTGTTCCTAATAATTGTAATCTCATAGTCCTGATGGAAATAAGGTTTATATGTCAGCGAGTTGCGACAGTCATCACTCATCACTCATTAGTTTCATGGGTTTTATTTTCCAGCTGCCCCTAATTTATTTCCTCAACAAACATGAGGATTATTAAAATAGGAATAAAATTAGATAAAGGTTTTGGTTGTAGTTTTTTTTTAATATACATAATATTTTCCGGTTTAACTTAGAATTCGAATAACAACTACCTACAAACACTCCACTCTGTCTCACTTGATAACACACCAGTATAGTTTAAAGTTTGAAAAGGATGCTTTTCCCAATAAGGCCATAAAATAAGTTCTCTTTTTGTTTCACTTGACTACGAATATTAACTACATAAGCATTATCTGATAAATGCTTAAGGGAAATAGATATTTTTTTAAAATAAATAACCTTGGTATGGAGTGTATTCATAAAATGCTACAAAACGCTTGCTATGAAGAGGTTTATAAAGATTGTGCAAGCAATATTATGACATTTCGGATCAGGCTTAATTTACTGCTTCAACCAGCACCTCCGTATTAGAATTCCGCCTTCCATTTGTATGGGCTTTTCATCCAAAACGATTCCCATTTGTTTCACGATGATCAGGTCCGGTGAATATAGGAGTTATCCCAATAGTTTTACATGATGGCTTTTATTAATATATGTTTTCGTTATTCTAGCTATATCATGAACTAAATTTAATTACTGGATCCATACGAGCGTGTTAAAGATGCCTTAGATGCGGGCGGCAGTGGTACAGTAGATAATGTATTTGCTTGCAAAGATAGTGAGTTCGATAGTCATGTAGGGAAGCAATTTTTCTAACTCTTACAACTTGTACAAGCTAGAGCCGTCCGATCCGTGGATTTTAAATGAGATCTGCTGCGGCGAAAAAAATCGTTCCTATCTTTCTAATTCTTCTCAATTGTGTCGTTCAACATCCAGTTGTATTATAAAAAGTCAATGTGCCTTACCGAAACAGTAGATAAATATTGAAAAAAAATAAATACATACATATATTTAATTGTTTTATTTAATAACAACTTAAGTGTTTTATATTTCACAAAATTAAAGGAAACGTTTTTGTAATACTCCTACGATAAACGCAAAGTCCGAAACGCGCGTTGCAACAAATAGTTCATAAATGCTGTTTTAAAATTTAAGATCATTAAATAAAAACTAAATTTGTTTGTATTTCTATTGTGTTTTTATTTTCATAAACTCCCCTAACGATTTTGATAAAATGTAAATTTGAGATAACAATCAAACATGACGTTACGATCATAGAGACACCTAAAAAAGTTAGTTAGAAAAAATGTCTGTATGGCTGTATGTCAGTCTGTCAGTCCATCAGTCTGTATGTCCGTGTCTATGTACAGCCTAAACGACTAAAGTGATTACCTTAAAATTTTGTATGTGTATTCCTTTTGACTTTCTTAAGAGGGAAATTGAAATTTTATTTTTAGGGCTAAAAATAACGGTACCTGTTATATAACCGTTAAGAAAAAGTTTATTTTTCTTGAAAACACGGCTCCAACGATTTTGACGAAAATTTTTGAGATTTTCGTTGTAGGTCTTAGCTTTCATTTTTATCAAACCAAATTAACGGGAAAAGTCCATTAGCAGTACCTTTTATGTAACAGTTTTTTTAATTTTCGGCGTTCTTGGTAACGGCTCATTGAATTACTTCTGCATACCAATATTTTTAATAATTTACTTTTTGTATTTAAAATTAATTAAAAATAAATTGTTTTTTTTTTGAAAAATATTTTTAAAACTATCCAACAAAACTATTTTACATTTTATGATCATTTGTATATTAAAGAATTCTTAAAAACTGCATACCAAAATGTCAACCGAATTTTATTTCAAAAACCTAAAATTAAAAAACGGGATTTTATCAATATCCCTCCTAGAAATTTTCGAAACACTTTTTTCATAAATTCTTTAATTTTTACTAAAAACCTTTAAGCTTTGTGTGTTGTGAACGTGTGATTTTTTTACGCAAATGTAACTTATTTCTATCAAAGAACTTGCCTACAATGTGATTAGGCACATAAGAGAAAGTACGTGCAAACCAGTCGTGTCCATTTTTTTATACCTGCCAATGCCAACCCAATATTTATGATTTATTTTACCTATAAAATTTTATATAAAATAGGTACTTTTCATCCAGTAAACATATGGGCGAAGTTCGTTGTATACTCTGATCTTGAACTTTAAATATGTATATGAATCAGATCTTTATTTTCTCACAAAATGTGCAATTTGTTTTTTTTTCATTTTTTTTTAAATAATATTCAAATTGAAAATGACACAAAGCAAGTCAAAAAAGTAATTTGTAAATTTCTACAATAAATTTTAAATGCCTTAATTCGCCAAACACAAAATAATTCTAAATAAATCACACGAATTGATCACACGTACTTGCTCATATGTGCGGTCACATCGTCGAATAAAATTTAAAAAATAAGTAACATTAACGTAAAAAAATAAGACTATCTGAACTTAAAAAACGGTTTTTAGTAAAATGGAGTACGACAAGAAGTCTTGTATAATAACGAATTTATGAAAAAAGTATCGAAAATTGTAGGACACGTTTTGATGAAATCCTTTTTTTATTTTTATTTTTATTTTGGTATGCAATTTTTGAGTTTATTAATACAAATGTGATTATAGAATTTAAAATATTTTTTTTTGATAAGTGTTAAAAATATTGATTTTTTTCAAAAACTTTTAATTAGCAAAAAAAAGTTATTTTGAATAACTGATATGCAGAATTAAGAGAAAGCCAAAAATTAAAAAAAGAAAACCGTTAAATGAAAGGTACCGTTAATAGACTTTTCCTATCTTTGGTTCTGATAAAACAATAGCAAATTCCAACAAACAAAATTACAAAAAAATTCATCAAAATCTTTTGAGCCGTTTTCGAGAAAAATAAGATTTCCCTAAACGGTTAGGTACCATTATTTTTAGGCCTAAAAATAAAATTTCAATTTCTCCTCTGAGGAATTCCAAAAGAATCACACACACCAAATTTGTACATAATCGCTTCAGCCGTTTAGTCTGCAACTTGTTATACATACTGACAGACAGACAGACATTTTTTGAAACTAAGTTTTTTAGACTAGTAAGTAAATTAAAGTAAAGCAAGTAAGTCTTTTCTAACGCGGCGTCAAAAAAAAACTATTTCTAACGCGACGCGGTGTTTTAACGCCGCTTTTTGATGCAGCGTTGAAATGCGCTCTGTGTGACATGAAATATTTATTGCTGTATATTAAAACGCGGCGTCAAAACGCGCTCTGTTTGATGAGGCCTTTACGTTGACTTTTTTGATTAGCTGCAGTTTCAATAATATAATAATAATAACTCTTAATTAAAAAAAAAATAATTGTTAGCAAACACAAAATGACAAATCGCTACCTCTACCAATACCCAACTGCCGTAAAAATACATTCCGCATTTATGAAGCAAATGCGTGCGACCCATTCGTGCACTTTGTTTAATCAGCAGGTGTGGAAAGTTTCTATGCACTTTCAAAGCTACGTACGCAGAACTCTTAAAATAAAAAACAAATGTTTCCAAACGTAAGTAAATTCAAGCCAAACCCGTAATTATTGTTGCACAGCAAACTGCACTTGTTCACTTTTAATCACAGATTTTTCACCAGGAAACCCTGTTAGTTGCATTTTATGTGAAGCCACCATTCAAATCCGTATTCGGTGTTAGTGTAATGGACACCATTGTTTTCTATCCTAAACATAAAAGCAATACCAATATACCGACACTGTCATCATTGTTGTCTGGACTCTGGAGTTTCCCAGGGCACAATAACAATAACAATGCACTTCATTCGATGCAGTTCATTCCGTTCTAGAACAATCAAAATTAGGAGTCCACGTTTGGTATATTTGAGCCATAGGATACTTGTTACATTAACTTGCTGCTACATTAAAATTGAGTTTCCAGAGAGTTTATGACTTTTATTAGCATACAATTTTATGTGCAACGTTTCTGAAATTAACTACGCTTCTCACTCAACCGCAACTGAAAACCACGGATACATTACTGAAATTAAATTTTTGATGCAAATATTCCCATAGGAAGGTCATTTTTTGCTAGGAGGGCCTGCAGCAGATGCATATTGATTTTCTGATGACGCAAATTCAGTAGTTGGTAGAGAATTATTGAATCTTCTTTAAATGTTGAAATCTTACTCCAGAGATGTGTTCCTACATATCCTACATATTCGATCAAACATTATTGAATAGATTGGTTAATAGTGAATAGTGAATAGTGATTATGTAAGTTGAGTACTATTTCCTAGTAGAGTCCGATGATTCTTTGGTAACCGAAGATACTGCTTAATATTGATAAATGCCATATAATAGTTGATGAAATGCAAAGTGGCCTTCTTTCTGCTGAAAGCGTAATATAGAAGCAATTTGTGTGCAAATTTCTGCATAAGAAGAACTATATGAATAACGGTCGGTATGCACGTTATTTTTATGTGTACGTGTGATGTGAAAGTTATTCACCACTAGTCCTGCCCTGACTTCTGAAGTGAAGAACAAACCGATATAGTTTTTTGCTTTATGTACCTGCCTGAGATCTAGAAGGAAGCCAGGTGTTTTTTTCAAACGAGCCATCATATTCATAACATGTCACGATTTCAGCTTCAATAAACCCAACATTTAATAACAGCGGCCGACATTGCTGTTGGACAGGACAAATATGTGTGTCCAGGTCCTTACTCTTTCACCAAAAAAAGGGGGTTTGAGATAAACTGATTTGCAAATTTGGTTATAAAGTGTAAAGCAAATATGCACTTTGGCTTCAAATTTCAATTAATGGATAGGGTACAACTGGATGATTCAAAGGATAGATGATGGTGATGACAGATGTTAAGAAAGCAACCTTTTAAGTAAAATGACTGCTATGTCCCTAGGTAGGAAATATAATTAAATGCAAATTTATTTTTCTTTTACTTTACCGTTTTTCAGATATGAAAGCCGTTGTTGGTATTAAGCTTAGAGCATGCTCCAAGAAGATGAGGTAGAATTTGGCTTGAAAGAATAACGATGCATATACATACATACATCCTATGTATTGCATAAGAAGAACATTATTTATTTAGTCGAAAACGTCGACATTTATTTTAATTAAATTTCATACATGAAATATGAAGACGAGAGCACATTAGCGTCAATATAAGATTATAAGATATGATAAGAAATTATACTGATATTAATTCCTTTTCGACATTATTAGTGCAGTCACCTAGAAGCCCAACTGTTAGATTTTTTAAAAATAAAATTAGCAGATAGGATTTGTTTTTGTTTATATTAAGGAAATAAAGACAAATTAAAGAGGAGACACCAATGGAAATTAGTTTCAAAGTTCTGCATACATATACTTTTTTTTTTTTTTTGTAAAGCAAGCTTATTTCTACAATCAGAGGCTCATCATAAGTGCATGTGTTAGACGTTAGTAAAAACTTAAACAAAACAAAACTAAAATAAAATAAAATAAAACACAGCTAGCCTAACTCATGCACAAAGATAAAAATAAATCATGCGAATTATATACATAATTAAAACATAAAACAAAACAATCACGAAAATGGAGCATTGGTTCGAAATAAGGATTTTTATCCCACTTTACTTAAGTTAAAATCCATTTGTGAAGCGTTAAGATTAAAAAGTCTGCTCATACGGTTTAGAGCTTCATATTTGCCATAGTTTGTTCTATGAAAGTCAACATGCAGAAGTTCCGATCCACGCAGGTGATAAGATCTTCCACGGTAATTTAACCCAATACAGACTAATAAATAAGAAGCATCAATTTCGCCCTTTATAAGTTGATGAAGAAATATTAAATCGTTATTAACACGCCTTTGGTGAAGGGTTTGCATCTGAAGAAGCTGGATTCGATGTTCATAAGGTGGAAGATTAAAAGGATCATTCCAAGGTAGACCCTTCAGGGCAAAACGAATAAAATTATGTTGGATTGCTTCAATTCGGTTCTTATGAATTTTGTAATAAGGAGTCCATACCTGTGAAGCATATTCAAGGTGAGGGCGTACGTAGCAATTGTACAAGGAAAGAGTCACATATGGATCACTGAATTCCTTTGCCCAGCGTTTTATGAATCAAAGCATAGAGCTAGCTTTATTCACTATTAAGTTAACGTGTTGAGTAAATTCTAAGTTGGAGCTAAAATGGACACCCAAATCCTTAAAACTGAAGACGCGGCAGAGTTTGTGCTGCGAAACATGATAATCGAATGCACTTACGATACGTTTTCTAGAGAAGGTAATCGTCTGGCATTTTACAGGATTAAGGGAAATACCACTTTTTCTGCACCAAATACTAAAGTTATCAATATCTGCCTGCAGAAGAATACGGTCATCGCTAGACTTTATTATCTTGAAAATCTTCATGTCATCAGCAAATATGAGAATGTCACTTGACTGAATGCATATACATACAAATACACACAAAAATTGACAAGTCCTACAGGTGACAATTTGTAAAGTGACAACTCGACAATTATCAAATTCTTGTCCCATAAAAAATTAGATAGTTTTGTAAATTGTCGAAAATTTGAGAGATTTGTCAAGATAACGGATCGTAAAAAAATTGTCATGACAATGAATTTTCAGGAATTTTTCGAGAATTGCCATGTGTTTTCTGAGAAATTTGTACTGACAATTTTTTTTTTGTGGGACAGAAAAATTTTTCAATTGACAATTTTGCTAGTACATACATATGTATGTATAGTACATACATATGTATGCATGTAATTCTAACATGCGATTTAGTTTCGGTCAAGTATTAAAAGTGAAGTGACAGGTACGGTATAAAATATGTGTGTTCCTTTACTCTATCAACTAACTTAAAAAAAACTCCCAAATTGGGAGGAGTGGGGATGAATACTCTTACCTAAAGCTAAGAATACGAAGAAGTAAATTAACGCTTCTCTATCAAGTTGTAGTAACCCAACTGCATATGAAAGAAACTTCAAGTGTAAAAACGAAATAAATCGAGATCGAGATTGTATTAAAATAATTCTTAACAATAATTTTAAATGCATATTAGACCGGTTAAATTAGCAATAAAAGTAATGGTCAAATTACAATAATTCCGACACAGCAAAATTTTGGTAGAGAGTCAATTTTGTCAAAAGTCCTCATTGATCACATATGTGCAAAAAAAAATATTCAGGGTCAAAAGTAACAAAAATGGGTTTTTTTGTATTTTTTTACTTCCGATTATAGGTACTATAATGCAAGTTATGCATTCGTGCAGATTAAAAATTTGAAATGACAATCAAACATGACATTACGATGATAGGGAAACATATTTGAGTTATGGGCAAAATTATGTCTGTATGTCTGTATGTCTGTTCGTATGTATTTTGGACTACAGCCTAAACGGTTTGGCCAATCATCTTCAAATTTAGTACATATAGTTATTTTGACATTCTACACAGGACTTTTTTTAATTTTTTCTTAGCTCAAATATTTACGGTACCTGAAGTAAAAGCTTATTTTTCTCAAAAACGGCTCCCAGAATTTTTATTAAAAGAAATCAATGTATTTCTGTAGGTGTGGTTTGTTTTGATGAACAAAATAAGATGGTGGGCTAAAAACGGTACCCCCCGTAGGACCTTTTTTTTCTTCGACGTTTTCGAGAACTTGTAATTCAATTACAACCAAAATTTATATTCAGAAAGATGTAGGCAGCTTTAGTTATTTTAATTTCAAATATTTTCGAATTTTTTTTTTGTGTTTTTAATTGGTAATTAACTTTTTTTTAAATCGATATTAGGAAAACGCATTATCTTATTTTTTTTAATTTTATTTTTAAATATAGGTTATTTTTGGGCTCATATTTGCATTCATAAAATATTTTTTTTTTGATTTTCGAAAAAATGTTGTTAAATAAAAACCGTTTTATTTAAGAACCGTTCCTACGATTTTGAAAAAAAAATCACACTTTCTTACATTTTTCAAAGAAATAAAATGGGGTTTAATTTTTTCAGTTGAAAACTATTTACGTACTTTTTTCAAACAATCAAAATTAAAAAAATCGAATAAAAACTTTGATTTCTTAATATTTTTTTAAATTTTATTCGTCGCTGTGTCTGCACATAAGAGCAAGTACGTGCGATCCAGTCGTGCAATTTATTTAGCAAAACGGTTAGTTGTATGTAATAATATATAAAAATTAAAATTTGTTCGTTTCAAACATGAATTTACGATAATAGAGAAGTCGAAAAAAGTGGGTCGGAAAATTCCGTCCGTCTGCCTGTCTGTCTGTCTGTCTGTTCGTACCTCTACAGCCTAAACGGATGGGCCAAATTGCTTCAAACTTGGTATTTAGTATTTATTTGTTAGTTTTCATTTTTGCTCTAGGTCGAAAAATAACGGTACCAGCCATACAATCTTTAACAAAAAGTTTGATTTTCTCGAAAACGGCTCTAACGAGTAACGATTTTGATAAAATTTTCAGGCTGTTATTTTTTTGGAGTAATACATCTTTCAGTTACAATTAATTTTTTGAAATTTGTTTTTTAACGGTACCTCTCATAGAACCTGTTTTTTCAAATGCGGGTTTATCATAAGCCATTATCCCAACTTCAATAAAATTTTGTACACAGGAAGTCATTTATGGTTTTTGAAATATTTTGAAAACGAGTTGATTAATTTTTTTTTAAATAATTTTCCCAGATGAAAACTACAGATTTTCTTATAATGACATACCAACAAAAAAATTAAATATTTCTTCGAAAAGTTTTTCAAAAAAAAAAACGACTTATTAAAAAAAACTGGTCAAATGATTTTCAATAGTTTTTTTCCTTGATAGACATTTAGTCTTCAAATTTTATTGCACAATTAGTTTTTCCGAAAAAAAACTCTTAAACTTATTAAAAAAATTAAAGAATTTTGGAATTTGGACATACATATGCAGCCATTAAGCAATTATCTAGCATAAGAACAAGTTCATGGTACCTAGTTGGGTGTTTTATTTAAATTGTATTCGACGATGTGACCGCACATATGAGCAAGTATATGCGATGCAGTCGTACAAGTTATTATATGTATTTCAATTCATCTTAAATCCCAAATGTAAAAATTCCAACGTAAACTCTCTCAAATTTTCGTATAAATAGCACCACAAAAAGAAATAAAGATTTTGTATCCTTTTTTTCAGATGTTGACATGCAGATCAAATGCTGGATCGCACGTACTTGCTCATATGTGCGGTCACATTGTAGATTAAAATTAAAGAACATTAAAGTGAAAATCAGCATTTATTCGATTTTTGTGACTTTTGATTGTTCGAATAAAGTACGTAAAATTGTATTGGGTGAAATAATTTAAACGCCTTTTTATTTCTTTAAGAAATGTAAGAAAGTGTGATTTTTTTCAAAATCGTAAGAGCCGTTTTTAAATAAAACAATTTTTTCTTAACAACTTTTAAAAAAAATAATTAATGAATACAAACTTAAGCACAAAAATAACGTACAGTTAAACACGAAATTTAAAAAAAAAATCACTTACCCGTTTTCAAAATATTGATTTTTCAAAAAAAAAAAATTTTTTAATTATTATAAATACAAAAAAAAGTTTTCGAAAAAAATTAGTGCAAGATTACTTAGGCTACCTACATCTTCTTGAAAATCAATTTTGGTTTTAATCGGATATTCAGTTTTCGAGAAAGTCGTGGAAAAATAAATTGCACGATTGATCCAATCGATCCGCACGTACTTGCTCATATTCACATCGTCGAATAAATTTATAAAATGCACGACTGGTTCGCACGACCTTGTTCTCATGTTAGATAATTGCTTAGTGGCTGCATATTTTTTGTATGTATGTATATAAAGGGTGTTTTTTTAGACGTGCGGTTTTCAAGAAGAAATAAAACGCATATAGTTTAATGTTATGACCAAGAATTTAGCTTGATTATAAAGATAAGGGTTTGTATTACGTTTCAAAAATGATTTCGGGGAAGTGGCCGCCGCGGCTGGATCGAATAAATTCCAGCCGAAGCCCAATTTTGTGAAAATCGGGATCGGTGGTCATCTCGTTTTAGGCCCATTCCAACCAAGATCGTTCCGCAAAATCTTCCATAAGGGGAATGGGCACATCTCCATTTGTTGCGCGCGATGGTGGAAAGAATCATTCGGGTCTTCTTCGATACTCTGCTCCACCAAAACGAACCATTATTTTGGTAATAAATTTGCACAATTTGCAAACTTGTTCAGGAATAAGTCTATTTATTATGAAATGGCAAACCAAACTGAGCATAAATCAAGTGACAGCTGTCAAAAAGACCAACTCCGAAAAAAGTATTGACAGATTGAAAACCACACGTCTATTAAAATAAAATTTAATTTTTTAATTAACGGGTTATTTTATAAGAGCTTGAGAACTTTTAAAAAAAAAAACGCATAAAATTTGCAAAATCTCATCGGTTCTTTATTTGAAACGTTAGATTAGTCCATGACATTTACTTTTTGAAGATAATTTTATTTAAATATTGACCGCGGCTGCGTCTTAGGTGGTCCATTCGGAAAGTCCAATTTTGGGCAACTTTTTCGAGCATTTCGGCCGGAATAGCCCGAATTTCTTCGGAAATGTTGTCTTCCAAAGCTGGAATAGTTGCTGGCTTATTTCTGTAGACTTTAGACTTGACGTAGCCCCACAAAAACTAATCTAAAGGCGTCAAATCGAATGATCTTGGAGGCCAACTTACCGGTCCATTTCTTGAGATGAATTGTTCTCCGAAGTTTTCCCTCAAAATGGCCATAGAATCGCGAGCTGTGTGGCATGTAGCGCCATCTTGTTGAAACCACATGTCAACCAAGTTCAGTTCTTCCATTTTTGGCAACAAAAAGTTTGTTAGCATCGAACGATAGCGATCGCCATTCACCGTAACGTTGCGTCCAACAGCATCTTTGAAAAAATACGGTCCAATGATTCCACCAGCGTACAAACCACACCAAACAGTGCATTTTTCGGGATGCATGGGCAGTTCTTGAACGGCTTCTGGTTGCTCTTCACTCCAAATGCGGCAATTTTGCTTATTTACGTAGCCATTCAACCAGAAATGAGCCTCATCGCTGAACAAAATTTGTCGATAAAAAAGCGGATTTTCACATTTCGAACCGAACACTGATTTTGGTAATAAAATTCAATGATTTGCAAGCGTTGCTCGTTAGTAAATCTATTCATGATGAAATGAGCATCTTTCTCTTTGACACCATGTCTGAAATCCCGCGTGATCTGTCAAATACTAATGCATGAAAATCCTAACCTCAAAATCACCCGTTAGTTTAAGAGTTTTCTCGAAAAAACTAAGTATGCAATAAAATTTGAAAATTAAATGTCTATCGAGGAAAAAAAATTGAAAATGGTTCGACCAGTTTTTTTAAAAAGTGGTTTTTTTGAAAAAATTTTCGAAAAAATATTTTAAATTTGTAAATATGTAGTTTTCATATGAAAATTTTTTTTTAAAAAAATTCAATCAACCCATTTTCAAAATTTTTCAAAAACCAAATTCTTTTTAGAAAATTTAAAAAAATCGAAAAAATTGATTGAAAATTTTGAAATCCAATATTAATTGAATTATAAATGACTTCCTGTGTGCAAAATTTTATTGAAATCGGGATAATAGTTTACGATAAAACCGCATTTGAAAAAACCGGTTATATGAGAGGTACCGTTATAGAACAAATTTCGAAAAATTTATTCAAACTGAAAGATGTATTATTGTAAAAAAATTAGCACCCTGAAAGTTTTATCAAAATCGTTATAGCCGTTTTCGAGAAAATCAAATTTTTTGTTCAAATTTGTATGGCAGGTACCGTTATTTTCGACCTAGAGCAAAAATGAAAAACACCCCCGAGATACTACCTAATAAATACTAAATACCAAGTTTGAAGCAAATCGGCCCACCCATTAAGGCTGTAGAGGCGCGAACAGACAGGCAGACAGACGGACGGAATTTCCGGACCCACTTTTTTCAACTTCTCTATTATCGTAATGTAATGTCTGATTGTTAGATTTTTTTTTGCACGAATCCATAACTTGCATTTTAGCACCTAAATCGCAAGTAAAAATGTGTTCCATTTATACAGATTTAATTAATTAAAGTTTATGTTATGTCTGTTTATGGATTAAGTTTACTTTCGTTAGAATTAATTAGTTAATTGAACTAAAACAAATAGAGAAATGGTTGTATATATCCTATAAAAGCATTAAAATCTATGATCATAAGTGAATATAGAAGGTTTAGCCCAAACTTTGATTGCTAAAAATCTTGAAATCTGTCTTGTTAAAAAAAAAACTCTGCATTTGTTTTGTTACTTAGTTTAATTAATTCAAATAGACATGCAGATGTACATTTTAATATTCTTATAACGGATCCACCAAATATTTTTTTTTTTTTTGAAAATGCTTCATCAACATCGAGAGTAGCTTCGGCTGTGTGGCACGTAGCGCCGTCGTGTTGAAACCAAATGTTGCCAATATCCTCCTCTTCAATTTTTGTGAACAAAAATTCGTTCAATATGGCCCGATAACGATCGCCATTGACTGTAACGGCCACTCCTTGCTCATTTTCGAAAAATGGCCCAATTATGCCTCTGGACCAAAATCCGCACCAAACAATGACTCGTTTTGGCTGTATCGGCTTTTCAATGTATGCGTGCGGGTTTTCTGTGCCCCAAATGCGACAATTTTGCTTGTTTACATACCCGCCAAGATCAAAATGAGCTTCATCTGAAAAGATGATTTTTTTTGGCAAAATTGGCATCTTCTCTAAGTCGATCGCAGGCAGTAATGTCGCAATATTTCCAAGCGTATACACAACCATATTCGTTCAGCGGAAGGATAAAAATAATTATCTGTTAAATCAGACATGAGCTAAGTATTACCATTCACGAAATAAGCACTAGTTGAAAAAAAAACGTTAGATGGCGGACCCTTTACATGGAATACGAATAAGTGCATAAATTATAAAATTATGGAAGCAATACTCCTGTTCCTCTATGCCAATAAAAACAATGCTTTCGCAAAAAAGTTAAATGTTTCAAAAATAATGCTGTTTAACAAAGCTTTTGATTAAAGTCATGAAAAATGAATATCTTGTCAGATTTGGGAAAGGCACACAAAATATTATAATCCTTTGAGAACATACCCAACCATATCTACTAAGAAACAGGCCAAGTAGACGTTCCATAATCATCAGCACAAAAGCAAAGGTCACTTAGATCCTTTCTGGAACTGTTTTCAAAGCGCTTGTTCAATGGGTATCCACCTTCATACAGACTATTCACATTGATTTATGTTTTTTCTCTCAACTCCTTAACCAATTTATGTAACCTCCAGAGTAAAAATAAAAATTGTGCCTGGTGATACCATCCCACTTAACCAGCGAGGTCGCCCAAAATACATCTAACATTGTTTTTTTGAAAAATAAAAAATACTTATATGTAAAACAACAAAGCAAATATCCATTTGAGCTTTTAGTGGGTAGGCAGATATACACGTACCTACCTCGCACATACATTATATGTATATTTGTATAATGATGCTGTAAGACTTGTCTGTTTAAATTCAAGGAAAACTTAATATATGTCGGAGGAGTTGACAGATGCCACTTACCCCAATTACCCCCAACAGCTAATAGAGGTTCTTGCTTTCATATTTTCCGTTGCTTTGTTGCCAAAACTCTTGTAAAATTTTCTTCAAACTTTGAAAGAAAACTTAGAAAGGTATGTATTTATGGATTCAATAAGAAACGGAAGTATACGGTTTTCCCTCGAACTAGGGTAGTATTTTTTATCGAAAAAACACCATTTCAATTGCATTTTCAAACTCTTTTTTGTGTGAGTTCTTCCATAATCTATTCAAAACAATTAATAAAGCGTGAGCTTTTGAAGCTTTTGCAAGGAAATCTATGTATATGTGTTAAAGAAATTTGCTGGAAAAAAGTTCTTCAGCCTGGGTCAAGATTGATGTTTTTGTGCTACGACTTTCTGGGTGAACTGTCATGACACTACGCCGGAGCAAAGCTCTTTTGTGCCTTCCGCAAAAGACAAAAGGTGTGAAAGCTTCTATTTATTTTGAATCCTTGAGCTTTGTTTTCTGATTGAATTCCATTATCCCCTCCGTAAAAGGTCAGGTAATTCCAACAGGTCCTAGATAAGAATAATTCTCTCTCCGTTTGGAATTTAGGGAATTCAAACATTGGAATAAAATAAAAAAAAACATGCGCATTGAGAATTCACCCACGATTTGGTGAATTCCAGAAAAAATATCCCTAATGGTGGGAAACAAATATCCTGGAATTTGATATATGTACATATGATTAATGTTTTTTCATTCCAATATTAGAAACAATTTTGATGGCCGGCATGTTATTTAAGATGTAGGTCTGAGACGTGACGTAAAAAAACTATGAAAGTATGATTTCCATCAGCTGAACCCTAAGGTAAGGGTAGGTGGCTTAAAATGGATTCATTTATTGTGGAGTTGTTCAACTGATTTAATTTTTTTTTAAATATTTGGAGTCAACTAGTTATGGCTCAAACTCATTTCAATGCTTGCTTGCCTTATTGGACTGAGCTTTTACTAAATCTATTTTTATTGTTATCTGGTTATGTTGCTATTTTTAGTTAAATCGATTTTATTTTTGAACTGTTACCACCTGTAAAGGTTGTTTATACGCATGTGTGAAACGTTGCAAGCACGTCAATCAAAGAATACCTGCTTTTTGAATTTCAATTCTTCATGTGCTTGCATCACAATCAGTAATTGTAATGTGACTTTGAATTAAACATACATATTTTTAAAATTAAGAACATTTTTTCTCTTTATTTACTTATCAGAACACTGCTGTATATAATCGTTTTCGAGGGTAGGTGAATTTTTTTTTTTTTTTTTGTAAGTATGATTTGTGCATCTTTGATTTAAAAAAACCAGGGTTTTGTGCATCTTCCAAAAAAGTTCTTGTCTTTAAACGGGCATAAATATCCTTCTTTCACAGAGAAACTGAAAAAAGTGGAATGATACGTATAATTTTACTTATTTTTGCTAACAATGTTCTTATTTAATTTTTTTATGAAAATTTAAGTAGTTTTTTTTTCAACAAAAACTGTCAGCTCTTAATATTTAACAATAGCTATATTTTATTATTCCCTCTGTATGAATGTTAGCTGAATGACATTCATATATTTATACATTAATACAGGCTTTACAGTGACAACATAATAACCATATAAAAAGCTTTTTGAAAGAATGTAATTTTTGCTTTAAAAAGAATAATAAATACATCACATCATCATTATGGCTAAATCATTTTGTTGCCATACCACAAGTATCAGTATTATTATCTTTTTTTAAAGAAAGTTTGTCTGTTACGCTGAGTTTTCACTTGGCAAGAAAGCTATAATAGATTGGCTGACCACCCTGCTAAGCTTGAGAATACAAAAGATGTCATAGTTTATAAATGAAAAAGCATATTTCGTAGTGGCTTAAAGACTTTCCAAGAACGAAGCAAAGAAAAAGTGTGCTCAACTTCAAACATAGAAAATCAATTGACAAATCAGCGGAAAAAAGTTACCTTTCCCAATCGTGAAGAGGGTAGGTACATCACATAAATGCAATCCTTCTTGAATTACTTAGTGCATAAAATGTTTGGGCAATTAAGAAGTTTTTGGAGCTCAGTCCAATAAAGAGCGCTTTATCCGGCTCCTTGTCCTTGTCCTCGGAATTGTATTGAGGACTTGTTTTTTTAGGTTGCGTTCGTGTATCCGGGCAACTCTGCTCAACCATGTAATGTAAAGCATAGTTTTGAAACACCTACCATCTGCAGTGCTGAGTTGAACAAGGTCACCACAACGACATTTAGATTTGACAATGATTGCCGGCAAACACACGGAGATTAACAGGAACCGGAAGGAAATTAATTAAGGGAACATTAAAGTATTTATTCGATTTTTGTGAGTTTTTTGTTTCGAAAAAAGTACATAAAATTGTATTCAGAGAAATAATTAAAACACCAATTTATTTTTTTAAGATATGTTTGTGTGATTTTTTTTTTTTTTAATCGTAGGAAAGGTTCTTAGAACGGTGTTTTCATAACGATTTTTTTTTAACTAAAAAAAATTATCAAGAATGCAAACTTAAGTACAACAATAACCTACATTTAAAAACACAATAAAAAAATAAAATACTTGGAAATATTAATTAAAAAAAATTAAAAAACTTATTAAAAATATGAAAAAATTAAGTTTTCGAAAATATTTAAAAAAAAACCGCTCCGAGTTTCGGAGAAAAATAAGCTTTTGCTAAGCGGTTATATAATTCTTGACTTCAAAATCTATGAAAATTGCCACAAGTCTCTAAGGCACTTCCATTTAACACTTTTTAGCTGTCATAAACTGAATGAAAAACCATTCCAGTTTTATAGTCCACAAGAACATTTCGTGGAACCGGACGAAATTGGAAGTGATGATCCAAGATCCATCGACTGAAGAATTGTTCCTTGCTCCAAGTTGATGAAAGTGGATGAAAGAGAACTAGATGTAGCGGTTTTATCTTGCGTAAAAGGTGCTAATGTCTTTCAACCTCGAGGAACTAACTTGAAGCATGCATCTCTCTTCAAAATTGTTAACCGGTTTTTCAACAATCATATCAAAAATGAGATCATCAAATGGACAAATGAAAATTCAAATGATGTCTACAAAAAGCTAAATGCAAATCGTCAAGTGCAACGTGTTTGGAAACCTCTAAGCAGCAATGAATTGCAAGCCTATTTTTGAGTCTTGTTACATATTGGAGCCTTGAAAGATGTTCATCGTCGTTTGCGGACATTGTGGGACCCCATCAGGAAATATGCAATGCTTGGAGCAGTGATGAATCTTACACGTTTTGAGATGATCAACGCCTTCCTTCGTTTTGATGATTCTGTTTGGTCGTCGTAGACAAGCTTCAGCAAATTGAATAAATTGGCGTTGGTGAGTTATGTCTCAAAATCAAACAAGCAAGAGGTTTTGATTTCTACGCAACATAACTCTGAGAAAGCCATTTCCGGTTGTCAAAATAAACCGGTAATGACTTGATTACAACCGCACCAAAGGTGGAGTCGATGTATTTGACCAAATGGTATCCATTTATTCTTGCACACGTCAAACGAATCGCTGGCCGATGGTTGTATTTTACAACTTACTATAGACGTAGCCCTAGCAAGCGTCATCATTCTTCGAAACTTCAACTAGAAGAAACAAACATTTATTCATAAACGACAATCTTATCGAACTGGAGGAGGAGCTAATGGAGTCGGAACTGAATGAGCGTTCACAACCTACGATATGCAGTAAGAAAGACTATACTTTGGTTGCCCTCCGCATTATGGGAAGAGTTGGGCCGGTCTTACGAAGAGTCACCGGGAGGCTTCCTTATATAAGAGCAGAAGAGAAGAAAAGCAGAACCACCTGCGAATCTTGTGAAAGATATTGCTGCTTTGGCCACACAAACAACATTATGTTTTAAATGTCTCCGAGAAATCCAAACAACCTCTAGCTAAATATAATAACTAATTACTAGAAAAATATGGCTTTTATTATAATTTCAGTAAGCCGTGTATGGATTATTTTGAGAAAAAAATCGCAGAAAATTCTGTAAAACTCATATTATCATTGAATTATAAAAAAATAATAGAAAATTTAATTTTGTTCACTGATTATTAATCCCAATGCGAAAAAATAAGAAACAAAAAAGTTATGGGTTATTCAAACATACTCTGGGGTCCAAATGGACTCCATTATGTAAAGGAGGGTTAAGATAATAAATAATCAAGTCAACAAATTTTCGAAATTGGATAGACAGATGGATGTAGATTTTTAAACATTTCATAGAAATTTCGAAAATATTTTCAGAATTGTAGAACGTGAATTATGTCTTCCGGGGTTGAAACAGAAACATGTTTTTTAGTTTTAAATAATGGTTGGACAAATGGAAAAAAAAAACAAATTAAAGTCGAACCCATGAAATCAATTTAAATTACTTATTTTAACTTTGAAATGATCTGTAGTTCATAGAATATTAAAAACAAAAATCAGAATTAATTAAACAAATCTCTACTTTAGGAAAGTATTGAAATATGTAAACAAATAATTGTTACTTTCGTTAGGTCCTGATTTTAAATAATAAAGATACTTATTTAGTTTGTTAGTGTTTATTTTACTCTAACATTATCTAGTTAAACTAAAGACTGGATTTTATTTATTTATTTATTTTGCCAAATATATAAGTACATTTTATATTAAGAGTTCCTTCTGTTATATTCTGTAATCATTGTGTCATATTTTTTTTATTGAATGAGTAGACACACACAATGCGAACCTCTCATTCAACCCCAATTCTGTCAAACAATTTGTACAATCGTTGTATCGTGTATTCACCGCTTTACTAGATGAATGAAGGCGAAAGTTTTATCAAAATATAAAAAGAAATTGTCAAAGCTAAGGAACGGAAGCTTGCAAAGACGATCATGGGTATATCGTAGTAGAATCAGAGTCGATTCTGAGAATATGGGACAAAAACGCTGCAGGCTGCTTTAAAACACAATTTGTCCGGGTGTATGCATTAACGAAAAGTGGAATATTAGATACAAAGAAAACAGCGAGATGGGCCAACCAACAAATTTAAAAGTCAAAAGACTTAGATGACTGGCTGATATAGAATAAATGCACCAATTTTTATAATCCCGCTTTTTTAAAATGCCACTTTTTATAACATCGTTTTTTGTTTATAATCCCGTCTCTTATAATCCCGTTTAAAGAAAATTAAACCAACTAGATTTGATTGCAAAAGTGGGATAGTAAGAAATTTAAAAACAAGTAAAATAAAATGAGTAGTGCCCCGTGGCTTAGTGGTTAGTGTGTCGGACTGCTAAGCGAAAGAACCTGGGTTCAAATCCAGCTCATAGCCACCTTTTTTTCTGGGGTACTGCCTCTTGCGAGGAACTGACAAAACCTCCAAGAGTAAAATTTGTCTCGAAAAAGTGCATCTCATGTAGCCGTTCGGACTCGGCGGTAAACTGTAGGTCCCTTCCATTCTTGCAAATTAACAACACACACACACGAATGGCTGAGAGTATAAGTCACTAGGCCATGGCTCCTTAAGGAGCTGTCGCGCCAATAAATTTATTTATTTATTTAAAATAAAATGAGATTTTTTAGTTAAATTCCTTTTTTTATTTTAAATAATAATAAATATTACATTACTAGCATGTGTAAATGGAAGCATGCTTCCCCCTGCAACACCCTGCCTGGGATCACTTTTATTTTAGTTAATTTACTAGAAAACTGTATTTTTTTTTTTTTAAACGAGCCTCACATTGCCTAGCTATTGTGGTTTTTATCAGAATAGTTGAAAAACATCGCGCGATTTGAAAAGTGGAAATGACAGTGACCATAGAGAGGGGGGTTGCAGGGAGCAGCACGCCCACCAATATCTTTATCACGGTTTTTACCCCAAATTTGGGGACTTCTTTCATTGTTGAATTTGGGGACCTGTTTCATTATGAAAAAAATTCCAATTTGAAGGATTTGGGGACTTATCCATCCCATTAAATAAATCCCTAATTTTGGGTGTTTATTTCATATGAAACAAATCCCACTACCATACAAATTTTGGGGGGGTTATTTCCTGAAGCTGGAAAAAAGCGTGCTAAGGAACAAGAAAATCCGAAGAAGCCTCTATTTTAAGAATACTTTCTTGGACCAAGTGGAGCAAAAGCAATTCAAGTCAATAGATACCGCCATTTAGAAGGAGATGCCCTGACAAACCAAATTCAATGACATGTCACGTTTCAACAATATAAATAAAATAAAGATACCCCATTTATTTTTTACAGAAAACTCTATGTTACAAAAACGACACTTACAAATGTTGATGATTCATTCGTAACATAATAATGTTAGTTTGCCCTATAGCATTTGTTAAAAAAAAATGTTTTCAAAATATCTACAAGAAAAATGTTTTATGTAGCACTCTGCAATGGCTTATAGGAATTATACCAAATTTAATATTTGCATGCCAACATCGAGTATAACATTGTTTTTAGTTGCGATTATAGGTATTATAATGCAAGTTATGCATTCGTGCAGATTAAAAATTTTGAGATAACAATCAAACATGACATTACGATGATAGAGAAACATATTTGAGTTACTGCCAAAATTCTGTCCGTCTGTCTGTATGTCTGTCTGTCTGTATGTCTGTCTGTCTGTCTGTCTGTACGGACGTATTTTGGACTGCAGCCTAAACGGTTGGGCCAATCGTCTTCAAATTTTGAACTTAAGGTTATTTTGACATTCTACAGAACAGTTTTTTTTAAATTTTTTTATTTACTCAAAAATTAACGGTACCTCTCATATAACCGTTATGCAAACGCTTATTTTTCTCGAAAACTGCTCCAAGAAATGTTATTAAAAAAATCAGTGTAGGTACTACTGTACGTATGCATTATATTTTGATGAAAAAAAATTTAATATTATTGGCTAAAAACGGTACCTTCTATTGGACTGTTTTTTTTTCTTTCCACTTTCTCGAAAACTAAAGATCCGATTATAACCAAAATTGATATTCAAGAAGCTGTAGGTAGCCTAAGTAATTTAGCATTATTTTTTCGAAAACTTTTATTTTGTATTTTTAATATTTTTTAAAATTTTTTTTTTTTGAAAAATCAATATTTTGAAAACGGGTAAAAGAATTTTTTTTAACTAAAGATCCGATTAATTTAAAAAAAAAGTTATTGAAAAAACCGTTTTATTTAAAAACAGCACCTACAATTTTGAAAAAAATTACTTTTTTACATTTCCCGTTTAAATTATTTTATCCAATACAATTTAACGTACTTTATTCGAACAACCAAAAGTCACAAAAATCGAATAAATGCTTTGATGTTCACTTTAATTTTCTTTAATTTTATTCTACAATGTGACCGCACATATGAGAAAATACATGCGATCCAGTCGTGCAATTTATTTTTTTACAAGTTTTTAAAAACTTTATTGTTAAAATTTAGCAGTCAGCTCTTATACTCAGTCGGGTCCGTTTTTAAGAACTATATGGGGGTTTTTAGAGTAATTTCAAATTCTCAGCTTGAAAGTTGGGCTTCAAATTCAATTGGCCATTTCTAGAATGTCTATATTTTTTAATGATGTAGTTTTCAAAATCTAATAACAAATCAAAAAGATATAATCCATTGAATATTTTTTCATAGCTTAGTATTTTATCTGTTGGCCAGTATGGACAAGGAAAACATAAACATTAAAACATTAAACACACAAAATTACGAAAAACCTTTAGTTTTGTTTTAATATTAATGTTCATATATGCGACGTACCTACATTTTTTATAATATCTTTTCCTATATTGTCAACCTTAAAAAATTCCATTCTTGGTTAACTTGCTCGCATATCAAACCATAAATCACCATGATAGAGAACAACGTTTGAAATTCAATTTTCTATAGCAACTTCGTGCAAATGTAAATCAATTTCGCTTTAAACTTCTATCGGGTTATTTCCGTAAATATTTACATTGCCATCACGGAATATCTTTTATAAGCTGGAGCATAGAGCACAGCATCCCATTATCTCAGCTAAATTGTGTTTGAATTTTCCATTTTATGAATAAAGTCTATAGTTTTATATTAATGGTGCTAAAAGTTTCCTCGCGCGATAAACACCCTTGGAACTGCACGCAAATAATTTAAACTGATGGATCCAGTAAGCGACACGGAAATCCGACGCTGAAATTGGTTTATTATTATTAAACGTATGTTTTTCTTATTTTTTTGTTCAACTTTGTTCGCTTGTTTAATAACAATTTCAGTAGGGAATTTAAAAAAAAAATATTTAATCACATTATAAATTTGAGGTTTATACATGCATAATTAAATACAGGTCTTGGTTAAGGCAATACATTGCAAATGTGAAGAACGGTGTAGCAGTGTTGGGACCAGGGGACCAAGAAACATGTGCCCTTCAATGTTATTCCATATTTATTTAGTATTATATTTTTATGTTAGTTGATTCATTAAGAATTCCAGGATGATACAAAGAAGTCATGCTTCGGAGATAGAATGCAATAACTTAGACGATTTAAAACATTTTAGCAAAGACATCGACAGACACGATTCTCACTAAAAATGTTCTTAATGTATAGCCAAAAAAAATTAAACAACTATTAATACCTATTTTAGCCACTTTTGCGTTTTTAAATATTTAAAACTGTTATAATCAGTTAAAACAGTTTCTTGAGACAGTAAACATCTATTGCAAGACTAGATCGCACGTACATAAGGTGAAGCAAAAGTAATCACCATATTGGAAAACGCTTTAACCCTTGGAAATGGCGGCAAATATCAGTTCCGTTTCGACATTTGCGAAGCGAACAGATGCAGAATAAACGTCAATAATCCAGTTTTATTTGTATCATAAAGCAAGTTTAGGATTCGTGAATATAAAAAAAACTGAGATAACAATCAAACTTGACATGTCATAGAAGAGCCTAAAAAATATTAGTGACACAAGATTTATGTCTCGTCTGTCTGTCTTGATGCATTAACCAGCTGCAGCCTAATTGCTTTAAACGATAACCTACAAATATAAATTTGGTACGTGTGATTCTTTTGGCATTCCTCAAAGGGTTTTTGAGATTTTATTTTTAGGGTAAACTATAACGGTACCTGACATATTATTATTTAAGAAAAGCTTATTTTTCTCGATAACGGTTCCAACGATTTTGATGAACATTTTTGAGAGTAACGGTAGTTACCTTTCATGATCTAGATAGCCTAATTAATAAATTACCTAATTCTGCATGCTAACATTTTGAAAAAAAATACTTTTGCTCCTGTTTTTTTAAAGAACAATGTTTTTAAAACTAATCGAAAAAAAAATTATTTTAAATTTTATGATAAGCTACTTATTAATAAATTTTAAAAAATTGCATACCAAGATGTCGAAAAACATTAAAAAAAAATTAAAATAAAAAATAGGGGATTCACTTCCACAAATTTTGAAAAAAATTGTTCGTGTAATGGCTTTGTCAGAAAAATACTAGAGGGACTTATCCTGAGAAAGCTCCATCATTTTTTGTCAGGGAAAAGAAAGTCATACCTGAATGTCAGTATGGTTTCCGAGCACGACACTCCACCATCCATTTGCTTCTTGGACAGTACTCCGACGTGACAGACGGACAAGAAAGAGACGACAGTTGCCTGTTTACTGGACATCGAAAAGGTCTTCGAAACAGTTTGGATACTTAGATCTTGGTAAGTTTAAATGCCGACTCCATAACATATGCAACATCCCTTTCACCGGAAATCGCAGCCAGGAGAGTTGAAGATCACATAAGAAACTTGTGGGACTACTACCTTAAATGGGGATGGAGACTAAAGATAAATAGCTTATCTACTTTAGAAACCCTACAGCAGCAACAAGATGTTGAAGAGGTGATAATATCAGTATCAAGCTACCAGACAATCACTGTATAGGACAAAGACAAGAGCAAAATACCTTTGAGTGAATTTCACTAACCGCTTCAAATTAAACAAGTCATTTATGCTTAAGAGAGCTAACTTATACGCTTCTTAGAAGAAGAAACGGACTAAGCACAAATACTAACCTCCTCAGTTCTGACGTACGCTTGTCCTATTTGGTTCACCATATCACCAACATATATGAAGAAGATCCAAGTTTTTGAAAAGAAAATACTCCGTAGCTATACAGGTCTAAAACGAAACCCCATTACAAGGAAATATGTCCCAAGCAAAAAGCTATATGAAGACACCAAACTGATCCCAATAAATCAGTTCATGACACAGCTCTCCAAAAATATTTTGAGGAACTCGGAGAACCACACCAATTTGGAAATCTAGCAACTACTCCAGCAACTAGAGCCCAACCATCGCCACCTCAACATTCGAGCCATCACAGATGACTGATTCTAGAATATAATGAAAAATGACACAGCCCCGTTCTACGAGAGAACCAGCAATGGACACAACCGAGGATAAACAATACCACATCCTTACTCCAATTTTTAAAACCAAACCAGACAGTACCTAATTACAAAAAAGAATTTCAATTAAAAGATTACGCAAACAAAAATATGATATAAGTAAATAGATAATATATAATATAGCATTGTATAGTCATCTGAAGGACGTCGGGCCCCTGTTGTTGAGCCGACATGATTTATTTTAGTTATTAGTTAGTTTAAGGCAAATTGCACATACATTTTAACAAATATAATAAAAATAATCTAATCTAAAAAAACCGTACTAGGTTTTTACTAAGAACAGTTTAGTGTTCTGGTTTTAACACTTTTTTATTTGCATGAACGGATAACTGATGACCAATAAAAATAATTTAAAAAAATATATTAAATGAGGAAAAAATATCAATTCATTAAACTTTTACATTTTTAAAGGGAAAATTTAACCTACAGTTTCTTCATTTTTGGGCTGAAGCTTACATAGTTAGTTTTGCATATCTTTTTCCATTGATCAACGACACTCCCCCCCCCCCACAAACAAAATTTCTGAATCCGCCTATGGTTATATTAATATACATACAGATGTTCTGCATTGAAATATTTCATTATGAAGTCTATAGTTATGTTAGTTAATTAGCTTATAGTAAGCATCCTGTTGCTTGAAGGTTTTTGCATAAGCTCTGCTAATGGCCTTTGGCTATTTAAAAAAGTAAATGCATAATTCTTATAAATTTCCAAACAATTAACTTTGGTCGCCAAACAGAAAACTAAGGCAACAAGAACAATCTATTTGAAAGATTTCTTCTTTAAAAGTTCTTTTCGAATAGCTATTTACATTATCTGGAGCGTGCAAAATATTTAGGTTTTTCATTACTTTTTCCTACGTTTTAAAAGTCAAATAAATTGATAAGATGTTTAAAACTCCCTACGCATGCATTTCAATATTCAGTAAACACCAAAGGGAAAACAAATAAAATATATGCCAATTCTAATTCTTGACACCTGAATGCTGATTCCTTTACTCACCATAAACGGATATAATTATGAATTTGATTTGTAGGTATGTATGTAAACCAACAAATACTAGTAGAATTATCTGTTTATCTAAAATGTTTTAATCAACTTCAAATGAATTAATACCACAAAGCAATGAAACTGAATTGAAATGACCCATCTTTCGAGTAAACCTGTCCACTTCCACAATCCTTTTACTGTTTTACTGCCTCATCGAATATAACAAAACAAATATTCATTTAAATTCATTACCAAAGCATGTCCTTCCCACAAATTCGTATACATACCGTTGTAGTCATATTTCCGCCGACTAATGTTGTATTCACCCATTGCTTTTGTAACAATCTGGTCAGTGTTCACTGTTCAGTGTCGTGTCGGATAGCAGGACACGATACAGGATACAGTGTACTTCAATTCACTTCATGCCACAGTCCATTTGTGATCTGTTAGAATGCTACCCACTTAGCAAACATGAACCTTGTTATTCAATTAATTGGCAGGGAGAGGGGACATGAGACTTGTCCTCTTTTTACTACTGTTTTCGAATAACTTCATATTATTTTTTTGTACTCTTTTATGCAAAATTGGGCATCATTCGATGTAATTTGAAATAAAATAAAATGGGGTAAGTAGAAAACATACATTTAACGTTAAATCGTTACCTATACCCATAATAAATACATAAATACAATTCTTGTAATTGAATGCGAAAGAGTTGTTTTAGTTCTATAGGAACATTTAAGTCTTTTAAACACGACTTTAGTTCTGGGATAGAAAAGATTAGTAGAATGATGTTACTTGTGCCAATAAATGTATTTATTGATTGATAAATTAATTGTTTAGGGTTTTTCTTATGACACCAAAAAGTTTACTTACTTTTCGTCTGTTTTTTATTAGGTAGGTGAAGAGTTTTTCTCCAGTTTTCACAAAGTTAGTTTTAGTACGGGAGCCCTAGAAAAGATTTCGGGATTTACTCGAGCGCGGCAGATTAACATAAAGGGAGATACGCTCCCTCATCAGGCCGACGATTGCCTACGGATGCCCTGTGTGGTTCAATCTCTTATGGAAAAGATTCGGGTGTTTGAGCGACAATGTCTTCGTATCTGTCTAGGATTACACAGAACACTAGAGTCGGAGTACAAATAGTACTAACTTTTTAATTAAGCTCATTCGCGGACACATGACCTCGGCAAATGACCAAATCTTCAGGGCTTACTACCCCCAAGATGAATTTATTACTCGTCAAGTAATATGAGAATAGCGATGAGTAAGCTTGATTAAAATACTTTATTTGAAACGTATAACTTAGTTACTAATACATTAGACAATTTCATAAGAAAGGATTAGAGGTATTTGTCGCGACTGAACCAAAGTGTAGTACGATGTGCGTGACTGTAGCGGAGTTATAAGAATGCTCCTCTGGTAGTTTATCCAGTGGTATTTATATTGTGTGTGTACAGGACTTCTTGTTATCTTCTGGAAGTGGCGTACGTGATATATTGGTAGTTTTTGTGATGTTTGGTTAATCTACTGATTATGTTCTATGGTTCCTCTAGGGTCCGTATGCAAATACTCATATCGTCTTGTGACTTTCCTTGGTATCGGATGTAAATGTGCTTATCTGGTTGGTGCTGTTATCTTTGTTTAAAGATGACCTCATCCACTTTTGGGTGTTGTGTTGTGTGTTATTCTAGCGAGAATACTCCTCTTTGGGTAGGTTGTTGTAGTGGGACCATAACATATATATATATAATTGATTGCTGCTGTGCTGTTCTAGGTTTAGGTAGATTTAGTTATTTTTAGTTTATTTTATAAGTACTTATACATATGAAGTTAGTTTTAAGCAAAATATGATCTGATGCCTAGTTTTAATTTTTTTTTCTGGGGAAAAATAAAATCGTTAATGTTAATTTTAATTTAAGTTATTCTTAGGCCGAAAGTCAATTAATGAAGATAGATAGTAATTTAGAGCGCCTGTATTGGGCCAGTAAGTTATATATATGCTTAACTATGTATTAAAGCTATTTTTTAAATTTTTTGTCTAGTATGAAGATAGTTATAAGTTATTACAAAAAAAAAAAAAAAAAAAATCACACACTTTTTTCATTCCTACCACCTAATATTTAAAATCCACTAGGTCCCAACGACGCTCGAGTAAATCCCCATTTAGCATCGTGGGCTCACCTACTATTTGGAGTAAAATCTGAAGCTTTATCACAGAAAAACTTAAGATGTTTTTGAGGTTCTAAGATTCGAATTCAATTTTGTATAGCAACAAATGGTGATATCTTTTAGCTTTAGGCTCAGATTCCTTGTTGTAGATAGCATATCATGCCATTATGGTACCAGTAATGTTGCAACTCTTAATTTTAAATACTTTTGAAAATTAAAATCATGAATGTCTAGACTGATAAAAAAAATCTTAATCAACCTGGTGAGATGATTAAAGCAGTTAAATCTGCTACCAAATCAATATATATATAAATAGCATATCATGCCATTATGGTACCAGTAATGTTGCAACTCTTAATTTTAAATACTTCTGAAAACTAAAATCATGAATGTCTAGACTGATAAAAAAATCCTAATCAACCTGGTGAGATGATTAAAGCAGTTAAATCTGCTACCAAATCTTTATTTAAAATAAAATATTGGGTGAAAGTCTTGAATATTGAAAACATGCAATATTTTAAATTTTTTCCAATCATCTGCAAAATGACCATTGTTTATTCAATAATTAAACCGACATGAAAGAATGTCAAGAGAACTTGCTCAATACTTTAAATAAAATAAGAAAGGACATAAGAACTTAAAATGTTTTAATGTTTTAATGTTGTGTTGTAATGTTGTGTATTATGGTGTTAAAGTAGTGAGAGTTACAATACTTTTCAACAGTAAGAGAAACGTATTTGCCAAATGTTAGTCATAAAACGTTGTTTGATTTATAAAATGATTGCAATAAAAGGTTCTCAGTGCACTAAGCTTTTCCTCAACATTATAAAGATCATGCCCATCAATATTAAGAACTTCATCTACACTATAATTATTAGCAGGTGCGATCCAGTAGTGGTTTTTTTTACTCAAAATCCTTGAAACTGGAATAATTTACGAAAAGCCCCTAACAAAAAATAGATCGATACTATAAAAGTTAAAAAGCCGTAATTTGTTTTGCAATCACAAAGACCGACTGCCCTTTGACCAATAGCAAAAGCCACAATGAAGTGGCAAGCAATAACAGTTATGTCGTCGAATTCGACATTTCACTCTATTAACAGTTTCCAAATATTTATTTTAATTTGCGTAATTAATTTTTCCAATTACCTGTGGTAAAAAGGAGAAATTAAAACAAAATTATAAAAATGAAAACTATTCTTGCATTTTTTATTTCTATTAATACCTGATTGCAATGTAAACATAAAAAAATTAATGGTTTATGTTCTGCATTGAATGAACCTATGTATGTTCATATAGATATGTATAAGCAACTATATTCATCGAACATATATGTACATCTGTTAGCGATTGAGTTCTGTAGATGAGGACCACAAGGTATTAATATTACGCATTTTATATTTTTTCGCATTTATATTCACTTATTGGCCTTTACCACTAAAATTAAATAATGATAAAATATTGTTTAAACAGACTAGAGTATTTATTTTTTTTTTATTAAAAAAGGCTTAAAATTCCGAATTTTGTGATCTTCACTAAATCTTTTAAATGTTAATTTATTGCACTTAACCGCTTTTATTTGTTTAAAGTTTAAATAAACTTAATAACTATACTCCAATTGTGTCCAAGTGAGCTACGAAAAAAACGCCAATATTTGCTGGACTTAAAGCCTTAGAGAGCTATTTCGAATCAATAATAATTCAATATATCCATATTTCTATATAGTATATTTAGAGTTTGTATTTAAACCTTCAATTCCTTTACTCTTTTCTTTTTTATTGACCGATGCTTGGTCTTTTGCCTCAAATTATAAGGGTGTTGTACAAAATCCCCCGCTTTAGTTCTTAAAACTGCCCAATATGACTTTATTGCACTTTCAAAAGCACAAAAAAGTCCAAAATGTTTCAACATTGGTTGGGAGATATTGTCTTGGGTATTTTTGCCCTGGGGGATCTTGATGTTTCCCACTGCGCGGCATTAGAAAGATAGGGATGGGAAAGACAAGAAGTGTCGATTAACTTAGGTTTTGAATGCTTGCAGATCAAAATTTCAAGGAAAAATCTCGCCGGGTAAACCAAATTCGTGTTGTTCGGTTAAAAAAAAGAATACCTATATTTCACAGTACGTCCAAAATTGGGCTCAAGGGTGAACTGATGAGCATTCCTTGCTAGGCGGGTATTCCGGGAGAAACTTTTAAGGGGAGGAATACTTCGAGTGAACATTTTTTATAAAAGAACCGATAAAATTTGCGAACCGATAAATTTGTTGTTCGAGATGGGCAATTGTTTCAGCGGCAGTTCTATTTCCTATCAATCTTATTGCTCAATTTTGTAATCTGTCAAGCAGGTGAAGCGATGTTTGAGAAGCACCTGCCCAGAAATGGCAGTTATACTCGAGTTTAGGCCGTGTAAACGCTTTATAAATTGTAGCCAGATCAGAAGGAGAAAAATACTTCTTTCACCGATGCAGAAAACTAAGCACTTATCAGCAAATATATGGTCATTCCAACGGGTGTCGTCGTTGGCACACATACTGAGTACTTCCAAAGGCGAAGGACGTGAATTATCGAACGAATATGAAAAGCTGAGGGTAGAGTCGTCAGCAAAACAGTTAAGTGGATTAGAAGTAAAAGACAGAAAATCTTTTATAAAAATGAAGAAAAGAGTCGGAGACAGAACGGAGCCCTGGGGCACCAGCATATATTTTGTGGAAATCAGATTTGAATCCGTCCAATACAACTTGTATTAAACGGTCCTGAAGATGGCTTCTAATCCATCGAACAAGAATATCATCGAGCCCAAAAGCACGCATTTTCGATGAGAGAGCTTCATGCCAAACTCTATCAAATGCCTTAGAGATATCAAGAGCAATAATCTTACTCCCTTACCAAAGCGATGTAAGGATCTGTTCCACTGTTTCGGTGAGATATGCCATTAGACCACCAGTGAAACGGTTGCTGCGGAAGCCATACTGAAGTTCATGGAGAGAAGCTTTCGATTTTCGAGATATTCCTTAAGCTGACGGTTAATCAGGTCATTTCCATGACCTTAGAAAAAGGAATGTTAGTGCTTTGTTCAGAATAAAAAAGTGTCCATGGTACACAGTTGAACTCAAGAGTGCAACAACTTGGCGGCAATACTTTCTTCCATAATCAAGCAACTTCAATTATTCGTTTGTTTTTGAGATTTTAGCAATAAAATAGGAAGCGAACAAAAAATTACATTATCAACAACTTTACTTATACATAGGTTAAGTTAGCTATTTTTTGTTTACAAAAACTTTAACATACTTACAATTGTAAAGCATTTTATAAAATACTGAAAAAGACATTGTCTTACTGTATTGTTCCAAATAAAGAATTGAATTGAATTGAAATAAAAATCATTTTCTCCATTCTCAATGTCTTTAAGCCATTCCCAGAAAACACAGCCGCAGATTTGATAGAAACAACAAATGTGAAATTCCTTGTTTGAAGTAAGAAGCATGTGTCAAAAAATCACAAGGGTACGATCTATTAACTGGTTTTGATTTGAAAGAAATGCCGTCAATAGCCTTAAAAAAAACTCTAATTTATAATAAACGCATGCTTTAAACTATATATGCAACATCATTGGAAAATTGCAGAAGTCATTGTTTTACCTAAACAAGGTAAGCTACCAACAGAAGTAACATTTTACAGAATATTATACTATATCACTTATACCAATCATGGCAAAAGTTTTCGAAAAACCGCTCCTGAAAAAGCTTAGCAAAATAATAGAAGATAGAAGACTAATTCCGAACCATCAGTTTAGATTTAGTAATAAACATTGACCAAGTGCATCGAATTACGGATGTTGTGGAAAAGGCATTTGAAGAAAAACAGATGTTGCTTAAGTCTTTGACAAGGTTTGGCACTTGGGACTTGAGTGCAAACTACATAGGGACCTTCCCCAGCTATGAAATACTGAAATCCTACGTTACGAATCGACTCTTTAGAGTATGGTACGGCCAAAATTACTCGAAAACTAAAGGTGGTTGGGTGCTGTATGAATAGGGTAGGCACTGAAAGGCATCAAACTGGTGATGCACAGTTGCTGCAACTATTTCGTACACATCAATTGTGCTTATTTTACCTCACCGCGGTAACCACCGAGTACTGGTCTGTCCATCCGGACATTCCTGCTAAACTTATAAGCGCGAGTGTTGAACACAGAAAAATAGCAACACTATAATGCTCTGCTTTAATGACTGTTCTGATCGATTCGCAGAAGTCTTGCACGAGCCCCTCAGAAAGAGGACGTACGGCGGATAAGCCCAACCAATTGGACCAACGGTGGCGTGAACAGTCAACGAAGCAGACGCCCTAATGAGCTACTTCGACGTATTTGGAGATAAGGTCATTGGGACAATTCAATGCAAGTCAGGGCATTGAAATAGAGATGGTGGCGGATGAACCTTTAATGGGACAACGGCAGCGCTTATATCCCCGAAGTAGGTTACTGACTCCGGATTCTCCGGTTCCTTTTGTCCAAGGAATCCAACAAAGGACCTGAACCTCCAGGTTTGGGTTTGTGCGTGGGGTTAACAACCCTACCACGGAAAAAAGAAAAAGTTGCGAAGCGACCAATAACCTCGGTAAAGGACGGACTTACTGTTGACGATCCGGAAAAACGAATTAAGGACAACGACCTTCGGATCTGCACGTGGAATGTTAGAACTCTTAACAGATCACGTGCAGCCAAACAACTAGCGGAGGCCCTAGACTGCTAGAGGACAGGAATTACTGCCATCCAGGAAGTGCGATGGAATGGGCCGGGTAAAAGGAGGATGAAAAACTGTGACGTGTACTACGGTGATTGTGCAAGAAGACCACAGCGTTTATTTGGGTGCGGATTCGTCATAAGCGGTAGACTTAGGCAAGAAGTCTTGGGCTTTCGACGCGTAAGTGAGCGACTTGTGATAATCCGTATAAAGGCTAAATTCGACAACATTAGCCTAATATGCGCTCATGTCCCCACAGAGGACAAAGATGACGCCACCAAGGATGACTTCTATGAGCTCCTCGACAAAACCTATGAGCAATGCCCTAAATACGACGTTAAGATGGAAACTACCCAAGAATTTCAAATCGATACCCACCACCTCTTTATTGATTTTAAGGCCGCGTACGATAGCATTTATAGAGACGAGCTATACAGAGCCATGTCAGGTTTTGGAATCCCCACAAAACTCGTCCGACTGTGCAGGATGACGATGGAGAACTCTCGCTGCTCCGTCAAGGTTGGTACTGACCTCACAGAAGCTTTTGATGGCAAAAAAGGATTCCGGTAAGGTGATGCGCTATTGTGCGATTTCTTCAACTAAATTCTTAAATAAAAATTATAAGAAACTCGCAATTCAATTGTAGTGGGACAATTTTTTTCAAGTCTGTCAGCATACGCTGACGACATAGACATTATTGGCAGAACTCGGCGAGCTGTCACTGGAACGTTTGCTAGCATTGACGCTAAAGCGGCTAAGATGGGACTAGCAATAAGGCCAAAACGAAGTACCTGCTGTCCACAAAAACACAATACCGGCGGATTGGACAAAATATCACAATAGACAGGTACAACTTTGAGGTAGTTAGGGACTTTGTTTACCTCGGATCCGCTATAACATCTGACAACATCTCGTCAGAAATAAAGCGAAGAATTACTCTTGCCAATCGCTGTTTCTATGGGCTAGGAATGCTATTGAGTAGCAAAGTCCTCTCTCGAAAGACATAGGAGACTCTGTATAAGACCCTAATCATCCCAGTCCTGCTCTATGGCGCCGAGGCATGGACTCTATCTAAAGCGGATGAAGATATCCTTAGTCGTTTCGAGCGTAAGATTCTTCGGAGGATTTTTGGCCCTATCTGCGTTAATGGGCTTTGGAGGAGAAGGTTCAACCAAGAACTATACGAGCTGTACAGCGACATTGACCTGGTCAAAAAAATACGCATATCACATTTAAGATGGCTAGGTCATGTAGAGCGAATGGACAACAATGGACAATGGCTCGCAGGATCTTCGATTCCATCCCAGAAGGTAGACGCAGTCAAGGAAGACCTCGCCTTAGGTGGCGCGCTCAAGTGGAGGACGACCTCAACCAACTTGGAGTGCAAAACTGGAGGCAGCTAGCCAAAGACCGAGCTGGCTGGAGAGGCATGTTGGTTGAGGCCCAGGTTCGTCCCAAACTGTAGCGCCCCCTAAGTAAGTAAGTAAAGAAAATTGAAGCCGGTGTACGACAAGGAAGTGTCCTGGGACCAACCATGTATCTTTTATATACAAGGGATATTCCAGTGGACAATAATGCTATCGTGGCCTTTGATCATGATCCTGCAATATTTTTGCCAGATAAATCCGTTACGAAGGCTACACACACAAATAAATTGCACCACTGGGTGGCACGTACTTGCTTATATGTAAAATAAAATTTAAGAAAATTTAAGTTAACATTAAAGCATTTATTCGATGTTTGTGACTTATGATTTTTTGAATAAATTACGTTAAATTGTTTTGAGTGAAATAATTTAAAAGCCATTTTATTTCTTTAAAAAAGATTAAAAAGTGTGAATTTTTTTTTTCAAAATCGTAGGAACGGTTTTTAAATAAAACGGTTTTCTTTAACAACTTTTTTTTTAACATACATTTTAAAACAAAATTAAAAAAAAAATCAACAAACCGCTTTCAAAATATTGATTTTTCAAAAAGAAAATAAAAAAAATTATTAATAATACAAAACAAAAGTTTTCGAAAAAAAATTAATGCTAAGTTACTTGAAATATCTACATCTTCTTGAATATCAATTTTGGTAGTAATCGGATCACCAGTTTTCGAGAAAGTCGAAAAAACCGGTTCTATGGGAGCTACCGATTTTAGCCCACCGTATTAAATTTTTCTTCACCAAAATATAATGCTTACCTACAGTAGTACATTGATTTTTTTGCATAAAATTTCTTGGAGCAATTTTCGAAAAAAATAAGCTTTTGCATAACAGTTATATGACAGGTTCCGTTAATTTTTGAGCTAAACAAAAATTGAAAAAAATCCTCTGTAGAATGTCAAAATAACCTTAAAGTAAGGTAAGATTCCCACACTACTTGGTACCGATTCTTACCGAGTGTCTTTTGAAGATTTTCATCGGATAAAAAAAAAAGTTATTTTTTAAACAATAAAAAATCACAGTAATCGAATAAACCTTTATTATTTTATTTGACGACGTGACCCTTCATAAGAGTAAGCACAATTAATTTGTTGGGATTTGTTTTTAACTGCAAATAAAATTCTTTTTTCAGATTGTTTTAATCTATTTAAAAAATAAGTTGACTGTTCATTGCCTTAACATTATATTGATTAAATTAAGTATGCACATATGTATGCACAGTCTAAAAAAACTTCAATTATCTGCTATAAACATTTCTAACAATCTATCAATACGTAAATAGAAAAATACACAAGTGTGGCGTACTTGTTTCGCTCTATATGTAACTATATACTTCTTTATATACAAATTTTGTAGGTACCTCTGTGAAGAATGCAAAAATGTATATATTTTATTGTCTACAGTTTTCATCTACTTCGTAATTAAATTTAAAAAAAACTTTGTTGAATACGTTAAAATATGTTTCATTAACTTAACAACATGCGGTGTGCGGATCCTGACGTACAGTGCCTGAGGGAAGATTGTTCCACAAAACACGAGAAGGCTGGAGTCTGCGAATAGCTTAATGAGATAATATGCAAAACAAGAGTTTGAAAATGCAACAATAACTTATATGTACCAACCAGAGCTTTTTGTGTATCAATGGAACATTAAAAAGATGCACATGAGTGGTTAATTTTTCAACTAGAGCACAATATTCTGACTGCATTTAAATTAGTTTTCCAATTAAATATATATATATACATTAAAATATGTACACAAATGAAAAAAATTATACGTAGCTATAACTATTTTGTAAACTACTTAAACAATTTAATAACAAGTGTTAGAAATTCGAATTAAGAATTCGAAAATTTAATATTTTAAGAGCGTAAAATATTTGGAAAACCAAAAATATAGAGCAGTCCCATAACCCTTTGGTCCGCAAATAAAATAAACCCTCCATGAGCAGCCTTTCGTTCAACGACAGTGAAAAACATGATCGTGCTATCTTGGTTAAAAATAATTTTTTTTTTAAATAAATTTACTGGCGCAACAGCTCCTTAAAACATAGTGACTTATACTCTCAACCATTCGTGTGTGTGTGTTGTTAATCTGCAAGAATGTAAGGGACCTACAGTTTACCGCCGAGTCCGAACGGCTACATGAGATGCACTCTTTCGAGACAAATTTTACTCTTGGAGGTTTTGTCAGTTCCTCGCAAGAGACAGTACCCCGTAAAAGAAGATTGCTATGAGCTGGATTCAAACCCAGGCTCATCGCTAAGTAGTCCGACACACTAACCACTAAGCCACGGGGCTTGGTTGGGAGCGAGAAATACGATTCACCAACAGATTTCGACGGGCACGCGCACAACAACAACCACATTAACTCGTTTTTAGCTTTATGATCGATCGAGCTGAATTCCAGACTATGGACATGAAAGTGCACAAGCCACACCCCTTTTCATAGTGTCTTTTTTTTTATAATTAACGCGCGCACAAGGGACTATTTGTTTCCCTTTTAATGTAACACACTGCGCGGGCATTAGGAAGATAGGGAGGGGAGAGATAGGAGGTGTCGATTAACATTGGTTTTGAATGTTTGCAAATTGAAATGGCAAGGGAAAATCTGGCCGGGTAAACCATTCCAAAGTCGTGTTGTACGGCTAAAAAAAGAATCTCTATATTTCACGGTACGTCCGAAATTGGGCTCAAGGGTGAACTGATGGGCATTCCTAGCAAGACGAGTATTACGGGCGAAACTTTTAAGGGGAGGAATGCAGCTGGCTACCTCGAGTGAACATTTTGTATAAAAGAAACGATAAAATAAGGAAAGACATGAAACATTGTGTCAGTGTTCGAGAGGGGCAATTGTTTCAACAGCGGTTCTATTTCATATCAATCTTATTTTGTATTCTATCAAGCAGGTGAAGCGATGTTTGCGAAGCACCTGCCTAGAGGTGGGAGTTATACTCGAGTTTAGGGCGTATAAACGCTTTATAAATTGTAGCCAGATCAGATGGAGAAAAATACTTCTTACACCGATACAGAAAACCTAAGCACTTAGCAGCATTCTTAGCGATTTCAAATATATGGTCGTTCCAAGGGAGGTCGTCGTTGACACACATACCGAGTACTGAGAGCTTTTCGGTTTCTTCGATGTAAGAGCCATTCATGGACATTAAGGGTTTGTTAAGTTTTAACGAGAGAAGACAGCATTGAGTTTTCGAAGCATTAAACTCCACACGATTCCTATTACCCCATTTGACAATACTGTATAAATCGGAGTTTAATGAGCTTAACATACGGCACCGTTGCAATTGTACGTCCGAAGGCGAAGGACGTGAATTATCGAACGAATATGAAAAGCTGAGGGTAGAGTCGTCAGCAAAACAGTTAAGTGGATTAGAAGTAACAGACAGAAGATCATTTATAAAAATGAGGAAGAGTCGGAGACAGAACAGAGCCCTGGGGCACACCAGCATTTATTTTATGGGAATCAGACTTGAATCCGTCCAATACAACTTGTATTGAACGATCTAGGAGATAGCTTCTAATCCAACGAACAAGAGTATTATCGATCCCAAAAGCACGCATTTTCGATAAGAGAGCTTCATGCCAAACTCTATCAAATGCCTTGGAGATATCAAGAGCAATAATCTTACTTTCACCAAAGCGATGTAAAGATTTGTTCCACTGTTCGGTGAGATATGCCATCAGATTACCAGTGGAACGGTTGCTGCGGAAGCCATACTGACGGTCATGGAGAAGCTTACGATCTTCGAGATATTCCTTAAGCTGACGGTTAATCAGTGTTTCCATGACCTTAGAAAGAAGGGATGTCAGTGCTATGGGTCGATAGGAGGAGGGGGAGGATGGGTCACCTTTCTTATGGAGAGGCTGGACAAATGCTGTTTTCCATCTTCTGGGAAAGATTCCAGAAGAGTAGGACCGATGGAAAAGCTTACGCAGTGGCTTTGTCAGTGTGGAAGAACACCTCTTCAGAAGAATCGGGGGTATACCATCCGGGCCAGCGGATTTGTGTATATCGAGATCTTTGAGAACTCTTGCTACTGTACGAGTGCGGAAAAAAATCTGTCCCATGGAAAAATTTACATTCTCAAGTACAGGAGGGGCAACGTTGCTGTGCTGCAGCGTGGAGCTGGCAGCAAAATGGCCGGCGAGCAAGTTTGCCTTCTCTGAAGAGTAAAGAATTGGTTTGTTATTGTCGATGAGCGTTGGAACCGTAGATGTTGAGGAGTTTTTAATATTTTTTACAAATGACCAAAAATTTTTGCTGCCTTTGGGACACTGCAGAATTTTTTGCCGTAATTTTTGGTCATGCAAAAATTTGGTTCTTTCAATAACGTAGTTGCATGAGTTTCTTGCTTGTTTGTGCTTTTTCCGATTTTCCTCTGTAGGTATGGCTTTGTAAGAACGGAAACGTACTTCTATGAGCCTGATAGCTTCTTTACACTCAGAATTAAACCAAGACTTTTCTTTAGGTTTGATGCTTTTTACTCTGTTAGGAATAAAAGCACGCATCCCTAGAAGAATCACATTTGTGATCATTTCAGCACTGGCATCAATGTCACTATCGAGGAAGCATAGTGACCAGTTAAAGAGGTTGAACTTTCAACCACCTTAAACCCACCTATTCTACTAGTGAGAGTACCAGAAGAGAATTTTATTAATTACAGAAGACTGGATATTGAAAAGCTTCAAAGGGACGTTGAAGATAGCCGCACCTTGCCTCCATCTAACAAAAATCTACGCAATGATGAAATTGATAGTACCATCGACTGCCTCGAATCAGCCCTTTCCTATGCGCTTGAGGTTCAAAAAGTACCCAAGATATCAGTATCTCCTGGAGTATGTGCAGAATTTATATTCTCATAGGCAAAGGCTGAGGAAATGTCTGCAAAGAATCCACCATGGAGAACTGAACACAGTGAACGTTGAATACCAGTCCGTCAAAACCGAACTTCAATGTGTGAATATCATATTTCGGAATCCAATCTAGCACTACAATAACATCCACTTTCAAAAGAGGTTACAAAACATCAAACCAGGAACAGACACATTCAAAGAACTAAACCGTCTTGTAGGAAAAACTCAGCTGTTACCCGATGTTATGATTAAGGAGAATATCGAAGTGATATCTACACATGACAAAGTAGAAGCTTTTGCCGAATATTTTGAATAAACTTTCACACTCATCCAGCAGACTCTGCTGACTCTTCTCCTGCAAGTAATCAAAGGGACATCGTTAAGTACTGCAATCTGAATGCAATTATCATCAATTCCAAGCCAAAGAACTTCGCCGGACCTTGTGGAGTCTCATACTTCTAGCAATCATCATTAACAACTGCATCAACAACTGCTACTTCCCCCAAAAGTGGAAACTGGCCAAAATCGTTGCAATACCTAAGACAGGCGCCAGAAAACTAATTTAACTACAGAACGGTATCCCACCTTAATAACATTAGCAAGATTCTGAGGAAGTCATCCTCAAGCGGTTTAGAAAATATAGCAATGATCTCAACCTCATCCCAGACATGCAGTTTGGCTTTCGTGAAAATCACTCGACACTGCATCCATTATTGAAGGTCCATTCCAACGTCTGCACAAGCACAGCCCTTAATAGTCATCGTGCCACCTTTGTGGAAAAAGCATTTGAACAGCGTGTGGATTGGAGCCGTAATCCATAAGCTTAAGTTATTTGGACTACCTGCATCATTAGGAAAAATGTTGTTTTCTTTTCTTTATTCCAGTAAATTCTTTGTCCAAATAGAAAACTGAAAGTCATCAATGAAACACATCAAGCCGGAGTTTCACAAGGTTCAAAACTAGGACCTTTCCTTTTAAACTTGATGACATCCGATCAGCCCATTCCAACGGACACGAAAACCTACTCTTCGCTGATGACTCACTTACCTACGCCTCCTCAATATCTCCACTATTGCAGCCCGAAAAGTGAAGAACCACATTACCAGACTTTTCGAATACTACAGAAAATGAGGAATCCGGATCAACACAGCCAAATCAGAACTAATGTGCTACAGAAGACCTGCCAACCATAGCCGTATCCGTTCTGCAGCAACCTGTAGAAGCGTGTCCTTGAAGCTCCCTGATGGATCATCAATAGCAGCTAAAAGGAATGTCAAGTACCTTGGAATCAACTGCAATTAGCTTTTTAAATTCAACCCGCACTCCAGGGCAGTGCTTAAGAAAGCCATCGTGTACACAGATTACTGAGGAACAGAAATGGTTTAAGGATGTCAACGAAACTACTAATTTACAAGCAATTATAAGCTACATTGTTAACGTGTGGTTTACCATCTCCAAGACAGCGATGAACCAACTCCAACTATTCGAAAGGAAGATTCTAAGGATATGCACCGGACTTATATTCAATCACCAACAACAAAACGACTCTATGATGAAGCCGAAAACAAGCCACTTGACCAGTTTCGGGTCGGAACAACCCGAGTATATCGAAATCAACTGACCTTTAATATAATTTATATGTACCTTAGTCAATAATTAAATATATGATATTTATCTGGTATAATTAATTGTATAGCGTTAGGCCCCCTATGTGCCAACAAACAAAAATCATTATAATCAATATGTATGCATAGTTTTAAGAAAATTTAAGTTGTATGTATATATTATTCATTAAAAAATCTTGAATCAAAATAAAGTTTTTCTTTAAAATAGAAGAATAACAATAAGATTCAATAATGCGGGCAGTAGTGATGCACTGATAAGAAGATGGATGTTTGCAAACCTAGAGATCGTGAGTTCGATACTCAGGTTGGGTAGCACTTTTTCAAACTTTGGGTGCAAGCTAGAGCCGTTCGTCGGTTTTAAATGAGAAAATAGTTACCAGAATTCTCGATCTGCCCCCGAAAAATACCGTGGAGCATCCAGTAGCATTCTAAAAAGGCAATATACCTCTACCTTAGTTAAATATTAAACTATTATAATACGCGTTTTTTAACGTCACGAAATATCTAAATATATTTCACAATAGTTTTGATGGTTCTCTTATCTTTTAAGTTCCGATGATATTGTTACTTTATTTCAAGCTTACGAACCTCAATAAATTTGCAAAGACTCGCGACAAGTGTTATCGGAAAATAAAAACAGATGTTTGCCAGGAATATCTTACATTTAAATGATTTATATCAAGGACCCATCCCCATTTGCAACCCAAATTACTATACAATTTCCCATTCCATTTATGTTATAATTCAGGTCATTTAAGGCCCAATTTATCTCAAAAGATGTTGGTCAGGGACGAAATCATCTTTGGTGAGGAAACTTTTTGTGATGGAACGCCATGTGTAATTGACAATAAGAGTGTAACAGCATTTTAGATATCAGCAGGTACTTTGAGCAACCTAGGAACAAGAACAATTCAGAAGGCGAAAATAGTAGAGAAGAAGAACGTTACAATTCAACATCTCCACAAGGACATAGAGCACACAATTCCCCTTTTACAATTCAAGAGTATAATAATGCGATAACCAGCACACCCGGCCATAAACCTGCCACATAAATGTTGACACAAAATTATGGTTCGTTGTTATTCAACATGGCACTCAAAATTTGCAGACATTTCGAGATTTGTTTGTGTTGTAAGAAAATGGTCGCGTTTCGCAGAATGGCGTCGGGTAGGATGAAAGCGTTGTAATGGAAGGGTATAGTGGTGAAAGACGGTTGAGGCGCTGATGGGTGAATACTGTTCATACTTCATAGGCGGTCAAAGTGTGTCTGAGAGCGATGGAGTAAATTTCTCTTTTCCTGGTATTTATTTTGTCGACAGAGTTTATGTTATCGTATTTGTAGATATTTCCATAGGAAAATGAAAAGCTCCGTTTCCCACAAGGAATAATAGAGATGCGACCTAGTTTCTTTGATATGAATGAAACAGCTTAATATATGTGTGTGTTTTGAAAATACATGCTTTAACTTTGACATATAAAAGATGGAATAGACAAATTAGCGTGGGTGAACTGAGTCATGATGTTTTATTAAGGATTGTTTTAATACGAAATTAAAACCACGTACCTAGGACCTTTTCTGCAATGTCGTTGCGTTAAAATAAATTAAGTTAATTAATTTTCTTATTTTATTTCAAAGAGACTTGGAAGTTTTTACAGCCAGGAAAGAAGGACTGAGGAAAGAAATCATTTAAAAATAATTAGCGATAGATTGATCGATTGATTTTAGAATGTCCTTTAATTATGTTGTTCAACTTCGGGTGGTTTAGTTGAATTTTGATTGATGACTATCAAAAAAGCAGATTTAATATTCATAGGGAAATGTCACAGTTAAAAGGCAATAAGTAAAAGAGTGATTATCAAAGTTAATTAAAAGTTGTCCATTGTATTCCTGTTTTTAAAGAGTTGTGCAAATAATTACGGATACTATATGTTTAGTCTGGTAAAATATCCACGTACATCTGCTTAGTGTCATGAATATTTTAATTTTCGCCACAATACTTCATTTGTTGAATTTTATCTCAAAGCCAAATTGATAAGGCTTATTAAAAAGCTTTTTTGTTAATCTTACTAAGAAGCTTATAGCTAAGACTGTGGTTTTCGGGGTGGGTGGCTTATAAAACAAAGTTTTAAGGCAAGGAGTTATAAGGTTAAGTTCGAAAAAGTTTATATTCGAATAAACATCCCACAGAATAAAGAAGATTGATTCGTTTTATAGCCATAGAAAATACGGTAGGTAGAATTGATTAGTATTTCCTATGTTCTATAATCTAACTGAGAAGCTTATAGCTAAGACTATGGTTATAGGGGTGGGTGGCTTAGAAAACAAAGTTTTAAGGCAAGGAGTTATAAGGGAGATTGACTCGTTTTATAGCCATAGAAAATACGGTAGGTAGAATTGATTAGGATTTCCTATATTCTGAAAGTAGCTGATGAGAAACATTGTTAATAAAAACGGACTTTGTTTTTTGAATATCGAGGACATAGAATTTACATTCATTTTCTTCCCAGTCCCTTTTATATCTTAAATAAAAAAATATTTTCAATTCAAAAAAAATTATTTCAAAATCGGTTTTTTTTATTTTGAATTAAAATCCTAGATTCAAAAATGTTCCGGGCCACATTATAAAATTAATATAATTTAAAAAAAAAGTTATCAGTTTTAAAAAAATTTGAAAAATCTAAAAAAAAGTTTCTTTTTATTACCTAATGTTTTTTATTTTTAGTTTTTTGTAAAAACTTTTGTTTGTAATTTTGTTATGCAGTTTTTTTAGAATTTAATAATTTACACCTGATTTTAAAATTTTAAATATTTGTTTTATAAGTTTTAAAAACATTGAAATAAATTATTAAACATTTTTTTATGTAGAATTAATTAAGAAACTTATTGAAATCCATCCGAGTCGAAAATTAAAAAAACCGTTGTATGAAATGTACCATTAATAGACTTTTGCCGTAAATTTGGTTCTGATTATCTGATAGCTACTACCAACAAAAAAAATTTCAAAAATTTTCATCAAAGCTGTTTTCAAGAAAAGTAAGCTTTTCCTTAATCGTTATATGACAGGTACCGTTATTTTCAGCCCTAAAAAATAAATTTCTATTTAACCTCTGAGGAATGTCAAGAGATACACACATACCAAATTTGAAAACAATCGGTTTAATCCGTTTAAGCTGCAGATCGAAATACACCCGGACAGACAGACAGACGAACATTTTTTGTCAATGACTTTTTTAGGCTTGTCTATGATCCTAATGTCATATTTGATTGTTATCTGATATAATACCCACATATACTATAACTTAAGGGTTATAAAGCAGTTAACGTTTATATCTGAAAAATTCCACTGCAGCCCTCTGAAAAATAACATTTTGTTCAAAATTTGAATACGATTGAAAGTCTTGTAAGGGAATATAAGGATACTGTTAACTTATTTTAAGCAATTACTTAACTGAACGTAGTATTTTTAACATTTGATTTTCTATTTCAGAAATGTCGCTTTCAAGAAATTTATCTATCAGACACATGGTAGAGAAATATGTTTTCTTCTTACTTTCAACACTGATAGTTAAAGTTCAATAATCCCACATATATGTTATTTCTTGTTAAGAAGGAAAACAGCTGAGTTTTTTTTCTTGATGACTACTTCACGCACATTTTTCAAACTATTAAAACCAAAATACAAAATAATAATCGTCGAAATATCCTAAAGATACATACTATGAATTCTTGGATGTGTAAGTTTTAATCAATTTGGCAATCAAATTTGTTTTAATCTACTTTTAATATTCAAAAAAATCTCAAATAATTGCAATCTACATAATGCTTTCCTTTGAATAGAAAAAGAAAATAGTTTCCAGTTATGGTTTAAGTCATACATGTTAACCCAAAAGGTTTGAAAACTTCTGTAACAGCTCTGATTTTTAAAGTTCGATTTTTCTGCACAAAATATTTCTGCATATTTCTTGTACTGTATAACTTGTATGAATTGCCTTTCTTGTCGAGATGTTAAACCAAGTAACATGTGTATTCTTTTTTCAGATCTATGTGCATTATTTCCATAAACCTGATGTATACATATATTTTTTTAAAATTTCCAGAATTTTATGTAAATGAAAATTGCTTTAGCATAAAAACTTAAAGGCACATGATCACGATCATAAATCCAATTTTCATTGTTTTTTGGCCCTCATTCATTTTTTCATAAAAACTATATGTGTTGGAAAATTATCTTTTAGTACGGTACTATGGTTAGGATAAGTTATGCGTATTTAAGTAGGTATCCTTGGGAGTCTATATAAAGCTTGCTTCACTAGAGTGAAAACACCTTTTAATTAGCTTTTCATCATATCCCAGACATCCCTTCTATACGGGTTTTAAGCTTTTTAAAAGGGGTGAGCTGCTTCTTACGATGCTTTATCTGGAATGGCTCTTAAAACTGAAAACAGTGGTAAAGGGTCAACATTACTTAAATAATTGCGGCATTCTATTTAGGGTAGGCTCCTAAGCAGGTTTTACAAGGTATTACACGTTTGTTATCACTAATCGGGTGCTTAGCGTTTACTAATTGTTTTCATGAACTAATAACTACCTTCATTCATCTGAAGTGGATGACTTTTAAGAAACGTGTGAAGGATTCCTTAGCTTAGTTCCTTGTATTCCCACGCCATTGCTATTCTTGTTTGTTTTTGCTGTCATATTTACATATTCCCGAATGTTCCTTTTGTAGAAAACATTACAGAAAGAATAGCACCAAAGGGAAAACTTTGTATAGTGCCAGATTCTGGGGCGATGAGAAGAAAATATAATCGGATTTAAAAAGGACTCTTCTGTGTTCTTTTTTAAGAATTTAATGTGCATAGAAAGACCATGAAACCATTCGTCCGCAATGTTTTTCCGGTTGGTTTGTTGCTGGTACCATGAAAATGATAATTTTACTTGCAAGAAGATGAGTTATCTCTTTGCATTTATCCATCTTTTGCGTTGAGAGTTTTCAAAGTCAATTGCTTGGTTTTAAACAAATATAATGGCCCTTTAAGAAAATAGCCCTTGTCAATTGATGGTATCTTGTTGAAAAGTTTTTATAAGACTTTAATTTTTTTTTCTTGGAAAAATTCATTACACATATATTGTTTAGTCAAAAATTTATTAAGAAAATTGTATTCACGACGTTACTGCCGCTTGTATTGATTTATATCAATTTCAAATTTCCTTGCTTTAAATTAATAATAAACTTCGTTTTTAACATTTTTTTTAAATGTAAATTAAAGACAGATTTCTTGAAAAAATATGGATTGGGAATTAAAAATCTGTTATATGTGAACTTTAAAATAAATAAGCTCAATTTATTTTGCCAAAAGAAATAATGAACAAATTAAGGAACGGGAACATTAATGTCATTTAATTCTAGATCGTTGATCGTTTTGCAAAATTGCATTAATTATTATATTCAATGAATATAAAGTATTCGTACAACAGATTGCGGGCAGATTTACTGAATACTTTACGTGAAAAATTGGCATTTACATCGATATAACAAGATACACTATGATACATAAAAAATTAACACGTACAGCTCAGAACTACAAGCCCAATAAATTTTAATAAAAAATGGGTATACGCCACAGTGGCCACTCATAAATAGTTTTTTTTCCTTTTTAATAACTTATTACATTTAATTTGAGAGAAAAAAATTCAACTATAATAACAATAACAAAGCGAGGAAAAAATTACAATCTTACGGCTACATTTCTTTGTATAGTTTCTTGTAACTTTATACACAGTCTTGGTTTATCAAAACAAATTAATTTAAACTTTTAAGAGAATAAAATTCGATGATGGCGTATTCCATTTTTACTAAGAACCGTTAACAGTTGTGGTTTTGACACTTTTTTCTTTCTACGTTAGTGTTGCTTATTTTTACTTGCGTTTATAGGTACTATAAGACAATTTATGGATTCGTGCAAAAAAAATTCTAACAATCAAACACGACATTACGATGATAGAGAAGTCGAAAAGAGTAAGTCTGTCTATTCGCACCTATACAGCCTAAGTGGATGGGCCGATTTGCTTCAAACTTGGTAGGTATTTAGTATATCGAGGGTGTTTTTCATTTTTGCTGTAGGTCGAAAAATAACGGTACCTGTCATACATTTTTTAACTAAAAAAGTTTGATTAGTCGAAAACGGCTCAAACGATTTTGATAAAAATTTCTGGGTGCTAGTTTTTTACAACAATACATCTTTCAGTTAGAATGAACTTTTCGAAATTTGTTCAACAACGGTACCTCTCATAGAACCTGTTTTTTCAAATGCGGTTTTATAGTAAAACATTATCCCGATTTCAATAAAATTTTGCACGCAGGAAGTCATTTATAATTTAATTAATATTGCATTTAAAAATTTTCAAAAACTTTTTTTTTTTATTTATTTAAATTTTCTAAAAAAAATAGTTTTTGAAATATTTTGAAAATTGATTGAATTTCTTAAATAATTTTCCCAAATGAAAACTACAGATTTCCTTATAATGACCTACAAAAAAATTTTAAATATTTTTTCGAAAAGTTTCAAAAAAAAACTGAACTGGAATGATTTTCAATATTTTTTTTTCCTCGATAGACATTTAGTTTTCAAATTTTATTGTATACTTAGATTTTCCGAGAAAACTTAAACTAATTAAAATAAATTGCACGACTGGATCGTACGTACTTGCTCATATGTGCGGTCACATTGTAGAACAAAATTAAAGAAAATTAAAGTGAACATCAAAGAATTTACTCGATTTTTGTGACTTTTGATTGTTCGAATAAAGTACGTTAAATTGTATTGGGTGAACAAATTTAAACGCCATTTTATTTCTTTAGGAAATATTAAAAGCGCTTTTAAATAAAACGGTTTTTTTAACAATTTAAAAAAAAATAAAAAAAATTATTCAAGAATACAAACCTAAGCACAAAAGTAGCGTATATTTAAAAACAAAATTAAAAAAAAATTCACTTACTCATTTTCAAAATATTGATTTTTCAAAAAAAAAAAAAAATTATTAAAAATACAAAAAAAAATTACAGCAAAATTACTTAGGCTACCTACATACTCCTTAATATCAATTTTGATTGTAATCGGATCACCAGTTTTCGAGAAAGTCGAAGAAAAAAAACGGTACTATGGGAGGTACCGTTTTTAGCCCACGATATTAAATTTTTTGTTCACCAAAATATAATGCATACAAACAATAGTACACTGATTTTTTTAATAAAAATTCTTGGAGCCGTTTTCGAGAAAAATAAGCTTTTGCATAACGGTTATATGACTGGTACCGTTAATTTTTGAGCTAAAAAAAAATTGAAAAATCTCCTCTGTAGAATGTCAAAATAACCTTAAGTTCAAAATTTTAAGATGATTGGCTCAACCGTTTAGGCTGCAGTCCAATATACATCCGTACATACAGACAGACAGACAGACAGACAGACAGACAGACAGACAGACGGACAGAATTTTGCCAGTAACTCAAATATGTTTCTCTATCATCGTAATGTCAAGTTTGATTGTTATCTCAAAATTTTTAATCTGCACGAATGCATAACTTGTATTATAGTACCTATAATCGCAAGTAAAAATTAAAGAATTTTCGAAAAAAAAAAATATTTTTTTATTTTAATAAAGGGTGCTTTTTTAGACATTTGGTTCTCAATCTGGCAATACTTTTTTCGGAGTTGGTCTTTTTGACAGCTGTCACTTGATTTATGCTCAGTTTCGTTTACCATTTCATAATGAATAGACCTACTTCTGAACAACGTTTGCAAATTGTGCAAATTTATTACCAAAATAATGATTCGGTTCGGAAGAGCAGAGTATCGAAGAAGACCCGAATGAGTCCATCCGCCATCGCGCGCAACAATTGGAGCTGTACCCATCCACTTAATGGAAGATTTTGCGGAAGGATCTTGGTTTGCGGACTTACAAAATCCAACACGTGCAAGAATTGAAGCCGAAAGACCATCAAGCGCGTTGCACGTTCGGGGAATGGGCCCAAAACGAGATGGCAACCGATCCCGATTTTCACAAAATTGGGAAAATTGGGCCTACTTGCCCGAAATCATTTTTAAAACATAATGACAAACCCTTATCCTTATAATAAAGCTAAATTCTTGGCCGAAACATTAAATTATATGCGTTTTATTTTTTCTTGAAAACCACACTTCTAAAAAACGTCCTTATATACATATATGAAGCCACTAAGCAATTATATAGCATAGGACCAAGTTCGTGCGACCCAGTGGTTAATTTTTTTAAATATTATTATTTAAATATTATTAAAAACAACCTGGTTAACCATTATGAGAGTGAAGAAAATATAATTATTTGATCTTTTCATTTATTGCAACGACATTGATGTTTTTACTAGATACCGTACATTTTACAGTGGAAATGTAACCTTTGTATTATTAATATTCCTTTAAATATTTGAACAAATTCACAATCAAATCTAAAAATACAATGTTGCTTTTGCCAAAGCTATCAATCAATTTTAAAAATCTTTATTTGACCGTTTACCTGGTTTATTTAAAATTGTAGTCTTTTTCTGAAAAGAAATTTTTTTTATTTGTTTTTTTTGAGATTCAAAATCCTCTGTAATGTTGTACGAACTAAAATAAAAGGCACGACTGGGTCGCACGTACTTGCTCCTATGTGCCAATCCTTTTTAAGTGCAGGTGTCTTTTTGACAAAGATTTTATTTTAATGTTTTTTTTTTGAGTCGCATTTTCTTTAGAATCGGTGTGGTTTGAAGCCCGAAAGAACATGCGTCACGACAAAGGGATAAATACATAAATATATATAGGATTATTTGCTTTTGCAGTTTTTTAGTGTACTATCTTTCCACTTGTTGTTTACTGTTTATAATATAATTTGCTATTGGAAAGATATAAAGGACTTTTTTCAGTTTAATTTTCATTTTGGTATGGAAAAATTTGAACAACTGGCATAAAGATTCGTGGGAATTAGCAGTAGGGCAATAATGCTAGGTATAGGGACCTATATGAGTAGGTCCCAATAACAATAATTTACTTTTTGAAATCAAATTAATTAAAATAGCTTATTTATGTTTGATGGATGGATAAATGTATGGTATGGTTAGGTATTAATGTAATTTATTAAGGAATATTAGGTACCTATAATAAGACTGGAAGGAAGGTAGGTACTAAAATTAAGATAGACATTCCAACTACTGTGAAGCGCGTGGGTATAGACAATATTAAAAGTTAACACAGTGGTTTTGTTTATTTATAGGCAGGTGTAAACTTTTGTTTTCTTGATTGAAATTTTTGCATTCAGTAGTAATCGAATAGTTTTTTATTTGTTAGTTGTTTTTGCGTGTTTATCATATTCTTCCTTATTTATTCTGTGTGCTTTTATGATGACGAAATGCTTTAAGATACGTAGGTATGTATGTACGTTGTCAACTTCTTTTATTTGACTAATGGCTAGGGCTTAGCAGAGCAATATGAAATAAAATTTTGGGGAAAATATTAAACAAATGAATTTTTTATGAAATCAAAAAAAAACACTATTCATAACGTTTTTTGGAAAAAAATGTTGTAAGCCATCTTATTTCTTTTGCTGTTTTCTATTTTATGAATTTTTCATTTCAAAATCGTTCGACCATTTTTTTCAAAAAAATATTTTTTTTTGAAAAACTTTTCGAAAACATATTTAATTTTTTTTTTTGAGTATGTCAATTTAAAGCAATCTATAGTTTATACTAGGAGAAAAAAAATAAAAAAAAAATCTATGAATTCGTTTTCCAAATATTCAAAAAACAAAATATTTTTTTTTAAAAAATATTAGAAATTAAAAAAAATGTTTTTAAAAATTTTAATAAACAATATTATTTATATCATAAAACACTACATATTTTGAAAATTTCATCAAAATCCATCAATTAGTTAACGAGAAAGTCTGATTTAAAAAACCGGTCATATGGGAGGTACCGTTATAAAACTTTTTTCTGAAAAATCAATTAAATATTAAAAGACAGCTTTTGCTTCGAAAACACCATTAAGAAAGTCTTATTAAAATCGTAGGAGCCGTTTTTGAGAAAAATAAGTTTTTCATTAAAAGTTATATGGCAGGTACCGTTAGTTTTCTAGCTAGAATGCCAATTCGAAAAACTGTCGGGTAGAGTACTCTAAAAATACTATACCAAGTTTGAATCAAATCGGCCCAATCGTTTAGGCCGTAGGAATCGATACGGACAGACAGACAGACGGGCGGAATTTCCGGACCCACTTTTTTGACTTCTCTCTCGTCATAATATATAGAAAGTTAATGTTCCGCTAGAAGAAATTTTCCTATCAACTGAACTTTGTGAGCTTAGATAGAAGTCCGCAACATACAAATTTCTAAAACTATCAATATAAAGTTATCAATCTGTTCTTTAGGGCATATATTGCTAGACATAATCATATAAAAATTCATTGGTCTGGTTAATTTTCCGGTTTTCAAAAGTTTGTCATTCTTTTACTTGTTGGCTAAATTCACAAAACCTCTTCAGATGGTACATGCTATTTCAATTTCCCTTATTTTCAAAGTTTTCACAGACTATTTGCCTTTTTACCATTTTAAAACACTCAAGGACTCATCCCTTCAGGAAAGGAAAACAGACTTTCTGAAATAGTTGTGGTTTTGTTGGCAAATCGAATTCTATTGGCTTGATGCTCTATGCTGCAAAGTTTCAATGGAGAATTCGATGACTTTATGGAGTTATTGGAAACACCAATAAAATACAACAAAAACTTGGTTACATATGTTTCATGGAGAAACAAATGGAAGTTAAAATATTAAATGTGCAATAACGCATCCATATGAAAAAAAATTATTTAAAAAAATCAGGAAAAAGATAACGTTTGGTAATATTTTGTGATAATTTATATTAGTATTTTCCCTAGCTTTAGTACTACCGATAATTCAGATATAATGATTAATGGTGGGCAGTGTAACTTGATTATGGAACAATCAACATTTCAAAAGGAATGGTTCAAGCTTTCGTATACTTAATTGTGATACTTGCAAGCAGACAAACATCATCGGTTGTCGACTAGTATCTAATAGGTGGGAGCTGTAACGAATCCAAAGTGGCATTTAAGTTTACCCCGTTCCTTAATCCTTATTCAGATTCCAATGATACAATTCGGTCACACAAATTCTAAATTCTGAAGGAAATTTATTAATCGAAATAAGATACCGAACTTCCGATTCAAAATCAATTAGATATTGAGATATTTAAAGAAACCATTATTAGAGGCACATCCAAGTAGGAAACGGTAGACCAAACACACAAAAGGCGTATTCATCTTGGTTTGATTACGAATGCAATAAGGTTACAAAAAAATGTTCGCTACCTTAAAGATTTAAACTTGGAAGCTTATAAAAGTTTCATAATATATTATTTCAATGCAAATGCCATGAATCTGGGAAGGTGTGAAAATGCAGCACAATTTTAGAAATTAACAAAAGAATTACACAAAACAGTTCTAATCTTTAGTTATAAACGAGTGCATTTTGAGTGCACTTTCGGCTGATTTTTTTAATATCTTGTAAACTAGATATTTCTATGATGAAACGAGATATTATAAAACATTAAATATCGCCGATTCCCGGCTTCCGTATAATGCACTTTTAAAAACAATTAGAAAAAAGTCAAGTTGTAGCTTAATGTTCAAAGGAAGAATTGACTATCGAGAGTTCAGTAAATTAGAGACTTGCATTGTATTAGCCATTTTGTTAAAGTTGACGAATATTGTGTATCCTATTAATCATGAAGTTTGAACTACGTTAAGAAACTTCTATTCATATTTCCCCTATTCTTATAAAGGGTATTTTATCAAGTGCTTCTTGACTTTACATTTAAGTAAAACAAAGTATGTTTGAGATATCATCAAAATTTGTTATTTTTTTTGAAAGGCTTATTAATGCCATTATGTGTGCAATATACCATTGTTTAAATATCCGCCACGGCACGCGCGCATCCGAAGTGTCTAATTATCCATGACTCTAGCGCATAAATCAGGATGAATTTGACTGGTGGCATTGGTTATTTTGGCTTTGAGGGCCACTGTGGTTTGTGGCCTATTTGCATAAAACTGCGACTTAAGAAAACCCTACAAGAAAAATTCTAATGGGATCAAATCACACCATCTCGTTGGCCAATTCACAAATTTACATCCTGTTGAAATCAGATGTCGTTGGTGTTCATATGATCCAATTTAGGCCAAAAGAAGTTGGTTATCATCGACCTATAGCGCTCGAGTTGATGGTGATGACCTGGACAACATCGTTTTTAAAGCAAAATGGACCCATGATGCCGCGCTTCCAAAATCCACGCAAAACAGTGACTTTATCGACTTTTTGATACTCTTATATCTCATGTGAAATGACTGAACAGTCAATTTGACAGTGTAGCTTCAACAATATGTTATAAATTCTTGTTGACTCAACGGGAGCAACAATATTTAAATATCAAGCCTTTGTATTGAGGCAAGTAAATAAATTCCAGTCTCAACATTTTAATAGCTTCACCTCATATTTATAGCTCTCGTAAATGAGATCAATCTCATTTTTCTGACTCTTATCTCATTTATATATAGGCACACGCGAAAGGGATTATTTTTCTACCCTTATAATGTTTAAACACCGTGCGAGCATTAGGGAAGAAGGGAAGGATGTAAAAGGAGATGTCGATGGACATTAGTTTTGAAATTCTGCATATAAAAATGGTAGGGAAAACCGAACCAGGTAGAGCGTTCCACATTCGTGTGGTTCGACTAAAGAAAGAATGTCTATACTTAACAGTACGTCCGAAGTTGGGCTCAAGGGTAAACTGATGGGCATTCCTAGCAGAGCGAGTATTACGGTTGAATTGTTTAAGGGGAGGAATGCAAATGGCTATTTCACTTGAGCACTGTTTGTAAAAATAACGATGGAATAGTGAAAGACACGTTACATTACAACGCTACTCAAGAGATGTAATTGAATCCGTAATATTTCTATCACCAACTAATTTTAAAGCTCTTTTTTGGATGCGATCCAGAAAACTCAAGTGCGTTATTGGAGCACCTGCCCAAAGGTGGGAATTATACCCAAGTTTTGGGCGAATATATGCTTTATATATTGTAGTCAGATCAGACGGGGTGAAGAACTTCTTGCATCTACGAAGGAAACGTAAACACCTCGCAGCATTCTTGGCGACGTCAAATATGTGGTCATTCCAAAAAGGTGGTCTGTAATGCACATACCGAGAACTGAGCGGTGGTCGGTTTCATCGATGCAAGTGCCACTCATGGATAGTGGCATTGGGGGTAGATTCCGCTTTAACGACAAAAGACAGCATTGAGTTTTTGAAGCATTAAATTCTACGCGATTTTTTATTCCCCATTGTACAATGCTGTCAAGGTCAGAATTTAATGAACTTATCATACGCTGCCGTTGCAGTTCCACATCCGTAGAACATGGATGTAAATCAAAACGAATATGAAAAGCTGAGATTACTGTCGTCCGCAAAACAATTTATTGGATTAGTTGCTTCAGTTAATAAATCATTAATAAATATAAGGAAGAGAGTCGGAGACAACACAGAGCCCTGGAGCACACCAGCATTTTTGTTTTGAATATCAGACTTGAATCCGTCCAACACAACTTGTATTGAGCGGTTCGAAAGGTTATTACTAATCCAACGAAGAAGAGAATCATCGAGTCCAAATGCATGCATTTTTGATCAAAAAAGCTTGATGCCAAACTCTATCAAATGCCTTAGAAATATCAAGTGCGATAATTTTGCTTTCACCAAAACGGTGAAGAGATTGGTTCCACTTTTCGGTGAGATATACCATAAAATCACCAGTGGACCTGTTGCTACGAAAGCCGTACTGCCGGTCATTAAGAAGCTTTCGTTCCTCGAGATATTCTTTAAGCTGAAAATTAATTAGCGTTTCCATGACCTTAGAAAGAAGGGACGTTAGTGCAATGGGTCGATAGTTTGAGGGTGAAGAAGGTTCGCCTTTCTTAGGGATGGGCTGGACAAATGCTGTTTTCCATCTACTCGGGAAGAGCCCAAAGGAATAGGACTGATGGAAAAGCTTACGCAGAGGTTTTGCCAGCGTTGAAGAAAACCTCTTCAGAACAATAGCGGGGATACTATCCGGGCCAGCGAATTTGTGTATGTTGAGATCTTTCAAGACTCTAGCGACTGCACGAGTGCAAAAAAAGATTGGTCCCATGAAATCATTTACGCTCTCGAGTACAGGAGGAGTTCTAACACCTGCTGGCAGCGTTGAGTTTGCAGCGAATTGGGCTGCAAGCAGATCTGCTTTTTCTTGAGAACTGACAACAGGAGTATCATTGAAGACAAGCGTAGGAACCGATGATGACGAGGAGTTCTTTACGTTTTTAACAAATGACCAAAAAATTTTACTGCCTTTGGGACATTGCAGTATTTTTTGCCGAATTTTTTGTTCATGTACACATTTATTTTTTCGAATGTGAACATTACAGGCCTTTCTAGCTTGTTTAAACTTTTTCCGGTTTTCCTCGTTGGTGTTGGCTTTATAATAACGGAAACTTACATTTTTTACCTGATAACCTCTTTACAGCTCGAATCAAACCATGAGTTATCCTTAGGTTTGATACTCTTCAATCTATTTGGGATAAAATTTCTCATCCCTTAAAGAATTATATTTGTAATCATGTCTGTGCTGGCATCAATGTCACTACCGAGGAAGCATAGTGACCAGTTAAAGGTCCCGAAAAAATTATTTAGACCGTCCCAATTGGCTTTCTCGTATTGCCAAACGTTTCTCCTGGGATTTTTTCCTTTAACTGGAGAGGATTGGCACGAGAAATTCGCAGAAATGACACAATGGTCAGATGTGCCCAGAGGCGGTAATACACCAATAGTGCATTTATCAGGGTCAAAGGTAGGAAACAAGTCAAGGGTGTTGGCGGTTTGACCTGCAGGAATTCGGGTTGGCTCATCAACGAGCTGAGTAAGATGGTTTAACTCAGCAAAAATCTCAACATACCTTCCTTCGGGTGTTGTCTGGCCAGAAAAGCGAAGCCAACTAGAATTGTGTACATTGAAATCGCCCGTAATAACGATTTCAGTGTGAGGATAACGGGAAACTATTGTTTGAATGGAGTCAGACAGCGCATCAAATTCGTTAGAAGTTAAAACTCTGTCTTAAATAAATAAATTAATCACATGAAATTGAATTCTGTGTTTAAGCACATACCGAATTGTGGTTGAAGTTGATATGCAACATCATGCCTTATATAAATGGCAAGGCCATGTTTGGCAAAGAATAAGGGCACTATTGAATAACCATGCAAGAAAAATTCCGAATGATCGGTATTTTCCCCGACTTGTGTCTCACTAAGTGCCAATACAGCTGGCCTGTTTATCGCAGTATGAACATACGTGGCATAGAAATTCTTCCTTAGTCCGCGGATATTCACATAGTCGATTTTAAAATCACCTACCATTCTAAAACACAAAATTAACTAGAACTACATCGGTCAAATTATCTATGATCAATGCTCTACTAAGTTCCAATTTGAACTTCACAAAACAAATTATTACCAGTGTTATACCTTCGTAATAAAGTGTAGTTGATCCTCCCCTGGTTACAAAGAGAGCATTGATCAATACATCCGATAACAACTCAACTTGTTCATGTGGATTTACCGCAATGTTCAAGTTGAATCGTCTGTCGTGATGCAGGAAAGGAAAAGATAAGGAATACTTGCTGTGTTATATCTTTTCTTGGACTATTATGTGTGCAGGCTTTTTTGTTGCATTTTTTTATTTAAATCACCCATCTGACTGTATCAATGTATATGTATGGTGGGTGGATGGTGAATGATTTGTGCACTGATTTTTGTTGTTATATTTTGATTTATTTTTCTATTTCGCGGTGGTTTCACGTATGAGATGGGAGGATTTTTTTTAGTTATTGTATAATATGGGAGAAAACTATTTTATAATTTGCTTTACACTGCAACGGCCACGTCCGATGTCTAAGGCGGGTTGATCGACGATCTAGTTGCTAGTGTGAAAAACACATTAACAACAACAACATGACAAAATATACGACCAGCATTTAACGTAGGCGTCAGCTTTTCTATCGCTCCTACTCTTCTGGAATCTTTCCTAGAAGATGAAAAACAGCATTTATCCAGCCTGTCCCTAAGAAAAATGACCCATCCTCCCCCTTCTCCTACCGACCCATAGCACTAACATCCCTTCTTTCTAAGGTCATGGAAACGCTGAATAACCGTCAGCTTAAGGAATATCTCGAAGATCGAAAGCTTCTAAATGACCGTCAGTATGGCTTCCGCAGCAACCGTTCCACTGATGATCTGATGGCATATATCACCGAACAGTGGAACAAATCTTTACATCGCTTTGGTGAAAGTAAGATTATTGCTCTTGATATCTCCAAGGCATTTGATAGAGATTGGCATGAAGCTCTTTTATCGAAAATGCGTGCTTTTGGGATCGATGATAGTCTTGTTCTTTGGATTAGAAGCTATCTTCTGGACCGTTCAATACAAATTGTATTGGACGGATTCAAGACTGATTCCCACAAAATATATGCTGGTGTGCTCCAGGGCTCTGTTCTGTCTCCGACTCTTTTCCTCATTTTTGTTCCTTCTTTTTTACTGTTTTGCTGACGACTCTACCCTCAGCTTTTCATATTCGTTCGATAATCCTTCGCCTTCGGACGTACAATTGCAACGGTACCGTATGTCATTTAAATTCCGATTTATACAGCATTGTCAAATGGGGTAATAGGAATCGTGTGTAGTTTAATGCTTCGAAAACTCAATGCTGTCTTCTGTCGTTAAAGCTTAACATACCCCCAGTGCCATTGTCCATGAAGAAGAAACCGAAAAGCTCTCAGTACTCGGTTTGTGTGCCAACGACGGCCTCCGTTGGAACGATCATATATTTGAGATCGCTAAAAATGTGCTAAGTGCTTAGATTTTGTATCGGTGTAAGAAGTATTTTTCCCCATCTGATCTGGCTACAATTTATAAAGCGTTTATACGCCCTAAACTCAAGTAAAACTCCACCTCTGGGCAGGGGCTTCGAAAACATCGTTTCACCTGCTTAATAGAATAGAAAATAGAGCGTTAAATTTAATAGGAAATAGAACTGCCAGTGAGACAATTGCTCCTCTAGAACACCGACACAATGTTATATGTCTTTCCTTATTTTATTGTTTCTTTTACAAAAAAAATGTTCACTCAAAGTAGCCAGTTTAACCTTCAAACATTCAAAAGCAATATCTTTCCCCTCCCTATCTTCCTAATGCCCCATCAGTGTGTTCTACATTAAAAGGGAAACAAATAGTCCCTTGTGCGGGCGTTAAATATAAAAAAAAAGAAAACCAGAGCTTCCTCTTCAGCTCACAGATTGTTCTAACGCAATTTAGACCACCAAATACTAACCCTAGAAATCTACTTAAATAACAAATTGCAGTCTGAAGTTATCAGATTCAGATCAAGATCAGAATTATTGATTTTAAATTTTGTACCACATAGAGCCGATCTTCAGCAAACATATAATTTACGTATCAGTAGAGAAGCCGAAAATGTTTTCCACTTTATTGCTGTGTATCATCCAATTTTACAAGAAATTCGGCGTTTATATTTCGAAGAAAGTTTTCTGTCCGTTAATAGTTTCACAGAAATATTAAATGGTGCTTGGGGTGGTTCACTTTGTATAAAGTTTGTAACCAAGCTCTGACTTATCGTAATAGTTTTTAAAAGTCAAGATTTACAACAAGTTTATTTTCAATTCAATTATGTATGCTTAAATTCATTTAAAATTGTTACTTTGTATGTTTTAAATCATCAAAATTAATTTTTTTTTACATGATAATGTCTTATAGTAGGAGAGCCCATGATGCTTAATGGGGATTCACTCGAGCGTCGTTGCGACCTATTGGATTTTAAAGTTTAGGTAGGAATGAAAAAAAAATGTATGTGATGTATACGTATACCTGTTCAACGGTGGGGGGAGCGTCTACGGGCTTTGGAAAATGTAAAAAAAACAGCCAAATAGAAATATTCGAGCGCTTTTGAAATTAATAGTGCATATGCACCACTTGTCTCTGATAACGGAGTGATGTTAATCTGCCGGTTTACATGGTGGGAGTAGCTGTACAGTACGGCAAAAAATGAAAACAAAAAAAAAGTTATTCGAACATTTTGAATTTTGAAAAACAAATATTTTTAAACGAAATGTGACAAATTAATTTTGCACGGAAAATAGCATTCAAATAAAAAAACGTATTTCTTTTAATTATAATATATATTCAGAAAAAAAATAAAAAAAACCTGTTCACTAAAACACTTTTTTTTACATAAAAAAGGGGTTTATGGCCTTACAAAAAAGTTATATGTTAATTTTTTAGAAAATTGTCCTTCCTGGTTAAAAAAGGAGTGAGAATAGACCCCCCCTTCCATAAAAATACATTCTTCACTGCAGCAGCACGCACTAAACTTTATTTATTGTTTTTTGCTACTTTGGCTTGTGCAAATTAGCAGATTATATATGTACCGTTATTCTTGAAGTATTTCCTTTAAAATACAAAATAAATTGCACGACTAGATCCCACGTACTTGCTAATATGTCACATTGTAGAATAAAATTAAAGAAAATTTAAGTGAACATCAAAGCATTTATTCGATTTTTGTGTCTTTTGATTCTTCGAATAAAGTACGTTAAATTGTATTGGGTGAAATAATTTAAACGCCATTTTATTTCTTTAGGAAATGTAAAAAAGTGTGATTTTTTTTCCAAATCGTAGCAGCCGTTTTTTAAATTAAATCAAAGAAAATAATTCAAGAATACAAACTTAAGCACAAAAATAACATATATTTAAAAAACAAAAATTAAAAAAAGAACACCTTACCCGTTTTCAAAATATTGATTTTTTCAAAAAAAGAAATTAAAAAAATTATTAAAAATACAAAAAAAAGTTTTCGAAAAAAAATTAATGCAAAATTACTTAGGCTACCTACATATTCTTTAATATCAATTTTGATTGTAATAGGAACACCAGTTTTCCTGAAAATCGAAGAAAAAAAACCGGCCCACCATATTACATTTTTTTTTTCAGTAAATATATGCATACCTACACTGATACACTGATGTTTTTTATAATAAATTCTTGGAGCCGTTTTCGAGAAAAATAAGCTTTTACATAACGGTTATATGACAGGTACCGTTAATTTTTGTGCTAAAAAAATTGAAAAAACTCCTCTGTAGAATGTCAAAATAACCTTAAGTTCAAAATTTGACGGCGAATGGCCAAACTGTTAAGGCTGCTGTCCAAAATACATCCGTACAGACAGGCAGACAGACAGACATACAGACAGACAGACAGACGGACAGAATTTTGCCAGTTACTGAAATATGTTTCTCTATCATCGTATTGTCATGTTTGATTGTTATCTGAAAATTTTTTTTTTGCACGAATGCGTAACTTGGATTATAGTATCGCAAGTAAAAATGAGATAACAATCAAATATATCGTTAAGATAATAGAGCAGCCTTAAAAAGTTAATTACAAAAAAATGCATGTCTGTCAGTCTGTATGTATAACGATATGCAGCCTAAACGGGTTAAATGATTATCTTCAAATTTGGTATGTATGGTTCTTTTGCTATTCCTCAAAAATTTATTTTAAGGGCTAAAAATAACGGTACAAATGTCATTAAGCCCTTAAAGAAAATCTTTTTTTTTTACGAAAACGGCTTCAAGGATTTTGGTGAACATTTTGAGAGTATTTTGGTAGCTTTTGGCTATCATTTTATCAAAACCGAATTTACCGGAAAAATTTATTAACGGTGCTTTAAGGTTTTTTTTTAGTTTTTGACCTTATCGGTAGCGGATGATTAATTTTTTGTAAATTTTTATATTTTTAGAGCCAAATTAATTCTAATATATTAATAACCTCTAAAAACTGCGTAATTGTTTTTAAGTTCAGACTATGTTATATCTAATTTATGTAATTGGTCTACCCTTTCAATAAAATCACGTTCATGCGACCCAGTCGTGCCCATTTTTTATTGCTATTGAATTAAAATAAAGCAGCAGCGAAATCGGAGCTCGACATCTTGTCTCCTTTGCACGAATGGATATTGCGCGGCTTACATGCATAGTGTATGGTGAAAGGGAAAATGTGCATTTTTGCGGTTGTGCATACAGGTATGAGTGGTGTATTATTATTACCTTAACCTGACGTGTTCGAGTATTTCGAACGAACATTTTTTTTACTATCATGAAGCATAATTTTTTAATTTCGATTCAAGTCGCAATGAGTGGCGCTGAAATCGCTAATTGGTTTGGATATAGAATACGAACAAACCAGGAAGATGGCCAGGTGACAATGATAGTACTCTCAATAGAGAATGTGTATACAATGCTCATGCTCGCGTTCCGGGGAACTTATACAAAACGTATAATGAAGCGTGTATGTAGTGGGGTAAGTGGAATTGTATATGGTGTGAGTTAAAGTTATCACACAGTAATTGTGTGGGAAAACAAAATGTAAGCAAAATCAGCACAAGCGATATTGTTACAATATTTTAGCGCGTGTGCTGATTCTGCATATTATAATGCAATATCATATTATTCTTGTGAACTGAAATTTGTAAAGGTTCACATCAAACTTGTTATAAATATTAGTCAATAAGCAAAATGTATCTAGTATTAAGCTGACTTTCAATCAATAAAGAATTAAAAATTATTTTTTTAAATAAACAAAGTAAACATTAAATAACTGGCGCCCGAGCAGTTAACCTGATTTTGAAGCAAGGAAATTCTTTTTAACTTTGTGAAACGGTTAAAGTGCGGTGAAGTACAAGTAAAGTAAAAAATAAACGCAATAACTGTCAAGGATAAAATCCAAAAGTAACAGACTGATCATAACTTCGTGAAGCAAATTAAAAAAGTGAAGTACAAGTTAAAGTCAGTGCGTAGTCCAGAAAATAACATCCCAAAGTTACAAACTGGTTATTACTTTGTGAAGCAAAGGCACAAGTGAAGTACAAGTGAAAAGAATTCCGGCGTATAATCAAGGGAAATCCGAACGTGACAGACGAGTGCCCCAGTAAGGCCCACCAAACTCAACGGCGGACACTAAAAAGGAGTAACACGAAGCTGTTCGATGGAGATTTATTTAAAAATTTGTATGATATCGTAAGTCTTAATTACTCATTTAATTTTTAAGAAGAAAATATTTTATATCTACAAAGTGAATATTGAAAAAATATACCAGACAAAAAGTCGTGTCTTAATTACTCATTTAATTTGTAAGAAGAAAACATTTTATATCTACAAAGTGAATATTGAAAAAATATACCAGACAAAAAGTGAAAGAAAAAAAACCATTGCAAATATAAATTAAAATATTAGATTAAATACATATAACCAAAATATAGAAAGTTATCGTTTAGAAATAAAAACGAAACATACAATTAAATATTTAAATTTAATTCTAAAATACACTCAAAAAAGAAGAAAAAAAAACAATTGAACAAATTTATCTAAAAGTTTAATCAAAAGAAGTTTTATAAAACATCTAAAATTTTAAGTTACCTAAAAGAAAAAAATCTAAATATTATTTTACAAAACCTTTCTCTTACTTAAGAAAAAATCATCAAATATTCCAAACATCTGAACATTCTATTAACTGCCAAACTATTGGGAAAGGGTAAAGAAAACATTTTTATCTATCAATTCAGTAAAAAAAAAAAAAAAAAAAAAAAAAAAAAAATATATATATTTCCTCTTTAATTTTTTTAAACAAAAATAATTCGAAATGGAAGCCAAAATAGAAGCTTTACAAGTTGCAATCACGCAATTGACAGGTGCAATCAACTCTCAGATCGAAATTACTCAAAATCTTCAGAGAAGATTAACCGCATTAGAAACAGTACGTGCGATTCCTGTATTAACACCTTCTCCACCAGGTCCTAAGACTGAAAAGGAACTGCAGGAAATAAGCAGGTTACCCGATTGCGTAAAAGAATTACATGTCTTTGACGGTAATCCCGTCCAATACATCTCATGGATTCATAATGTCGAATCAATTTTAAAAGATTATGAAATTATAAAAAATAAGCCAATCTATAGGTCTATACTCCAAAGTATAAGACAAAAAATAAGAGGCGGTGCAGATACAGCTTTGGTGTCATATAATATTTTCGACGATGATTGGTTGTCAATCAAAAAATGTCTCTCTCTGCACTATGCAGATAAAAGGGATATTCGTACCTTAGAACACCAACTAAATAGCCTCACTCAAGGTTCTTCAAGTATTGATGAGTTCTACGCAACTGTTAACCATCAATTCTCCCTAATCATTAATAAAATAAAAACGGCAGACTACAGTTTAGAAACTGTAAACGCACTCAACGAGAGCTATAGAAATCGTGCTCTTGACGTTTTCATACGCGGCCTTAACGGCGATATAACTTAACTGGCTCAAGTTCAGCAACAATGCACAGTGCTGAAGAGGATAATTCAGATCTTATCCCACACTGTGAAGCACCAGTAAATGTTTTTAAAAATCAACTAATTTTTAGTGAAGGAAATAACATGCAAATATTCGAACAACCTCACCCGAATTACCACCGACATTTGATTAAACTCCAACAAATCAATAAAGAAAATATAATCGAAGTCCTTAAACAAAAGTTGAATCCCAATATCCTTAAGTTCAAGATATAGCAAATGAAAACAATAAGATTAAAATAATTCAAAAGGAACATAATAGAGCTCATCGAAATTATAAAGAAAACAAAGAACAAATACTAGAAAATTACTTTTTTCCAAGCATGACAAATCTTATAAAAAAGTATACAAAAAACTGTGATATTTGCAATTCAAGCAAATACGATAGAAATCCCCACAAACCAGAACTCCAAGAAACACCTTTTCCTACCTATCCCTCAGAAATAATTCACATGGATATTTTTGAAATAGATCATGAAAAATTTGTTTCTTGTATAGACAAATTTTCAAAATTTTCTAAATTCTTCCACATAAAAGAAAAATCTGCATTATATTTAAGGCAAAAAATAATAAAAATTTTACACTATTTCACAGTCCCTAAAATCTTAGTAAGCGATAACGAAAGCAGCTTCATAAGTCCTATTATATCAAATTATATAAAAACATTAGGGATTCAATTATATCTTACACCCCCACAGAAAAGTGAAGTTAATGGAACTATAGAAAGGGTACACTCAACTATTATTGAATTGAGCCACTGTTTAAAGAAAGAATACCCAGATTTTACTACAAAAGAAATTATATACATAGCTGTAGATCGGTATAATAATTCAATTCATTCAGTTACGAAAAAGAAACCTAGTGACGTATTTTTAGGGAAGGCTCAAAGATTAAACTATCAAAACCTTATTGATTTTCAGTCAAAAGTAAATGAGGATTTGTTAGAACGTATAAAAAAGAATCAAAAAAATAAACTAAAAAGAGCAAACCGAAATAGACACAGACCTAAAACTTATCAAGTTGGAGATACAGTTTATGCTGCAATTAAACGCAGAGATGGAAAGCAAAAACCTCTTTTTTCTAAGGAGATTGTAGTGAAAGACAACAGGGTTACAATACTAACTGAAAGTGGAAAAAAGATCCACAAATCTCAGTTAAAAAATATGTCTCCATAAAACTATTTTCTTTTCTTCTAGGTTACTTTTATACTTAACTTCAGCTGCGGTCAATATATTCGAATACAACACTCCTTTAATTGAAGTCAAACAAGGAAATGGAAAAATATTACATGGTCATTTTAAAATGATACATGTTATTAATCTAACAAAATATGAAGACTTCATATTGAATATTAGGCCTACCATTGAAAAAGAAATAGACAAAATCAGTATTCTTTACCCACAACTTCTTAACCAACTTACAGACTCAGAGAACTTATTGCAAAAACTACAAATAAGAGTTAGAGGCAAAAGATCCATAGACTGGATAGGCTCTGCCTGGAAATGGATCGCTGGAAACCCGGATGCCACAGACTGGGATAGCATACTAAAATCTCAAAATGCAATTATCGAAAATAACAACAATCAATATAAGATTAACAATGAACTAAAATCAGTCACACAAGAATTAATAGAAAACTACAATAAAATCATTCGGCGAGAAGACAGATCAAATATAGATAAATACGAACAGATGCTATTTAATAAATTAATTATCTTCAAACAGGAACTCAAGGAAATTATATCAGCGAACCATTTGGCAAAAACAGGAATTATTAACACAAATCTATTAGACAAAACAGAAATACAAAAAATGGTTTCGGAAATAGAAACGCTTCCCTACGAAAATGAAATAGAAGCTATAGAATATGCCGAACCATTGATAATTCAAAAAGATTCTATTATGCTTTACATAATATCTCTTCCAAAAACTGTAAACAAGGTATATAATCATGTAATAATACGAGCTTCTGTAATTGGAAATAAAAGGATACATTTAGAAAGTAATGAAATACTGACATCCCACGACGAGACATTCTTTATTATGGAAAAGTGCGATTCAATAAGAAAAACTTCTTTATGTAGAGAAAATCAACTTAAGAAAGTAACACCTGACCATTGCCTGAGTCAACTCAAAAACGGATTAAATGCTTCTTGTGACTTCCAATTTTATAAAAAACCCATTATAGAATTAATAATAGATAATACTGCTTTTATTTCAAATTTTAGAGGAAATCTCAAATATAATGAAAAAACGATAGTCTTAAATGGTACATATCTGGTTCAATTTAATAATGATTCAATTGATATAGATGGAAAAAATTATTCGAATACAGAAATGACTAGTTTTCAAATTCTACCCCCAATATTAAAAGGAAATTTATCAGAAAAAAGTTTAAAATTAGATCTGGAATATTTACATGATTTACATCTAGAAAATATAAAAAAACTTAACATTTTTACAAAATTTAAAGAAATATCTACATGGTCAAATCTTCTATTATATATATTTGCATCTATAATTTGTATTGTATTAATTTATAAAAATTGGAAAAATAAAAAACCAAAGAACATTGAATTTAAACTTCCTGTCATTTTACCCCAGGTAAATGACTTTAGAGAGGGAAGAGTTATCACACAGTAATTGTGTGGGAAAACAAAATGTAAGCAAAATCAGCACAAGCGATATTGTTACAATATTTTAGCGCGTGTGCTGATTCTGCATATTATAATGCAATATCATATTATTCTTGTGAACTGAAATTTGTAAAGGTTCACATCAAACTTGTTATAAATATTAGTCAATAAGCAAAATGTATCTAGTATTAAGCTGACTTTCAATCAATAAAGAATTAAAAATTATTTTTTTAAATAAACAAAGTAAACATAAAATAACTTTAACGTGCTATATGTTGGTGTCATCCATGTTTTCTTATGACGTTATCGCGTAAAATTATCGTCCCTAAACCGACTTTACAGAAAACCATTTTTTTCAGAAAATTAAAAAATAGATTTCAAATTCCTTAAATAATATTTTGTTTTGTATTTAATTATTGTTTAAGGTATGAGTTTTCCTTCTATTATTTTAAATAGTTAAATTAATAAATATTTTGTTTTCTTCCAACTGATTTATAAAATTGTAACCACAGATGTAAGGTTTTTTTATATTTTGTATGTTCTTCACAAAAAGAAAATCATGCATTTGTTGTACAAAAAAAGAAAAGCTAACTCAAAGTTATTTTATCTTACATTTTAATTCTTGTTACTACAATGTAATTAGGAATCTGTTTTATTAGTATTCATTTACATAACCAACTATCTTGTTAGAATGTTGAATACATTTTTAATACAAATTTGAATAAGCATTCAAAACCAAAGAACGCCTTTTATTATTATAGTCTTCAGCTGGTAAATAGCCTTTAGGCATAAGAGCTAGAACTTACGAGGCAGTCGTGCATCTCAATTCCTATTTCTAATTTACTAAGGTCAAAATCAGTCATGTACATTAAAGTTAAAATTTCTCCAGTTTGCAAAAAGGGTCAATTTCAAAAATGTATCCTTTTCGAAGCGTGTACACTTTTAGTGATTGGGTTGTTTTTTTTTTGTTCGGCTTCAATTCGCCTCTGTTGAAGATTCATTAGGATGATGACCATAGCAATCAAAATGGTGAACATTCTGCCAATTATTCAATTAAAGGAGTAATGACCAATGGATTCATTGATGCGCAAATCTTTCTGCTTCACATCGTTTTTGACTTTGGGGACAAGGTCATCCTTTTTTCATATGCCCAATACAGCACGTTGAATTTCTGAGCGAAATATTTTCTAACCCTCAAGATATTCAATCAATTTACTTCTTGGTTATAAAAGGATGAAATGTCATCCTTTAAAAAATTGCCACCCTGATAAATCCTGAACGAAGATATCCGTTTCGGTACCAGGCAACCGGTGTTTTTTTTTTTTTTTTTTGAAATTTATTATAGAAAGCCAGAAACTTTTTGTATGTCCAGGTCCTTATGTTTATCGGTGTTATTTTCTTGTGAAAAGTAAATTCAGTTATTCAAGATACAGAACATCGACTGTTGTTTTATTTATTTGTTGGATTCTTGACATTGCAAATCTGCCTGTGGGAGAGCATTACAAGATACAATGGTTTTTCTTTTCTGAAACCGGCAAGGGAACTTCTATGAGCCATAACTTAAATCGTTTTCATTTCCTGGACTCTGGACTTCTTTAGGGATGTTAATGTGACGGCAGACAAATTTAATAAAATATTTATTTCTTTGCTCAATAAATAAAAGACGAAAAGCATAAAATCGGAAATTAATTTAACCTTAATACATATATCAGGAATTAATATCACATAATATTTACCTTAACAGTAACAATTTGTATGTCGTACAGGCACAAGCATTTGGAAAGGAATATGGTGTTGCTTCATGTTATTCGTGAGTATAATAGAACGAACGTGACGCGAAGGCTTTTAATCTTTGATTAAAGTGTCTATGAATTTAGTGTTTTAAGTAAATCAATAATAGAATGTAGCTCTTAAATTGCAATATTAAAGTTGATAGTGAATTAAATTTGTAAATTACAGAGTTCATTTTGAAATGTAGTAATACTACGCAATATGTATTCTTAAATAAACATAAATCTGTGAAACAAGTAAGTAACATACGGTTTGCTTTCTTTGCTTTTGAAAGAGCCATTTTTCTGTAACTGGTTTAAAAAACTAAAATCGTTGAATTTTTTGAAACAATTTCAAACAGATCCGTGTTACTATCTAATGAGCGTTCAAAGGACCGAGTATTGTACCCTCTGGTACCCCGGCAAAAACATTAAGAGAGCTGGAAGAACGTTCAATTTCCACCACGTAATGTTTTTTACCACTAATAATAAACTAACTTGCAGGATTCTAAAGAAAACCCGAATGAATTACACAGTTTTACATAAAATCAAATGATTGACATCATGATAGCATCAAAAACCATATTTTATACAAGGTGACATTTCTTTTTCTAAAGCAATTTTAAAATTTGCTTTTTTTGAACTTTACTTATGTTACTAAGCAAACTAATTGGCCTATAACTTTCAGCTTTATCTGGAGTTTTTTCTTTAAGTATAGGCAAAATAATGCTTTTTTCCAACCCTAGTGAAATTATTAGCATTTCAGACATGCATTATTTAAAAAAAACATTAGATAACTATGTAATTCCAACCTAAGATAATTTCTTAAAGTAGGTATTCATTTTTGATTTTGTCTAATCCTCCTGTTGTATTCTTTCTTTAACTGAAAATGTTTGTTGTAAACAAATTCTTTTGAATTTCTGAATCTTTCTATTGTATCACTTACCCAAACTCGCCCAAATAATTTTTTTTGAAGAAATACTCTCCAAGTAGATTTACTCTATAAATTTGTGACGAAGTATTTGATGAATCCTTCAGAAATTATTTTTTATTAATTTTTGTTTATTTTTTAATAACTTTACAATATTGCTGAAGGGCTTAGAATTTTCATAAAGAACTGTTGCTGATGGAGAAAAGGTTTGACGGTATTTTTGCAATTTTCTTCTATGAATGTTTCTAGTTTTAATAAGTTCAAAATAGGGATTGTAGGTGAGTTAACTTAATTGTTTTTAATATCATCTAGACCAAACAAAAATAAACATAAAAGTGTTCGCATTCTTAAGCTTTAGAAAAAATACCAAAAAAGAACTTGCGAGGGATATGAGCACGTTAAACAGAATTGGGATCTCCAGGTAAACTTATTCGATAACTTTATTATTATTATTTTCAATAACATGTATGTATTTTAAAACGAATTACATATTTTAATGAATGCATTAATTATGTTTTGAAAAAGTTATTAAGAAATACAACAGTACCTTATAAGATTCCAACATTTAGCTACATAAGAGAAGACAAAAAATGTAAGTCAAGTGTGACTGTCGTCTGAAGGAAGCACCTACATTCGAAAATTAATAGTTTATATCTGTTTCTCGATATATTCCGGATTTTAATTCCCATCACAATACTATCATTTGCAACATAAGTTTAGATACATATGACAGAACCCTAAAAGGGACTCAAATATTTATTGCCATAGATAACCTAATTCCTTAGGAAAGTATCTACACATTTTTATACGAACATACAAATTACAATAAGCAATATTTTTTGCAATTTTATAGAAGTTGTGCTTGAAAGTGGCACTAGCGAAATAAGTGAAACCATCGTACCTAATACTTACACTCATATGTATACAAACCCATAACTCGGTCACGAATGGCAAAGGGAAAAGTAGTCCTTTATGGAGCATACTCTTGTTGAAATTATATGTTGAAGAGTGGGAGTTGGCTTAGTTTTTGTTACTTTGCAAGTGCAATGATTAAAAAAGTTTTGCAGAAGATTTCAATGAAAAACTGGTGTCCTATGGTCAAGTTCTTTTAAAAGAGCAATTTATTTTCATATGGAAATTATATACATATATATAAATGTTGGTACTTTGAAGTTCTAGAGCCGTATGATCAAGGACAGGACATGACATTTTTTTTGGTTATTTAGAAATAATTATTATTATTTACACTAATAATTTCAGATATCTAACTATGTTACTAGAAATACGATATCGTAAATTATACGTAAGAAAACTAAAAACAACGAATTTCTTCATACGGAATAAGGACCATGCACTTTATCAGAACCGTTATGCTCTCTGTAAGCAACACCTCTCATTTTTTGGTATGTGCATTACAGACCACCTTCTGTGGAATGACCACATATTTGACATCGCAAAGAATGCTGCGAGGTGATTAGGTTTCCTTCGAAGATGCAAGAAGTTCTTCACCCCGTCTGATCTGGCTACAGTATATAAAGCATATATTTGGGCAGGTGCTCCTATAACCCACTTGAGTTTTCTAGATAGAATTCAAAAAAGAGCTTTAAAAATTATAGGCGATCGAACAATAACAGAAACTTTTACATCTCTTGAGCACCGCCGTAATGTTTCGTGCCTTTCGTTATTTTATCGTTATTTTTACAAACAATGCTCTAGCGAAATAGCCAGCTGCATTCCTCCCCTGAAACGATTCAACCGTAATACTCGAGCTGCTAGGAATGCCCATCAGTTTACCCTTGAGCCTAACTTCGGACGTACTGTTAAGTATATAGTTTCTTTCTTTAGTCGCACAACACGAATGTGGAATGCTTTGCCAGGCTCTGTTTTTCCCTCCCATTTTGATATGCAGAACTTTAAAACTAATGTGCATCGGTATCTCCTCTTTTATCCCTCCTCATTTCCCTAATTCTCGTGCGGTGTTTAAACATTTTAAGGGTACACACAAACCCCTTTCGCGCGTGTAAATTATAAAAAAAAGCGATATACATATGAAGAATATTTTAAGGAACGCATTGTCAGTAATGCCAAATATTTTTATTTTGCTTTAAAATTGTTATCACATAATTAGGATGTAGCTATTCAGTTTTTATTTACGCTGGTTGCAAGGATGTAGAATATTCACTGATTCATGATAACCCAATCGTTATAGACCGAGAACCCGCAACAGATTTTTTGCGTGAGAGGAAACCAAATGATATTAATGTTACAAACAGTCCTCCTCAAAGTGAAAACGCCTTCAATCGTCTGAAAAGAAATCAGGAAAGAATAATTGATTCACTTTTAGCCCAGTCACTTTGATTTTAATCAGAAACGCAAATTTCTTAAGACCCTAACCTAATACCCATGATTGATTGGGTATTCTTCCTCCTAAATGGCAACAACTTACTAAAGAATTTACTAAACGTTTTTTTCGTTTTTGTTCATTTAGAGAGGTTTTTGAAAGTTTTGTAGGGCCTACAATAACGGTATGTGCCATTCAACTTTTTCTAGAAAAATATTGTAGGTATGGCATGTAGTTAGGCCAAGTACCTTGTGCATATACAATACATACATATAATTTTTTTTTCAACTTTTTGGGTTAACTGGCTTCACATTAATAGTTTTGAAAAAATATAGATTGCTGAATAAAATCGAGATATCAACATTGAAAATAATATTTTTTTTTTCTATTTGTAATAAGTTTGTAAATAGTTTTTTAACGCTTTTCAATATTTTTAAAAACCTATTTTTTTTTTCAGTATATGTTCAGATGTATGTATATTGACATCCAAATAAAAACACGATGCTGACGTAAACGTCCCTACAATAATTGTCGAAACATTATATGAAATAATTGTGTTTCAAGACAAATAATGGCATACATTAGCCTAAGTTACTCTTTAGAACAAAATCGGCCTATAAATAAGAATTTTCGAAAAAAACGACACCAGCGTCACCTAGCGGGTATTTAAAATCAAAATAAAAGTTACTCCTTAGAATATCAACTATCTACCAGTGAAAGTCAAGTCAAAATCGATGCAATCGTTCTCGAGATTAGCTGCAGCAAACAGACACAAAAGGCAGATAAACAGACAAAAAAATTAAAAATTGTGTTTTCGTTAATAGTGCCGTATATACTTTCTTGCATCTTGTAAAAAGCTGTTATTTTGATTTAAAACCATACACTTCAATTTTATTTATGTGTTTAGATATATAAATACCTAAGCCAAATAAAATGGCATTAGCATTGGAAAGCTTACTCATTTGTGTTAGGGGCTCATTCAATCCACAGTTGGTTCTGTGCTGAGCAACATGCAATAATTGAAGATTGCGCAAGTGGTGGGAACCACCGTGATAATTCTGACCAATATCAGAAAGCAATTCCGGGGCGTCCAAAAAGCCATTGATGAGTTGGGTAATAAATAGTAAGTCATTGCTAACCAGATGTTCATAAGGCTGGAGGTTTTAGGGATCAACCCATGTAACACTTTTAAAGCAAAACAGATACATTTACGGCCTAAATACGAGTATTATGAATTTCAAATAACTAGTTAAAGGAACCATTTTTTTGGAAAATATCATAGTTTGATATTTAATAGAATAAAGATTTAAACTATTTTTGCAGCATCAAGTACCGACCCGGTCAATATCGGTTTTTCCGAAACGTATTATCATTTGCAGATTGAACTTTCTTAGAGATCTTCATATCATTCGCAAATAAAAGAAAAGACCTAAATAGATTCCCTGGGAGACACCAGAATGAACATTAAAACGATTAAAAAGGGTATTTCGAAATTTCATCTGATAATATCTGTTATTTAGGTAGGATGCGATCCATCTAATAAAAACAAGTAGAAATGCATATTTTATGCTCTCAGTTTAAACAAAAAAATGCTATGTTGGTGAAATGCTTTTGAAAAATGTGTGTATAGGCAATCCACCTCATTTCTATTTTCCAGAGCTTTTGAACATTTGTGCAAGAATGTTACAAGGTGAAGTGGTTTGATCTTTTTTGCAAAATACCATGTTGTTGTTGACATATTATGTTCTTCGAAAGGAAAGCCAAGTTTTCACAAAAAGAATTTCGGAATACCAGACAACTTGGAAATTGGCCTGTAATCACGAATGTCAGTCTTCTCTCCCTTTTTGAAAACAGGAATGATAGAGGATTTTTTCCATAAGGAAAGAAATTTGGCAGGCCGAACAGAGAGCCTAAACGGCGTTTTACAAAAATGGACTTCATGTCTTTTTCTACATACCACTTTATTATGTCAAATATTTGACCTCTAAGTATATGGTCATATAAATATAACAATCAAACATAACATTACCATGACAGAGAAATATAATATAGTTATATCTGTCTGTCAGTAAGTCTGCTATGAGACGATGAAACTAGATGAATGCGCCTTGTTCGAATTCTTCTTTGTTGTTCCATTCTCTGTCGCAAGTGCCATTACACGATGAATTTAGCTTCATGAAACGAGTTTGACAGTTCTCTTTCATTTTTATTTCCCATGATCATTTGCAATGAATCTGCTCTTTTAACCCTATCGATTCAAATGACTGTGTTTATGAATCCAGGAAAAATGTGGTTACATACACATTTTCCCTGTGATAAAGAATTTAAAAAAAGCGAACAAGGGAAAACAGTCCGACACACGACAGATTTTTTCCTTTCTCATCTTCTCGACTTTTTTCTCTCTTTTGCACTTACTATGTTCGAAGAAGGTGCATGCATCCAGTTTCATCGTCTAATAGCAGAGTAAGTACCTACATATAAAGATCTACAGCCTAAAACGCTAAAGTGATTACCTTCAAATTTGGTATGTTTGGTTCTTTTGGAGTTTTCGAAATAGGCTTCACACAACGATTTTTTTTTTAAGATCTAATACCAAATGAATTCTGCAGGCCAATATTTTGAAGAATTTTCGCGCGAATGAAGCAAAAAATCTCAAAAATAAGCCAGACAAAAATAAAGAAATTAAAGAGATTGAAAGCGGTTCGGAATCCCATTCGAACTCTGCTTGTTTGAATCTTCGGACAACAAACTGTTGGATTCTCTTCACAGCTTGCCTGAAGAAAAACTTGAAATGTAACCAGCTCAAGCCTCATTAACTTAACGGATTTAAATGAAATTTGGTAAACAGACGGATGAGGTACTATGCAATGAAAAAATGGCTATATTTTATCCGGCAAATAATGGTCGATTCCTTCAGGAGTGATCTTAATAATAGGTTTTCTTAATGGATTTGGAAAAAGTCATTTAAGAAAAATCTGAAGAACCAATGAATTACAGTTGACACAGAAATTCAAAAAAGTCATATACCTACCGCTGCAATGCTACACGGGATGTTACCAGTACATTAAGGATGCAATAAGATAATTCTCAACTCAAATGTTTATTTATTGTAATACTATCTGTACTTCTGTAGTAATAAATAGATACAAACCAAATATCACATTGCAAACCCATAATTCCTATAGTCTACAGCAGGTCACGATAGCATTGCTCACGGCATTAATTTACCAACTGAAAGTGCTGAAACAAATTCTCATGCATATGCTGTTAATTGCATCAATTTGCATTCACCAAACATTTAAAATTATTTATGTATTTTCACTTCAATTCATCTAAATCTAATGGCAAAGGCATTATAAACTGGTGTTTAATGTCATCTGTTCTAAATCACCCGAAATAAAGTTATTGTGTTCATTCGTCACTGCGTATCTATTGGAATGTATGTAATTATAATTAAGCTTTTGATTTATTTCATTACATCGCACAGTAATTTCTCCAATGTGGCAACAATTCAAAAAACTCGTGGAACTGAATCGCGCAAGATACATATTTGTATGGAAATTGCTTTAATGCCTTTCTTTTTAAGACTATAGTCTATAGATCAAGTTTTCCAAGAACATGCTTACAAAACATAACTTTATTTGAAGTGCAAAAAAAATATTTGTATACTTAAATTTAGATTTAAGTAAATCTTTCATTAGTGGCGTAATTTTTAAGAAATTTTCAAATGGTGGGCCAAGAGTTTCTTAAACTTAATGATTTTTTTCAGCTAGACACAGTATTTGTTTTGGTTGCATCGAGGAGCTTAGGAGTGTTATTCTAGTGAAACTAACACACCTTTTGCTATCTCCTGGTGATATGCTGAGAGAAATAACCGCTGAAGATAAGCGGCAACTAAAGTAAGCCTTCTCATTGGATTTGACGCAAACGTCCACCATAACATATGTGGACTACTTTGGATGAGGCTCCTTATCTTATTCTAAGTACTTATATTATAGTAGGTAATTATGGCATTGGCAATGAGCCTACCTTCATTTCAAAACAGAAAATGATAGATATTACTGCTGTCTCTGAAAATATTCATCAAAAATGTCTGCTATCAACTAGACTAGATTCATACATCTAGTCATCTGCGAAAAAAAAATACAATGGAAGTTTAATGTTGGGAAATATGCCGCAAGGGTACACATACAGAGCTACCGCAGCTGTAAATAATAGTTAGTATGCAATGTGCAATTATTATTATTAAAAAATGAACAAACAAAAATTATTTTATTTTTCTAATTTATTTTTCTATTTAATAAAGTTTCTAACTTTTTAAAAAGATAAAATTTTTTAGAAAGTTAGAAAGTTTATTAACAAAAACCTTAACAAAAAACGAGGCTTAAAAACTTACATTTGTCTTGAAAACGGGCGCTCAAAATAATAGTAGTGTTGTTAGATATAGCCTGATAGATGTTAGAAAAATAGGCTTCTTTCTCCAACTTCTTTTATATTACTGATAACCTACTTAAACATTAATATTTGGTTGCGTGTTGCGTGCATTTTGTATATCAGCGTTGCAGAGGTGTTGCATAGAATCAATCAGTTTTTGACATCTTTCTACGGATATGGATACCTAAGCATCCCAAAACTACCCAAAGGTGCAAGTCATTTGTTAGTTTGGTTCGGTCAGCCATTTTTTTTGACGTCACATTACAATATTAAGATTAAGATCTGGTGAATGCAGAGGCCATTCTAAAACGTTGAAACTGTTATTCTCAATCCACTGTTTTACAACTTTGTTAATGTGTTTGAGACCATTGTATTGTTGGAAAATCCAAATCAATGACGTTTCTTCATTGGCAAATGGAAGCACAAATTATTGCGTAATTATCTCTCACGATATTTTCTATGCGATAAATCGACACTATTCAGTAAAATGAAAACAAACTCAAATCATAATACTGGAGCCTCCGGGTATATTTTTTTTCGTGTATTAAGGTTTAAAAGCCAAATTTGGTGGGCGCCGAACATACATTCGTTTGACAATAAAATATTTCTCCATTTTTAACAGACAACTTCGAATGTTCTTTCGGAGCAAAAGTCTTTTGGCTAAAATTTTTTTGACGATAACGGTAATTTTCTTGGACTAGGAGGCAGGTGCTTTTCTTACAAATATCTACGAACCATTTCAATGCTCGCCTGTAATAAAAATTCCGCTTTAAGGTCAACCGCTGGGTTTTGTGGCGAATATCCGTCCAGCCATTATACTTCATTTTTCGTGATAGAGGCAGAGTTCCTCGAATTTCATGTTGGAAATTAAACTTTAATGCATTTCATATCTTCAGAACAGAACTTCTGATATCAGCTTTCTTATAAAAGCGCGCCTTACAGAGGAACAGTGGGCTTTCAGAAAAATTCATAAATTTTCTTTATAGAAGCCTTGTGTTGCAAAATTGTATAATACTTAAATTTTGCTTTTAGCGTGATTTAGCGTGAATCGACACCTCCTATCTTTCCCCTCCCTATCTTCCTAATGCCCGCTCTGTGTGCTCTACATTAAAAGAGAAACAAATAGTCCCTTGTGCGCGCATACAAGTAAAAGCAGGTGACAATTTTTAAATTTGGAAACTGTCCAACTGTCCTGGATTGTTTTTAAGTCTAACCACCTTACTTCAATAGTTTTCAGCACTATAGTTTTCATAAAGTCCATGTCGAACAAAATCCATCAAAGCGTGAGATCGCCACTCGTCATTCAGTTTTTTAACTGGTGTACACTTTTCAAGCACTGGAAATCGCTTCAGTACAGACTTCATTTAATTTTTGTTGAAAGTACTAAAGTAAGATCAGATTCTTATTGTTTCCATTTTATGAAGGAAATGAGATTCCGCGAATTGTTGTTTGAAGTTGATGTGAAGAGTTTCGATACAGGGATTGTGCTATTTAAAAAAAATCGAATTTTCCATTAAAATCATTTAACTGTTAATGGTTCGTCCATAGATAAAGTACTTAATGCTAAAATGTTAAAATCCCCGCATTTTGGCGGGTATTTTCCCAGAGGATTGGCACCCCCTGAAAATCACCAAACGAGTTGAGGTTCCCTCAAGTTTGGGGAATTCCTTAGATACAGTAACCGATCACAGACTAAACAAAGTCCATAATTCAGCGAGTAGATGTATCAGTGGAAACTCTTTAATCTCCCACCCCTAAACGTTTAAAAGAAACAAATATGTAGCTGCAAGCTCAGTACATCTCAAAGCCATTTCCGTGTGACAAGTAACTCAATTGGTAACTTCACCAATCTGAACTTGTTCAGATCAACCTAAACTCACTCTGACATTACCTCTAACTTGGTTTTGATACAAAATTTAATGTAACAATTTGTGGTAGGTTTACTTGAGCGCATTAAACCTTTCTTGATGACAAATCCATTAATTTTTACGCAGATGATTGGAAACATCATTCGTTTCCAATCGGTGGGGAGTGTATTCATCACTCAACTATTTGACTAGTATTATTGTTGACTAGTTTACCCACCCGGCGTTGCTCGGGTATACCATACAATTTCGAAAAAATTAAACAGGCGTGGCGCCACCTAATAATCAAAACAGCCTTAGTTACTCCTTACAAAATAAGAGAAAACGACCCCAGAGGTACCAACGGGTGATTAAAATAGCCATAGTTACTCCTAACAACATCATCAGCTATCTGCCTGTGAAAATCCCATCAAAATCGGCGCATAAATAAAAATTCAAAAAATGCCTCCATGAGTTAATTAAAATAGACTTATTTAATCCTCTAATATAAGCTTTCTAACTGCGTCAAAATGGTCCATAAATAAGAATTTTCCAAAAAAACAAAAATACCACCCCAGCGCCACCTAGTGAAGAATTTAAATAGCCTAAGTTACTCATTAGAACATCAGTAATCTAGCAATAAAAGTCCCGTCAAAATCGGCGCAGACGTTCACGATATTAACTGGAACAAACAGATAGAAAGACAGACAGACAACAAAAAATTAATTGTGTTTTTGTTATAAGTACTGTATATACTTTCATAAAAAAGTATTTTACTTTTGTAAAAAACTGTTATTTTGATATTAAAAGCAGACACTTCATTTTTATTTATGTGTATAGATATTGCTTATAAGATGTTATCTATTAAGCCTGTCTTTCAGAATAAATGGTAGACGGAGAGGCTTGTAACGATTTAGCGCACGCTCATTTAGAAATATAATGTCCCAAATGAAGTAACAGAGGCAAAATGGTATGATATAAGTATACAATTACAGCGTTTAAATTATCTCAGTGTTCAAAATTACAAAAATTCTAATAACATTTTCAAAAAGTTCTAATTACGATTTACAAGACGTTCAAGGCTTCTGGTGTGCAAGAAAATGAAACCCAGAGCGTACTTAGTGAACGAAAATGAACTTAGCCTTGAAAACGTTTGACTAAACTTAACCCAATTTAAATTCTTTATTAGATTAATCTCTGAGCATAGACCATGCTTTCATATTTTTTCCTCAGAAAAAAAAGGCATTCATTTTGAATAAGTTAAAATTTTGTTTATTTGTTTTGTGTTTCAAAGTCCCTGGTATCAAAAAACAGCCTTCGCGCCCCAACAGCCGAGACTTAGTTAAATTCACAAATTTTAAAACACTTTTTTGTCACCACAACGGACAAAATGTAACCCAACAACCAAAAGTTACACTTTATTGCTTTAGCTGTGATCCCATGTTGCCTTGGCAACAGATTGCCATACAAGAATAATTTTCCAACTCGTTGTGCGTTCCTTTTAAGGTTTAAATGGTGTGGATTATCCACATTTTTAATTGCGGTGAATCCTTGCGCACATTTATAATCCATTACAACAATTACAGTAAAATGTAAGTGGGCGATGACAAAACCACTCATCCCTGTTCTAACCTCAACAAAGACAAAATCACTGCGTTAAGTCCACCCCTTATCCACGACCCCGAAGATGAAAGCTGCTTTTTCCTAATTTTCTCCTCTTTTAAGCAATTTTCAAGTGTACCACACGGCCCGGCACGACGGCGGCAAGGTCTTCCCATTTGAAATTTCACAACCCTTTTATGGGTACCTTACGGTGCCCAACCAAAGCCCAAGTAAAGTAAGATGAGATGAAGAGCAAAATTATTAAAAAAGTGTACTTGAGCATTTTTAATTAGGATCAGAGATCAAGAAAACTTCGTCGGTTAAGTTAAAGCCATAAATCGACGCTTGTCATCCGTTGGTGGTTCATTTCATATTTAATTTATCCAAGAGCATAGTTTCCTTTATTGCTGGTATTTTTGCTACCCCAACCAACATTTTATATACTTTGACTGGAAACATCCTTAATTTGTTCCTTTTTATATTCTCTATCTGTCTTTTCCCCTTGGCTTTATACTTGTTTTATTTAAGAGTTTTTGTTTCTCAGAAATAACAGGGCTCGTTTGCGCTGACACCTTATGTTGTTTGCGGAGAGGTTTTATGCTTGCTAGGGCTCAAATTCCTTTGTTCTTTTGGTCCATTTAATTGCGTTTTTTTGTGTTCTTGGAAAGATTAAATTAACTTTAAATGGATAAAAAGGAACCTTTTCTCGAATTTTGTTTGGTTTACAAAATATAAATTTTTAAAATTCAAATGCCCTTGTAGTTATTTGCAATAAAAATTAAAGTTTGATTGCTTGTTGGTAACGATGAGGCTTCTGGGTCGTATCTAAAAGTGGACACAAGTTGTGACGGAGGGTAATAAATCTGAATTATTATAGTTGAAGTTGGAGAAAAAATATAAATATATTTAAATGTCCAAAGGTACTCTATGAGCAAGTTATTAATTGGTTTGATAAGGGTGTTATTTTAGAACTATAGGATTATAAAATGAAATAAAACAAATATAAATCCTATTAATTGCCATAAAATTAACTATTTGAAAGAAAGTTTTTTACCATTTTTAATTGAATATAATCTCTGGAATATGACTCGGATGTAGTCCAATATTGAGGTCCAATTTTCAAACACTCTGTGCAGCATACCTACATCTTCTTGAATATCAATTTTGATTGTAATTGGGCTGCAAGTTTTCAAGAAAGAAGAAAAAACCGGTGCTATGGAGGTACCGTTTTTAGCCAACAATCTTAATTTTTGTTTTACCAAAACATAACCCACACTCGCAATAGTAGGTACACTGCTTTTTTTTCTACAAGAACTTAGGAGCCTTTTCAGAGAAAAATAAGCTTTTCTTCCTTTACTTTATGACAAGAACCATTAATATTTGAGTTTAAAAAAAATCAAAAAATCCTCTGTAGAATGTTAAAATAATCTTATGTTCCAAATTTGAAAACGATTGGCCCAGCCGTTTAGGCTGTCGCTGTAGTTCTATATACGTATATATATATATATCCGCACAGACAGACAGACACTTACTCAAATGTGTTTCCCTATCATCGTAATGTCATGTTTGATTTTTGTCTAAAATTTTTTAATCACAAGTAATAAACGTGGTGTTCTTATTGCTAACCGAATTAATTGCTGACCGAATCCATGTTTTTAGAAAAAAATCTGCACAATTGCATACGTTTTTCAATGTTCATGCTTCATTCAATTCATGATGAAATAGCAAAACAACCTTAGTGTCAAAACTACAAAACTTATTGGTTTTTGTTAAAAATAGAGTAGGCATTACATTTCCGGGGTGGACCTGGGTCTCAACCAACAAGCCTCTCCAGCCAGCTCCAAGCTGCCTCTAGTTTCGCACGTGGAGTCGGCTGATAGTAAGAAATCTACGAAAAAAAGTATTTCAAAAATTGTACGACCGATATTGATGAAATCCTGTTTTTTATTTTTAGTTTTTTGAAAAAAAATGTTTTGTTGAAATTTTTGTACGCAGTTTTTTAGAGTTTATTAATACACATGTATTATTCTCTATGATCATAATGACATGTTTGATTGTTATCCCAATTTTTTTATATTCACGAATTCTAAACTTGCCATATAGTACCTACATATAAACGCAAGTTAATTAAAATAAATGGCGTTTAATGCGTATAGCTTGCACCAAATCATTTGGTCAACGGTCGGTTGCGCAGAGAGGAATAAGAGAACAAAAAATGTTGCGGAAGAGATTTACTTTGTAATGGGTGATTTTTTTGAGGTTAGGATTTTCATGCATTAGTATTTGACAGATCACGCGGGATTTCAGACATGGTGTCAAAGAGAAAGATGCTCACTATGCTTTGACATTTCATCATGAATAGACTTACTAACAAGCAACGCTTGCAAATCATTGAATTTTATTACCAAAATCAGTGTTCGGTTCGAAATGTGTTTCGCGCTTTACGTCCGATTTATGGTCTACATAATCGACCAAGTTAGCAAACAATTAATGCGATTGTGACCAAGTTTCGCACTCAGTTTACTTTATTGGACATTAAACCAACCACACGAATGCGTACAGTACGTACAGAAGAGAATATTGCGTCTGTTTCTGAGAGTGTTGCTGAAGACCGTGAAATGTCGATTCGTCGCCGTTCGCAGCAATTGGGTTTGTGTTATTCGACCACATGGAAGATTTTACGCAAAGATCTTGGTGTAAATGTAAAACCGTATAAAATACAGCTCGTGCAAGAACTGAAGCCGAACGATCTGCCACAACGTCGAATTTTCAGTGAATGGGCCCTAGAAAAGTTGGCAGAAAATCCGCTTTTTTATCGACAAATTTTGTTCAGCGATGAGGCTCATTTCTGGTTGAATGGCTACGTAAATAAGCAAAATTGCCGCATTTGGAGTGAAGAGCAACCAGAAGCCGTTCAAGAACTGCCCATGCATCCCGAAAAATGCACTGTTTGGTGTGGTTTGTACGCTGGTGGAATCATTGGACCGTATTTTTTCAAAGATGCTGTTGGACGCAACGTTATGGTGAATGGCGATCGCTATCGTTCGATGCTAACAAACTTTTTGTTGCCAAAAATGGAAGAACTGAACTTGGTTGACATGTGGTTTCAACAAGATGGCGCTACATGCCACACAGCTCGCGATTCTATGGCCATTTTGAGGGAAAACTTCGGAGAACAATTCATTCATGCGATTTGACGCCTTTAGATTATTTTTTGTGGGGCTACGTCAAGTCTAAAGTCTACAGAAATAAGCCAGCAACTATTCCAGCTTTGGAAGACAACATTTCCGAAGAAATTCGGGCTATTCCGGCCGAAATGCTCGAAATTGGACTTTCCGAATGGACCACCTAAGACGCAGCCGCGGTCAACATTTAAATGAAATTATCTTTAAAAAGTAAATGTCATGGACCAATCTAACGTTTCAAATAAAGAACTGATGAGATTTTGCAAATTTTATGCGTTTTTTTTAAAAAAAAGGTCTTAAGCTCTTAAAAAATCACCCGTTACAATGGCAGAGAAATATTTTTTTTTTTAAACATGACAATAAGTTACAGAGTTCAGACTGCAAAAGCAGTAGATCTCATGTTTTTTTTCTAGTTTTTTAATCCACTGCACCTTTTGCGCTTTTTATTGAATCTACTGCATTTTTTCTGATTGCTTTTGCATGTTCCTTTCTTAATTTAATGTGTCAAAAGAGTCAATTCCAATTGTACTACATATGTATATTTAGATGAGGAGTATAGCATTCCATTGCTTATTATATGTAAGGTCTATTTTTTTTTAAAAAGCCACTTTAGAACATTCTGAAATTCATCAACATATTAGAACCGTTTAAGGAGGCAACCTAAAACTAAGTCTCCCCCAAATTCCCCAACTTTCTCCGCACTTTGTTCCTCCTACACTTGGGGACCGCGATGGATCCTTGAGATCGTAGTGAGATGATTCGGCTACCAAATCATCACCCCAACCAACTTAACCTAACCTAAAGTCTATTTTTCATTTGTTTACTTCACAAATGCCAAAACAAACAAAGTTTTTACTTGCGATCATAGGGACTATAACGCAAGTTTAAGATTCGTGGATATTAAAAAAATTGAGATAACAATCAAACATGACATTACGATCATAGAAAAGTCTAAAAAAGTGATCGAGAAAATATGTCTGCCTGTCTGTCTGTCTGTCTGTCTGTCTGTCTGTCTGTCTTTCAGTCTGTCTGTCTGTCTGTCCGTCTGTCTGTCTGTCTGTATGTATGTCTGTCTGTTTGTCTGTCTGTCCTGGTGTATATCGATCTGCAGCCTAAACGGGTTAAGCGATTGCCTTCAAATATGGTATGTGTTTATATTTTGGCAATCCTCAGAGGGGAAATTAAAATTTTATTTTTAGGGTTAAAAATAACGGTACTTGCCCTACGACCGTTTTGGTAAAGCTTTTCTCGAAAACGGCTCCAACGATTTTGATGAATTTTTTGAGAGTTTTTTTGTTGGGATTGGCTATCATTTTATTAAAACCACATTAACGGTTTTTTTAATTTTTGGACTTGCTTTTTATTTGAGAAGATCTAGATAGCTTAATTAATTCTGCATATCAAAATTTTAAAAATTTAAAAAATTTTAATAATATTTAATTTCTAATAAAAATTAATTTTTGGATTTTTTTTTTTTGAAAAATCAATATTTTTAAAACTAATCAAAAAAAAAATTAATTTTATAATCACATGAATATTAATAAACTCTAAAAAACTGCATACCAAAATTTAAAATAAATAAAAAACAGGATTTTATCAAAATCCGTCCTACAATTATTGAAATACTTTTTTCATAAATTCTTTGTTATTTAAGACATGTGATGGCATACTTCATTTTAACTAAAAACCGTTAAGTATTGTGGTTTTGAAAGTTTTTATGAGTTCAAACTGTGTCATTTTCAACGTAAATTTTATTTGTTTTTGTCAAAGATCTTGCCGTTCAATGTAATTAGGCACATAAGAGCAATACGTGCGACCCAGTCGTGCCCATTTTTATTACAACTATTGCAAAATACAATTCTACTGCTAAAATTGTCTTTTTACTGCGATTTTTTATTCGATCTAATGTGAAACGCGATTTCTCAAGTCCGAACCCTGATAAGTTATGACCACACCACATGTTCCCACTTTTGAAAAATGGATATAAGGTGGAATTAAAACAAAAAAGCAATTATTTTGCATTTTATTGATGAAATAAAAATAAATTTTTGTTTGGGAAAGCTTATATCTAATTCTCAAAATCTAATCACCCAAATGTGAACTAATGCCATATGGTGTATTAAGATTAAGGGTGTATAAAGAGTGAGATAGATATGGCGGGGTATGCTGCCGTGCATAAAGAAGAATTTTCGAAAAAACACTCCAGCGCAGCCTAGCGGGTATTTAAAAAAGCCTTACCTACTCCTTAGAATATCAGCTATCTGCGGGTGAAAGTCCCATAAAAATCAGTGTAGCCGATAGACAGACAAAAAAATTAAAAATTGTGTTTTCGTTATTTGTGTCTATTGTTTTGTTTTTTTTTCCTTGCGATTATAGGTACTATAATGCAAGTTATGCATTTGTGCAGATTAAAAATTTGGAGATAACAATCCAACATGACATTACGATGATAGAGAAACATATTTCAGTTATTGGCAAAATGTTGTCCATCTGTCTGTCTGCTTGTTCGTATGTATTTCGGACTACAGCTTAAACGGTTGGGCCAATCGTCTGCAAATTTAGAACTTAAGGTTATTTTGACTTTTTTAAAAAAATTGTTAGCTCAAATACTAACGAGACCTGTCATAAAACCGTTAAGTAAAAGCTTATTTGCTCGAAAATGTCTCGAACATTTTTTATGAAAAAAAATCAATGTACCTTTGGTAAAGAAAAAAATTAAGTTGGTGGGCTAAGAACGGTACCCCTATAGGGCCGTTTTTTTCTTGGACGTTCTCGAGAACAGGGTAACCGATTCCAATCAAATTTGATATTCAAGAAGATGATGATAGTCAAAGTAATTTATAATAAAAAATATTTCCAATATTTAATTTTTTTTTGTAGTTTTAATAATTAAAAAAAAAATTTTTTTTCAAAAATCAATGTTTTAAAAACGGGAAAGTTGTTTTTTTTTTGTAATTTTGTTTTTAAATGAAAGTTATTTGTATGCTCAATTTTGCATTCTTCAATTATTTATGTTTAATTTTTCAAAAAAAAGTTGTTAATAAAACCGTTTTATTTAAGAACCGTTCCTACGATTTCAAAAGAAACTTACACTTTTTCAAATTTTTAAAGATATAAATTGGCGTTTAAATTTTGCGCTGAAAACTATTTTACGTACTTCTTTAAAACAAACAAAAGCCTGAAAATCGAAGAAAAGCTTTGAAATTACCTTAATATTTTTTTCAAATTTTATTCGACGCTGTGTCGTAAAGTCGTGATATTTATTTATTTTCATAACAGTTGGTATGGGTTACGTGGATATGGTTTGTATTAGTTTTCAAAAAAAAGGTTTGACTTAACAATCTGTAAAATTGAAAACATTCAACTTCTTCTCTAACGTTTGTTTGGTGATGATTTTTTCGACAGAATGTTTATTATTTTCATTATTGTATTAGTTTAATCAAAATCCGTTAAGGAAAATTATTCACCTATGTAGTTTAGCAAGTAAATTATCAATCTGCTTATGCTTACCAAATTTTAGAAATCAGAGTGGGCATTGAGTTGTGGAAGCATAACGAACAAACCTCCAGTCATACAACATTTATCATTTAGAATCGAATGATAAATGTTGTATGACTGGAGGGTTATTTATGGCCATTCATGTTTAAGGAATAGGTAGAGTGTAGGCCATTTTTCAATCGAGCAACTCATGCATAATATGCATATACTTACTAAATTTCATCCAAATCCGTTAAGAAGTTAAGGCGTGATTGCGAAACAAACATCCAAACATTCACATTAATATTTTTGGAATATTGTTTTGTTTTAATTACTTTTTTTATCAAATTATTAATTTGACTGAAAACTATTCAAAACATTCTCGGAATCTATTAAATATTATTTTCAATTAGTTTATTTTGGGAAAATTGGAACATATTGTACATTTTGTAAATAAATATCATAACTTCTGCTTAATAAAAATTCAGTATGCGGAGATATATATATAAAGCTTTTTGAGTTTGGTGTACGTATATGTACCTACGCTTCTTTTTTTAATTTCTACTACATATTTATTAAGCAATAATATTTTGATGAAAATGAAAACAATATTATTATTTCATATCGCCAAATTAATTTCCATTAGATGTCTGCTGCCTTCTTTGCTTGACTTAACTTACTTTTTTTTTATTGAATATTTGCACAAGAAATTGAAAAATATCACAAGTAAATAGCACCGACACGTGAATAAATAGAGTGACGTCCGAACGCGTTGGCGTTGACGTCAATAAGTTTCATATAAATCCAATCCTTATTATAACTTTGATATAACATTGTAAAAAAGGATATGACAAAGCTTGTTTAATGAATACATGTTTTCATTTTTTTTTGACGTGATTGTTTATCATATAAAAGATTTACGCACCGGCTGGTATCGAACCAAGAGCTCTGGGCTGCGACATGGTAATCGAAAAGACTCAATAATACGCCACGAAACATGATTGAATTTGATTTCTTACACTTATAACTTTCTTAAAAATGTTTTTTAAACATTTTTTTCTAATAAAAATCTGAAACATTAAAATTTTCACATTCGAGAGCTTAGAAGTCAATAAGAAAACGAAAACAACTCAAACCCAATATGCAGCGTACCCCACGAAACAAAGAATTAGTAGGCGACACTAATACCAGTGCAATACCACCTCCTCCTCCGGCATCAATCAAACGTCCTTTGTTTAAACTCCCCGAGTTTTCATAGTGTGATATGGACTATGGAGTCAATTGGAGTAGAATTACGTCACATGAAACAAGAAAACACAGAGAAAGCAACATCGGTATGCCTTGATTTGCCTGGAGCCGAAAACCCAGCAACGATCTTGTCTTCAAGATTGATCAAATCCAACAATCCCAAGGTAGAAAACGTAATTGTAAAGTTTCACCACAGAGAAGATGTCGGCCGAATCCTTCATGCCGCAGCGAAACTAAGAGGAAAGGGCATTTGGATGCATAAAGACTATCCAGCAGCGGCGCGCGAAGGAAGACGTATAAAAAAACTAAAAGATGAAGTAATCTCTAAGAACTAAGTCATTCATAGAACACCTGCTAAATATAAATATGGGCCCGTACTCTACTGACGATTTTTTTTTTATTTATCAATAATTAAGATATTGAAAAACATACAGATTTGCAATAATTGTATCGTAGATGTAATAAATAAATAAACAAATATGTTTACAAACCACAATATTCTGTGGATTCCAGCAACTTAATCATCAACGCAGGGGAGAACTAGTGGTGGAAGTCGCTATGGCTTTAAGAAAAATCTTAAGAATGCATGAATGAAGACGTGTCAAAATTCTTGAAAGGGACTTATTTGAACTTTTATTTGAACAACATAAAATGTATATCATTCCAGTCTGAATCAACTGCAACAAATGGTCTCATGACTTCGCAACCTTATACAGCTTCCTACTGGAACTCGGAGGAGAAAATATTTTGAAAATTTGTGATTTCAACCGATTATACAGATTTCAAACCAAGATCCAGATTCTCTGTCCGATTCAATAAAATTGTTTGATGGAAGGGGAAAAAACTAACCGAATTTTGCGAATTAATAAGATTAACCTTTTTAAATGGGCGAACAAATAGTGAAATAGAAACGGTGACGGATGACCCGCAAGGATCGAACACTGGACTTTTTTTTTTCATTTCATTTTTACATATATTTCGAAAAATATTTAGTTAAACAAGACACATTAAGATTTGGAATTGGAAAAACGAAGGTCTTGAATCGGTTTAGAGTTACTTCTCTCTCATAATTTATCCTTCAAGAATCACATGTCAGAAAAACTCAGAGAAGCTAAGAGTGCCATAAATTGTAGTTGGAAAATGTCTTCGGTGACTGGAATGTTGTACCGAGTGTCGGTTGATAATGTTCTATGCAGCAAAAGTATAAGGTATCTATGAGTTTGACGAAGTTGAAAAACTACTGCGTTTTTTTTTCTTAAAAAGAATATTCAGGAATCCCAGAAAATACACCAACGCACATACTTCACCTAGAGACTAGTCTTTTGACGTTGTTCTTGCACACATTAAAAATACTCTTTGAATACATCTCAAAAATGTTGGGTCACCTTTTGCACCGTCTCACAAATAAAATGCAATCTTATTACACTTAAAAAGAGTTGGTTGTCTGTAAAGTTGGTTTACGGACGATAATTTTACGTGATAACGTCATGGCAGCAACCCCAACATACTCACACCCACAAACCCTCTCGTTAAATTCACACACACGCCAATATATACATCCACTTTCTACTTTAACAAAACTCCGCCTATTTTGTATTTTTTTTTTCTTCTTGTTGTTTTTGAATTTGAGTGGTTTTATTTTGAGAATTTGCAACTGTTCTTTTTCATGTACGCCTGGTGCTCAGAATACTTTTGCGATCGATTTTGGTTGAAAAAAATTACCCACAAACCCTCTCGTTAAATCCACACCAACACACGCCAATATCTACATCTAATTTCTACTTTAACAAAACTCCGCCTATTTTGTATTTCTTTTTCACTTTTTGTTGTTTTTGAATTTGAGTGGAATTATTTTGGGAATTTGCGCCTGTTTTTTTTCATGTTCGCCTGGTGCTCAGAATAAGTTTGCGATCGATTTAGGTTGAACAAAATTACCCAAAAACCCTCTCGTTAAATCCGCACACACACACACCCCAATCTCTACATATACTTTCTACTTTAACAAAACTTGGCCTATTTTGTATTTTTTTCTCTTCTTGTTCTTTTTGAAGTTGAGTGGAATTATTTTGGGAATTTGCGCCTGTTCTATTTTATGTTCGCCTGGTGCTTGCGATCGATTTTGGTTATCATCATGAGTCATATTATTTCGTACGTGTAACCTGTCATCGATTTATAAGACGTTATCACGTCAAAAATAGAAACGCAATTATTCGCGGAGTGGACAAATCTGAGTCACACATAATGATGGATCGCTAGTTAATAACCTAAGACCGCTACTCGAAAGTATGGAAGAATGCTCTAAGATTTTTTTCCGTAGAACAATATAAACAGCTAAGCCTAACCTTCGCACAAGAAACTACTTTGAAGACCACAACATTTTGGACCAGATAGGCACTATCTTTAAGCCTATAGGCGAGCTCCTACGACTTAACTATGTATCTATGTAACCTTTATTAGCGAAGAAAATACCAAATGCTCGGGCTCGCTGTGCAATCTAAGGATCAAGAAAGACATACTTAGGTAGGTACGTTATTTTATTGGTGTCTGCTCGATATTTAGCTCAATCAGAAGAACGATCGGGAAAAAACCTCCCTATCAGAAAATGAAATCATTTACAAATGCCAATGCTTATTTTTGTGAAATATTTAATAATTGTACAAACAATTTATTCATAAATTAGAAATAAAATTCACATTTTTACTACTACTACTTCTTCTGGAATTAATGTCAGCAAATATTTTGAGTATTTTACATCATTTAAAATGCATCCTTTTAAGAAAATACTTGCAATCCAACAGATCTTTTAATATAATATAAACAATTTTTTCATAACACCAAAGATATTACACGCATAAATGATTGTTTATTGACAATTAATCATAAAACCAAAAACAAAAAACAATTTTTTTCCAAGCAAATAAGAAAACATATGCAGTTAATGCAAACAATATATGGAGTCGCAATAAAAAGTATTTGTTTTTTATTTGTTTACAAATCAAACGTCACATACAAATGGACTTGAATTTGAATCTTCAAATTTTAGATATACTAAACAACCAATGAACTGCTTATGTGTCTTTTTGTTAATAAGACGTCAATTCGTCTTATTTAAGTTTCATTGACGTACAAAATAAATCAAATATGTAGTTCTTACATGTACAATCATACAGTAGTAGAAGATTTTCAGAGCTTATAAAACGCGTTTTCCTTTTTTAGCGACAAGCGGGGCACAGAGCACGCACTGGGAGAATAGAGTTCGCTTCGAACCGAGCGTGACCTGAGCGCGGTGATATACGAGTATTTAGAAAACACAATTGATCGATAAATTTATCATTTCTTTTAATCAATTGTCGAAATTGCCAGCTTTGTTTGTGATATTTGTGTTTTCAAGAAATTTGTTTTATATTAATTTCTGGTTAATACCAATGTCGATACACAACTTGTTCCATTTTGAAGAATCTTAAAAATGGGAACCACTGGGTAACACGTACTTGCTCTTCTGCGCCAAGATTTTTTAAAAAGGCAAGAAATGTGAACAATTTGAACTTGTTAAAAAAAATGTCAAATCAAAAATACCACAAATTTTTTAGTAAAAACAAAGAATACCAGCAGACATAAATTCTTAAATAACAAGTTATTAATGAAAAAATATTTCGTCAATTGCACGACCGATTTATATAAAATTGTGTTTTTTGTTGTTATTTTTGCTTTCATGAAAAAAAAAATTCTTTTGATCTTTGTAAGCAGTTATTGAACGTTTATCTGCATAGAGTAGGTTGTAAAAAATAAAAATAATATTGCGATTAGTTCTAAAATTATTTAAAAATTCAAGTTAATTGTGAATCAAATTAATTATAAGTATAAAAAAGATTTGGTTGTCTGTAAGGGTAAGGTCGGTTTACGGACGATAATTTTACGTGATTACGTCATAAGAAAACATTGATGGTAACAACGCCAACACACAGCCCGTTAACTCAGATCCACAAACCCTCTCATCACCTGCATCTACTTTCTACTTTAACAAAACTCCGCCTATTTTGTATTTCTTTTTCTCTTCTTGTTCTTTTTAAATTTGAGTGGAATTACTTTGGGAATTTGCGCTTGTTCTTTTTCATGTTCGCCTAGTGCTTGCGATCGATTTTGGTTGAAATAACCACAGTATTGCAGAGTGCATCACTTTTCTTATAAGCATAATCAGCATGAGTCTTTTCAGCATGAGTCATGTTATTTCGTATGTGTAGCCTGTCATCGATTTATAAGATGTTATCTAGCCAAAAAAAATTGTCGAATATGAATACTAATTGGGCAACATAGGTTCTTATAAATATAAAATGTTGTACAAATCCAATGAGCCATTACCGAAAAATTTTAATTAAAAAAATCTTTACTTTTTTACTTATAGACTTTCTTGTAGAATTGTATTTAATAAAATGATAAACCGAAAGTTAAAATTATCTCAATAGCTTTATTATTAAACCTCTTACTTACTTACTTAGGTGGCGCTACAGTTCGGGACGAACCTGGGCCTCAACCAACATGCCTCTCCAGCCAACTCGGTCTTTGGCTAGCTGCCTCCAGTTTTGCACTCCAAGTTGGTTGAGGTCGTCCTCCACTTGAGCGCGCCACCTAAGGCGAGGTCTTCCTTGACTGCGTCTACCCTCTGGGATGGAATCGAAGATCCTGCGAGCCGGAGCATTGTTGTCCATTCGCTCTACATGACCTAGCCATCTTAAACGTGATATGCGTATTTTTTTGACCAGGTCAATGTCGCTGTACAGCTCGTATAGTTCTTGGTTGAACCTTCTCCTCCAAAGCCCGTTAACGCAGATAGGGCCAAAAATCTTCCGAAGAATCTTACGCTCGAAACGACTAAGGATATCTTCATCCGCTTTAGATAGAGTCCATGCCTCGGCGCCATAGAGCAGGACTGGGATGATTAGGGTCTTATACAGAGTCTCCTTTGTCTTTCGAGAGAGGGCTTTGCTACTCAATTGCCTTCCTAGACCATAGAAACAGCGATTGGCAAGAGTAATTCTTCGCTTTATTTCTGACGAGATGTTGTTGTCAGATGTTATAGCGGATCCGAGGTACACAAAGTCCCTAACTACCTCAAAGTTGTACCTGTCTATTGTGATGTTTTGTCCAATCCGCCGGTGTTGTGTGTCCCTTTTTGTGGACAGCAGGTACTTCGTTTTGGCCTCATTGACTGCTAGTCCCATCTTAGCCGCTTCAGCTTCAATGCTAGCAAACGTTCCACTGACAGCTCGCCGAGTTCTGCCAATGATGTCTATGTCGTCAGCGTATGCTAGCAATTGCACAGACTTGAAAAAAATTGTCCCACTACAATTGACTTGCGAGTTTCTTATAATTTTTACAAGTATTAAGTTGAAGAAATCGCACGATAGCGCATCACCTTGTCGGAATCCTTTTTTGACGTCAAAAGCTTCTGTGAGGTCAGAACCAACCTTGACGGAGCAGCGAGAGTTCTCCATCGTCATCCTGCACAGTCGGACGAGTTTTGTGGGAATGCCAAAACCTGACATGGCTCTGTATAGCTCGTCTCTATAAATGCTATCGTACGCGGCCTTAAAATCGATAAAGAGGTGGTGAGTATCGATTTGGAATTCTTGGGTGGTTTCCAGGATCTGCCGTAGCGTGAACATTTGATCGATTGTGGACTTTCCAGGTCTGAAACCACACTGATAGGGGCCAATCAGGTTGCTGACGAAAGGTTTCAGGCGTTCACATAGTACGGCAGAGAGGATCTTGTAGGCGATATTCAGGAGACTTATTCCTCTATAGTTGGCGCAGTTTAGAGGGTCTCCTTTCTTGTGAATCGGGCAAACGATGCTGAGGTTCCATTCATCAGGCATACTTTCTTCTGACCAAACTTTAGAGATGAGTTGGTGTATGCACTCCACCAGGTCATCTCCGGCCGCTTTAAAAAGTTCGGCGGGTAATCCGTCGGGTCCAGCAGCTTTGTTGTTTTTGAGTTTAGATATTGCTATCCTTACTTCATTTTGGTCAGGTGGACGGAAGTTTTGTCTGTCATCATCCATGTTGAATGGTTCATTCTGCCTGACAGCGGGATTTTGGCCTTCATCGCCGTTTAACAGTCTGCAGAAATGGTCCTTCCATGTACTCAGCACCGACTGTGACTCTACTACGAGGTTTCCATTCCTATCTCTACAGGCTTCTGTGCGGGATTTTTTTCCTTGGCATGTTCTTTTTACCTGTTGGTAAAACTTCCGCACGTTGTTCCTGGAGTAGCATCTCTCAATATCTTCGATCGCGCGCTTCTCATGCTCTCTTTTTTTCTTTTGGAGAAGCCGGTGTTCTTCCCGTCTTTTCTGCTTGTAAAGCTCGCGAGCAGCTCTCGTCTTTCTTTGCAGCGTCGCTTTATATGCCTCTTGTTTGGCTGCATGGGCCTGCCTGCATTCGTCATCAAACCAGAGGTTTCGTGGTGGTGGTCTGGTGAAACCTAGCACATCAGTTGCGGCATCTCTGATGGCTTGTTGGCAGTGTTGCCACTGATCTTCGGCACTTGATGCTGGCGGTACTGGATTTCTTGAGAGGTTACGGGATATTCGATCGGCATAGGTTCTGGCGGTTTCTTGCGATTGCAGCTTTCCGACGTCATACTTCCTCACAGTATTACTCCGTTGTTGTGGAGTTCGGGTTATTCGCATTCTTACCTTTGCTGCAACAAGGTAGTGATCCGAGTCGATGTTAGCTGCTCGGAAGGTGCGAACATCCAAGATACTGGAGGCGTGTCTTGCATCGATCGCAACGTGATCAATCTGATTGACGGTTCTTTGATCTGGGTGTCGCCAAGTCCCTTTGTGTATATCGAGATGAGGAAACCGTGTGCTTGCAATGGTGACGTTATGTGCCGCTGCGAAGTCAATTAGCCTAAGTCCGTTTTCAGACGTTGTGTCGTGTAGGCTATGTTTTCCGACAGTCCTACCAAAGATTTCCTCTTTACCTATTTTGGCATTAAAATCGCCTAGTACGATCTTAACGTCGTATTTAGGGCATTGCTCATAGGTTTTTTCGAGGAGCTCATAGAAGTCATCCTTGGTGGCGTCATCTTTGTCCTCTGTGGGGGCATGAGCGCATATTAGGCTAATGTTGGCGAATTTAGCCTTGATACGGATTGTCACAAGTCGCTCACTTACGTGTCGAAAGCCCAAGACTTCTTGCCTAAGTCTACCGCTTATGACGAATCCGCACCCAAATAAACGCTGTGGTCTTCTTGCGCAATCACCGTAGTACACGTCACAGTTTTTCATCCTCCTTTTGCCCGGCCCATTCCATCGCACTTCCTGGATGGCAGTAATTCCTGCTCTGTAGCAGTCTAGGGCCTCCGCTAGTTGTTTGGATGCACGTGGTCTGTTAAGAGTTCTAACATTCCACGTGCAGATCCGAAGGTCGTTGTCCTTGATTCGTTTTTCCGGGTCGTCAACAGTAAATCCGTCCTTTTCCGAGGCTATTGGTCGCTTCGTAACTTTTTCTTTTTTCCGTGGCAGGGTTGTTAACCCCACGCACAACCCCCAACCTGGAGGGCCAGGTCCTTTGTTGGATTCCTTGGACAAAAGGAACCGGAGAATCCGGAGTCAGTAACCCACTTCGGGGATGTGAGCGCTGCCGTTGGCCCATTAAGGGTTCATCCGCCACCATCTCTATTTCAATGCCCTGACTTGCATTGAATTGTCCTAATGACCTTATCTCCAAATACGTCGAAGTAGCTCATTAGGGCGTCTGCTTCGTTGACTGTTGACGCCACCGTTGGTCCAGTTGGTTGGGCTCATCCGCCGTACGTCCTCTTTCTGAGGGGCTCGTGCAAGACTTCTGCGAATCGATCAGAACAGTCATTAAAGCAGAGCATTATAGTGTTGCTATTTTTTCTGTGTTCAACACTCGCGCTTATAAGTTTAGCAGGAATGTCCGGATGGACAGACCAGTACCCGGTGGTTACCGCGGGGAGGTAAAATAAGCACAATTGATGTGTACGATATAGTTGCAGCGACTGTGCATCACCAGTTTGATGCCTTTCAGTGCCTACCCTATTCATACAGCACCCAACCACAGCACATTATTAAACCTCTATTAAGGATAAATTTAAACTTGGGCATATAGTACCTGTCGAAAAAAAAAATAAATTGCACGACTGGATTAAAAAATAAGTAACATTAACGTAGAAAAATAACACTATCTGAACTTAAAATAAGTGTCAAAACCACAACACTTTACAGTTTTTAGTAAAAATTGAGTACGCCATTACACGTTTAGTATATTAATGAATTTATGAAAAAAAGTATTTCGAAAATTGTAGGACGGATTTTGATAAAATCCTGTTTTTTTTATTTTAATTTTTTTTATTTTGTTTTTTTTTTTAAGTCATATGTAGTTTTTAGAGTTTATTAATATACTTGTGATAATAAAACTTAAAATATTTTTTTCTGATTTATTTTAAAAATATGTATATCAAAAAAAAAATTTCAAAAATTAACTTTAATTAGAAAAAAAAGTTATTCAAAACTTTGATATCCAGAATTAATTTGGCTACCTAGATCTTGTTAAATATAAAATTTGACAAAAATCCAAAGAGCCGTTACCGAAAAAGCAAAAATTAAAAAAAAACATTATATGAAAGGTACCGTTAATAGACCTTTCCGTAAATTTGGTTCTGATCAATACCAAGCTAATACCAACAAAAAAATTCTAATAATGTTCATCAAAATCGTTGGAGCCGTTTTCGAGAAAAATAAGTTTTCCTAAACGGTCATATGGCAGCTCCCGTATTTGCAGGCTTAAAATTAAAATTTCAATTTCCCCTCTGGGGAATGCCAAAAGAATCACATACACCAAATTTGAAGATAATCGCTTAAGCCGTTTAGGCTGCAGCTCATTATACATACTGACAGACAGACAGATATTTTCTGCCACTAACTTTTTTAGATTTCTCTACGATCATAATGTCATGTTTGATTGTTCGATTACAATAATTGAAATTCACTTGCGATTCGTTTTCTAGTGAAGATAATCGTCTGACACCATACAGAGCTTAGAGACTTGTAATTTTTCTGCAGCAAATTCTAAAGTTATCAATACCTACCTGAAGGAGAATGCTGGCACTGCTGCATTTCACCAAAAGGTCTGAAGACAATTTCTTAATTTTACCTGTTAGAAACTATTCCCAAGGTAAGATTTGATCCAAGCTAAGAAAGAGAGAGGAAAACCAAAAGTTTTTAACTTGAACAAAGTTAACTCTGAATTTAATTGATCAAATGCTTAAAATAATTAATTGTAAATACAGTCAACTTCGTAACCTTTTCCTAATGCATTTCAACGAGAATGTAAGATGATTTATGTGGCAGTTGTTTTTTTCCTCACAAATCTGTGTTTTTGTTGAAATTCTCACAGATTACTTGTTGAAAGAGTTTTGGAATACAAGATAGTTTTGAAATGGGCCTACAGTTTGTAATGTCAGTCTTGTCTTCTTTCGTGAGTATAGTAGTGATAAAAGGCTTTTTATATGTACTGACGAAATTTACTTTTTCGAGTGAAACCTCGAAAATGAACGTGAGCGGCACTCTTTAGCTCAGCCAATTTGTTAATTCAATTGAGAGAATGCCATTGGAGCCAGCTGAATAATCATCATTATTAACGAATAAAGAAGATCAAGGACAGTATTGTGTGGTACAGATATATAATAAGATCTAGCTTTTGAAAAAATATATAGATTGTGAAAAAAAAATTATCAACAACAATTGGTTCCTTGACTAATGAGTTATGGAACTTAGCTGCAAGCAAGACGTTGAAATATCAACATTTTTTTCTTACAGAAGTTTATATGCGAAAATTGCCGGAAACCCATCAGATTTTCTTTCTAAATTAAGAAGCTTCCAAAATGTTTAAGGGTTATTTGTAAACGAACTACCCATATCATTTACGTAGCTTGATTATAAAATGTTTTTTTGAGGAATATTAATTATGTGTTCTAAGGGCCAAACAGTAGTGCCCCGTGGCTTAGCGTGTCCTGTCGAAAGCCTGGGTTCGACTCCTTCTCAGAGCCACCCTTTTTCCGGGGTACTGACTCTTGCGAGGAACTAATAAATCCTCCATAAGTAAAATTTGTCTCGGAAAAATGCATCTCATGTAGCCGTTCGGGCTCGGCTCTGTTTTGTCTGTATTTATCAACGATTTACTATATGAAACAAATAATCCAATAAATTGTTTTGCAGACGTACTCTCAGCTTTTCATATTTGTTTCCAGATTCGCATCCATGTTCTTCGGATGTAGAACTGCAACGGCAGCGTATGATAAGATCATAAAATTCTGATCTTGGCAGCATTGTTCAATGGGGAATAAGAAATCGCGTAGAATTTAATGCTTCAAAAACTCAATGTTGTTTTTTTTCTTTTTCGTTAAAGCGAAAAATACCTCCAATGCCACTATCCATTAGTGGCACTTGCATCGAACACCTATAAGTTCTCGGTATGTGCATTACAGACCACCTTCTGTGGAATTACAACATATTCGAAGTTGCCAAGAATGCTGCCAGGTGTCTTGATTTCCTTTCAAAACTTGAGTACAATTCCCATATATGGACAGACAAATTTATATCTCTTGATCAGCGCCCAGTGGCGTAATGTTTTGTGCCTTTCGTTATCTTATAGCTATTTCTACAAACAATGCTCTAGCGAAATAGCCTGATGCATTCCTCCCCTGAAATTATCCAACCGTAACTGCTAGGAATGCTCCTAAATTTACCCTTAGGCCCAACTTCGGACGTACAGACAAATTCAGGGATTCTTTCTTTAGCCGTACCACGCGAATGTGGAATGCTTTGCTGGATTCTGTTTTTTACCTCTAATTTTGACTTGTATAACTTTAAGAAAAATGGTGCATCTGTATCTCCTTTCGCATCCTTCCCCATTTAACGCCCCGCTGTGTTTACATTATAAGGGTATATAAAACCCCTTTCCTAAGTTAAAATATGAAAATTTAGATTAGTAAGGCTGGCTATTTGTAGCTAATTTTAAAAGCATAGGTACACTGGCAATAATGAAGAAAGTTTATAAATTTAGAAGGCTTCTGTTTTTTTAACATATAGAAAGGAGAATTTTTTGGTATTCTAGTAAAAAAATAATTAAAAAATAACTCAAAAGCTCTAGATAAAACAAATACCTGATATGAAAACGTCGAACGTATCGAACCTACCACGTGTCGTTTATCTATAGATTCTAATTCTAATTTTGTAACAATCGGTGCGTCTTTGCGTTGCTATAAAGCTCTGCTGGTGGTTTGCAAAGTCTTTAGGATGAATATGAAGATATGAAACATTTACGTCAAATGTTGTTTTACGAAGATAAATAAGGGCCTTCATTGGTCTTCTCAAATTTGCAAAATTATAAACATAAATGTAAAAAAAATACTCAGTAAAATAAATGCTTGGTTCCTAAATTTAAATGCATATGCGTACGAAAATGGAATTACTTTTTATCCGAAATATTACATGCAAAAGTATGGATAACAATTAAGATTGAAAATAGATACGAAATTTTCATTGAAAATCCAACAGATAGGTGCACTTCCTTCTTATAATCTGATCAGATTCCATAAACATTAATAAAATTAGAAAAAAATAATGCCACGAGATCGCTATAAGAAAGTGTCCAGAGTTTTTTAAACAGTCAATATAAAACTGAAAAACTGTACACGGAAGTGTTGTAGTAGATAAGCTGTTTGCTTGCTGACCCAGAAATCGTTAGTTGAGTGGAGAGCAAGCAATCTTTCTGCGACTGGATCGCACGTACTTGCTCTTATGTGCGGTCACAGTTTGGAATAAAATTTGAAAACTATTAAGGAAACTTCAAAGATTATATTCGATTTTTATGACTTTTGATTGTTTGAAAACAGTACGTAAAATAGTTTTCAGCGGAAAAATTTTAACGCCATTTTATTTCTTTAAAAAATGTGAAAAAATCTGAATTTTTTTTTCAAAATCATTAGAGCCGTTTTTAAATAAAACGGTTTTTTTTAACGACTTTTTTTTAAAAAATTGAAAAAAATAATTCAAGAACACAAACTTAAGCACAAAAATAACGTACATTTAAAAACTAAATTTAAAAAAAAAATTCACTAACCAATCAAAATATTGATTTTTCAAAAAAAAAAATTTTAAAGGAGGTACCGTTTTTAGCCCACCATATTAATTTTGTTTTAATCAAAATATAATGCATACCTACAGTAGTACACTGTTTTTTTTTTTTTATAAAAATTCTTGGAGCGGTTTTCGAGAAAAATAAGCTTTTACATAACGGTTACCGTTAATTTGTGAGCTAAACAAAATTGAAAAAAGTCCTCTATAGAATGTCAAAAGAACCTTAAGTTCAACATTTGAAGACGATTGGCCCAACTGTTTAGACTGCAGTCCAAAATACATCCGTACAGACAGACAGACAGACAGACAGATGGACAGAATTTTGCCATTAACTCAAATATGTTTCTCTATCATCGTAATGTCATGTTTAATTGTTATCTCAAAATTTTTAATCTGCACGAATGCATAACTTGTATTATAGTACCTATAATCGCAAGTCAAAAATAAGTCTTTCTTATCTTTTTAATTCTTCTAATTAGTGTCGTGCAACATCTCGTTGCATTCTAAAAAAGCATATTTTAAATATAATTATAACTATTATTATTGTTATGAACCCCAGTCAAACTTTTTGTTCAAACAATTCCGACAGAAAAGATCAGTCATAGTCTTCGTGCGATCCATGTCAAGCAATTACTCGTAGTGGTTTTTTTCTTTAAAACTATATATATTTAAAAAAGATTACAAATTACAAGAAAGTTTAAAGCTTTAAGCTTCCATACTTTGGTGTTTGTGTACTATCCTAATTAATAAAAAGAACGCCAAAAGGCTCATGAGTCGAATTCAGATACAAAATTTACATGTACATTGTTCAAAGTGAAATACTTTAAAAAAAAATAAAGTTGTACTAATTACATCCATTTCTTTTTCAAAAGATAAATTACTCAAGGGTTTAACGACACTCTTGCGTTTATATTCATTTGATCTGGTGGACATGTAAGTAGATACCAGGAGGTACTTGAATATACAATGCGAATTCCTTTGCACCTCCCATTTGTGTGGGTTTATTTTCTTATACTACATTCTTGCTGGCCTATTGCTGTGTTAAGAGGCAAATAACTAGCTATCCCTTTGCGGTATACCGAGGAATTTTTTTTCGAATTTTCTCGAAAAGAATGCACGGCCACGATAAAACAAACCACGTTCCTCATGTTCTTGCCTTTGAAATACCTCTTATATGTTGTCGCATTAACGCTCTAATGCGATGTGGCTTGGTGCTTGCTGCCCATAGCTCCTTCTTTTAAACGATTTAGTTAATATTCTTTGTCTTCTATAGAAAAGTTGAGCAAGACCACGTTTAGAGGAAAGTTACGAGCAGACGTGGAATTTTTCTTCTTCGCTTTACTTGCGAGGCATTTGAATTTAGAATGTGAGAGGATAATTGCGTGACTTTAAAATATTTCTGAAATGTTATCCTTTCGTTTAAATTTTAAAACATTACTTACGGTGAAAATTTTTAATAAGTTTCATATATATGGATTAAATTGACGTGTTTAAATGACGGTTTTAGTTTTTTTTTTGTATTAAAGAAAATAATTGAATTGACTGGATTTCAAAAACCCTAATTATCGAAAAGAAATTAATGTAAAATTAAGTATGATCACAATTATAATCGGCGTACACCAGTGTGACTTCAGGCAACACAAATCTCCATACTGAGACTAATTCAGGAAAAGACTAAAAGAATTTCAAGTCGAGGCCTAGCTTCTTGTCATTCACTTCAAAGCCGCATGTGATAGCATAAGTCGCCAAAAACTTTGGTTGGCGATATCGAAACTTGACTCACTCAAACTTCAGAAAAAGAGATGACTTCTGAGTTATTCAATTAAGTCCTGCAGATGATAGTGTACAAGGCATGGCTATAGAAGCGAGATAATCAGATAATCAGGGAGTTTCTTCGGAACAAACGTCAATTTCGCGAACGACAATCTAGTAGAAATCCAAGAAAGAATTACTCACACAAGCCTCTGCTACTTTAATTTGTCCAAAAAAATGCCCCTTTTACAAAATAGAAGGTACATGCTATACATGCGCTGCTTTTGCCATATTTAAATTTTAAACAAATTAAATTAGTCTTTTAGAAACTTTTATTTTTATTTCCATACTGTGTTTGATTAGTACCAAAAACCTGAACCAACAAAACGCACGCACAAAGTCAACTATATTGTATCAATATTAAAAAAAGCACGTTTAACTGTACAAGACTCATTATTAGCCTAGCTGTGATAAAAGAGGTTTTCAGATACACAAGTAAAGCAACCCTCCTTTAAAATTAAAATAAGATCAAGCATAGACCATAATCATGGAGAAACTTTAAATTGTTATTTAGTTCTTAGTTCTTGTTCGACAACGGGTAATTATGTCTCTCGAGCATTACCCTAATATTTTACAATTTTCCATTTCCATTTTTTATCAGACTACCATTTTTTTAAGGAACAAGTAAAAAGAAACTTTATTTATTCTATTGTGTTGCCCATTACACATAAAATATGTTTTAAAACACTTAAGTTTTCGTTTGCTTGAAAACGAAACCAAATAGGAAAACATGAGTTGTTTACTGAATTAATACTGTAGAGGTCCATACGGCGAGGAGATGTGACTGACGTAGTAGTTTGCTAATAAATGGTAAACAATGGTTTTTATTTATGGTTTTAAAAATGAAAAAATTACCACTTCGGTAAAGTACTGTTACGGTTACGTAGCATACTAGCAGAGCCGGCCAGCGTTGCCATTTTATTTGCAAAGTAAGGATCCCAATTTTTTTGCAAATATAATAAAGCCTATGTCACTCAGGGATAGTGTAGCTTCCCAATTCATTATACAATGAAAGTTAAAAGTTAGAATCATAATTACAGCATTTGATCATTATTCGAGTATAACAGAAAAAAGAAGTCAAATTTTGCAGTTTTTGGATTTTTTTACTTGCGATTATGGGTACTATAATGCAAGTTATGGATTCGTGAAAAAAATCAAACATGACATTACGATAATAGCGAAGTTGAAAATAGTGGGTCCGGAAATTCCGTCCGCCTGTCTGTCTGTCTGTCTCTCTGTTCGCGCCTCTACAGCCTAAACGGTAGGGCCGAATTGCTTCAAACTTGATATTTAGAATTTATTAGGTAGTATCTCGGGGGGTGTTTTTCATTTTTGCTCTAGGTCGAAAAATAACGTTACCTGCCATACAATCTTTAACAAAAAGTTTGATTTTCTCGAAAACGATTTTGATAAAACTTTCAGGGTGCTATTTTTTTACAACAATACATCTTTCAGTTAAAATAATTTTTTTCGAAATTTGTTCTATAACGGTACCTCTCATAGAACCAGTTTTTTTTCAAATTCGGTTTTATCGTAAATCATTATTCCGATTTCAATAAAATTTTTCACACAGGGAGTCATTTATAATTCAATAAATATTGCATTTCAAAATTTTCAAAAATTTTTTTCAATTTTTTTTTAATTTTCTAAAACGGGTTGATTGAATTTTTTAAAAAAAAATTCTCAGATGAAAACTATAGATTTCTTTATAATGACATACTAAAAAAAATTTAAAATATTTTTTCGAAACGTTTAAAAAGAAAACGACTTTTTAAAAAAAACTGGTCGATCGATTTTCAATATTTTGTTTTCCTCGATAGATGGTTTTCAAATTTTATTGCATACTTAGTTTTTTCCGAGGAAACTCTTAAACTGATTAAACAAATGAAAGAATATTTTTTGAGTTTTTTTAAAACGGTTTGTTAAAAATTAAAAAAAAAACTATTGTTTTCTGATAATAACTACTAGCTGCTAGATGTTGGCATACTAAAAAAAATTGGAATATGTTTTCGAAAAGTTTTTCAAAAAACGGTTTTTTTTGAAAAGTTTTTTCACTGCTCAAACGATTTTGAAAAAATGTTTTCTTAAAATTCAAAACTGTAAAAGAAATTAAATGGTTTACTTATTTTTTTCCAAAAAAAAAAAAACGTTTTTAAGTGATTAACAAAATTTCAAATGATTTTTACCTCTTTTTTTAAAAAATCTCAGGCCCCAAGGCCACTGTCGCACATTAAAACAAGTTCGTGCGACCCAGTCGTGTACTTTATTTTATCTTGGTAACGAATAGACATAAGAACTTCTTTGAATAGTCAATATTGTAGAAAATGCTATGTAAAATATACCTGACGTTTTTAACTTATGATATAAGTAAAAAATGGGCACGACCAGGTCGCACGTACTTGCTTTTATATGCATAGTTACATTGGAAAGCAAGATCTTTGACAGAAGCAAGTAACATTTGCGTTGAAAATAACATAGTTTGAACTTATAAAAAGTATTATAAACCACAATATTTAACGGTTTTTGGTAAAAATAAAGTATGCCATCACACGTCTTAAATAACAAGGAATTTATGAAAAATGTATTTCAAAAATTGTAGGACCGGTTTTGATAAAATCCTGTTTTAAAAAATAAAAAAAAATAGTTTTTTTGAAAAAAAAAATTTTTTGTTTTTAAATTTTGGTACGCAGTTTCTTAGAATTTATTATAATACATGTGAATATAAAATTTAAAATAATTTTTTTTGATTAGTTTTCAAAATATTGATTTTTCAAAAAAAAAAAAACTTTTTAAAGTTATTGAAAATTTTGATATGCAGAATTAATTTGGCTAGCTAGATCTTCTTAAATATAAAATTTGACAGAAATCCAAAGAGACGTAACCGAGAAAGCCAAAAATTAAAAAAACCGTTGTATGAACGGTCCCGTTAATATAATTTCCCGTATATGTGGTTCTAATCAAATAATAGCCAATACCAAAAAAAAAATTCTCAAACATTTTCATTAAAATCGTTGAAGCCGTTTTCGAGAAAAATAAGATATTCCTAAATTCCGTTATTTTTAGGCCTAAAAATAAAATTTCAATTTACCTCAGGGGAATGCCAAAATAATCAAACACACCAAATTTGAAGATAATCGCTTAAGTTGTTTAGGCTGCAGCTCGTTATACATACTGACAGACAGACATACACACACACAGACATTTTTTCTCGATCACTCTTTTAGACTTCCCTATGATCGTAATGTCATGTTTGATTGTTATCTCAATTTTTTTAATATTCACGAATCCTTAACTTGCTTTATAGTCCCTATAATCGCAAATAAAAAACACCAAATAAAGGACGAAAATTTTGCTTAACTTTCTTTAGGCAGTTTAAACAATAAACATAAAACCAGTATCAAATCATTGGCTATTAGAAAAAAGCGTATCAAACATGCACTTCTAGTAATTTTTTTTATCGGCGCGCACTGTTACTACCCATATCGTGTATTAATACAGTGCAAACTATTAGGAAAATTGGATAGAAGATGAAAGGAGGTACCGATGCACATTGGTTTTGAATGTTTGTAAATCGTAATGGAAAGGAAAAATCGAACCGGATAAAGCATTCCACATTCGTGTTGTGCGGCTAAAGATTAGTGCGGCTAAAGATTAGTGCGTTCGAGATTAGGGTGAATCCATGAGCATTTCTAGCGGTACGAGTATTACGAGAAAAACTTTTTAAGGGGAGGAAGAGGAATGCAATTAGCTATTTCGCTGGTGCATTGCTTTTAGAAAAAGCAATAAAATAAGGAGAGACAGTAAACATGTCAACGATTTTCTAGCGAATCAGATGTTTCTGTTATATTCTTATCACCTATCATTTTTAATGCACTCTTCTGGGTTCTATCCAGGAAACGCAAGTGAGTAACAGGGGCACCTGCCCAAATATGAGAATTGTATTCATGCTTCGGGTGAATGTTCTCCTTATAAATTGTAACCAGATATAATGGGGAGAAATATTTCTTGCATCGTCTAGGAAAACCAAAATATTTCGCTGCATTTTTGGTGATGTCATATGTGTTCATTGCACAGAAGGTAGTCTGATCCAAGATTCTCAAATAAAGTTTATTAACAGGTACTATAAAACATGCAGGCTAATGATGAAAATAATTATTTCAACTTCATAATAATTTATTCATGGTACAAGGTGAGGGAAAGTAATCACCCTATTGGAAGACGCTATAAATTTTGCAAATGGCAGCTGATTTCAATTCGGTTTTGACATTTGTGATGTTAACAGATGCAGAATACAACTAAATAAGCCATGGAAAGCTATACTCCTCCTGTGAATTTCGTTACAGATTTGCCAGCCGTCTGGCACCACTAAACAAATACATTGGCACGGTGCACAGTGGGGCCAAGGAGGAAAAAAGACGATTTTACAAATGTTCATATTTCGATTAGCTAATTAATGTTTCTCACAGTAAATTTTCCAGAAATTTGGGCCAAAACTTAAGTCTTAGCACCTAAATAGACGCCCAAAGTCAAAATATTTGAAATTATGTGGAAATTTGATTTAACTTTCCTAGGGTGTTGCGTCAATTCGGGGTGAACTAAGAATTAGATTGTTTTTGCTTTGCTATTACGGATGCTTAATAATACAATACAGCGGTCAAATTCAGAAAACAAAATATTGAATTAATTATGGTAGCACAATATAAGACTCAGTCCGCAGTAATGAAAAGTTGTAGTCAATAGTCTTTTAAATGACAGTTTCCTACATTCAAACAATATTTAGCTGCAAATACTTGCAAATTCGCACAATGAACCAATTTTATATGACGAAATATGTCAAAATAAAATATTTTTTTCTATTTCTTGAAAGGGAATATTTGTATTGCATCTGTATTTATACAATTTTTGTTCAATTATTAAGATAAAATTACAATTATTACTTACAGCTAGCAATATATGATAACAATTAGCCAGTTCACATTTCTTGAGATTTCGGAGTGCTCAAGAAGTTGTCTCAGTCACTTTTGATGGAGCTTAAAAATTTATGTGAACATAATTTCTTAGCAAACGCCAAATAACACTTTGTATCTCTTTCCTTCTAACCGAGTTCTCTTTGATAAACTAAAATTGAGCAAGCGAATCCAAAAAATGTTTGGATTAATTTTTTGACGGAGTTGAGATTTTTTTTTTAAATTTTGTTCATGTTTCTGAAAAAACGGAGACCTGTGAGGGCTTAGAAACGTGAACTGGCTAATTATTATATATTTTCATTATCAATTTAAAAAAAAATGTCATTACATATACATTTGTATGTACATATATATATTTTAATGACTTATAAGTAATCTCTATCTATAAAAAATAAGTTTCAATTTTGTGTGTGACGTTAAATCTAGAGTTCGGCTGGGTGGATTTTTATAAGTTTTTTTTTAAATAAAAGGGAACCATTTGTAAATGGTTTAGAAATAAAAAAAAGAAAATCCGTCTTGCGGAAGTCGAACATTTTTAGCCAATTGTACAACCTTATAGCATCAAGTGTTTTCCATTAAGATTTTTGTTCCCATTGAAATTTATTTCAAAGATTTATTTATTTCGTTACAAATTTTCAAGAACAAAAATATTAATCCATAAAAAGGAGTTGCTTCTCGGAAGGGCTGCTCCAATTTTGACTAGACTTTCACATATAATGCTGGTGTTTTAAGGAATAATTTAGACCATTTTAATTTTCTATTTTAAGACGGTCCAGGGACCTAACTTCACATGGGAATTAACTTCACCACTAGTGAGAAATAATTTCACTGTTTTTTCGTGAAGTACATAAGTTTCCACAACGAGTGAGAAATAACTTATCTCAAAATCGTGTGCAATTTTTCCCACCAATAATAAGAAAATCTCAAGAGACTAAAATTGTTGAATAAGAGAGGAAATCATATCATACATATGTCGCAGGTCCTGTCCGCTGCTAGCACAAATTATTGGACTCTGTGAAATGAGACCCCAGGAAATAAGGCCCTAAACCAAAAAATGAAACAAAGCCCATACCAAAAGTGGAGCTTTAATTTTTTTGTTACATTCAGCACAAATTTTCAAAGGCTTACAAGGCAGCAAGACAAAGTTTTACATAGCTAGGCAATGTGAAGCTCGTTTTGAAAATCGCGCGAAGCTGCTAGTATTAATATAAATTTAACTTATTTTTTATGGCACTATTCCGTAACGTACTCCTTCTTTCAAAAACCTCTTTTTCAAAATTGAGAAAAATATCTTATAAAATTTGTGCGTTCATTTTTGGTTCTACTTTGTTTGAAGTTTGCGCATTATTTGATACAAGTTTCAGTGGTAAACACTTAACATAAAATGTGTTGCTAGTTTGATGCATTTATGAATGTTTGACGATGCGATTGTAAATTTACACTTATCAGCTTTGAATCAAGTAAATGATCTTATTAAAAAGCCATTAATTTCAATGTTTCATTTTGAACACGCTTTTCATACGAAAGGCCCCATATGGAGCGATCGAGGTGCTTACAAAACTGTTAATAATTGTCACATATTTTCAGACATTTTTTTAAAGGTTACATTATTTTTATGATTTATTACCACAAAAAAGTTACTTCTTTGGATACACTCACTTTTGCAATAACAAACATGACAGACCGAATTTTCATATTTTTTTCCCCGAAAATAAGAATAACATCGCTTCTTTCCATTATCTTTTATCTACCTCATAAAAACACTGAACGTCTGAACCGACAGATACATAATGATTCCATACATCAATAATTTATTTAATTTTTTTCGCGAAAATATATTTTTGCAATTCGTCAAAATTTTTTTAATCAACTTTGGAATTAAAATGAACTTTTGTGTGGGCGTGTCAGTGGGTGGAAATATTTTGTTTTCGTATCTTTAACTAACTATTATCATATTCGAAAATTTTATTTAAATTATGTGATTCCGATTTTAAAAAGACTGCCTCTATACAAAACAAGTACCTTTTACAAAAAACTTAAGAAAGTGTGAAAAATGCCTAAAAGTGGGTGTAATTTCAATGGTCAACTTTCTTTAAAAAAGCACAGTCTTTTAGCTTTTCTTCGAACTTTTATTAATTTTGTTTAGTAGACGTGGCAGTGGGTGGAAATAACTCGTGGTGCGTATTTTCCGAAATAACTGCCATTCCTGAAATCGTCCAAATCGGTTAAGTGGCCCCGTGCCGTTTAGGCGCTCGCCTTTAAAAGATTGAAACAACAAAACATGTTGCCAAGCGTGGCCGGCCCGGAGTGGCCGTTCTGCTGACAATATCGCTGCTGTTATCGAGCATGCCAAAGAGGACCTCGCAATATTGATCGGACGGCGCGACGTGCCACGCAAATAGGTATAAGCCTTCCTTGATTTCAACATAAAAGCTGTTGGAGAATATAGTTGCAAATATTTTTTTAAAACACGTTTGTTTCAAATCTTAACTGACAACGCCAATAGACTGAAAGTTGTTATGACAGTTCATTCTGATATTAAACTAATTATTCATTTGTTCAAATATTTAGATACGAAAAAATATTGTATACAATCCCACCATGACTATTACGAACGTACATACATATGTTAACGGTTCAAAAAGCGGAAGTTCATTCAAATAATAATCTGAATAATTTTATGCTAACCAAAGAATATTATTAAAACTTTGGTGAACGTACTATTTACCCTCAGCTCAGATAACTTCCCTTTAGGTAATACTCTCCCTATGAATTCGTTAAGATCTCAAAATTATACTTTAGGTATATTTTTTTACCGAAAAGAAACTTCTTTCCTAATATTATTGACTCAACAATGAGGTGTTCGTGTTCGGCATTTGTTTAATCAGATGGTGGAAATAAAAGTTTGTCCCCAAACTTTGGTGTTTCACTTTTTCAACGAGAGTCTATTTAAATGTTGGTTGCAATTCGTCTCTGTGCCAAACGTATTCGTGGATTCAATCAATCGTCAGGCAAAAGTTTTGATTAAAATTTAAATGAAAATGAAAATTTATATTATCTTAATTTTGGTTTCGATTGCGACAGCAGTTGTAAGTGCTAAACGTTCGGGCAAAGGGATTTTGCGTCCAGAATGTCCAAAAAAGTGCGACAAAATTTGGCTTCCGGTTTGCGCTAAATTAAACGGTATCCAAGTTAACATCTCTAGCAAATGCAGACTGGAGGAATTGATAGCGTGTTCCAGCAGTAAAAAACGAAGTATGCATACATTGAATATGCAAATTTATTTCGGATTTGTTAATTTATTCAAATTTAACTTACCACCTTAGTCTGGGAGTTTTTACATGATGGGCATTGCAATAAAGATGGCGCTATGATGGAAGGAGATGATGCTGATTCGGAAGCAGATGCAAATGAAGCCATTGAAAGAAAAGATGACCTATTAGATTTAGATGAGGATTTTGCTGATGAAAGTGAGCTGCTCCCATTTTTGGATGAGAAAATTGATTTTGAAGACGGGGAAACAAATATAAATGGAACTGAATTTTACGTAGACGATGACGAATTCCCCGAATGGTTAGAAAAGTTGGAGTCACTTGATACTTGAAAAAAACATTAGTTCGTGTACGTTTTAGATTTAGATTTATTTATTTTTAGTCTTAATCAGTACCTTAATGGAATTAAGATTTCTTTCGTTTATTATACATAGGGTGGTCAGACAGAAAAGAGAGGATATAAAGGACACTTTTTACATTTTTTGAAAATAATGTTTTCTTATTGGAAACGGAACAATGCCTGACAAGAAAGAATACAGTTTTTTGCAGTGTCAGGTTTTTCAATAGATCTAACCATACAACTTTGAAGTCTTATGACTGAAGCTATAATGTTAAGCATGAGAGCGTTTTGTAAGACTGATAAGAATTACAAAGGTTCTAAATTTGTGAATACATTTACTTACGTCATAGCTTACAAAAAAAAAAAAATAAGTTCATACTATTCTCATATTGTAAATATCTTAAAAAGGGTTTAAATATATTTGGATATGTATTTTTTTTACAATCTTTGTACTTTTTAAAGTTTTTTTTGATTGTTGGTGTGAATTAATATTGATTTTTGCTTCCTTTTTCTGAACGGCTTGGCTTGTTCGAATGCTTTAAAAATCATGTGAATAACTTATTTTTTAAATCAGATTCGTGCACTGTGTCGGGCGTCTTTTTTATCTTCTAAAAGTCAAGTTATTAAATAGATACAGATGCATACACTCCATACACCTATGACCAAAATAATAGTTACACCCAAAATTTTTTAAGCTTGAATATCTGTTGTTAGCCAATCGCATGACTAAAAAGGGGTTTTGGGCTAATGGTTTTTAGTAAACTGTTTATCCAATGTTTTTGTTGTTTGTAAGCTAGCCAAGAATATAGGGATAAAAGAAACACCCATGTCTTCACTGTATTTCCCTTACCTTATTTGCTAGCAATGGGAAGGGCCAAACACTATACCGAAGACAACCGCGAGTTCATTTTAGCTTTGCATAAAAGTGGTAAAGTCAATACGGGAAAGCTGTCGGCCATAAAAAAAAATACTTAAAAAAAGCTGGCGGCCATTAAAACTCGCCAATAGAGACAAAATGTCATTGATAAGGAAGCCTATATCAGATCCATTTCATTCAAAAATTCAACACATCGCATGGATCAGCATTAGTTGCAGAATGATCCGTGGTTTACTATGGAATGTAGACCTATCTTCGATTTCTTTTGCCAAATTCTATCAAATCGACGATAATCCCCGAAAAGCAAGAAAATATTGGTGGGATGTCTTTTGGAGCGACGAGACAAAGAGAAATCTGTTTGGAATGGACGAAAACGGTTTTTTTGACGTCCAAAGAGTCAAGTTTTTATCCACGCTACACAAAGCTCGCAATAAAACTTGGGTTCAAAAAACTAAACTTTGTAAGAACATACTTCTAAGAAACCAAACAACATATTAAATATCTCCCAACCATTTACCATTTCACATCTAAGCCTCTTTTACAGGAACTGTAATTTTTTCCGGAACAAAAAGTAGCCTATTTCTTAACCTAGCACATTATCCATTTATCTACTTAATTGTATCTTAATCCGTACAGCTGTTGAAGAATGATTGTTTAACAAACATCCAAATGTCCAAACATACAAACGTTTCCCTTTGTATATATACGTAATATTAGTAGCATTCGATATTGTATTCATTATATCTTATACATATAGTCCAGGCAAACTAAGCCTAAAAACAATAAATAAACCAAAAATCCATGTAGTTCCAATTTTCGCTGGAATGTGTAGGGATGGGTCCCCTCTACCCGCAATAAAAAATCCCCGATAATCCGGATGCCACGCGGGGTGGGGGTGATTTAAATTCTTTGTTCCTGTGAAAGTACGTTCGATGCTATTATGTATGGATTTCGATTTCTTTTGCATGGCCACCACGCCACGCTTACAGAAGTCCAGACTCTGAACCAAATTTTCGACGGTTTTCAAGCATAAATCGGCCTATACTGCTGCAATTTCACGTTCCATATTCGTACTAAGTTCATCAATAGTCCCTGGCTTGTTGCCATAGACCATAGACTTGACGTAGCCCCACGAGAAATAGTCTAACGGCGTCAAATCACACGACCGAGGCGGCCAAGCGACTGGACCATTTCGTGAGATAACACGTTCTCCAAACTTGGTTTCCAATAAATTGATTGTGACATTCGCTGTGTGGCTTGTGGCGCCGTTCTGTTGGAACTACATGTCCTCCAAGTCCATATCATCCAATTGGGGCCAAAAATATTTGGTTATCATTGATTGGTTATCATTCACAGTAACGTGCCCGTCTTGATCATCACGGAAGAAGTACGGCCCAATGACGCCGCCGGCCCATAAACCACACCAAACCGTATTTTTTTCGGGATGCAATGATGACTCATGGAGTACGTGTGGATTGATGCCTGACCAATACCGCATATTTTGTTTATTGACGAAGCCATTCAGCCAGAAATGAGCCTCATCGCTAAAGATGATTTTTCGATAAAAATCCGAATCATTTTCAAGTTGTTGCGCAGCCCAATTCGCGAACATACGACGCTTCTGGTGGTCAAGTGGCTTCAGTTCTTGCGTCAATTTAATCTTGTAAGGATGTATGCCAAGATCTTTTCGCAAAATTCGCCACAACGACGTCACAGAGATGCCTAACGCTTGAGAACGACGTGTGAGAGACATACTTGGGCTTTCTGCAACTGAAGCCTCAGCGGCAGCAATATTCTCGACACTACGAGCACTTCTTTGTCTCACTGGCACGAGCACATTAAATGGCAAACCTTACTGAAGAGAAATATCAAAAGAGCGGCAAGAAATGTGGCGTCGTTTGGTGTCTCTGTCGCTCTACTTTTATAGCGTCCCTGTTGAAAACCCCGATATATAATATATATAAATTATTTTGCCTGGACTAATATGTATATACAAATTTTAATTTGTTTTTTTGTTTGTTCGTAATTAATGCGCTGCCATACCGTTTATCCAATTGCAATGAAACTTCGACAGTTTAATGCCTGAACGTACGGGAAAGTTATAGGCATAGTAAAATTTGTTTCCAGCAGGTGGCGCGCACGTCGTACTAGGAAATGTGTTTGAAAGAGCAATAGAAAATTACGAATTAATGAATTGTTATAAGAAAGAGGGAAACATGAATCTAAATAATACCGAACGGAAGGTTCTTGAACAATTCGAATAATGTCCTATGGTGGGGCTACAAAAAAAATTTTTAAAATTAAAAGACGTATTTAGATAAGAAATGTGAAAAATGAAAAGTTATGCTTATGTTAGCAAAACGTTAAGATTACTCTTAGACTTAGACTTTCATATGCTATAAGTATTGTTAAAACTTAAAAAACTTAAAGGATTAAGTGATGTTAGTGCGATAATAGTTATATAGGTAGTTGGCGCTGTTAAAGATAAAGAAAAGCAAACATAATTTTCTTTCTAAGTATATAGCTAAGTGTTGTAAGCATAGTAAAGTAAACTTCTAGTAGGTGGCACGCAAGTCGTACCGCAAAATGTATTTTAATAGAAAATTACTAAACAATGAATTACTGTAAGAAAGGGGAAAATGAATCCATCTGATCATATAATTAAAATACTTGCTTGGTTCGAATAATTCCCTTCAGGTGGCGTTCCATATAAACAAACAAAGCGGCAGCAAAGCGGCGTGCTTCTGCTACTTTTGAATAAATTTATTTTGTATATCTACTGTGCAAACAATATGCGAAACTTAAAAAAATAGCTTAGTTTTTCGCCAATTTCGGATGGAATACGTAAAACAAATTTTCAACGGATTTTAAAAACAATTGACACCAAACGACCACACAGATTGAAATGGGTCATAGCGTTAAACCACCGTAAAAAATACGTGTAGATACGTGCAGCTAAAATTAGTTTTTTTAGAATGAAAATTCTATTAATTTAATAGAAAATTGATGCAAATCGCTTTAAAACATACATATCTTTTAATTTTATGGCAATTTCCTTAATTAAAAGCTGCAATACATCCTAAAAAGAAGTTATTAAATACTTCAAATTTTTACATAAGAATATACAGAATACGATACCACCTGGTAGCGAAGCATAACATCGGTTTACCCATATGCAAAAGCACTATCTCCAGTAGTCAATACTATAATTAATTAGTCTACACAATTGACATACAAAATTCCTTATAACTTATAATTAACCACAAACAAATCGCGCTGATAATTTGATGAAATTTTTTTTTCCGACTTTTTTGATACTTATCGTTATACATTGGATAATATACGATATATCTTTATGAATTGTAACCTATGTGTCATACTGATATGTGAAGTTTCATTAAAATCCATTCAGTAGTTTTTGCGTGAAAGAGCAACAAAGATACATACATACATAGATACAAACATACTCACAAACTTTCACGTTTATAATATTAGTAGGAAGTAGGATTTTTAAGAAAAACATTAACATTAAAAACACTAAGCGAAAAAATACATGGTTGTGGCAACTTTCGTAGTGACCAACATAATAATTTTAGAGTTTTGCTAACAGATTCACATTTAAATATTTCTTGGAGAGATACATATGCATACTTTTCATATTTTTGTTATTTATTTTGTAGCGGAACCACCTAAACGACATTATGCAAACCATGAAAGAACATGGATGAGGTAGACTCAATTTTCCCTTATAGATTCATTATTTTGTATTTTTCTATTGCTCTTTCAATCATATTCTTCAGTGCGACATACGCGCCACCACATGGAAATGGGGTGAACACTGATCAGTACGATAGCGCACCAAATACGAACAGACACACAAACAAAATTTAATTTGTATATGTTTATGTACATATTCGAATTTTGTTTTCCAATTTAATCTATATTTATTAGAAAATTGTCCACTGCGTACAAGCTTAAATGCATAAGTATATGTAAACAGTTTAGAATTGCAATCAATCACTTTAAATTATGGCCATCAACGGGATTATAAAGCGAATTAATTTATCCATTGTCACTGCCTTTTCATGTCCAATTTTAAACCTTTACGTCGTGCTTCAACTTCTGTCAAAGTTTTTTTTAATGCCGTTTTCATCATGCCATACACATAAGGATATTATTGCTACGATTTTCAAAATTCTTGTTTGTTTCGAGTTTCCGTTTTGGCTTTTTTTTAGAAAAACCAAAATTCTGTATTTATATACAAATAGATTACGGGTAATATGAGCCGGTTTGTTATTTTTAGAATACATATTAAGCGTTTATGTTAAATAAAACTATTAAAAACAAACATATGTTAGACAAAATTAACATGAGCTTCGGTATACAAATATTGTCATATGATTGAGATAAAAATATTCATTTTTCGGACACTGTGGCGTATGAGTATCTTTTTTTTTGAGGGAATAAAAAAATGTACTGATTTTAATTTGCTGGCCATAAAAGAGTTTTTGAAAAGATCTTAAAGGTTTATTTTATTTTTGTTTTTAATTATAACCAAGTGTTATCTTTAAGTTTCAATTCTTGATTTTTGTTTTTATGTTTTTTTTTAAATTAAAAAAAAAAACAAAAAAAAAACAAAAGCAATTAATAGTAATATATTTGTTGCTTAGTTTCAAGTATTCTAAGCCTTCCAAATAAAAAAATGTCAAGTTGTGACCTGTATCATTACCTAACAGATGTATAACTAACATCTGCACCTGGAGAGTAAATAGGTGTGCGATTTTTTCAATATTCTTTTCTTAGCCAGCTGCTTGAACGTTCCCAGTATTTAAATATTCAAAACTAGCTTACCCATACCATACATTTTCGAAAAAACTGACCCGGTATGGTGCCTTAGTTACTTCTTACAAAATAAATAAGAATTTTCAAAAAAAAAACACCCGAGTGCCACTTAGTGTGTAATTTAAAGAGCCTAAGATACTCCCTAGAACATCAGCAATCTGCTGGTGAAAGTCCCGTCAAAATCATTGGGGCAGCCGTTTCCGAGCTTACCCGGAATAAACAGACAGACAGACAGAAAAAAAATAATAATTGTGTTTTTGTTATAAGTACTGTATATACTTTCATATGCATCTTGTAAAAAGCTGTTATTTTGATGTAAAAAACAGACACTTCATTTTTATGTATGTGTGTAGATGACAGAAGAATAGATTGGAAAGCATCTGAAGAACAATCACATTTCATCGGCTGCAATCCTACTGCTTAAGAAAAGCCACTTCATGGATCGACTCAGAGACATACCTACGAGGGGTGTGGGGGGGTGTCACCTCCGCACGAATTTTACGAGTCGGCAAATTAAAGAATCTACTTTAATAAATTTGAGAGCTTAAGAATAAATCGACTAATATGAATAAAACAAGACATTTTCAAAGATTACTTGGGAACAAAACGTTAAAAAATTAAATGAAAATGGGTATACTTTTTGTTTTTAATGTACATATAAGAGTGAGCAAATCGGCATTTTGAAAAAAAAAGTTTTCGAAAAAAATAATGCGGAATAATAATAACTCAATTTTAGTAGTAATCGGCTCAACAGTATTCATGAAATTCGAAGAAAAAAAACGGTCCTATGAGAGGTACCGTTTTTAGCCACCATATTAATTTTTTTTCACCAAAATATAATGCTTACTTACGTACACTGATTTTTTTCATAAAAATTCCTCGAGCCGTTCTCGAGAATAATCAACTTTTACATAACGGTTATATTACAGGTACCGCTAATTTTTGAGCTAAAAAGAATTTAAAAAAATTGCTCTGTCAAAATAACCGTATGTTCTAAATTTAAAGACGATTGCCCCAACCGTTTAGGCTACAGTCCAAAATACACCCGTACAGACAGACAGGCAGACAGACAGACAGACAGGCGGACAGATTTTTCCAGTAACTCAGTATGTTTTTCTATCATCGTAATGTCATGTTTGATTGTTATCTCAAAATTTTTAATGTGCACGAATGCATAACTTGCATTATAGTACCTATAATCGCAAGTAAAAATGAAACAACAATTAATTACGACATTACGATGATAGATAAGCCTAAAAAAGTTAGTGACACAAAATGTCTGTCTGTTTTTCAATCTGTCAGTTTGTCCGTCTGTATGTATAACGAGCTGCAGACTAAACGGCTTAAGCTATTACATTCGAATTAAGTATGTGTGATTCTTTTGGCATTCCTCACAGGGGAAATTGAAATTTTATTTTTACGGCTAAAAATAACACCGCCATATAACCGAAGGGAAAAGCTTAATTTGCTCGAAAACGGCTCCAACGATTTTGATGAATATTTTTGTCATTTCTTATAGGTATTGGTATTTACCAGAAAAGTCTATTACGGTTTTTTTTTATTTTTTTATTCTCTGTAATGGCTCTTTGGATTTTTATAAAATTTATTATTTGAAAACCTCTAGGTAGCGAAATTAATTCTACATACCACATTTTGAATATTTTTTTGTCTATTTAAAATTAATTTTTGTTTTTTTTTTTTTGAAAACTCAATATTTTTAAATCTAATCAAAAAAAATTGCACGACTAGATCGCACGTACTTGCTCATATGTGGGGTCACTCGTCAAATAAAAACAAGAGCACGCAATAAATGGCACCAATATCCTCTCCACAAAATGGCTCCTCAACATAAAACTGTCTGTAACGGTCTAGCACGAAACTTTAATTTTGTAATTAAGTCAGTCAGTCAGTTCCGAATCAAATAAATTACATTCTGGGATCCTACCATTAAGCTTATGAACATTGCATCTTTCACATTTTCACATTTATATATATAATTGAAAAATTTCATGAAATTAATATTAAAATGTATATTTTTGCCGAGAATAATTTATGTTGGGGTATTTTCGATTTTTTTTAAATAAATTATATCTATATATATAATACATGAAGGTTAATTTGTGCGAAAAACTTCACTTATGCTCGATGGGCTATTGACTCAAGCGGAACTATAAAACCTTTCAACAGTTATTTTTTTAGGAAACAAAATCAGTCAACATCTTTTTGCTCGAAACTCGCGAAAATTTGTTTCAGTTTTCGACAGCACTAACTTTTGACAAGGAAATGATGTTAGCTACACTGTTTTTCTCTTTTGGGCCATTGGTCTAGCCTAGCCAACTATGCATGCTGATATATTTTTTTTTACAGATTTAGCTTTCAAAACGCTCTTCCCTTTTATCAACTGCTGAGTGCCGACCTACCAACGGAAACCAATCGGAAAATAAAGTATGCACACACAACTGGGTGTAGATAGTAGAGGTAAGGAATGGATATGGATAGTTGTCTACTTTCATTTTGTTGGGCCACTCGATGAACAGTAACATCGTTTTTTTTATTTTTTTACAAGAATTTTAGTAGCCATCAATCCGCACCATAGGCGTATCGCGTGCGGCAGTACTCAGGTCCTGGTAAAAGAACTACCATTTCTTTTTTGTCCGGCTCTCTTGCTTTCAAGCCAATATTCAATGGGATGCGTATTCCCATGAAAGGTCCTTTCACAAGCGTTGGATCGGTATTCGCATTGTAATTCGTTCGTTCTGCGTATGTATGTGATTTTAAGCAAATAACATGACGTTCATGCTGATGGTCGATTGCACTATTTGATTTGAATTACATGGTAAGTTAGGCGTGCCAGCTCGTTTTAAATTAAATTAAATCAGATTGAGAAGCAAGTTTTTTTAAGCTTGACATTCATTATGTACGTCTCTTTAAAAATGTTCAGAAAAAACGTGAATGTTTCTTATATACTCCTCGCTATCATTGGTTTGGCATACTAAAAACTTACGCAATGGGATATTAAAAAAAAAACTCTTCAAATGGATACAAAATACCTTTACAGCACATAAATTATACAATATTTTCATTCGCACCATCTGTTTGGCATTTTGTTATAGCAATTTTACACTGCAGCAGTATAAAATAAACTTGCACGACTGGATCGCACGTACTCATGCTCATATGTGCGGTCACATTGTTGAATAAAATTTAAGAAATTAAAGTTAACATCAAAGCATTTATTCCCTTTATGTGACTTTTGATTCTTCGAACAAAGAACGTTAAATTGTATTGAGTGAAATAATTTAAACGCCATTTTATTTCTTTAAGAAATGTTAAAAAGTGAGAATTTTTTTTCAAAATATTAGGAACGGTTTTGAACTAAAAGGGTTTTTTTAACATTTTTTTTAAATTAAAAAAATAAAAATAAAAACTTAAGCACAAAAATAACATAATTTAAAAACAAAATTTAAAAAATTATTCACCTACCCGTATTCAAAATATTGATTGTTCAAAAAAAAAAAATAAAAATAATTAAAAATACCAAATTTAATGCGAAATTACTTAAGCTACCTACATCTTCTTGAATATCTATTTTGATATTAATCGGATCACCAGTTTTCGAGAAAGTCGGAAAACCGGTCCTATGGGAGGCACCGTTTTTAGACCACCATAATAAATTTTTTGTTCACCAAAATATAATACAGTAGTACACTGATTTTTTTCTTAAAAATTCTTGGAGCCGTTTTCGAAAAAAAATAAACTTTAAATAACGGTTTTATGACAGGTTCCGTTAATTTGTAAGCTAATTTTTTTTTTAAACTCCTCTGTAGAATGTCAAAATAAAATAAGTTCTAAATATGAAGACGATTGGCCAAACCGTTTAGGGTAGGCTACAGTTCAAAATACATGATCGTAATGTCATGTTTGATTGCTATATAAATTTTTTTTTATTCCCGAATCCCAAACTTGCCTTATAGTCCTATCTAAATTTTTAGAACTAAAATTAACGATAACTGCCATATAACGATTAAGGAAAAGCTTATTTTTCTCGAAAACGGTTCCGATGATTTTGATGAAAAATTTTGAAACTTTTTTTTGTTGGTAGTAGCCGGAAAAATCGATTAACGGTATTTTTCATATAACGGTTTCTTTAATTTTCGACTTTCTCGGTAACGGCTCAATGGATTTCAATGAACTTTATATTTGAAAGGATCTAAGTATCCAAATTGATTCTACATACAAAAATTTTGAATAATTATTTTTTCCCATTTTTAATAAATTTTTGATTTTTTTTTTTTAAATTCAATATTTTTAAAACTTATCAAAAAAAATATTTAAAACTTTAAGATCAGGTGTAATTAATAAATTCTAAACAACTGCATAACAAAATTACGAACAAAGTTTTTTTTTTTTAAGACTACAAATAAAAACGGGATTTTATACAAACCGGTCCTACAATTTTTGAAATACTTTTTTCTTAAATTCTTTGTTATTTAAGACGCATACTTCATTTTTACTAAAAACCGTTAAGTATTGTGGTTTGATACTTTTTATAAGTTCAAACTGTGTTATTTTCAATGTAAATGTTAATTCTTTCTGTCAAAGATGTAATTGAGCACATAAGAGCAAGTACGTGCGACCATTTTTAGTGTCGAATTCAATTATACATTTATTCATTATACATTTCTACGTACATTTTTAATTGAAATTACGTGGAGTTTCTTATCGTTCGCTGTTTTTTCTGCCAAATTCATTTGACCAAGAGAATTTGTTTGCCCAAAATAAGACCAACGACAATCACGAAGAAGTTCTAAGTGTCATACTGGAAATTCATGATAGGGGATCCAGGTGTACAATTAGTCTTCGCAGATGCAGGGTGGTACCAAGTATCCGTTAATTTCCTCGCCGTTGATGATGAAGTAAGCAGTAAGCAGGTTAGAGACTGTGGCCTGGTGCTAATCTTGAAGTTGTAGTGAGGAAAGATATCGCATCAGAATACCGACTGATCTAAATTGCAAAGAAACAAAGATAATCTCAGGTATGATTATGGTTCGGTATTAGTAATAAAACTGGAGCATGCCCCCTTTAACAATACTAAGTCATTTCGGCAAATATTTTCGGATCAACATTCCTCTTAAATCCACTAGGAGCAATGATGAAATTTTGGGAGATAAATCAGTTCATTTCAATACCGACTGACGGCTTTGGGTTTAAACATTACTAAAACCATCTTGGAGAGATAATATCAGGTTTTCCAATCGGGACTTGACTACTTTGAATTTGATTTGTGAACGCACTAATCATCAAACTGTCATTGTCAAGTTATTCAGTAAGCTAAACATTTTCATCATTGTAAAGTACACGAGCGAGCAACTTCTGCAAATTATAAAAAAAATTTACGGAAATTTGGTGTCGGTGACCGCAACTTTAAGAGCGTTCAGTCCAATTTTCGTTCGTGCGATTTACATAACTCTTCTAGACTATTTTCGTTGGAAGAGCTCAGAGCCAACATTGAACGCGAAATAGTGTGGCCGAGTCATCGAAAATTGGGTCCAACGAATCGAAAAGTCAAGTTCTATTCATAAATGTTTTGATTGTACTTCAAGCCGATAATAAAGTTTTTGAAATAACTCAAATGGTTTACGTTTTATTTAAAAAAAAAGGTGTCAAGTCCTTATTAACCCTTTAGTTCCGTGTATTATTTTTTGTATGTTTATGATTTACGCAAGTATTTGATAAGTGATAAATTGATATAACATTCTTAAAAGAAATTTAAAAATCAATTAGGTAAAAGAATTTATTTTTTCAAAAAGTTATTACTCAGACGAAAAACTTTAATTTTATTTATAAGCTTTTTGAATCCCATAGGAAGTCTTGTCATGCAAGACCTGTACACTTTGGCTTGCATTTCTTTTGTTGATTGTGATGAGCCCTCCCTTAAAAAAAACACCACATTTCACTTAAATAATCCATCAAAAGAAATGTCATTGAAACAGAAAAGTAAACCAAAGGTCAAAATAAAACCATACAAAACAAATGCACCCTCGTCTTCTTTTTGCCAAACAAAAATATTTACACATCACGATTTGCTTTAAACATTTTTTTTTTGTTCAGATGAATATCATCATCACCGCTATAACTACTTTCCAGCGTGCTCTCCAAGCTATGCAGTATTGTTCAATGGCAGAATTCGAAAAATTGCATCCATAATTCATTCTGCAACACTGGATTCATATTGATGTAGAGGAGTACGAACCAGGAGGAAGAAACTCAAATCGATCGCCGGTGAACCGCATCGCATCGCAAAGCATCGCACACAAATAGAAAACAACAACTTGAGCACTAGACCATAATGCATCCAAAGGAATGTCCGCAGCAAATAGCATACATATCTGAAAATCGATCAACTTGGTATACACCGGAACATCCTTATGATACTAAAAGCGTACGTTGGATGGTCCAGATGAAATCCCAATGCAGGATGACGACGAATCTCCGGTTCCCATTGTCCTACTTTGCTCTGGCCATACCATGGGATTTCAACAAATCTATGTGTGACAATCTCTCTACCTGGTCTCCAGTCTTTCAACATTTTGCACTATGCATTTCATCTTTCCATTACAACATGGTTCACTCTTCAGAGATACGAAAACACATAATGGCTCAACTTCAAGCATTCTCAGATACCAGACGAAATCTACTTCAGAGAAATTTCGTTTAGGGTATGCAGCGGAAAAAGTTAAGTTCCGGCAATGGAAAGTGTCTCTGAAATGTAAGAGAATGATTCGCTCGATTAATCGTCGGCAATCCCGATGCGGCAGCAGATAAATGGAGTGCTGGAAAATCGTTTTTGAATCAGCCTAAGTGAGGAGCATCAAAAGCAGATGACAATGACTAAAAGTCGTTAGAATATACATATGTATGTACATACATATGTATTTATGTATGTATGAACAAACGCTATCATTGGATTAGTCATTTTCTAGAGAAAGACTTAAATTGCATTTGTTGCTGAATGTTGCGAATTTGTTTAATCCAGGTGTTGATGAGGATGACATTTATTTGTGTGACAAATCCAATATATTTGTTTTTCGATTAAACTTATTTGCGAAAGGGTTAAAATAATTTGCGTTTAGGTTAAATTTATTTGCTTTTTGGTTAAACTTATTTGCTAAAGGGTTAAAGTAAAAACTTGCGGTTTATGTTTAATTAATTTGCTTTTCGGTTACACTTATTTGTTATTGTGTTAATTAAATGTGCGAATGCTATACATTAATACAAATCAAATGCTGTTCGTTTTTACTTACTTTTAACATTTTTCATTCATTTGTATACTTGTATTTTATCCCATAAAAACGTGCGTGTACTGAGAGATGAACGAAAGAAAATGACAGCTACAAATATCTTTCGTTCATTTATTTTCAAGTTCTTACTTACTTATTTACTTAGGGGGCGCTACATTTCGAAACAAACCTGGGCCTCAACCAACATGCCCCTCCAGCCAGCTCGGTCTTTGGCTAGCTGCCTCCAGTTTTGCATTCCAAGTTGATTGAGGTCGTCCTCCATTTGATCGCGCCACCTAAGCCAAGATCTTCCTTGCTTGCGTCTACCCTCTGGGATGTTCAAGTTTTTACCCAATTAAATTTCATCTGGTAAAAACTTTTTACGATGGCAGTGAATGATGTTTACAAAAGTCAACAGTCATTTATTCAAAACTTCAAATAAAAACTTCAAATGTCTGAGGCAAATGCCCATGGAACTTTTTTTAATGCTATTTTAATTTATTTTTAAGGTAAAAAATATTCAACACAATTTAAAATAAACAGTTTTTGTTTAACTTAATCGCACAATAAAATTCAAACTTGACGTTTACGAAGAATTTACACAAAAAGCTTTAGCACAATTTTCGGTTAGTAAGAGTGATTTTTCTCTCATTTGAGAAGTTTCCACAGTTTTATTTTTTTTACACAAAAAGTACACGAACAAAGCTAATTTTATTTTGAACTAGCTAACCCGGCAAACGTTGTCCTGCCATATAAATTATTTCTATGGAATATTTAAGGTGTTAAATGAAAAATAATGAATGAACTATAAGTGTTTAAATGTTTTAACGATCGATAAAACTGATCTTATTTGACAGGTAAAATAGATTCGTTATCTCTCTTTCTTCAGTTCTATCCTGTATAATTGTCCGTGTGAAAACGTGGTATACGAAAATATATATTGATCTGAATGGCAATATCTGAAAAAAGGATACAAAATACAAAAATCATACTTGTTCGATAGAGAGGGAATGATCTTTAAGATTATAGGAAATACAAATCATGAAGGTGGTTGGGTGCTGTATGAATAGGGTAGGCACTGAAAGGCATCAAACTGGTGATGCACAGTCGCTGCAACTATATCGTACACATCAACTGTGCTTATTTTACCTCCCCGCGGTAACCACCGGGTACTGGTCTTTCCATCCGGACATTCCTGCTAAACTTATAAGCGCAAGTGTTGAACACAGAAAAAATAGCAACACTATAATGGTCTGCTTTAATGACTGTTCTGATCGATTCGCAGAAGTCTTGCACGAGCCCCTCTGAAAGAGGACGTACGGCGGATGAGCCCAACCAATTGGACCAACGGTGGCGTCAACAGTCAACGAAGCAGACGCCCTAATGAGCTACTTCGACGTATTTGGAGATAAGGTCATTGACATGCAAGTCAGGGCATTGAAATAGAGATGGTGGCGGATGAACCCTTAATGGGCCAACGGCAGCGCTCATATCCCCGAAGTGGGTTACTGACTCCGGATTCTCCGGTTCCTTTTGTCCAAGGAATCCAACAAAGGACCTGGCCCTCCAGGTTGGGGTTGTGCGTGGGGTTAACAACCCTGCCACGGAAAAAAGAAAAAGTTGCGAAGCGACCAATAGCCTCGGAAAAGGACTGAAGGCAGCTAGCCAAAGACCGAGTTGGCTGGAGAGGCATGTTGGTTGAGGCCCAGGTTCGTCCCGAACTGTAGCGCCACCGAAGTAAGTAAGTACAAATCATGAATATTGCTGATTATAGTAAAGACAACCATGTTCATCTGCTTTATAACATTTTATCTGCACAATTATTTGATTCAGTCTTGACTCGGTTTTCAGTTTTTTTCAATCAATATTAAACATCTAAACTGTACATATGTATGTATGTATATAAAAAATTGTAATGAAACTTTGTCAGCTTATGGGAAGGTTATAGACATAGTAAAATAAACGTCCAGTAGATGGCGCGTATTGTGGATTTGAAAGCAATAGAAAATAAATTAATGAATTACTAAAAGAAATGGGGAAATGTGAATCTATCTCACGCCATAAAGAGTATTCATAGATAGAAATGTGAATCATTTTCACATATTTAAAAAAGATCTAAGTGTCCAAATTATTTATACATACAACAGTTTTGAATAATTATTTTTTCTATTTTTAATTAATTTTTGATTATTATTTTTTTAATTCAATATTTTTAAAACTTATTAAAAAAAAATATGTAAAATTTTAACATCAGATGTAAATTAATAAATTCTAAAAAACTGCATAGCAAAATTATAAATTTCATTTTTTCAAAAAACTAAAAATAAAAAACGGAATTTTGCCAAAACTGATCCTACAATTTTCGATACACTTTTTTCTTAAAATCTTTTTTATTTAGAACGTGTGATTGCATACTTCATTTTTACTAAAAGTCATTAAGTATTGTGGTTTTGATTCTTTTTATAAGTTCAAACTGTGTTATTTTCAACGTAAATGTTAATTGTTTCTGTCAAAGAGCTTGCTTACCAATGTAATTAGGCACATAAGACTAAGTACGTGCGAACCAGTCGTGCCCATTTTTTTACAAGGATTCAAACATTTAGTCTTTTATATGTTAAATTTCCAGAATTGACTTAACTCAAAAAACGAGTCACCCAAACGAATCAAACTATCGCGCAGACGCAATGCTATTTAATCAAAATGAACATAATCATTTACCCTACTTCCCATAATCTTGTTTTATTGAATACCTATAATCACATAATCTACTTTATGAACGATGAACGAAGCCTTTCAGACCCACTGAAATGCATGATACAAGTCTTATATCATGACAGAGATGATCTATTGTGAATGAAATCTATTTATGTCAAATATTTTATCCCCAAATTCAACATCTACTTTTATGCGCAGCTAAATGTTTTTTATCGGCAGGTGGTTGTTGTTTTTGTAATGCGTGTAAAATCCAGCTGCGCTGCGGATAACTTCGCCAAAAAACATGACTATTATCGTTGGGTATGATGGAAACTCGACAAATTATCGTCTTTTTGATTTGAAGATAAAGAAAATCAAAGTTTCATTATACGTTACATATTTAAGGAAAAATGTATTTCAAAACCTACTTCGAAAAAATCAAGCTAATCAATATTTTCCAAACACAATTAAGAAGAAAATCACCATCTTGACGTTAAACACTCAACTTGGAAAAAAACGAGGGGATAAAAGAACAGCCTATATATAATCAAGCAGAATGGGTTTATTATACATAGTTTTAGTAAGGAGAATAAATTATTTTAGAAAAGGGGCTTTTTTATAATTAACGCGCGCACAAGGGACTATTTGTTTCCCTTTTAATGTAACACACTACGTGGGTATTAGGAAGGTAAGGACGGGAGAGATAGGAGGTGTTGATTAACATTGGTTTTGAATGTTTGCAGATCAAAATGGCAAGGGAAAATCTCGCTGGGTAAACTATTCCAAATTCGTGTTGTTCGGCTAAAAAAAGAATCCCTATATTTTACGGTACGTCCGAAACTGGGCTCAAGGGTGAACTGATGAGCATTCCTTGCGAGACGAGTATTACGGGAGAAACTTTTAGGGAAAGGAATGCAACTGGCTACTTCGAGTGAACATTTTTTGTAAAAGAAACCATAAAATAAGGAAAGACATGAAACATTGCATCGGTGTTCGAGAGGGGCAATTGAATCAGCGGTAGTTCTATTTCCTATCAATCTTAACGCTCGATTTTGTATTCTATCAAGCAAGTGAAGCGATGTTTGTGAAGCACCTGCCCAGAGGTGGGGGTTATACTCGAGTTTAGGGCGTATAAACGCTTTATAAAGTGTAGCCAGATCAGATGGGGAAAAATACTTCTTACACCGATACAGAAAACCTAAGCACTTAGCAGCATTCTTAGCGATTTCAAATATATGGTCGTTCCAACGGAGGTCGTCGTTGACACACCTACCGAGTACTGAGAGCTTTTCGGTTTCTTCGATGTAAGTGCCATTCATGGACAATGGCATTGGGGGTATGTTTAGCTTTAACGACAAAAGACAGCATTGAGTTTTCGAAGCATTAAACTCCACACGATTCCTATTAGCCCATTTGACAATGCTGTATAATTTGGAATTTAATGAGCTTGACATACGGCACCGTTGCAATTGTACGTCCGAAGGCGAAGGACGTGCATTATCGAACGAATATGAAAAGCTGAGGGTAGAGTCTTCAGCAAAACAGTTAAGTGGATTAGAAGTAACAGACAAAAGATCATTTATAAAAATGAGGAAAAGAGTCGGAGACAGAACAGAGCCCTGGGGCATACCAGCATTTATTTTAGACTTGATACCGTCCAATACAACTTGTATTAAACGGTCCAGAAAATAGCTTCTAATACAACGAACAGAAGTATTATCGATCCCAAAAGCACGCATTTTCGATAAGAGAGCTTCATGCCAAACTCTATCAAATGCCTTGGAGATATGAAGAGCGATAATCTTACTTTCACCAAAGCGATATAAAGATTTGTTCCACTGTTCGGTGAGATATGCCATCAGATCACCAGTGGAGCGGTTGCTGCGGAAGCCATACTGCAGGTCATGGAGAAGCTTTCGATCTTCGAGATATTCCTTAAATTGACGGTTAATCAGTGTTTCCATGACCTTAGAAAGAAGGGATATCAATGCTATGGGTCGGTAGGAGGAGGGGAGGATGGGTCACCTTTCGCAGGGACAGGCTGGACAAATGCTGTTTTCCATCTTATATTTTCTGATATTCTAAATACTTCAAAAATGGCTTAAGTAGACATAAGACTTAAAATAAAAAACGGAATTTAGGACTCAGAAATAAGACACTTTTCCAAGTGCAAATTTAAGATTTTTGTTGAATTAAACTTTTTTTCTTTACGAAAAATAGACTTCTATGTTGCCAAAAAAAAAACTTATTTCTGAATAGTTTAAAAAGTTTAACAAATCATGTTCGGCTTAAATCGACTTAAAGAAATTCTAGACGATTGGGTCAACTTATCAGACTGCTTCAACAGAACATAATCATTAAGAACAGAAGAGATAAGTGCGACTCAGTTGTGCACTTTATTTCACGCATATTTCACATACGCCTTCAAAATGTAATAAGGAACATTTAATTGTATCTCAAAAACTTTTTAAAAAACATAAAAAAAGTTTTAGTTTTGGTGAAAAATATCTCCAAACGTTTTGTTATTTTAAAAGGCGTCAAATCAAAACTCCCTCAACTTATGCAAATAATTTGGTACATAATTTTCAAAAATTAATGCAATTATTAAAATAATAATTCCTCAATAATTTGCAAATCAATATAGCCCAAGGATACATTTTAAACACATTCCTCATGGCATGCATTTTATAAATTCTTTTCATATTACGGTCAAACACAGCAAATTCGTATTGAGGACATTCGCTTGGAAAAAAAAACTTGAATAAGAGTAGAGCCAAAGACTCTGCCAGATATACATATGAAGCAATTCATGAAGAATATCGATCAGAGATTTGCAACAATTCTTCACGGGGACTTTAATCGAAACAACGTCATGTTTCGCTACAAAAATGCATTGCCCCGGGACGTGAAAATGATTGATTTCCAGGTGAGTGAACATCTCAATCAGAAACTATCGTCCTTTATATTGAGCTCACAGAATCTACTCCCTCTAGGAAGTTCGTTATGCATTATGCTACTCCAACCACTGATTTAAGTTTCTATACAGCACATGAATATGGAATCAGTGCCGCGTGATGAATCCTGGATTGAGCACAGTTTTCGATAGTATGTCGTCCCTATTGGATCGTGAAAAAGATACAAGGATACGCGAGGCAATAAATCATTACAGGAAAACCACATGATGTACAAACTCGTTTGAAGTTCATTTCATATTTTTTTATTTTTAAATTTCATTCATTGATTCCAGGAATTTTATGACACATCTCCAAGTATGCTTTTCATCGAGTAATGATATGCAGGGAATTTTTATATTGTAGGTTAGGTGTACAGCTTTGACGAGAGAAGTATAAGTTTATGCCGTCTGTTCCAGATTAATGTGCATGGCGATGAATTTTGGAAACGTTGTCTTGGAGATGTAGAAGAGGTGTGATCCAGAAGATTCTTGAATTCATGCTTGACATGAAATATGTACAATTGTACATGGATAAGGATAACCCTTAAGGATTATCATTTTATGTTTCCAATTGGTTATGTTATGTTTATTTATATGCAAGAATTTAATATGTACATATATTTGGTGTGAAAAACTATACGTCAAAATCAGGCTGCTTATGATGTGCCGATGCAGCAATAAGAAGGGGGAAATGCAATTTTCTAAAAAAAAAATCTCACATAAATTAGAAAAAAATTGATAAGCAACAAATAAAAAATAAAATAAATTTATGGCGCGGCAGCTCCTTAAGTGTGTGTGTTGTTAATCTGCAAGAATGGAAGGGACCTACAGTTTACCGCCGAGACCGAACATGAGATGCACTTTTTCGAGAAAAAAATTACTCCTGGAGGTTTTGCCAGTTTCTCGCAAGAGGCAGTCCCTAGAACAGAAGGTGGATATGAGCGGGATCAACAAATACAAGGGGATATTCCAGCTCTCTCAAGTCGTATATATGTATATTCTTTAAAAAAATTCTCGATAGTTTTTAAAAATTAAAAAAAAAAACAGGTGTAATTTGTTTAGGACATTTTTAAAATAAGATTGAGTAAAACTAAAGGAAAAACCTACAGCCGCGCATAAAGACCCGCACTCGAAGGCGTTAGGTCTTATCGCCCAAGGTCATAACGCCCAAATCACAAAATGTCATAGCACCCAAAAGCCAAATTTCCTTAAAAAATCAAAGCGAAAAAGCGCCAGAAAGCCCAAAAAGAAATGCCACAATGCCCAATATTTTTCTCAAATGTCATAAGGCCCAAATTGAGAAATGTCATTGTGACATTTCATTTGGGCGGTATGACATAAACTGAGAGATTAATGACGTTTTGTACTTGAGGTGTAATTTCACTTTTTGGGGAATAATTTCATTTTTAGAATTGGGGTTATATTTCATTATGAAAAAAGCCCCTAATAATGAAATGATGAAAAATGATAAATGAAATAAGACATCACAAAAATATTAAGTCGAATACAAAAATTGGCAATAAAAGCCATTAGGCCAGTACAAGCCCCGAACAAACAAACAACAAATTTGAAGATATGTCCCGCTTTGATAAATGTTAGTATGAAGAAGGTATGGGGGGCATGCTGCCCTGCAACCCCCTGCTTGGGCTCACTTTAGGATTTGAAGAAGGTGCAAGGTTGGGTATGTGCAACGTTTCTTTTTGATTTAAAGAACTTTTGCATAAACCCAATCTCGCACATACTCTAAACCCTATAGTGAGCTCAAGCAGGGGGGTTGGAGGGGGGCAGCATGCCCCCCCATACCTACCTCATACTGATTGGGAGATAAAATCTCAAGAAATTTCCTTGCACACTGATCCGGTAATAACGCCGAAATTCTTATTACACTTTTTTTCGGGTTTGGATTATCTCGATATTTTTGGGCGATATGACAATCCATTTGGGTCTTCTGACGAATTATGCCATGATATTTTGGGTCATGTGACAGCTTTTGGGCGTTATGGCATGTCTTAATTTATGCGTTACGACCTTGGGGATTAGACCTAACGCCGTTTACCACGTAAGTAGTGTCATAATGCCCAATATCAATGTAATTTTGCCCAAATTTCAATAAATTTTACAACAAATTCTTAAGAACAAATTTGGGCGTTATGACATTTTTAATTAGAGCGTTGACTTCGATAAGGATAAAATGAAATGAGAAATGGTCAAATCTTAGAAACAAAGACTTAGGTACTGCTGAGGCTGACACCATCATCGGCAGAGATCGAAGCGACTGGTTTGATGATGATTAATGAATGCGATTAACCTTAACGCCTGAACTAAAGAATCATGCATAATTTGATTTACTATTGTAACTTCTAGGTGTTGACGTTGTAGGCTTTGAAGATATGGCAGCGTTAGAGGAAGCAGACGATTTTATTGCAGGTGTTATCGTGGACACATCATTGGAATTACTCTCTTCCTCTTTTTTGGAAATATCAATAGATTTGCAACCTGCGGCTTGCTTTACCTCCACGTGGTGGTCCCCGGGCAATGATTTGTGTATATTTTTGTACACAAATTAGCAAAAATTGCAAGCACTTCCTAACGGTTGGCGAGGAACCGACAACAAGCCTCGGAAATATACTGATTTCTCAACGACGAACCAAGCAACTACAACGGCTAAACGATTTAAGAATTTTCTCATGGAACGTCAGAACGCTCTATAGAGCTCGAGCTGCACAACAGCTAACTGATGTCCTGACCATGTATAAAGCTGACATAACAGCACTTCTGGAAGTGAGATGGCCAGGGAATGGTGTTTTGCAAAAAAAGAATACGACATATATTTTAGCGGTCACTCAAAACACCATGTGCTCGGGGTAGGCTTCTTAGTCAGCCAAAAAATGAAGCCTACCATCATCGGCTTTAACGCAATAAATGAAAGGCTATGCACCCTTCGCGTGCGAGGCAAATTCAATAACATCAGCCTCATAAGCGTTCACGCACCTACTGAGGAGTCCAAAGAAGAAGAAAAAGATTCCTACTACGAACTTGTAGAGAGGAACCTCAATGCCTGTCCAAGGTATGACGTTAAAATCATCCTTGGTGACTTCAACGCAAAATTAGGTAGGGAGCCAGTATTCAGGCAGTACATAGGATCCCATAGTTTGCATGAGAACACTAATGACAACGAACTACGAGTCATAGAAATGGCAGCATCAACAAAATTGGTCGTTGCGAGTACCAGCCTCCCGCGTAAGGATATCCACAAAGTCACTTGGGTATCGGCTGATGGAGTCACTCGTAACCAAATTGACCACGTGTTGATAGATCGCCGCCACTACTCGAGCCTGAGGACGATACGAACTTATCGAGGTGCCAACATCGACTCGGACCACTATCTCGTTGGTATGGTGTTCCGAGGGCGGATTGCTATGCAAAGAAGTATAGCATCCGCTGGTCAGGCTCAAATCAACACGGCTGCCCTACGCGATGAATGCAAAAGCAACCAATACAGTCGCGCACTAAGGCTCGCTCTCGGAGAGCTCGATGAGGGAAGAGTAAGTCTTGGGGACAGAATGCCGGGCGTAGAGGAAAAATGGTCACGCCTTAAGAACAGAGTCATTAGTACTGCTGATACCATCTTAGGCAGTAGTCGCAGAGATCGGAGCGACTGGTTTGATGATGAATGCAAACTAGCGTCTGAACGTAAGAATGCTGCATACCGAGCAATGCAACAGTCTCATAGAACGCGGGCACGCGAAGATGAATATAAAGAGCTCAGAAGAATAGAAAAAAGACTTCACAGACGAAAAAACGCAGCCTGGGAAAAAAACATTGTCTGTGAAATGGAAAGAAATAAAGAGCGAGGTCCGCACCAGGCGCGGAAGTTCTACCAATCCGTCAGAAACATGTCGCAATACACACCACGTTGTACATATTGTAAAGACGGAGAGGGTAATCTGATCACCGATCCTGAAGGCATTCTGGAGCGATGGGAAGTGTACTTTAATGAACTGCTGAACGGTCAGCTCACGGAAAAAATGGAGACTCCAACATTTCAAGAAGAAGATCTCATGCTGCAGCCACCAAGCATTGAGGAGATAAAACAGGCGATTAATCGGCTCAAAAATAATAAGGCCTCAGGAGCCGATGGTATACCTGCCGAGCTGATCAAACATGGAGGGCCAACACTGCATCAAGCAATTCATGAAATCATAGTACACGTATGGGAACACGAAGAGATGCAAGAAGACTGGCGAAAAGGCATCATATGTCCCATACATAAGAAGGGAGATATCACAAAATGCAGCAAATATTGGGGTATAACATTGTTATATGGATAGCCCCATACGCTAATACCATAATCGGCAAATATCAATGTGGTATTAAACCAGGCAAATCAACAATTGATCAGATCTTTACCCTTAGGCAGATGATGGAAAAAAGTCTGGAATTTAATATCCCAACATACCATCTTTTTATAGACTTTAAAGCCGCCTATGAAAGCATAGCCAGGGTAGAACTTTATAAGGCCATGAGAGAATTATAATTAAAATAAATATAATTAATATAAATTGACACGACTATGTAGGCTGACCATGACCAACATCACAAGCCAAGTAAAAGTAGCCGGTTTGCTATCCAGACCAATCAACACCTTTAATGGAATCCGACAAGGGGATGGTCTGGCTTGCATCCTCTTCAACCTGGCGTTGGAGAAAGCAATCCGTGACTCTGGCACGTCAACAAGAGGGACTATCGTCACCAAGTCCAGCCAGATACTAGCTTACGCAGACGACATCGACATCATCGGCAGAAGCCAACAAGCTGTACAAGACTCCTTTACCCAGGTCGAGCAAGCGGCAAAATACCTGGGGCTGCACATAAATGAAGGGAAGACTAAGTACATGGCGGCAACGTCTGCGAGAAATGTTGGTACAACCATCAGTGTAGCGGAGCACGAACTTGAAGTAGTGCAGGCCTTTAACTATCTTGGGTCAAAAGTAGCAGCCGATAACAATATGGAGGAAGAAATACGCGGGCGGCTGCTGAAATCCAACAAAACCTACTATAGTCCGCAAGGCTTTAAATCCAGAAATCTTACCATAAAAACCAAACTGCTGCTGTACAAGACTATGGTCTTACCAGTACTCACATACGGATCCGAGACTTGGGTGCTTACAAAAAGGCATTTTGATCTCTTATCCGCGTTCGAGAGAAAAGTCTTACGGAGAATTGTTGGCCCCGTGTGTGAGGAAAGACGATTCCGGAGAAGATACAATCATGAATTGTATGAAATCTATCTCGAAGCAGATGTTGTTGAAAAAATAAAGCTCGGTAGACTCCGGTGGGCTGGACACCTAGCTCGCATGAGCGAAGTGGAACCAACTCGGAAAGTCTTTTGCGGTACTTTTTATGGTAGAAGACAACGTGGCAGACCTTGATTACGTTTGAAGGATGGCGTAGACCAGGACGCCCGAAGCCTTGGGGTGCGCAATTGGATGGCGTCGGCCAGCAATCAGGATGTATGGAAGAATTTGTTGAAGGAGGCCCGGACCGGATCCCGGTTGTTGCGCCGATGATGATGATGAATAGATTTGCGAAGTTTGCGACTTCTATCCAACCCTCGAATAGAATGATTTGAATCAGTGCCAGAATCTGTTTTCATTATAATAAACATATTATTCCCAGACGTCTTAACAATTTTTTAAAGTGAGCGGTGGTTTTTGTATAGCCAGTTGTCTTTTAGTATATTTATGGACAGGCATCATTTCCTCTAATTGTTTCATTGTTTTGGGTGGTGCATAGTTAAACGCACCCACATCTGCCCGAATCTTCTCAATATGTACATCAATTTCTTTTATACAATCGGCAATACCAGGCTGAAATGATCGCTTTCCAGTATGTGGATTCGGATCTTTGGCTGAATACAAATAGCAATCTTTAATGGGAACAAATGCTCTATCATGATCGCCGAAAAAACGCACATTCAGAAGAGCATTAGGACCCACATCCATTCCTTTTGCTGGCCAATAGGGAAAACCTTTTAGTTTAGCCCAGACTAAAATGTGAGGTTTAATGCAAACATTTAAAACCAGTCTTTTCGTGTATTAGCATTAAGATAGCATTCAGAACAGGTTTCAATTTCTGTAGCCTCTTGCCGAAAAACTTTGAGCAACGTTTTTGCAACTAGAATGTCCTTGTTGGTGAAAGCCAAGGACGTGGATACATTATGTTGGATCCATTTTGTTTCTAGGACAAATTCTTCGGTGCATTTAAATTCTTTTCTCTCAATTTTTTCCTGGATAGAATTAAGTGTAACCGGATTAACTACATACAGTTTCTATGTGGGACATTCGTTTGGATCGGGAACATCGAGTAATCTTTTGTGCCCTTTAACTTCCTTCATTCGTTTTAGGGCAAATAACAACAATTAATTCAGCAAATCGATAGACATGTTCTCCTTTTTGTTTTGCTTGCTTCCATTAATGCAATTCTCCAAGTGATGCATTCTGGACACACCCACGTTTTTTCTGATGCTAAAAAAGTATTGCTTAATTTTACACATTTCGGGTGAAACGATCTGGGACATGTTGCACACGCAATTAGATCTGCACATTTTCTACATTTCCAACAATAACTTTCGGATCCGCCCTTAGGTGGTGGCTGCCATCAGTCATCCTTAATATCCAACGAACCTGTCGTTTTATTGCTTTCATTTAGGGATTGCTCACCATCAGAAACCACGGACATTGGTTCATCGGCATTCATTGGATCGTGATTAACATGACTCAGGAACTTCATTTGTTTTTGAACAAATTCTGTATTTTGCGAGCGCATGTTTTCTCTTTTGCTATTTAGTTTCTCGTCCGATGGCCATCTTTGTGGAGCACTACTATTGAGCAAAGCTGAAGGACGTACTACCGTTTTCGTACAACTCTTCCTTCTGGCGCGACAAATTCGAAATTTCTCGTTTTCCTCACTTGCCGATTCGGCAGATTTTAATGGCATTTTGCGAGATTTTCTTGAACGATCCTTTTCGACGACAAACTCCGAAAGTATTGCTATTTGGACGTGAAGGTAACTCTGCAGGTGTTTCTTGTGTGCTGGATGGGGTTCCCTGTCTGTTGTTTTTTTTCCATGGTCATGGAATTTTATGTTGCCTCGACAATTTTCTGCGCTAAGATCTTTTGTAGGATTTGTAGTAGCCATTTTTTCGTAATAGTTATAACTTTTTAATAAAATTACGTAAGCTCTTCGAAACTTTTGGAAATTTCTCTTTGTCTGAAGAATATTAACTTACGCAAAAGAATAATTTTAAACTAATAACACAATACTATTAATTTAAAAAAACATTAATTTACTTTTTATTAAAAAAAACATTATCACTTCACACTTTAAACGCAATTAAAACCACTACTAAAACAAATACTAAATTTTGCTCTCAAAAGCTTCAAAACCTATAGCTCTATGATAAAAACCAATGAAATGCTCTATAGTATTGTTTTGAATTGACTATGGTAACTCTGTTGGTGGAATATATAGTCCGCAAGGCTTTAAATCCAGAAATCTTACCATAAAAACCAAACTGCTGCTGTACAAGACTATGGTCTTACCAGTACTCACATACGGATCCGAGACTTGGGTGCTTACAAAAAGGCATTTTGATCTCTTATCCGCGTTCGAGAGAAAAGTCTTACGGAGAATTGTTGGCCCCGTGTGTGAGGAAAGACGATTCCGGAGAAGATACAATCATGAATTGTATGAAATCTATCTCGAAGCAGATGTTGTTGAAAAAATAAAGCTCGGTAGACTCCGGTGGGCTGGACACCTAGCTCGCATGAGCGAAGTGGAACCAACTCGGAAAGTCTTTTGCGGTACTTTTTATGGTAGAAGACAACGTGGCAGACCTTGATTACGTTTGAAGGATGGCGTAGACCAGGACGCCCGAAGCCTTGGGGTGCGCAATTGGATGGCGTCGGCCAGCAATCAGGATGTATGGAAGAATTTGTTGAAGGAGGCCCGGACCGGATCCCGGTTGTTGCGCCGATGATGATGATGAATAGATTTGCGAAGTTTGCGACTTCTATCCAACCCTCGAATAGAATGATTTGAATCAGTGCCAGAATCTGTTTTCATTATAATAAACATATTATTCCCAGACGTCTTAACAATTTTTTAAAGTGAGCGGTGGTTTTTGTATAGCCAGTTGTCTTTTAGTATATTTATGGACAGGCATCATTTCCTCTAATTGTTTCATTGTTTTGGGTGGTGCATAGTTAAACGCACCCACATCTGCCCGAATCTTCTCAATATGTACATCAATTTCTTTTATACAATCGGCAATACCAGGCTGAAATGATCGCTTTCCAGTATGTGGATTCGGATCTTTGGCTGAATACAAATAGCAATCTTTAATGGGAACAAATGCTCTATCATGATCGCCGAAAAAACGCACATTCAGAAGAGCATTAGGACCCACATCCATTCCTTTTGCTGGCCAATAGGGAAAACCTTTTAGTTTAGCCCAGACTAAAATGTGAGGTTTAATGCAAACATTTAAAACCAGTCTTTTCGTGTATTAGCATTAAGATAGCATTCAGAACAGGTTTCAATTTCTGTAGCCTCTTGCCGAAAAACTTTGAGCAACGTTTTTGCAACTAGAATGTCCTTGTTGGTGAAAGCCAAGGACGTGGATACATTATGTTGGATCCATTTTGTTTCTAGGACAAATTCTTCGGTGCATTTAAATTCTTTTCTCTCAATTTTTTCCTGGATAGAATTAAGTGTAACCGGATTAACTACATACAGTTTCTATGTGGGACATTCGTTTGGATCGGGAACATCGAGTAATCTTTTGTGCCCTTTAACTTCCTTCATTCGTTTTAGGGCAAATAACAACAATTAATTCAGCAAATCGATAGACATGTTCTCCTTTTTGTTTTGCTTGCTTCCATTAATGCAATTCTCCAAGTGATGCATTCTGGACACACCCACGTTTTTTCTGATGCTAAAAAAGTATTGCTTAATTTTACACATTTCGGGTGAAACGATCTGGGACATGTTGCACACGCAATTAGATCTGCACATTTTCTACATTTCCAACAATAACTTTCGGATCCGCCCTTAGGTGGTGGCTGCCATCAGTCATCCTTAATATCCAACGAACCTGTCGTTTTATTGCTTTCATTTAGGGATTGCTCACCATCAGAAACCACGGACATTGGTTCATCGGCATTCATTGGATCGTGATTAACATGACTCAGGAACTTCATTTGTTTTTGAACAAATTCTGTATTTTGCGAGCGCATGTTTTCTCTTTTGCTATTTAGTTTCTCGTCCGATGGCCATCTTTGTGGAGCACTACTATTGAGCAAAGCTGAAGGACGTACTACCGTTTTCGTACAACTCTTCCTTCTGGCGCGACAAATTCGAAATTTCTCGTTTTCCTCACTTGCCGATTCGGCAGATTTTAATGGCATTTTGCGAGATTTTCTTGAACGATCCTTTTCGACGACAAACTCCGAAAGTATTGCTATTTGGACGTGAAGGTAACTCTGCAGGTGTTTCTTGTGTGCTGGATGGGGTTCCCTGTCTGTTGTTTTTTTTCCATGGTCATGGAATTTTATGTTGCCTCGACAATTTTCTGCGCTAAGATCTTTTGTAGGATTTGTAGTAGCCATTTTTTCGTAATAGTTATAACTTTTTAATAAAATTACGTAAGCTCTTCGAAACTTTTGGAAATTTCTCTTTGTCTGAAGAATATTAACTTACGCAAAAGAATAATTTTAAACTAATAACACAATACTATTAATTTAAAAAAACATTAATTTACTTTTTATTAAAAAAAACATTATCACTTCACACTTTAAACGCAATTAAAACCACTACTAAAACAAATACTAAATTTTGCTCTCAAAAGCTTCAAAACCTATAGCTCTATGATAAAAACCAATGAAATGCTCTATAGTATTGTTTTGAATTGACTATGGTAACTCTGTTGGTGGAATATGTTTTTTTTTTCAATTTATACAGCGTGGGTAGGTAGAAGTGAGTTAACGAACGGTCATTATACATTATACCATCAAATCGAAATCAACGAATGATACACAGAAATACAAGGTATGCTCACTTTGGCTGATTACGTGTGTTACGTCACATTCTTCTGATTTTTGTTCTTAGAGAGTGTAAATAAATGTATTAATTTGCCGATTTTGTTATTGTTTTTTATGTTTATTGTTCTTATAATCATAAAAAAAATCGTTTAAACCTTTCTGTGTATCATGCACCAACGTTGATGGAGATCGGACATGGTGAACGAGTTTTGTTTAAAAAGACACAAACAATTTATGTACGTTAGTTGGCTTAGCATCTTTTTCATACTCTGTTCAATTAATATTTTCTGTACAGGGAATATAGGATATTTGCCTTTCACTTTTACAGTTATGGATTTCAATAAGCTATCTCCAGGTTCGTTCCCGATAATTATTCGCAGAAAATTCGCAGCTGTCAGATTTTTAAGTAGTGGGGATATTTTCTCTCTTTGAGAGATTTCTACGAAAAAAGTACGGGAACGCTTTAAACCAAAAAATTTGCAGCATTCTTTCCTAGTGTTGCTTAACCATCGATAGCATTTATTTTCGATATCGTCGATAGTTTTGAATAAAATATCGATAGTACTGATACTATCGATCTATACATTTATCAATTGAATAGGCCCAAATTATGAATCATCAAATTCGATGGCTTGTTCAAATTTTTAGATTTATGACCGCCTATCTATAAAACAAAAGTGCATCTTACCACGTTTTATGAATACCCTTATGGCTAAAACACAATCACGCTTCAGCTTTGGCTTCGTCAAGTTACATTTCACACGCTTTAAGTGACATTTTATAAATTTCGATTGTTGTTTTTGCTTTTTTCTGTCAAAATGAGCAAAAAATCAACCAGTTTCTACTTCAGCTTTGTATTTGAATCACGTTACCTTATCTTGTACACGAACCAAACGTAACGTCAAAGCCAAAGTAACATTATGTTAAGATGTAGTGATTTCCAATGGTTGAACTTATAAACGTCAAATGAAACCGAAGCTAAAGCGTGATTGTGTTTTAGCCATTAAAGCCTTTCAATTAAATTGTAAAAAGTTAAAATCGAAAAGATAACAGCACGAGTGGCATTCTTCTGCAATAGGTTTTATTCGCTTATTAACAGTATCAGTTAACTTTTCAAGTACATCCCTGCCTTCAACAGTTACAACCTTTACATAATAACGCTTTCGACTGTGGAAATTCCTCGTGTAAAAGGAAATTGTTGTGTTCGAAATTTCAAAGCACTCAGGAAGCTGCAAGATTTTATCTATTGCCTGTCAGTGCAGCAAGACCTTTTTGACCTTCCCTCATAGCTCACATATCTCAAGCTCATATCGAAAATCTGATAATCGTTTTAGCATATAGTATGAGCTTTTCCCACAGGTTTCAATCTCTTGAATAAGCTCAAGCTCAAAGTGTGAAGGTAAGTTTGAATTATTTAAACTATCGATAGCCGTTCGATTGTTTTTTAAACTATCGATGTAGCCGATATTTTTCACTATCTATACTATCGATAAACTGTAGGAAGTTCGAGCATCACTACTTAAATGTCAAAAGATTGGTGGAAACTAATTACTGCGAAACGATTCTTAAAATGTTTTTTTTATTATTTCAAGGGAAATGTTATGCCTATTTGTTGCATCACCTCCAAAAACAAAACAATTAGTAGTTTTGTAGGTGCTTCCACGCTTCCAGCAACAATTCTTCTCTGCTCCTTACAGCTGGCTTTAGAAGACTCAACTCACACTGCTCTCTAACAATTGTCTGAACCCTGAACTAAATCAGGAATCTGGACTTCGTCAACAATATTCATGGAAAAGTTCACAGAACCACCGGTTTTTTATGTTTTTTTTTTTATAAACTTTTAAAAATAACTCTGCAATCTTTATCAAACGTGTCGTATATTTGATTATTTATTGTCTTTTTTTTCAATTGTCAAACTGACGTTTGGCTGCTACTTTTTTCTGCCTTCAAAAATTTCTTGAGCAGAAATTCGCAGGGTGGGGAAATTATTTTCTCTCTCACGAGCTCTCTCTTCTGCGATTTTCTACGAATTTTTGGTGTACGGGAACAAGAATTAGCAGAAATTCGTGAAAATTCGTACGAATTTGCAGATGGGGAACAAAGCTTCCATTTTAAAGCTCTGAAATGGTTGCCATACTGGGCATTATAAATTGGTATAATTCTCCCACAAATGTAGGTATGGTTACCAACTGTTTATTCAAATTTTATGAAAACAGAAACATGTAGACCGTAAACTAAATCTAAAAAATATTAAATTGAATTAAATCTATCTTTTTCCACACCACGAAGAGGTAAGATAGTAGGCGCGTTTTTTAAGAGTTTCCCAGAAGGCCTTATCTTAACCAACAATTTGCAATTAATTAATGAATTTCTAAACCGCACTCCAACAAAAACTTGTTCAAATAGAAATTTTCCTTAAATACATAAATTGCACGACGGTCACAGCTCGAATAAAGTTTGAAAAATATTAAGGGAATTTCAAAGTTTTTATTTTGACTTTTGGATGGTCGAAAAAGTTTTTAGCGAATAATTTGAACGCCATTTTATTTCCTTAAAAAAATTGAAGGAGAAGGATTTTTGTTTCAAAATCGTAGAAACGGGTTTTAAATATAAAAGTTTTTTAACAACAATATTCGAAAATATTTTGAAGTAAAATTACTTAGGCTACCTACATTTTCCTGAATAACAATTTTCTCAATCGTAATGTCATGTTTGATTATTATCTCAATTAATTTTTGTGTACGAATGCTATACTTATAATCGCAAGTAAGAAAAAATTGCCAACAAATATTGCATTATGTATGCAAAATAACAGCGACAACATCTTCTTCTTTAAACTTAAAATATGCTCTCATTCGCTCTAAGCTTCAATTCTGGAACTTTTATAACAAAAACTAAAGAAAATGGTATTATAATTTCTATTAATGGCGAATGGTAACTCTGCAGTAGTGATTTTTTATAAATAAACACAATAAGCGAGAGGCAAATTGATAATTAGTCTCCTGTCTCCTCGTCCTCGCAGCCGGGGAGCAGACAGGTCTTGGTGGAATGTACGTGGGTTAAATGAAATATTACAACAACAATTTCAATGTATTTCAGGGTTCTCTTTTATATTTAAGTGGCAATTTCTTAAGTTGAGTGCGATGCAAAAACTTGCAGGTACCAGTGTGTTTGAAAGCTCTCTTCCATAAGGTCTGTACTGAAAATATAAATTAAACAGACTATAGTTGAAATTTTCTTAATAAAAATATACATAGTCGTCATTATTTTTAAAAAAGGCTCACCCAAAAGCCCTGTACAGACAATTTTCGCGAACAGACTTTAGCAGCAAGTTTGAAATATACCTACCAAAAGCTTTTAGTATTTGGGTACAAATATTAAATCACAGATGACGTGAGAGACATTTAATATCCAAAAGCTTTAAAAGCTTAATATTCCTTAGGCTTTGTAATATGATGGTTATAAATACGAGAGCACAGATAGAGCGAGACAGGTTGATTATAGCCTTAGAAAAAAGAAAAAAGAACTGCGACTGGTACCGACCATGCCCTGCAAACCCTGAAATTTTATTTTGGGAGAAGCATCCAATCAGCCATACTTTTCGTGCTAATCCAAATGCAAACGTATTAGTAGTTCCATAATACTACGTTTCCACATGTCGATAAATCTAGATTATGTCTTCCCCAAACCTCCTCGAAATCACTAGATTGGCCATACAAATTTTAATCTACTCAGATCAAGATTTCAATTTAATCTACTCGAAAACTACTCAAAAGTTACATGCTGAGCGCACTTACAGTATACATATCTAAGGTAATATCATTAGAGTTTTTATTTTTGCAATCCACTGCGCATCTGTCAAAATCAAAGTAAAACGGCGGTCGCCAGAGATCATTAGCTTGTTTATTTGTTCTGAAAAATAGATCTCGTAGCTATATTTTAAAGTGTTTGTGGTAGTTAATTTATAAAAAAAAAACTTTTTAATAAACAAGAAAATGAGAAAAACATAAGACAAACGATAGGTGTGCAGTTTTCTTAATACATTTTTTGATGTAGGTCTCTAAGAACCACCATTTTTAATACAAAGTGACAACCTGCGCAATACATAACTTTAGTTATGTGTGCTGTGGAACGCACTCACTTTCCATTTTCCAATAAATTTGACAATCAGAAAAAAAACAGATAAACATACGTAAATAAAATAGTAAGCACACGCAAACCCCATCTTAGTATTTGCTGACGTCACAAATATCTTTTGATATTATTTCAATTTTTTAAGTGAAGGCAGTCTAAGAATTGAATATTTTAACGATAATTTATTGAAAATTTAAATGTAATTTAGCAAAATAATATGCTTTTAAGATCAAAAGTAAGTATTTACATAAAAAAAACTCCAATGAAATCTCAAAATCGTTATATTCACAATATATTTTTATATTATTCACAATGACATTATTTTTTCGATCGTTGTCCACAATACTAAAGACACAACCTAATCGACGCGATCGACAAATGGCGAGTCGATTGATGGTCGACAACCGCAATCCGGGCCTATATGTGTCAATTGGATTCATGGGTCAAAGTATAAGAAATGTACAGGGACCGGTACACATATGTCGCTGAACGGGGCATTTTTCAGTTTGTAGGCGAAGAGAGCATTAGGCCTAATGCACACGGAGCAACTCGAAAAAAACTGATTACCGATGCGAGATGAAAACTAGTTTGCTTTAAAACATAACCTGCGTAATCAAACGGGACGATGCACACGACGCTACTGGTTGAAAACTCGTTGGCGATTCGGGTTGCCTAGTGATTTAAGTTTCTAGTTTACGAAAATGAGCAAACAACTAAACAGCCTGTTGCTGGCGCATTCAAATAAAAATGAAATAGAGATAGCGTAGATAAAATCCAGAATGTCGTTTTTATAGTTTGACTTGAATGTAGATGTTAATAGTTCCAGTCTACTGTGTCATATATTTCCACTGCTAGGGCAAATAGTATACAATAATACAACATAATTGTTTCTCGCCCGGTACCCATGACGACACTGAACGAACTAGAGATTGGTGATGAGTTTTTTCGTATGTATAGTCAAGTCACTTCTGAGTCCGTAACTGCTTGTTTCTTTTTTCTATGGGCAAAAGGTAAGGCCCCAACCATAACAAACGAAAGAACTAGGAACCTAGTGTCAAAACCGAACGAAAAGTTTCTTTCCATTCTGTCCAATACATAAGTTGACCATAATTGCCTTAAGAAAATACAAGCATTTTTGACATTTCGTACTTTAAAGCGTACATTACGTACGAAAATAAAACCGAACGAAACTTTATCAAACTCATTTCGGCTTGGTTATACAAATCACATTTATTCGCAATGTTGCGTACGGCAATTCTTCAATTATGGCTATAATGGTTGAGTCTTTTTTCGGAATTTTTGCGGAAAAGTGCTAATAAAAATATAAAGTATTTCACTGAACGCATTAAATTACGCTGCCATCTATTTCTTCACACTATAAACAGAATGTGTAAACTACCATATCATGCCGTCTATTTTTTATTCGCTACGTCGGTAACACAGTTTAATTCAAATGGCAGCAGAACCAACTGTTTTCCAGCGTCTTAAAAATTTCAATAAGAAAAACGAGAGAAATTTGTTCTGATAAAATAGTTGTAATATTTGACAATTTAACTGGAAAAATTAAGTAAATTTCAATTGTGTACAGAAAAAGAAGTCCTCCGTATTATTTCAACGCCTCTAAACTAAAGTAATACAAGACTTTAGTGCAAACTTATTTATTTAATTGGTCCTATTTCAGGTTCCCAAAACAATGGAAAACATCTCGAAAATGACGATTGACGATAGTTCGCCGTCTATGTATTTTTCTTTTAATAGTACAACTGCATACAAAACTATGGAAAGCGTTAACGATAACTCTTCTATGGTAATTGACGATGAAGATAACTGCGAGCAGAATGTTACACTCGAAGCCGATGAGCCTAATCAATTCGTGGATCAAATGCAGACAGTAAAGAAGCTATCATTTGGTGTATCCCCAGCTAAAGCAATTCCTAAGAACATTCTTAAAGCATATAAAGCACTGTCGTCTACACCTACCAAAGCGCAATTACTAAGAAGTGTCGAAGTGAACAGAGGCTCGGCAGCAGTAGTCGATGTATGTGATCTGGGATTAGCATTCTTGGAAGCTCCTCAAGAATCAATCAAAACTGTGCTATCCGAAGACAAGGAAAACCAACCACAAGAATCACAAGAAATCGTCTATTCGGAGACTTCTTCGGAAATTGTTGTCTCTGTAATAGAAAAAACCCAATTAGAAGAGAAACCTGTTAAGAAAGTAAATTTCTCAAATTTGCCGGTTTTGAAAAATTCTGGGAATACAAACATACGATGCACACCAAAGGTGCGTCGATCCATCGCTAGATGTGAGCCAAATCTTGTTAGTAATCGCCCCTCAAGAATAGTTTCTAACAAAAGGATGTCGCATATTCCGAAGGCTCCAACCCAGCCGACAATAGAATTCACATCGGACGAAATTCCCAAGATGCTTAACTCTATATTAAAGATTTCAAAGGGACAACCATCAAGAAAAAAATCAATCGGAAATTCAGACAATCCCTTCAATTTGCTTGGAAAGGCTACCAGAATGTCAATTGTTAAGACAACATTGAATAGCCCAGCTCGAAAAGTGTCGCGCAAGTCAGTAACGGCAATTCAAGGAGCAAGAAATCCCATGCGTCAGAGCGCTTTTTCCATTAACAATCGCAAAAGCATGGCTGCTACCTCCATTGCAGCTAATACTGCTCGTATGAATATCATGCCACCGAACACTCGCAAAAGTATGCTCCCAACTAGTATCGCAAGCCCCAAAAAAAGGATTGCACCTTTTAATTCACGAAAGAGCTTGATACCGCCGATAGCGTCATCTTTAATTCCAACTTCCAGAAAGAGTATGGCACCGAATCCTTCTACATCAAACGCAGAGCCACTTAAAAAATACAAGCCAATCGCAATAAAGCCGAAACCTCCAAGTGCATTGAAGGAAGATTTTACGTGTGAGGTATGTTCTAGAAAATTCAGAGTTCTTTCCCTTTTCGAAGCTCACAAGCGATCACATGTCGGAGTGTCCTCTGCATCTACAAAACAAAACTCCTCTTCTGGAAGCGACAAACAATGTCGATATTGTGATAAAAAATTCGCCATTGCCAAGGCGTTGGTCAATCATCTCATTCAAAATTGCACTAAAATTCCTCCAGCAGAAAAAAAGAAACTCCTCTTTCCTACTGGCCAGCCAAATGCCATCCAGTCACAGTCAAAATTACAACCGAAATCCCTGTCAAACTTTTCCAGCTCTGACTCACTCTCCTCCAACAGTACACAAGTTTCTCGCAGTCTGTTAAATACCAAGAATTCTGACTCTGGCGTTGGGATCACAACTATGCCTCCTCCGGCATCGGTAAGCAAACTCAAGAAAAAACTGGCCCATTCTGGAGTCTATTGCACTCCAAAGAAACAAATTCCTTGCCACATTTGTAAGGCAAGTTTCAACAATATTTTAGCTTATACCGAACATAAACTCACGCATTCAAACGCAGCGAGCGAAGATGTAAAAGGCGCTACTTCAACAGAATCTACCCAGACTAAAGTTGATGTTAAAAGTGATGACACCCAGACGGGCCAAAATCTAGAAGGCAACGATGTTCCTTCAAACTAAATTTATGATTAAAGATGTAAGCGAATTATATCAGTTTTTTTTTTATTTAATACTCTTGACTGCCAAAAAGTGGCTAAAAGCTGAGCAATAGGTATCTGTTGCTGCTTCTTGAACTTGTTTTGGAAAAAAAATCACACATACATATACATAATATATTAGACGTAGTATAATTAACTGACGATTATTTAATAAATATTAATAAATACATATATGTTTACAAATATGAAAATATTTTACTTATCATTTATTTGTTATTTAATGTGCAGAACATTTTTGATTTTCAAACTGATCAAAACTGCCTGAAGCTCTTGACCATTTCATTTCAATTTATTTTTTTGTATCTATTTTTTCACTTAAATCTAGTTAACAATAATTTAAATTATTTATTTGGTAGTGCCCGTGGCTTAGTGTTTAGTGTCGGACTGCTAAGCGAAGAGCCTGGGTTCGAGTTCCGCTCATAGCCACCTTTCTTTTCCGGGGTACTGCCTCTTGCGATCTACAAGAGAAAAAATTCGTCTCGAAAAAGTGCATTTCATGTAGCCGTTCGGACTCGGTGGTAAATTGTAGGTCCCTTCTACTCTTGCAGATTAACAATACTCACACAAGAATGGTTGAGAGTATAAGTCACTAGGCCTTGGCTCCTTAAGGAGCTGTCGCGCCAGTAAATTTATTTTATTTTTTAATAAATAATACAATAAGAACAATTTATAACTATAAAGTTAAGGTTGATTGATCTTACAGATAATTGTTAAGCTTAGAAATAACTGACATGCTTTTGAATTAGTTTTAAATTCTTAAACCTATAATTAGAATATGTTTACAACATTGTTATCATTATTAGTAACTCTAAATAATAACTCAACATCATTTAGAACAATAGTAAAAAACCATGATCTGACGTTCTTAAGAAATGATTTGAAATTATAGTTGGTTCTAATAAATAAGGGAAGCTTATTAAACTGTTAAGCAAAGGAGTACAAGGTTTTTAATAAGTGATCTGGAACATTGAAAAGTTCTAAATTATTAACTCGTAAGTGAAATGCAGAAAAAAATCTTGTTGGAACATTGCCACTTTGTATATAAAATTCTCTCAACTAAAAATCAATAGTCTCACTTAAAAATCAATAGTCAAAACGTTTTTTGGAAAAAATGAAGTAAGCCAACAGTTTCAAATTTTAAGGAATTTTCAAAAAACGTTTTTTTTTTAAACTTCGTAAACGTATTCCAAATTTTTTTTGAGTATGCCAACATCTAGCAGCTGGTAGTTATTATCAGAAAACAATTTTTTTTTTATTTTTAACAAAGCGTTTTTGAAAAAAAACAACATTTTTTTTTCATTATTTAATTAGATTAAGTTTTCTCAAAAAACTTAGTTTGAAAACTAAATGCCTATCGAGGAAAAAATATTAAGAATCGTTCGAACAGTTTTTTTCAAAGTCGTTTTTTGAAAAAAATTTCGAAAGTTTTTTTAAAAATTTTGTTTAGTAAGAAATCTGTAGTTTTCATCTGGGAAAATTATTTCGAAATTTGAAAATTTTTTAAATGCAATATTTATTGAATTACTGCCTGTATAACAAAATTTTATTGAAATCGGAATAATGAATTACGATAAAACCGCATTTGAAAACCGTTTCTATGAGAGGTACCGTTATAGAGCAAAATTCGAAAAAATTATTCTAACTGAAAGATGTATTGTTGTAAAAAAAATAGCACCCTGGAAGTTTTATCAAAATCGATAGAGCCGTTTTCGAGAAAATCAAACTTTTTGTTAAAGATAGTATAGACCTAGAGCAAAAATGAAAAACACCCCCGAGATACTACCTAAGAAATACTAAATACCAAGTTTGAAGCAAATCGATTCGTTTAGGCAGTAGATTCGCGAACAGACAGACTGACGGAATTTCCGGACCCACTTTTTTTCAACTTCTCTATTATCGTAATGTAATGTTTGATTGTTAGATTTTTTTTTGCACGAATCCATAACTTGCATTATAGTACTTATAATCGCAAGTAAAAATATAGATGCCTCAGGGCCGTTTTGCTCAGTCAAAGTTGAACATAACTTAGGATTTTTATTTCCAACTTGTGAATTTGTTTTTTCAGTCGAAGTTGACAGTTTCAGCATTCGGTTTTCAACTCCAGAATTATAGTGTTTTTTTTTTTTGGTAATCCGGAATCAGTAACAGAATCACCCCGATCCGGAATGCCAAACGAACAAATTTGCAATGAAATTTTCATTCTGAAGTTCGAGTTTCATTGGATTTGTAAATCGTCAAATTCAAATAATTTTTTTTCTTATTTCGTTTATTTGTAAACATGGATACAAATTTACAGGATTGCATTCTATTTGCAATGAAAAAGGAGAAATTAAAATATATTTCTATTTCAATTATATTCTCTTTCACTTTATTTGCTTTCTTTCTTATAGCGAGTTTCATTCAAGAAAAGATTTGCTCTTTCTGTCAAAAGATTTGATTTTTTTTTAATTTTGAGAGTTTCATTGCAAGAAAAAGCAAATCTAGATCAAATCTCAACACGAAAAATTTGATACCTGATGTAGTTTAATCTTTATTAAATTTATGAAACTTGGATTGTTCATTTGAAGGTGATAATAACAAAATAAACACATTCTAAGAAAGAAAGGAAATAAAGTGACAGAAAATATAAGTATGTAATTGAAATAGAAATGATAGTAGAATAGTACCTAAGCTACTATAACTAATTATAATTTTACTATCTTTGCAAATAATTTCTCCTTTTTCATTGCAATAGTGTACCATCCTGCAAATTTGTATCCGCCATGTTTAAAAAATACATGAAATTCAAATTTCTTTGAATCCCATTTGATGTTTCACAAACACAATGAACCACTTCAGAATTAAAAATATGGCTGGTTAGTTTTTGCCTGTTCAGTTTATTGTTTTGGCAGGTCAACGATGAGGAATAAAAATGAAATGTATTTTTTTGTATACTTTTTCTTAGATCAATCTATTATGTATCAAAAAATCAGTTCGCAAACATTTCGAGCCCTAACCGCCATTTTATCGTAAGCAACAAATTGTAAATTTTAAAGGACACATTTTTTTTATTTTTTCCTGAGCTTCAAAACCGACCGAGCCTAATACATGAATGTCGGTTACGATAAATTTTGTTTTCTCTGTAACTCTTTGTTAAAAAGTCATATTGAAAAACTAATGATAAGGATACATGTGTAAAAGCGTAAAGCTATCGAACTGCATTATTTACTTGATTTTGTAAAAAATGTCGCTTACGATAAAATGGCGGTTAGGGCTCGATTTTTCTTAAACATCGTGAAAACATCGATATCATCATCATAACATCGATGTTTTTATGAGCGATTTGTCATCCCTAAATGCAAGTGACAGAGGAAGTGTGTCAGTCATTCACCAATGTTATAGCGAGTTTCATTCAAATATTAAAGATTTGTTCTCAAAATCGAGATTTGATCTTTTCAATGAAACTTCTATCATGATTAAATTGTAGTATTGGTGAAGACTGTCACTCTTTCTTTGTCATTTGCATTTAAAGATGTAACATCGTTCATAAAAACATCGATGTTTGAACAACGATGTTATGATGATGATATCGATATTTTCGCGATGTTTAAGAAAAATATTTATGAACCGATTTTTTGATGCTCAATAAGCGATTACTTCTTGAGTTAAAATACGTTTAGTTAGCAAAACTGAAAAATAGGCACGACTGGGTCGCACATACTTGCTATTATGCGCCTAATTAAATTGGAAAGCAGGATCTTTGTCAGAAACAAGTAACATTTGCGTTGAAAATAACAAAGTTTGAACTTATAAAAAAGTATTAAAACCACAATACTTTACGGTTTTTAATAAAAATGAAGTTTGCCGTCACACGTCTTAAATAACAAGGAATTTATGAAAAATTTATTTTGAAAATTGTAGGACCGGTTTTGATAAAATCCTACTTTTTATTTTTTAGTTTTTTGAAAAAAAAAATATTTTTTAAATGTTGGTATACAATTTTTTAGAATTTATTAAAATAAATGTGATTATAAAATTTAAAATAATTTTTTTTGATTAGTTTTCAATATATTAAAAAAAATCAAAAATTAATTTTAATTAGAAAAAAAGGTATTCAAAATGTTGATATGCAGAATTAATTCGGCTACCAAGATCTTCCTAAATATAAAATTTGACAGGAATTCAAAAAGCCGTTACCGAGAAAGCCAAAAATAAAAAAACAACCGTTATATGAAAGGTCCCGTTAATAGACTTTTCCCGTATATGTGGTTCTAATCAAAGGATAGCCAATACCAACAAAAAATTCTCAATTTTTTTTTATTAAAATCGTTGGAGCCGTTTTCGATAAAAAAAAAGATTTTCCTAAACGATCATATGGCAGGTACCGTTATTTTTAGGCCCAAAAATAAATTCAATTTCCCCTCTGGGGAATGCCAAAATAATCACACACCAAGTTTGAAGATAATCGCTTAAGCCGTTTAGGCTGCAGCTCGTTATACATACTGACAGACAGACCGACTTTTTTGGCTCAAATTTGTGTTCTGTTGTTTGTAATTGGTAGGAGAAGGTTTTTACGAAAGAAACTTTTGGGAAAACCCTCCGGGAAAGTCGGGGAATTGAAAAAATAGAAAATTGATTTTTATATATGTACATATGTACATATTTTCACGTATGCGTATGCGTAGTTTCGATTCGCTGAGAAAAGAATTGATATTCTCTTCTTTTCAGACAAAAAACTGACATCAATTGCCCAACACAAAACTGGTTTTGCATGAGATTTCAGTAAGAAACATTGAATTTAAGATCACTACATTTTCCTTTTCAGACATAAGTTCTTTTGACAAACATGGCCCTATTATTAAATATCGTTCACCAAGAGCGATGTATCGATGTTTGAATGAGTTTCAACATCGATGTATCGCTTGTATCCCTATATTTCATTTTGTTGTTTCTGTTGTCAATGCCAAAAAAGATTATTCACATGTGTGTGTGCATTCATATCAAATCTTCCATAGCATCAGATTTGCTCTTTTTCTTGCAATGAAACTCTCAAAATTCAAATCTTTTGACAGAAAGAGCAAATCTTTTCTTATATGAAACTCGCTATTACAATTAAATCATGAAAAAAGTTTCATTGAATAGATCAAATCTCTATTTTGAGAGCAAATCCTTAAGATTTCAATGAAACTCGATATAATATTTGTCGCTTTGGTTTATTTTTTTTATTTGTGTTTATTTTGTTATTATCTCTATTATTATCCCTCAAATTAACGATCACAATTTCATACGTAAATATTAAAATGTAGTTATAAGATTTTGAATTTTAAATTGTTTCTATGTGTGCGTGAATTAATTATATTAACACATAGGTTTTATTTTGTTAAAAACTTTATTAGAACCTATTTATCAATATAATGACTTATTACTACCTTAAATATTTTCTCTTATTTATAAGATAATTTTTATTTGGAATAACGACGTTCGTCGATCCGGTAATAGCAGAAGTCAGGAATATCAACCTAGGTAACGATATTTATACCCATGTTTCTACATCCCTTATCTTAGTCCATAATGAGTTGTTTGGATTTGTATCTGGCGATTATCATGTTTGCTTTGCCTACATTACTCAAAAACATAAAATGATAAAAACATTTTTATCTCAAAGACTAAAGTCTTCGTCGTGTTAACTCGTGATTCTGGTTTTGATTCCGACTACGAAAACAGAATTGGTTTTCTGTTCTTTTTAGAACAACAACTGTCATTGAGTGCCAATCGAACAATTTCAGAAGCATTCGGAATGCTTCCGGAGTTTTCTGGACGACAAAAATTTAAGCGCTGGTTTTTATTAACTTAATGAATTTTATGTTGAAACGAAAAAAATGAAATCGGAGGAAACGATAGTCACGGAGCGATTATAACAAAGAAGGATGCTATCAGGGAAATGTTACCAGAAACGATTGAAAAATTGTGAGAGCGGTGACTCTGGCTTACTGACAGATTTCAAATCTCTTCGTCTTAGCCGAAACGAGATCAAATCAAATTCCTTGCAAAACAACGAACCCAAAACGACAGCTGAAAGCAAGAGCACTATTTTATGAAATACGACTATCGTTTTTCGTTATCGCGATTTTAAGAATACGCTCTATTGCAAACGATAATCATTTTGATTCAGTTTTCTGCGAGATTTCGTTCGGCAAAATTGCTTAAAGTGGACTTAGAGTTCAGGATATGAGTTAAGTGTGGATCCTCAAGTACCAAACCACAGTTATTCCCAAATACAGCTTGTTTTATGTTGTCTCCAGTAACGGAGACAGTTATGGAGAAGTTTATTGAGGTTTCGCTTTTACAAGCTCCACTCAGATCCTTTTTGTTCAGTTTTGTTCAACTAAAAACTTGTATTATTCTGGAGACCAAATTGAAATTTGGACAAGTTGTAAAATGCTTTTTTTCACTACACAAATATCCTATGGATACAACATGTAACTTTAGCACTTAGAGTGTTTTAATAAACGTCAGATTAACAAAGAACTGCGTTAGCCATATTAACAGTATTGCTGTCCAGACCAATCAACAACTATAACGATGGAAGGATTTGAGGAAGTATTATTTTTATAAACTTAACAGGAACACCATCCTCTCCTACGGAATTAGCCTTAAGAGAAAGAATGCTCATTTGCAATTCGTATTCAGTGACAATTTCAAATTCAAATTCACGAGAAGCTCCATACAAAATATTGACATTTGGTGAAAAATTTGAAGTGTCTATGTCACCTGAGGTAAAGGCGTAGTTCAGATCATTTGGATTAGAGAAATGATAAACAACCTCTTTTCTACCAACACCAATAGAACGCAAACTACTCCAAAACTCACGAGAGGTCTGTTGGGTGCTAAGTTTAGACATACAAAATCTTTTTTTAGCTCTTCGAGTAACGTAAGACGAATGGTTACGAGCACGACAGAAAGCCTTCTAGTTTAATGAGGTAGGGTAATGTTTCCACTTAGAATACAGTTTACGCCGATTCTTAATAGAACAAAGTACCTCGGATGTGAACCACGGACAATTCTTGTTGCGAACGGAAACTGTCTTCAGTGGAACATGTTTATAAAACAGTTCAAGAAGTAAGTATTGAAAAAAGTTTACTTTATCGTTGATATTGTATAAACTGTAACAAAAATTCCACGGAAAATTACAAGCATCAGACTGTAAAGCATCAAAATTCAAAGATTTAAAATCACGGAATTGGAACGTAGAAGGAGAAGCAACTCGCGAAAAGTCAATGTTGTAAGTACAAAAAATCAAATCATGATCAGATATACCTTCAATACCTAGTTGATCCACAAGAAGAACATTAGACAAGTCAGATACTATTATTAAGTCAAGAAGACTGGGAGCAGAATTGGGACCAAATCGAGTAGCATGAGAGTTTATCACGGAAAGCCCTGTAGCCGCAATCTCATCAGTAAGTTTTTTTGGCTCAGCATTAAAATCATCACAAAGAATGATATTTTCGTAATTCGCTGACAATTGCCGAATAACCGAAAACAAAGGTTCAGGCGAACAGCTTCTATTAGGATTATAAGCAACACCTATTAAGCTTTTTAAATTGCCATCAGTTATTTCTAAGATAAGAAACTCAATCTCACAGACTTCAGACTTAGCAATAATTTTGCTTTTAAGTGCAGTGTGACAATATACTGCCACCCCTCCTCCAAAAGTATCTGTAATTCTGTCATTGCGAATCAACTTATAGTTAGACAATTCATACACACTACTAGAAGTTTCAGGTTTCATCCACATCTCAGTTATACAAATAATATCGAATCTAACGGAGAATCAAATTCATTGGAAGTTGACACTCGACCAAATTTAGGCTTCTATAAATAAAATAATTATGAACGATGCTCTTATTTGTTGAGATTGAACATAGACCGTAAATACGGTGGGAGTTGGTATGAAATACATATGTACATAAAAATTCGATATGCAAAATGGAAAATTGCGAAAATCTACTATTCGGGGACTTAAGTGTATTTGAACTTTTAATCCACACCATGACTCTTCATAAAAGCACGTGGATTCAGTCGTAAAACTTATTTGTTTAAGAATGAAATTAACATGTTTGAACAATAATTAAGGTAATTTTTTAGCCTTAAGAAACTGCAATACAAGTCTTAGATTTCATTTATTTTTTTGTTTTCAAATTTATTAAACCTCTATCAAAACCAATTTTAATTTGTACATTTTGAAACAATATTCTAATAGATGTCGCTTCTTAAATTAAACACACCAAACCAAAATATCTACAATGAAACATGTGCAACTTTATTGAAACCAGCTAAGGAAGATTCAAAACAAACGCATGCGTTCTTTCTACATACAATTCAGCAACATACAAATGTTTACTATGACACTAGTGACAGTTGTACAAAGATACATACTAAATTGATTTTCATCCCTTAAAAAAAATATGCGATATCTACAAATCCTAGACCAGGAAACAACGCCCCAGTACAATAACAATAATAAACCAATCCGGTCGGGTGTGAATTTTGCCTTTTCCTTTAAAATTTCCATTCAAGAAATCCTAACGCACAACACAATCAGTTCAAAGTACATATGTGTTACTATTAAATAATACTTAAAATAAATGTTTAACGTCTACGTGCCTTCTGAATAATTTAAATACAACGTAAAAATAATATGTATTAAATTTATAAAGAAAAGTTAAAGAATCCTCGTTTCTACCTCAGTGTGTTCAAGGTAACAACGAAGAGTGTTAAATAGTTTTCTTCGTGTCGTACCCAAGAGTCAGAGTCAGTTCGGTCAGATTGCTGACTAAAATAAATATTTTTATAGCTTTAAAATGAAATCCGCACAATCAAACTCGCCCTCAAAAAATATCCTGCAGGATGTAGACCACATCCGCGGTGTCCCATCTTTGGGCGAGAGGAATCGAAGCCTCGAGAGCATTTTTCTTGCTGCTAGTCAAAGAAAGATGTATCAGGGAGTTGTTTTAAGACGAGCAGTTATAGCTCAGGCTCCATCAATCACAGGAGAACATGCTCCAGATACTCCACTCTCGTCTCCGTTATCAAATTCGGAATACGACCTTACAGCTCACACAAGACGAAAATCAAGATCAGAGACGCATTTAAACTTTCATCCAGAAGACTTTGGTGGAACTGCTACTGCAGGGGGTGGTCAACACAACGAAGTTAGTGTAAGTATTTTTATAAGTTGATTTTATATTAAAAATATACTGCAAGGGGTAAGAGAATTCATCCCTTGACAACGGAAAGAGCCCTAAACAATGAATAACTCGAATATGGGTGAATGTTAAATGGCAGCAGTTGCTCATATGAATCCACCCTTCCTTAAGAATCATGAATGGGTTATAGATATCGTTATGCGCTGTCAGTCTTTGAGGAGTCAGGATTATATTTTCCGTGCTATTCATTGAATAAATTCTTTATTGATTTCGAAATCGTTTTAGGGTAAAAGTGAATTTAGCTCTATTGGTTTTTTATTTTTGTTTTTCCTATACAAAATAAAAAACTCCACTTGAACTGTCCTAAAGAGTAAACCCACGACTTCATTATGTGTATTGTTAACGAATTCTCATTTCCTTTTTGACATGATAACGTCTTATAAATCGATGACAGGCTACACATACGAAATAACATGACCCATCCTTACAAGGCTAATGCTTATAATGCTGACAAGACTCATGCTGATAATGCTGATAAGAAAAGTGACGCACGCTGCGATACTGTGGTTCTTTCAACAAAAATCGATCGCAAGCACCAGGCGAACATGAAAAAAACAGGCGCAAATTCCCAAAATAATTCCACTCAAATTCAAAAAGAAAAAGAAGAGACAAAGAAATACAAAATAGGCGGAGTTTTGTTAAAGTAGAAAGTAAATGTAGTTATTGGGGTATGTGTGTGTGGATTTAACGAGAGGGTTTGTGGGAGTGAGTTACCGGGCTTTATGTTGGTGTTGCTGCCATCAATGTTTTCTTATGATGTTATCACGTAAAATTATCGCCCGTAAACCGACTGTGATTTATTATTTTTGTCGATTTTTTTATTAGTTGTATTTATATTAAACAAAAGTACTTACCTCATGTCGGAATCGAATCCAGGTCCGTTGGCATCAATAGTCTGGATCACTAACCGCTCGGTCATTCTCGTTGTGAAATTCGTAGCAATAAATCGGTGTCACTTTCATCTAATACATGGAATCTTTGATGTTTAATATACGTATATTATACGTTCGTTGAATAACTTCAGATTTAAGAATCAAATTCTTAAGGTAATTAACAATTATTATATGTATATGAGATTTACAATATTCCACCGAGATATGTAGAAAAAACGCCTACAATATACGTATATAAATACGTTTAAATGTACGTAAATTATACATATATAAAATTCATTCTCTATTATTAATTAATTAAATAGATCTAAAATATCTATTCAGTTTATGTGTAATTCAGGTTTAACATAGACGTATACATATTATATACATATATACATGTATTATATGTATATTAGACCTTGTTCTAGCTGGGTAGATTCGTGAATACAGTAAAATATCAAGATAATATTCAAATTACATACATCCTAAGGATGATAGAGTCCAAAACTTTGTCTTCCTATTAAATAATGGTTCTCAATACGATAGGTATTATACTAAAACGAACGCAAAAAAATTGACACGACAATTGGCGCTTAAACAAAGTGACTAGCGGTCACAATGCTTGGATAAGATAAAAGCAGAGATTGATGTTATATTTTTATATTCCTAAAGTGTAATTGTCGTTTTGGAGACGCTCAACGTTCTTAACTTTCAATCGTAACAAGGTTGAATGTATTGTTCATTGACAAAACATTTTTGAAAAAGTTAATGGATAGGTGTTCTAACTACTTTTAAATTCAAAATTCCCGTTATGAATCTGTTGTAACCCTAAAAGTAGGTTACATTTTTAACATCAATTTGACAAAGAATCTGTTGCGGTTGAAATTATTCAATAGGTATTTTAAGTTGCCTAGTTTAAACAGTTTTATATTTTAAAGCTTAAAGAGTTCTTACCTGGATCAGCGTTGTCCATGGCATATTTTCTTTAAAGGATTCGCCTTTTTTGGGGATAGGCTGGACAAATGCTCTTTTCCATCCACTTCGGAAGAGACTAGAAGAATAGGATACATGGAAAAGTTTACACAGAATAACATCTATTTATAGCAATAGCAGGGGGATAATATCCGAACCAATAATACCCAAATCCGGATTATAAATATCTTTAGAAACTCTTATGAATGTTCAAACAATTAATCATTAGGTATTTTAATTTGCCTACATTATTTTAAACAGTTTTCTGTGTCAAGGCCTAAAGAAGTCTTACCTGGATACGCATTAGCTTTGTTCGATGTCAGCACTGGGGCGCACTGGTGTTGGTGTACACTGAAATCGCACTGTAGTGTTTTATGTGACACTTTTTTCGCCCCAGTGTTTTAGCACTGTGTTCGATTTCGATGTGAACACCGGGCACGCACTGAGTGCACCCTCATGCGCCCCAGGTATTTTCTTGGTGTAAGATATCGGAGCTGTCAAAATTCAAAATTCAAATCAGCTGTTGGCAGAAGTTCGTTTTTAGAGAAGGGAGGAATTTGTTTGCAAATTTGGTGTGCTATTTTATGATACCAAATATTTTGTAGGTTTTAAGTTATTAATGTGTGTATAGACAAAATATTGCTTTCGTGGGTCATTTTATTAACTTCTATTTATTTGGCCCTGTTTAAAGAAAACAAATTTAAATGAAAGAAATGTAAAAAAACAGAGATGTTGTAATGTGCTGTTCGATGTTAAATCAACACTGGAGCAGCTATGCAGTTTTTTTGGCAGTTTGACTTAATGCACTAAAATTCTCCAGTGCGCACTGAGGCGAGGAACATAGAACAAACCTATTGTCAATGGCATATTTTCTTTGAAAAATTCCATTGCGTTGAAAAATCATGGCATGCAGGGATATTGTTGGTCGACAATTCTGCTTATGAGATGATTAAGGTACTGCAGATTTTTCCTATTAGATTCTTTGTGAATTGGGTGAAATAGTGAGTGCATTAAGGGCCCGACCCATAGAATCCGTTACGTCCGTTGTGGCAACAAATCCGGTGAAATTGCCGCATGCGATGAAAAGAGGATACCAAATGAATCCGTTGCGTTTTTTGACACAATATTTAAAACGAACTAGCGATGGGTCGATTGGTGAGTTAAGAGTGATAGTGTAATCTAGTAACTGGCAAAGAGGATACAAAATATTACAATTGTACTTGTTCGATACCGATATTATTGCGTGAAGATTATATGAAATACATGAATGTGGATTTACATATTCGTTTTCTAACAATTTTGCAGAGAATATTTGTTCGGTATTTTGGTAATTTTGCATTTTGATAGTAATTTTAATCTTAAACTTAAAACAAGAACAATTTTTTTTATCTAGATTCCCTTTGAATTCTTGGTTTTTAGCAAGATTTACATCGGTTTGCACTACAATATATTACATTGCCCAATTATGACTGAAAGAATGACAACTCTCACAAAACGCCATTTTTAAATTTAAATTAACACAAAACACTGCCAAAATCCAATAAGAACACAATTCTTTAAAGTTCTCAACGTGTTAAACTAGATTTTAGGACAATGGTTTCCGTTTATAACTGTGGGCTACTTAGTGCTTACTACTTAAGTAGTGTGAAGTTAATGTGTTAAATATAGGTTATCCATAATTTTGCGCCAATATCTACATCGTCATCGTCTTCAAATGAGGATATTTTTCGAGTTTCTCAAGCTATATTTGATTGTCGAAGTAAAATCAGCTTGTGTCCTTTTTACAATATTTAACCTAACTTTTTAGATTCATGGAGTTACATATCCATAATATTAATAATTATGACTACATCCGTTCTCAGAATATTTATCATTAAACAATTTGCTTCAATATTCATATTGATGTTTTAATTAAATTTTCTAGCGAAACCAATTTATTTATATTTCCAGCTTGCTCTTCTTATCTTTTTTTTGCAATGCCGTTGAAAATGGCTGTGGAAACATAACAGCAAGTTGTCAAATGGCCTTCAAATAATTACAAAATAAAGCAATATCGTTTCATGTTCGTTTTAGCAACAAAAAATTGGAATCTGAAAATTAAAAGTATATCCCCTTCTTTTTCCTGTACTTGTTGTTACGCAAATTTCGCTGCTACTTATTTAAGTAACAACAAGCGCAATTTTTCCTGCTACTTAAATAACAATAAGTAGCAGCACATACACGCTAAATAACAACCCATAACTAGAAAAGAATTGAAACTTTAAATTGCTTTTGACATTCATGGCTAATACTACGTTTTCATTAGGACAAATGAGCTAATTTCGTATCAAATTTCTAAATTTGATTCCAAATCATCTCATTCCCCATACAAAATCACATTTGGAAATTATCTCATTTCCACCTAATTTCTACGAAATTAAGTTGAAATTTATGAAACATGAAGTCGAACACACCTTATTTGAAAACAATTGAATCACAATTGAAAAAGATTCTATAACAAACGTCAAAATTGACGTTATAAAAAGTAAAAGAAGAAAATAAAAATGTAAGAGGGCACGACTGGGTCGCATGTTTTTGCTTTATGTGTCTATTCACAGTGGAAGGCTAGTAATTTGAAAGAAAACAATTAACATTTGCGTAGAAATAAAAGACTGGCAGACAGACATTTATTGTCGTTATTTCATGTTTGATTTTTATCTCAATTTTTTATTTTCAAGAATCCCAAACGAAATTAGCAAACTTAGATGAAAACACTTTTTCTGTAAATTTCGAAATGAGGTAATTTCGACTCTAATGAAAACGTAGTATAAAACACAATCACGCTTTAGCCATTGAATAAGAAGTATAGGAAGACGTGTTTTTGAAAATAAATGAAGCCTCTTTCTTAATAATGCGAGTTATCACATACACACAAGTACACACATTGGGCGGAGTGCAGAAGGTAAGAAACCATCATGGGGCGCCAACTATAATGTTATAAAGCGTGCAATGGAAATAAATAGTTACTGTAAAATAGATTTGGATTTGTTTTATTAATAAAACTTACCTGATACAAAAATCTGAAAAATACAAACAAGTGAAACAGCGACACCTGTTTTTAATTTTAATTTGTTTTTTTTTTTTTTGTCAAAATTGTTATATCACAGCGTTTTGTTATCTTGCTAGCTACATTCTACTTAAATGTTTTGTTTTTTATCACAGGTTTTTCTTTCTTATCTTAAATTCTACTAATTTTGTCAATTTAATTAGCAACATTCCCCTGAAATGTATTGTTTGTTAAGTTCGGTTTTTAATAAAAATTGTTTGTATTACACTCACAGTATATTGTTAGCTACATTCCACTAAATGTATTGTTTTTTAAGTTTTGTTCTTATTGATAAGGTTTCATTTTTTTTGATGCTATATAAAGGATCTTATTTTTAAGAAGATTTCTAAATCATTTTGGAGACAATGCTAAAATGACCAGAGTTTTTGATTGCCCTTCAAAAATAGTCTTACCTATCAATTCTGTTTGTGTATTTATAATTATACGGTCACAAATGATTCTTTTTAACATTGTCTCTTTTCCGTCAATTAGTTTTGACTGTATCTTTGTATTTTAGTGACAGATACCTTAAAAAAACACTTTTATCAAAAAATATTCAAGATTCACATATGTAAAAATTTTTCAAGCATAAATTCAGTCTACATGCACTCAACGCATTGAAGCGCCTTGCCAAAAAACAATGAAAACGAATGCGTCCCTGACTTCAACTCTCTCATTTGACAGATAGAAAGTGAATTTTATCCATTGAAGATGTACATTTTTATTTTCAACTAATTTATTATTTTCATTGTTTAATACCACAAAAAAACTGTTCTAAATTGTTCTACAATATTTAAAAAATATTCAAAACACCACTCCATACCGCTTTACGTTCTAAATAAAACAATACTTACTTGTGAAAAGAAATGTGTTCATTCCTCTTAAAAACGCTGGCTGGAATCATCCTGATTCTTGTTTTTCTTTTTTAAATTATACAATTTTCTCATTAAATCACTTGTTTAGTAAAACTTATAAAACTTAATATCTCTGGATTAACAATAACCAAAATTCGAATGACTTTTTTTATTTACCGCCTTGCGAATATGACAGGAAAAGCTAGAATTTACTCATACATGTATAATTGATTAGCTTCACTCACGTACATTGAATATATACACAACACGTCTTCCTGTACTTCTTATTCAATGGCTTTAGCTTCGGTTTCGTCTGACGTTTACAAGTACCAGTTTAACCATAGGAAATCAATACATCTTTTCACAATGTCGCTTTGGCTTTGACGCTACGTTTGGTTCGTGTAACGTGACTTTTAACGTAAACCTTGAGTAGAAACTGGTTGAACTTTCGCTCGCTTTGACAGAAAAAAGTAAAAACAAAAACAGAAATTTAGAAAATGTCATTCAAAGCGGACACGAAGCGTGTGAAATGTAACGTGACGAAGCCAAAGCAGAAGCGTGACTGTGTTTTAGCCAATGTCATTGGATTTGCAGGAGAGAAAAGTTAAAAATTGGTCTACTTCATGCGGTGCGTCTGGCACAAAAAAACAAATCATTTTATAAATAATAACGAGATTGATTTTTTTTTGTAATTGTTTGAATGCCATTTGACAACTTGCTGTTATGTTTTCACAGCCATTTTCAACTGCATCGCAAAAAAAAAAAGATAAGAAGAGCAAGCTAGAAGTATAAATAAATTGGTTTCCCTAGAAAATTTTATTAAAACATCAATATGAATATTGAAGCAAATTGTTTAATAATAAATATTCTGAGAACAGATGTAGTCATAATTATTAATATTATGGATATGTTACTCCACGAATCTAAAAAGTGAAGTTTAATATTGTAAAAAGGACAAAAGATGATTTTACTTCGACCGAATATAGCTTGAGAAACTCATCATTTGAAGACGATGACGACGAAGTTAAATTTACAAAATGGCGTTTTGTGAGAGTTTTCATGCTATCAGAATTCTTCGTTTTACACTAGAAAAGTAATATAGGGATTTCCTGTTATTTAAAATCTAGTTTCACACTAAAAAAAATAATTCAAAAAGCATACCTATAATCATAGCATCATACTTTAATTGTTTTAGTTTCATATTGAACCGTATATAATTTTGCGCCGTTATATTTAATAGGGATTCTAAGAACTCGTTCAACATTTTTAACTATTCATGGACTTTTTTACGGATTCTATGGGTCGGGCCCTTTACACGAAAAACTATTAAAAATTATAGACGCTTTAATACCAAACTAATGTAAATAAAATTAGGTTCTAACTTTAAAAGTGTAGTTCCTCAATTATAAACAAATCAAAAATTGATTTTCTCTTAGTTTGAAACTAGATTTTTAATAACAGGAATTACCTGCATTATCTTTTTAGTGTGAAACTAAAAACTCTCAGAGAGAATGACTGCTCGCTCTAACAAAACGCCATTTTGAAAATAAAAATACACACAAACCTTGTCTAAATCCAATAACAACGAAATTCCCAAAGGTTCTCAAACTTTCAAATTTGATTTTAACTAGTGCAGGGGTTTTTTGTTTATAATTGAGAAAAAATTAGTGCAGAACTAAGCATTTTAACTAGTATGAAGTTAATGTATTAAAAATAGGTTGTCTATAATTTTGCGCATTTTGATTATATAACTACACACAAACACTAACTAAATCCAATAACAACAAAAATCCGTAAAGTTCTTAACCTTTCAAATCTAACTAACTATTGCATATCTTTTCTAATACAAGATATTTAATACATTTTTATGTTTTCGTTTACAGCAATAAAAGCGAAAACTATTCTTAAAATAAAACAACATATAATATTCTCGCTATATTCCTTCATTCCACGAACGTACATAGGAGCATAGTGCTTTATAAATCAGACCCGAGCCCTAAACAAAACGCAAAGAAAAGGATTGAGTGCAAAATGAAAATCAAACAAACTCAACAAGTAAACGCGGCTCGTCGCATTCATTTTCAAAGCACTGAATTCAGTTTGTTTTGAATTCTCATCTGACAAGTTGTGCGCGGCATGTTTTAAAACAACTTTTGCATTTGTGCGTCTTTTCGTTATTTTATCGTGTGATTTTCGTCTCTTGTTATCAAAATAAATCAACAGTGTTTAAAAGAATTTCCTTTCGTTTCAATAAAATAAAAAAAAAGTAAAATTCAATCATCGGTCGTGGTTAAAACGAGTGAAAAGAAATGTAATTTATTTGATTAGTACGTTTTATTGTGTATTTTATTGTGTCCAGGTTTCTCAATCTGAAATTTATTGCTTTGTCGCATTTTTGCTACCGCTTCTGGTTTTTCACTGCACCATCGAGTTCCAAGTTGGAACTCCTTCCAAGTCCCAACTCAACGACCAAATCAAAGAAGTTGAAAAACCGGTTGCCTTTTCAAAACGTCTGTAGTGTGGTTTTCAGGCAATTTTTTTTAATATACCACTTTGGTTTCCGGATTTTTGTGTCCTTAACTGAACGAAAAGAAGGAAAATTTACGGTATGTACAACAAAAAAATCCTGAAATGACTACCAAAGAAAAAATAAACGCATGCATAGGTACGATGGTTCCAGGTTTTTAAATTTGTTGATAAAAAGCATACAAAAAGTCGAGGAAACGCTTGTTTTTGTCGTGAGTTATATGAGATGTTTATTATGTTACTTGCTACCTTCCCAGCAAAACCAAAAAGAATTTATAAAAAAACAAGTGCATTCGAGTTAAGAGTAGTTATTTTAAAGTCCAGCATCTAGACTTGAGTCTGTGGAAGTGCATGCACGCATATATCTTCCTATATAAATATAATATATGTAGGAACCTGTAGTATGTGCCTAACCAGATCAACAAATTGTACCCTAAGGACAATACAAGAATAAGTACTTAACATGCCGAATTAAAACAGTTGGAATCGCAGCTTGAAATCTGGAGGTCTGTAGGCATCTGAAAAAACTCACCCGAGTGTTGGGAGCTTATCTGTGTAATATAATGTACCTAAGTAGAAATCTAGGATTTTTATTTTAAATGATAAAGTAAGTAATTTTAAATCAACAGGTTTAACTATTATTTCAAACAGAGTTGGGTACTGGCAGATAGGTTAGTTTCGATGAAGAATATGCTATCTTTCAGGTTCCATTTTACGAAGCTTTTTCAAGATTTATTAATTATGATTTTTTAAAGGACGACCTTTTGGAACTATCGGATTCAACTATACCTTACATTAAACGACCTCATACTTTCATACAAAATTCAACCTAGTGTAGCACCAATTAAGTTTAAATGTGAAATTAAATGACTTATTGGGTCTATAAGTTTTGAATATGAGGTAAATCGATTCATAAACAACGTCTTCATCGTCGCCTTAGTATAATATACTTTTACTAAATAAGAACCACCTCTTTCTCTTCTGTTTAGGGAAAAGAAGCGTCTAGTGTAAAAGTTGTGAAGCCAAAAACTGTGAATAATTCAAAAAGGAGTTTAATCAATGCTGCTGCATGGTAGATGAGCGCGCGGCGATGCTTCTTCCCAATTTTGCGGATTTAGTCAAACTTTGAAGCGTCAACAATCTGGGTAGTGGAACATGAATTTGAAGTAGTCCAATTATCGGGTCAAAAGTATCAGCCGATGATACTATAAAGGAAGAAATACGTGGGCGACTGCTAAAATCCAAGAGAACCTCCTATCTATAGTCTGTCGAGGCTCTTCAAATCCAGAAACCTTACCATGAGAACTAAGCTGCTGCTGTAGAAGAATATGGGTTTAGCAGTACTCACATACGGATGATGATCAGTCAATAATTTTATTGCTCAGTGCATGAAACATAGTATATGTGCACCTTTCTATTATCTGTGCTTAGTATTGCTGACTTTCCGATCCTAGTTGACATTGCGGCAATATTTTCTTTCACCACACGAGTGAGTTGGACAATATCTGTTGCCGTTTGGAGTATCCGTTGGCATACGTATTTTCACATGAATACGAATGTGCAATGGACTTTTGTCATTGCTTCGATTTCAAATGTTTGACTCTTTGGAAATTTTGATTGCGTTAAATTATTTACCTATGATGAAGTTTTCACTAATGATTTTATCATTGTTTTTACTTACTAACTTACTTAGGGGGCGCTACAGTTCGGGACGAACCTGGGCCGCAACCAAAATGCCTCTCCAGCCAGCTCGGTCTTTGGCTATCTGCCTCCAGTTTCGCACTCCAAGCTGGTTGAGGTCGTCCTCCACTTGAGCGCACCACCTGAGGCGAGGTCTTCCTTGACTGCGTCTACCCTCTGGGATGGAATCGAAGATCCTGCGAGCCGGAGCAATGTTGTCCATTCGCTCTACATGACCTAGCCATCTTAAACGTGATATGCGTATTTTTTTGACCAGGTCAATGTCGCTGTACAGCTCGTATAGTTCTTGGTTGAACTTTCTCCTCCAAAGCCCGTTAACGCAGATAGGGCCAAAAATCCTCCGAAGAATCTTACGCTCGAAACGACTAAGGATATCTTCATCCGCTTTAGATAGAGTCCATGCCTCGGCGCCATGGAGCAGGACTGGGATGATTGGGGTTTTATACAGAGTATTCTTTGTCTTTCGAGAGAGGGCTTTGCTACTCAATTGCCTTCCTAGCCCATAGAAACAGCGATTGGCGAGAGTAATTCTTCGCTTTATTTCTGACGAGATGTTGTTGTCAGATGTTATAGCAAATCCGAGGTACACAAAGTCCCTAACTACCTCAAAGTTGTACCTGTCTATTGTGATATTTTGTCCAATCCGCCGGTGTTGTGTGTCCCTTTTTGTGAACAGCAGGTACTTCGTTTTGGCCTCGTTGACTGCTAGTCCCATCTTAGCCGCTTCAGCTTCAATGCTAGCAAACGTTCCAGTGACAGCTCGCCGAGTTCTGCCAATGATGTCTATGTCGTCAGCGTATGCTAGCAATTGCACAGACTTGAAAAAAATTGTCCCACTACAATTGACTTGCAAGTTTCTTATAATTTTTTCAAGTATTAAGTTGAAGAAATCGCACGATAGCGCATCACCTTGTCGGATTCCTTTTTTGACGTCAAAAGCTTCTGTGAGGTCAGTACCAATCTTGACGGAGCAGCGAGAGTTCTCCATCGTCATCCTGCACAGTCGGACGAGTTTTGTGGGGATGCCAAAACCTGATATGGCTCTGTATAGCTCGTCTCTATAAATGCTATCGAACGCGGCCTTAAAATCGATAAAGAGGTGGTGGGTATCGATTTGGAATTCTTGGGTAGTTTCCAGGATCTGCCGTGGCGTGAACATTTGATCTATTGTGGAGTTTTCTAGTCTGAAACCACACTGATAGGGGCCAATCAGGTTGCTGACGAAAGGTTTCAGGCGTTCACATAGCACGGCAGAAAGGATCTTGTAGGCGATATTCAGGAGACTAATTCCTCTATAGTTGGCGCAGTTTAGAGGGTCTCCTTTCTTGTGGATCGGGCAAGCGATGCTGAGGTTCCATTCATCAGGCATACTTTCTTCTGGCCAAACTTAAGAGATGAGTTGGTATATGCACTCCACCAGGTCATCTCCGGCTGCTTTAAAAAGTTCGGCGGGTAGTCCGTCGGGTCCAGCAGCTTTGTTGTTTTTTAGTTAAGATATTGATATCCTTACTTCATTTTGGTCAGGTGAACGAAAGTTTTGTCTGTCATCATCCATGTTGAATGCTTCATTCTGCCTGACAGCGGGATTTTGGTCTTCATCGCCGTTTAACAGTCTGCAGAAATGGTCCTTCCATGTACTCAGCACCGACTGTGACTCTACTACGAGGTTTCCATTCCTATCTGTACAGGCTTCTGTGCGGGTTTTTTTTTCCTTGGCACGTTCTTTTTACCTGTTGGTAAAACTTCCGCACGTTGTTCCTGGAGTAGCATCTCTCAATATCTTCGATCGTGCGCTTCTCATGCTCTCTCTTTTTCTTTTGGAGAAGCCGGTGTTCTCCCCGTCTTTTCTGCTCGTAGAGCTCGCGAGCAGCTCTCGTCTTTCTTTGCAGCGCCGCTTTATATGCCTCTTGTTTGGCTGCATTGGCTTGCTTGCATTCGTCATCGAACTAGAGGTTTCGTGGTGGTGGTCTGGTGAAACCTTGCGCATCAGTTGCGGCATCTCTGATGGTTTATTGGCAGTGTTGCCACTGGTCTTCGGCACTTGACGCTGGCGGTACTGGATTTCTTGAGAGGTTACGGGATATTAGATCGCCATAGGTTCTGGCGTTTTCTTGCGATTGCAGATTACCGACGTCATACTTCCTCACAGTATTACTCCGCTGCTGGGGAGTTCGGGTTATTCGCATTCTTACCTTTGCTGCAACAAGGTAGTGATCCGACTCGATGTTAGCTGCTCGGAAGGTGCGAACATCCAAGATACTGGAGGCATGTCTTGCATCGATCGCAACGTGATCAATCTGATTGACGGTTCTTTGATCTGGGTGTCGTCAAGTCCCTTTGTGTATATCGAGATGTGGAAACTGCAATGGTGACGTTATGTGCCGCTGCGAAGTCAATTAGCCTAAGTCCGTTTCAGAGGTTGTGTCGTGTAGGCTATGTTTTCCGACAGTCCTACCAAAGATTTCCTCTTTACCGATTTTGGCGTTAAAATCGCCTAATACGATCTTAACCTCGTATTTAGGGAATTGCTCATAGGTTTTGTCGAGGTCATCCTTGGTGGCGTCATCTTTGTCCTCTGTGGAGGCATGAGCACATTTTAGGCTAATGTTGGCGAATTTAGCCTTGATACGGATTGTCACAAGTCGCTCACTTACGTGCCGAAAGCCCAAGACTTCTTACGTAAGTCTACCGCTTATGACGAATCCTCACCTAAATAAACGCTGTGGTCTTCTTGCACAATCACCGTAGTACACGTTACAGTTTTTCATCCTCCTTTTGCCCGGCCCATCCCATCGTACTTCCTGGAAGGCAGGGCCTCCGCTAGTTGTTTGGCTGCACGTGATCTGTTAAGAGTTCTAACATTCCACGTGCAGATCCGAAGGTCGTTGTCCTTAATTCGTTTTTCCGGATCGTCAACAGTTAATCCGTTCTTTTCCGAGGCTATTGGTCGCTTCGAAACTTTTTCTTTTTTCCGTGGCAGGGAAAAACCCCCAACCTAGAGGGCCAGGTCCTTTGTTGGATTCCTTTGACAAAAGGAACCGGAGAATCCGGAGTCAGTAACCCACTTCGGGGATATGAGCGCTGCCGTTGGCCCATTAAGGGTTCACCCGCCACCATCTCTATTTCAATGCCCTGACTTGCAATGACCAATGACCTTATCTCCAAATGCGTCGAAGTAGCTCATTAGGGCATCTGCTTCGTTGACTGTTGACGCCACCGTTGGTCCAATTGGTTGGGCTCATCCGTCCTCTTTCTGAGGGGCTCGTGCAAGACTTCTGCGAATCGATCAGAACAGTCATTAAAGCAGAGCATTATAGTGTTGCTATTTTTCTGTGTTCAACACTCGCGCTTATAAGTTTAGCAGGAATGTCCGAATGGACAAACCAGTACCCGGTGGTTACCGCGGGAGGTAAAATAAGCACAATTGAAATAAGCACCCTATTCATACAGCACCCAATCACATTGTTTTTACTCACCTTTATTCGTGTAAGAAATGTTCAATAACCGCTATTTTGTCAATGGATTTCGCTGGCCAAAAAACGATGCCATTTGTGAAGACATGATGATGATACTAAGCATGCGCAGACGCATTTATTTGGGGCAGCTTCTAACTTGTAGAGCCCACCGACAGTTTTAGCTACTCGCTACTGCAATCATTTGTGTATTCATTTTTAACTTACAGCATATACCCTCAAATTGAACTTGACCACCAGAAAGCGAAAAACTGACATACAAAAAATATAATTTCATGCGAGCAAGAATTTAAATTCACCAACATTTATACAAAAATAAAAGAAAATACAATTTCATATAGAAAAAATAAATCGTACGAGAACCAATTGAATTGAAAAAAAGGATTTATAATTGAATTATATGTAGGTATATAATTCAATTATAAATCCTTAAATCTAAAAAAAATTGCATATACCCAACATCGCACCTACTCCAAATCCTTAATTCATTCATGCAAAAAAAAAGAATTTGAATTCCCTGAAAAATAAATTGCAGGACTGGATCGCACGTAGGTACTTGATCATTATGTGCAAAACAATTCTTGCAGACGTTTCCGAGAAAAATAAGCTTTTACTTAACAGTTATATTGCAGGTACATTAATATTTAAGCTAAAATAAATTAAAAAAAAACGGTTCGCCCAACCGTTTACTGGGCGAACACAATGCAAAAACGGAGCTGTAATACGGAGCTGGATCTTTATTAGCCCACAATGACGCTGTGCAGTTTTTTGACATTAGTCTAATATCAGCCTTTTTCTTATTATACCTTGTTTACATCGCTTCTTTGTTTCTTCTTTTTATGGCACAAAACTAATTGAATGAAAATTTAAAGAATACTAGGGTTGAGCTTTGGCATTTCTCGTTCGGGAAAGAAAATTCTAGCACGGACTAAAAACAAGAGTTTTTATACCCCCAATCATATTTTTCTTTTGTGGTAATGGATAATTTTTGATAAATTTTGATTTAAAAAAAAACATCAACGTACGAGTCCGTACAAAAGAAGAATGAAGGTACTCCTTTTTCGTTTTTTTTTGTGCTGAAAAATTCGAAACAAAAAAGAAAAGCAGTCAGCCGTTTTACATGTGTCTCATCAAGTAAAAAATTAACCCAGAGATTTCAGGATACCTTTCGATTTTCTTGCTGTTTCCAATGCTCTACAATCAATTTTGAAAGTTCTTATTTTAAGACCATGTCAAACATTTTCTTTTTCAAACGAGAAACATCAAAGCTCAACCTCTTAACATATTAAAACTTTCATTCTTCTATCCCCTACTGATATACACCTTTTACCATTTTTGTAAAATTAAGAATGAAAAACTACCGAAAATAGGAATCATGTAAACGTACCTTATCAAAGATCTTTCAAAAAGAACGCACCACTGTTGTATTCCATTTGTGTCTTTGTGAAATGTCATAAAACTGCACGTCTTTATCAAAAGTTAACCAATCTTTCCGTATCCGTATTGCAGCTCCGTCTGCAGCTGCGTCCCATTGTGTTTGCAACATTGAATTTGTGTATATTCAACATTTTTGACATCTATTCCAGCTCCAGCTCCGTCTTCCGTTCGAGCTCATTGTGTTCAGCCAGTTAGGCTACAGTCCAAAATAAATCCGTACAGACAGACAGACAGAAAAAATTTTGCCAGTAAGTCAAATATATCATTGTAATGTCATGTTTGATTGTTATCTCATTTTTTTGCACGAATGCATAACTTGCATTATAGTACCTATAATCGTAAGTAAAAAACATGACATTTGTTTATATCTCATGAACTAAAATACAGAAATAAAAAACAAAATTGTTTATGCAATTAGAAATTTCAATTCCAACAGAAGTTTCAGATTAACAAAAATACTCACAAATTGTCCTGAAATCTTTTTGATTTTCTTCAATTCATATGACACAAACCAACGAAAAAATACATTTTCTTGGTATCTTTTTAATTCTCTTCATTGAATATTTTTACTTGTGATTAAAGGTACTATAAGGCAAATTATGCATTCATAAAAAAAGATAACAATCAAACATAACATTACGATGATATGGAAGTCGAAAAAAGTAAGTCGGAAAATTCTGTCTGTCCGCATCGATTCCTACAGACTAAACGGTTGGTCCGATTTACTTCAAACTTGGTATATTTAGACTATATATATGCTATATATATATATAGTATAAACTATAGATTTTTTCAAATTGACATACTCAAAGAAATTTTAAAATATGTTTTCGAAAAGTTAGAAAAAACACCTACATACAGAATGAATAATAAGGACGCCTATGATAAACACATAAACACGCAAAAACAATTAACAAATAATAAAAAGTATTCGATTACTGTATGCAAAATTTTCAATCAAGAAAACAAAAGTTTACACCTGCCTATAAGCAATTACTGTGTTAACTTTTAATATTGTCTATACCCTCCCCTTCACAGTGGTTGGAATAGGTCTTAATTTTAGGACCTACATTCCTACCAACCTTAATTATCATCTAAGCTAACTTACATTTAAACACTACTAAAGCCTGTCTCAGCGCTGTCGTCTAAACATAAAAAGGCCTCGTTGATTCTCATCAATTAGTGTATCCAAATTCATATAAATAAAACGCATTATAATTGAAAAGTATGAACTGCGGGGTGTTTTTAATCGGGATACCTTATTTGTATTCATTACACTCTTGTTCATTCGACTAATAAATTTGTATCCGAAAAAAGATTTGTGTGTATTTCAATGACAGAATCTTCCACTGACAACCCCAACACAGTCTAACAATGACGTGAAATTGCGTAAAAAACAATAAATTTGACTACAATATTTCGTTGTTCTACATGGAACAGAGTGTCAAGTGGATATTACACTATTATTTATTTCATTACCAAAAATTAGTTTTAAGATTAATTTTATCAGCATTCTAGTTAAAGTGTAGAGTAATGATTAAGTTTATCTCTTTAAGATTAATGTTTCTATCTCGTTCAAATTATGATTTGTTATTTTTTTGTTCATTATCATTTTGTTTTTATCTTTGTAATTTTCATATTTTTGTCATGTATGTATACTTGTATACTATATGAAATAATGAATTTTTCGAAATTATGTCTTAGCTTACAATTCGAGAGGAGGGGATATGACCTTGACTTTGTCGTTTTTTGGGGTCATTCTGAACATGCCTATGTAATTTTTAAGGCGCGCCTTCTTCACCTCCTCCCCCTCTCTCGAGTTGTAAGTTAAAAGACATCCAAATACCCAATTTTTCATGTGTCCTGTCAACAGTTAAATAGCTGCAAATGTATTGAAAATTTACAGATAATTTTTTAAATTGTACTTGAGCTGTAAAGTGCTGCCTTACGTATAGTTCAGCATTTTATTTGCTTCTAAATTCAATTGAAAGTGTTATTAACAGAATCACTGCTCACATTGCTTCACGAACTAATCAGTTCTTGAGGTTTGCCCATATAGACTCACACTTCAGGAAATGTTAACGTTTCCTGCCCTCCCCCTAAAATTTGTGTGATATACGCGCGTTTTTAAAAAAGATTGAAGATGTTAAAGTGTGACCAGACTCAACCAGAAATCAACGTGATTCAAATTAACTCGCGTTGTAGAAAAAGCAGGAATGTTAAGATATTCTACTCCTTCTCTGCACAGAGAATCGTAGATCTTTCTCGATTATAACAAAAAAAAATTAAATTTGGCTTTTGTACTTCAGATTGTGTAATTATTGTTGAAATTTATTTATGTTTTAGTCAATCATATTTCTATGATTCAAGTCGAGGAATAACAACAAATTAATCATCTGACAGACTTTTCATTCTGCTGCGCTGTCGCAGTTTCCAATTTTAACGAATTATTGTGAATTGAGACTTCTTTAGGGGCGTTAAAATTAAGTTTGCTTTTTACAGTAACGGACTATAGAATATACTCAATCTAAAAATTTAGTCATCTTGTGATCATTAATACATTAATACAAAATTGCCAGTTTAATGAACAAAAAAAATAATAAAAAAATTAAATTGCGTTAATTTTATTTGTTAAAAACTATTTAACGTACATTTTTAAAATCCCTTTAAGACATTTTAAATTTTATTTTAATGCTTCAGTTTTCCATCGAGTGCTTTTGTGATCTTAAAATGCATTTTTGTTCGCAAATGATTTTAAATTTAAAATTGCCTTAATAAGCACATAAAGAACTACAAAATCTTATTTAACAATGTCATTTGTTTTTATTATTTCCCAAAAATAATGCTATTCCTCTTATTTCCAGAAGATCTGCCACAAAAAAAAAATAACTTGCATTCATCTCACAATAAAAAAAAAAAATTATATTAAGTAATAGATTTCAAACGAAAGTGAAAATTCAAACTGAATTAATTTTTAACAAAGTCGGGAACAAGTTTTCCGGAAAAGTGAATTTTAATTTCCTCTCCACACCACATAACGTGACATGCTACACTATAGCTCGTTAAACTAACTTACATCTGGTTTGATGTGGGACTTGAACTTTTTATCGTCAAAAAAAGATGTCAAAATTTTTTTTATTTTGTAAACAAGAAAACTATGCCCGCTTGTTTTATTAACATATAATAAAAGAAGTTGGAAACATACATTTTTTGTGAACCGGAAATTTACAAAAAAGCATTTAAATTGGAAAAAGCTTGGTGATTTTTCACACCATTGTGAACAAAACTTTCTTCATTAATACAGATTATTAGCTTTTGTAATTTGTTTTCGTCACAAATATTAAAAAAAAAACCGGATGTGCATTGATCAAATCATAAGCGGCCATCTGTGCATATTTTAGTTTGGATGCAGATGCTTTATTGTATAAGCTGTCTTAACAATATGAAATAATTAGATTTAGAACAATAGCGTTTTAGAATCACTTTCCATTAACAAAAAATTCTATTGTTGACAGAATGTTTAATTTTGGAAAAAGAATTTTAATTTTTGAAAGAAACCTACAAAATAGAAGAATGCAAACAATAAGGCTAATGCCACTATCAGTTTCTTTTAAGCCATCAATTTCAATTACATATTTATTTCAATAAGGTCCTAAACAACGGGAGGCGCTCTTCTCCGCTTCCTTCGACAATATCAATATGTGCCAATCCAATTTTGATATGCAGAAAAAATTTGGCTACAGAGATCCCTTTCAGATATAAAATTTGACAGAAATACAAAGAGCCGTTACCTAGAAAGGCAAAAATAAAAAAAAAAAAACCATTATATGAAAGGTACCGTTAATAGGCTTTTCCCGTATAGGCATAATTCGACTTATGTCTCTAATTCGTTCCGGGAAAAGGTGTCGTAAGTCGAAATCGACTTAGGTCGAAGCAGAAAAATAAAGGAAAACCAGAGCAAAGAAACAGTAATGTATGGATATAAATTACGTTAATTTTCAACAAGCCAATGAAGGGATAATAATAACAGTGAAACAAAAGTAAAACTAAATAAGGAATTTCACATTTATAATTCAATAAATCCTTATGATAGACATTTATTACATGATATCTTCATCGCTTGACAATAATATTTGTAATTCGGCTTCGATTTCTTGTTCTGAGCAGCTTCTAGCTTCATTTTTTTTAATAAAGGTCCTTGTAGCATGAAATATTGTCTGAGATTAAGAATGAAACCTTCTCGCTTCTTTCTTTATCTGGATAATTTTTTGAAATCTTTAAGCCCTTTTCCATACAATCTTAGAAATCTGACAGCCGTTTCGATGTTAATTTTTCTTGGCCAGAATTATAAGGCGCCGGAACCTCCTCTTCTGTATCTTCTAAAATTCTGATCAACTCGTCATTCGAAAGTGGTTCCTCTTGGACGTGTATTAATTCAGTTATGTCGCCTTCATTTAGTTCAGAGAATCCAATATCCCTCGCCGACAGAATTTCATCTTGGTTGCTTAGCACAATGTCTTTATTAGCACATTGAACACATTCTGGCCAGATTTGCCGCCATCCTTTATTCATATTAGAATCTGTAACATCTTTCTAGGAGTCGGCTATGTTTTGAATAGCTTGCTGAATGTTATACTTCTGCCAAATTTCCTTTACGTGGGTTTGTTTTTCCTCATTTTCGAATGACGTATCTAGAGCATGAATTACATGTTGAAACGTTCGGCGCAAATAATACGCCTTAAAAGAAACATTTACTCCCTGGTCCATAGGCTGAAGTATAGAAGTAGTATTCGGGGGAAGAAAAATTACTTTGACATTTTGATCAATATCGTCGAGACAGTGATAATGGCCGGGGGCATTGTCCAGGATAAGAAAAATCCTTTCTGACAGATTGTTTTTCGTGCAGTATTCCTTAGCAGCTGGACAAAACTCGTTCTTGAACCAATCAGTAAATATGGATGAAGTTACCCAGGCTTTTTTGTTACCTCTCCAAATAACCGGAAGACTGTTTTTCTCTACATTCTTTAAAGCCCATGGATTAAGAGAATTGTAAATTAACAATGGTTTAAGCTTAGAGTCACCGAAAGCGTTTCCGCCTAGGAGTAGAGTCAACCTATCTTTTGCTGTCTTATAACCCGGAACTGAACTTACTTCTCTAGATACAAAGGTTCTTGTTGGTAATCGTTTCCAGTATAACCCTGTTTCGTCTACATTCAATACTTGCTTAGAGCTGTATTGACCTTCCTCAATTATTTCTTTAAGTTTTTTTGGAAACAAATTTGCTGCCTCAATATCTGCACTTGCTTGCACGTAGTTTACTTGCATTTGCTTTTACGTTACGCACGGTTGAATGGGACAGTCCGCGGGAGCATGCGACATGGGAGGCCTTTTCGCCTATATCTTAGCGATCCAAGATCTCGATCTTGGTTTGATTGAAAACACCTTCCGTTGCTTTTTTCGTGAAGCTCCAGAAATCGAGCAAGATAGTCTTCTTCTATCCATGGTGTTAGAATTTGACTTAAATCTAAAGCAAATTAAACAGTCAATATGTACCTGCTTTTGTATTAATAAAAATAAACAAAAGTGTTAATTACAAAAATATTAACTTTATATATGAGTATTAACTTTATATAAAAAACAAGGCTAAGCAATCAAACACTTTTAATTTTGTTCTGCAAAATATAAACTGAAAAGTTGCCTCTGAAAAACTTCTATTTTCAAATTGTAAATTTTAAATTTTCACGGCTTACTAATGCATCCGATGTCTTAACTCGAAGCATAAATGACGCAAGTCGAGGTAACGTTCCTCCATTTTTCTGACGTCGTAAGTCGAGGTGTGCCTGTATTTGGTTCTGATCAAATGATAGCCAATACCAACTAAGAAATTCTCAAAAATGTTCATCAAAATCCTTGGAGCCGTTTTCGAGAAAAATAAGCTTTTCCTAAACGGTCATATGGCAGGTACATTTATTTTTAGACCTAAAAATAAAATTTCAATTTCCCCTCTTGGGGAATGCCAAAAGAATCACACACACCAAATTTAAAGGTAATCGCTTAAGCCGTTTAGGCTGCAGCTTGCTATACATACTGACAGACAGACAGACAGACATTTTTTACCACTAACTTTTTTAGACTTTCTATGAGTGTTTTTAATATCACAATAACAGCTTTTAACATATGAAAGTAAATATATGTATATTGTATTCGTAACCGAAACTTAATTTAATTTTTTTTTGTCTGTCTGTCTGTCTATCTGTCTGCCTGTCTGTCTGCCTGTGTCGGCTAATCACGAGAACTGCTGCTCCGATTTTGACTGGACTTTCACTGACAGATTGCTGATGTTCCATGGAGTAGGGTAGGCTAATTTAAATTACCCACTAGGTGGCATTGGGGTCTTTTTTTTTTTCGAAAATTCTTATTTATGGACCGATTTTGACGGGACTTTCAGAGGCAGATAGCTATTTTTGTAAGAAGTAACTAAAGCTTTTTTGATAACAAGTAGTGCCCCGTGGCTTAGTGGTTAGTGTGTCGGACTGCTAAGCGAATGAGCCTGGGTCCAAATGCAGCTCATAGCCACCTTTTTTACCGGGTACTGCCTCTTGCGAGGACCTGACAAAACCTTCAAGAGTAAAATTTGTATCGAAAAAGTGCATCTCATGTAGCCGTTCGGGCTCGGCGGTAAACTGTAGGTCCCTTCCATTCTTGCAGATTAACAACACACACACAGGAATGGTTGAGAGTATAAGTCACTAGGCCTTGGCTCTTTAAGAAGCTGTCGCTCCAATAAATTTATTTATTTATTTAAGTGGCACCTCGCCACGCCATGTCGGGGTCGTTTTTTCGAAAATGTATGGTATATCCGAGCAACGCCGAGTGGGTAAGCTAGTTTAAAATATAAATATTGCAAATTATTATGTATGTGCCATACCTACATACATATATATGTTATTCTATCCTCTAACTGCTAACTAAAATTAAATTCTCCGCAATTGAATGTGATTTTATGCCTTTTGCACTATCAAATGCTTGAAGAAATTCAGTAGTCATCAACTAAACAATAAAACAGTTTTGACTGATAACACAAAAAAAGTATTCAAATGAAGGGGCACAAAAGTCCAAGTCCATTCGATGCCACGTGCTTATAACGTCATAATGCTATCAGAAGAAATTCTTTACTATCACTTAACGATGTTTCCAATAAATCACATTTTCATTGCAATAGCGCATTCTCTTTTGATTTACTCAGTGTCAGTGTGACATACATATTTCTATACGTTAACCAGTGATTCAGAAAATACTTTGGAGATTCTTTCTGTGCCACCAATAGAGTTAGAATTAAGAAAGAATGATTTTTTTTTATTAAGTGCGGGGTCTTAACCTCTGCCTCTTAAACTGCGCGTCGTTCTTATTCTTTAAATATGCAAATCTTGGCAATTCTCGAAAAAAACTCACGAAAATCTACCGAAGCATTTGTTTTCTGTGCATGATGCTGTAAAGAAAAGGGGACATATTTTTATAATGAACGGCAGTGATCGCCCATAGAATTGTGAATAGAATTTTTTGTTTCTTTCATATATCCGGGAATAATCCAATAATTTATTATGCTCTTTTTGTGGCATTCGAGTCTAAGCATCTGCCAGTGGTTTGTTTTTGGATTTTTAAAACTTATACATAATGCTTTCGCAATGTCCCGGTGCGCTGGGACTTTGTGTAGACTTCTTTTATTATGAAATATTTTAAATAAAATTAGGGAATTATGTTTATGTTTGAGAGGTTGCAAAAGAAGCTGGACTTGTGAAATCATAGTTGGGGAGAAAGTCTATTTAACACTAGATAATTTATTTTATGGAACGCACCTCTTATTCTCTGTGTATATTAACGAAATAGCTTCCATCATACCAAATGTATCTAAGCATTGTTATGCCAATGATATAAAAATCTATAAAAGTTGTCCCCTAGGTCTTATAAAGGGTCCGTCATCTAATATTTTTTTCAACTAGTGCTTATTTCGTGAATGGTTACACTTAGCTCATGTCTGACTTGACAGATAATTAGTTTTATCCTTCCGCTGAACGAAAAATGGTTGTGTATACGCTTGAACAACGCTTGAACAACGGGCCTGCAATCGACTTAAGAAGATGCCGATGCCAAAAAATCATCTTTTCAGATGAAGCTCATTTTGATCTTGGCGGGTATGTAAACAAGCAAAATTGTCGCATTTGGGGCACAGAAAACCCGCACGCATACATTGAAAAGCCGATACACCCAAAACGAGTCACTGTTTGGTGCGGATTTTGGTCCAGAGAGAGGCATAATTGGGCCATTTTTCTTCGAAAATGAGCAAGGAGTGGCCGTTACAGTCAATGGCTCGTTATCGGGCCATGTTGAACGAATTTTTGTTCACAAAAATTGAAGAGGGGGATATTGGCAACATTTGGTTTCAACGGGACGGCGCTACGTGCCACACAGCCGAAGCTACACTTTTTTTATAGCATTTTCAAAAAAAAAAGAAGTTATTTGGCGGTCCAGTTAACTGTGTATTTACTATTAATAAAGAGTTTGAACATATTTCTACATGGGCAGTAAACAATGGTTTGATCCTTAAGCCAACAAAATGCAAAGTCTTGTAATATCCAAAAAGTCATTCATTGTGTCTTCTTCTCCACTTTCCGTTAATACATACGGGACCAAAAATCACACGGAGAATCTTTCTCTCCAAATAGCCTAAAGCGTCCTCATCCGCTTTTGACAACGTCCATGCGTCTGCACCATGGAGCAGGACTTACAACCACATAATTTACAACCACATCAAAAAATCTAGGCATGGTTTTCAACAGAACATTAACATGGAGCAATCACATTATTAAAAAAAAAAGATATGGAGTTGTTAGAACCTTGTAGGCCATTCAGCAGTTTACTCCATTGAAAACCAAAATGAAAACGGTTCTTGCTAAGACCCTAGTCATCCCAGTTCTTACAAATGGGTGTAATGTCTGAACTGTGAAATATACAATAATTGCGATTTTACTAGCAGGAAAAAAGTTAAATAGCACGATTAAAATCGTGGCCTTAAAAAATACAATCACGTTTCAGATATGTCGATGAACCTTCTCAGTATTTCTTTTTAAACTTTATTAAGTTTCGAACTTTAAACATGCTTTTTAATATCATAAAGACAAGACACCCAGCATACATCGATTTCGCGTCGCTCACAAGAATTCGGTCTTTCGCAGACCACAACTCGGCGAATTTTGCGTCTTGACTTAGACCTGACATGAACCCGTACAAAAATCAACTGACCCAGGGGCTGAAGGTAAACGACCATAGACAACAACGTGTGTTCGCTGAATGGGCTCTTAAGCAAATGTCAACTGACCCTTATTTTCAACGAAAAATCATCTTCAGCGATGAGGCTAATTTCTGGATGAATGCAGGTACGTGAACAAACAAAGTTGTCGAATTTGGTACCATACCAATACAAACGAGATCCAAGAGCGTCGAATGCATCGATATAGTAACTGTTTGGTGTGGATTTTGGGCTGGTGGCTTCATCGGTCCATATTTCTTTGAGAACGATGTTGGCCAGGTTAATACCGTCAACCGCGAGCTCTATAGCGCTATAGTTCGATGATTACTAACTTCTTTTGGTCTGAATTGGATGATATGGATACCAGATACCAGTAAGATTTGATTTGGTAAACATAAACATAAATTTACATTAAAGCTAAGAAGTAAATAATCTTAAATTTGCTGGACATTTTTGTTTGTAATTTTATTTTATTCGGAAGCTGATTGCAATGATAAAGTCAAAGAGTTGCGACGCCGTTACCCATCGATTTTTGAGTTGTGGAAGCTCAATTTATCTTAAAGAGCGATTAAACTTCTCTGTGAAGAAGACTTCGGTGACAAAAGGCATTTCCAAAAATGCACCACTAAAAAAACGGGCCCGAAAGACTGCTATCATTGTGGCTCGAGGAATAGCTAGGCAATCAAAAGACACAAAAAGGTAGTTCAACTGAAATACAACGGCAGATTTCAAGCGCATTCCATGCCCCAATATCCACAATAAGACGAAGGTTGGTTGAAGCATGGTCGTGTTTCACGGAAGAGGCCATTAATAAACCTCCTGCAGCCTAGGCTTTGAATACATTTTGCCACGTCACACGTCTACGGTCCATTGTCACTTGATTACGCACAGGCAATTTTTTGTTTTAATTTTACGATATTTATCAAATTTAAAAAAATAATTTCATACAATCTAAAACTATGGTAAAGGAAAGACGTTAAACAAGTAGGAAAAGCGAAATTCGAGATTTCCGTTTGATAGCCAGCAAGATTGAAAGAGGCGAAGAGTCAGAAAGGCTACAACAAGATAGGAAAGGCGGGCTATACTGACACTAAGTAAGTAAAATTAAGGCAAAAACGTGAGTTACAGCTAGCAGATCTACTGTTCATGGCGTGATACAGAAGGCCAGCAATATTCGCCATGAAAAAATAAAGAGGAAATAACCATTGAATGCCGCATGTAAAATCCAGTGGCTAGATTTTGTGACAAGCCACATCAAATGGAATCGGGTGTGGCCTACCGTCGTCTTTTCTGATGAAAAAAAAATTATTTGAAAGGACCTGATGAATACAGATGTTATTTCCATGATTTGAGAAAAGAAGAAATGCATCTTCAAAGGCGGCACAGCAAAGGATTTGGTGAAATGGTATGGGGAGCAATAAGCTATTACGGAACTGTGGAGCTGGATTTCCAGAGCTCCGAAATGACGGCAATCACCTACAAATGGATACTGGAAAGAGCTTTCCCGCAGATTTTCCAACAAGACAATGCACCGATACATACCGCACGGACAACAAAAGCCTGGATTCAGAACCAAAATGTAAACGTACTTGCATGGCCGCCATATTCACCCGACCTGAACATCATGGAACACATATGGGGTTGGCTTTCAAGAAAAGTATACGAAGGAGGAAAGCAATATGATGAAACGGAAAGAGATTATTGAAGCCATAAAACGAGCCAGGTCTGAAATTTCGCTTGATTTGTTGACAGAACTCTATACAGCAGACTACTAGAAGTGATTCAGAGATCAGGAGGTAGTACTTATTACTAAACACTATTTTTACTCCTTAAATAAAAACAACATTTATTTATACAAACAAACTTTGTACTGTTGTTGTACCTTCTAAGCTTCTAACAGGTAGATTTAGCTAAAGTTCGTAATCAAGTGAGACAAAAAAAAACAGGTACATTTTATTACGTTTTTGGGAAAAGCTCCATAAAAGTAGCATTAATCAATTTAATTACAATATAAAATAATATATTCTTCATTCATTGTGCAATTTTTTCCCCAGAGTATAAAATAACATTGCTTAAAACGACGAAACAAAAGTCAATCGAATGCGCCAAGATGATGCACGATATGTTAGGTGGTGGCTAAAGAGCGCAGCATTCAACCTAAAGGGTGCAGTGACATAACGCCGAATTTTCATATCACACAAACCTCCAGCAATGTAGTATTTCACAGTTCAGTCTCTCAAAGAATTTATATGTTGGGTCTTATTTCACTTTGCTAAAGTGGAATAAAGCCGAGTGGGCATTGTTTCGCTTTTATAAAGACATTCAGATAAAGACTTTAAAAATAAATTGCAAGATTGGATCGCACGTACTTGCTCATATGTGCGGTCACATTATCGACTAAAATTTAAAAAAAAATTAGTAACATTAACGTAGAAAAATAACACTATTTAAACTTAAAATAAAATGCACGACTGGGTCGCACGAACTTGTTCTTATGCAGTTGCTTAGTTGCTGCATGTTGCTGCATATGTGTGTATATATTAAAATAAAAAAAATAAGTCTTTTTCGAAAATTCTTTAATTTTTTTAATTATTTTAAGAGTTTTCTCAGTAAAACTAAGTACGCAATAAAATTTGAAAACTAAATGTTTATCGAGGAAAAAATTGAAATTGAAATTGAAAATCGTTCGACTAGTTTTTTTTAAAGACATTTTTTCAAAAACTTTTCCAAAATATATTTTAAATATTTTTAGAAAAAAAAAAAATTTTTATAAGAAATTTTCATGTGGGAAAAAATATTTTAAAAAAATCGAAAAAAAGTTTTTGAAAATTTTGAAATGCAATATCAATTGAATTATAAATAACTTCCTGTGTGCAAAATTTTATCGAAATAGGGATAATGGTTTACGATAAAACGGCATTTGAAATTTCGAAAAACGCATTCTAACTGAAAGATGTATTGTTGTAAAAAAATAGCACCCTGAAAGTTTTATCAAAATCGTTAGAGACGTTTTCGAGAAATAACGCCGAATCCCCAAATTCTGCCTTTTTTATTTGAATTATAAAGTTGAGTCCTAAATTAAGTTTTTTCTTAGTCACATTTGACATCAATTGTTTTCCTTGTTCGAAGTCAAAGTTCTAGCAAGTATGGCCCTGTGACTATCTTCAAATAAGTAAAAAAATACGTGCGAAAGCGATGACAGAAAATATTCTTTTCAAACTTGAATTGAATACAGAATTTATTTGCTTTCAGAACATTAATTGCCTACGACCACATAAGTATACAAAAGCAACCAATATTCGAGCATCATGAAAAAACTGTGTGATGTTTTGCGGTGCAATTGACAAATGTGCATACAAGTGAGTTTCATAATGTATACAATACACGTACGTATGTACATACATTTAAAATCACTTGAGTACATCGAGTTACATGGAAATAATTGCCACGCTGATAAGTGATAATATTATGCACCACATAAACGACTTTCTTTGACCTTTTTTCACTCATAATTAATGAAAAGGATCTGAGTGAAAATAGAAAATTAAATATGAATGCTGGTTACGCTCGTAGTCCTTTTAGTATTGAATTAAACAAGCGGCATCCATGAGCTGAAGACGATACGCTGGTGTTGGTTATTTAGCTCATTTAAAATGGTATCGTTATCGCTATTAAGGGCTTTGATGGCATAACATTGTTTGATTGCGAGAATTGAAGCGTTCTAAGAAGTGACTCACAAAAGCGGCATTCATGGTGGTAAGTTGGCCCCGACAATTATTAATTTATTTTGTTTTTAATATGGAATCACAAATTTGATACAAATAATGGTGGTGTGTTGTTTGGTTTTTGAATTCAGAGTTATTATGATATATTGCCAATGGGGGGTATCAACCAATTAAACAAGTGAAAACTTTCTTATATTAATTAAATGCTAAGAAGTCTAGACTACAAATTTCTGTCATGATGTAATAAAGTTTTACTCATGGAAAATTTTATTGTTGCACAGTGCATTATGCATAAAATAAATAAATACATTTATTGGCGCGACAGCTCCTTAAGGAGCCAAGGCCTAGTTATACTCTCAACCATTCCTATGTATGTGTTGTTAATCTGCAAGAATGGAAGGGACCTACAGTTTACCGCCGAGTCCGAACGGCTACATGAGATGCACTTTTTCGAGACAAATTTTGCTCTTGGAGTTTTAGTCAGTTCCTCGCAAGAGGCAGTACCCCGGAAAAGAAGATGGCTATGAGCTGGAATCAAACGCAGGCTCATTCGCTTAGCAGTTCGACACACTAACCACTAAGCCACGGGGCACAATGGATACTAACTGAATATTAACGCTGTTCAAAGTTAACCTATCTTTACCTATGTGCCAAAAGGGGTTACCTCTTCTCCGTCCTCATTTCATTCATTAAGCATTCATGTCCTTCGCTGGCTTTATGCGCTAGGTCAGGTTTCGTCTATTAAATTTGTAGATAAACCAACAAAAATTCTGGGTGCATTGATTTTAATTTTACTTGGCGCAGGGTCAAAAAGACGACAGACCCAAAGTCCAAAATAGATTTGGCCGACTTAAGCGAGTTAAGTCCATAATTCAATTATGGACTTTTCAAGTAGGCCAAGAGCTTACACAAAATTCCTTTGGTCTTATGACCCATCGATTGTGGGTTAAGACGTATTTAGTAAGGCTCCTAGGTAAAACTAGTATGTATGGAGAAGGGCTTGCTCTCGTTGCAACCTCTTGCTTAGGGTCCCTATTAAATTGGAAGAAAGTACCCGATAAGCTTCATGTACTTTCATAGCATCGAAAAAAAACTTCATTATCCTAACCTTGCACCCACTTCAAATTCAAAAGTGACCTTAGTAGGGGGATTGCAGGGTTGAAACGATTTTTGTAAGGACCAGCCCAAGGCGGCCTCTTTAGCAAAACGGAAAAATGTATAATGAACGGCCTCAAAACGAGTACTATGAATTTGACAAAAAGAAGAGAATAACATAGTGATCGTAAAATTACGAAGCCCACCGTTTAAACGAATTTGCTTCTGGTATTTTTGTTGACCATGTAATAAAACCGCCTACCAAAAATTCATTTATCGAAATCGCCAAAACGTCTTCAACGGACGCATGACATTGTAACAAGGTATCACCGAAAAGATAAATGTGGATTAATTTTAAATTGAGCCCATGTTCAACTAAAGTCAAGCCGCTTTGAAATATACGAGAAGCGATGCAATCAGCATTAATATTAACACCTTACGTCGAATGTTTAACAATGCCAATTTACTCTCCCGGAATTATTTTCAAAAATCTACTTTAAGCTTTCAGTTTCAGTAGAATATTTTTTTTTATTATTTTGCAGTAAAGAAAATGTTAATAATTAAACTTAGTTTAGTCCTACAAAACTTTGCTTGCATTTCGAAATTATTAAAACTAATGTGTGTCATTTGCATCAAACTTAAATTTTTTCAAATTGCTTCTAACTCAAAAAAAATACAATTTCATTTCCCTACATTATGTCATTATGTTATTTGGTTGGTTTTTGATGAAGACCAAAATCCAAGATGGCGACCTTAAAGTGGATTTCACAAGTACGAAAAATCTTGGTTATCATCTCCACTCCAACCAACTTCCCTTCGAATGAGAAACTAAATTTGGGGTTTAATCTGCTGGAATAGTTTTTAAATGCATTGTACTAAGTTTATGAAATGTACCGTTAATAGACTGTTTAGATAAAATGATAGCCAATGCTGATTAAACTCATTTCAAATAAGTTTAATTTCAATAGCGCAAAATTTTAGTCAGCTCTCGATTAAGCAATAATACCGACTCTAGATAATATGGACTTTTAATTGAGAACCCTGAACTATCTTTTTTCAATTTAAAACACTTTAAACATCCCTGCTAACCAATACAAACATGTTACGTAACGTGAGAAAATATTCTTTGAACGTACCCAAATTTGACATGAAGATGTCAAAGAATAAATAAAATTAATAAAAAATTAACAAAAATTCTGTGAAATCTGAGTCTGTTGCTGCATTTTCCGCGATTATTACAGAAAAATAATTACATACATACAATAGAAGCCGAAATCAACTCCATATCATCCTCCCAACCTTCAAGTGGTAGATCGAGAAGCATATTACAAAATAGATGTCCAAAAATTTAAATTTAAATTTAAATTTAAATTTAAATAAAATAAAATAAAATAAAATAAAATAAAAGAGATTTGTTAGACGTTAGAGGAATGTCAAAAAAAATCTGTTATTTCGGAACGATTTGTGTTTAAGGACCTGCCATGTTAATTTCTTAATTAACAATTTCTACAGTATTAATTTTGATTGATTCAATTTGAAATGTAAACGGTCACTGGATAAAGTATATACATTAAAAATATAATATGCATGAAGCAGCATTTTTTAATTGTTGCACAGCCCGCAATGAGTGGCGCTGAAATCGCCAATTGGTGTGGACAAAGAATAAGAACATAACACATAAGTGTATTAAATGTCGGTAAATGTTTTCGTCTCCAATATTAAGAGTTAGTTACTGCTTGGCTATGAAGATGGCCAGAAGCCAAATGGCATCCACAAGAGTGCTATTAGAGAGAATGCATATACAGCCAACGTGAATATTTTTCCTAAATTTTTTGATAAACTCCACTTTTACTTTCTGTCACAACAATAAAATCTAAATAAAAAAAAATAAAACAAAATTGCTTACAAGATTTAATTCTACGGCAAACTTTTACATCATTATTATCCCCACATAAAGAGCAAGTACGTGCGACGCAGTTATGATACCTACTTACCTAATTTTTTGATTACCAATTGTATTACTCGAAATTAAAACAAATTAATTGACTCCAATTTACCGTTTTAATTTGATCCATTTTGCTGGCGACCGAAGTGTTAAATCAATAAATTTTCAATACCACCATTATCTATTTAAATCTATTTTTGCACATAACGTAAAACGGCCAATGAACACATCAGACAAAACCACTTCTGCTGTGCATTTAAAGCTGTTCAATCAATTTGTCAGTTTTACCACTTTCTAAATTCAGTCTTTTCGACTTGTTTTTTGATTTCGAAAGACTTCCTAATGATAATGTTTTATTCAAATCACAACTCGTCACAAAATGTGCATTCCATATATGAGGAATTAACCAAACCGTCTTAAGTCTTTAAACAATCCTCATAGTTTAAATGAATGAAATGCTCTTGAGACACGCACCAGTAATGGCCTGCAACTTTTGTTGGTTGCTTCTTGAAACCAAAAGAGGAAAAGCAGGAAACCAGTGGATCAAAATAACTAATTGAAGAAAACCCAGAAGGCTGCTGGCACTGGAGTCGAGGAATGTAACATAGCGCAAAGTGCATGAGGATACAGTCGCGAAATGTGCATAAATGCACTTTCTTTGTTTGGTATAGCATTTACTCAACTCAGTAATTCGTAACTCTTGAATTAGAATTGATCAATCAATCTGATCGCATGTAGTCAGCAAAGATCTTGCCTATGAACTCTGTAATAATATAGTAGTATATGCCATTGCTATAACATCACTTTCATTTGGGTTTGGTGTTTGAAGTTGATTATTGTAATAAGTTTGAAGGACAGCATACAAGATGATGATCATGATTAAGTGCATGCCGGTCATTTAAAACGAAAAAAAATATGCATCTGAGTTCACGCACTGGTTTCCGCCGCATCGGCGAATGAAAAGAAAAAAGGCGTAAGTAGATGTAAGAATCTTTAGCGAAAGATAAGGATGTAATGTTCATACATCAAAACTTGAATCTTGAATTCAAATGCGTGGGTTTGTAAAGAAAACCCGAAAAAAACTCTTAAATAATCCGCTTTGGTGTTTTAAAAATGAATTTAATAATGCGTATCTAAATTATTCCATTCGTAGACATCCATATCCATATGTGAAAAATTCTTCGCATCCGCAAAATTAAGAAAAGGATTCTGAAACATTGTTTAAAATCAAATTTCCCTTAATTTAAATCCCACAGTTATTTTAAAGAACTCCATTCTTACAGTCCTCGACCTAATTCTAAAAGTACAATTTTTGACTCATCTGAGCCAATTGAGAGATTTAAGAACTTATTACCTATACGAATATGTTGTAGATATTAGAATGTTTGGTCCAATTAGCAATTAATTTTTCAATTAAAATATCAAATATTTTCTTCGTCATTCAGACAATATACACATTAACTGGCAATAGCTCCCTCAATAGCATCCATGTGTTCACCAGAAGGGGAAATCAGAAATCACATTTGTTCCATACACAAAGTTCAGCAAGTCGAATTGAAAATTTTCTTAACAACCAAACATTCGTATTTTACTTGCAAAAAAAGATACAAAATATGCTTGTGCCAGACTATCTGAACACGTCGGCGTTGTTTATCTATGTATCTGTGGGTTCGTTTTGATTGTTTTTCATATTTTTTTTTAAAGGAAATGATGCTTCACGATGATTTCATTTCAATTTCGTTTGGCAAATGCATAACATAATTAGAAGCACAATGTGAAACGCTAGAAGAAAACTAAAGCAACATTTTCCAAAGAAAAGCCACAAACGACTCTATGCGACGACACAAAATACGTATCTATAAAATTTTCTTTTGCGGTTAATTGAACTTCTGAATTGTAATGTGTGCTGTTACTGCTACAGCATAGCAATATACACCGAGCAAGAAAACTGAAAAGCACAAGTTCCATTTGAACTCTATAAAGTATCTCAAGTCTGTCAGTTGAAATGGAAATTTTGCTATCGCTTTCGTTCGCCAGATAGTTCATTAGGATGAATGTAGTGTCTGTATGTAAACGCAAGTGTTTCTGTAACTGCGTATCTTCATTTGGATTTTTACGACGAACGCGCGTCTTTTGTAAAAATATAAAAAAGTGAAATTAAACTATACGATTTGTACAGATTATGTTTTACGTTTTAATGGAACTCTATACGAAGACGAGTACCTATTTACTGTTTTAACAGGTTCGCAGTAAATCTCATTTAAGTTGAACCGCAAAGCGTTAGATGTAAATTGTAGATTGAGTGTAGTGAAAGGGTTCATTAGCTTTCTTGCTAGCGTAGTTAATTGTTTTTCCTGTGTTGTCAGATAAAATGAGGAAGTTTTCCATTTTATTTGTTATATGAAATTAGAAAGATTTTCAGAACATTTGTATACAATTTACGTACTTCAGATAAAAATTCTGATTTGTATATTTTAAAAATAAAACTTACAATTACAGTCAACAAAAATGAGAAATTAATAAAATACATAAAATAAAAAAGGCGAGAGTATGATAACTTTGGTGCCGCAAAATAATAACGTATTCTAATAGAAGGACTAAATACTATCTGTCTATCTCACCCCGTTTAGGCTGGAGAGGCAATTTTCTAAAAAAGCATTTGCTTACTTACTTAGGGGGCGCTACAGTTCGGGACGAACCTGGGCCTCAACTAACATGCCTCTCCAGCAGTGCATATTATGTAAAATATGAATTTTTTAATGATTAAAAGCGCGATATCACGAATGGTAAGTCGTAAGAGAAAAAGTGACTGAGCTATTTTTGTAGAGAATTGTATGATCTACAACTTTTGTTTAACCTATTTTCACGATAAAACTTGCCGTTTTCGAGAAAAATGGAAAAAACCTTAATTTCGTATGTTTGACCTTGAATACATTTTTTTGCAGATGTAGGATCGAAGGGGATTTTTGACATTTCATTTATAATGATGTATTTAACGTGTCAGCCAATTTTCAGCTCTATGCGAAATTTGGCTAAGTTATGACTTATATTTGTCTATTTTGACTGGACTATTTGCCGTTTTGAAATTTAATAAAACCATTTTACTTGCGATTATAAGTACTACTAGCTTATTCACCCGGCGTTGCTCGGGTAAGTACACCATACGTTTTCGAAAAAAAACAACCCGGTGTGGCGCAACCTTGTAATTAAAATAGCACTTTACTTCTTACAAAATTAGATATCTGCTTGTGAAACGATCCTAGCGGCACCAAGGGGTGATTAAAATAGCCTTAGATACTCTATACAGCATTAGCTATCTGCCTGTGAAAGTCCCGTCAAAATCGGTCCATAAATTAGGATTTAAAAAAAAACGAATCCAGCGCCACCTAGCATGTAATTTAAATAGCCTAAGTTACTCAAGAATAGGGTTTCCAGAACATCTCTTTTAAACAGAACATATTCTCTTTTTCAATTCAGATCTATTTTGCACTCTCTTTTTTTTATAAAATTCTTTTTTGTCCTATTTTTTATATGTCCTCTTTTTATTATCTTTTTCTATCTTCCTCTAGAGAATTTCTAGAATCAAACAAATTTTTTTCCCTCCCTTACTTCAATTTTTAAATTTCAACATAAAAACCAATAATTTTTCATATATAAAAATACATTAACACGTTTAAAAAAAGTTTCAAAAGTCGAAAATCAAGCCTTTATTTTGAAAATAAAGGGGTGTTTTTTTTAGAGGTATAGAACTTCCGCTAGGGATAACTGTCAAACTAGCTGTCATACTAATGAAGTGTGTTTGACTTTTTTTCCATACTATGGCAAATCACCATGCAAAGACTTAGAACGTTTACAAATCGTGGAAATTAATTTACAAAATTTCGCTTTGTTCTCCAAACTTGTATAGCACTGCGTCAAGTTTAGGGTGCGCATAATCGTCCATCTTAGAAGCTACGCTACGTAACATGCGTAGAAAAGAAGACATCGCTGCTGTAGACGTGAGTATGACGGAGGACCCGAATTTATCGATCCGAACTGCGAAGCCGTTGTCAGCAAATCGCTCTCTCACTACTTGGAAAAGTTTGAGCAAAGATCTTGGCCTACATCTATATATAAGATCCACGTGGTGATAGATCTAAAGCCAGCGGTCCATCAATTGCGTCTTGTGTTCGGTAAATGGGCTGAGAATCAACTTGAAGTGAAACCAGATTTTTATCGTCCAATCATGATGAGGCTCATTTCTGGCGTAGCGAGTATATGAACAAGCCGAATTGTCGTTTTTGGAGTGAGATTCTCATGAGACTCTTGAAGCTCCATTACATTCCCAAATCACTGTTTGGTGCGGTTTAAATGCCGAAGGTGTCATCAGGGCCCATTTGTTTTTAAATCCGAAACCGGTGCAAATATTATCGTGAATGGCGAACGCTAGAGGCAAATGATTCCTGATTTGTGTATCGCTGATATGATTGCAAATCATTTAAATGAGATATGGTTCCTTCAAGACGTTGCAACGTGCCGTACAGCGCGTGCAACCATCACTTTGATGACCGAATCATCTCATGTGAATTGGCCACTTCGTTCTTGTGATTTTGGACTACTCTTTGTGGGCTAATAAACCAGCATAGATTGATCATTTAGAAGCCAATATTAAGAGCCCTATTGACGAACTTAGAGCGGGTGTGATCGAAAAGTGGTCCAAATTGCACCGACAGGATGGCTTTCATAAGGCGCAGTCGTGGAGGCCATATGTGAGAAATTATTTTTAAACATTAAATGCCATGAAATTTGCTTATAAAGCCAAAACTGGTCATTTAATTAGAAAAGATACATAATTTTGGTTCTGCTGGAACTACAGGGGCCCGGGGGGGGGCATGGTAGTATTATTTGACTTTTGAAAATGTTCTCTTATTTTCTAGTTACATTATGGACACCCTACTCAAGAACATAAGCAATCTGACAGCAGTACCCGTGATTAGCCGGAACAAACAAACAGAAGGACAGATAGACAGACAGACAGACAAAAAAATTTAAAAATTGTGTTTTTTTATAAATACTGTATATACTTTCATATGAATTTGGTAAAAAGCGTTTATTTTAATATTAAAAACTTTATTTGTATTTATGTGTATAGATAATGTAAGTTATGCATTAGTGTAGATTAAAAATGTTGAGATAACAATCAAACATGACATTACGATGAAAGAGAAACATATTTGAGTTACTGGCAAAATTCTATCTGTCTGTCTCTCTGTACGTATGTATTTTGGACTACAGCCTGAACGGTTAAACCAGTCGTATTAAAATTTGGAACATAAGGTGACATTCTAGAGAGAGCTTTTATCAATTTTCTTTAGCTTAAATATTAACGGTACCTGTCATATAACCGTTATGTATAAGCTTATTTTTCTCGAAAACGGCTCCAAGGATTTTTATGAAAACAAAACCAGTGTGCTATTGTAGGGAAGCGTTATATTTTGGTAAAAAAAATTATGATGGTGGGCTAAAAACGGTACCTTCCATAGGACCATGTTTTTTATACGACTTTCTCGAGAACTGGTTTACCGGTTACAACAAAATTGATATTCAGGAAGATGTTAGGTAGCCTAAGTTACTTTAATTTAAAATATTTTCGAAAACTCTTTTTTGTATTTTCAATAATTGATTTTTTTGTTTGAAAAATCGATATTTAATTTTAATTCACAATATGATGTTTAATTTTTAAATGTAACTTATTTTTGTGCCAAAGAATCTTTGCATTCTTTAATTGATGTCTGTCTGTCCGGGTGCAGCCTAATTGGGTTAAGCGATTGCGTTCAAATTTGGTTTGTGTGTATCTCTTGGCATTGGGGGGAAATTGAAATTTTATTTTTAGGTCTAAAAATAACGGTACCTGCCATATAACGATAAGGAAAAGCTTATTTATCTCCAACGGCTCCAACGATTTTCATGAACATTTTTGAGATTTTTTTTTTGGTAGTAGCTATCAGTTAATTAATTACCTTTCACTTTCTCGGTAACGGCTCAATGGATTTCTATAAAATTTTATGTTTGAAAAGATATAGTATCTAAATTAATTCTACATAAAAAAATTTGAATAATTATTTTTTTTCTATTTTCAATTAATTTTTGAATTTTTTCTTTTAAATTCAATATTTTTAAAACTTATACAAAAAAAATATTTAAACATTTTAAAATCAGATGTAATTTAATAAATTCAAAAAAAAACTGCATAACAAAATTACAAATTTTTTTTTTTTCAAAAAACTAAAAATAAAAAAAGACGATTTTATCAAAACCGGTCCTACAATTTTCGAAATACTTTTTTTTCTTAAATTCTTTCTTATTTAATACGTGTGATGGTATACTTCATTTTTACTAAAAACCGTTAAATATTGTGGTTTTGATATTTTTTATAAGTTCAAACTGAGTTATTTTCCACGTAAATGTTTTTTTGTATTAATTTTAATTGTTTCTTTTAAAGATCTTGCTCTCCAATGTAATTAGGCACATAAGAGCAAGTACGTGCGTCCCAGTCGAGCTCATTTTTATAATTTGTTTTGTATTTACGTGATATTACTCCTTACGCATTTCGGGTAGAGTCGAATAACTTTGGCAAGTAGATACAACAAGTATTTTGTACTATAGGAGGAGGTCTATCAACCCACATTTAGGAAAAATGGGGTAATTTTCTAAAAAAAGGCAATCGTTCCAAATATATTTTTTATTTAGAAATAATGGCAATATCTACAATAATGTGTTCTTTTTGAAAGCCAAATGTCTACTCTATCATATAAATTAAGTACTTTTTTAATAATTTAAAAAAAAAACAAAAATTATTTCAAACTCGACATTTGAAAACCTCCAGCTTAAAAGGGAGGTTATAGACTAAAAAAAAAAAAATACTTGTATTTAGTCCCTCTACAAAAATACTTTATTATTTTGCAGCGCCAAAGTTATCGTACTCTACCCGATATGTGTAAAGAGAGACCCGTAAATATTTTTTTTCTGAAATTTTGAGTTTTTTTTATTTATTTTTAAAGATATTTAAAGATTTAAAAATGTATATGATTGAGCAGACTTAAAGCTTTTGAAAAAGACATAGAACATAATTGTATGTAATGCCGTTATTTTTAAATATATATTTTTCTAAGTGCCCCGTGGCTTAGTGGTTAGTGTGTCGGACTCTAAGCGAAAGAACCTGGGTTCAAATCCAGCTCATAGCCATCTTTTTTTCTGGGGTACTGCCTCTTGCGAGGAACTGACAAAACCTCCAAGAGTATAATTTGTCTCGAAAAAGTGCATCTCATGTAGCCGTTCGGACTCGGCGGTAAACTGTAGGTCCCTTCCATTCTTGCAGAGTAACAACACACACACAGGAATGGTTGAGAGTATAAGTCACTAGGCCTTGGCTCCTTAAGGAGCTGTCGCGCCAATAAATTTATTTAATTTATATTTTTCTAATGCAAGTGCTTTTTTTGAATATGTACCCGGTCAAGAATTACTATATTATCAATACAAACGCAGTTACTAACTTCATGATCATGATTATGTATTTAAATGCTTTATACTTACAGACGCTTTGATTTTATTCAGAAGTAAGATTTTTAAATTAAGCCTTTATTAATGAAAAGCCCCACAGTTTTAAAAGAAACATCTTTAGGTCCTTCACCAAAATTCGGCGTAGGGTTAGGGACTGCCGAATAATCAATATGCTGGGTCAATATGCTGGGTCCTCTTCGACAACAGCAGCGATATTTTCTGCTGAACGGCTTTTCCGGGTCGGCCACGCCTGGTCCCAGTCATCTTCGAACGGGATGATTACTTCAGACCATTTTGTAGCTTTTAGATAACAAAAATATTGATAAAAGAATTAAATCTTCTAAAAGATAAAAAAAAGATTATTTTTTTATTATTTTTATTCATTATCATTATTTCACATGATTAAATGAAATTAAAGCAAAAAATTATGTATCTAATTTCTAATTAAAAAATATAATATTATATTTTGTTAAAAGAAAATGGAAAAATGATTGAAATTATCTATAGGATTTCATATAATGTGTTTTTCTTGATGTATTTACCGCAAAGGGAAATCATAAAATTAAGTTACTCATCGTTAGTATTGTAAATAAATTCGAGCTTGTTTTTATCAGTTTTTAAGCTCGAACAACCATTTAACTACGAAAGCAGCCTAACAGTGCCAAGTTCAGAACTCAACTGAATTAATTGAAATTGAAACCACGTTTCCTTCCATTCTTACTCTTAAAGACGAAAACAAAATACTTGAATGTTAACTGGGTCAACAATGACCATACAAAGCCTTTAACACTCAACCCACATTCAAAGTGTCTTAAGGTAAGCAAGTAAATATTTCTAAAGGTGACTAAGCAGCATTTCGAAAATAAATTAATCTTAGTCAGAATGCACCGTTATCGTTTTGCATCTTTACAATCTCCACAAAATAGTTTTTGTTAATATTTTGTAACCTAAAAACGAAATTTCCACTTAGCACCTCGTTAGGTTTTTATCAGAGGATTTCACATTGATAGCACATTCCAAGTTTTCTTGGTCATCATTTTTGTTGATTTTTGACAAGCTAAGAGTAATATATCTCAACAAAATACCACTACCTCAGGCAAATTCAATCACAGGCAAAAAGTGAGCATTCATTATATTTCAACAAAATGTTGAAAAAAAATTTAAAGACATCTCTTCATCCACCCGAATATCATCTATACACAAAAATTTTGCCGCCATGTTTGGAGCAGGTAATATCTGTCCGGAGCTCCTGTCTGCAAACCTACCTACCCGATAGCAAATGAAATTAGGAGAAGGCAAAAAATCATAACTACAGCTATTTCATGCCGGATGGCATCTGAAATTGAATTTTACAGCCAACAGGGTTATAGGTTGTTCGCTTCCACAATTGCAGACAGCGCCATAGAGCAATCAACTAAATAGGGAGCCAAACCATAATTGTCATCCTTCTCAGCCTCCTCATCATTGGTAAGGATTTATTGTGGTGTATTGGTGCTACTACTACTTGTTGCCACATCCTATAAACCATCTTTTTATAAGCTCATCATCGTCACACCAAGCCATCACTTCAGCATCCGTATAGCTTTTGTAGTGTTTGAGATTATCAACAGCAAGCATTACAACCCCCGTATAGTTAGCAGCACTATGTCGGGAATTTTGATTTTTTTGGTGCCCCGAATTTGGAAAACATTTGGAAAAATTTGGAAAACCATTTTTAGAATTTGGAAAACTATTGTTTAAAAGTTATTAACAATTAAAGGTTTGGCGTATAGTTAGCAGCACATAGAAACAAAATTAGACTTTTTTGGTGTCAATCGATGGGGAACAGTTTGGACAAATTTGGAAAACCATTTTTAGAATTTGGAAAAGTGTAATTTAATAATAAACAACAAAAATGTAAAAGTATTGACAGAATCTATAAACAAATACTCTTAACGTAACGCATTAGGACACGGTGGGACATAAAAACGGGCTTACATCTGCCAGTAAAAACTAGTTTTGTTTTTTTTATTAATTCGTAGGGTATTCGCTTAAAAAATATAAACGCGAAAATAATTGTTTATGAATAATTAATTTATAATTTTCAAATTCTTAATAATAATTGCAAAATTTTTAAATCAATTTTAATACTCTTTATGAGTTTTTATAATTCAAAAAACCTTAATATAATAGCTAATCTTCATTATTTATGTGTTAAAAAAATTCTCAACGTATCAAATTAATGAAATTTTTCATTAAAATAATTTTCAATATTTATAAATCTTGTGACTGAGCTCGTTAGAAGTTTTCAGATTTTGAAAACCTTAATAAATTAGTTATTAACGTATATTTCAATGTTGAACCTTTTCAAGAAACAATGCAGATACAAATTAAATTATCAAAAACTTTAAACATAAACTTTTCCAAATAATAAAAATGAATTTTCAAATTTTAAAGTTAAATAAACTCCTCCCAAATTTTCAGAATTTGGAAAACCTTAATAAAATAGTTATAAACAAATGTTTAAAATTTTAAGAATTACCCATACAAAAAATTCTCAAAAATATCTCTGTGAAACAAATGTCCATAACTTTTTAAATATGCTTTTCCAAATTCTGAAAAAGGTTTTCCAAATTTAAGAATTATTTCATTAAACTCCTTACAAATTTTCAGAATTTGGAAAACCTTAATTAATTAGTTAAAAACAATTGTTTAAAATTTAAGAATTACCCATACAAAAAATTCTCAAAAATATCTCTGTGAAACAAATGTCCATAACTTTTTAAATATGCTTTTCCAAATTCTGAAAAAGGTTTTCCAAATTTAAGAATTATTTCAGTAAACTCCTTACAAATTTTCAGAATTTGGAAAACCTTAATTAATTAGTTATAAGCAATTGTTTAAAATTTTAAGAATTACCCATACAAAAAATTCTCAAAAATATCTCTGTGAAACAAATGTCCATAACTTTTCAAATATGCTTTTCCAAATTCTGAAAAAGGTTTTCCAAATTTAAGAATTATTTCAGTAAACTCCTTACAAATTTTCAGAATTTGGAAAACCTTAATTAATTAGTTAAAAACAATTGTTTAAAATTTTAAGAATTACCCATACAAAAAATTCTTAAAAATATCTCTGTGAAACAAATGTCCATAACTTTTCAAATATGCTTTTCCAAATTCTGAAAAAGGTTTTCCAAATTTAAGAATTATTTGAGTAAACTCCTTACAAATTTTCAGAATTTGGAAAACCTTAATTAATTAGTTATAAGCAATTGTTTAAAATTTTAAGAATTACCCATCCAAAAAATTCTCAAAAATATCTCTGGAACAAATGTCCTTAACTTTTGAAATATGCTTTTCCAAATTCTGAAAAAGGTTTTCCAAATTTAAGAATTATTTCAGTAAACTCCTTACAAATTTTCAGAATTTGGAAAACCTTAATTAATTAGTTAAAAACAATTGTTTAAAATTTTAAGAATTACCCATACAAAAAATTCTTAAAAATATCTCTGTGAAACAAATGTCCATAACTTTTCAAATATGCTTTTCCAAATTCTGAAAAAGGTTTTATAAATTTAAGAATTATTTCAGTAAACTCCTTACAAATTTTCAGAATTTGGAAAACCTTAATTAATTAGTTATAAGCAATTGTTTAAAATTTTAAGAATTACCCATACAAAAAATTCTCAAAAATATCTCTGTGAAACAAATGTCCATAACTTTTCAAATATGCTTTTCCAAATTCTGAAAAAGGTTTTCCAAATTTAAGAATTATTTCAGTAAACTCCTTACAAATTTTCAGAATTTGGAAAACCTTAATTAATTAGTTAAAAACAATTGTTTAAAATTTTAAGAATTACCCATACAAAAAATTCTTAAAAATATCTCTGTGAAACAAATGTCCATAACTTTTCAAATATGCTTTTCCAAATTCTGAAAAAGGTTTTCCAAATTTAAGAATTATTTGAGTAAACTCCTTACAAATTTTCAGAATTTGGAAAACCTTAATTAATTAGTTATAAGCAATTGTTTAAAATTTTAAGAATTACCCATCCAAAAAATTCTCAAAAATATCTCTGGAACAAATGTCCTTAACTTTTGAAATATGCTTTTCCAAATTCTGAAAAAGGTTTTCCAAATTTAAGAATTATTTCAGTAAACTCCTTACAAATTTTCAGAATTTGGAAAACCTTAATTAATTAGTTAAAAACAATTGTTTAAAATTTTAAGAATTACCCATACAAAAAATTCTTAAAAATATCTCTGTGAAACAAATGTCCATAACTTTTCAAATATGCTTTTCCAAATTCTGAAAAAGGTTTTATAAATTTAAGAATTATTTCAGTAAACTCCTTACAAATTTTCAGAATTTGGAAAACCTTAATTAATTAGTTATAAACAATTGTTTAAAATTTTAAGAATTACCCATACAAAAAATTCTCAAAAATATCTCTGTGAAACAAATGTCCATAACTTTTCAAATATGCTTTTCCAAATTCTGAAAAAGGTTTTCCAAATTTAAGAATTATTTCAGTAAACTCCTTACAAATTTTCAGAATTTGGAAAACCTTAATTAATTAGTTAAAAACAATTGTTTAAAATTTTAAGAATTACCCATACAAAAAATTCTTAAAAATATCTCTGTGAAACAAATGTCCATAACTTTTCAAATATGCTTTTCCAAATTCTGAAAAAGGTTTTATAAATTTAAGAATTATTTCAGTAAACTCCTTACAAATTTTCAGAATTTGGAAAACCTTAATTAATTAGTTATAAGCAATTGTTTAAAATTTTAAGAATTACCCATCCAAAAAATTCTCAAAAATATCTCTGGAACAAATGTCCTTAACTTTTGAAATATGCTTTTCCAAATTCTGAAAAAGGTTTTCCAAATTTAAGAATTATTTCAGTAAACTCCTTACAAATTTTCAGAATTTGGAAAACCTTAATTAATTAGTTAAAAACAATTGTTTAAAATTTTAAGAATTACCCATACAAAAAATTCTTAAAAATATCTCTGTGAAACAAATGTCCATAACTTTTCAAATATGCTTTTCCAAATTCTGAAAAAGGTTTTATAAATTTAAGAATTATTTCAGTAAACTCCTTACAAATTTTCAGAATTTGGAAAACCTTAATTAATTAGTTATAAGCAATTGTTTAAAATTTTAAGAATTACCCATACAAAAAATTCTCAAAAATATCTCTGTGAAACAAATGTCCATAACTTTTCAAATATGCTTTTCCAAATTCTGAAAAAGGTTTTCCAAATTTAAGAATTATTTCAGTAAACTCCTTACAAATTTTCAGAATTTGGAAAACCTTAATTAATTAGTTATAAGCAATTGTTTAAAATTTTAAGAATTACCCATACAAAAAATTCTCAAAAATATCTCTGTGAAACAAATGTCCATAACTTTTCAAATATGCTTTTCCAAATTCTGAAAAAGGTTTTCCAAATTTAAGAATTATTTCAGTAAACTCCTTACAAATTTTCAGAATTTGGAAAACCTTAATTAATTAGTTATAAGCAATTGTTTAAAATTTTAAGAATTACCCATACAAAAAATTCTCAAAAATATCTCTGTGAAACAAATGTCCATAACTTTTTAAATATGCTTTTCCAAATTCTGAAAAAGGTTTTCCAAATTTAAGAATTATTTCATTAAACTCCTTACAAATTTTCAGAATTTGGAAAACCTTAATTAATTAGTTATAAACAATTGTTTAAAATTTTAAGAATTACCCATACAAAAAATTCTCAAAAATATCTCTGTGAAACAAATGTCCATAACTTTTTAAATATGGTTTTCCAAATTCTGAAAAAGGTTTTCCAAATTTAAGAATTATTTCATTAAACTCCTTACAAATTTTCAGAATTTGGAAAACCTTAATTAATTAGTTATAAACAATTGTTTAAAATTTTAAGAATTACCCATACAAAAAATTCTCAAAAATATCTCTGTGAAACAAATGTCCATAACTTTTTAAATATGGTTTTCCAAATTCTGAAAAAGGTTTTCCAAATTTAAGAATTATTTCAGTAAACTTCTTACAAATTTTCAGAATTTGGAAAACCTTAATTAAGTAGTTATTAACATTTGTTTAAATATCGTACATTTATTCAAGTTTACAGTTCATCAAAGTGCAAAACGGATTTATATCAAATTATCTATATGCTATCGATCTAAAAAATGAACGCGAGTATATTGGGACTTCCTGTCCCAAATTGGGCGATGACGATTTTGACAATCTTATGTCAGTTTGAATTTTTATTTTTGTTTTTGAAGCTTTCATTATAGAAATTGGAAAATAAAATACCTTATGTCGAATTCGTTTCGAAAAATCGTGATCTCAGATTTTTCTTGTTAAAACGAACATAAAACGAGGTTGATTTTTTTTGGAGTTGTGTGAGCGCTTTTTGACAACTTTCTGCCGTGTGCCGTGTCTTTTGCCAGTCTAAACAGAATTGCAAACAAACAGATAACAAGTTAAATAAAAATTGGTTTCGTTAGAAAATTTTATTAAAATATGTATCAATATGAACATTGAAGAAAATTGTTAAGCGAATATTGTGTAGTGGCAATAAGAACGATGTGAATCAGTTCACATAAACATAAACAGTTCAATTTTGTAGAAAGAACACAACATCTCAATGGAATAATTCACGGAGTTCCTTTGCTTCTACCAATTAGCTTGAGAAACTAATATCACAATCGGGAGACGACAACGACGTAGATATGTTGCCTGATGAGAATACTTTTTATCAAACAAATTTGTGTATCATTAAACTATACTGTTTTCTGTTTATTCTTCTAAAGGACAAGCGATCTGGCGAGCGCCATTTACACCCGGAATACATGGATATGTGGCATGGCAATATAATTAACTCGACGTCAAGGTAATGTTGAATTCGTTTTTAAAAGAGATCTTTTTTTGTGATTATTTTTTTTATCTAAAATCAAATTCCATGTTCGCTTATTATATATAGTTAGACGCGATATACTCTTCGTCGTCGTCGTATTCCAATGATTTTTTTTCCTTTTTACAACAACAAATGAACTTTTTTTATTGATGGAGTAACATACCCATATATACGTATATCAATAGTGATAACCACATTCGTTCTCACATTATTTTATTAAATAATTTTTCAATGTTTAATTCATATTGATATTTTAATTAAATTCTAAATCGAAACAAATCCTTTTGTACCTTGTACTTGTGTTATGTCTCCTTACAATGCCCTTGCAAATTACTGTGAAGTGTGAAAAGTACGACAACAAGTTTGTTAACTGTTAACTCACAATCTCACAAAATAAATAAAAGAAAATCAAACTTGTTTCATGTTCGTTTTTGCAAGAAAAATCTGAAATCTGAGATCAAATATGAAAATTAAAAACGAATTCGACATAAGTTCACACATTATCGGAAGAGGATTTTGATATAAATACTTCTTTCTTTTAGAGCATTTTCAATTGGTCGTCTGAATCTTTCTGCAATCGTTCCACTGGATTTGGATGAAATTTGGTAGGAAGGATAAGGTTACAAAACCTATATTTATTTCGAAAAATGCACGCTTCCTAATAATAAAAATCCTTTAATCGCAGATCCACACAGACGAAGTCGCAGGTAGAATCTAGTAATCTAAATAAATCTTACTTATATTATAAATGTGAATGTTTGTATGTACGCTTCTTTTATTCCTTAAATTTGCACTGTTCCTATGGGTATGGGAGCAATATGAATATTTTTTTAACAGGTTGATTTAAATAATAAAAATCGTTTCATCTGAGTGAACACATAAATAGGCTAAAATTCATTTAATCTTATTCCACAGCAAAAGCTAAAAACATTTATAGATATATATAAATCACTTATTGTAGCAATATAGGACAAAAATCAAATATATTTATTTAAAAATATATAAAATTATGCTATATTCATATCAACGTTAAGGTTACTTTTCAAAAATATTTGCATAGTTGATTCAAGAACTGCGCTTTCAGAATGGTCTTACAAGTTGGGGAATCTCTACTGTAAAAAAATTTAACAAGAGTATTCTTTTCACTCATTATAAGAATATGGTGCAAAGTGCAATATTCTTTGAAATAGTTTTCTATACCTTCTATACTTACTTATCCTCCAAAGATTTTTTGGAAATTTACATTTCACAATTATGTTCCGTTTATTCTGAAGAAGAAAAAAACACTTCATGCATTTCCACACCACCTATGAGGTATGCACTTTGGTGCGTTAACCGATTTTTTGTTAAGGTGTTCGGTTTCCCCAGTAGGCCTATTGCACCTCAATATAAAAAGAGCATATTAGTGTTTTTTTAATATTTCAACATTTAAATGATATAACTAAAAAAGCATATAGTAAAAGAAAAAATACGAACCCTTTTAACTGCACCCTTTTTTTCTTTTGTTGTTGGTAGTAGTAGTAGTAGATGATTTTTTCTTTGAATGATTTTTCTGGTTTTGAATATATGTCTGAAAGGCGGTTAATTAACCTGCACCTTGGTACTAGCTTGTTCGCCCTTATGCATGACATTTTGTTTCTTAGATTGCTTGATATATCATTCTTAATTAAAATGATCATACAAATATTGTTATTCAAAACACGTTTTTACGCTACTTACTCAAATTTGAACTTTGTGAGCTCGTAGTTATGGACTTTTTCCGTATACACACCGCCGTTAAACTTTATTGCCGTGACACACAACAGACAATAAAATGATCGCCAGAATTCTAACTAGGTATTTTCTTGTTTGCCCTTGACCACCTCATTTTGTTTCTTGGATTGTTCGATATATCATTCTAAATTAAAAGGATACGCGAATGTTAAAACATTTAGAAAGATGATACAAATATTCAAAAAGCGTTTTTACGCTACTTACTTGAATTTGAACTTCATGAGTCGGTAGATGTGGACTTTTCCCGTATATAATACGCTGCCATTGGTATTATGACTTCACTGCTGTGACACACAGATAACTCATTATTTAAATCGTCGCAAAGTAGCCAAGTATGTCCTAGATCGGTATCTTTTTTGAAATAGACAATAAAATGATCGCTTGAATTCGATTTATGTTTGGCGATAACTCCAGCCAATCTTCAAAAGACAAAAGTGCAATAATTTGTATTATTAATACATATGAAAATAGTTGTTACATACCTGTACCGATACGCAAATTGTAAATTGTTTGGTAAATCGTCCACCGTACATTGTAGACTAAAGTTTATTTCCAAACTTGGTCTTATGTCGAGTTCAACCCATATGTGATTGTTCATCTTAATGTTTTCACTTACTAATCCAGAGCAGTTTGCAATTTGGCATATGATGGGATTCCTCATTTCGTAAACAATTGAGGTTTGCAAATTTTTGAATCCTCCAAAACCATTACCAAAAGAATAATGGTTGACCCCGAGCAATTCCTCCTCTCTGTTAATTTCCAAAACTCCGCAACTCGGACTGCTACATCGCTTATTCCTTAGAAGACTTGGTTCCGATGAAAACAATTTTTTTATTAGGCCGCCTATGGAGTCCGTTGCATCTAAATAGCAGGGATCAAGACTTGTTTTGCTAAAGTCTTCTTGTACATGATAAAATCTTTGCAAAAGTTCCAGCCTCTTCTTATATATTGCAGCGTTAGGACCCGTGTCTACTAAATTATGTATAAATACTAAAAATTCGTTTGTAGACGCTTTAATGTAATCGAAATGATGCGGATAATGTAAGGCACTCAAATATAATAAGTTGGCGATTGCGTCGAAGCCACAAGTGTTGGCGACTTTAAAATAAATTCTGTTCAATTTTACTGGCGGTAAAATACTACCATTTTTAAGAACACGTATGCTTTTTTTGTGACATCCCATTGCTTCATTGAAATTCAAAACTTTTTTAAAATAAAATCTTTCCGAGTTGTTTTTCTTGCAACCTTTTTGTTTGCGCTCCTTTTCTTTTATTATTTCTTTAACACGTTCTATCCTACTATTTATTGTATATGGGCTGCTTGTATGTGTAAGAGGTAGTTCTTTAAAATGTTCCTCAAATGAATATTCACTGTTTTCCTCCAGAGCAGGGCTCTTTGGAACATCGGATGGGAACCATTCATTTTCAAAGCTGTTTTCTAAAGAGGGCATATATTTTTTGTTTTGTTTGGACAGACCTCCCCATTCTTCATACGATAATATGTCTGAATCGTCTTTTAACGCCAATCGATTTTCTTTTAAAATAGTTTCTTGACTTTTTCTTTTTAACCGATTCTGTTTGAAGGCGATATCTTAGGTTAAATAATGAGTTTTCTGTGTGTCTTGATTTTCGTTAACAATATTTTGGGAAGTGTTTGCCAGACAAGGCGAAGGAAGCTTCTTATCTGAGTGATTAATGTGCGTCAAGTTAGAGGCCACTACTATTGTTCCAGTTTTTATTCCCATTATATGCTCGTGAAGAAAACGATTTGCAGAGGTCAGTAATCTTAAATTGAGCGTTCTTCTCAAGCTACCAAAATATCCTTCTTGATAGGCTGATGATGCGTGCTTTGTAGTACATGGAATAGCGGCAGCAGTCCAAAGTGGAAATTCTTTTGCAAGCCTTTCCAAGTTTTTTAAAAACTCCGGCAAGTAATAAGCGTTTGCCTCTCCTTTTAGTTGCGATATCTCTCCCATTGGCTGAACTTTTGCAATAAGTTCTCTGATGTACGCGTGTGTCAAAGTAATATCCTCCTCCAAATCCATTTGATTTTTTGCAGTGCATGGAGTATCTTCAGAACGCTCTTCATACATGCCTGTTTTTTCCTCAATTTCATTGATCTTAATTTCTCTAGTCATCATGAGATTACAAAGTTTTTCTCGTGCTTCTTTCACGCTTATCGAATCTGTAGAAATTATAACTTGATGATTTTCGTATGGTTGCGAAGCAACAGCACAAGTTAATGAAAATACACGTTCGAATTCTTTTATTTCCTGGCAATCTATCATCAAAGCAATTGTGCGGAGGAAAAAGCGTTTTACGTCTGGGTGACATGTCCTTTTTATGCAGTCCCAACGTGCAACCAACGCCATTACGAGTGCAACGTCAACACGAATCAATGTTTTAGCCGGCCTTGTGTTGACTCTTTCAACTGCATCGATGTTTGCCCATTTAAAACACGAGTCTATATAGCTTTTAAGCGACATGTTGTTGAAAGTTCGGCACATTCCTAATAAAATTGCTCGTCCGTAATCACTTATCGCTTGGGGGGGAGCTTTGATGCCTGCTCGTAGCCATTTATCTAACCAAAATGTCACAAATCCCGTATCATGGCTTTCTGTTATTGTTTGGCTAACTGGAATATTTTAATTTTCAACATTTATAGTTGCAGTATACAAGAAAATGTGACCGGTTTTTTTTCCTTCAAATAATTCAAACTTGTTTATAAATTTTCCCGTGGCATCTATAGATATTTCGGCTTTTTCACCCATTGTACGTAAATATTCTCTGTAGACATGCAGTTGATTATTAGTAAAGTAAATAGTATAAAAATTAATCGATCCAAGTTCTCGAATGGCGTTGTCATATTGGGGATTTTGTGACATTTTTTGTATCATTTTTGTTATATCGTTTTTTTCTTGTGGCTTCATTCCCTGTTCGATTTTTGATCTTTCCATTTTTATCTGTCGGTAAATATGATTTGGGCGTATGTGAGGAGGTACATTTTGTCCAAACTGCATTCTTTCCCCAATTAGCTTCTGCACATATTTTTCAGCGCTTGTATTTGTTAATTCCACTCCAATTTGTTGTCTTTGTTCTCCTCTTATGTTATTGTAAACTCTTTCGTGATAAATAGACTTTCGAGTGTCAGCAGTTTTAATGACCACTTCCAGATGTTCTCCATCTATTGGTGGCCTTTTTGCCCAGCCTCTCACTTTATTTCCACATCTCTTACTACGGCAAAAACCAGAAAATTGAAGGAAGTGGACATTTTGTGTGGACTCGGAATTTATCCTCGAATTTTTATAATTAAAGGCACAGGGAAAATTGTAACGTCGTCTTAAAGCATCGGTCAATACATTCGCCCAAACGTATTTTTTTAAGCGATTTTTATTTTGTTCGTCTGGTTTAATTTGTTGCCATTGTCCTGGAGTTAGCAAAAGTTGAAAAAGTTCAAGATTATCGCGTGCGTCATCTTCATCAATGTAAGAAGTATCGGAATCACTGGTTAAAGTGTCGTACTTTGGCGATTCCAAGTCTCGAATGTCAATAAGTTTTTGTGGGCCTTTAGATTTAGGTACATTATAACCCTTTTCTATTAGGACCTGATACAAATGACCATTTTTATTTTCCCGTACATAGGTATAGCATGTTTGGGGTTTCCACTTTCCCCCAAAATCCTTGCTCATCTGCTTCCAAACTTCTGCAGACAAGGGCGGGAGATCACTGGTTAAAAAGTGATGAATGTGCATTGAGATAACTCTCATGATTTCTACACTTTCGATCACAGACTTTCGACCAGTCATTTTCTGAGTTCTGTAAAAATATATTTTAGATTTAATTAAAGACTTAGGTCGAATTCATGAAAGCTTCAAATATATAACGAAAAAAAAATAATTACTCAGCAATTTCGTATTTTGAAAATAAAATAGAAAAGGTATGTTTTCATTAAACTTTAAGAAACAATGTGTTATAGAACACAATTTAAATTAAAAGCTAATATGAACTTTATTTTCAGGAAGTATGCAGCAACTGTTTGTATTATTGAGAAGGGATTTTTCAATTGTTAAAAAGTTTGACCTTGACAAATCAACAATCTCAATTCATATCATAAATATGAGCTGGAAATTCGTCAATGTATTTTGGAAAAACGATGTGACGTGAATTAGTTTCGAATTGTAACTATTTTGGTATTTTGCAAAAGTATAATAAAGTTGTATTATATAGAGAGAAAACTACAACACAGGTTTGACGGTATATGTGCATATACCACAATCCATATCGGATGTATCTTTATATTTTTGGTTGACTTTATTGTTTCTAAAAATGCTGCAACGGCTTAGATTAAAATGTACACATAATATGTACATTGTGTGCTTTTGAATGCAATTTTTAAAACTCCAGTTTAGATTTGTTTATATTTAGGAAAAAAGATGTAAATTCAAATAAAATATTCAAAATAGCTACAACCTAACATTGAGTCGAATAATTTTGTGTGTATAAATAATTTTTTTTATATAACTGCATAAATCAATGACTGTGTAAATAAATTAAATTACCTTAGAACAGAGTTCTAAGACGATAGTGCTTTGAAATCAGGGTACCATAAAAATCAGAGAGCTTACAAATATTAGTCCCAAAATCGTAGGGTTAAGTTATCGGAGCTTTATGAATAAATTGGGCGTTGATGTAATTCTTCCTTCTTAAAGGACGACTAAAGGAAAATCACATTTGGGCAATGAGTCCAGTGAGAGTGATATTTTAACACCTAAAACACTGACTTAGAATGGAGCTTACAAGTATTGAAAATTTAACTTATGAAAACGCGTCGAAAAAGGAACAATTCGAATAAACCATTAAACGAAACATAGACGTCATTTGCCATCTTCATGGCTGTGCAGCAAATAACTCTTAATAGTGGAGACGAGAACATTGGCAGATATTTTACTAGTATTTAATACACTTGTTTTTTATTCTTATTCTAAGTTCACACCAATTGGTGATTTCAGCGCCACTCTTGTGTCTTGTGCAGGTCCATGTTTAAAAAATAATGCTTTATGATAGTACTATAGGCAGTGTATAAAGGTTGCTTTCAGGAATGGAACAATCTAATACCTGGAGTTTTGCCTTCAACCCCACAGGTGGAACATAAAGGGCGAAGCAGAAAAGGAGCAGAGTTGTGTTCGTAGTCGAGAATAATAGTGGGTTAATGAAGAAGAAGAAGATTCTCAACGCAGCATACATACATAACATATTTAATATATATATATATATACATACTTTTGAAGTATTTTTTACATACCTTAGAAGAAATGCACAATCTGTAATCAGAAAAAAATTGTTTAATGCACTTTATATCTCTAAAAATTTAAGAAATTGTATTCTCACTATGAGTATACTAATTGTTTTTTTTTAATGAAATAACTTTAAAATATTCGCTTAGAAAATTTCAACACAGCCAGTAACTTCTTCTGTTAAAAAACCAGACAAAGTAACGCAATTATCAATTCCGTTAGGTTTAAAAAGTACCAAATCAACCATGTCATGGTTTTAGCTTAAAATGTAATGGAACAGTTGAACTTTGGTAGTGCTGCCACTTGACGCTATTTTCTATATAGTTATGCATTTTTACTCGTGATTATAGGTAACTATTAGTACAAGTTATGCATTCGCAATAAAAAAAATATTGAGATAACAATCAAAAATATTTGAGTTAGTGGCACTAACTTGGACTACAGCCTGAACTATTGGGGTTGAAATTCAACATAGGACTTTTTTCAACTTTTTTTCGCTCAAATACTAACATTATAACCATTATGTAAAAGCTTATTTTTCGGGGTAAAAAATCAGTGTACTATTGCAGGTGTGGATTATTTTTTAGTGAACAAAAAATGTAGGTTAATAGGCTAATAACAGTAGCTCCCATAGAAGAGATGTAGGCAGGCAAAGTATTTTACATTTTATTATTTTTGAGTTATGATTTTGTTTTGTATTTTTAATTATTAAAAAAAAATAATTTGAAAAAATCAACATTTTGAAAACGTAGGTGCATTTTTTTTTGCTTAAGTCTGCATTCTTGATTTTTTTTTATAAAAAAAATTGTATTTCAAAAAATTTTATTTTTAACATTGCCTACGATTTTAAAACAAATCTTATGTTTCATATCTCTTAAATAAATAAAATTACACTTAAATTATTCCACTGAAAACTTTTTTACATACTTTTCCGAAAATTCAAAACATACCAAAATTGAATGAAGACTTCTTCGACGTTGTGACCGCACATAAAATCAAGTCACAACAATGCAATTCAACCATGCAATTTATTTTTTTTAATAAGGCAATCGTATCCTAGTTATGGCAATATTCAAACTTGACCCTAAATACGTTGACAGAGAAAAAAGTGGAGCCCATCTATATTTTCGATTTTAATCTAAGCTTCGTTAGTTGGGATACCTTATTGTATCCATTTGTTGTTTATTAAAACAATAAAAATGCAAAAATAACTCCTTAAAACTATTGCTAATTCCACCTTTTAATTGACTAGTTAAACAAACTATTCAGGAAAGTTCGCATTGCTTCTAGGACGTTAAGGATAATCCAACGAAAAACGCTATTAAATCCCTCAACAAATTATTCTTTCAATATATATTCGCGGAAGAAATGGAGATTATGTTCTCTTTATTGGGATGTATTATAGATTATATACATAGATGTATATACCATAATTTTGTAAAAAAAATCAAAGTGCACAAACAAATATATTTAATGGGCAGATTTTTACAGAATTATTTTTGTCTCACTAAAAATCGCATTCACTAATAAGCTTTTCGTTCAATTTTCAATTTTTTTTTTAATTTTAAGATTCATAAATGACTAGCTTCTATTCCAGACAAAAACAAATATTTAAACATACAAATATTCACATTTACAGTATTAGTAGGATTCTATTAAAAAAAACTACGAAGTTTTTTTTCAAACTACATCCGAGCCCTTGCTTTAAAAGTACTAGAGTAATGTCAAACTACATGCCTACGTATACGATACGATGCGAAGGATAAAAGAACAAATTCAAATATAAAGTCTGCTATTAGACGATGAAACTAGATGCATGCACCTTGTTCGAATTCTTCGAACATAGTAAGTGCAAAAGGGAGAAAAAATTCGAAAAGATGAGACATGAAAAAAGCTGTCGTGTGTCGCACGGGTAGCATGTTCGAAGAATCTGTTTGAAGTTTTTCTTTTCTCTTGTTCGCTTTCTTTAATTCTTTATCACTTGGTTTCGTTGTGCCCAGAGGAAACTTCTGATAAGATTCAAAATAAAGGAACAAAAATGAGTGAAAATAAAGTGGAATGTATTTTTTTGTGGTTTAAGGTACTTAATTTGGACATATTATGTCTTTATGATTGAAGGGAAAATGTGTATGTGGTTAAACACAGTCATTACATCGATAGGGTTAATAGACCAGATTCATTGCAAATGATTATGGAAAATGAAAATGAAAGAGAACTGTCAAACTTGTTTCATGAAACTAAATTCATCGTGTAATGGCACTTGCGACAGAGATGAAAAAACAAAGAAGAATTCGAACAAGGTGCATGCATCTAGTTTCATCGTCTAATAGCAGACAAAGGACAACCTTCTGCTATTCTTGCGATAGCTATGTTAAAAAAAAACAATAAACATACATTTGTTGCCTCTTAAAGTACTGGTTTTTCCATTTGAACTTCAACGAAAGAAAACTACTTTTTAACGATTTTTGTTTAATTCAACAATGATTTTATTTTTCTCAATAATAACATTAATAATTATGAAGGTATGTATAAAAATATACAATGTAGATACCATAATTTAAGATTTTTCTTACAATTGAATTTAAATATACTAAAAACTACAACATTTGGCCTTCTCCCATTTAAATGTTCTGAAAATAAAAAAAAAGTTAACAAACAAATGGAATTCAAAATAAATTTATTTGAAATCTATATTCTATGCATGTATATATATATAAGACTGATTTCGAACTACCAAAAAAAAAACACACTAAGCCACAATAGGATTTTGAGTCGATTTTTTTAAATACATACATTGTTCAATTTAAACATTTACTTCCTACAATAGAGTTAATTTTCAATAAGCGTCTCTAGAATATGAACAAGAAGTGTAACTGAAGTTCATTATGATGTGATTTTTTCCAAACTTTTTTAAATTGAATAATATAAGCAAAAGTATAAAGTTTTTCAATAAAAAAAATAGTTATATAAAATTTGGTACAATCCTTAGTTATCATTTATTATTTAATATATTGTTGATATATAATTTTTTTGGATAAGAGAGACTAGTTGCCCTTCTGCCTCCTACCGATGTAGGTACGCTTCTTCATTGAAATTTCATTGAAGAAACCAACGTGAAGTTGGCTCCTGCCAGTCCATATATATTAGGCCAATGTTTGTAATATTTTGGAGAGCTATTTTTTCAAGTTATGGAATCGTGAATATGAAAAAAATCGGAATAACAATCAAACATGTTACATGTCATTACTATGATATAACAGTGTAAAAAAATAGGTAGTTATCTGTCTGCTTGAATATATACGTATGTACATGTGAATTTATGGTTTTTTGGCCTTAACGGCTATACAGATTCTCTTCGATTTTTGTACCTAAATTATAATTAGACTTCTAGGTTCGGAGATATCCTTATTCTTATTTTTGAAATTTCTCAATATCTTTGCATTTGGTTTTCAAAAGACACTCTTTTGAGACTGAATTCTAAATAGAAATCTTTGAATGCAGTTTCTTGCCGAATGCAAACCTGATTCTGGAAATGTATTTATCTTCTTTCTAAGACTTCTAGGTTCGGAGATATCCTTATTCTTATTTTTGAAATTTCTCACTATCTTTGCATTTGGTTTTCAAAAGACACTTTTTTGAGACCGCATTCTATATAGAAATCTTTGAATGCAGTTTCTTGCCGGATGCAAACCTGATTCTGGAAATGTATTTATCTTCTTTCTAAGACTTCTAGGTCCGGAGATATCCTTATTCTTATTTTTGAAATTTCTCACTATCTTTGCATTTGGTTTTCAAAAGACACTTTTGAGACTGCATTCTAAATAGAAATCTTTGAATGCAGTTTCTTGCCGGATGCAAACCTGATTCTGGAAATGTATTTATCTTCTTTCTAAGACTTCTAGGTCCGGAGATATTCTTATTCTTATTTTTGAATTTTCTCACTATCTTTGCATTTAGTTTTCAAAAGACACTTTTCTGAGACTGCATTCTAAATAAAAATCTTTGAATGCAGTTTCTTGCCGGATGCAAACCTGATTCTGGAAATGTATTTATCTTCTTTCTAGGACTTCTAGGTTCGGAGATATCCTTATTCTTATTTTTGAAATTTCTCACTATCTTTGCATTTGGTTTTCAAAAGACACTTTTTTGAGACTGAATTCTAAATAGAAATCTTTGAATGCAGTTTCTTGCCGAATGCAAACCTGATTCTGGAAATGTATTTATCTTCTTTCTAAGACTTCTAGGTTCGGAGATATCCTTATTCTTATTTTTGAAATTTCTCACTATCTTTGCATTTGGTTTTCAAAAGACACTTTTTTGAGACCGCATTCTATATAGAAATCTTTGAATGCAGTTTCTTGCCGGATGCAAACCTGATTCTGGAAATGTATTTATCTTCTTTCTAAGACTTCTAGGTCCGGAGATATCCTTATTCTTATTTTTGAAATTTCTCACTATCTTTGCATTTGGTTTTCAAAAGACACTTTTTTGAGACCGCATTCTATATAGAAATCTTTGAATGCAGTTTCTTGCCGGATGCAAACCTGATTCTGGAAATGTATTTATCTTCTTTCTAAGACTTCTAGGTCCGGAGATATTCTTATTCTTATTTTTGAATTTTCTCACTATCTTTGCATTTAGTTTTCAAAAGACACTTTTCTGAGACTGCATTCTAAATAGAAATCTTTGAATGCAGTTTCTTGCCGGATGCAAACCTGATTCTGGAAATGTATTTATCTTCTTTCTAGGACTTCTAGGTTCGGAGATATCCTTATTCTTATTTTTGAAATTTCTCACTATCTTTGCATTTGGTTTTCAAAAGACACTTTTTTGAGACTGAATTCTAAATAGAAATCTTTGAATGCAGTTTCTTGCCGGATGCAAACCTGATTCTGGAAATGTATTTATCTTCTTTCTAGGACTTCTAGGTTCGGAGATATCCTTATTCTTATTTTTGAAATTTCTCACTATCTTTGCATTTGGTTTTCAAAAGACACTTTTCTGAGACTGCATTCTAAATAGAAATCTTTGAATGCAGTTTCTTGCCGGATGCAAACCTGATTCTGGAAATGTATTTATCTTCTTTCTAGGACTTCTAGGTTCTATTCTTCTATCTTTGCATTTGGTTTTCAAAAGACACTTTTTTGAGACTGCATTCTAAATAGAAATCTTTGAATGCAAACCTGATTGAAGCTTAATGAAACGAAAATTCGTCACGACAAAGAGACAAACACATAAATATGTATATAAAACTGTTAGCTTTTCCAGTTGTTTAGTATATTACCTTTCCACTTGTTTCCTGTTTATAATAATATAATATTTGAAAATAAAAAGATATAAAGGTTTTTTCAGTTTGGTTTGTATTTTAGTATGGAAAAATTTGAACAACTGGCATAGATTCCTAGGAATCAGCAAATAAATTAAAAAGCTTAATTATGTTTGATGGAACGAAAAACTTATGATGTTTTTTCATATAAGCATTTCTTCAGTAATAATTATAAAATTTTGTTTCACGGTTTCAGTTGTTCAAAATTCCAATATTTAAATATGTACATACACCATTTATGGACTCTGTTATTGCATGTTGTTGTTGTTAGTTTTTCAATTTTTTTTCTGAATTTTCTCGCATTGTAGATGAAGAAAATTGTGGTTGAATTTTGTTGTTAAGAGGTTAAATATTGTATGTGCCGTCGGAAATATGTGCTGAATTTGGAATGAATTGAAATGTACTATCGTCAACCGTTGGAGCCAAGTTGCTTTTATCTATAAGAATTAGTAAAAAATAATGAATTGACTGAACAAAAAAAAGATTTTTATTTTACCTCTTTTTAGCAGAATCTGCGATAATGGATCGCAGGGATTCGCCCCGAATGGATTTGTTTTTTACCCAATTGGTGGGTTTTGTTGCTTCAACTGGCTTCTATTCATTGCCTGACCTTCGGAGAGTCCACTTAGATCGGATAAATCAGAGTCGTCCGATGTGTGTTTAGAGTGTTGGAGGATGGAACGTACGAAATATTTTCCTCCTTATAATATATTTACTTTATTAAACAGGTCAAAATCTCATCAAGCATGGGAGATTGCGTTTGTGAAAATATCACATGTATATGTTGTGTGTCTGCTTGAAGCAATATCAAAACTTTTTGATTTTTGTTTAATCAAGTAGCAAGCATTGATGTGTTTATATTCAGGACAGAGACGAGGCAACTTACTTGAACTAAACAAAATACAATGCGAACGATAAGAAACTCTACGTCCTTTCAATTCATAATGTACGTAAAATGAATGATTGAAGATTTGTGCTTGAAGTGTGTATGCAATGTAAAGCAGAATTTACTTACACTCCTCCTCCTCCAACGCTTGATGAGATGTTGACGGGTGTATATGCCGCTTTAGGGTGATGGTATAAGTGCTTGGCCTTGTCTTTGACGTCAAGATTGTATTTAGTAGCCTTCGGTACGGGCACAGCCGGTCGGATGTTTCGTCATGTCACACAGTGATCCTCCCAATGATTGTTGTTCAACCAGTAACCAAAGCAATCTTCTTGTAGATGTTACTCGCAGCTTCTTCGAATGTAGTCAATTCCACGCGTGGAATTCATAAAGTAAAATCATTTCTTGGGCAGAACAAGAGAACAGGCCTTTTTTCGTCCTTTTTCTTTTGTGCCTGAATTAAACCTTTTCTTGGTCGACCTGGACCATATTTAGCTGGAGCACTAGAATTGAAAACTTCTGGTTACGGAACATCTGCCTTAACAGCTGGCTGCGATGTATATCCGTAATCGTGAACCAGATAGTAATTTTGTTTAACTTATAGGCGGTAGCAAATAAGTTTGCTACAATGCACCTTGACTTGCTTGATGTTGAAGATGTTGACGACATCTTGACCTCATCCGGAATACTATTGTCTTCATCCGCATCTCAGACAATTTCGACCACAAATAAGTTGAGTCTTTTTTCGACGGGTGGCAATTCCGGAGGTACTGTTTGTAGCGATGGTTCTTCAAATGCAGACTTAGGCGAAACCACTGATTGTGCTTTCTTAGCCTTCCGCTCTTTTGCTTTTATATTCTCGTCTGCTTCCTCTTAGCAACCTGGTGTTTGTTGGGAATCCGGTGGCGAATTCATAATTATTTCCTCCAAATCCGATGAGAATGCCAGCCGATTGATAGCGGCAGTTGTGCTAGATAAACTCGGTTGCACTTTTTATCTTCTAAATCTGAATAGATCTTAAATTTCCATTTGCGTGGCTACCCGTATCCCCAGACTTTTGTAGTTGGAAGTGGCATTTTGCCATTGTGAGAAGACAGGCAAGATAGCGACATTTGACCATCAACTTTGGTCGGTTGAATCGGACTACTAGATTCCTTATATCCGCACATCGTCATCGCTGGATTAAATAGCGCTAGAAAAAAAATATATTGCGTTACGGAAAATTATTACAAAATAAAATAACAAAGGAATTTTAAAATCTATCTACCTTGAAAATGAAATTGAATTTTTTGTTTTGATTTTCGCTGTCAATTGCTTGCGACAGAATTTGGGACAAGAAAACTGGGTTTACATGTGCAAGTGTTTTTTAATTTAATAACAATATAGCCACGTTACGTTACGAATGGTTTATTTACAATTTGTTAATTAATTAATAAACTAAGGTTTTCCAAATTCTAAAAATGGTTTTCCAAATTTGTCCAAACAATTCCCCATCGATTGAAACCAAAAAAGTCCACTTTTTTTTCTATGTGCTGCTAACTATACGCCAAATCTTTAATTGTTAATAACTTTTAAACTATAGTTTTCCAAATTCTAAAAATGGTTTTCCAAATTTTTCCAAATGTTTTCCAAATTCGGGGCACCAAAAAAATCAAAATTCCCGACATAGTGCTGCTAACTATACGGGGGTAGCATTACAACCAAAAAGTGCCTACCAGGTGCTTGCTGCCTCAACTTAATTGTCAATTAAAAATCATATAACATTGTTAGACAGGCCGATTAAAGTTTCGCCTACATTTTGATCAAACACCGAGAATTACAATTAGCAAAATGAAAACAAAATGTTGTAAATGGTTATACGGGAATCTACAATTTATTGACTTGGGCAGAGAGTTACGTGACTGCATAACAATTATTTGATGCGTCGGTGTTTGCTTTATGGAGGCATGGCAAACAAACGGCTATCGTTGAAAAACATAATACTCAACACATAAATGACAATCGCGGCTTCATTTAGACAAGAACTCGCTGTCACAAATCATGGGTTTGTGTCATCAATGTCATCACGCTCTAGCACTTCATGTTTGAATTCATGCGTGCAAGCATGCCACACTTCGTCAAAAGAAGGAAACGCACAAGAGGGGATAGTGTTGAAGGAACAAGTAGAATACAAGAATGTTACGGGTAATTTGTGTCTTCTGTTTTGTCCATGTCGCATTAAGTAGCATGGCAGTGGTTATGTTATGCGATAATGGCATCACATTGTTTTGGTTGTGGACATTCAATGTGGCATTGTTGTGTGTTAACAGTACTTACTACATACATAGTGTGTTTGTATGTACTACATATCTGTTTTTTGTGTGGAATCACTACGGCGTGTGTAGGCTGTTGAACAAACCAGATGTTTGTAACTGAATGATTGGAATATTAATTATGTGGCAATAGTTCGTTCTGCGTTGAATATAGAAACAACACATACAATAAGAACTGTTTTTATCTTTTCGAGTTATAATCGAGCATGTAGATTATAATTTTGATCAATATAAAGAACTCAAGCAGTAAAATAACATAGACATAATTTTAACACATATATTCAGAACCCACAAACATAAAATACACCAACATACAGGCCGTTAACTCACACCCACAAACCCTCTCTATCTCTCTCCAATATCTACATCTATTTTCTACTTTAACAAAACTCCGCCTATTTTGTATATCTTTTTCTCTTCTTGTTCTTTTTTAAATTTGAGTGCAATTTTTTGTTGGGAATTTGCGCCAGTTCTTTTTCATGTTCGCCTGGTGCTCAGAATACGATCGATTTTGTATGAAAAAAATTACCCAAACAAACCCTCTCGTTAAATCCACACACATAAACACCATTGTTACATCTACTTTCTACTTTAACAAAACTCCGCCTATTTTGTATTTCCTATTCTCTTGTACTTTTTGAATTTGAGTGGAATTATTTTGGGAATTTGCGCCTATTCTTTTTCATGTTCGCCTGGTGCTTGCGATCGATTTTGGTTGAAAGAACCGCAGTATCGCGGTTAGCATGAGTCATGAGTCTTATCAGCATGAGTAATGTTATTTCGTACGTGTAGCCTGTTATCGATTTATAAGACGTTATCATGTCAAAAATATAATTTACGAAAGAGAGTGGATAATTTTTTGAAAGAAGGAAAGGGATGGCTATAAAGGCCAAGTTCCGTCATCTTTGTCATTTTCAGATATGAGTTTTGGGTAAAAGATAACATTTTTTCTTTGTTCCCAACTACATTGACGGATAAAATAAAATAAAAAGAAAAAAAGTTATATCACGAAAAATGTTTCTTATTTATTTTTGGTGTGTATCCACAAAAATGATTCCTTTTCGCGTACGTGCAACCTCTCTTAGGCTGTGATGGTTTTGTAATTATTTATATTATATTTATATTAGTTTTAGCATAATTCGCACTCGACCTAAGGGCAGTTACCAGTAAGTTTTTAATTGCATGACTTTTAAAGAAAATCCATTCATGTGGGAAATTTTTTCGTAGTATATGATTACTGAATTTGTATGGTTTGTGTTGAAAAATAAAAACAAATTGGAAGTGTGATAAATTGGTAGTGTGAATTTTTGTACATTAAACTTGAAACACACAGAAAAGGAAGAAAGTAAAGATTTTTTGTTGAACTTTGTCTCTTTATTTATAGACAATGTTCAACAAAAAATTAAAGCATTTCAATGCAAAAAGGTTTGTACTAAACTTAGGAAACAAAAAACAAAACTATTTTAATAAATACGCACACAAAAAAATATGCTAAGTTCTTATCGTTCTGTTCCCCACCAAAAAATAAGTGAATATTTTTCATGTCAAATTTTCCACATTTCGCTTTTATTGAATGCTGTCGATAAGGGGAATTTTTTCGAACAAAAACTTTTTTCGCCCGGAACTCAGAAAAAGGGATTTTTCGGGTGGAATGACGTTTGGGTGAAACTCATGATAAGGCTGATAATGAAATTGGCTATATAATGCCAAGCCAAGAGTGAGCGGGCGAGTGTCCTCATTGTGTTTATTGTTAAAGAGCTCCCACAATTGGTGCTTTTTTAAAGCTTTTTAAGATCAATGACAATGACAATGATCTCTAATGTGCACTTCGAAAACCCTTTGATATTTGCGCTTTTACACAGTTTAATGAAATTCCACTACAGTTGGAGTGAGAGATGAACGTACTATCTTCACTATACTGACAACTTTCAGTGGACAGACTATTGTAGAATCTCATATGTATACTTATCAATACCGTACTATCAGACTTCGTATATATTATTTTTTCTACTTCAAGAGATTTAATTTTTAAATCATTTTAAAAGAAAAAAATTGACATAAATATTTCATTTTTTAAACCAAAATTGTATCCACAAAAAATACGAACTTAATCTTTACTGAAAAAAAAACTTAATCAAAAGATATAGGTATTTTATTTTAAGTGTACCTATGTAATTTTCTTGTATAATGCTAATAAAAGTAATATTTTTTCTTTTTTTTTATTTCAGAATCAAAATTATAAGGAAATTAATGTAAGTAAGATCTTTTAAATTTGTATGTAAAATTCAAACATAAGAAGCAGCATCCTCTCTCCAATTAGCTGTTGTCTTGATACTCAAGTCTTCCTCTGAATTGCGTTACCATTCTTTCCAACCATTGTTCAACACTGATATTCTTCGATAATTTATCGTGTTTGTTAATGCAATTAGTGCTTTTGAATAAGGATAATCCCAACGATAAGCCCCTTTCATACTTATTAGCTTTTTTAGATTGACAGTGTCAGGTACTTGTGTCTCTAAGAACACTGATTGCGTTTATTATTTCTTGTTTCGTAATAGAAACATACTAACATACTGTTGTTTGTATTATGATTTAAACATTTCTTTTAAATGAACCTGAAACCTGAAAGTCTTTACCACTCAAGCTTCAACTGATAATTGAAATTGTTCATTTATGTTCGTTTGGCAATTTCCACAACTGTGCTGCAACCTTTCCCGATTGCTAATCTTTTCATCAAAGAAATTTAATTTTTCGTTTTATACAGTTCTTTAAACCTTTAATTAGCTTGCAAGTACAAATCTTGCAATTTTTCTTGTCGAAATAGTATGAGCCATTGGATAGATTTCTATCTCACTCATTGCCTTCCTCATCAAACCAAAGGGAATTAATTTTGTTGAGTTTTTCTTACAGTTGCTGCCTCCATATGGCGTCATAATGATTTTCTTTAATTTCTTAAAATCGAATTGACTTTGAATCGAATGTTCGATATCTAATTTCGATCAATAGAATTCTGCTTATGTATCACACCATATCAAGCTCAACTTATTTCAGTACGTACCCACAAGCCATTGCAATCTTTAATGTTTCAATGTCCATATGTAAACTGCAGTTTATATACAATGTATTAATGATTCTTAACCAAATGGAACATTTACACATGTATGACCATTGTTCATTTTTTAAGTAAATACATATCAAAGTCCTTCAGGGATTTCCAAGTGCCAAAATACAGCCTCCACTCCCTCTTCCTTGACAATTTAAAATTATTTCAGTTTTTCAAATATTTTTCAAAATTTTAGATTTTTTTTTAAATGTTCCCAAAGTAATTCTTTTCCTCTGGGCATACTCTAAGGCGCCAGTTATAGCGATCAGTAAAAATCCATCAGTAAAATTTAAAACAGCTAAAAACTGGGTAGTTATAGCAATCAGTAAAGTTATGTCAAAATTTAAAGGCCAACCACACCAGGCATAACCTCAAATTTGTTTTAATGATGCAAAATGCTTAATTAAACTTTTTACTGATGCTCGGAACAGTAAAAAAATGGATCACAAACACTGGAACGAAATGTTCCATTATTCTTACAATGCTGCTTAGTAAAACAAATTTTCATCATTAAAATATATAAATGTTTTCTTAACAAATAATAGTGTTTACCGGTTTTATTTTTTGTCAGAAAAAAATATTTCAAGTGATTTTCCATCGATTTGTTTAAGTTTCATGCTTAAAATCTTTTTTCTTACGCATGAAAATTTTCAAAAGAAATTTGTTACTGATGGTTTTAACTGATCGCTATAACTGGCGCCTAAGAGTGTCTATATTACATACGACATACCTGTGGCATATTCCTGAATACGAGTCGAGTAATATGTCACTCGAGTACTTACAGTCGGGTCGAGTAACAATCGGTATTCCACAACTCTAGTGAGAGCCAAAACACGACATGACTCTGAAAATGTTGAACACATCCTTTGAATAGTATCTAACTTCACAAAATGTTGATTTGGCTTTTCACAAAAAAAAAAAAAACATTTGATTTGAGAACTAATCGTTAAATGTAATTTAAGTATAAAATTAATCAGTTTAAATCGTTAAAGTGCAAAAAAAACAGAGGTGTTTTATAACACTAAATACCTACCACCAAAATAAAGGGTTTTCGAATAAGGACTTGACAACTTTTTTTTTTAATAAAACGCAAACCATTTGAGATATTTCAAAAACTTTATTATCAGCTCGAATTACAATAAAAACATTTCTGAATGGAACAGACTTCACCGCGGTGACTCGGCCAATCGACTTACCCATTTCCTGGAATAACACGCTCATTCAACTTACTCTTCAATAAATCCATTGTAAGGTGTGCTGTGTGGCACCATCCTGTTGAAACCACATGCCGTCCAAGTCCATATATTCCGATTCGGGCCAAATCGGTAATTACTGCGCGATAACGCTGGCTATTCACAGTATCGTGACGATCGTTATCGTCGACGAAAAAATATGGCCCAATAACGCCGCCGGCATGCAAACCGCACCAAACAGTTATTTCTTGTGGATGAAGTGCTGATTCGTGAAGCAAATGTGGATTTCCAACCGACCAATAACGCATATTTTGCTTATTGACGAACCGATTGAGCCGCAAAATGAAGATGATATTGCGATGAAATTCAACAATTCAACGCTCTTAAAGTTGCCGTCAACGACTCCGAATTTCTGTAGAAAATTTTTTATAATTTGCAGATGTTGCTCGCTCGTGTACTTTACCATAATGAAAATGTTGAGCTTACTGAATAAATTGACAATGACAGTTCGATGATCAGTGAAAAGGTGCTTTCACAAATTAAATTCAAAAATTGTCAAGTCCCTATTGGAAAACCCGATTTTAAATTTTGTTTCAAACACTTCATTATTCATAATGTACCAAATTATTATTTTTATTTAAATTTTATGAGCACATAAGGCTGCTATTTTCTAAATGCAAACAATTGCAAATAACAATTAGAAAATCACAACTTTAAGTCTTGTTTTTTAATTTTTACCTACATTTTTGCATCCATCACTGAAGAATAGCGCCCCTGGTTTCTAAATATATGTGGCCAATTTAGCTATACGTTTTTTTTTTGCTACTACAGCACAATAGTGTCACAGCTGCGGGCACAGCTAGTATTTAAATGAATCTGATTATAATATCGTAATACCTAAGTTATTTGTATTATAAAATAAAATGGTTACTTTAACTATTTCTAATTTGTTTAAATGTACTACTTTGCTGCTTTGACAAGCCGGCTTCTCAATATAAAGTAAAGTGGCATCACTCTCTGGATACTTTGAAAACAACTCGTGTTGTTGTTATCACCAATCATCTCCTCCAATATTGACATTCCAGGTTTGTCATATTCGCATTTAGGTTATGATTGTCAAAATGAAATAAAATTATCTCCGAGATGAAGTTTTTGCGCCTACGAAATTGTGTTTTGATGTTTTCATTCCATTCGTTAATATAACGTTTAAGTTTTTGTTACTGATTCCTTCTTTGCCACGATGCAAAGAGTAATCCTTGTGTATTGATATATTTTTCATTTCGATCAAGGCTTTAGAATCCGACTAACATCTTCTCTTTTTTCCATAACGACGACTACATTGGAGAAATGTTAGCATCTTGAGTTCCAAATGCGCGGTTTCTATGGATTATTATTCTGGAGCAGATGCGGAGAAAGTATTTTCCGTCTAATTGTGTTTCCGTCTAATTCCTATTGATTAGATGAAATGTGCACAACCATATTATTTTCGTTTACTTTTGTTTCTAATATTTTAATCTGTTGCTCAAGACAAATTCACTTACAATGTGAATTGACTGATTGGCTGACGAAACTAAAGAACTCACATGATAAATATCTGGATAAATATTAGCTTAATTTCACCATACCTATACTTATGTATTCATTCATACATACAATAAATGTATACTATATTCACAGAACACCAGGAAGTGAGGAGATCGCACATCTAAAAAGAAATTTCTTTGACAGTAGGTCGTTAAAACTACACTGAATTGTTATTAATAAACAACTAAATTGGGAAATGTTTACATTTTCGAAATAAATTTCTCATAAACGAGACCAGTGAAAATTAATTGTATACGCTGCCTTTGCTAACTATAGAAAATCGCATGTACAATGCAACGTTATAAGATAAAAACGGCGCGGCGGCAGAGAATTTCCTTCCCCTACTCTATACGTCAAGGCCTTTGTTTATTTTCTTATATTGAATAGACAGACAGGGTATAGATAAAGTTTTTACACCTAATTACACTGTTATAGCTAAAAATTACAATTTGCAAATTCTTTGTTTACAAAACTTCAATAAAGAGTTTTGCTAAGCTACTTGAAAGATTTCGCGAACTTTTCCTGGATAATAAAATGACGTCATCAGTATTGTTATTTTACCATGCACTTGACCGTCACTATTTAAACCTGTATGGCACCTTCATCATCAACATAAAAATCTATCTTCTTGGTTTTTGTATCTATGATGTCCCGCAGGTCGGAGTCATTAACTTTTTTATGACACTCGACTTGATGCGAGAGTAAATATTGAAGTTATGTCTGGGAGTTTGTTGGGCGCCTCTTTTCCAACAGTAAACACATACAAAAAATGCATCGGTGTGTGTATTTTAAAGTAACTCCTTATATTTATATTTACTTGAGAAGTCTTGTTGCGCATAGCAGGGTGCATACGACGAGACGGGTTATTATTATTGTTGCAACATAGGCATAGGAAGATAACGATAACGACTTGTTGTTGGTGTAACATAGATGAGATGAAGTCTGTCATAATTGATTGAGTTTATTTGAAAAAATTGCAATTTAAAATGAACTAATTTTTTTTTCTTTTACTCATAAACTTTATTTAACCTTCTAATGGATGTGATGCATAGTGCCAAGAATGACAAGTGTTATTTAGCACTTTGAGTAATATATTAAAATCGAATACCGTTATACATTATGATTATGTTCACCGTAAAATGAACGTAATATGCGATACGTATTTCGAACAGAACCATATCTTTCAAAATAAATTTGAACAATTAAGAAGCGTTGTTCAAGCGTCAGTTTATTCATGTTGAAATGCCAAACCAAACTAAAAATAAATCACTTACTACCTGACAAAATGGCCGCCAGTTAAAATAGTGTTGCCAACTTAAAGTTCTACACCTCTAAAAAAAACACACTTTAGGTAAAGTTGTTCCGAAACGGGATTGCATAGTGGTGGCTTTACCGAAAGGCCAGAATTCGATCCACGCCTGTATCGCTTGAATGTGATAGGACACATGATGGAGAATGTTTAAAATCTTCAATATGTTCAATAATATTTGAAAAAATCATCAAAATCGTTGGTGCCGTTGTCGATTTTTCTAGTTTTTGTTCATATTCCCGATTTAGTTAAAACTACATCGCTACTTTAATATGTTATATAAGTAAACAAACCCGGGAACATGCTGCATTTGCGGTATAAAAAAAAACAGTCGATCATTGAGTACCTAAAATACTTCAGTTACGACAGTGTCTTGTTTAAAAAAAAAATAAAAAGATTCGGATTTTCGGTGCCTCAGAAGCGATAATTCTGCTTCTTCACGTATTCCACAGAAATGGAAATTGGCCTCGTGATCGTCCCTCATGATGTTATGATTTTCATTGAAAAGTTGTAGTGCTTATATCGCAATTAAAATAACTGTCATTTGTGGAAAATGTAAACGTTTTTGCTGTATTCCGTTGGGTTGTTGGGGCGCCAATATCTAATGGTCTGATAATTATTATCCAAGCAATCGATATAAATAATTTTCATTCTGGCGTCGTCGTCGAAATAATAAATTATCGCTCTTCAGATATTGCTCAACTACGAATGTGACTTTTTACAAGTATTTAATAATTAATTATCACCTGTTCCTTTTTTATTCATTTCTATCGAATCTATTAAATTAACTTGCAAGCAACAATCCTCTCAGCTTTTCATATTCTATTAGAATTTGATATTGATTAGTTTATCTAAATGACAACTAGAAACCGTGCAGAAAAAAATACTTCAAGAACCGTATGTCTGTCTGTCTGTCTGTCTTTCAGTCTCTCTGTCTCTCTGTCCGGGTGTATATCGATCTGCATCCCCTCCTCTGAGGGGAAATTCAAATTTCATTTTTAGGACTAAAAATAACGGTACCTGTCATATAACGATTAAGGAAATGCTCATTTTTCTAGAAAACGGTTTCAACGATTTTGATGAAAATTTTTGAATTTTTTTTATTGGTAGTAGCTATCAGCTAATTAGAACTAAATGTACCGGAAAAGTCAATTACCGGTACCTTTCATATAACGTTTTTTTTTAATTTTCAACTTTCTCGGTAACGGCTTAATGGATTTCAATAAAATTTTATATTTGAAAAGATCCAAATTAATTCTGCATACAAATTTTTGAAATACTTTTTTCTTAAATTCTATGTTATTTGAGACGTATGATGGAATACTTCATTTTAACTAAAAACCGTTAAGTATTGTGGTTTTGATACTTTTTATAAGTTCAAACTGTGTTATTTTCAACGTAAATGTTAATTGTTTCTGTTAAAGATGTAATTGGGCACATAAGAGCAAGTACGTGCAACCCATTCGTGCCCATTTTTTTCTGTTCGTAACTCATTCCCTGCCATTTTGTCCAAACACAATAAAGCTAATGTTATGTTTAAGTGGTTTAAGGTTGCGGAAAATTAAATTGTTTTTTTTTTTTATCTGTATATATACATATATATTTCAATTATTGTTGCAAGTTTGTTGCAAAACAAATGCCAGTTTATGGTGGTGCCGCACTAGTGCGCCAAATGCTCTTTTTATCATGCCTACCTCTGCAAAGAAGTTAAAATTCTGTTTTTCAATTCTTTCAATTTTATTAAAAAAATTAAAAAAACTAAATAAATTTTTAATAAAAAGGTGGTATGTATTCGTATCTTGTATCTTACAAGCATTTTAAAGTGAATCTGTTCTATTCTATCTACATACATATAACATCGCATTAACGTACTATATTTATTAATGCTCAATTTTGTTTTGTATTTCCATTCCATTATTCGCAACTGTTATCCGAAAACAAAATCAATGACGCATAGTAAAATAACAATTAAATACACCCATATATGTATAGTAGTATAGTGTATACAAAATAAATGAAATTATTGTGCACATAAAATTAAAAATAGACAGAAATCGAATTTTTGATTTAAATGGCAAAATCGAGGCTACCATGAGGTAAGCATTTATTTTCGGTTTTCCATTATTGGCTTTTTACAGCAAAAAATTTGCGCAAAGCTTTTTTGACTACATTATTGCCTATGTGCATTCAAAGGAGTTTGCAATTTAAACGCATTTGAACTTGACCCAGTTGCAAACTTTATACGTCCCAAAGGATCGGTTTATGTTTGGGGAAGGAACTCAAAATATATTCCTATAGATTATGTTATGTTGAAATATTGTTATTTCCAAATCTCCAAAATGGAACGAGAATAGACAGCTTTTTGCATCACATGCCCCCGATCAAAGTTCGGGTGAATATGTAAATGGAGAAGGATACAAATGTTACCTAGTTACATCACCACTTAAATCCTTCTACCCATTCAGTTGTCGGATGCAAGGATAGCAGTAAGGGCAGATAACCTACATTTTGAACACAAAACAAAATTATGTACATACTACATAGGTACATACTATATAGTATATTGACACACATCCCAAAGCAGTGTTCACTTTTCGCGTTTGCGAGTGGACTTTCTATGTGCATTGTACAGGAATGTCCTCGACAGGATAATGTATGTTATTTGATTATCATCAATGACTTTATAAAGGGGAGTATGAAAGTTAGAAAAAAAGAGATATGTTTCGATTAATGCTTTGAATAATATGCGGTCATCAGTAGTTTCCATTTGGACGAAGTTTTTGCAAGTGGGTTAAATTATATGTAGAGTTTATATTTTTTTTGTAACTTTGTATCTGTAATGCACATTGCCTTTAAGAATACAACTGAGTACTCGGCTTATGTTGATTGACGTGAAATTTTTTTTTTTTTAAATTTACACTTCACGGCCAACGTTTAGCTTGCCCTGAGAGTTTGAAAATTGAAAAAATTGTTATCCAACCTGAGTAACTCACAATGTCTGCAAACGCTTTATCAACTGAGTTAAGTAAGTTTTAAGTTTTGAAAAAGGTTTTTATTAGGAAGATTTTTTTTTTTAGAAAGCTTTCAGTGTACAAAATATTCTTTTTTATTATTTATTTTACTGTCTATATTAATAGACAGTATAGGCCAGTACCTTAAGTATAAGTACTACCTATAAAGCACTAAGTTGCCTATCAAGTTGTTTATGCTACGTAATTGGTCACTTTTGACAGGCGCTCTCCATCGAGGGGACCTGCAGATTTTTACTTGCGATTATAGGGACTATAAGGCAAGTTTAGGATTCGTGAATATAAAAATAATTGAGAAAACAATCAAACATGACATAACGATCATATAGCAGTCTAAAAAATTAAGTTGTAAAAACTGTCTGTCTGTCTGCTGCAGCCTAAAAGGCCATGACCGTTAAGCAAAAACTTATTTTTCTCGAAAACGGCTCCAACGATTTTGATGAACATATTTGGAATTTTTTTTAGGCATTAGCTACCATCTTATGTAAACCAAATTAACCGGAAAAGTCTATTAACGGTATCTTTCATATAACGGTTTTTTTAATTTTAGACTTTCTCGGTAACCCTGAAATGGATTTCGATCAAATTTTATATTTGAAAAGACCTAGATAGCCAAATTAATTCTGCATACAAATATTTTGAATACCTAATTTTTTTTTTTTTTTTTTTTTTTTTATGAAAATTCAATATTTTCAAAACTTTTCAGAAAAAATATTTGAAATTTTAAAATCAGGTTTAAATTAATAACTTCTAAAAACTGCACACCAAAATTACAAAAAAAAAGAAATTAAAAAAAACTAAAAACAAAAAACAGGATCAAAACCGGTCCTACAATTTTCGAAATAATTTTTTCTGAAATTCTTTGTTATTTAAGACGTTTGATGGCATACTTCATAAAAATCGTTAAGTATTGTGGTGTTAATACTTTTTATAAGTTCAAACTGTGTTATTCTTAACGTAAATGTTAATTGTTTCTGTCTTTTTAATGTAATTAGACAGATAAGGGCAAGTACGTGCGCCCCAGTCGTGCGCTTATTTTTGTATGTAATTAGTCCACACTTAAGAGATATTGGCTATCCTAATAATGTTGATTTCACACAGCAAGGGCGTTAGGAAAATAGAGAAGGATACACATTTTTTTTGTACTTACTTCATAGCGAGAAGGAAATACAGGGCGCCTATTCCTTAATACGAGTCGAGTGAGATGTCACCCGAGAGCTCACAGTTGAGTCGAGTAAGAATCGGTATTCCACAACTCTAGTGAGAGCCAAAAACATGACATGACTCCGAAAATGTTGAAGACACCCTTTGAATTGTAGGTAACTTCACTAAATGTTGACTTGACGTTTCACAAATTTTTTTTTTGATTTGAGAACTAATCGTTAAATGTAATTTGATGTAAATTAATCAGTTTAAATCGTAAAAATGCAAAAAAAAATTAATATGGTAAGTACAGAGATGTTTTATAAAACAATTTTTGTATATTTGCTGCGAGTAATGGAGCACAAATTTAAAACCAACCACAAATCATCGTCTAGCCCAAATACTTACCACCAAAAATATTTAAATTTTGTTTCAAACACTTCATCATTCATAAAAATTAGAAAATTACAACTTAATCTTGTTTTTTTATTTTTACCTACATTTTTGCATCTATCACTGCTGCTCTCGAACACTTTAAATATGAATGATTTCTCACAGAAAAAGCGTCACTTTCGATTTCAGGAATAGGTATGTTTCATTCGAGTGTCATTTGACGTTCGACATTCGAGTTGGGGAATACCGATAATTAGTGAGTCGTGTTCGAAGATACCAATTTGTCGATCTCACATGAAAACTTACTCGACTCGTATTCAGGAATGGGGCCCCAGATTCCGGCAAGGTATTCCACATTCGCGTTGTACGGCTGAAAAAAGAATCCCTGTATTTGATAGTATACGTCCAAAGTTAGGCTCAAGGAAAAACTAATGAGCATTCCTTGCATTGCGAGTATTAGGATTGAATGGTTTCGAGGGAGGAATGCAGCTGGCTATTGCGGTAGAGCATGAAAAGCATCAGTACGTCTGTGCTCAATAGATGTACATTCGCGTTGTACGGCTGAAAAAAGAATCCCTGTATTTGATAGTATACGTCCAAAGTTAGGCTCAAGGAAAAACTAATGAGCATTCCTTGCATTGCGAGTATTAGGATTGAATGGTTTCGAGGGAGGAATGCAGCTGGCTATTGCGGTAGAGCATGAAAAGCATCAGTACGTCTGTGCTCAAAAGATGTATATGTTTCTCATATTGTTTGGTCACCTGTAATTTTCAAAGCTCTTATGAATTCGCAAGTCGGTTATGGAGCCACCAGCCCAAATATTGGAATTATATTCAAGTTTTGGCCGAATATATGCTTTATATATTGTAGCCAGATCATAAAGGGTAAAAAACTTCTTGCATCTTCAAGGGAGACTTAAACAATTCGCAGTATTTTTGGCGACGTCAAATATGTGGTCATTCCACAGGAGGTGGTTTGTTATGCATATACCGGGAACTGAGAGGTTTTCGGTTTCTTTAATGCATGTGTAACTCATGAATAGAGGCATTGGGGGTTGAGTACATTGTACATTGAGTTTTTGAAGCTTTGGACAATGCTGTTAAGATCAGAATTTAATGAACTTATTATAGAAGGCTGCCATTGTGTTAATCAATGTCATCAATGAATGAGAGTCTCAGTCGGGAAACGAATATGAAAAGCTGATTCTGCTCGTCAGAAAAAAAAATAGTTGAATCAGTTATTTCAGATAATAGGTTGTTAATAAAAATAGAAAAAAAAATCGGAGACAAAGCAGAACCCTGCGGAAGACGGCACACCAGCATTTATTTTCTAAATATTAGACTAGAATCACAACTTTTATTGATGGTTTCGAAATGTAATTACTAATCCAACGAATTAGATACTACTCGATCCTCTCCAAATGCACGCATCTTTGATTAAAGCGCTTGATGCCAAACTCTATTAAATGCCTTAGAAATATCAAGCGTAATAATCTTAATCTATACTTTTATATATATAGAAAATTCATATTATAAAAAAGAAAGGTTTCATTGTTTGTTTGTTTGTTTGTTTGCATTAAATAGGCTCCGAAAGTACTGAACCGATTTGAAAAATTCGTTCACTGTTGGGAAGATACACCATCCCCGGGCTATATTATATTTAAAAGGGATCCTTACTTTACAAATAAAATGGGCCACAGATAGGCGTGCCCGAACGATCATATCGGTAATAGCAAATCAAAGGTATAGGTACTTAGGTTATAGTATTTATCTCAAATCCCATAGAAATTATTTCGATAACTCTTTAAGTATTTGTCAAATTGTTAGCGTAAAATTTATTGTTTATTTTCTTTCTTAATGCGTTGGAAAGTTTTAAAAGTGCGACATTTCAAAGTTCGTAGATTTTTAGATATCCAATGAATATCACCGGGGTCTTTCAATAATTGATATTTTTTGTCTAAATATTCAGCCTTGTCCTTATCTGTTTTAGCGTATTTTCCATCTATCATTAGTTGAATTGCGTGCTTTTGTTTTTTTTTCGAGTAGAAGTTATTTAATTTCTATTCAGACATTTGACTCACTGGAAAAAGATGTTCTTCTTTCCTCAGTCTTTGTTCTTTGTAAAGTTTTTTTTATCTAATCTATTCACCTTTAAAGGCAACAAAGGCGGACGTTTTGACCAGGTCAGTAAGCCAGTGTTTTTGCAGTCGAGAAAAAGTTAAATAAAGATTGCATGCACTTACATCTTGATCCTAAAATGGCGTGTGTCGAATTAAAATCACTGTCTTGAGTAAGCATAAGTTCGAGAGCTTTCAAAGTATTAATGAAATCTGTTTTCCTTATCTCGTATTTCAGACGACAATATATTGTAAAACATTGAATTGTGTGTTGTGTCAAGCTCGATTGTTGTCCTAAAAAATCCTCAATCTTTTAGCTCAATCTGTAAATAGGGAGGATCCAGTTACTTCTTCATCGCATGTTGAAGAATATGCATTTATATTCTTTTTTAAAGTGAGTTTCAGAAATAACGCATGGGTAGACTTTTTCGTAATATGTAAAAGATGTATGTATTTATAGTTCGTCGATTTAAAAAAAAAAGACGACGGCATTCCAATAAACTTAAACAACTGATACATTTCTATAACATAGCTAAAAGAATGAAAATGAAAACCTTACAAATATCTTCGATGTTTTAATTTTTTTAAAGAAGGGCAAGAAAACATGAGAAAAAGTACAGTAAGACGTTTGTCCAAAATCACTTGATTTCCCTAATTTTTCTACAGAAAATATCCTAAAAAATCGTGTTTGTCACAAAAGGTCAAGTTGTTTATTTCGTAAAAGTAAAACTGTATGTATTCCGAAATGACATCAAATCCGCCTTCGTTTACGAGCAGACAGATATTTTCAGTTGACCTTCAACTCTTATATTTTAAATATAACCCCCAACGTTAAAAAGAACCGTCGTCGGTCTCCAAACTCTGACCAAATGCGAACACACACAGACATTTTGTTGTCTTTGTTATTGTTTTCTCTATAAAACAAGGATAAAACGAAAAATCCAGCTTCAAAAAATCGTCGACCATTAAGGATGGCGTCAACTTCGATATACAGCCAACTCATTTTATTACGTTTTATTTTATATATCTTTCAATATATTGAATGAAAGTTACTTAGATCCTGAGAATATGTAGAGGGGATATGGACCTGCAAAGCACATGGATGCTCATAAAATATAACTGCGTCTCGCTATGAGTCCATAGACGCCAAACACAAATATCGATTCATCATCTTTTCAACGATAAATGAGCATCACTCATACCACCTAGTTTCTCTCTTTTACTTTGCTGCTGCTTCTGTAAGTTGCAACCATTGAATGCATTCTAGTTGACAATAGAGAAAATGAATCTGTTCACGATTTTCATTGCCAGGGCATCCATGCCACTAAAATGCCAAATAAAGTATTCCCTCACCTACTTGAAAAGTTTCTGATGCTCGGTGCTTGGCGATGATGGGTGACATGCGCCCAAGGGGCCTTTTCTCCATTCAGCGAGGAAATAAACTTACGTCGGTGATATATAAGGCTAGATACATTTATAAGAAACCTATTAAGAGTTTGACTGTACACAATGTAAACAAAGAATTGCCAACGGAATGAGGCAGATTGTGGTTGCAGGAACAACCCAGACCATAGCAAGGTCTGTCATCCTATTTCAAGGTTGTCAAACTGGAAAAAGTTCATGCAATCAAGTCCCTGCAATAATGTTCTCTCAGTCGCTCTCACTTACTTTTTTTTGTCTCCATTTCTTTTGTCCTTAATATCCTCAATATTTACAAACAAGCTTTGAAAATGAACATGCAAGACAGCCCACAAGACCCAACGAAAGCCCGAAATCATGTGGTACACTGCGCTGGCTGAAATGAGCTTTTTCCTTTATCAGCTTTACTGGCTGTGTTTACCTCAAAGACTCTGTTTATCCTTGTAGGTTTAGTTCATTTTTGGACTCTTCGTCCTAGAAGGATTTTAAATTTTCAGTCTTTTGGTCGCGTAGTGTTTACAGTTGCGTTTTCGCAAGATTAACTTTGTAACCTGTCAGATTTTTGAGTACCTGTAAAAAAAAAATAATAAACAAAAAGCACAGGAAGACAAATATTAATATCGTATGGGATTTGCGTGCTAAAAAAGTGTTACACAATCAAACCAGTGTTATTGTTTTGATGTTCATTTTGTGCATCAAATAAAAAATTTTTATTGAAAAAAAAAAAATAAATGTATTAAAGTATAAATCATTGTCGGGAAACTTATTTTAAAAATCTTCAAAAAAAAAAAAACAATCATAATCATGTGGATAGATAAAGTGAGTGGATAGATAGATTAGGCTTTATAGATGCTTGATAACTTCATCAAAGAAACTATCATATTCATCGTAACACGCATCATTAATGGAGAGTTGCAAATGCTTGGTAAAAACTAAATACCTTTTTTTTGCGTTAGTTTTATTTTTAAATATTCTGTGCTTTTTTTTGTTTTAACATGGCCAATGTCTGTTTGCTTGCCTTACATGTGAGCATTAGATTGCTCGAAAAAAGAAACGAGGATAAGGATTATGACGAGAAAAACACTCAGACCTGGGCATAATTATATGTGTTTGTGACATCTTAAAAAGAGTTAATATGTACATTTATATGTATTGGTTAAGAGCATCTCTAAAATATTGCGACGTTCCTAAAAATAGTTATTGAAGTGTATGCTAAATGGTTAAAGTCTTAAAAAAAAAGAAAGCTCAAAGTCTTGAGGCTAAGTCTTTAAGCAATTAATTTTTGTGAATATTACTCTTATTAGCTTTAAAACAACCTCCATATAAAATTTTAACTAATCAAACTGCTTTCCAACTGGTAAACATTGTTTTTTTCGTTTCAATGGAAGAAATTATTCCTTCATTTCACAGGTGCGCCGTTGTATGTTGAGTCCAATATAGAAATAAAAAAAATCTATTTTTGTAAGCTTAAAATTTATTTAATATTAAACATTTAGAAGGTAACATAGATACTTTTCAAAAAAAAAGAGTTGGTTTTCTGTAAGGTCGGTTTACGGACGATAATTTTACGTGATAACGTCATAAGAAAACATTGATGTTAACTCACATCCACAAACCATCTCTTTAAATCCACACACACACCCAAATATCTACTTTCTACTTTAACAAAACTCCGCCTATTTTGTATTTCTTTTTCTCTTCTTGTATTTGTTGCATTTGAGTGGAATTATTTTGGGAATTTGCGCCTGTTATTTTTCATGTTCGCCTGGTGATTGCGATCGATTTTGGTTGAAAGAACCACATTATCGTGGTTAGCATGAGTCATGAGCCTTATCAGCATGAGTCATGTTATTTCGTACGTGTAGCCTGTCATCGATTTATAAGACGTTATGACGTCAAAAAAAAAATCAGTATGAGGAGCTGAACCGTACTGTTACATAAACTACAAGGTTGAGTTTTAATTATATTGTAAAATGTAGAGTAAGAGAAGTGTTCTATACCGAAAAAGATGATCAAAAATATGTATCGTGCAGTATTATTGAAGGCGACAAATTTGCAGAAGTCGTCGCAACCGTATGTTAATATCGTAACTACTACAGTTTTGGCTAGCATCATACGAGTAGTCAAGGACTTCATCAGCATACATTTGATTAGAACAACCCGAGATCTTTAATGGAAGTTCGTTGATATACAGCGAGAAAAGATGGGAACTCTAAATTGAGCCCTGAGAAACTCATCTAACTGTGGGAAGAAAGGTCGATATTTTATTCTTTTACAGAGACCGCTTGCTCTCTATCTCGCAAAAACGTTTTATTGTTTTTTTTTTTTAATGTTGGCATGAAATTTTATAAGATAAAATATTATAATCCACCGTGTCAAGCAACTATCTGCTTTTTACATACACAGCTTAAGGGTACTTTTGCGTTCAACATTGGGTTTGTTTGATTTTTTTTTATTAATCAAACCGGTTACGTATATTTCTTTTCCCACGAACCACTCGAAAGATTATAACAAACAAAAATTAATGTTCCAATATTGGGTTTTATTTGAGTAAAACTAAAATTTAAGAGAATATTTTTTTAATTTCGATATTTTGAAAATGGCTTGGTAATTTTGTACTAGCGGATATACGTTGGTACTATAAGGCAATCCGTTCAGATTAAGATTTGAGATTTATTTAGTGAGGAATTCAGCCTGTCTGTGTACGGTTTAATTTGAAACTGTGTCTTCAAATTTATTTATTTTAACATTCTACAGAGAACCAATTAAATTTTGAGCTCCAATATTAACCGTTAAGTAAAAACTTATTTTTCTCGTAAACATCTGCAGGATATTGCAATTTGTATGAAAAAGTATAACTCCAAAATTAAAAAGTACAATATTATGTACATATTTAACAAATTACAAAGCATAACTTTGTAAGCCGTCTGCCGGATAAATTAGAAAAAAATTATTCAATCTAAAAAGAAATGTATTTACATAAATAATATACATGATTAAAAAAGATAGTTAAAAAAAATAATTAAAAACAATTTTTAACGAATTTGAAAAAAAACGACTTTTCTCTTCAAAATGCTTTGTAGTTCCAAACGTGAAAGACATAAAAAAAATATTTTTTTTTCAAAATCCTAAACACGTTTAAAAAGAAGAGGTTTATACAATACAATACAATACAACAATGACCTACTATTAAAAAAACATTGAAAAAATATATATAGCCATTTTAACAACATTGATAACAAAAAGTTTTATTTTTCAAATATATAATAAAAAAACCGTTACAAAAAAGTGATCAAAGTTTATTTTTAGCACTCATTAGGCATAGAAAAAAGAAAAAAGAATTGCGACCCGTACCGAGCATGTCTTGCAACCCTGATATTTTATTTTGTGTATGTGAATACACAAGCGAAAAAGATTTTAATAGTTTTTTTTTAATATTTTTTAAATATTTTATCAGATGGTATCTTTCATATAACGGTGTTTTGAATTTTCGACTTTCTCAGAAACGGCTCATTGGATTTTTACACAATTTTATTTATGAAAAATCGGAAAAAATAAATGAAATTTAAAAAAAATCTTCTCTTTTTTATACATGTACATATTTCTTAAATTAGGAATAGTCAGAATAAAAGGTTTCCTGTTAATACCAAACAAAAACCAGCATTTCAACGACATAAAATGTTAATAAAGTTCCTTTGTGTAAAATATATTGTTTGTATGAGTAGTGTTTGACCCGCCAAATAAAACGACAAAAAACTCAATCAGTTTTGTTTGGCATCAAAACCACTTGCACACGATTATCTTCCCTAAGGAACGTCAAGGTTATTAATCAACTCTAGAACTGAATAGCGCAACTAATTACTGATTCTTCCTACTATCTTTGCTTTTTAGTATGCCTTTGACATTCGTGCGCTACTTTGTATCCGAGCTATGCAATTGGAAAGACTTTTTCGCAAGGACATCACCTACAAAATCGATTATTGTTCTGATAAAATAAAGTTGAAAGTTCAATTCAACAGACACTTGAACTGTGTATTCCTTCAGTCTGACATTTAGTGAGAATAAACACGCAACCCAGACATAGATATATGCTTGTTGAAACAAACCACAAGCGTTTCTTAATTTCAGGACTGAGGAATTCATAGTCTGTTTATAATATCTTCTCGGAATGATACTGCCTCCTAAATCCCTCCCACTTGATACGTCTGCATTTGGTTGTCTGAAAACGTATGCGAAAAATATTCAATTGGCTTTTCTTTAATCCAGTATCCATTGCTCTGAAAAGCTTTAAGAATTTTTGCTATCTGCGAATTATTTTGGGTGAACAGAGTTTATTCTGGTTCGTTATTTATTCTCCTCTTTTAGGGATAATGTTGGGGTAAAGTAGGTAAACTTCTTTCTTCAAAGCAAAAGAGTGAAGTGTTCATTTTCAAGTACAAAGTTATCCTATGAAGTTGGGTATTTGTGTCCTTATCTCTCTGAATATTTATTTTAATATAACAAAGGCAGCCCTTTTTCAAGAAGAGAATTTAACTCTTGAAACTTATGATTGGAATTGATGAAGACACAAAAACGTCAAGATTTTGTCACTTATAAAGACGGAGACACAACGAATACTTTCAAAAGTAAATTGTTTTCATTTAAACAAGAAGTGATCGCTGTGATACATACAGCGACTGTTATTACTTTGTGCTGGAATTTAATTTAGGAACAAAAGATGTGTTTTTAATTAAATATGAAGGAAATTACTTCAGTATATTATTGCTAATGTGTTGCTGTAATCTAACAACTTTATTTAATGATGCTAGAATTGAATGTTTTAATTTTAGCTTAAATTAATTTTCACTTTAATGATTTGTTATTAAATTTAAGTGCATTCTATAAATATATGAAACAATCTGGAAAAAAGTTTAGTTTTAAAAAAATAAGACACGTGTGCAAATTAGAAGAATACTTTGAGCAATTAAAAGAAAACATTTTTCTTAAATATCAAAGTAAAGAATTAAATAGCATTTATATATTATTTATCAGCAAATATATTTTTTTCAAAGTTGAAGTTATCGTTTCTAGCAAATAAGAATGCGAAAATATTCATTAATCGGATACCTTTTTACAATTTAATTGACAATTTTAATTACAGTCCAATTTAATTTGAAAACAAATGTATATTATGTATTCTGTATTAACTAAATATAGCATTCGCACATTTAATTAACACAATAGCAAATAAGTTTAATCGAAAAACAAATATATTTAACATATACGCAAGTGAAACCAATAGTACATTTTTTTCAAAAAATTCTTTTAAAATACTCGTTACTTGTTTTAAAAATTCCACAATACAAAATAGTGGAAGAAGTAATAGTTATATATGTTACCGGCAAAACTGTTTTTTTCAGGTAAAACTAGTTTAGAGCCTATACCTATGGGCGTTCGGTTGAACTAGTTTAGCCTAGGCATTCCTTCTAATACACTAAGGCTAGACTAGTTTCGCCATACTCGCACCTACTTCAAATCCTTTATTGACAGCAAAAAGGGGTTTGCAGGGACAAAACCATCTAAAGACTATTCTGGCCAGTCAATATCGCCATTTTGTACAGCACACGTCCAAAGATATTTAGTTTGCAAAAACTCACGTACCGTTTTGTTCAAACCAGTAACCATCCTGACTTTTTTTTACACATTGGTGGACAGACATAATGAGCCAAAATCCATCGGTATGGATTTCCATTAACCATTTCGCTTTATCTGAACAAAAAAAATGGTTCGATAATGGTTTTTGCGAAAAAGTTCAACGATCTCGTGTAAACTCTCTGTTTTGCTTCCAAAAATCAGGTTCAGTATCAACCATTGTAATTGATTATTAGAACTCAATTTATTTTGCATACAAAGTTTTGTCGGCGTCGGAATAAGAAGTTAAAAAGCAACTTTTAAAAGTGTTTATTAATTCATTAGGAAAACTGTGATCCCAATTATTTGATGTTCTATCAATAAAAATAGCGAAAAGATTAGTTTAAAAATCTTCATTTAGTGCTTTCTATTCATTTTTGTACGAATAGTATGGCGTCCATTTCACGCAATCATTATCAAGGATTGGCATACAAATACATACGATTTTAACAGCATATGGATCCCAAAATTCACGAAAAAATCTTTTGATCAAACCAAAAGCACTTCGTTTGCTTTTCTATGATCTAATTATAGTGATCAATGATAGATGGTTTTGGGTCTTATAATATCCCAAATGGGCAATTTACACTGATGTGACGAATTCAACCGAAAGTCTTAAAAAAATAAATTACACTTCTTGTCAATATTTAAAAAAACAAACGGGTAATTTCGATTTATTAAATGTTAAGAACCATTCTTATAGATCGGCGTTAGAAATAAATAATTCCAGAGAACAGGAAATTTGGAACATTTAAGTGATTTGTTGGAACTAAAAGTAAAGAAAATATAGGTTAAATACGCATTTCTTTAACATAAATGATGGCAAGGGATCCGGGTCAGGACTATTACATTCGTCAAGCCTACAGACTTGAAAAATTAAAAAGAATGTGCAATTAAGAAGGCTTTATTGTTGAGCATCAGAAGAAATAGAAGAAGTGATAATCGTCTTCAAATTTAGAAATTAAGGTTATTTTGACATTTATGAATTTTTTTTTTTAATTTTGATTTTAAATGAATGTATTTTTGTGCTTAAGTTTGTATTCTTGATGTTAAAAAAATCGTTTTATTTAAAAACCGTTCCTAAGATTTTGAAAAAAAATTCACACTTTTTAACATCTCTTAAAGAAATAAAATGGTGTTTAAATTATTTCACTCAATACAATTTAACGTACTTTATTCGAACAATCAAGACACAAAAATCGAATAAAGGCTAACTTTAATTTTCTTAATTTTTATTCTATAATGTGACCGACACATATGATCAGGTACTTGCCATCCAGTCGTACAATTTATTTTTGATAACCATCATATACTAAAGTATTTACAAATTTTGTTCGAGTTCATTTAAAGCTTTCTTTCAGTTTATGAAATTCGGCATATCAATAAATGAAAAAGTTGATAAAGTCAATTTGCAGTTTCTGATAAGTGCTCAATTTTTGATAAATTAATTAATTATTGTTTAAGCTTATAAATTTGTGCAGTGGGGAAGTTTCATAAAACTGCACAATTTTCCCTATAAATTTACTTAAAAACTTTTTCAATTTTAATTTATTTATTTTTTTTTTTTAATACTCACAAGTTTGTGCGAACTTGTCGCATATTTTGCTGACTTTAAATTCTTTTCATACTTTTTTTCTTCTCCGCATTTATAAATGTCAAAAAATGTATCGAAGTAGTCAAGAAAAAGAGATTTATACAATTATATTATTTGTATTTTAATTTTTCACGAAAACTAGGGAACATAAAAACATCTGGTGTCCAGTGTTATTTAATACTGCATTTCACAACGTTGAAAAAAAAATTTCAATATATTTTCAACTTTTAATTATTTAAAAAACTATTAATTGAAATAAATTGATTTGAATTGAATTGAATTGATTTTGCTTTTGTTTCCATGTTAAGTTTTTTTTTTTTTTTTAGAAAATTGCCACTCATGCCTAAACGGTGGAAGAGAAGACCCCTTAGAAAACATACTTGTATTTAGTCTTTTAAACAAGAATCCGTTATTATTTTGCAGCGTCAAAGTTACGTAGACGTGTCTGCTTTTTCCTTTGGGATTATAAAAGAATTCAGAGATAAACAATTAGTATCAGACTAATTAATCTATTTAAAATATAAGGTAAAGTACATGATATATGTAGATACTGGTATTTTAAACTAATTTTTCTTTCAGCCCTTATCTATAGACCAAATTTATGTCACACAGTCATACTTTTTTTTTATTATATAAACATAAAGACAAAAGGTCTTCAAAAGTAGTCCTTCTCTTGGCAAACAACTCTATTTTATATCAAACAGAAGCCAGAACATATATTTGACTTTGAAGATAAACATGAAAAATAAAACATGTCAAGTTTAAAAATTCAAAAACACTCTTGATGTTTTCCCATCCGCTTCCCTTCTCTAATTACCAAGAATAATTAAACCTATCTAAATAAATGTGAACGAAGCTCACGGTCCTCTAGTTATAAAAACACACTTACGACAATGTTGAGACACAATTTTGAGTTAAAAAAGGTGTCTTTGTTGCTTTTAATGTCAGAATGAAGTGACACTTTCAAGCTTACATAACTTATGATGATAAAAAGAAAGTATATGCAGCAAATGTGTTCAGACGTAAATGCAATGCATGTTTTTGCGAAAAATTTCTTTTTGTTACGTACTAGCAAAATTGTTTAAAACACTCAGATTATCTTGAAAAGTGTTGGGTTTAGAGTTATGGAATTAGGTATACACTGTGCAACGTAGCCTTCTAGGAGTGAGAATTGATGTGATATCATCATTGTATACAGCGAAAGAGTTACCATTTTATTTCTTTAAAAAAAATAACTAATCTTAATAAACAACCTATTTTGGAAAATATGGGTATACAAAAGAATCTTGAAAAATATTTTTTTAAAACACAATCATGGAAATATTCTCCTGCGAACTTACTCAGTCTTTAAACGTCCTTTAAACAAATTTTAGTTTAAATGGTTAATATTATATATATTATAATATATTAAATATATATATTATAATATAATCTTAGGAGAGTCGTAGAAAAAAAATATTTCTCACCAAAACATAGTGATTGACAGAAATTGTAAAAATTGTTCTTCTTTTCAACACATATTAGAACAATTTTGGAAAAAAATGGGCACGACCCGGTCGCACGTTCTTACTCTTATGTGCCTAATGGCACAGTAAGGCTACATCTTATAGAAAAAAAACAAGTAACATTTTTTAGAAGATTATAATGGTCTCAACTTATAAAAACTATCAAAACCACAACACTTAAGTAAAAATGTACGCTCACACGTCTTATGAAATAAATTGCACCACTGGATCGTACGTACTTGCTCATATGTGCGGTCACATCGTCGAACAAAATTTAAAAAATTATAAGCTATAAGGTACATTTAACAATAATTTACTTTTTGAAATGAAATTAATTAAAAAAGGTAGCTTAATTATGTTTGGTGGATCGTATGGTATGTATAATAAGGTTGGAAGGAAGGTAGGTACTAAAATTAAGATACCTATTCTAACCACTGTGAAGCGAGTGGGTATATATATTAAAACTTAACACAGTCGTTGTTTGTATGCAGGTGTACAATTTTGTTTTCTTGATTGAATTTTTTGCATTCAGTAGGTAATCGAGTATTTTTTTTTTATTTTTTTTTGTTTTTGAGTGTTTATGTGTTTGTCATAGGCGTCCTTATTATTTATTTTGTATGCGGTATGCCGTTATGATCATGAAATGCTTTAAAATAAATAACGATAAATAAATAATAATAAAAATAACGAAGTTTGCTTTCATTAGACTAGTGGCTAGGGCTCAACCGAGCAATATAAAAGAAAATGTGGGAGAAAATATTAAACAAATAAAATTTTTATAAAATCAAAAAAAAAAAAAAAAACACTAGATATTCATAACGTTTTTTGGATAAAACGTTGTAAGCCATCTTATTTCTTTTGCTGTTTTCTATTTTATGAATTTTTCATTTCAAAATCGATCGACCAGTTTTTATTTTTTTTTGAGTATGTCAATTTAAAGAAATCTAAAGTTTATACTAGGAGAAAAATTAAAAAAAAATAATCTATAGATTCTATTTAAAAATATTCAAAAAACAAAATAAATTAAAATTAAAAAAAATTTGTTTGTATGTTTAAATAAGTAATATTAATTAAATCGTAAAACATTCATCGAAATCCGTCAATTAGTTAACGAGAAAGTCTGATTTTAAAAAACCGGTCATATGTGAGGTACTTTTTCTAAAAAATCCATTAAAACTAAAAGATAGATTTTGCATAGAAAACATCATTCTGAAAGTTGTATCCAAATCGTAGGAACCGTTTTCGAGAAAAATAAGTTTTTCATTAAAAGTTATATGGCAGGTACCGTTATTTTGGAGCTAGAATGCCAATTCGAAAAAAAAACAGTCGGGTAGAGTACTATAAACCAAGTTTGAATCAAATCGGCCTAACCGTTTAGGCTGTAGGAATCGATACGGAGAGACAGACAGACAGAATTTTCGACTTCCCTATTATCGTAATGTCATGTTTGATTCTTAGATTTTTGATTTTTTTTTACGAAGGCATAACTTGCCTTATAATCCCTATAAATCACAAGTAAAAAGTAAGAAAGCTAGAGCTGTCCGTGGGTTTTAAGTGAGAAAACAGTCATCTAATTCTACATCTACTGCGCCGAAATAAAATCTTTCCTATTTCTCCTAATTTTTCTAACTAGTGTCATCAACATCTAGTTGCATTCTAAAAATCATTGCGCCTTACAGGCACATATCTAAAATATTATTATTAATAAAAATTAAATTTCAAAATGCCCTCTCAGGATAGACATACTGACAGACAGATATATTTTGTCACGAACTTTTGTAGGCTTTTTTATGATTTTAATGTCATGTTTGATTGTTATCTCAATGTTTGTTTATATTTGCTAACCCTGGAATTTTCTTACTTTATTTGCAAGAACAAAGTCTTAAACCGGGCCTAGGTATTAAACTTGTTTTTCAGCAAGGCGATCAACCCTGGCAAACTCAAAGCTTGTAAAAGAATGGCTCTTTTAAATTTCGGAACACAATCCAAACCTTCAAAATGGGCTTGGAAATCCAGCTGAGAAAAAGACTAACATTTCGGGAGATAAGTAATTGCTTAATATTAACTAACTTCGAACTCGAGAAAATTGTGAAGACACAAACTAAAAAAATTATTTTAGTCAGTTTGTAATAACTAGTAACTGAGAATCTGCCCATCATGTAATTTATTTGTTTATTCTTATTTCATCAGCATAAATATGCAGATCAGATCCAGTAAGTCGAATAGTGTACTTCACCAAATAAATTCCACGACTGGATCGCACGTACTTGCTCTTATGTGCGGTCACAGCGTTGAGCAAAATAAGAAGAACTTCAAAGTTTATATTAGATTTTTGTGACTTTTGATTGTTTGAAAAAAAGTACGTAAGAGTTATCAGCGGAAACATTTAAACGCCATTTTATTTCTATAAAAAATGTAAAACCGTGCGATTTTGTTTTCCAAAATCATAGGAACGGTTTTTAAATAAAATGGTTTTTATTTAACAACTTTCGTTAAAAAATAAAAAAAAACGATTCTATGAGAAGTACCGTTATAAAACAAATTTCGAAAAAATCATTCTAACTGAAAGATGTATTGTTATAAAAAATAGCACCCTGAAAGTTTTATCAAAATCGTTATAGCCGTTTTCGAGAAAATCAAACTTTTTGTTAAAGATTGTATGGCAGGTACCGTTATTTTTCGACCTAGAGCAAAATGAAAAACACCCCCAAATATAGAAAGTTTGACGCAAATCGGCCCATCCACTTAGGCCGTAGAGATGGGGACAGACGGACAGATATTACAGAACCACTTCTTTTGACTTCTCTATCATCGTAATGTCATGTTTGATTGTTAGAATTTTTGTTCGCACGAATCCATAACTTGTCCTATAGTACCTACATATAATTCCAAGTAAAAAGCAAACAGCAAAGTCTCTAGATAAATTCCTTGCCGGACGCCTGATATTGAGGATTAGAGCTGTTAGCCCTAAAAAAAACTTGATTTGAAAGACCGTCTTAATAAGACTGAACCCAAGATATAAAAAGTGTTAGGAATTCATATGACAAGACTCTGAGAAACTAGTGATTTTAGAGTCAATTTTGATAGGAAATAAGTGTGAAGATTGAAGAAAATGTATCGCAAGCCGATGTTGTAGACAATTTTTCTGGCGTTGAGACAATTGCTTGTCTAATGGTTCAGTTTAAATCATTCGTGCAGTTGGACACTGCGTTGGTTTTATAGTCAAAGTGGTCGAAAATTAACATGTTTGCTTTTATCATGATCAAATATAGTTTCCTAAGTTGAGGAAGCTCCAATTAACGATTTTCTCATCATTAAAGGGTATTACAAGTAAAATATAGGCTAAAGATAAAGTTTTACATTCTTTTACAAAGATTTCAGAGTGTTAAAGAATAAAATCACTGAAAAGGTGAATATTATATAACACACATTTATAATAATAATTAATCTAAGTCTATTAGGTAAGATATTTTGTCAAACTTTATCCAAATGCTAGACATAAATAAGCAATAACAATTCTTAGCCCAAACAATGCTTAAATAATAAGGAACTATAAACTACCTAATCTAATTTTCTTCAATCATTGTCAACACAACAAGCTCATTTATCTTAATGTATCACATAGAATTAGTCTCGTTTATTTACTCATCATCAAATAAGACAAAAAAATCGCAACTGAAGTTCAAAGTCATTAACAACAATTTTCCCTGACACAATCAGTGTCCAAATCCCATTAGATTCCATTGAGCAAATTATTAAATTTAGTGTAATCAAAAGTCATCCATACAAAACAATGAAGTGACATCCAAATAATCATTCTATCTAAGACAATAATCGTTTTTAAAGCGCCGCACTTTTGTGGGTGTAGGTATATGGGTACAGGGTGATTCATATAAGGTTTTACAAAAAAAACTATATAGCGCGTGTTTTTTGTGTGGAGACAATGAGAAATCGTGTGAGAGGGAGTCTACTTCCTTCATTTCATGACATTATAAGTACCGTTCTTTTTAAGTATTTATTTTTACTTGCGATTATAATTACTAAAATGCAAGTTTTGCATTCGTTCAAAAAAAATTGAGATAACAATCAAACATGACATTACGATTATAGAGAACGATATTTGAGTTACTGGCAAAATTCTGTCCGGAATGTGCGATTCCCGAGAAGATAAAATCATGAAATGTATGAATTCCACCTCGATGCAGATGTTCTGGAAAAGTAAAGCTCGATAGACTCCGGTGAGCTAGGTATCTAGCTCGTATAAGCGAAGAGGAACCAGTTGGGAAAGTTGTTTGCTGTTCTTGGTAAAAGGCAGCATGGCAGACCTTGCTTACGTGGAAAGGATGGCACTGAATAAAACGCCCGAAGCCTTGGGGTGCAAAACTGGACTGCGTCGCCTACCAACCGGGAAGTATGGAAAAACTTGTTGGATGAGTTTCGCCCCGGATCCCGGTTGTTGTGTCGAAGAAAAATTGTAATGGCGTGCAGGTTGCTTCAACCACTACTATTTTACAAACGGTTGATGAGATTGATCTCTTTACTAATTATATTGATGACATTAGTGATTTAAAAATTCTTTTTCTTCGTTAAACGATGATTGTTGAGCTGGTCCCGATGGAATTCCCCCATTTGTATTAAAAAAAGTGTAAGCAATATGTAGTTCGCCCCTCAGGTTTATGTTTGAGCTTTCACTTAAAGCAGGAAAATGTCCAACTACAAAGGACAAAGGCCTTTCTTACTCCTATTTTCAAGAAAGGAGATAAGGCAGACATTGCAAACTATAGGCCCATTTCTAAATTATCTTGCACTCCAAAACTTTTGGAACAAGTTGTCTGTGAGAGTATGATATTTTTTTAGTAAAAATCTGATTTGTGAGCAATAACATGGATTCATGAAGCACAGATCAACTGTTACAGATCTTCTAGCATTCTCCTACAAATGTTCAAATGCATTAGAAAAAGGTTATGAAGTTGACTGCATTTACACTGACTTCTCAAAATCATTTGAGCAACTAAGTCACGAAATAATCTTGTTCAAGTTTAAAGCTTTTGGTTTTCCTCCTTATTTCTTAGCTTGGATCAAATCATACATAGAGAATCCTTAAGTAAAATTTAGAAATTGTCTTTCAGACCTCTTCGTGGCCCACTCTGGCGTACCTCAAGGGAGCCATCTTGGTCCTTTACTATTCATTTTGGTAATAAATGATGTTACTTCATGCATACAATCAAGTGACATTCTTATATTCGCTGATGACATGAAGATATTTAAGACAATAAAGTCCAGCGATGACCGCAGTCTTCTGCAGGCAGATATTGATAGCTTTAATATTTGGTGCAGAAAAAGTGGTATATCCTTTAATCCTGTAAAATGCCAGACGATTACATTTTCTAGAAAACGTATCGTAAGTGCATTCGATTATTATATTTCCCAGCATAAACTCTGTGGCGTCTTTAGTTTTAAGGATTTGGGTGGCCATTTTACCTCCAACTTTTAATTTACTCAACACGTTAATTTTATTGTGAATAAAGCTAGCTCTATGCTAGGATTCATAAAACGCTGGGCAAACGAATTCAGTTATCTATATGTGACTCTTTCCTTGTACAATTGCTACGTACGCCCCCACCTTGAGTATGCTTCACAGGTATGGACTCCTTATTACTTAATTCATAAGAATCGTATTGAAGCAATCCAACACAATTTCATTCGTTTTGCCCTTAAAGGTCTACCTTTGAACGATCCATTCAATCTGCCACCATATGAACAGCGAATCCAGTTCTGCAGATGCAAATCCTTCACCAAAGGCTTGTTAATAACGATTAAATATTTTTTCATCAACTTATTGAGGGCGAAATTGATGCTCCTTATTTATTAGCCTGTATTAGGTTAAATAACCGTGGAGGATCTTATCAGCAGCGTGCATCGGAACTTCTGGATGTTGACTCATAGAACAAACTATGGCATACATAAAGCCCTAAATCGTCTGAGCAGACTTGTTAATCTAAACGCTTCTTCTATAGACTTTAACTTAAGTAAAGTGGAATGAAGTTCTTTATTTCGAACCAGTGCTCCACTGTCGTGATTGTTTTGTTTAATGTTTTCTTGTACATATATAACTGGTATGGATACATTTTAGTTAGATTTTGTATTTTGTACATGTGTTTATTTTATTTATTATTATATTATTTTATTTTATCTTAATTTTACTAACAACTAACACTTGCACTTATGATGAGCCTCTGATTGTAGTAAAAAGCTTGCTCTACCTCAAAGAATCTGAAGTGTAAAAAAAAAATAAAACCTTAAAAATCCCAAAAAGAATCAGTTTACTTAGGATTTTCGAAATTATAATCCCAAGAAAAACATTTTTATGTAAATTTTTTCCAAGATGAGCATATATGACTCGCACTGTCGCACTGTCAAAAAGTTATCAGATCTCATATTGAGCCAAGCTTCTATAACTCTACACGTCCTAACTCTACAAGGTGTAACTTCATAAAATCTACACCTTAAAATAAAGGTACCTATCTGCCATGTTAACGAAAAGCTTTTTGTATAGATAACAGCTCTAAAGATTTTGATGAATATTTTTGGAAGTCTGTTGTAGTTATAATCTATCATTCTATCAAATACAATTTGGCTAGATATGTCTATTACCTTTCATATAGAGCTTATCAGTGACGGCTCATTGGGTTTCTACAAAAATGTGTATAAAAAGACTTAGGTTGCCTAACGAAATCGGAACAAACATATTTGGGATTTCTTTTGCTATTTATAGTTAATTCCTTAAAATCATTTTTAAACTTTTGTAGCAATTTGTGTTGTACTGCATTGGAATGTTGTGTGATGTAGTTTCCTTACGGCGCGGGGCAGCGCGGCACTCCGAAATATAGCTATTTGAACTTCGGATTTAATGAAGCATTGTTGTTCTTGTTTGTAATTATAGTGTTGAGTTTATCAAACCCTTCTTCATATCATAATTACCTTATATATTTAAAAAAATTCAAGACGATCCCTTAGATTGTACATATGGTGCTTATATGTACATATTTTAATATAAAATCAGACAAACTGACAGATAGAATTGCAAGAACAATTTGTTCGCTTTATATAACCTATGATAATGGCATGTCTGATTTCTACTTAAATTTTTTTAAAAGGTCAATTTTTATGTGATTTAAAAATGACAAAAAAAATAAACCTACTAAAAACAAATCGCTCTTATCCTAAAGGAAATGCTGCACCCTGTAAGTGAGTTTTCACCGCTTAGACACGGAATAGTTCAGTGAATAAACCGATGACGGCAGCGTATTATGTAGAATAATTTTTCCATCAACCCACATTAGGGGGAATAAACCCCAACGTAATTGTCGTATTCCTTAGCATAGGCATAATGCGCTTATTGTTTTCACTTTCGCACACAATACCACAACACAAGCCAAAACCAGCGCATTGCACGTAATAACAACAGCAAAGTGAAAAATTGTCGCTCATTTTATAATGCAATCAACCATTAACCGTTGAAGTCTATGAACTTAATTCAATAGATTTAAAAATACAACGACCGATAACTATGGGATACTAGATACAAACCAAATAGATCTTTACCTCGGATGTATTACAATCTTTAGGATAGCGTGGTTATGAACCCACGTTTATATATTTTATTTATTATATGATATGCTAGTGTGTGTTTCCCGCTGATTTTGTTATTGAAAGATGCTAGACTATTTGTAAACAATGCGTTGTGGTTATGGATTCGAGGGAACGATCACTTGCAAGATCACTAGACTAGATGTTAATTTATCATAGACTTTGGGTATGTTCATTTATAAGGTTGGCTTAATGGGCTTTAATTTTCCTTGCAAATTAATGGCAGACAGCGGCAACTATAAATAAGCTGAATGTAAGTTATTCTAATGTAACGATACTTCTAGATGATTTAGTAATATTGTTAAAAGTGGAACACAACATATGTAATTACACCTGTTTTTTTTTTTTTTAACGTGAAACATACTAAATGGATGGGTTTGAGAATATCATATTTAGCGGTAACACGGTTTTGATTATAAAGCTTTTTAACGCCCCGTGGCCATGATTAGTCTGGAACTGGCAAAATAAAAAATGAATTCAAAACATTACTAATACCATAATGATACAAGCATGAATAGCAAGCTATAAATCGGAAATGTAAATTCGATGTGTTTGTCTGCAGTTTATTGACCGTGAATTGAATAAAATTATGTATGTTTATGGACCTAATGTTGATGGCCTAATTAGGAATGAATTGAAAACAAAAACGGTCATTATTTATAAAAAAAAATAAACCTGATATCAAACAATTTGACCCATTTGCCGGCTGTAGATTGTAGCAGTGAGCAAACAGTGTGTATCTGAATGTGGTCGGAATTAGTGTATTTTGAACTTTATAATCAAAGTTAATGTATATACAAATCGTCGTTAGCGTCTAACCAACGCAATTTTTTAGTAACAAGGTTACTGTGAAACAAGGCGTTATAAAAAAAATTGTTCTCTTGTTCAGAATATATTATTCAACATATAAATTAATAGTCCTGGGTAAAAAACCTACCTCAAAATCTCTTGCTCTAAAAAAAATTGAGCTGATTTTGTTCCGTACAATTTTTTACAGATTCATGTTCTTTTTTTGTTTAGCACTTGCGAAGCCTATGCCAAGCCAATTGCAGTTACGTCCCTTCTGTCCAAGTTCATGGAACTTGGACGCGTTGATTAGTTATCAGCTTCAGAAATATCTCTAAAGGAATCACGAGAAGCGCGCTATTGAAGAAATAGAAGGCTGTTACTGCAGGAATGAGTTTCGAAAGGTATACCAAAAGGTACAAAGAAACTCACAAGTCTACCGAATATTGTAGTCACGATCAAAAAATTATAGTATACAAAATCGCAGTCGATTCTGAGAATATTGAAAAACTACTGCAGACTATAAAACAACGATAGAACTAACCCAATCTGGATACTGAAAAGTTAGCTATATCTAACCTTAAGGCCATTTAACCCGACCAATTAACTAACTGCTCTACTCTTTAAAACTGCTGGCAATTACTTGGTTAAAAGCATGGACAAAATCATAAGAATTATAGATAGATTCCGTCTTTGTGGAATGAAGATAGATAAGGCATGCTGGTCCTTAAGATAGCTATGAAGCTAGAAGCGAAGAATAACTCGTACTAACCGCTCCTTATTCGGGTTGTGGAGGCAGTTGTATAAAAAAAATTGGATGTTCTCTTAAACAAGATATATTAGCACCAACGATAAATCGGTTGCCAATCCAATAACCTTAATGCATGATAACTGCTTCTTACGAAAATCTACCGATATTTGCAATGCGTTTGCAAACAATTTTCAAAGGCCTTTTCATAAGTTTTGCATAAGTGGTGATAAAGAATATTTTATTTTCTTTACTGCCTAGTATTGTGATAATATCTCAGTGAAACAGGAAACAATTGTACATACTTATAACATTTGTGCTACGCGTACTCTCTTATTTAACTACTTTGTACCAAATGGTATTCTATCAATCAAATACAAGTTGTATTGGACGGATTAAATTCTGATTCCCACAAAATAAATGCTGATGTGCCCCAGGGCTCCGTTCTTTCTCCGACTCTTTTCCACATTTTTATAAATGATTTTCTGTCTGTAACATCTTATCCACTTAATTGTTTTGCTGACGACTAAACTCAGCTTTTCATATTCGTTTAGTGATTCACGTCCTTCACCTTCGAACATACGATTGCAACGGTACCGTATGTCAAGCTCATTGAACTCCGATTTATACAGCATTGTCAAATGAAGAAGAAGAAACCGAAAAGCTTTCAGTACTCGGTATGTGTGTCAACGACCTCCGTTGGAACGACCATATATTTAAGACCGCCTAAGTTGTGCTAAGTGCTTAGGTTTTCTGTTCTTTGCCCCTTCTGATGTGACTACAATTTACAAAGCGTTTATACGCTTAAAACTTGAGTATAACTCGCACTATCGCTACGATAGAATACAAAAAAAGCGTTAAGATTAATAGGAAATAGAAATGTCTCTGAAACAATTGCCCCTCTAGAACACCGACGCAATGTTTCATGTATTTCCTTATTGTATTGCTTCTTTTATAAAAAAATATTCGCTCGAAGTAACCACCTGCATTCCTCCCGTTCTCCCGTAATACTCGCCTCGCAAGGAATGCTCATCAGTTGAGCCCAATCTCGGACTTACCGTGAAATATAGGGATTCTTTTTTTAGCCAAACAACACGAATTTGGAATAGTTTACCCGGCGAGATTTTTCCTTCCCATTTTGATCTGCAAGCATTCAAAACCAATGTTAATCGGCACCTCTTCTCCCTATATTCCTAATGCCCGCGCAGTGTGCTCTACGTCTACATAAAAGGGAAACAAATAATCCCTTGTGCGCGCTCTTATTATAAAAAAAATCATGTGCACACCAAGCTCCTCTTCTTAGAACAAGAATTATTTGAAAATGCCTGTTTTGCCTATCAAAAAATAAAATATGGTAACAACGGTAATGTTCTGTAAAAATAAATGGTTTCAGATCATGTTATATTTTTCACACAAATGTTAAAACGTTTTGTTGAACTTATGTTATGTGGCATGGATGTCAATATTTTTTTATTTACTATCTTAATAACACATAATACATATCTGATGGAATTTAAAAATTCCTTCTCAATACTGTTAAATGCTCACTCTGGTGTTCCTCTATTCCCTATTTCCCTATTCTATGTTTATTCTTGCAATAAACTATGCTAGAATTCATCATTACGAGAGATTCTGAAACTCGCTGATGTTTCGAACCGGCAAATGATAATGAGAGAGACAATACAAACCGATATATGTAGACAGTTTCGATATTTGGTATTGCAAAAAGTCGGATACCTCTCTTGTAGATCCAACCTTTTCCTCTAAGACAGGTTATCAATGTCGTCTATAAAGTCGGTTAACGGACGATAATTTTACGTGATAACGTCATAAGAAAACATTGATGGCATCAACACCAACATGCAGCCCGTTAACTCACACCATATACAATTCCACTTATCACGTCAAAAAAGAACCTAGTACTAAACTTACTACTAAGTACTAAGTCTAGTACCAAAAATGCAATAGTACTAAATTCTAGTAATAAGTACTAAAAATCTAGTACCAACAATAACAAGTACCAATGGGCACCAGTTTTATATTTAACTAGCGGTTACTACACCCTAGAAAAAAAATGTTTTAATGTAAAATGCAAAAATAATTTTACCAGGACCAACCATTCACAGGAACGATCCCTGGACAAAGCTATATTTACCCTGTATATTTCATTAAAATCCGTTGGGTGGGTTAAGAGTATATACTCGTCATACATACACACATACATACATCTGATGTTCGCCTGGTGCTTAGAATACGTTTGCGATCGATTTTGGTTGAAAAAACTACAGTATCGCGGTTAGCGTAACGCGTTAGTTTTCTTGTCAGCATAAGTCATGTTAATTCGTATGTGTAGCGTGTCATCGATTTATAAGACGTTATCACGTAAAAAACACATTATTAGTTGGTTTAATTTGTAATGGCAACCCTGACAATGAAGGAAATCATATAAAACAACGTATAATACAATTCTTAAAATCGACTTTAAAAAAATGAGATTGAATGCAAAAAATGTAGGTTCTATTCCTATCAAGACTTCATGTCAGTGTTACCTCTGAAAATTTTCAAAAAGTGTCCAAAATGGGTTCTGTCCCAAACGTAAAAGGGTGTCCCATACAAAAATTATAAAATAAATATGTATACATAAAATATAAATATTAATAAATATATGTATATAAATAATAAATGTAAATCTTAAAGAAAAATGCTGCAAAGCTACCTGCTGTTCAACTTCCTTTTTTTCACAGCTTGAAAAACATTTCCATTTTCTGGCTCAACTCAACAAAAAATCTGTCCAAAATCTTACGGACATAAGTCTATTAACAATTATAAGGCATTTCTGTTGAAAAGTTTGTAGTTTTATCTCAATAACTAGACTGAAAACATTCATATCCCCAACCAATGTAGTTCTGCCCTTATCTCCCAAAAATGGTGCGATACGTTTCCAATTGGTTCTGGCACATGTTACCCAAAGGATAGAATAAGAATTAATAACCATTTTCAGTTTTTCGTATTGTTTGCGGCGTGACCAAAAGGGAAGGCGAATCCAAATACAAGGGCAAAAATTGTGTTGACTTCAGAAGTTCAGATACTCTTTCGAACAAATTGTTTGTTTATTTCAAGTAGTGCCCAAATATAGCTAAACATCTAAAAAGTGTCCAAGAACAATGAATTTAAAAAAAAAAAAAAATTCCTGGTGTCCGAGTTTTCTAAAAGTGTAAAATTAACACAAGGTGTCCCGAAGGTAACCCTGCTTCATGTTTAACAAAACATGGTTAATGTTTAGCAACAAAAATGAAATCCATTACCAGACTATCAACAAACTAGTTGCATTACATAACTATCGTATTAAATATCAACATAAAACTATAAATTAATAACAATTATATAATATGCCTCGTTAAACACCAAGTGTGGCATTTTTATGGTCTGGTTTTATTCACACGTAAATGTTTGTTTTTCAGTCGCTAATGGTTTCACTTTTTATTTTCATAACGAAATCTACTTTGACTCAATGTCCGTCCCTATTAATATTAACGCCAGCCCGCGGCTTCCAACTAAATCGAAAAGAAAAAAGTTTTCCTGAGAATAAATAAACAACGCGAGCCGAGGAAAGACCACCCAGTTATTTGGAGACCTAATACGTCAGCAAAAAAGATTGTTGAAGTTATTTTGTTTTGTATGTTAAAATGCAATTATAGTCTTATAACTTTTGTTACCATTGTTAATGGCGTGCACATAGTTATAGGAGTTTTTTTTTATTTCATTAGTTTTATGAAACAAATTATGTTTTTATAACTGCGTGATAAGAAAGCTGTAAGCATTATACTCCTTTTCTATTTAATTAGCGTTTAGTATATTTTAATGATATAACAAAACTTTATTAATATGAGCTTTGCTTTCCAAAAACGCAAAACTGATAACTGTTTTAGGGTTTTAAACAAATGTTTATCTTAGACTTCTTACACGGATACCAGAGAAGACAGCATACACATACATATGTACATGTTTTGAGGATCACACGCGAAAAAAAAATAGTCACGTAACTATTATGATGGAGACTTAATTTAGAAAATGTCTAACTGTCAAACGGTGTTCTCCATTTGGAAATACATATTTTGTAGGCAAGATTTAATGGCCATTATTTCTGTTTCGATAATTTTTTAGAACTAGCTTAGAATGTTTCCTTACATGTTATTTCATTGACGATTGTTTTATATTTCAGGAAAAGACTGAGGACATCTTAGCAAAGGCCTTAAAAATTGCTCTCGAAAAACAGGAAGCATACAGAAAGACTGAATTAGGTAAGTTGATTATTATCTTTGTTTAGATTTTATGAACAGACTTTTTTAAGCCTTGCCATGACTTACAATATATTGCCAGCTTTTGCGAACAAATAGATGCTTTCCAAAGAAAAGGGGAGATTTGCTTGTGCAATATACATATGTAGAAATAATTAAATTGGAAAGCGAATATTTACCAAACCTTGCGATTCGGGTGTATTAGGTCACTGGTTCCCAATTTTTTTCGGCCACGGAACCCTAAATAATCATCCTTTTTTGGGGGACCCCCTACTCATAATAGCATTGTTCACTGGGCTTTTCTTAAGTTCAGAACAGCAGAGAACAGAATAGAACAGCACATAAGTAGTGAGAAATGTCAGAACATTTTATGCCAGTCATGGCCAGAACATTTATAGCCAATTTCATTATATTCCGTTGTGTGCGGACATTTATAATTATATACATAATAATTATATAAATAAAATATAAACACAAATATATATAAAACTTTCCTCACAAATAAAAACGACACTTCTTATAAAATGCATCAGCTGACTTTAAAAGTTTTCACTTATCTGCTCTTTCTCTAAACGAAGCGTAGAAAATGCTCTTCTAAACTGTTCCAAACAGCCTCATTGAACACAAGTTTAAGTTTTATAAAACTTATTCTACAGTACAGTTGCGGTCAAAATAATAGTTCATCTACTAAATATGTTTAAGGTTTCTTATTGTCGTGATTTGATATTTTTTTCGTTCCCATTTTTACCAGTTCAACGTTTTGTGAAAGAGCAATTAAAATTGTACCGTTATGCTTTCATAACAATTTTGTTGACTTTTGTTTTCTGGTAAGTTTTCATTTACACACTTAACTGACTGGTCAGATATTCGGCAAAAAACCGAATTTAACTTAAAGCGGAATTTCTATTAGAGACGAGCATTGAAATGCTTCATAGACATTTGTAAGAAAAGCACCTGCCCACTGGCCGTCCAAGGAAATGAATGAATTTTGGGTGCGGCGCGACGGGACAATCATGTTGTTTACTTGCGATTTATAGGGAGTATAAGGCAAGTTATGCATTCGTAAAAAAAAAATTCTAACAATCAAACATGACATTGCAATAATAGAGAAGACAAAAAAAGTGGGTCCGGAAATTCTGTCCGTCTGTCTGTCTATCTGTCTGTCTGTCTGTCCGTATCGATTCCTACAGCCTAAACGGTTGGGCTGATTTGATTCAAACTTGGTATATAGTATTTTTAGAGTACTCTACCCGACAGTTTTTCGAACTGGCATTCTAGCTCCAAAACTAACGGTACCTGCCAAAAAATTTTCATATATAAAACTACACTAACACGTTTAAAAAAAGTTTCAAAAGTCGAAAATCAAGCCCTTATTTTGAAAATAAAAGGATGTTTTTTTTTTAAAGGTATAGAACATCCGCTAGGGATAACTGTCAAACTAGCTGTCATACTAATGAAGTGTGTTTGACTTTTTTTCCATACCATGGAAAATCACCATGCAAATACTTAGAACGTTTACAAATCGTGGAAATTTATTTACAAAATTTCGCTTTGTTCTCCAAACTTATATAGCACTTCGTCATAATCGTCCGTCTTAGAAGCGCATAATCGTCCATCTTAGAAGCTACGCTACGTAACTTGCGTAGAAAAGAAGCCATCGCAGCTGAAGACGTGAGTATGACGGAGGACCCGAATTTATCGATCCGAACTCCGAAGCCGTTGTCAGCTCGCTCTCTCACTACTTGGAAAAGTTTGAGTAAAGATCTAAAGCCAGCGGTCCACCAATTGCGTCTTGTGTTCGGTAAATGGGCTGAGAATTAACTAGTAGTGGAACCAGATTTTTATCTTCAAATCATGATGATGCTCATTTCTGGATTAGCGAGTATATGAACAAGCCGGATTGTCGTTTTTGGAGTGAGATTCTCATGAGACTCTTAAGGCTCCATTACATCCCCAAATCACTGTTTGGTGCCGTTTAAATGCCGAAGGTATCATCAGGGCCCATTTGTTTTTAAATCCGAAAACGGTGCAAATATTATCGTGAATGGCGAACGCTAGAGGCAAATGATTTCTATTTTTGTATTGCTGATATGATTGCAAATCATTTAGAGGAGATATGATTCCAACAAGACGGTGCAACATGCCGTACAGCGCGTGCAACCATTACTTTGACGACCGAATCATCTTATGTGAATTGGCCACCTCGTTCCTGTGATTCGACACTTTTGGACTACTCTTTGTGGGCTAATAAACCAGCAACGATTGATCATCTAGAAGCCAACATTAGACGCCCTATTGACGAGCTTAGAGAGGGTGTGATCGAAAAGTGGTGCAAAATTGGACCGACGCGACAGGATGACCATAAGTCAGAAATTATTTTTAAACATTAAATGCAATGAAATTTGCTTACAAAGCCAAATTTGGTCATTTAATTATAAAAGATACATAATTTTGGTTCTGCTGGAACCAGGGGGGGGGGGGCATGGTAGTATTATTTGACTTTTGAAAATGTTCTCTTTTTTTCTAGTTACATTATGGACACCCTACTTTAAACTGACATACTCAAAAAAAAATTTAAATATGTTTTCGGAAAGTTTTTCAAAAAAAACATTTTTTTGAAAAACCTGGTCGAACGATTTTGAAATGAAAAATTCATGAAATAGAAAACAGCAAAAGAAATAAGATGGCTTACAATTTTTTTTCCAAAAAAACCTTATGAATAGAGTTTTTTTTATTTCCTAAAAATTTTATTTGTTTAATATTTCCCCAAAATTTTATTTCATATTGCTCGGCTAATCCCTAGCCATTAGTCAAATAAAAGAAGGTGACAACCTACATACATACCTACGTATTTTAAAGCATTTCATCATCATAAATAAGGAATCCTATGATAAACAAACAAAAAACTATTCGATTACTACTGAATGCAAAAAGTTCAATCGAGAAAACAAAAGTTTACACCTGCCTATAAATAAACAAAACCACTGTGTTAACTTTTAATATTGTCTCTATACCCACTCGCTTAAAAGTAGCTGGAATGTGTATCTTAATTTTAGTACCTACCTTCCTTCCAATTCCAACCTTATTATAGGTATCTAATATCCTTAATAAATTCCATTAATACCTACACCATACGTTTATCGATGCATCAAACACAATTAAGCTATTTTAGTTAATCTGATTTCAAAAAGTAAATTATTGTTATTGGGACCTATATAGTTCTCTATACCTAGCATTATTGCCCTATTGCTGATTCCCACGAATCTTTATGCCAGTTGTTAAAATTTTTCCATACCAAAATGAAAATTAAACTGAAAAAAGTCCTTTATATCTTTCTATTAGCAAATTATATTATAAACAGTAAACAACAAGTGGAAAGATAATACACTAAAAAACTGCAAAAGCTAACATTTTTATGTGTTTATCCCTTGGTCGTGAAGCATGTTCGTTCGAGCTTCAAACCACAACGATTCTCAAGAAGTTGCACGTCAAAAAAACATTAAAATTAAATCTTTGTCAAAAAGACGCCTGCACTTAAAAAGGATTAGCACATAGGAGCAAGTACGTGCGACCCAGTCGTGCCTTTTATTTCGGAACCATTTGGGAAATGCTGTATTAGGTAACAACTCAAAGTTCTTTTAAATTTAGGGTAGTCAGTTTAACTAAAAGAATTTATTAATTTATCTTCGGAAAGTTTCAACGGATACAATATACAAATATATTTTTAAGTTTTGTATGTCAATTTGACCATGATTTCATTAAACCTCTTAAACTAACTCATTCATACGTAATCGGTTCCGTGATTCGGCTGAAAAAGAAAATGTCTTCTCTCAATGATCTTATTGTCGCATACAAATTAAGGCCAGTAGATTTCGATACTAAACATGGTAACAAATATTATCTCGCTTATGTACTATTTATTAATATCGTAAAAAGTTCTTCGGGTTTTGGGAGATTTCAAACCTACCAGATCATGACAATATTGAGAATCTGGAGAAAATTTTTAACGCATTATAAAAAAATATACTTTGTGGAACGGTGCGGAATTTAGTCAAATTTACGGATCTTCATTCCACAAGATGTCTTGAAAAGCAAAAAATTCTAATGTAGTTTGTTGCATTTAAAATATGAAGAGTTCATCTCTAAATTCGATGTCAGGTACTGGATGATTGAGGCAATCGACTAAACATAGACAAATGAAAGCAATTGAGATTTAGCAAATGTGCATGCTTCAGTGAGGTATTAATGTGAAGCTGAGGATGTTGTTTTTACCTGAATATTTAATAATGGGTTTTTACCTAAGTGCTGAATCAATTACCACATAAACTTTATTCTTAAATTAGCAAGTAATAAATAAAATTAACAAAATTGTTAATTATAGTGTTTATAGCTTAAAAACAACTTCCTTTACCTAGCCGCATTCAACTATGTTGTCATGCCACTTAGAGCTCAAGTCAATCATCCGATCAACTTAAGGCGACCTACAGTTTTTCCGCTTAAGGGTTATCCCTTCTTCTCTTTTGTTTTCTGTTTATGTTAAAACAGCGCATATTAAATTGAATTGATTGTATTAAACCTTGAGTATCGAAAAAGAAAGGCCATAGCCTACTTGAAAAACAATCGATACTCACTTTCTCATGTTTTGTTTGTGGATGAACTCTGATGCGCTACGACAAAATAATATAACTTAAGTTAATTAATCTAATTCGATAAGCCATGCATATATAATATACAAATAATTGTTTTGTTGCAGAACATAGAATTTTAGAGTAATTATTTTTAATAACCACTTTTAGATTTATAAGATTTAGTAATACCGATGAAGGTACTATAACTAAATACCTATAGTTGTGCGAGATTCTTATTCACTTTCTTTATTCTTACGACAACCAATAAGTTGCCTAGTTAAGTTATTTATATCGCGGATAAATGCCTTAAGGCCCAAAGTTAAACTGATTCGTTCTGCGGGGTCGATGTTAAAGTATGTCCTTCCAAACGCGTTTAAAACTTGATGGCAATTTTAATAAATGTCTTATACGACTGTTTCGTACATACCATGGATTTAAATGATAAGTTTGAGAGCTTTGTTTCATATGATTGTAGCGTTTATATGTATAACCCCAAATAGTCCGGGAGCCAGTTGAAAATTTGGTCAATCATTTCCTCTCAAACAATAATTGGTTGAACACATCAGGGAATAGTATTATAAAACCTCGTCAACGTCAGCTGCGGTTCCGTATTTTTCGAAAAGTTTAAAAAAAAAAAAACAACTGGTCCAACGATTTTTAATATTTTTTTCCTCGATAGACATTTAGTTTTCAATTTGTATTGCATACTTTTTCCGAGAAAACTCTTAAACTAATTAAAAAATTGAAAGAGTTTTGGAAAAAAAATATTGTTTTTTTATTTTAATATATACATATAAAATACATATATATGTATCCATCTGCAGCCACTAAGTAATTATCTAGCATAAGAACAAGTTCGTGCGACCCAGTCGTGGATTTTATTTAAATTTTATTAGATATGACCGCTCATAGCGCACATATGAGCAAGTACGTACGATCCAGTTGTGCAATTTATTTCTTCTACAATCTGAAAAAGGCGCTTAAGTAATACTTTCTCGAAGATCTTGAAAATTATTTGATACTATCGATATGGTCCTGTAAGACTTCTTATTAAGAATTTTTCCCGCCTTTGGAAATGTTACCTTTATTTCATTACCTTTCATTCATGTTAAACGTATGAACATCTAAACGCAGAATTAATTTCCCCCATAAATTTTATGCGGGCATTTGTCAATTCGATCCACTCATAACAATAAGAACCTTTTTTGCTTTCTTGTTTCATGTAAAAAATCTGAAACTGTGATTATTTGAAGTTGGAAACGAGGATCCATCATACAGAAGTGTCTAGGCTTTAATCGTTTTGGCCTAAACTTCATCGTTTGTTTGAATCATTAAAGATTTTAACTTGGACGTTTTGGATTTACCGGACAAGTGATTCAAAATAAAATTGTGTTGAGGAGGCGGAATTGCGGCTATATCTTGCGTGTTTCTCTTGTTCGACAAGAAGTTCTTCATTTCCCAATGAGACATGCGAGTGATGTTTTTATCGCACTAATATTATTTTAAGGTTTAAGGTTTCAGCAAAAAAAAAATAATAATTTGCTTTAACCAGTTTTGTCGCGAACAAAAGAAGTATGGAAATGAATGAGTTCTGCGGAAAAAAAATTTGTTATTATAAAACCTATGCGTAAACTCAGTCTGAGAATTTACCATTTAAAAAACGTATTACACTTACAGACATAACATAGGTATAGTCGTCAAAAGGATACCAAGACCCTATTAAATAAAAATCATGCCTTTCAAATACGATACACTCCCCATATTTAGATTAATTTCACAACATCCCGCCAAACAATTCAAGCCCTTTTTCGATATCATGAAACAATGTTTCATTGTCACTTACTGCGTCCACATAATCTTATCAACTCGACGCGTGTTGTGCGTTTTAGTAGAAACAATGGATATTCTTGTTATCGTGCTATTTAATTCGTTCCACTTTATTTTTATTGTTATAATGAAACTTCGAAACGAAACAAGTATCTTAAATTATTTTTTTCTTGTACTGCTTTAACGTGTATTATAAATAAATAAATGTCAAAAGAATGTTGTTTTTTGGATTATCTGTGTTAAGCGGAATGTTCTTGAAAAACATATGTAGGTACATTACATATGTAAAGTGTTGAGTAAATGTTTTTTCTGATTTTCCTTTTTAATATTATAACCGAATCAATATCAAAATTGAATGTTTTTTTGTGAACAAAAAGTTCAGATAATAAATTGTCAAAAAATGTCGAACCATCTGTGTTGATTCAATTTTTTGATAGCTTAATTAGTACGACGTTCTTAAAACGATATTGCTTTATGAATTGTTAGTATATTATCTATTCATGCCCTTTTCGAAACCCATTTATGTACATATACATATATATGAACCTCAAAATTAAAAATACTAACAATCTCAATGTCTTGAAGATAAGAAGCTTTTTATGAAAATATATTTTGTATACAAAATTCTTTAAGGTTAAATAAACACAACATTTTTAAAACAAACAAAATAAATATGAAAGATATTGATAAAGAATAATGTTGACGCAATTTTGGATTTTGTGACCATGAATATAGTGTTCCAGTTATTGTTCCTTTTTTTTTGCTATAGAATCTTACCAGAGCTCAATATAAATTCTACTTTTGCGTAGCTTTGTTGAAAATCAATTGTAAAAAAATAAATTTTATGACTGGGTTTGTAGAAGTCAGTCATTCTAAAACAAACAAAAAATGGGTCGCATGTCTGGTTCATAAGTGCGAAATCATTTGGAAGCCAAGTTCTTTAACAGAAACATGCATGTAATAGGTATTTACGTATACAAAATAACCCGATATGAGCCTATTAAATGTGTCAAAAAAAAGTCTCTACTGTAAATAAAGTATGCCAGAACACGTTTAAATAACAATAAATTTACGATGAAAATATTTCGAAAATTGTTGCATCAATTTTGATAAAATTGTATCGTATATATGTCTTTTGAATTTTTGTTTTTTTTTTATGTTGGTATGGATTTTTTTAGAGTTAGTTAATTTATATATATATATATATATTAGTTAAATAATTCGAAACCGGGAGGCTTGCCGACATTTTCTGAAGTCAACCCGACTTACACAGATGCAGCATTAGGGCAAAGCAACGAAGTGGGAGAGTAGTGGTCCCCTCGGTATCATAACAAACTTCAATTAAAGATTATTGTTCCTTAATTGAAGTTTGTACACTCGCAATTTAATAAAATAATTTCGCACCAGAGGTCTTGATACCAAACTCTATCAAATGTTTAAGAGCGCACCTTTATATCGTAAATGGAACTGCTTTTCCGAAAACCGTATTCCCAGTTATAAATAAGTTACTGTTTCTCCAGGTACTCCTAGATTTAATAGTTTATCGAAGTTTCCATGAGCTTAGAAAGAAGTGCGTAAGTGCAATGGGTTGGTAGTAGTCGCAGTGGTTTCGCCAGCGTAGAAGCTCACCTGTCCAAAACTATGGTTCAGAAAACATCCCGTCTAGCAGATTCATGTATATGGATATTTTCTTGCATTCAGCTGCAAGAGTACGATAATGTACCCAGTTTTTTATTTTTTTTCTGGGTAAAAATAAAACCCACTAGAGTTAAGATTAATTTAAGCCTTTTTTAGGCCGAAAGGTAATTATTATTATATGTAAGAGATTAATTTAGAGCGCCAGCATAGGGCCAATAAGTTAATTAAGTTGATAGTTTTAACTAGTTTTTAAGATTTTTGTCTAGAATTAAGTAGCTATAAGTTAAACTGAATAAAAATCATTGAAAACTGACTTCCACCACATAAGTCGGATGATGGCGCAGATACCTCTATCGCAAATATAGCTGTGAATTTTGCAAATCGTGGGGATCAGGTAGTGGTTGCTGCAAAGGATTCACAGTCGGACATCCTCATGCTGCCTGTGTTCTTATGTCCACCAGCACGTCAAACAATTTGGCTTCTTTGCCCCAAATCGATGACTGTTTATATATAGCAGCAGAGAGGACACGGCTGTATTCATTAAGCAACGTGTTTCAAGTTCTTCATGCTTTTACCGGATGCGATACAAATTCAGCATTCATTTCGGGTATACCATCAAGTTAAAGTTCAAACATAGCTGGGAAATGCTATGGGATGGGAGTCTGTCAAAAGTAGTTTGCTGCCCATTCCAACTGATCTTCCACCGGATTCAGAACATCTGCTCAAGTTTATACCTTGCAACTGTCGTACTCAATGCACAACAAGATGCGAATGTAAACGGTCAGAAATGCTGTACTCTGCAATGTGTGGAACCTGCCAGGGTATATCATGCAACAACATTACAGCGAATTTTAAATGCCTTAATAATATTAAATAAAAAATAAAACGGACGTATTATACTAAAAATAAATAATAACTTAAAGTAATAAAATATTGACATTCATTTTTTAATCATGGATTTTTTGAAGGTTGGTTTCTGCATAAAATTAAGATATTTCGTAAACGGTATAGCGCACACAAGCTTGCAAAATAGCTCAAACGACGACAAATTTAATTTTTAATAATATTATAAAATATAGAATACTGGTTTTTTAAATAAGTCCTACTAACTGTTCTATTTTTTACATAAAAACTCCAAAAATGTACTTGAACATTTAGCTCAAATTTGAGACAACTGTCTGTCTGTCGTCTGTATGGATGTATTTTGGACTGTAGCCTAAATAGTTGCTCCAATCTTCAAATTCAGAACTTTAGGTTATTTTGTTATTTTGACATTCTACAGAGGAGTTTTTTGATTTTTTTTAGCTCAAGTATTATTTTTCTCCAAAACGTCTCCAAGAATTTTTATGAAAAAAAAATCAGTGACTATTGTAAATGCAGATTCTATCTCCTATAGGTACGGTTTTTTCGACTTTCTCGAAAACTGGTTATCCGATTACAATCCAAATTGATATTTAAGAAGGTATAAGTAGCCTGAGTAATTTCACTTTAAAATATTATCAAAATGTTTTTTTTATTTTTAATAATTTAAAAAAACTTTTTTTTTTTTTTTGAAAAAAAAAAAACAAAAAATTCACATACTTTTACATTTCCTAAAGAAATAAAATGAAGTTTAAATTATATCTCTCAATACAATTTTACGCACTTTTTTTCGAACAATAAAAAGTCACAGTAATCAAATAAATATTTTGATGTTCCCTTATTATGTTTTAAATTTTATTGGACGATGTTACCTCACATATGAGCAAGTACGTGCGATCCAATCCAGTTTTTTTCTGACGATAGATAATAGCCCCAGCTGCCCACATTCGTTTCCAGATTCAAAACCCTGTTCTTCGAATATGCTCGAAAGGCGTTGACGTGAAATTTTTAAACGTTTCCAAATCATATCATTTTTGAAATAGGACGAGTGGTTTCTACGAGTTGATTCAACCCATACAACCTTGTTTCTTCCGAAAGACTTTAATGATATATCTAACTACCCTAACATAATATTTCATCCCGATTTGGGACAACATGTTCTGATTAAATGTTTCTATAGACTCTTCTGCAACTTAGTAATTATAAACAGTGTCTATGTAAGTTCTGCAATCAACTCTCCCCGGTTGCTGTCCATTTAAAAAATATATTGTAAGGATGTTTATTCAATTTTCCAATTATGTACAAGCTTACGAAACGCATAAATTTCAGACAACGATAACATCTTTATTGGAAATACCACCCAATCAAATGGATTATTTGCCAAGCGTTTTACATTAAAACGTGTATTTTAAAACTAAGATAAACTACTGTGCTACTATAAAGAAAACGTTTAGGAATCACTCGAGTGTACAATCGGATTCCGCAAGTTCGTGTTACTGTAACACCAATTGTATCATCATCAGTAGCTCTATGGCGCGTCGGATACCAATTAAACGGCTTGCAAACATTATGCTTGTTTTTTCTTTATTTTATTTGCTAAACTTGATATCTTTGTGCTGTGCGTACACAATTTTACGGTGCAAGTGCCCCAAATTAGGCCACAACATATATATTGTAATTGCGTGAAAAGTCATTGAGGCATGGAACAACAAACAAACACAAAACCAAATAAAATTATTATGCAATTGATCTAAGTTAACATAAGGATGTTAAATAAAATACGTAAATTTAGTTTATATTTGCGTTTTAAAATGAGACGCATTGCTAAGAAATCTTACTAAAAGGTACGCTATTCTCTTGTTTGTTATTAGTGTTTCCAAACTAATATATTTATAACAATCATCATGGCTATTCCTAAACTCATCAAAATTAATTGGAATTTTGTATTTGAATAATTCTTTAAGTGATTGTCACTTCATTATCACAATCTCAATAGCTCTTGACATATTAACCGTCAAAATTCAGCGTATTTATACCTACTTTAAATATTCACGACTCTCCTAATATTTAAAAAAATTGATAAGCAAATGAGGCTTTCTTTAACAAATACCCACTGTTAACTCATTAACTTTATAATAAGATCGACAAGGTTCTTTTTCATAAACCAGGTCAGCAAAACTTCTATAGCCAGAATATGCTTCATGGATTAGACCATTTTGTAATTTCCTCCCACTCAACAGTGTAGTATAACTTTAAGAAATCAATTTCGTGCACCTTGCTATTAAAAAAAAACCATATCGATCAAAAAGCCGCCCTATTCTTAATTTTGCGTTCGACCTACATAAAGTTGCAAGAATGCAAGTCTTTAGTGGTACTTTACCCAATAGCACACTAATGCCACTGTGATTATATACAATTATTATTGGTAAAATGTTTCCATTAAAAAGAGTTCTTTTTTTCGGTTTCCCTAAAGTTTAGCTTCCTTGAAATTGAAAGCCAAAATTGAAGGAGGCACATCCCTACAGACCCCCCTGTCCCAGATGCATAACCAAGTTAAGAATTCACAACACAAAAGAACGAGCAAAACTTTTACTTTTCAACTACCACATTCCACAACAGTAAAAGTGTGCAATGCCAACACAAAGCCTCACTAGAAACCAAAACTGTTTATCGAAAAGCTTTTCAACTTCCACTTTCATGTTTGTCTGAACCACCAACAGCAAAGGCATGAGTTGAAGAGCGATATTCCCTTAGATATGGCTTCCTTGTGCCTTGTTGCCTGATTGGGGAAAATTCATATTATTCTCTGACGTGCCTGCAATAGGTTCTCCTCAATTTATGTAATTTTTTTTGTATTTGCGTTAAGTATGTTAGTAGGCTATATATGGTAAGATAGGTGAAGGCATTGTTGCCTTGCCTACTAAGGAAACAAAAAGCTTTTAATGGTATTAACAAGTCGGATTACTTGATTTTGTGGTGATTTTTTTGCAACTTGCTAAAAACTTCTCGGCAAATATGATTGCCAGACTGTTTAGTTTGCTGACCCTGACAGCAAATAATTTTAAGTTGATTCCAAGTATAAATAAATAAATTTATTGGCGCGACAGCTCTTTAAGGAGCCAAGGCCTAGTGACTTATACTCTCAACCATTCCTGTGTATTGTTAATCTGCTACATGAGATGCACTTTTTCGAGACAAATTTTACTCTTGGAGGTTTTGTCAGTTCCTCGCAAGAGTCGCAAGAAGCAGTACCCCAGAAAAAAGGTGGCTATGAGCTGGATTTGAACCCAGGCTCTTTCGCTTAGCAGTCCGACACACTAACCACGGGACGGTTGATTCAAAATACGGTTGAAAAAATGGGCAAAATGGGTCGCACGTACTTGCTCTTATGTGCCTTATAACATTGGAAAGCAAGATCTTTGACAAAAACAAGTTAGTAACATTTGCGTTGAGAGAAACACAGTTATACTTAGAACTTATAAAAAGTATCAAAACCACAATACTTAATGGTTCTTAGTAAAAATGAAGCCATGACACGTCCTAAATAACAAAGAATTTATGAAAAAAGTATTTTGAAAATTGTAAGACCGGTTTTAATAAAATCCTGTTTTTATTTTTAGGTTATTGATTTTTTTTTTGCAGTTTTTTGAGTTTATTAATATATACCTGATTTTAAATAAAAAAAAAATTTATAAGTTTTAAAAATATTGAATTTTCCAAAAAAAAAATCAAAAATTAATAATACCTAAATAGAAAAAAATATTATTCAAATTGTTGTTATGCAGAATTAATTTGTCTGCTTAGATCTTTTCAAATATAAAATTTTATTAAAATCCATACAGCCGTTACCGAGAAATTCGAAAATTCAAAAAAACCGTTTTATGAAAGGTACCGTTAATAGACTTTTCCGGTAGATTTGGTTCTGATTAGATGATAGCTAGGATCAACGAAAAAAATTCTCAAAATTGTTCACCAAAATTGTTGGAGCCGTTTTCGATACATAGCAGGTACCGTTATTTTTAGCCCTAAAAATTAAATTTCAATTTCCCCTCTGAGGAAAATGCAAAAAGAAACCCGTTAAGACAGACGGACATTTTTTGTCGATAACTTTTGTAGGCTTCTCTATGATCATAATGTCATGTTTAATTGTTATCTCTTATGTTAGAATTTGTTTGAAGTTAACTTGGCTACATGACTATACGAAATTTTCGGCAACATTTTTTTAACGGTGACAGATACTCCGATCCAAGTATAGAAAATGTTGTAGCCAGCGACTTTTGTCTGACTTCTTTTAAAGTACTTTTAATTGTGATTTGACTTTAGTACCTTACACTGTCGACTTTCGTTGCTTAATCTTTGATAAATCTGAAGAAATAGATCAAGGCATAATTTTTTGGAAATCTGCCGGATAATAGCTATCATTTTCCGATTAGTACTCTAAAAGGTGTCATTTGGCCTCTGGCCATCTTCACGGTTGTGCAGTAACTAATTCCTAATAGTGGAGACGAGAACATTTACCGATATTTTACCAGTATTTAATACACTTTATTATTCACACCAATTGGTGATTTCAGCGCCACTCTTGCGACTTGTTATATAATAATAGCCAATGTTTTTTCGAATCAAATCAAATGATGCTATGTTTTCAGATTGTGCACATGATATATAATGTTATTTTACAGTAACATCTGCATGCTGAGTTATATGTAAATTAAAATTATACAATCATCACAGAAAGCAGACTGTATTAGGTATCATATGCACATCGGAAAATTATAGATCTCACCGTCGTTTTCGACGGCTTTTCAGCTAGTATATCCTATAATCGCAAGTAAAAAAGGAAGTTTTTAGAGTTTAGCATTACCTATAAACAGCTGATCTTAAAATTGCAAAAGAAAATTTATTGAAAAGTCTAAAAAAAAATATAATTTTTGATGTTGATTTAAAAAAAAATGTTGCATTGAAGTTGCACCCTGTAGAGTTGTTTTAAGCAATTTTTGTTCACCATACGATAGCATATCAATAGTGATACTTAAAAGTCCTACAAATTTTAACAAAATCGGTTCAGCTGTTTAGACCACAGACACATATATTAGGTACATACAGACATACAAGCAGCGGAAATGCTTTACATGAGCACCTGCCGATTATGGCTTAATCTCACGGTGGGCCTACCTACTTTGGAGTTACCTTGAGGCGCAACAAAACCCCTAAGTGTGGTTGGTCAAACCACTTTATTACTAGAGTGGCTTGCCAAACCACTCTAGTTGCAAATAATGAATTTATTATGGTAAATCCATTCTCCTAGCTAAGAAGCAGGGCCTATCAGCACCCCTAGTATCAAGGTTAAATAAGACAATGTAGACACACTTCTTTCGAAGCCGTGCCATCCTCCCAGAAACAAAGATACCTTTTCGCTTCCCTATTTAGAATAACCCCAGCTCCCATGAAGCTCCCACAAGGGGGCCTACCGCGATTTTAACAGGCAGCTTCTACCGAGCTAGGCTCGTGTAATTAGCTGGGGCTTCTGTTAACCCATGGTACCTAATTAAACCCTAGGTATGTCTTCGCCCATCTCCCCGGAGACACACTTGTAGATCGACTCCATAAAACCGCTGGCCCACCAACCAGTAAAGCAACAGATCTAAGAAACCCTATCAACCACAGTGAAGACCCGGAATCTCCCTGCTGCCCTGCCTAGAGGCTATGTGTTACTACACCGGTCCACGAACGATCATGTGTAGAGCGCTTAACTAGACTTGGTCTTGGAAGACTTTTACTTCCGGCAAACCGGCCATAGAATAATTCTTACACCCAGATTAGAGGACTCTTACTCACAACCATAGGCCAATTCTGTCATCCTCGAACCTATAGAGAAGGACCTGTAAGCAGGCTCCTACTGCTGGCGCTTCCCTGTCCTTAGGCCTATTCTGCCCCCGTACCTAAAGGGGGGGGGGATATTTTAGCAGACTCTCACTGCAGGCATATCCATACCGTGGACCTATTCTTTCATCCCCGTACCCACATACAGACATACAGACGAACACGTATATTTTTTAAAACTTTTCTATCATAGTAATGCCATGTTCGATTATTATATGTATTTTTTTCATATCATAACTTGCCTTTTAAAACCTATAATCAGAAGTATGAGGAAAGAAGAAAAAACTATAGATATCAATAAGAAAAAAAATGCTTATGTTTTTCCTAATATACTGGATTATGGATATACTTCTTCCACTATTTTTTGGTATTCCTTTTTCTAACCTCAAATTTGTCTATTAAGCTACTGACTGTTTTTGAATCATTAACAATTCCGTTATTAACTTCCAGACTAACTTAGCTATAACGAATTATATACTTTCGTTGGCAACAGTGTTTCATAGAGCTTCCCTGAAAAATAAAACAAAGGAGAAAGGACTATGTTGTTCATTTTGGTTTTTGCGCTTTCCCTTTCAATTTTGATAAAGCATGTATCTGAAGCGTATGTTTCGTGCTCACAGAAACAGATAGAACCTTAGTTTTCGTTAGTTTTGTTTCCTTTTCATTTTTTCAAACACTGCATGCCAAAAGTTTGAATCTACTTCCATAATTTGAAGAAAAACCAAATGTTAACATTCGATTACTTTTGAATTGTTGCATGTGTTTGAAGTGTTCTAACAATCCTGTAGTGTATTCCACAACGCAGATTTCGCCGCGGAATTCCGTTGAAATCTTCTTTCGTCCAGTCTTTATGGTTTTTGGCCGATTCTAACCCCTTAGGCTAATTTTGTGGTCGCAAAAGAAATGTCCATAGACTGCAACTCGCCCAAATAGTATATAGCATCTCAAAAATGGTGTGCATTTCGGGGGCTATTTTTCGCATATTTCGTTTGGTAGTTGTGACTATTAAAAGATCTTCATGTTTGGTTGTAGTTCTAGGCCGTCCTGATGGTTTATCCTCAAGGCTTCATTTGCACGTTGAACATAGCCCTTTGATATCTGCAACTGTGAAGCAACTTTTTGCTGCGATTTGCAATTGTTAGGGTATTGATTGCAAATTGTTTTTATTGGTAGTTTCCGATGCCTTTTCCCTTTTTTTACAACCATAAAGTGCGTCTTTTATACGAAAACTTTGCATTTCAGTTCTACAAATTTTGGGTTGTGAAGCCTCTTTTCATGTACGCAGTCATAACCATGTTCTGAATCAACCAAAAAAAAATTATAAAATTTAAACACTTCTTAATAATCTAATTTTTAAATTAAAAAAATTATGAATGAAGTCAGATGACCGTGTTGTACTCAAACTTTTGGACTGCAGTGTGGATACGGGCATTCCAAAAAGTATTGCTATATGTAATTTGTTTTCTATGCAAAAAAATAATTCAATTGACCTACCTCTTTTTGTTTAAAAGACACATAACCTGGGGGAATTGTTGTTAAGGCAGGTTCAACATTTTTGTTTTTACATGGTGGCTGACTGCCATATAGGGTTGTTGTAGCTGTTGGCTTGTTTTGTTGTAATAGGCAAGGATTTATTATTGAAGATTAGAAGTTTTGTTGCTAGTCGTCAATACAGGTGAACATAAATTCTTTCAGGTTTTTCTCTGTTTTGTTTTAGAATTATTTTGTTGTATGTGTATAACAAAACGACAACCAATGAAATAAAAAAGTGAAATTGTAACACTAAATCAATTGTACAAATGTATAAGTAATGTTAGCCTGTTCTTCATTATAATACTCTTGAGAACTGGCGTAATAAAGTACAAACTTTATTCAAACCGTTTTTATTGTTACTGTTATGTGTAATGTACATATAATTTTTTTGTAAATTCTTTACAAAAACTTAAATCGCCCCATTTTTACTTGCGATTATAGTGATTATAAGACAAGTTTAGGATTCGTGAATATGAAAAAAAATTGAGATAAAAATCAAACAAAACATTACGATCATAGAAAAGCTTAAAAAAGTTATTTTATCTCGAAAAGTATTCGACCAATTTTTAACGAATTTTTAGAAGCTCGTATATTATTAAATATGAAATTTTGTATTTTTACTTTTGTTTATAAAACTTTTTTTTTAATGCATAAATAAATAATTTTAAAATACAATTCTTTTTATTAATACATTTTATTTTATAACTAGATGTTCTGTCATTTTGCAAGATGAAAGATTATTTCTTTGGCCAATTTACAATGTTTTAGTTTGTTTATTGTTTATTGTCCTACATATGTATATGTTTCTCGAGTAAATATTATATTAATTAAAAAACGAATTGTTCAAATTCGTTTTGTCGTACTCGGATGATGCGCACACAGGCCGAAAACACTTCAATTTTATCTATACATCTATACACATATATGCATTTATATAAAAGGTGTTTTTTTAGACGTGTGGTTTTCAAGAAGAAATAAAACGCATATAATTTAATGTTATGGCCAAGAATTTGGCTTTATTATAAAGATAAGTGTTTTGCCATTATGTTTTAAAAATGATTTTGGGCAAGTGGCCGCCGCGGCTGGCTCGATAAATTCCATCCTAGAGGCCCAATTTTCCCAATAGGGATCGGTGGGCATCTCGTTTTGGGCCCATTCGCCGAACGTGCGACGCGCTTGATGGTCGTTCCGCTTCAATTCTTGCACGAATTGGATTTTGTAAGCCCGCAAACCAAGATCCTTCCGCAAAATCTTCCATAAAGTGGATGGGCACATCTCCAATTGTTGCGCGCGATGGCGGATGGACTCATTCGATACTCTGCTCCACCGAACCGAACCATTATTTTGGTAATAAATTTGCACAATTTGCAAACGTTGTTCAGGAGTAAGTCTATTCAACATGAAATGGTTAGCCAAACTGAACATAAATCAAGTGACAGCTGTCAAAAAGACCAACTCCGAAAAAAGTATTGCCAGGTTGAAAACCCACGTCTAAAAAACACCCTTTATTAAAATAAAAAAAATAATTTTTTTTTTCAAAAATTCTTTAATTTTTTCAATTAGTTTAAGAGTTTTCTCGGAAAAAACTAAGTATGCAATAAAATTTAAAAACTAAATGTCTATCGAGGAAAAAAATATTGAAATCGTTCGACCAGTTTTTTTAAAACGTCGTTTTTTTTAACTTTTCGAAAAAATATTTTAATTTGTTTTTCTATTATGTCATTATAAGGAAATCCGTAGCTTTCATCTAAGAAAATTATTTAAAAAAATCAATTAATTTTCAAACATTTCAAAAACCAATTCCTTTTTTAGAAAATTTTCAAAAATCGAAAAAAAAAGTTTTTGAAAATTAATTGAATTATTACTTTTTTTTTACTTTTTAATTGATTTTTATTTTTTCTTTTACTTATATCTACTTAAATGCTACACAAAAATCTTAAAACTAGCTTAAACTATCATCTTAATTAACTTACTGGCCCTATGCGGGCGCTCTAAATTATTCTCTAACTTAATTTTAATTGCCTTTCGGCCTAAAAATAGCTTAAGTTTATCTTATATATAAAGGGTTTTATTTTTCACCCAGAAAATGAAAACAAACTAGGTATCTTATCAATTTCTTAATCTACGACTTAAAAACTAACTTAAAATAAACTAAAAACAAACTTAAAATAACTTAAAATAAACCTAAAATACTTAAATCTAGAACAGCCACAGCAGACTTTTTTAATTTTTTTTTTTTTTTTTTTTTTTTTTTTTTTTTTTTTTTTTAATTGAATTATAAATGACTTCCAGTGTGCAAAATTTTATTGAAATCGGGATAATAGTTACCGATAAAACCGCATTTGAAAAAACCTGTTCTATGAGAGGTACCGTTATAGAACAAATTTCGAAAAATTAATTCTAATTGAAAGATGTATTGTTGTAAAATAATAGCACCCTGCAAGTTTTATAAAAATCGTTAGAGCCGTTTTCGAGAAAATCAAACTTTTATTGTAATTGTATGGCAGGTACCGTTATTTTTCGACCTAGAGCAAACATGAAAAACAGCCCCCGAGATACTACCAAATAAATACTAAATACCAAGTTTGAAGCAAATCGGCCTATCCGTTTAAGACTGTAGAGGTGCAAACAGATAGACAGACGGACGCAATTTCCGGACCCACTTTTTTCGACTTCTCTGTCATCGTAATGTCATGTTTGATTGTTAGAAAAAAAAACTAGCATTATAGTACCTATGATCGCAAGTAAAAATGAAGTGTCTGTTCTTTATTATCAAAATAACAGCTTTTTACAGGATGCATATGAAAGTATATATCACAACTTTAACAAAATACATTTTTTTTTAATTATTGTCTGTCTGTTTTTCTGTCTGTTTGTTCCGGGTAATCTCGGGAACGGCTGCACCAATTTTTACGAAACTTTCACTGATAGATTAATGTTGTTCTAGGGAGTAACTTAGGCTATTTAAATTACCCACTAGGTTGCGCTGGGGTGTTTTTTTGAAAATTCTTATTTATGGACCGATTTTGAACAAATTTTCACAGACAGGAAGCTGATATTGTAAGAATTAAGTAAGGCTATTTTCAATTGCCCCTAGATGGCGCTGGATGATTTTTTTTGAAAATTCTTATTTACGCCCCGATTTTGAAGGGACTTTCACAGGCGGATAGCTGATGTTGTAAGGTGTAACTAAAGCTATTTTGAACTAGGTGGCGCCCCGCCCCCCGGGTTAATCTTTTTCGAAAATGTATGGTATACCCGAGCAGCACAAGATGTTAACACAAGTCTTAATCTTCTCTTGCAATAAAAAAAAAAAAACAAATTCATCTTACATTTATTAAAATATAATTTTTTTATATTTTTGACCTATGTAAAAGATAGAATCCGACATTATAAAAGGTTAAATATTATCTACACACGTGTAATATAATGACCTCATTTCTGAAGTGCTATAACTGAAAATCAACGCTATAAAGGCTTAAGCCTATTTCTATTATTCATATGTAATTAGGTTCCTTCATTGAATGGCCCTTTTGACGATCTATACTTTGCAGGCCCTTACATAAAAAGGACACATTTTCTTACTTCGCATATTATACATATACATACATACCTACCTAGCTACCTTCCTTAACAATGTATTCCATGATGATATTTGTCCTTCAACTATTAATTTTCAAGATTATAAATAGAAAGACAGATTTCAAGCTCTGAAATTCATCAGCGTCATCCCTTAAAGCCCGCACCATCTACCCTGATGTTTGTCCAGTAGAGCAGAATAAAATGATGCATTAAATGCAACGCGCATTCTCCACATATGTGATAAAAACTTAAGCAGGTGGTTTGTTATTGGGTGGGCTTAGTGTAGGCGAGCTTTATGGTCTCTGTTAGAATTTGCACTCCATGCAAATAAGAGGTTTCTCAATGAATCCCCTGTAGTGAAAAATAAATGTTTCCCTTAATTCAGTTAGTGCAATTGATTTCGGCTGATTGCAAGTGAAATTAATTTTCGATTTTGAAATATCTTCGAATGTACTTGAAATACTTGTGGAAAGTGATAGTTTGTTCAAATTGGAATAGATTTTTGCTTTTTAATAATACTTAAGGTGTAAAATGAGTAGATCGCATATATCTGCAAATATATACGAACGGATGAAGTGTTTTGAAAGTAAGTCAAAGCGATTGAAAGATTGGATCCTTTAATTTGCATGTATTAAAAAAATTCCTTCGACGGATTAAATGTTCGAGTGATCGTGTCTTTCATTATTTGCTCACTTGTGTTCTATAATAATTACTCTCATGTTGTTATTAATGAAGATTCGTTGATATTTTTGAGTGTTAAATGATACTTAAATGATGTAAAGCATTCAAAAGCCAGAGTAAAAATTATGTTTAAAAGCCGAATGTACACTTTCGGCTAGAAAAAAAATTTAATTTGGAAGAAGCACTATACAACATTAATATCAGCTGTTAATCTTATTTTTGAGCAACGAGCATGAATGCTTTGCCGAATGAATGCTCTTCATCCTTATCTCATTGCTTAACATTTTGTTAAATAAAATAAATTCCACGACTGGGATCGCACGTACTTGCTCTTATGTGCGGTTACAGCGTTGAATAAAATTTGATAAATACATATAAAAAGAACTTCAAAGTTTTTATCGATTTTTGTGACTTTTGATTGTTTGAAAAAAGTACGTAAAGGAGTTTTCAGCGGAAAAATTTAAACGTCATTTTATTTCTATGAACAATGTGAAACAGTGTGATTTTTTTTTCAAAATAAAACGGTTTTATTTAACAACTTTTGTTAAAAATTAAAAAAAAAATAATTCAAGAATGCAAACTTAAGCACAAAAATAACATTCATTTAAAAACAAAATTAATAAAAAATCACTTACCCGTTTTGAAAATATCGATTTTTTAAAAATTATTAAAAATAAAAAAAAAGTTTTCGAAAATATTTTAAATTGAAATTACTTGGGATACCTACGAGTTTCTGAATATCAATTCTGGTTGTAATCGGTTAGCCAGTTTACGAGAAACCCCACCAAAAAAACGGTCCTATGGAAGATACCGTTTTTAGCCCACCATTTTCCAAAATATATAACGCTTATCTACAAAAGCGCACTGATTTTTGTTTCATAAATAAATATATTCTTCCCCGTGGTTTAGTGGTTAGTGTGTCGGACTGCTAAGCTAATGAGCCTGGGTTCGAATCCAGCTCATAGCCATCTTCTTTTCCGGGGTACTGCCTCTTGCGAGGAACTGACAAAACCTCCAAAAGTAAAATTTTTCTCGAAAAAGTGCATCTCATGTAGCCGTTCGGACTCGGCGGTAAACTGTAGGTCCCTTCCATTCTTGCAGATTATCAACATACACACATGAATGGTTGAGAGTATAAGTCACTAGGCGCCAATAAATTTATTTATTTTTTAAATATATTCTTCACAAGTAAATATATTCTCCTCCTCCGTGATGATGATGATGATTTAAAATTTTATTCGACGATGTGACCGCACATATGAGCAAGTACGTGCGATCCAGTCGTGCAATTTATTTAAGTTCCAGTCATCACAAGAATTCTGAATCTTATGAAAGTCACGCTGCAAAAGAATTCTAATGACCTTGACTCCACAGCACGATTGCCTGAATTATCCTAGCTAATCAGATCGTTGGTTTAAATGCTGAATAGAAAAGGTTATTTCAGTTTTTTTTCGCTCTTTCCTACTTAAATATAAACGCGAAATTAAGTATGCTGCTTCTATAAAGATATTTTTGACACCGTTGTAAAATGTATCTTATATTGTTTTCTCTTTAGATATAAGTTTAGTTAGAGATAAAACTTTGCTTGCGTCCATTTATTTGAAAGATGATTGGTTATAGTCATTCTCGACACCCACAAAACTTATTACATATAGAATATAGATACAGAAACAAAAGATACAATTACACTTCAAAATTAAAGATTATATGAAATACAATTCGAAACCTAAAATTTCGACAACCTTATCTTTGGCAATAAAAAATGATTGTGTCTCCCACATGAATAATAAAGCATCGTTTCTAAATCTTAAACTATAAACGACACACAATCCTGCCTTAGGGCGCAGAAATTTTGTGTCATCAACTTCATTGAGCTCATCCTAACGATAATCGGATTAAACAAGCAAACTCCAGATATAGACTTTTGTATGGAAAAAAAAGTTTTATAAAGTTCAAAACATTTTATCGCATTTGTTTCAGACTTAGATTTTTAAATTAAGAGGAAAATAAAAAAAATAATCACAACCATCAAAGAAAGTATGATTTTTTGTTAAACTATCGATTTGACCTTCAAACTGTCTTTTTTGTTTTGGGGCATAAACATTCCAATATTTTGTTAAAATTACGTTAAGCTTTTCCTCGACTGCGTTTAACAGTAAAACACTAAGAAAACAAAAAGTTGGCTCAATTTATTTTTAATTGTTTTATTCTTCTTTTCAGATCAGAATTCAGAAAGTGGGGCAGAGGACTGCCGCGAATACACATCCCGTGAAGGATCTCCTGGCAACAGTATGATGATGTCAACCCCACCTCCCGGCGTACAGACTGATTCAGATGGTCTGATACTGCCGAAAAAAATACTTAATCCTTGTTTGGAATCATCGGATAGAAAAAATCTACACAGAGAGCTTATGTTTAATAATAAAGTGTAAGTAACCAATTTATAATTAAACTATTCTACTTTTAACTTATAACACCCGAAACGAAACATCAAATTGTTACTCCTTTCTTTTATGATTCTTTACTGACTTAAGGGTTGTTGCACAATATTTGACTAAAGTTCTGGTCTTTGGTTGTCCTCAAAATGTTCATCATTTACATCAATATTGCAATGTTATACATAACTGCAAAGGCAACAACCAATGCTTGTACTTTTCACAATTGTAATAAAATTTGTATTGATAGAATAGGTAATCTGGTTTTATAATGCGCCATAAGTTTTTTGCACTACGTTCTTACTGCTGATTGCTGAAGTGCCTAAAGATGCCGCCACGCAATGAAAGGAAAATGCTTTCAGAATGCAAAAAGTTTTCTGAAAGCAAAACTTTCATTGACAAGCTAAAGGTTCTTTGTTGAAAGCGTTTTCTTAAAGCGATTTAGTTTTTGAAAACGCTTGCACAAGAAAGACTTTGACAGCGTGACTGTTGACTAGTTCATGAAAGCGTTTTAAAGAAAGTAAATAATTTTCTGAAAGCGCTTTCCGCTTCCATAACCAGTTTTTGAACGTTTTTCGCTTTCTTGAAACCGAACGTAAGTTTTTCACTTCTTCCTTTGTTCCGCACAAACAAACATTGCAGTAACAAATCTCTTCCAACAAGCACTTGCATCAACCGCAAACCAATCTTATCTAAGATGATTGCATTCTTTTTAAAAAATTTCCTCAACAAACAATAAAATAAACTATGCTCAAAGTGGCAAATACCACACCTACACACAAAACTTTCAGTAAACTCTTTCACAAAACATTTTTTGTGTCCCGAAAAAAAACAAGATGACTGGTGAAGAATCGAACCCCAACCCTTTGGTGTAGCAAACTGAAACCACGGGACATTATGTCTTTTTTAACTAAAATTAAAAAAAAATACTTTACTAAATTCATATATTTATAAAAAAATGTGTCTTTACTTAAATACAGAAATTAAAGTTATTTCTTTTTATTTTATTTTTAGTGGTAAAAGTGTCCTAAATCAAAAGTCCGAGCTCCAAAGGGTCTTAGAAAAGAAACGCGAACGCCAAATCCTCCTTCAACAACAACAAGAAGAAGCGGCGAAAATCGAATCCGGTCTAAAAGGTGAACTCAATCGTGTAATAATGGAGCGAGCTCAAAAGCTTGAAAAGCAAAGTATTTCTTCAAACTCAGATATCGAAGACCACGTCAATCCTGAATATTTAAATGCTCGAGCGAAATTACGCAATCGAATCGAAATGAAATAAAAAAGAAACCGCTAGAAAACTTATTTTTGTTTTTATCGGTTAAGTCTCTTTTACCTTCTGATGATATTTATTTGAAATTAAATTTAATAATGTAACCTTTTCTTTCTTTACTGAAACTAAAAGAACTATTTGATTTTGATTTTTTTTTTAACTAACTTTAAATCTAATGACACGTTATTTTTGTCGTGAATTCGTGATTGTATTATTAGTTCAACAAATTTATTTGTGTATGTACATAAATTGTTTTTATTATTATTTTACATAATTTAACAAAAGAACTCTGCTTATATGCCAAATTAACCTCGAAATATAATTTTGTTTGTTTTATTTTAGTTTTAATTTGTAAATTTTAAGATAAGTGTAATTTAAAATAATTATTCGAAATTTGTCTAAACGAAAAATGTTAATTTAAATCTTGTTTGTATGTTAATTGTAATAACAACAAATCAATGTTTTTATTAAATTTACTAAAAAAAATAATATTTTGCTTTATTTTATAAAAAAAAAAAACAGAAAGCAACACTATATTAAGTGTTTATTTATAATTATAACAGACAAATATATATAAACATGTTTCAACAAATAAATTTACTTATGTATACAAAATTAGTTTAAAGTGTAGTTAGATTAAATTTTGCTTTTCTTTGGAATATTCAAAATAAAGTCTTTAAAATCAAGTAACACCAGAGCGCAACAGCAAAAAAACTTAAATCTCATAATTTAAACAATTTTAAGTTTTTAAACAAAGAAAACAGAAAAAATCACCAGAATGACTATTTGTACGTATAATTTGTAATAACAATGATATTAAACATTTTAATTAAATTGTCTCCTATTTTAAGCGATGCAATTAAAATATTTTAATTAAAGAATATTAGTGATGTAACAAAAACTTTTTTTTAACATTAGCTGTGTAGAATAGAACCTGTGCATAAGAAAACAAATAAGAATGTGAGTTAAAAATAAATAAATAAAAACATATATATTTAAAAAAAAATAAAAAAAAATTGTTTTTTTTTTAATTTTTAAGAAAAACATAAAACTTGCATTGGTTGTAGATTACCATTTTGACTTGACTAAACGGCTGAAGGGATTACCTTCAAATGTGGTTCTTTTGAAATTCCTCAGAGGGGAAATTGAAATTTTATTTTTAGGTCTAAAAATAACGGTACCCGCCATATGACCATTAAGAAAAAGCTTATTTTTCCCGAAAACGGCTCCAACGATTTTGATAAAAAAAATTTGAGATATTAGCTATTATTTTATCAAAGCCAAATTTACGGGAAAAGTCTATTAACGGTACCTTTCATATAATTTCAATAAAATTTTATAACTTTTGAGCAAAATTAATTCTGCATACCAATATTTTGAACAATTAATTTTTTTTTTGAAAATTCATAATTTTTTATACTTAAAAAAACGTATTTTAAATTTTATGGTCAGCTGTATATTTAAACTCTTAAAAACTGAAAACCAAAATCTGAAATTTTTTTTTTCAAAAAACCATGATACACTGAAATACAAGGTATGCTCACTTTGGCTGATTATGCGTGTGACGTCACATTCTTCTGATTTGTGTTCTTAGAGAGTGTAATCCGTTATGATTTAACCTGACGCGTTAGGCTTTTAATGTCTCAATCAGACTCTGGCTTTTTTTATAATAATCGCACAAAATATAATCTATAAAAGAAAAACGTTTCCTGAATGCGTTCGAAAAGAAGTGCTTTCAAGCCGCAGTGAATTCATAAATTTTTTTGATTAGTTGTTTACTCGTCGTCATGTAGGAAAAAATGTTTTTTTATTTGTAAGCCTTTTTTCAAAAATCAAGCTTTTCTTTCATTACTGTTTAGAGCTGGTAACCCTAATGGAGTCGTCATGCCTATTTACAATTCCTTCCTTATTATACCTACAGCTACAGTTATTACTCCAAGTTAATAAAGTTGGGCAGATTGCTAACATTTCTTGAAATTGAAGTTAACATGTGTTGATGTGGATGGTGGATTTTCACCATTCTGCAACTTGGATTCTGCAAAAAAGTAGGATATAACATATAAAAATCATACTCGTTCGATAGAGAGGGAAGATAAAAATCAAGAACATCTTGATAAATCAAGAATATAGGAAATAGGAGAAATCAAGATCCATATTATGGTGAAGACGAACATGTTCATCTTGATTATAGCAGGTTCTTCTGCATTTGGAGGTCCCTATAATTTCCATAGTTCAGGTGAGCAGTTTTCTCGTTTTTACAACAATTTTTAAATTTTCATGTTCAAAATTGAAATTTTTGCCTCTGAATGCTATTTAGCTGAACGCAACAAAGCCAACAACTGTCAATTTTTTTTTAATAACTGCCAAATTACAAGGAAAGAAATGGAAAATACGAAAAGATTTAAAAGTAAGTAATAATGAATTATTTTTATTAACTATTATTCATTTTTTTTTTAATTCATAAGATAAACGTCCCTGCGAGGTGGAAGGAGATGATGGTTTGATTTTGACTTTTGTCAACGAGCTATACAAAATTATAGCAAGGAAATACGAATACGTATAATGTGTATTCCTTCACTCTTTTGTAAAATGACGTATATCTCCCCCGTTCGACGTTGCAGAACAATGAAAATCCATCATTATACTATTTTAGAACAGTTTGTTATTTTACCAAACATTTCCGCATGATGCAAGTATAATAGTATCATCAGCAAATGTGGCTAGGTGCCTGTCCACACGGTAATTTTTCAATAGCCTCACTGGTGAGTTTGTCAACAAGAAGGGTGAGAGGTGAAGGGAGCAGATACTAATGTAGTGCAGCACTGAATTTTCTCTGGATAGTACAATTCCATTTCTATACTGTTCCATTTTTCTATTATTAACAGTTCTAGGTGTGAAAGAGGCAATAATATTTTATCATTTTATTTTTCCTTGTCGCACTTAAGTAATAGTACATGAGTTGTCACAGTGGATACAGCTGATGTGTTTTCAATCGATTGAAAAGGCACAATCGGGACAAGTTCTTGGGGACTTGCGGTACACGTATAACGTATGAGTATCTCGAATCTAAAGTACGAACAACGTTGAGCAAAGGACCGATCTTTGTGGAACACATGAACACCAGAATTTATTTCTATTATTATTTATGGGAAAAGCTTGAGAGCGACCTGTCATTCTCTCAGAATTTGTATGGCTAAAACACAATCACGCTTCAGCTTTGGCTTCGTCACGTTACATTTCAAACACTGTGTCCGCTTTGAATGACATTTTCTAAATTTCTAAATTCCGCCAAAGCGAGCAAAAGTTCAACCAGTTTCTACTTAAGCTTTACGTTTGAGTCACGTTACCTTATATTGTACACGAACCAAACGTAACGTCAAAGTTAAAGCGATATTGTGAATTGTGATAGGATAGGAATGGCTGTTTCATTTTTTTGACAAGTTATAGCAATCACTGAAAAATTGTTATTGGAAAACTTTGAAAACAACAAGCAACAACTGGAGGAATATGAGGTTATAGCATTGTATATACGTACATATAGTATTCTCATGGTTTCATAATGCATTTTTCGTCTGGCCATCTTCCTGGTTGATTCGTAACTAACTCTCAATAGTAAATAGTGGAGGCAAGAACATTTACATATATTTTACCAGTATTTAATACATTTTCTTGATGTTCCTATTCTATATCCACACCAATTGGCGATTTCAGCCCCAATCATTGCGACTTGATGTTGATACGCAATTAAAAAATAATGCTTCATAATAGTACTATATGCTGTGTATATACAAAGATTATGGTTGTGTCTTTAGACGTTTTTGCGAGCGAACAAACCTTACCAAATAGGTTGCCTTAAATTCGAAGCAGAAACAAAACATAAAAAGAGAAAAGTGTTTTTATTTGTTCTTCAATCAGCTGTGTATTAGCTGTTTTAATCATGCTTACTACAACAACAATACCAAGGACACACAATGTGAACGCCATTGCTTAGAAACAATGAAAGAGAGCTGTCGAAAACACGTGATGCAAAAATGAGAAAAACATCTAAGTGTAATACCGCTAGATGGACGGGACAAGGGTTCAAAAAAAAATAATAGAAACACGTGGACTACTGAACGTATAGGTGTAATACCCCACTAACCAATTAATTAGATCCATTTGACCACGCCTCTATTAGAAATAATTTTATCGGTCATTATGTTAGACAATATTTCTTAAGTTTATATATCTTGAGTTAGTGGGCAAGTTATTTTATGAAATTATTTCATTATTTATTTATATAATAAAGTGATTGCGAAAATATTTCTATTTATTATTTGTTTCTAGCTAGTTATGTGAATTTTTTGCTAATAAATGCCTGCAAAACACGCAAACTATAAAAACAACATTACATTACAGAAAAGAGCGTCATTCATGAAATGTCAAATTTATTTTTCCAATTATTACATCAACTGTGTCAATAAATAAATTGATAAATGTACATATGTCTTAAAATAAGAGAAATCCAGACATATGTATATATCTTGTAATCGTCTATTTCAAGTGGAAGCTTAGAGTTATAATACTTCAAACTTTTTATCACTTTAAATAATGAGGATGATAACATACCCTTACATTTGCAATATCTAATTATTCATTCTTCTGGTGGTGAATGGTGGAACTTCATCGTAAAACGATTCGCCCCCTGCTGTCGAACACATAAAACAAAATAGCTCAACCACACATCAAAAATTTATTTTTCATACGTCACTTTCGTGATAGATTTTTCGCTGAGCAAAAGGTCGTCCACGAAGAATTTTATTCATCAAAAAAATAAAATTGCTTTTGCATTGCAAATAAGTGCTGTGAAAATATTTCTAACAGAAAATCCAGTGATAACCATATAATTTTATTTAATTACAATCAAAATTTCAATTAAAAATGTGAGTTTAATATCAAAAACTTTCGATTGAAAATCTTTGAAAAAAAATAATGATGGAAAAGGTGCAGAAATGTGTCGAGGGCTTCTCGAATGTGGTTAATACATATATATATATAGATGTAAAAGTAGTGCGCGAGAATAGTGCGAATATATTACTATACAAATTAGATATTAGCTTGGGTTGTCGTGCGGTCCTTCTTCGACTTACTGCCAGTTGTCTCAATCTCCATTTTTTAAATTAATTTTTATTTTGTGAAAGAAAATTCTCAATTTCGTCCCTCTCAAAGTTTTTAAAAACAATCTGTTTTTTTTTTTAACTGGTAACAAACAGAATAAAATTTATAAACTTTTTTGTAAAAATCTAAATTCTAAAGCATTTTCTTGAAATTTCCATGCGTGATTGTGTGTGTGTTGGGGAGCTTGGAAAAACTCGAATGTTTTATCTTTTTGTTTCTCTTAGTACTTACTATTGTGAAATTCTCGCACCAAAAGTATGAATAGTATGAAAGCTGCTGGTGCTGGTGCTCCAGGGGAGGTGGTTTATATTTTGTACTGGCCTGGCCTGCATGCATACAAGAAACTTTCTAAAACCAAAAAAAAAAAAGAAAAGAAAAAAAACTATTTTGATGGCGCGAGAGGGGCTAACCGTGTCCATGTGTTATATTTTCATGAAGCGGCAGATGGTCGGCCACAATACCTAAATCACAATAACAACACTTATTTTCAAGTATGGTCGCTTAGGGAAATGTATATTTTTTCTTGGAAAATTCTCTGCAAAAATACCTGCTCAATTGCATTCTTTACAGTCTGTACTTTTTGAGGATTAAAATATAATCCATTCAAGGACACGTTTTGTTTGATTTGAAGTCTAGATTGGTTTGTTGTTCTACTGTGAATGATCCATTTTACAGCAACATACTGACTTGTTTTCTTTGAAAACTGATTGATTTCATTCCGAAATTTAATACGTCTAAGTATGTGATGTTGTTTTTTGCATTAATTCAATCATATTGATAAGAATTACAGTTTGTTCAAACTAAAAATGAGGAAATGATCACTGTAAAATGTTATGTCGTCACATAATGTTCTTATCAATTTATTATAGATTAAGCTAAACGCTTTACGTTCCTAAGCGAGTTACCGTATTTTAAAAATCTCTGGTTAAACTAAGATTGCTGTCTATTTATTCTTGTTGTTTCGACCAGTCAAAACGTCGGTTTTTAGCTAATGTAGATATATTATTTCTTGAAATCTCAAGAAATTTATTGAGCCACGTTTTCCTGCAAATGCTACAAAAAACATTTGTATTGCTTTAATTATAACATCATTGCGATTGGGTGGATGAATTAAAATTAAGCAAGCGTATCCAAAAGTATTTAGGGTCCCTTTATTACAGTATAGTTGAGATTTGTTTTTGAGAAAACTTGATTTCTTAAACTCTGACACTCGAAAAGCTAAATTTTATATACCAGGGGTGGAATCGGCTAAGGTGATAGGTATATGATAAGTGATTGTCACAATAAAAAAAATTAGTCTGCATAAGATGGTGCCAGAATTTTTAATTTTCCTTGTGATCACTTTACCCAGAATGAAAATTTAATGTGAAATGTGGCTGTCACATATATCCTTAGCCGATTCCACCCCAGGCTAGATTAAAGGCAGACATAAGTTATTTTAATTCTGACGATAACCTTTGCCCATTCTATGTCCCTATTAATGTTACAAAATCAACTTAGATGGTTCAGATTTAGTCGCACTTTTAGGGTCTTAAATAAGTCTTATCTGTAGTACTACGGTGCCAATTTTCTTCCATAATCTTTCCAACCGCTGTTGATATAACCCTCAAAATATCAGCATTAACTCATAAATCTCTGTCCGTCACTTTGCGTTCAAGAATTGTATACTTAAAACCAAAAGACTTAAGAAGCTTGCCTGAACCTGAGCATATGATTGATAATTCTTTTTTGTTTCAGGCTTGCATCCTAATATTGCATCTTTTGTTCTCATTGTTTAAATAATTTTAATAATTGTTCCTCAACATCGTACACATCTATATTTTTTTTTTTAAATAATCAAGTCGTGAATAAATCATTCAAAAATATATACATATATAAATAAATGAACCTACATACATTTTCTGTACTCCAAAACTAAAATTTTAACCACCCGGACCGATTATTATTATTTACGATACTCATTATACTCTTTCTATTTTCAGAAGCCGAATCACTCTCCTAGAGATATAACAAATTTCATTTGGAAAGACACACCATTATAAAGTATAACACAAGAACAAGACAAACAAAAAAAATATAAATAAGTACAAATTTAGTTTTACACAAAACAATATAAAAACTAAACAACAAAAACAGTCCGAAGGAAGAAAAGGTTGTGCAACCTTTTTGGGGGATCTGTAGATCTCAAAACTACGTTTGTCGTACAAAAGCTATTGAATTGTATTTGTTTTCGGAGAGTTAACTAAACTAACCAAACGTGTGATAAATATCGTAAGCAAAAATGCTTATAAACAACCCTGACGCGCTTAAAAATTGGCTTGTGATAATACTGGAACCGCTGTAAGTATAAATTATTTTTTTATTTACATAAATAAATTGATAGGTAGCTACATATTTGATTAAATCGAGACTTGGGAATTGAAAAAAAGTCCTCGGTTCAAGTGTATTTTTTTAATAATAGCACTCTTGTTTTCTTAAAAACAAAATAATAAATAAAAAATGAAGAGGGACCGGGACCTCTTGGTGGTGGATGAATAGTAGTACAAAATCTGTGTAAGCCATGATTGGAAATTGAAATTTAGTTGTAAATTAAAAAGTTCAAAATCATTTTAATAAAATTGCTAGTCTTAAGCTTCTTCCAGATTTTTAGATTTTTTAGCAAAATTTTGCTTTTGGAAAAACGTAAAACATAAAAATTGTCTTATGTAGTTCACTATGAATTAAAAAATGGAATTCTAAAATAGTTATCCTGGATAAAGTTCTATCAAACTTCCATTTTTATTGTTCAGTTTTCGAAGTTGTTCTTTTATAATGGTCCCATAAATTTTAAATGGGTTACTATCTGACCACCTAGATCGTGTTTCCATCATTTTCACATTTTTTTTTTAATATAGTATAATTGGCTCGCGTAAAAGGGATTTTGGCTACCCTTATAATGATAGATAGATAAAAAATTGTATTCTTTATAAGAAATGTATTCCAAATTATAGTAGTTGCTTCTGATTCTTATAAAAATTATAGTACATGACAATAACTGACTGCCTGTCAGGATAAAGCGTTATTTTATTAAATTTATTTAAATGAAATTTAGCGATTTAATAAAGTTATGAATATTCGTTAATTATTAAATTTCTGTATTTAAGTGCATTTTTGATAAAGTAATATAGATGGACGTAATTATCACCATTCTAAATTTTGAGAAACTAGTCACAGTCAAGCTGTTCACTCCCAAGAAAATGTTTTCGGTATGATCTGTATATAGGACAGACTCTTAACAAAATGGAAAGTGTTTTCGGTAGCTTCCATGTTACAGATTTTACAAATTCCCAATGGATTACTGTACTGCAGTACTCGTCGTGGAACTGTGATTGACGTGCTTGGCTGGTGTGTTCCGTCCAATGATTCTCCATTAGTTTGGCACAGGTCTGCTTGTGTAATTCAAGCCCAATAAATCTGTCTTCTTACTTTCGGGGAAGTGTGCTTTCAGGGAGTCGTATAGCACGCTGATTGCACTTGAAGTGAAGTCCAAGTGTTGTGATGGATGCTTTAGGAAGTCCTGTTTCTATATTGAGCGGATAGTTGGGTTGTTGAGTGTTGTTTCGTAAAGAGAAAAATCTATTTATAAAAAAAAAAACGTTGAGGGTTTTCGACCTAGGCATGTCCAGCATAACCCCAAACTTGGGCGAAATAGTTCATTACTGATTTTGAACACGCTTCGTAAATTTTGTATTATGATGAATGCAATATGTTTTTATTTTTCATAAAACTTGACCATGTAGCATTTATTGAATTCTTTGCCATACCTAATCTTTGATTTAGATTTAGCACACACAAGCAAGGAACTCATGCAACTCCGTTATAGAAAGAACCAAATTTCTGCATGACCAAAAATTACGGCAAAAAATTCTGCAGTGTCCCAAAGGCAGTAAACATTTTTGGTCATTTGTAAAAAATATAAAAAAACCACGACATCTTCGGTTCCAACGCTCATCGACAATAACAAACCAATTGTGTACTCTTCAGGGAAGGCAAACTTGCTCGCCGCCCATTTCGCTGCCAGCTCCACGCTGCCTCAAAGCAACGTTGCCCCTCCTGTACTTGAGAATTTTTCCATGGGACAGATTTTTTTCCGCACTCGTACAGTAGCAAGAGTTCTCAAAGATCTCGATATACACAAATCCGCTGGCCCGGATGGTATACCCCCGATTCTTCTGAAGAAGTGTTCTTCCACACTGACAAAGCCACTGCGTAAGCTTTTCCATCGCTCCTACTCTTCTGGAATCTTTCCTAGAAGATGGAAAACAGCATTTGTCCAGCCTGTCCCTAAGAAAGGTGACCCATCCTCCCCCTCCTCCTAAGGTCATGGAAACACTGATTAACCGTCAGCTTAAGGAATATCTCAAAGATCGAAAGCTTCTCCATGACCGTCAGTACGGCTTCCGCAGCAACCGTTCCACTGGTGATCTGATGGCATATCTCACCGAACAGTGGAACAAATCTTTACATCGCTTTGGTGAAAGTAAGATTATTGCTCTTGATATCTCCAAGGCATTTGACAGAGTTTGGCATGAAGCTCTCTTATCGAAAATGCGTGCTTTTGGGATCGATAATACTCTTGTTCGTTGGATTAGAAGCTATCTTCTGGACCGTTCAATACAAGTTGTATTGGACGGATTCAAGTCTGATTCGCACAAAATAATTGCTGGTGTGCCCCAGGGCTCTGTTCTGTCTCCGACTCTTTTCTTGATTTTTATAAACGATCTTCTGTCTGTTACTTCTAATCCACTTAACTGTTTTGCTGACGACTCTACCCTCAGCTTTTCATATTCGTTCGATAATTCACGTCCTTCGCCTTCGGACGTACAATTGCAACGGTACTATATGTCAAGCTCATTAAACTCCGATTTATACAGCATTGTCAAATAGGGTAATAGAAATCGTGTGGAGTTTAATGCTTCGAAAACTCAATGCTGTCTTCTGTCGTTAAAGCTAAACATTCCCCCAATGCCATTGTCCATAATTGGCACTTACATCGAAGAAACCGAAAAGCTCTCAGTACTCGGTATGTGTGTCAATGACGACCTCCGTTGGAATGACCATATATTTGAGATCGCTAAGAATGCTGCAAAGTGCTTAGGTTTTCTGTATCGGTGTAAGAAGTATTTTTCCCCATCTGATCTGGCTACAATTTATAAAGCGTTTATACGCCCTAAACTCGAGTATAACTCCCACCTCTGGGCAGGTGCTTCGCAAACATCGCTTCACCTGCTTGATAGAATACAAAATCGAGCGTTAAGATTGATAGGAAACTGAACTGCCGCTGATTCAATTGCCCCTCTCGAACACCGACGCAATGTTTCATGTCTTTCCTTATTTTATCGTTTCTTTTACAAAAAATGTTCACTCGAAGTACCAATTTCGGACGTACCGTGAAATATAGGGATTCTTTTTTTAGCCGAACAACACGTATTTGGAATAGTTTACCCGGCGGGATTTTCCCTGGCCATTTTGATCTGCTAACATTCAAAACCAATGTTAATCGGCACCTCTCTATCTTCGTAATGCCCGCGCAGTGTGTTCTACATTAAAAGGGAAACACATAATCCCTTGTGCGCGCGTTAATTATAAAAAAAAAAGATGGTCTTTCCATGACATGTTGTAGGTAAAGTATACGCCTAGATAGTTGTATTTGTTTACAATGCTGATCTCGAGGTTGTTCATGAACCACCGCTCGCTAGCCGCTCGACGTCCACCTTTTCTGAAGATTACTATCTCTGATTTGTTCAAATTTACACATAGTCTCCATTTTCGACAATAGGACGCAAAACCGTTTACCATTTCTTGCAAGGAAGCTGCATTGTCAGAGAGTATTACGATGTCACCTGCGTAGAGCAACATCTTTATCGATAGGCCTTCAAGATTTACTCTACCTGCTAGTTCTGAGTCAAGGTTAATTATAAACATACTTAACAGCAAAGCACTTTAAACACATCCTTGTTTCACACGCTGAGTGATGAGGAAAAAAACACTGGTGTCAGTTTCATTCCATACATCTGCATTGTTGTCCTTGTAGAGTGCTTTAATGATCGATTGAGTGCTGGGATTCGCACCCAGGCTCATTCGCCTAGCAGTCCAACACAATAACCACTAAGCCACGGGGCACTACAGTTTTTCCTGTATGCTGCTTGGAATTCGGTTAGTACGTTGTTATCTTTAATCCATTGATTGAGCCTTTGTAGGAGAGTTGCTGTGAACAGTTTGTATAACTTGTCCATAAAGAATAAGCCGCGATAGTTGAACACAACAGTATTTAAAAAGTGGAAATATTATTGATTTTTGAAAAGAGCACGGAATCGTTTCTATCCTAAAAAAATAACGAAAAAGACGGTGAATTTAATATTCACCGATTTTTTTTGTATTTCATAATGCACGCAAAATTAATTTTAATTCTAATTTTGACTGATCGTTTTGAATTCCGTTCGACATGATAATATGTCTGATTACCAGTAAGTCAAATAATAATCCATCTTCCATCATTTTGTAATTATGAGCTGATGACAAAAGTTTATTTAACCACATACCTTTGTTTTTTTTTTTAAATGGTTGGATGGCAACCGAGTTAAATTAAGAGTAGTTCAGCTTGATGGCAGGAATGTATGTTAAACGAACAGAGCTATGCAAACAAACTATTGTGAATAGATCAAATTTTGATCTTATAAATGTCAAAAACACTCGTGGTTTTATTTAAAATTTAATCAAACAACGGACTGAACAATTATTGTTTTATTATAAGTATTAAAAAAGACTTTTTTATTTGCTAAACAAAATTAAATTTTAAATAAACAGAAAAGAAATACAAATTAGAAGTGCATTAAAATCAAATAATTACAAAAACATATTCTCTGTAATTTGAAGAAAATGTTAAACATATTTTTCTGTTTGTAAAGTTAATCGAAATACATTTTAATCATTTTATTAAAATCAGTGCTTATTGTTTTTTTTTTGTAAATTAACGTTTATTACCTACTTTGAATAATAGTTTTGTTTCTATAAACGTAAACAGTTTTTTTTTTTTATTAAAATGCCGTTGGATAAGTTGGCAGCTGTTAATATTACGGTACAATATAAAAAATGTGGTCAAAGACCATAGATTTCATGCGTTTTAAGTCTTTGATTTCTTCGTTAATATCTGAGGAAAATAGTGAAGTATCAACTTGTTCAGATTTGGAAACATTTGATGAGGAAGAGGAGAGGTAGTTTTTTGTATTAATTTTTTTTAAAGATTGCAATGAAACAGGTTCATATTGGACTCTGTCCTACTTTCTTTGTCAGTAATGTGTGACTTAAGTTTAATTTTTAATCTCGGAATATTCTAGCTTAAAAAAACGTATTTTCCATTTAATTTGTAATAAATTTGGGCGCAATTTTTTTAATTAAATCCAATAGTTCCTGAAATAATTAAATACATTTATATAATCATTTGTGTAAGTACAATGTAAATTACACAAAGCAGTTTACATGAGATGTAAAACTGTACCTTCCTGGGCTAACATATCTGACTTTCAACCTAGGCAAAGCAGACCATATTAGTTTTGACCATTATATATTAAACACTTTCTAATGAACTTTACTTAGTTTTATTTAGAAGTATTGTCAGTAATTACCGCAAGTAAATCACTTAAGCGTTTCCTCCTCTTCTTTTAGTTTTTTTTTTTGATAATAGATTTTGAACTTCTGAAACAGATGGTGAAGCTTTTCTTCGTTTTTCCTAACTACGCTCTGTATTTAAAAGAGTTATTAAAATCTTTAGGTATAATAAAAATTATAATCGGGTATTATTTTAAAATATGTGTTTTATTTGTAACCTTGTTTTTTAACCTATTTTTTTTTAAATCACGTTCTCTCTTTACAGTTGTGATGCTGATTCATCTGCACTAGCTCGATATGTATTGGCACTTCTTAAGAAAGAGAAGCCAATCAATGATTTGAAAAACGTTATGGTCGAGCAGTTAGACGTTTTCCTAGCCGAAGAAACAAAACCATTTGTTGAGCGTCTATTTAATGCAATAACATCGGAAGAATATCTAGCCCCTATTATGCCTACACCAGCCATTGAAAATCCGGCTGAGAGTATTTCTGCCGTAGCCATAATTGGTTCGAACAGAGAACTCACGCCGCCATTAGATGATGTGAGTAATGATAGCCTTCCTGATGACACGATACTCATACCCAGCACAATCTTATTGCAGACTAAAACCAAAGAATTATTTAATAAAATCGAAGAAAGCAGCAGTACTCCGTCAACGGGTGAAGTTGTCTCACATCCTTTGACAATTGAACCCACTGCAACAGCCATATTATCACCGTCTTCGTCGTCGGTACCAATTGCACCTCCACCACCGCCAATGGGACCTGCTAAAAGTGTAAGTCCATTTAAAGCCACATCGGATAAGGAAAATCAGCCTCGTGAATCCCGCCGCCGCCGAGCTTCGCTAAGGTCCAGATCTCGATCACGATCCAGGTCCAATGATCGCATGTCGCGAAGGTCAAGGTCTAGAGATCGTCGCCAGAATGATCGAGAAAAGAATACTCGGCAGTTTAGGAATAAATCTCCCCCTCCTCATGGTGACAGAAGAGATAGAAGAGGTCCCGATCGCCGCCGTGGACCTCACATGAACGATGAGAGATCGCCAAGAGTTGGGTTCAATACAAAAAGTCGAACAAAAAGTCATTCAGCATCGCGCAGCCGATCTCCGTCAGTTGAGAGACGTAAGGGAGGAGGATCGCCACCGGGAGGTATGAATAATCGTTCACCAGTATACAATAACGAAAACTCAAAGAGACAGCGTTGCCGGGATTTCGACGAAAAAGGGTACTGTGTTCGTGGAGAAACTTGTCCTTGGGATCATGGTGTGAATCCTGTGGTATTTGAGGGAATAAACAATTCTGCATTGATAAGTATGTCTCTAAGAGAGTATAACCCAGATGCACCAGATCTATGGTCACGAGGATCATCTTCTGCAGCCGCACCATCAGGGGGAAATAATGCAAATGGTGGAGGAGCTTCAGTTGGAAACCCTTTCAGTTCTGGGCCACGAAATAGTTTTTCACACAAGGGTGGAAATGGAGCTCTTTCTGGTGTATACCCTCGTGCTGCAGGTGGAGCTGGTTTTCGTCCTGCTGCTCCTATTTTCCCATTTCCACTTAATGCTGCTGCTACACCCCTTCAAAGAGAATTGATTCCAGTGCCCGTGGTTGATGCAAATGGCTCAGGAGGAGACATTTCTGCATCACAGTCAAAGCGTCGTTTTGAATTGGAAGACAGCGTTGCCATAGCTGAGGGCCCTAGCAAGCGGAAGTTACCGCTTTCAAGCCGTCTAGGACCCCGTATCACAAATATTCAAAACAATTGCTCTTTAGAGTTACGTAAGGTACCACGAGGAATGAACACAATTGCTCATCTCAATAATCACTTCGCCAAATTCGGAAAAATTGTCAATATTCAGATTTCCTATGATGGTGATCCAGAGGCTGCCATTGTAACATTTTCCACTCATGCCGAAGCAAATGTAGCTTATCGCAGTACAGAAGCTGTTTTAAACAACCGCTTCATTAAGGTATTTTGGCATAGTCAACAGGATAATATGACAAGTAGTGGAGGAAATCCTCAAATGACTAATATTATGAAAGATGATGGTGGGGCTGCTGCTCCAATCAATGGGGGCATACGAAAGAACTCTCAGTATCACTTAAGTAACATCCCAGCTGTTCCTACTCCAACAGCTGATGCAGCTAAGACTACAGTGTCCATGCCAACCACCCCATCCACGCCAACATCTGCTACTACAACAACAGCTGCAAACTCCCCAACAATCGTTGCAGCTGCTCATGTTCCACCGCCATCATTGCGGGTGAAGAACAACACTCCACGTATTACCCCAGCCACCACTGCCATTATCCGCAAAAAACAAGAAGAACAAGCTAAGGCAGTTGTGCAGTTAGCAAACGGTTTGCGCAAGCGTAAGCATGAACTTCTTCAAGGATATGTTAAACAGATGAAATCGGCCGTTGAACTTGTTGAACGGGTTGAACCCAATGATCCACAACGTGTCAAAACAGTGGAGACTATTAAAGTTCTTCAAGCAACAATCGACAAACTTCGAAAGGAGATTGCTACCGAACAAGAACAAATGGCTGCACAAATCCAAAATCAACAGCCTCCTGTTAAGAAAACCAAGGAACAACAAAAAAAGGAACTGCTTGATATTGAACTCGAATTGTTTGCCCAACAGCAAGAAGGCAACGATACTACAGCCATACAAAAGCGCTTGGAAGATCTACAACGCAGCTTAGGTGTTGGACCTGGCACGAAACCGCATTTCCCATTAAGCGGAGCAAGGCCAAATAAGCATATACGTCCAACATTGCCAGCAGCAGGGTCGACCAGTGTTGACAGGAGACCAAAATCAATTGTCGTTACTGGTTTTGCAAGCGAAGACTGCGACTTAGTATTGGCGCACTTTAAGGTAAATAAACACAACTTATTAAAATTAAAAAAGGTAAACGATTATAACACAAGTGAATAAGGAGCATCAAATATAAAATCACTTATGTATATTCATGAAATGTCTGTAAACTGGTTGAGTGTTTCGTAATTCTATAAATAAACATTTAAGTTTAAGTTCTACTGTCCTCAACTCAATTGTACACAACTATTCCGTGGATTTACTGCATTGGATGGCTTGCAAAGAATATTGACATTATTTGTGTAAGCGATATACCATACCAGCGGGGATTGAATGAAATCGATAACAACGACGCGTTTCCCGATATCATTGTGTTGTAATGTCAATATAAGGTGTCATTAATTATTTTATTTTAGTTTAGTTTGAATGATTTTTATATATTTTTTCTTTTTCCTTGTCACACAAGTAATAACACGCTATTGATTTTAATTGTTATTTTACTCATTGAAATATTTTTTTTTTTAAATAAATTTACCCTTATACAGAGTTTTGGCGAGGTGATCAAGCACGATATCGAAAAGTCTATTCCACAGCTCATAGCCACCTATGCCACTCGTCTCAGTGCCGAACAAGCAGTCCTTCGCGGAAAAGTATTTAAAGACAAAAGATTGCAGGTTTGTTAAAAAGAAATTATTTTTTTTGTCTTATTCTGAATTACTTAACAAAATATTTGTTAGATTGCATGGGCACCCATAGTTCAAACACCTACATCACAAATACACAATAAGCCGATATTGGAAAACAACAACATCACCGATGGCAAGTCAGCTGATAAAATCAACACCAGCAACAACAATGGCAGCATCGACATGGATACCACTGACACCCTGCCTGAGCTACGCCTTGAAGATGAAGAAGAAGAAGATGAGTCTGAGGATCGTTCTTGGCGCCGTTGATAGCACTACACCTACCTGGATGTAGGCTCCAAACACATCCTTTTATTTTTAGTTGCAACACAATGCAGTCGTTCAACTTCTTCGTGACTGTTGTTTAATATACATACATAATAAATATAAAACTATTCTAATAAAACTGCTAAACGCTTTTAAGAATACATATATATATATATATATATATATATATATATATATATATATATATAAATAAAACAAAACAAATATTTAAATAAATAGTTTAAAAAATATAAAGCGTGCTCAGCAAAAAAACACGTAAACTACGAGATATTTTAATTGTATAAGAATATTATATATATTATGATGTAAATGTAAATTAAATTTTTTTTTAGATAATAATACTTAGAGAAAATAATTAAATAGTATATATCTTAGCGTATATACAACATAGAGTCTAAAGAGTAATGCAATTCTTTTTTTTAGAATAAACAACAACAACAAAGTTAAGAATATTATTATTGTCGTATGAAATTCTTATTGTCGCTCATTTATATAACAAACAACAAATGTTTTTTTTATTTAAATTTTGTTAAAACTTCTGTTCTATTTAAAACAAAAATGTTTGCATCCATTTAATTTTATTTGACGTTTGAACATTTGTTGCTGTTAAGAAGCAATAATTGTAGTTAATATTACTTTCAATATTATGTTAGGATAACATACAATATTATATTCTAAAAAATATTATGAACTAAAACAACAATAGAAACTAATAATAATGATAATGAAATAAAACAAAAAAGTGCAAGTTTTTCACACAAAAATACTATTCTCGAAAAAAATAAGAAAGCGAAAAAAAGAGAAAAAATTACAAAAAAATGGAAAAGAACAAAAAATAATAAGTTAAACTATAAAAAAAAGAGAGAAAACGAAAAAGAAAAGCATACACTTATGTGGAAATATAAAAAGAAACTGAGTAGTTTACTCGAGAATTTTTTCAAACAACTTTCTGTCTTTTAATGTGAGGGATTTTTACAGTTTTTCAGGTGCTGGGCTTGTAACTTGTAACGGGAAGGCTTTAATTTTGTGCTAAAATAAAAAGTTTGGCTTTAATTCAAGCAAAAAAAATATATACAAGGATTTGTGAAACCATCATTTTTGCCAAACCAAAGACTAGAGTTGGTTGGTTACCTTGAAATTTGTTATGTGGTTCTTTCGGCATTCCTCAGAGAAGCTTTACAAATTTGCTAAAAATAACGGTACCTTCTATATAAAAGTTTATTTTACTCAAAAACGTATCCAACGATTTTGATGACCTTTTTGAGACCATTTTTATTTTTACGCTTTACTTGGACGACAAGCTCTCGTTTTGGAGTCGTGTCGTTTTTAAATGGTATTCCGTATCCTGAACGACAACAATTATTATCTCTCTTACTTTCCACAATGCGATCCACTAAACATCTGACTTATAACCAGGGATGGGAATGCTGAGTCCAGAAAATGAAGCAGATGGCCCAAAAAATATGTAGCAGATAATGAAAACAAAAATTATAACAAAAAAAGTAATTATATTCAGCGTAATACTAGTTGACCCACCCGCGTTGCTCAGGTGTACCTGTTCTGGATCCCAAGGTCTAGCCATTTCCGAGATTAGTTGGAACCATGGTTGCAACAAGCTCAAAAAAGAGCTTAAAAAACACAGCTCAGCTCTTTTTTGAGCTAGCTCAACTGTTGAGCTTGTCACATAGCTCAAATTCGTCGAGACAGCTCAAAAAAGGGCTAGCTCACTTGAACTAAAGTGAGCTGATCAGATGTGAGTTGAGCTGAGCTGATGTGAGCTGAGCTGTGTTTTGAGCTATGACATGAGCTGAATAAACATTTGTTAACGTTATGAAAAAATATTCTATAAGATTGTGTACAGTTGTAGTTTGTTTAAGAAACATAGTTATAATTTTTTTAATGGTGGTGATAATGGTGGGGACTATTTTGAATTCAAATGATTAAGATGAATTTTCAGAAGTTAATCTAAATAAGTTCGGCTAATCTAAAGACACATTTTTATTTTTTTTGCAATGAGTTATTATTTTTTCTTTACGTTAATGATTTTAGTGCTTTATGTTACATGCTTGAACGCTAAGAAATGCAAGTATACATACATAGCTCGATTTATACTTAAATACTTATAAACAAATTTTTCCAACAAATTTATGTGAACATATGTAGGTACATATACATCCTAGATACAAACATTAAAATTTTCCAAACATTTGAATTGAAACAAACTTAAATGGGACTGTTGGCGTGTCTAAAAATATGACGTGCGTTTATGTGTGTGCGGATTTTCTATCTACAAGGTGTTAGCCAGGTATCTTTTTGGTAGCTTTTTAGTGAAAAGAAAAAGGGTACGATGAAAAATATATACATGTGCATTGTGCGTGCGTACAAAACTGTTCCAGTATACGTGGGAAGGATATGTTTGCGGATTTTCGGTGTGTTAGGTTTTAGCTGTAGGTATTAGGTAGCTTATTTGTCAAAAGAGAAGGTACGAATTAACCGACAGCTCAGCTCAACCGACAGCTCAGCTCAACCGATAACTCAGCTCAACCAATAGCTCAGCTCAATTTTAAGAGCTGAGCTGTTAAGCTCAAAATTGAGCTAGCTCAAAAAGTGAGCTAGCTGAAATATGAGCTTCTTGCATCCCTTGTTGGAACAAACATCCAAAGGCAAAAAATGACTTTCGTTTTGCATAAATAAATCAATACAACACATTGGAAATGAAATTTTTATCGGTTCATAAAAACTAGTTAAACGAAGTTGAAATGAGTTGCTACGTAGCAGATGCATACAAATAAATAAATGAAGTAGATCTACTACATATTAAGTAAATTTGCAGCCCTGCTTATGACATTATTTTATCTCATGATACACAGAAATACAAGGTATGGTAAGTAGACGCATACAAATCGCTATCTTGATATTTTATGACTTCACATTCTTCTTTTTTTATTATTTTATTTATTAAGTGAATATTATTTTTTTAAATTGAAGGTTTAATCGGTTTTTTTTATGATTATAAGAACAATAAATATAAAAAAACAATAACAAAATCGACAGATTAATACATTTATTTACACTCTAAGAACAAAAATCAAAAGAATGTGACGTCACACGCATGATCTCCAAAGTGAGCATACCTTGTATTTCTGTGTATCATGATTTTATCTAATATCCGAAATGAAAAATCAGGATTTGTATGAGGACACATGAAGACATATTACTAATTATGAGCCATATTATGATTCGCGAGTCGAACGTTCGACTCACGTCGAACAATTTAGCGATTTACTCTTGTCGTAGTATTGCGAAAAGCGAACTTGACGTTCGCCTGTCATAACAAAGCAACCAACATTAAAAAAACTAAATGTGCTAAGTCATGTTGTTGTTGAACGTCAAAAACTTCCATTTGTGTTGAAAATTGTGTACGGTTTTATTTATGAAAAAAGATTTCAGAAAATATAAAAAAAATAAAATACAAAGTAAAATAGAATAGTTTTTTTGGCGACGAAGACCAACAGATAGGGATAAAAAAAGATTGTAGATTTATGAGGAGTTTGAGAATACATACATAGTTCCAACCCACTTGAACTACCTGACACTTTGTAAGGAACAAATTACTCATTCCCTTTGTTCAACTAATTGTCTTACATTATTCATTTATTTTATATTTTTGGATTAATAAACATGCGTTTGAGCTACCAAAGTTCTGTCGAAAACGGCTGAGCTGGATCTGCAGTGGCTGATTTCTTGAAATCTGGACTGCCTGAAATTGTTGGATGTGGGTTGAACTCACATTGGAATCATCGCCCCCGACTGAGTATCAGCATCATTATTTAAACAGAAAAAAAGAAGATTTTTGTTCTTAAAAATAATTCCACGACTGGATCGAACGTACTTGCTCTTATGTGCGGTCACAGCTTGAAATAAAATTTGAAAAATAGTAAGGGATCTTCAAAGATTATATTCGATTTTTCTGACTTTTGATGGTTTGAAAAAAGTACGTAAAATAGTTTTCCGCGGAAAAATTTAAACGCCTTTTATTTCTTTAAAAAAAATGTGAAAAAGTGTGAGAGCCGTTTTTAAATAAAACGGTTTTTTTAACAACTTTTTTTAAAAAAATAAAAAAAAAATCTTCTTGAATATATATTTTGATTGTAATCGGATCACCAGTTTTCGAAAAAGTCGAAGAAAAAACACCGGTCCTATGGTAGGTACCCTTTTTAGCCCACCATATTGAATTTTTTTTTCACCAAAATATAATGCATACCAACAATAGTACACTGATTTTTTTTATAAAAATTCTTGGAGTCGTTTTCGAGAAAAATAAGCTTTTGCATAACGGTTATATGACAGGTACCGTTAATTTTTGAGCTAAAAAAAAATCGAAAAAAGTCCTCTGTAGAATGTCAAAAAGAACCTTAAGTTCTAAATTTGAAGGCGATTGGCCTAACCGTTTAAGCTGCAGTCCAATATACGTCCGTACAGACAGACGGAGATAATTTTGCCAGTAATTCAAATATGTTTCTCTATCATCGTAATGTCATGTTTGATTGTTATCTCAAAATTTTTAATCTGCACGAATTCATAACTTGCATTATAGTACCTATTATCGCAAGTAAAAATCAGTGTACTACTTGTAGATAAGCATTATACATACATATTTTGCTAAAAAAAATTATATATATGGTGGGCTAAAGACGGTACCTCCCATAGAACCGGTTTTTTTCTACGACAGAATGACATTATAACAATATTACACACATTTCTTACTAAAATAGTATAAAAATAAAATTTAAAAGTCGCCTTCGACTATTCGGGTTCTATAATTCAGTGCCATCGTTGTGTATTTATACAATTTCTCCCAACCAAGACTTCCATTCAAAATAAATAAAACTTCGTTCATGTTCATTACGGATTTACCGAAGAATCTGACTCGATATTCTCTTAGAATCGGACATCTGGCAATAAAGTGGTAAATATCTTCTCTTTCCTTGAGGTTGCAAATATCGCACAAAATAGGTAGGTCCGGACGATGTGGAATGTAGTTGAGGTTGATCATTTCCCCTCTTACTTTAAATATCGTACTTATCATTGAAAGCGGTAATCTGTTTAAGAAGTAGGAGCTTCCTCGTAAGTTGTAGTCGAGCTGGCTATAAATCATCCTATACTAAGATGATTTAGCTTCCAAGATATAACCACTATAAGCTGAGCGCGCTACACCTTCCAGTAAATTTTGAAACATGTTTCTAAGATTAGCGGGTCCAATACCTGGTTGAATCTGTAATCTTTCTCCACAATCAACCCCTATTTCTTCCCATTTTTTGACAAGGTTGCCTCTAAAAGTAATTATCGACTTGAGGATCAATTTGGGTAGTCTTGTCTCATCCATCTCCAGCAGCTTGATTATATAATCGGAGTGTAGTTTTAGCGTATTTAAGAATAACGGTGGCATTGTAGTTTCAAGGTGGACCATGTAATTTGGAGTACAGGCCGGCAACCGAAAAATGCGTTTAAGAAAATATCTTTGAAACTTTTCAATAACATCGAACTGCCAGCAACCCCACACTTGAGCTCCATACAACATGATGAAACAAGCAGTGGCACGCAATATCTGGATCTTTGCGCTATGGTCCACAAACCTACTCTCTATACAACGTCCCCAGATTGAAGAAATAGATCTCTTTGCCTCTGCTAATTTAGCCTCGAAATGTTTTTTGAAGTTAAGGTTAGCACAGATCAATACACCGACATACTTATACTCTCGAACAATTTCTAAATTCTGACCCTTGTAGGTCCACATTTCGTTTCTCGAGTATCTACAACCTCCATCCCTGAAGATCATCATTTTAGACTTTCCAAGGTTAACAGTCAGTTTCCAAAGATCACAGTAGCGCTCCAGACGGTTGATCATGCGCTGCATTCCGTCAACTGATTCCGCCAGAAAAACTATGTCATCGGCGAAAATGAGACACGGTATTCGTAAACCTCCGAACTCAATACCCCCTCCGACTTCCTCGACAACATCATTTATAAACAAAATGAAGAGCAAAGTACTCAACACACATCCTTGCTTTACTCCCATTTCCGTTTCAAAGTCATCTGATGTAAACTTTCCGTCCCAAACATAAGACACATTGTTTTCATACATTGCTTTCAGCAGATTCACAACTTTGCTTGAGATACCCAAAGTATAAAGCTTATAGAATAACAATGCACGGACAATGGGGTCAAAAGCAGCTCTGAAATCTACGAAGAAAGCATATAGCTTCTTCTTTTTGCTTTTAAAGTAATCGGCAATGTGAAATAAGGTGAAAATCTGATCTACCGTCGAGTGGTTTTTCCTAAAACCAGCTTGGAACATTTTGAGTATGTTTTTGTCGTTAACCCACTCTGTTAGCCTTTTTAAAATAAGTGCGCTGAATAACTTCACTGAAGAATTCAAAAAAGAAATGCCTCTGTAATTCTCGGGATTATCGTACGCACCTTTCTTATGCAGCGGATAAATAATTGCTTTTTTGAAGCAGGCTGAAACTTCTGCGGTTTCGAAAATTCTATTAAATTCCTTGGTGAGTGAGAACAGGTACTCAGACGTACAGTTTATATAGAATTCCGAAGAATCCTGTCATTTCCTGGGGCTTTACCAGATCTGTTTTTTTCTAAAGCAGTCCGAAGTTCCAGAACTGTAAACGGCGAATCAAGGATATCGTCTAAGAAAACCGGAGCAGCATATTGAGGTAGGGGTGAAAATTGCGCAGGGTTAGGTAAATTTTTAAAGTACTCCTGAAGCTCGGTTACGTGCAGTGAAGATCCAATCCTACTAGGCCGTCCGTTAATTGCTTTCCAGAATTCCGCCGAAGACATCGCTGATTTTAAGCGTTGTTTGGTTTGTTCATCGTTTTGCTTACGCTTGGCAAGGCAGATGAGTTTATACTCTTTGTTCGCAGACGCATACATAGTCTTAAAGACATGAAGGTTATATTTTCTCAGAAGTCTTAGTAAAGTAAATGATTTTTTCCTTGCTTTAGAGCATTCCAAGTCAAACCATTTTTGTTTAAAATCAGTCTTCTGTTTCCAGTTATTGGTTACTGGGACTGCAGCTTTCATTATGTCAGTAAGTCTGGTCATATTTAAATTATCGCACTCTGCGCTATGTTTTCTCAGTTCTTCATTTAAATTAGTTTGGTAAGCCCGTAAAAAATTTGATCTATTACTCCAATGTAGCTTTAGAAGGAGCTCAAGTGACTTTGAACAAGATAGGCATATGCTCCGAAAATGTTGCTGCCGCACGCTAAAGCTTCTCAAAAGGTCGTTCCAGCTTCCAGAAACTATCCCATAATCGATGTGTATTCACCCTTAACATCTCCTGCACAACTTCCATTCAAAACACTTTTTTGTATTTTTAATAATTAACAAACATTTTTTTTTGGAAAATTCAATATTTTGAAAACGGGTTGGTGAATTTTTTTAAATTCTGTTTGTAAATGTATGTTAATTTGTATTCTTAAATTATTTTTTGAATTTTTTAAACAAAGTTCTTAAAAATAAACCGTTTTACTTCCTACGATTTTGAACAAAAATCACACTTTTTTACATTTCTTAAATAAATGAAATGGCGTTTAAATTATTTCACTCAATACAATTTAACGGAATTTATTCGAACAATAAAGTCACAAAAATCGAATGACGAATGCTTTGATATTAACTTTAATTTTCTTATATTTTATTCTACAATGTGACCGCACATTTGAGCAAGTACGTGCGATCCAGTCGTGCAATTTATTTTTTACTTAGTTCATGCATTTTTTGTATATCATGTTCTGAAGCAACAGGAATACATAGATTCCAATTTCTGTACACAAAGTTCCATGGAATCCTGACAAATAATGTTGTCATACATTCGCACGAACTCTTTACTCTTCTTTCCAATTTCAATTCACCTTTACGACTAAAATACGTGACTTGAATCCAAAAAAAAAAATCAAAATTGAACCTCCAATGCCCAATGGCAAGCAAACATCAAGCAATCCAATTGATGAATCCAATTCTTTTATTGCATGATTTTAACGAAAAACATGTCCTCCTGGTAATGATATGAATGAGGCACTTTCCTTCTATATTAAACATATGTTCAACTTTTTTGATAGCACTTCAAATAACTTAGTTGCGGAGGCAAAACTTATTATACATAAATATAGAATATCTCTAATGGTAATGGTAAATCTTGCCTATGATTTACAAATTGTCCGTTCACAACTTTCATTAAGACTTTTCTCATTGGTTTTGACACCCAAGTGGGCAGTTATTCCATCTTTTAGCCTTACTTAGAAAGACTTACATTTTCAATCAATCATGAACGAGTAAGCTAAGTGATTGAAATAACGAATAACCAATGAAGTCAACGCAGATATTAGTTAAATCAGGAGTTCTGCAAATGTTCCTCTTTCGGGTCAAAATAATCGATGAACTGAAAGGTTAAATTCAGGTTAGGGTTATTGATATCAACTAGAATCCTTATTATGGAGAAAAGAATATTGGCGGAATGGTAGTTCTTTATTGAAACAATAGCTTTGTTCGATGTCTGCCCTGGGGCGCACTGGTGTACACTGGATTCGCACTGAGGTGTTTTATGTGACACTTTTTTCGCCCCAGTGTTTTTGCACTGTGTTCGATGTCAACCCCGAGCACGCACTGAGTGCACACTCTCATGCCCCAGGTTTTTGGTCGGTGTAAGAAATCAGTGCTTTCAAAATTCAATCAGCTGTTGGTGCATGGTGGTAGAAGCTTAAAACAAATTTTATTTTACAAATTTGGAGTGCAATATCTGATAAATATAAGATATTTTGTAGGTTATTTTGCAATTATTAAGTTATTTTTGTGATTTTAGATAAAATGCCGAGTATAATCTCTCTGATGGAAATGGAAAAACTGTAGACTTTGTAAAGAAAATTAATACATAAATGAAATGTCAAAAAACTAAAACTGTTGCACTGAGCTGTTCGATGTTAAATCAAACCCCGAGCAGAAACACAGTTTTTTGACAGCTAAACGAAATGCACTGACATTCCCCAGTGCGCACTGCGGCGGGGAACATCGAACAAACCTAATGTCATCCTTAATTATATGCAAATGTTAACATAACAAATATATAATATATTCATATACATACATATATGCACAAAAGAAGCAAAAAAGTTTGCCCGATTTCAAACAGAGAGTACGTGAGAGTTTGTACCAGGAGCTAAAAAAAAATATTTGCTTTCTGCTGATGAAAGTCAAGGTTGTCAGAAACTGGTAGAGGCCAATATTAACAACGGCGCAACCATTTTAAAACTGTCTTTCAAAGAAGGAAAAATGTTTAGAAAATTCACCCCAGAATTCATTAACAATGCCATTGTATATGAACTGCAATTTATATAAAATGGTCATTTCTATAAAAAATTGGGGCTATAAGAAATAAGGCCCCAAAGAAATAAATTGTACGACTGGATCGCACATACTTGCTCTTATGTGCGGTCACAGCTTCGAATAAAATTTGAAAAATATTAAAGGATTTCAAAGTTTTTATTCGATTTTTTTTTGGCTTTTGATGGTTTGAAAAAAGTTCGTAAAATAGTTTTGAGCGGAAAAATTTAAACGCCATTTTATATCTTTCGAAAATGTGAAAAAGTGTAATTGTTTTTTTTTAATCGTAGGAACGGTTTTTAAATAAAACGCTTTTTATTTAACAACTTTTTTTTTTAAATAAAAAATAATAATAATAAAAATAATTCAAGAATGCAAACTTAAACACAAAAATTATTTACAGTTAAAAACAAAACTAAGAAAAAAATTCAAATACCCGTTTTCAAAATATCGATTTTTCAAAAAAAAAAAATATATATAAAAAAATCCTTAAAAATACAAAAAACGTTATTCAAAAATATTTGTATGCCAAATTTGATTGTAATCGGTTAAGCAGTTCTCAAGAAAGTCGAAGGAACAAAAAAACGGTCCTATGGGGGGTACGGTTATTGAACAAATTTCGAAGATAGCACCCGGAAAATTGTATCAAAATCGTTAGAGGATTGTATGGCAGGTACCGTTATTTTTCGAACTAAAGCAAAAATGAAAAACGCCAAATAAATACTAAATACCAAGTTTGAAGCAAATTGGCCCATCCGTTTAGGCTATAGAGGTGCGAACAGACAGACAAACAGACGGAATTTTCGGACCCACTTTTTTTGACTCATCGTAATGTCATGTTTGATTGTTAGAATTTTTTTTGCACGGATCCATAACTTGCCTTATAGCACCTATACCTAATCGTAAGTAAAAATTAAATAAGACCCTACGAAATTACATTTCAAAACAGCGACAGATTTCCATGACCAAGTTCATCTCAAACGATAATTGGTGAATAGCATCAGGGAATAGTATTATAAAACTTCGTGAACGTCAGGTGCGGTTCCGTTGGTGTGATGGTGCGTGGTAGATTCCCACGCGCGAACAATATAATTTTTGTGTTTTAGTAATTTCCTCCCGACTAAAAATTTGTCAAACCATGTCATCTTGAAGAAGCTGGCTGTAACAAGGCGGATTATGCGTCAACTGCATGCTTGAACTTGCAAAAAAAATGTACTTTCAGTGAATTCCTCTCAGCTAAAATTTACACTGATGGTAGCTTATACGCAACTATAAATGAATATAAATGTCAGCTGGCTGTATCTCGGTGGAAAGACCGTCAGCTGATACTTTGAATGTTATAACGCTCTGGACTGCTTATCCCACCCACGGAACCGCAGCTGACGTTCACGAGGTTTTATAATACTATTCCCTAGTGCGTTTCACCAATTATCGCTTGCGAGGAAATGATTGACCAAATTTTCACCTGGCTCCCGGAATAAAAGCAAATGGGGTGTTATTTCGTTGTTAAGGGGCTATTTAATTTTTTAATTTAATTTAATTTTATAATGAAACAAAGCCCAATAAAATCAGACCGACTAACCTTCAAGCCGGTCCGTTAGCTCCTGTGTGATTTATTCCAAATATATTTTTCAGCGGTACGATTATCTGCTTTTTGTAGTGAATTTTCTTCAACTACAGTTTAATCTTCTTTTCCTCTCTTCTTTCGTTTCATTTTGACAGTGAGTGAAAAATCTATTCAATAGGTGAGTTATAGTCTTTAAAATATGGCACCCGGGCCACGTGTTCATTCGGGTGGTCGGTACGAGATTTTTGATTTAGAATACCTTTCCGAACCGATTTACACAAAGAAAAGAAAATCCACAAACCTACCTCCTTTGGATTTGAATACTTCTCTACCAACTAATACGAATCCAAAATTCATTGTAATCACACCTGCAGACAAAGACACGAAATTAACATCCTTCACCGTATTCCTTTTAAAAAAGCAATAGATAGCATAAGCACTGGTTATGAGTCCATTACTCAACTGCGAGATGGCAATCTATTGATCTTAACGAAATCAAAAAAGATTGCCGATCTTTTCCTATCAAAAAAAAAAAAAAAAAAATGCTTTCTAACCTCTGCCCAATATCATTATCTCTTCATTCCAACCTCAATAAATCAATTGGTACAGTCTACGCGCCTTGTCTCATAAATGTACCAGAAAATGAAATTGTTCACGAAATGAAAACACAAGGTGTTACAGGTGTACATACATTTACAAAGCCATCAGTGGATAAAGAAGGTAAGACAATTGTGGTTTGTACAGGCTTGGTCCTGTTTACATTTGACCTATGCCTCCCTCCCACTTCACTTAATATAGGTTGGTATAGTATCAAAGTCGAAGAATACTTCCCTAACCCGATGCGCTGCCGTAACTGTCTGTTCAGTTACTGGGACACACAGTTCACCTCAACTTAACCCAACTCACAACTCAGGGCAGGGCATCCAAACAAAATCTAAACTAACAGGGAAAAACAGTACAACCCACCAAGAATCATCAAACTCAACATCTTTAAATAAATATCTCACCCCCCACCGACCCAAACATCAAACAACTATTCCAGCTTCACCTATTCAAAACAACCAAAACCAAAAATTAACACCCACACAAAACAAAAAACCGCCTCTCCCTATAAAACTTCAACAATCTCCAACATCTTACCATCAAACCTATCAAACCTCTCTCAAAACTTTTGAGTTGCACTAAAAATCAACTTAAATTTTTCACAGCTTCCTCTCATTACAAATTCTCCCATAATATCTCCAATAAGCACTGAACTCTCAGAAACAAACACGCACTCAATATCTAATCATACTCAGTCAATAAACTCATTCAATCAAATTACGCCCATAAAAATAAATGATGAAGAAACATAAAAACAATAATTATGCTCATAAAACTGACTCTGCAGTCCCGGGATTGAATCGCCTAAACTCCACAGTGAGTTTGGGCGCTTCAACATCTGGACTGCGGAGTCATATCTATATATAGTCATATCTATATATAAATATATATAAATTTACGTAATAAAATAACAATAATATCAGTGTACTTACCATCAGATCAAAAATTCATACCCAAAGGCTTGGAAGACATAATTTGCGGCTTCCAAATACTTTTAATCCTCACAGGAGAGAGGAGACTAATAGTCGTGGCAAAATTATAGAAGATTTTGTAACTAGTTCCAATCTTGTTCTTTTAAATGACGGGCAACCAACTCATTTTTCCACTCACGGTACACTTACCCATATCGACCTAATATTCGTTTCTGCTCAAATATGTGCAACATCTTTATGGTCAAGACTAGCTGATCCCAATAATAACGACAATATCTTGCAGAAACACCACCCATAAAAACAAAATTCCCTCCAAAATATCAAACTGATAGAGCCGACTGGGCATCATTCCAAACTGACATTTCCAAACATCATCATCATCAAACATAAATAAAGAAACAGCCATTATTCATAAATCTATTTGCCATGCAGCTAACCTTACCATTCCTCAGACACACTACACACCAAATAAATAAAAAAGAGTGCCCTGGTAGAACAATGAAACGAACGACCATATATTTGAGATCGCTAAGAATGCTGCTAGGTCCTTAGGTTTTCTGCATCGGTGTAAGAAGTAATTTTCCCCATCTGATCTGGCTACAATTTATAAAGCAGGTGCTTCGCAAACATCGCTTCACCTTCACGTAATACTCGTCTCGCAAGGAATGCTCATCAGTTCACCCTTGAGCCCAATTTCGGACGTACCGTGAAATATAGGGATTCTTTGTTTAGCCGAACAACACGAATTTGGAATTGTTTACCCAGCGAGATTTTCCCTTGCCATTTTGATCTCCTAACATTAAAAACCAATGTTAATCGACACCTCCTATCTCTCCCCTCCCTATCTTCCTAATGCCCGCGCAGTGTGTTCTACATTAAAAGGGAAACAAATAGTCCCTTGTGCTGTTAATTATAAAAAAAATAACTAGGACAAAACAAAAAGAAAGCCTGGAAAACTTTTAAGAAAAATCCAATGAACTCCAATCTAATTGCATACCGCAAAGCCAACGCAATTTTCAGAAAAGCTGCAAGGACCGCTAAAACTACATGTTTCCAGAACTTCATTGAAAACATCAACCCGAACAGCAGTTCCAAAAAAATTGTGGGCAGATGTGAAATCACTCACAGGTAATTATATAAATCCTGTAGTTAAAACCATAAAAACGCCTACTCAAACTTTAACCTGTCCATTTGAAATCGCTGAAGTATTCGCCAAAAACTGGGACCAATACTCTGAAGACTCTAGCTTCACCCCCGAATTTTTGAATGAAAAGTATCTTTTAACTACAAATACAAACTATCCTACCGATTTCAATTCTAAAGTTGTAGCCATTGATCTTCCTAGATAGAATTGGCATCCATATTATCCTCAAAAAACTTCTGGAATGGAAAATCGGACCAAAAATTTATAATTTTATAAAATCTTTCGCAATAGGCATTTTCGTGTTAAAAAAGGTCCTTCTTCAAAAAACTTTCTAACGGAATCCCTCAAGGATCTCCTCCCTCAGTAGCTCTTTTCGTAATTGCTTTTGACGAGCTTAGGAGAATTGTGAGCAACTACAACAACATAGAACATTCATTATACGCCGATGATCTTGTAATAATTTCTAAATGTAAAAACATTACAGAAACTGGTTCAATTTTTTCTAAAATCTTGTCAGATATTTTGTCTTGGTGCATGCACTCTGGGTCAAAAATATCATTAGATAAATGCAAAAAATATTCGTGTTCAAAAACAATTATTTTAAGCTCTAATTTTGAAGTTATACCAAATGTAAAAAGTCTTTGCTTGCTTGGAGTAATATTTGATTGTAAATTTAACTTTAACGAACACTGTTTATATCTTAAGAAAAGCCTACCTACCAGACTTAACATTGTAAAATATTAATCATAAAAAAAGCCTTATGCACATTAACTCACTTATTAGTATTATCAGGCCCACTATTCTCGCCAAGATTGATTACGGTTTAAGTATCTATGGAAAATGTTCAAAAACATCGTTAAAACTAATACAGCCACAGTACCGCCATACGCCTGAGTCTGAAAGCTTTTAGGACCACGCCCATAAAAAATATCCTAGCGGAAACTGGTCTACCCTCAATTGAACGAAGAATTCACCAAATAACATCACACATTATTCCAAAACTGACCATGGCATAAAACTCTTTAATTTCAACCGACGTCAAACTAATCACCAATCGTAAAAAAATACCAAAAATACCATCAATTATAAAAATTATAATACCATAATTTTTTTTCAAAAACGCTTGATATCCCAATCCTTAAAAAACATATCAGAACCACCGTGGACTCTTCAAGAAGCGTGCATAAACACCCAACTTAGTTCCCTCTCGAAAAAAACAACAAAGGAGGAACAATATAAGCAAATCATTCTTGAAATGAAACACACCGAAGAAGATGCAAAATACAGTTTTGTTTTAACCGATGAATCAAAAAAATGATCACGGCACAGGTTTTGCGGTTAGGGATGAAGTGGGTCATATTATAAGTAAGTAGACATACCTCTTCAGTATTTTCAGTTGAAGCTATGACAATCTTGAAAGCAATGGAAACAGCGGGCTCAGAGAAAACTATTATCTGCACTGACAGCCTTTATACAATTGAAGCCATTAAAAATACGGAAAATAATGAACCTTTTCCAACTCTAATCCGAAACAAATTGATCCAAAGCAAAAACAGGATCAAACTTATATGGATCCCTGCACACATTGGTATAAAAGGGAACGAAGCGGCGGATAAAGCTGCTAAATCCGCATGCAAAGAAAACCCCTTACCACCTTTTTTATCCCAAATAAAAAAAGATACGAAAAGGGAAATTAACAGCCACTGGGATTCTGTTCACAGAGAAGATTGGATACAATATGTACACCACTACGTTCAATTTAACCCGCTAGGCGAAAGTTTTTCAACCCAACCAACTGCTTGTGGAAAAAGATTAAAATATACGTGCGTCTACGCTTAGGACACACATACCCCACCCATAGCCACATTATATCAAAATGCAACCCACCTCTGTTCCAGAAACAAAATCCTCACAATAAAACACATCATCAACGACTGCATAACAATAAAAAACGCCTCAAGAAAACTTTTAACAGATACAACAATCAACAAACTTCTTCTCAGCCCTACAGAACAAAACATAGATCTTATTTACAAACTTATCTGTAAAATTAACACGGACAACGAAATTTAATTTTTCTTAATTAATTTTTTTCTTTTTAATTTGTAATGAATTTTGTCAGATGTATCATATCATTTTTTTTTATTTTATAGAGCAAAAAGCCCTGGTAGCTAAATGCTCAAAATTATTATTAGCATTGTAATTTATTACTTGTTAATAAAGTTATAAATAAATAAATAAATAAAATCAGACCCCAATAATAATTTTGTGGCCTAATTTCATTTGTTTTTTAAAAACAATTTATGGCCTTGTTTCATTTTGCTCCATTTACTTAAAAACTCTAAATTTGCTGATGATTTTTAAAAACAGATCTCGCATTTCCCAGCTTTTGTGGTTTTGAACAGAATTGTTGAAAAAAATCTCCACCCAACCGCATTGTTAGAAAACCGAATTGTCATACATTTTGTAGACGCACAAAAAGGACTTTAAATCTTATTCAAAGTTTATAGCGCCGACACATTAAAATAAAATAACTTTTCAACCTTAACTCATAATACTTAAAAACAATAAATTTTACTTTACTTGCAATGGATGGTTTGAGCAAGTGTTCATGTGTAAGAATCCAATTTCACAAAATTTAATCACTTTCGTCATATAATCACATTACCATTTGCATTTTGTCAACTGAATTTCATAGAGCTTTTCTTCCTTCAATTATGGAGCAATCGACAGCTATTGTTCTTACTTTCCCTATTGTTTCCTAATCCAATAAACTTTTCATGCAGACGTGAAGATAGATTGAAACTTTAGCTTAAATGCATATTTAATTTAACTTGGTTATTAAAAAAAAAACAAAAACTTTTACCCACATACATAAACCCAAATATGCTGCAAGAGTAGAAACTGAGTAGGATCGTTATTGCTCTACTCTATGGAATTATCTGTAATATTTAATGTAAAAGCTGTGATAAATGTTTAGTGCGAATTATTATATGTTCATAATTGAATTTTATAGAGCATGTGTCTTAATCACTTTTAACTTTATAATTTAATTTGTTTTGGTTTCCTATTAAATTTTCACGACTGCTCCTACTACAAATAGGAAACCTCCATCTCTCCTAAATCAGAACTCCAAAATGCTAAGAGGAAGAGGATCCTCAAGAAATAAAGTTACAGACCAGTTAATGAAGGTGAATCGAAGCTGACTGAAAAAGTGATATGGGCCAATGGCATCATTGCAAAATATAAAAACGCTTAGAGGAGTGCGGCGCGGCGTCTACTTAACGTCAAAGCGACAACGGTATCTAGAGGGAACCATTCAGGTACCTAAACGCCAAAAGTGCAAACTAGCAGCTCCCTTTTTAGGAAAGATTTTTCCTTTAGTGATTTACTAAAGTTTAAAACTATATTGCGGTCTATCGATAGGATAGATATTCAGGTTCACCCCGGATCGCTGAACGGAAGTGTTAAGAGAGTTGGAAATCATGCTGGGCTACCTTGAGTCCTCCCAATGGTAATAAACAGCGGATGGCATCAAAGTCAGGTTTTTTTTTTATACTGTGCACGCTGACAAGGGATTTGTGTTTCCCTTTTAATGTTGAGTACACTGCCCGAGAAAAGAATGGTTAGGGGAGGATCGAGGGACAGAAGCTGTCGATTAACGTTGGTCTTGAATGTTTTTAAATTTCAATGTCCAGGAAAAACCTCGCCGGGTAAACTATTCCAAATTCATGTTATTCGACTAAGAATAGAATAGGGGAGGACTCTTCGAGTGAACATTTTTACTTGCGATTATAGGGACTATAAGGCAAGTTTGGGATTCGTGAAAGTTAGTGGCAAAAAATGTCTGTCTGTCTGTCTGTTTGTCAGTATGTATGATGAGCTGCAGCCTAAACGGCTTAAGCGATTATCTTTAAATTTGGTGTGTGTGATTCTTTTGGCATTCTCCAGAGTGGAAATCGAAATTTTGTTTTTCAGCCTAAAAACAACGATTTTGATTAACATTTTTGAGATTTTTTTTTATTGGTTTTGGCTATCATTTGATCAGAACCAAATTTACGGGAAAAGACTATAAACGGTACCTTTCATATAAGGGTTTGTTTTTTCTCATTTTTAATTTTATCGGTAACGGCTTTTTGGATTTCTGTCAAATTTTATATTTGAGAAAATCTAGGCAGCCAAATTAGTTCTGCATATTAAAATTTTGAATAACTTTTTTTCTAATAAATCAAATATGTAATAATCAAAAAGCTGCATACCAAAATTTAAAAAAAAATTCAAAAAACTAAAAATAAAAAACAGGATTTTATCAAAATCCGTTGTACAATTTTCGAAATACTTTTTTCATAAATTTGTTGATGGCATTCTCCATTTTTACTACAAACCGTTAAGGGTTGTGGTTTTGACACTATTTATGTATATGTTCAGAACATGTTATTTTTTTTTTGCATTTCAGAGGTCAAGTGGTACTAAGTTTAGAGCAAACTCATATGTACGCAACTTATTTACGCTCTTCATCATGAATGCAGGTGTTAGCAGTTAGTAACTACCCAACACCAACACAAAAAGAACGTAGGACTGAAGATAAACACAAAAAAATTAACAATTCATGTATTAACTACAAAAAAAAAAATAATGAACAATATTTAAACAAAAAAAAACAAAATAAAATTTTTTACAAACTTAAAGAAAGACGGTTCACAAACACGTTTACAATAAATAGTAATTAAAGATAAATTAAAAATACGATAAATAAAACATATAACAAATAGAAGTCATGCTCGTGGAACACAAGTTATTAAGTTTTGTTTCAACTGCTTTTTGTTCAAATTAAAATCAATTTGAAGGTGATTGGTATTATACAACCTTTTCATGCGAGTTAATGGCTCATGCATGCCATAGTTAGTTCTATGGTAGGGGCAATACAAGAGTTCTTTATTACGCAATCGGTAAGAGCCTCCCCGATAGTTAAAACCTACCAAGGAAAGTAATTCAGGAGCATCAATTTGACCAGAAAGCAATTGATGAAAAAACACAAGATCATTACTGACCCGTCTGTGAGAAAGGGATTGGAGATTCAGAAGCCGAATTCGATCCTCATAAGGGGGCAGATTAAATGGATCTTCCCATGGAAGGCCTTTAAGAGCAAAGCCAATAAATCTATGCTGAATAGCCTCAATTCGAGATTTATGGACTTCATACAATGGTGACCAAATTTGAGAAGCATACTCGAGATGGGGACGAACATAGCATTTGTATAAAGATAGTGTTACGTAGGGATCATTGAATTCCTTAGCCCACCTCTTAATAAATCCAAGCATGGAATTTGCTTTACTTATAATAGAGTTGAGGTGCTCATCAAATTCAAGGTTAGAACTAAATAAAACACCTAGGTCACGAAATGTAGAAATCTGACAAAGAGTTTGTTGAGACATTGTATAAGTGATAATACTAGGTGTTCTCTTACGCGAAAAGGTCATACTTTGACACTTAGAAGCATTTAGACTAAGACCATTCTTAGAACACCATAAGACAAAACTGTCTATATCTTCTTGTAAGATCATACGGTCTGAAGAATTTTTAATTGTTTTAAATATTTTCATCCAGGCGTGCCCATTTTTTTATAGAAGAAACGATAAAAAAGGAAAGACATGAAACATTGATTCGATGTTCGAGAAGAACAATTGTTTCCAAGACATTTTTATTTCTTATCAATCTTAACGCTCTGTTTTGTATTCTATATAGCAGGTGTAGAAGAACCTGCTTAGAGGTGGCAGTTATACTCGAGTTTTGGGCGTATAAACGCTTTATAAATTGTAGCCAGACCAGAAGAGAAAAATACTTCTTACACCGATACAGAAAACCTAAGCACTTAGCAGCATTTTTAGCGATCTCAATATATATGGTGTATGTATTTCAGAGTACTGAAAGCTTTTCGGTTTCTTCGATGCAAGTTCCATTCATTGACAATGGCATGGCTCTAACGATAAAGACAGCATTGAGTTTTCCAAGCATTAAACTCCATACGATTTCTATTACCCTATTTGACAATGTTGTATAAATCGGAGTTTAAACGTCCGAAGGCGAAGGAAGGACGTGAATCGTCGAACGAACATGAAAAGCTGAGGGTGGAGTCATCAGCAAAACAATTTAGTGGATTAGAAGTAACAGACATAAGATCATTTATAAAAATGAGGAAAAGAGTCGGAGAAAGAACGGAGCCCTGGGGCACACAATTATATATGGAATACAGTTATGAATTTTAAATAAGCCGGGAAAAACAAAACGATTCAAAGGGTTGCTTACAACATCTCTAGATTAAGAAGTCTTACAAACTGCTTCTATTAAGCCACTCAAATGATCGATTTGGATTGACGTAAGCCTGACTTGAACTAGATACCATCGGTGATTCCATCTAGAAAATTCTTCCAATGTCGCCTGGATGCAAGAAAAAGTGCCTTAGTTGTAACTATATCTCTCGGATTATAGGAGAAATAGAAATAATAAATAAATCACACAGTTAAGCTTGCGGATTTCAGAAAACGCAAAGATTGTTTCGTTTATCCTCGTCTGAAAATAAACTTTTCTTACAGATTAACTTTCAATCCATGTGTCTTTTGTTTTCGTAGTTGTTCGTATTTCACTAGTCGTTATCCAGTATATAGTATAATAAACCGGAAATTGAAACCCAGGTATCTAAAGATCAACATAGTTGAAAAAAAATTAACATTTTTCTCTGTCAAGCTTGGAATTGCAAGCTCCTACAATCGCCAATGACCATGAATAGTGGTTGCTGTGCGTTTTTTTGTTGCAAAAAATCATCTAAAGGACAAAAGAGTGACCAAGCCAGTGGTTGGGAAAAAAGGACGTTTGGTTTGTTGTTGGTTTTGTTATTTCTGCTTCATATTGTGTTGCGTGTTAAGCTTTTAAATTGCTTTTTACCGCACAAATGGAAGTAAAATGGTTTCACACATGTCAACCGACAGGAAGAAAATGCAATTCATAAAGTTGGGGCTAAACCACTTCATGTTGATAAGCCAGTATGCCGTTTGAAAACAAGAGCTTTAACTCTTTGATTTGCTACCTATTTTGCAATTAAAGCATGTATTTAAAGGTTGTAGACCTCTCTGTTATGTACCCATACGGAACACAGAATTGAAACGGCTTTGGGTTGAATAGAGATGATGATTTTATTTGAAGAAATATGTATTTTAGTTGGGCATGTCTAAAATGTCACCCTTTCTATGTTTATACAGCTTTGGCCGAAAAAGTTAGTGAAGGCCATTTGTTTAGGGGGGTTTAGTTGTGGGATTTTTTATTTCCTTCTGAAAAGGAGTATACAGCCAGTTCATTGCTTACTGATCATTAAAATGTTTTTGTTAGAGCGGTTTGCATTAGTCGAAGAGTCGAAGATGCTTCCCTGATACAGCGATGGCAACGTCGTTGGAGTATCTAATCACTTTCAATTCCTAAGCTTCTTGGCCGTTTAGGATTTCATTCATTAAATAATTCAAAAAGAAGGGTTAAGAGAACACCTTGCACCACCTTAATTACATTCAGTGCCGTATAGTGATTGCTGATTATTGACTGATAGGTCTAGGATACAACTTGAACTTCTCTCCTTACAAAGGATATGTAAAATTCATAATAGCATAGCGATGAAATATTTTCTACAATTTTCCTTAGTGGTTCAGTCCTGAATTCCACAAAATACGATTTCCGCATTTTTCTATCTTATTTTAGTAAGAGAAAGGGATATGGCCAGTGATTTGCTTAGAGATAAGGTAAGACTATTGATTTTGTTGTGGAGATCGTTTCTGTTTGAAAGGTTACTTAACGGATAAGGTTTAATTAAACTTTTAAAAAATTGTCGTCTATTTCACCAAATCACTTTTCCGATGATTCCGGTAAACTTTTTGATTCATAGTTTCATCATTTAGACGGAATTAAAAGTAATATGTTGTCTGAAAATAAATGTTCGTCAGATATTTTCCTGTTCCTAATCCTATAGTTCTGAAGGCGGCCGCTGCTCCGTAGGAACACCTACCTCATCGAGTCAATGCAAAATTTTGCTATAAATAAATGTGGCAAATTACATAAAATGTACAAACATTTTCTTTGAACAAAAAATTGGGGTCTTACAAAAGAAGATTGATTTTTATTCCGCTAATAGAATCAAATTATCTCCAAAACGATTAAGTTACTACAAATTTCAAAAATCTGTTTATATCGGGAAACCAATACATGTACGTTCTGATTAACGTTTTCAAAGGTTTGGCCCCATAATTATACTTATGTAATAATGCGTTTTAATAAAACGAAAAAAATACATAATATTATTTTTAAGGACTTTTTCAGCTATGAGACTTATTAATCTAGGCAGTAACCCGGTACCAGGAGCTGGTTTAAGCAAAAACTAGATATAAATGTAAGCGAACAGGTAAATCCAATTTGGTTGAATTGCTTTAATTTATAGGCACAATAACTAAAGTAAATTAACCTAGGGAATAAGATAATTCAACTTATAAAATAGGTACAATTTACCCAGAAAATAAGATACTTCACCTAAGAATATAGGTTAAATTAACTTAGGTGATAGGTAGATTAAACCTAGGTAATAAGCAAAGTCACCTTAGAAAATAGGTATGATTTACCTAGGGAATAAGCTAATTCACCTTATACAATAGGTAATATTTACCTAGAGAATAAGCTAATTCACCTTAGAAAATTGGTAAAATTTACCTAGGAAATAAGCTAATTCACCTAAGAAAATAAGTAAAATTTACCTAGGCTCTAGGTAGAATTAACCTAGGGAATAAGCCAATTTACAATGAATTTCGCCTTAAAATAGGCAACAAAAAATAAAACAAAGGAAATAAGATAATATATGTTACAGTTAAGGTAACATAACCATTTCAATTTACCTTAGGAAAATAGGCAACGATAGCTTAGGACTAAGCAAGCTCAATATAGCCTTAGGACTTAGGCAAGTTAGCACCTGATTTAGGCTAATTTTACACCGACTTTTCGTTGGGTGGCGGCCGCCTCCCTTACTACTAGGATGAATCGATTTGTAAACACCGGAATCTGTTATTTGAGAGTAAATGTATATTAATGTTACTTTTCTTTCTTTGATCCATAGAGCAAGCTGTATCAATATCATCTTCATCATTATTGGCGCAGCAACTAGAATCCGGTCCGGGCCTCGTTCAACAAGTTCTGCCGTACATCCTGAATCTTTGGCTCATGCCATCTTCACTTCAAATCAATTCTGCGGGCGAATTGCACATCAGTTGGCTAGCTGATGTGCAGATCAACCTCTGTAGAGCGATCTCACGTTCCATAAGAGACATTGTAGATCGTCTAGCCGTTGTCGTTGCTTGTTTCGTGGTCATGTAATTTTATTTTTTCCGAGGATTGTCGGGTACTGAACTGAGTTTATTCTTTTTACGGGAAAGACTACAAGCATCTCGCCAACCCTGAGGGACTATCCTCTCCCACTAAGCCCTAGCCCACTTGGGCTCATCAGTTGACAGTGTTCGACTGGGTTGCACGTACTTCCTTTTATGTGTCACGATTCTTAAAAGAAAGAAGAAAAAGTCAGCTCTCCTTCGAAGCCCTGTATGTTTTCCAGATTTTTATATACCTAATAGTTCTTGCTTAGCGACGTTGATACTCTCCAAAAGAGGTTATGTTCTATAATGGACGAAGACGAAGAATCAGCTGCTGAAAGAAATCGCTTCAAAAGGCTAGGACTTAAGTAATAAGATTTCATCTTGGTACTGGTCAATTAGGGTAGGGTTAGGTTCAATATCTTCATCATCCCATACAGATAATTTATTATTTTTCGGTGGAGTTTCTTTGTCCTCCTACATTTACATAAATGTGATAAAAAACGTTAACATATTCAACAAAATATATTCAGGACCAGGATAGCCAGATTTAATTACATGATTTTATACTTACTACTTGAATAGCTAGGTTGTGTGAGCTTCTTGTTTAAAGTTCCACATAATTTTTAAAAGCCTCCTCACAGCAGTTACAGATTGATGTACTTGGAAAAGTAGTTCTACAAGTTTTTCCCGAGCCGAATTGTTATGCTTTGTAGAAATATTTTAGGTATTATTTCAAAATATCTAATATTGAATTTTTAATGTAAAGAAATATAAATTTTCAATATCGGCCTCAATTTAAATCGTTACCAAAACTCCATTAATTCACAAAATTGATGCCTCAAAAGACTTTAGTTCAAAAATCAACTGTTTTTGTACTACTTTTCAAAAATTAATATATCTAACCTAATCTTAAGCAAATATAGTGTAATCTAGTGCAAATCATAATTTTATTTTTAAACAAAATATTCAACATCCATGCTTCAAATTATAATATTAAAAATGTCATAACATACATTTTGCACCTCATTTTAAATTTCCCCAGCTCTTACCATAATCTCTCAAATTATATCATGATACAACACTTCAATTCTTCATTTGTATTGGAATCTTTCTCATGCTATAAAAAGAAACTTGTTGGACTTGTTTTCAATTTAAACCTACCACACGGTAAAATATATCCATATTTACATTGAAATTACCGTTTATATTGCTTCTTGCTTGTTTAAACTCCCTCCCACACTACATTTTTACTGTCAAAACAAACTAACTTTCTTAGAGTTGACTCAAAGTTGTGTGTATCCAAGTGTGGAACCTAAGCTCCATCCATTTCACATGTAACTTTACTGGTGGAGCGCATTCACAAACACAGCACAACCAAGAAAAAACTGCTCCCCAATGCATTCAGTCACAGTCAAGTCAGTCATATTGTGAGAGTTTAAAGCGTCGGACGTCATCTCTAATACGGTATTTAACGTATTTTTTTTAGTCGTGTGGGCGCGTTTCATTAGTGCTACTGTTCTACCAACTGTTATAATCAGCTTCCTGTTGCCCCACTTTTGGCAACGCCTAATGCTCTTTATCCTTTTTATTCTTCTCTAATATTTCGCATTTATGAATTAATTTAAACGGATTTCTTATTTCTATTTTTATTGTGTTTTCGTCGGGGATATATTATGCGATCAAAGAAGAAATTCATAGTGTTATAGTGGAAAAAAAATTATAATAATACAATAATTATTTGTTTGCTTCATTTTATGACGAAATATGCTAAAAATATAAAATATTTTTTGATCTGCAATTTGTTTACAGATATATAAATTCAAAATCTATTTCTTCCCGAATAGCAACGGCATTGAAAAAAAAAGTTCTTTTTTTTGTTTATAATGATTTTGTAATCAAAAGTTAAATCACAAATTTGTTTATACAACAGTTATCTTCCCGCCAAGATATAGGTATGTGTATATAATTTATATTGCGAAAGTTAAAGTATATTAAAAAAAAAAATTAAATAAATAGTAAGGTCTTCGACAAAAGAAGAAGTGATTTATTAAGTTTAACTGATTAGTAAATGTATTGTTTTTATATAATTTTGTTGCTGTTTTGCCTTCACAATATAAACAAATAAAAAAAGTTGTTTAAATTGGACCCAAGTCTAGGTTAAACAAATTTAGCAGACATCAAGGGAATAACTTAAAAGACGGTGAGTGATGTCAAACAATTATTTTGTTTGTTTAATTTATTTACCTTTAACAATGTTATTTTTGAAGTGAATTAGTCATTTTTGTGAACAATTAGCATTTAAAAAAATATAATGTTTACCTGCAAAATATTGATGAATGAGTGCAAATAGGCGGAATGAGCGAATTAAAATCTATTGTGATGTATGGGACGAGTAAACTTGTTCTGAATGTTTGCAAGAGCATTACTTATAAATATTAATTAGTTAATGAATTGTAAACTGTTTTAAAATTGGTCAAAAGAGTTTAAATGTAGGTATACCTTTAGTAGTGCTTATGCTTACACAGGGTGTTTCGTCATTCGATGGTAATAATTTGTAATTGACATGGAGATGCACGAAGGAAATAACTTTTGTTTCAGTTGTCTATTTTCATATATATCCAGGAAACCGTGGAAATCTTAATTTATGTATGTATTTTTAACTTAAGTTTTTTATCTCGGAAAATTTTCTAATTCACTGAAAACTGTTGAAGTTATTCAACTTTTAAAAAAAGGTAACCACACAAATATAACTGACTACTTATGAAAAACACAAATTCTTTTATTTCATGAAAAAACGACCTATTTTTCAGATCACAAATTCGGTTTTAGATCAGATAGATCTAACGAGAATGTATTCTCAAAAGTTAGTTGTCAGTTTGTCTTCTGTATAAGGATATATATGATAAAAGTCAATCTAATATGGTTTAATTTATTGACAAATGTGTTTTATAAGCAAGTTGTATGATGTCATAGTTTTAGGAGTTTAATTAATAATTTTTCTTGCGGCGAAAGGTGAAAAATCTAACTTTTTAAAGACATTCTTATTTGTTCTTACGACAAAAACCATGTATCATAAACGATTGCTTTAAGGGCTATTCCGTACTTTCATAACAGTTAAAGCACTTGCTTGATGATAAGAACTAAGCGTAAGTAGTTTGTTTTAGGTAAAATAAGATTAGAATATTTTACTTTTTAAAGTTTAATGACAAATTCTTCTCGTTGTTAGTCGTTGCTATTAAGACGTCTTCTTCTTCATCTGTATAAAGTACAACTCTTCTGGCCAAAGATATTTCCCTGTGTAACATCAACATTTCTGCCCTTAAGTATTATTCCGTTCCTTGTTTAACTTGGGAAATCCTATCCTATCGGGTAGGATTCCAGAATGTATGTACATATATACATCATGTTTTTTTCTTAATTTTAAGTTATGGCGTCGATCCATATCTTATCAAAAGCTTATAAAAAATAAATGTAATCGATTGAACATATCATTTTCTCTTCCAGGAATTTCTCAATAGCCTATAAGACTTCTTTTCATTGAGAATTTTTGCCGGTTTTCGAACCGTAATTATTTAAGCTTCTTTTTATTTGAAAGTCTACACGCAGCAATAATAGATGTTGAGTTTTAGCTATTGCATTTTTTGGCAACCCCGGCATTTGGCATTTTTACCATATCCGGAATACGTTAACATAGTTGTTTTCTTAATGCTTGGAAAAGTTCTAAACATGTGACATTACGTATTATCCATTCAATATCACTGGCCTCATATGGCAAGTCATAATTGGTCTCCAAGTTGTGTTTATAAATAACAAATAAATTTTTATTTTAATATGCTACGCGTCAAACCCGCGCCCGCCTGATGATGGAAATATGTTCCGAAACGCGTAGCACATTAAAATAGAAATAAAAAGTTGTGCAATTTAAATTAAATAAAAAAGTAAAAATAATTGAAAACATTTTTTTCTCATTTTTTCATTTATTTATTTGTTATTCATATCAATTTCATAGCAACTTCTATCCGTCAAATGGTTTTCAAAATTTCCTCGAAGTTCTGTTTTAGTGCATCTCGATCTTCAAATTTCTTCTTGAATAGTCTTTAACAGACTAGTTTATGTATGTGCGGGTAGAACTTCGAGATAAGTAGAAATCAAACTGGCTTTTGAATCTCGGATTACATTGATTCAAAACAGCTCTGTTTTCAGGGACATGAGATTCGTGCCATTTTTTCAGTGCTTATATTTTTTTCAACAGAAGTTCTTTTATTTCTGATTGATCTAATATTTATAAAAGTAATTGTTTGAGTGTTTGTTCCGCAATAACACCTCATTGAATAAATAAATAAATTTATTGGCGCGACAGCTCCTTAAGGAGCCAAGGCCTAGTGACTTATACTCTCAACCATTCCTGTGTGTGTGTTGTTACTCTGCAAGAATGGAAGGGACCTACAGTTTACCGCCGAGTCCGAACGGCACATGAGATGCACTTTTTCGAGACAAATTTTACTCTTGGAGGTTTTGTCAGTTCCTCGCAAGAGGCAGTACCCCAGAAAAAAAGGTGGCTATGAGCTGGATTTGAACCCAGGTTCTTTCGCTTAGCAGTCCGACACACTAACCACTAAGCCACGGGGCACTACTAACACCTCATTGACTTAACGAATTTCGATGAAATTTAGTAGGTAAATGGAAAAGGCGCTAGATTGAAAAGTAGGCTTGTTCTTATTCAAAAAAAAAACGGTTCCTTTGACAGAGGCTTAAATGTTAAATATACTGAACTGATTTACAGATTTTGGAAGTTTGGTAGGTAAATAAATAAGTTATTAGATCAACTACTAGGCTACTCTTTATACCGACAAAATGCAGGATTCCTTCAGAAGAGATTTGAATCATAATGTTTCCTAAGCAGATTTTGTTATAAATAAAAATATAAAAACAACTGGCGGATACCCGCAGCAACTGATGATTTTACATATGCTTTGATATTGAAGATTTTCCAGGCGCGTCTTGAACGACTTTTATAGATAGATTGTCTGCTTCTTTTTCTACTTCGGTCGTATTTTGATTCAAATTTTCAAATTTTTATTTTCCGGCCGAGAAAAAAGTCAACACAGGATTGTGTTTGATTTTTGTTGAGTCTTGACTCTTGAGTTATCTGATTGGAATATTCACTATAGTTGCAAAGGTTACGTGAAAGTGAATGTTTGACAAATGGCAAACTTCATTAGCGTTGAACCTAACCGTTAAGATGGCTTCGCTTATAAAGTGGATAACAAACTATCTTTTATGATTTTATATAAATTAAAATGTTAATAATTTAGTCAAAAATGTATATATATATATATATATAATCTAAGTATGTGTTTTTTTTTTGCTAACAATGGAGCCATTATTAGTGATGGTCTATCCTATATCCTCGCAACGAGCATTATTTGAAGTATGTGTGAATGTTCTAGTAAAAAACGTATACCGCATTAGCGCTTAAAAAAATGGAATACCTAGGTTTCCATTTTCCGTTGCACACAGACCTATTCCAGATATTTATTTGAATGGAAAAGTTGTTTCATTCATTTGAGAGTAGAAATATACTCAAAGTATATCTTGTTCTAATAATGTCATTTATATAAGAGCGCAACTATGGTTCTACCTAATATGTTTTGATTCAAAGTTATTTCCAATTTTTCCCATAAATCATTTGAACATTTCTGAAAAATAGCAGAATTGAAAACTTCGGCTGACCAGTGACCAATAAACTGCAGATAATTAAAATTCCTTGAAAACGTCACATCATAAGTTTTTATGTGCCAAGAAAAATTTGCATATTTTGTAAGCGACTAATCGATTAACGACATTTAAAATTTAAATTTGTTCTACTTCTCGCTAAACAGAAAAGAGGTTTAAAGACTTAAGAAGGTTCTTTATTATTTTAATAATACATTTTAAATATGTGTGAGTCATTGTTTTTTCATTCACAATAATTTCCAATTCAGAAAATTCGAATCTTCATCGACCTTGTGCTATTATTAGGCATAAGAGTGTATAATTAAAAATATTCTAATTCTAATATAGTTTTAGCCGCCAGGTGATTACGTATAAAGCAACATATTAAAATAATTCTGATCGGAATTCTAGTTTATATTAAACTAGGGTATCCGCCCCGCGTTACTTGTGTCTAGCGGACATTTTCTGCATTTCGACAATAGCGTCAACTATCACCTATTAGCCAACTATGGCTAAAAGTCATTAAAGCAACCATATAAGAAGGCAAAAAGAAATTTAACATGATTGAAAGAGATGTTCATTCTGATTCAAAATTCTAAAATAGTACGGTTTTTAAGATGCAATTTTGTTTCAAACAATCAAATGTAAAACTGAAAAGCATTATGACTGTTCGTAAGAGCAAGTTGCCACGATCGCGTAGTGCGGTTTATTTTAGTTTTAATAAAACCTTTTTCTGTAATTAAAATTATTTCTATTATTTTTTTTAAATGTATGAATTATTTAATTTTTTTCCCTTTTAAAAACCCTTTAATTGAAAACAAATACAAATGAATTATGAAAATCAACTATTAAATTCTTTTATTGAAAAAAAACCGCAATAAAACATTTAAATTTGATATGCCTGAATGCAAAATTTTAACAAAAGCATCATAGTTTTAATTTCACGTGTTATTGTCCTCGCTTTTGATTTAATAAATTATGGATACATGTATACAAATGTTTCCATCGAAATGAATCGATTTAAATACCTTAATTGAATGGAACAAAATTGAAACATTGATGTCATTGCGATTTTAAATAAAATATGTTCAATCAATTGCTGGCATTCTTGTATTTTTGTCGATTCAAGTAAAAAATTTCATTTCCATGGAAATTGCTTGTGCTATATAAATATTTTTTCAATAAAGTTATATCAAATACAATGCACAACTGAGCCGCATATCCTCGCTATTATAGCAAAGTTAACTAAGTGACAGAATTATTAAAAAAATATCGGTAAAAATGTACATGCACAACACATATAAAAAGAAGCAAAGTTTGAAGCAAAACGGCCTATCCGTTTAGGCTGTAGAGGTGCGAACAGACAGACGGACGGAATTTCCGGACCCACTTTTTTCCTGTTTGTCCTGTTTGATAGAATTTTTTTTGCACGATTCCATAATTGCCTTATAGCACCTATAATCTATAGCTCTACATATGGCGCTATAAGGCGCCATAAGGATGCTCTTTAGGCATCTTTAGGTAATGTAAGAACAAATTATAGAATGGGGAAAAATGGAGACAAGAATGAAACATGGCATTATTATGATAGGATATTCTAAGGACGCCTATGACAATAAATTTCTGCCTGTCCTGCATTCATACGAATTTGAATATTTAGCTTTCACTTCAAACATTTTGTTAATATAGAGTCTCATAAATTAATTCTTATTTATGAGAAATGTAATGGCATAATTTCTTTTAACGAGAAATAGTTCGTAATTGCGATTTCAACACGATCAGAAATGGTGCTTCAAAAAATTTGAAGACGGTAAGAATTCTGTATATCTACATAAATGTAAGACGCTGTTTTCCAAAATGCTGCTTTAACTTTAATTATGTATTTTTTAAGAAAAAGTTGAAGTTCTGCTTTTCAAAACAGGAGAAACAAACAAAGTCCGACTATGCATTCTATATTCGTGTGGTACGGTTAAAAAAATAATTCCGGTTGGAAGATGAGCACAAGGGAAAACTGATGGGCATTTCTTGCAATATGAGTATCACGGTTAAATCGTTATAAGGAAGGAATCTAAATATCTTTTAGGGTAGAGCATTGTTTATAGAAATAGTTCAGTAGATATTTATGTTTCAGTAAACATTTATAAATCTCTTTTTCGAAATAAAATCTGCCCAATAAACTAGGAAGGTTTTAGAATAGACGCCCCTGCCAAGATATGAGAATTATACTAAGTCTAAGCCGAATAAACGCTTTAAAGACCGCAGCCAGATTAGATTAAAAGATGTGTACCTTCCAAGGAAACCTAAACATTTCGCAGTACTCTTGTTGTCAAATATGTGGACATATGACAGTTGACAGAAGGTGGTCTGTGAACTTAGATACACATTTTAAGAACTGATATATGTTCGCTTTCTCTCTGTTTTGTTATCGCATTCAAACATTTTACTTTTATAATTTTCATTTGAGCTTATTTTCTTAATCCATATTCCCGGCGCGGAATCCAGTAGCGAGTTATAATAATGTTTAAAATATTAGAATCTTTTCCATGAGAAAATAAGTTGTATTTACTACTATCTGTGTCCGCGGCATTGCTTTATTTAGCCTCGGATACAATCTATTAATTTTTAAACACACGTGGTATACCTTTCATTTATTCTTTTATTTTAAGATAAAGTCTTCACTTAGGCAATAAAATAATAATAAAATATGATAGTGACGTCAGGAAATACTAAGATGGCGATTTGTATGGATCATACCAGTATATCTTGTATTCCTGTGTATCATTGTCTTTCTCTATTTTATAGAGAAGGACAAGAATTTCGTAGTGATACCGTCTTAATGTAGCTAAAAATAAGAAGTGAAATAAAAAGAAAGAGTGTAAGAGTAGAACGCAACTACACAATGTGTCTGTCATTTTGCGTGATATGGTAACCAATTTTTTTAATTTTTTTCTGTGGCCAAAGTTTTGGTTTGTTTATTGTACAAAAATGTGTCCTATATGTTTTTCGAGTAAATATCCTATTAATTAAAAAAAGATTTGTTCAAATTCGTGCTGCCGTTCTCACGTGATGCGCACACAGGCCGAAACCACCTCAATTTTATTATACACATTAGATAAGATAATAAGATATGTATGTTAATAATGTGTTAATATTGTTTTATTTCAAAAATAAAATTTGAAAACACAGAATTTAGCTCATACAAATTTGCAGGTCAAAACTCTTTTATTTTGCCTAGGGCCTAGCGCACCTAGGGGATGCATATACATACACCATATTACTGACCTTCACTTAGTTAACCAATCATTTGCTTACATACCAGCTTTCAAATCCCTGAAGTATGCAAATTGATTCGTTCGGAGCTTAGGTCATTTCTGATTTGCTTCAATCTTCCCATGTGAACATCACACACATTCGAATGCAATATGTTAATTTAAGTCAATGTTTACTATGTTAACTGGCTTGTGGTTCAAACAACAGCCAAACATAGTTAAATAATTAAAGCGCCTTCGGGCAGCTTACGAACTGACCGTTTGGCATTGAAAATTGTTAAAAAGTTCACAGCCGCTAGCGAGAGATATCAGCAAAGGAAGTCCAGCAAATAAAATGTGAATTATAACAACAAACGTCAGAAAAAAAATAAATTTTGATGAAGATTGACAGTGTTATGGAAGTATATAAATACATATATGTATCTTAGCATCGAGATAAATTATCTAACATGGCGGGAATATCTACGACTAACAGCAAGAGCTAAATAAATCAATAAAAAAGTCCAACTCATTCAATGAGTATATAATATACAAATTAGAAGAAGCAAAAACTCGAAATTCATTTGTTTATATTATTCAAATTAGAAATTGCGCAATTAGTTTAATATCTTGTTAATTTTTTTTTATGACAACTTTAATATGACAGCAACCGCTCCAGCACACACTTTTGAAAGCCAGGCAAGTCTACCATATTGCCATTCATTTAACATCTTACAACCAACCCAATGTCTTGAGTAGATTTATTGAGTTTGATGTGTTGGCCGTTTATTAAGCCTGCCTCGCCTTGCGTTTTGTATGTAAGTAGAAGTACTTAAAGTTCATGTTCACGTTGTCGTCGTCGGTCTCCGGTTGTGTCGCCTCTAACTGCTAACTCTAACAATAGCGCGGCAACAAAAACAACTCTAGAGGCCACATTTTTATGCATGGCCGTAGCCAAAAAGTTTATCACAGGGGTTATGTATTATTATATAACATTAGCCGGCTTTGGTTATCGCCAATTGAAGGAAAAAGGGAAGATATAAACATTTCTTGATATTAATAGGCATTTACATAGATTTTCTTGGATTCAAAATTGGACTATATGACTGGGACCAATTTATTGACAATTATTGTATCTAAGTCTTTATTGATACAGAGGTAGATAAATCTACGAAGTAGACACATTTATGGGCACTGGCTACTGAGGCCATCGGCTCAGACAATTACCAAGACAACACACAAGACGACATTGATACAGGAAAGAACAGAAGATAGAAAGAGGACGGAAAAACAGAAAACACATAACACATGTCAACAGCACGCAGTTGGTTTTGAGACGGAAGTTGAAAATAATAAAGAACCAGATATAGAACCCTGAAGGACACCGGTAACATTCGGGTAAAAATTAAACAGGCTGTCACCAATTCTTACTGCTTACTTTTTTTAGTCAAGTAAGAATAAATATCTAAAAGAGCGAAGTTTTGCAGTTGATTCTAACCCTTACATAAATATCTAAAAGTGATGAATTGTATAAACAATATTAAACAGAAATGCGATATGAGACAGGACAATCGGAAAAATTATTCGTTGAACTTCATCTACTTCTACATATACTCTGTTTAAAAAACATTGTCAGTTGAGTTCAAGTTTCATTTCAGTTTGATGTGCAGCGTATTGCATTAGCCTATCTTATAAAAAAGTCTTGCGGAGATGTCGTATGGTGCATAATAAATCGTTTAAGTTTAGTTGAAACACTTTTTATTTTACACACTTAATGCTTTTTTAATACTAAAAGCTTTATAAAAGCATCAGCTTTACTCGTTCTTATGCGACAGTTCGGCAACGGTAATTCTAATTTTGTTTTGATACTTCTTGTAAACGCATTCAATGCCAGTGCGTATAGGCGTACTCAGCTGTTGTGATGTTCTTTTTTATTTTAAACATTTTTTTACAGCAGGTTTCTTTTAATTAAATTTAGTGCGCCAATGGTTTTTTAAAAGCTCTCCCATAAGCGTGATGGTGGAGTTACAAATAATCTTGCTTAGGGTGTTTATAACCATAGATATCTTCATTTGGGCCACTACTTAATTTTTCATTTGCCAATAGCATTTTTTGTTTTTTTCCTTAATTGTCACTTATTTTGAGAATTATTATAGTCTGTTTAGTAAAAATTGTCAGGGTTTATGGCCGAGCTTTTTTCAAAACAGTGGCGCCGGTGTATATTATTACGACACTGAATTCAGAAAACTTCTACTGAAAAAAAACAAAGCCACTGAAAACGTACATGAATTCTGTGTTTCTTTAAAAAAAAAACTCGTACACTCCACCATAACAGATCACCATCAACGTTGATGGATGATGGAATAATGAATATTCATTGTTTACTCGGATCTATATCTACCCTTTCTGTGTGAAGTAAAAAAGGTATTGCAACAACAGAGTTACCTTTGCCAATTGAAATCACTACTAAAGAGCTTTTCTTTGATTTTTACCATATTGTGCATTTTAAGTTTTCGGTTTTGGAGCTTTTGAGAACAAATTTAGTATTGTGGGAGTGTAGGTGTTTTCGTATTTGTGTATTAATACAGGGTGGCCACCGGGAAGGTATACTACTTTGTTTGTTTATAATTTTTGACTAAATGGAAGAGAATGAATCTTATATTGATAAATGTTTTATTTAATATCGGTAGTTATGTATGGAATACAATAACAGGTAAATGTCCGCCTCTGTTAGTCTTACAAATGCGAGCCCTTTTGAGAACGTTTTTCATTACATTCTCACACATTTCACGCGGCATTTAATTAATTTCATCACGAATATTTTGTTTGAGTCGCTGAAGCGATTCTGGTTTGCTTGCATAAAACTAGCTTTTCAGATATCACCACAAATCAGGCGACCGTGGAGGCATCAACATCACCGTTTCTTGAAATAACTTGTTGCGGAAAGAAGTCTCGCAGTAAGAGGTTGATGGATTGTTTTGAACATTTCCTTGAGCATCAGTAATATTTTCAGCCGATCTTGTAGTACGTTGTGGTTCATGCTTGGGCCTATCACATACAGACCCTCTTTCTTCGAAATCATACACTACACGTTAAATAGTGCGTTTTGTTGGCTCGGTTTTTTTTCCAAAAAATTTCACGTAACTTTTTCATCAATCACAGTAATCGATGATTGATTTTGATAAAATGTTTTAACGTTTAAAACACGATGGTTTATCGAATATTTTTCCTTAATAAATTTGCCACGTGTCTAATTCACGACTGCCAAATATGAACTGTTAAGACCAATGTTTAAAATGGCAGCAAAACAAAGTAGAATACCTTCCCGGCGGACATCTTGTATCACTAACAGTTAGAAAATCGTTAAAATGGTGTTACATTTTTTGGCTTTTGGTATTTTAGTAGAAAGAAGTTATTTTCTCGAAGTTTGCAAGTGCATTACGTGATCATTGTTATTGTGTTTTAATAAGTATGATGTGGTATTGTTATTAATAAAAACAAATATATATATTATTATTTAAAACAGTGAACTGAAATTAGTTTGAATTGTTTTTAAACTGTGAAGTCGTAAAGTTTTTTAATAAAAAGCTAATGTATATTTTTTAAATTAATAGTAATGTATTGTATTGTTATCAACAAGTGGTGACCCTACGCACATGCCTCTCCCATGTGCGACGATTTATAATGGTAAGTACGGAAAGTCTGGAAGAGTTTGAAAAATTCCACCTAACTGAGATTCGAACTAAAGATCTCTGGGTTCACAAACAAACATCTTACCTACTGCACCACTGCCGCCCGCAATAATAATTTATTTATAAATTAAACAGCTGTGTTAGCTGTGGAGCTAAGTCATGGTTCATGCAATTTTATGTAACTCTGTAAATGTATAAAAAACTTTGTTGGACTTAAAAGAAGGCAATATAACATACAAATAGTGAGCGGCAGTGGTGCAGTAGGTAATAGTTTTGCTCCCGACCCAGAAATCGTTAGTTCGATACTCAGGTTGGGAAGCAATTTTTCTAATTCCTAAAGTACAAATTAGAGCCATTCGCGAGTTTCACACGAGAAAAAATAGTCATATATTTCTCGGTCTACTGTCTTTCTTATTCTTCTAAAATTAATGCTAGCACTATGTTAATACATTTTAAGGTCATTTATAACCCCTTAAGCGCACCAAGTATATTGGACCTTAGTCAATACTATAGATACATGCTAAGCAAACAAAGTCTTACAAAATATATAAAATCCTTAATGTTGAGAAAAGAATTCATGTACAATTTGTTGTTTCTATAAAAGATAACAATAGCCATATTTTTTTGTCAAATCCATCCGCAGTGCAGAAGGGTTTTACATACAATACAAATACAACATTCATTATACCGAGAAACGTAGAAGTTGAAATCCAACTGCGAATAGATACCAAACAGCTCTCGCTGTTTTTGTTTCGGTTGTAGATCATTTATTTGAGACGTAGGTTATCAAGAGTTTCAACTTTGAAATAAAAAAAACAAGGCTGCTGCGGATGCGTCTTTTGCAAAACCCCACTGCACTACGGATAGCTTTCCCAAAAAACCACGGCTAATATTTGTATTGCTCATGCCCTTTGTACATACACAAACACCTTTATAAATGGCTAACAATAAAATTTGAAACTTGGTTCATAATTATATCATTGTATATACATTCTCTAGGCAGTTTATATACAATGATTATATGTATGTACCAATTAATTATTTAATAAACGTTTATGTAAAAAAAACAGGTTCACGTTTCCCCAAAATTGTTTTGGGGTATTTAAAACCACCCTATGCATACGGCCTTGTACAAAAATGTGTGATATTATATATGTACCGTACGGCGTACATACATATATCTTGCCAACATCTATTTTAATATATGTGTGACATACGAATGGGCATTAGGTAGGCAAATGGCATAGGCATAAGGCACATAGACATAGGACACAATATTTAAAAATAAATTTTGTCATAGACAAACAAAGCGAACAAAAAAGTTAAAATTTTTAAAACAGGGGGACACACTAATCGTATCGCAGAGCTGTGTTGTGAACCTATCTATGGTATATTTATGTATCTATTCTGCTCACTATTGCTGAATGTTAGATATGATATGAATAGGACTGGAGGTTGGAGGAAAGGAAATTTTTCGAATGAGTTGAGCGAGTGGAGATGAATGCCTTGTCAGAAATAAATTGTTGTAGGAGGAGGTTTCCTACAAATCGGGAGCGTGTATGTAGTTTGGAGAAAAGTTATGTTGTGGTTGCGGCGACAAGTGAAGAAAAGTTATATCTTTTTTTTTTATTTGGGGGTTTTTGATAATTTTTCATTGAAAAGTCAAGCTGTGGCTTAAAAAAATAATAAAAAAAAGCTTATGACTTTATTCTTGTAAGCCCAATGAGTGTAACTACTATGATAGACATGTATATAGATACTAGGAGTATACATATATAATATCAAAAATGGGCACGACTGGGTCGCACTTTCTTGCTCCTATGTGCCTAATTACATTGAAAAGCAAGATCTTTGACAAAAACAAGTAACATTTACGTTGAAAATAACACAGTTTGAACTTATAAAAAATACTTAACAGTTTTTATTAAAAACGAAGTATGCTATTACACGTTTTAAATATCAAAGAATTTAAGAAAAAAAGTACTGTTGGACCGGTTTTGATAAAATCATTTTTTTAAAGTTTTGGTATGCAGTTTTTTAGAGTTTATTCATTTACACCTGATTTTAAATATTTTTTTGATAAGTTTTAAATATGTATATTGAATTTTCAAAAAAAAAATCAAAAATTAATTAAAAATAGAAAAAAATAATTCTTTTGAATTTTGGTATGCAGAATTCATTTCAATTTCAATTTTCAAATACATATAAAATTTTATTGAAATCCATTGAGCCGTTACCGAGAAAGTCGAAAATTAAAAAACCGTTACATGAAAAGTACCGTTAATAGACTTTTTTCCGATAGATTTGGCTCTGATTAGATGATAGCTAGTACCAGGAAAAAAATCTCAAAAATGTTCATCAAAATCGGTTATTTTAACTTTTTTAAAAATAAAATTTCAATTTCCCCTCTGAGGAATGCCAAAAGATACACACATACCAAATTTGAAAATAATTGCTTTACCCGTTTAGGCTGCAGCTCGTTATACACCCTGACAGACAGACAGACAGACGGACATTTTTGCCAATGACTTTTTTAGGATTCTAAATATCTCAATTTAAAATAGTAAAAAATTATGTGGAGATTTTGTATTTTAAAGCCATTTTGAGTTGAGAATTTGATATCCATTTTCCAGCTGCTGTAATACCTACTTTTTCTATTTTTCTCACACGAAAGAAACCATTTATTGAAAAATTGGGTGACGTGAAATAGGGCCAATTTCTTTTTTCTACAGCAAAAGATGAAAAAAGCTTCATAGACGCTATATAGTACTTATGGTAGTGTGAGTTTCTTACTCACTAAAAAAACACCTTCATTTGTTCATTCTACTAAAACTAAGTTGCCTTCTCAAGTAGTTTAATCTTCATTTTTATAAATTACGTTTGGCAGAGAGCTCTACATCGAGGGTTGAACGGCCTCGTTCTCCGTACTCGGCGTACAACATTTGTCCGTTCAAAGGCCCGCTAAATGCTTCTTGATGGCAGATTTTGAATTTGAACCGAGTTAATAAAGATTGGTAGATTGTTAACATTCTTGTAGGTAAAGTTAACATGTGTTTATTTGGAATCGTTTAGAACAATGAGTCATTTCTTCGTCCAGTTTGTTATTTTATCAAGAGTTTTCTGTAGCTTTTCAGTTGCTCTTTCATTTGAGCTGGGTGATGCAAGTATGCCCGTATCATCAGCAAATGTTGCTATTGTGACGTCTTCTTCTTGAGAAATTTTTGGAGTATAAAGAACGAATAATACTGGGCCAAGAACGCTTCCTTGTGGAACATCAGCATTTATTTCTTTAAACCCTGAATATTCAGTGCCTTGTTTCACTCGGAAAAGTCTATTTTCCAGATAGGATTCCAGAATATAATTAATTTGTTTCGGAAAAACTTGTCTTAATTTAAATCTTAAGCCGTCGGGCCAGACTTTATCGAAACCTTGGGAATCATCATAAACGCACTTGAACATATCTTTCTCCCTCTAGGGATTTTTCAATTTCATTTGTTATTCTGTATTCATACTTAATCAATAATTCTTGAGTGGTTATTTCTAAAACCGAATTGGTGTTTCTCTTCTACAATTGGAAGTCGGCATCCGCACTTAAGTAATAATTTCTCGAATAACTTAGAGATTATTGGTTATAATGATATTGGTCTGTAAGACTTCTTTTCATTAAGAGTTTTCCCCGGTTTTGGGACCAAAATGACTTTGGCCACTTTCCATTGACGTGAAACGTATGCAAACCTAAACTTGGCATTAATCAGATGTTGGAATTTTTGCTTTTCTTTGCTTTTCTCGGCAACACTTTAAGAATGGGTGCATTTATCAAGTCATATCCGGAAGCTTTTTTATATCTTTGCTTTCTTATAGGGTCGAAAAGTTCCCTGCAACCTCCTCCCCTCGCTTGAGACCATTATAGAATTTGGAGTAGGTGCATGCTTACTTTTTTTGAGTAGAGGGTTTTTAATATTTAAAGCACCGGCATCAGCACTTGCACCGTCAACAGCGAAGAACAGCACGCTGACCTGCGAAACAAATCCAAACACATTGCCACCATCACCAGCATCGTCGTCTTAGAACAATATGTATTATGATGCCCCTAAATATCACTTGTGTAAAGTTGGTAGCAATGGAACAGCAACAGCAAATTTAGGACTTTGGTCTAACGACGCTGTTGGCGTTGCTATTGCTGGTCTATTCTAGCTTGAGCAATTGAAACTCATAGTTCTAAAATAATGGCGGCCACTGTTGCTGGTGCTGTTGCTCTTACTGGTTTAATCTGTTTGGCGCATAATAAAAATCCGCAGAAAGTGGTTTGAATTGAAGTCACCACCAAGATTTATGAAATTTGTTTTCTCTATCTATGAGAACAATTAATGAATGCAGTTCTTTAGGTGGAACAACTGTAATTTAAATTTACTGCAAAAACTAGCATTGTCTCAAGCTCGATTAGAGGGCAGAGAGGATCAACCTCCTGCTGTGGATTGTATCATGCATACAGAACATAACATCCTTTTATATTAAGTTTCATATTTTTTAAATGCGTTTTCGAAATCAGGCATCTGTCCATTTTTTTCGTTTCAAAACTTGTGTTGCTGGTATATTTTCCAACACAAAACTTTATTTTTGTACAATTGCAAAACCAATTTTAACTGGTGTTTTTATTATATGTCGTTATTTCCTGAAGCCATAACACGTTTTGATATAAATCACTTTAGACCATAGGGTTAACATCCAAACATTAATTGTAGCATTTATCGTTGCTTATACTGCAACATTAATCCTTTAAATACACACATTAATTGTACGAATAGATTAAATTCCAAAAGGATTTAAATATAAAGTACATAATTATAGTATTATTTACTAGATAAATAGGTACTGCAATGCTTCCATATGTTTCTATTATAATCAAAAATAGAATCCATTCAACAACCACCCTAAAACAAAATACGCATAGAGATAGTAAGTATTTTATTTTCTAACAAAACATCAATTAATTAGTTCGACTAATGTTCACCCTTCGAATTAAAATAGTGATAATGCAACACAATAATCTGTACCATATTTTTTGTTTTTATTTATATTACATTAAAAAAAACTCCAAATCGAACATACATATCTTATATTGAATCCACAAAGCGGAAATCCCATAAAGAATTGGGTCAATAAAAAAGAGACTATAAGATGTGGATTTGGGGAGACTTCTTCTTACGTAATAGGGGAACTCGTCCCGGCGCGTATCAATCAAGCTGTTTTTGATTATAATGCATAGAAACGCATCAGTTTTCTGCCTACATAAAGTGTATTTTATTTTTAACCGAACTTTGTGTCCATTTTGTTCGAAGCCCACACATGTATGACTTTTTTAATTTTTTCTCTGAGCTTGACACTAGCCACAAGAACAAAAAAAGTCTGAATGAAAAATCGAAAATGTTGGAAAAACTGGCGGCAGAAAAACTAAACTCACTGTCAAAACTTATTATAGTCCCACGTCCCACTATGGGAAAGGTATTTTTATGGGTAGTGCTCCCCAAAATAAATTTTCATTATGTCGTGACGTTCACAACGACGAGAAACATAAGGAAAAAAAATTGTTTTTTTTGTGCATTTTGTTTTTGTTTATATTTTCAAGTAGCCAAGTTCTTGTGATGTTGACGATTTTTCGTTTTTTTATTATATGGAGATAAGAATCAATAATCGCTTGGCTATTGCGTGTACTAACCGTTAGAAAATTGTACCAGAGAAACGTACAATTTATGGCATAGAAAGTAATTTTGTAATAGAGCTAACATTAAACTTTATCGTTTCAAAGGTCTAACCATGGATACCTACTAGAAGGTATATGTAAGTAAATAAATGTTTAAAATTAAAAAATTATACTGCAATTAAGTTTAATTGCTTTGCTATTGATTGGTCAACTTGACCCCAGATAGGTATACACAAAGGTGCTTTGTGACAGACATCTATAACAATGACGAAGTTCATTAATTTGCTGTTTATTATTAAGTAAATATTAGCTGTTTCTTGTTTGTTTATAACCAATTTAAGGTGTTTTCAAGTACTTGTATGTACGAGTATTAAGCAGTTAGAACATTAAGATTGCAAAACGAAGCTTACCTACTCACAATATAAATAAATAAATTTATTGGCGCGACAGCTCCTTAAGGAGCCAAGGCCTAGTGACTTATACTCTCAACCATTCCTGTGTGTGTGTTGTTACTCTGCAAGAATGGAAGGGACCTACAGTTTACCGCCGAGTCCGAACGGCTACATGAGATGCACTTTTTCGAGACAAATTTTACTCTTGGAGGTTTTGTCAGTTCCTCGCAAGAGGCAGTACCCCAGAAAAAAAAGGTGGCTATGAGCTGGATTTGAACCCAGGTTCTTTCGCTTAGCAGTCCGACACACTAACCACTAAGCCACGGGGCACTACCTACTCACAATACTGGACATTTTATTATGGTAAGGCTTTCGAAAGCCATTTACTTACACGTTTTTCAATAAAAAATCAGCTCAAAGTTACATCAACAAATTCGAGAGAATTTGATAAATTTTTCAATTAAGCTCTTTTTTCATAAATGCTTACATTTGGTATTACGGATCTTCTTTTATAATTGGATTCAATTTGAATTACTTTATTCCGAACCCGTTTAGGATTATTACATGTTGCATTGTACGGTTTTATGTTTGAACATCATTTTGTTTTCGACTCGCCTTAACATATTTTTCAAGACCTTATTAGCAGCTAATAATCTGTTAAACTGACTGCATATTCCTTTCAAAATATCAATGTTTTACATTGATGATGTGGAACAGCTTTGCCAAGCGTTTCAGTGCAATGTACATTGGTATATTATATTTTATCTTTTATCTAACTTTCCTAAACGTTCGCATTTTTTTTTTTATAATTAACGCGCGCACAAGGGACTACTTGTTTCCCTTTAACTGTAACACACTGCGCAGGCATTAGGATGATAGGGAGGGGAGAAATAGGAGGTGTCGATTAACATTGGTTTTGAATGTTTGCAGATCAAAATGGCATGGGAAAATCTCGCCGGGTAAACTATTCCAAATTCATGTTGTTCGGCTAAAAAAAAGAATCCCTATAATTCACGGTACGTCCGAAATTGGGCTCAAGGGTGAACTGATGAGCATTCCTTGCGAGACTAGTATTACGGGAGAACCTTTTAAGGGGAGGAATGCAACTGGCATTCATGAAACATTGCGTCGGTGTTCGAGAGGGGCAATTGATTCAGTGGCAGTTCTATTTCCTATTAATCTTAACGCTCTATTTTTTATTCTATCTAAAAAAATTTGATTGATAATCGTTGATTATTATTATTATTATTATATAAAAAAATTGTTACATTAAAATAGGTGCAAATAAAACTTTGATACAAATTGTGCTCCAGTCACACCGTTATATTAGAACTGCTAGAAATTTTAACAGGTTTATTTGGATCCGGACTAGAGCAAGGAATTTTCCTTAACCACACCACACGAATGTGAAATACTCTTCTCTATTTATTCCTCCCATTATGTTTTCAATTATTGCATAGCATTTATACAAGGTGGGCAAAAGTTTTAATTCTACTTGAGGATTATGTTTATTTTATTTTTTTTTCTTAAAGTAAAGTGTCATCAGAAGTTCCGGTGGTAGGCTCTCGCATCCCTGCCAGATTTTAAAAGCTCCAAGAGTCGATATCTTGTTTAATAACCCTTTACATCAAATTACCGTTTGTGACTCATTCAGTGAGCGCCATTTCTCCGTCCTGTTGGAACCTCATGTCTCGTAATTCCAATTCATCCAATCGTAAAATGAAGATGAAAACAAAATCATGTTGACAGATTTAATTCAGTGGATTTTAAAACATTCTAGAATATTTCATTATTTTTTTTTTTGTTATTTTTTCGGGTAAGAATTTAAGAAGAGCTGAAGAGCACCGCATGATGCTTGAAATATGAAATACCCACCCCACAATGTCAAGTCATCTTCACATCACATCTTAAACATCCCAAATTCCCAAGAATTTACAGGAACTGATAAGAAGATAGCTCTCCGTCCAGCTTAGCTATCCATAAAAAAAAAACAAAAAAAAATATCATTTTAGAAAAAAAATAGTCTATCACGCCATGCTGGATACAGTGATGGAAATCGACTATTTTCGATTGTACTGAACGATGAAATAAAATAGTACTAACAATGGCCAAATTGTACTGGGATCTTTTAAATTGATATGTAAGAACAAAAAAAAAAAAAACAATTCATTTACATACAAAAAAATTGAATATGTTTTTAATATCAAAATAACAGCCTTTTACAAGACGCATATGAAAGTATAGTTATGCGGTACTTAAAAAAAACACAGTTTTTTGCCTGTCTGTTTGTTCGGGCTAATTTCGGGAACAGCTGTACCGATTTTGACGAGACTTTTACTTTCAGATAGCTGATGTTCTAGGAAGTAATTTAGGGGTTACGATGAGGCCGATTTTTTTTTTCGAAAATTCACGATGTGGATGAATACTTTTAAGGTAATTTTGTAGATATAATTCATCATTTAATGACAAAAATATTTACCAAATTATTTTATTAAATATACTTTTTATACAATGTATTTTTCTTATTTTCTATTATGGTTATGGCTCATTGGATATATTGATTTTTTATGGATTTTATTTTTAATATTATTATTATTAAACAGCTGTACATGATTAAACTCCTAGAAAGGCTTACCGCAATAACATTTTTTCCCAAAAAGTTTCAAAATTTTCGATTTTTTTTATAATTTGTTTTTTATTTGTATACATAGATAGGCAAGAACGTGCGATCCAATCATACTCCTTTTTTTAATTGCCGACCTCAATTCATTAACCTCAATTGAACGGGCACACATCACATTTACGTTTTCATCGAATTCCTGATACCAATATCCACAAGTTACATATAATATTGCGTAAAGTACCTAAGTTCTGCCGTCTAAATGTCTTAATAAAAATGTGTTTATTGAAGAGCTTCATACATATAAAAGTATTTATTGCAATAGAAACTAAAACTTTATGGCAACTTGCAGCATTTACTTGGTAAGTATTTCTTTTTTCGGCTTCAAATTGTTGTCAACTGTTTGCAAGAGAAATGCATTTTAATGCATCCACCAGTCCGTATCTAAGAAAATTCAATAAAAGCTGTCTCTGTGACGGACATTCATGCTTATAGTGTATATAAGTAAATACTTATACTTATAAATTGCATGATGCAAAATATATTATTTAAGTCTAACCAGTTAGTTTGATATGGAATTATTTATGTAGCATGCTGCAGTTGATTATGCAACAGTTAGACAAAGCATTGGAATGGAATGCTGTCTTGATACTTGCTTAGTTAGTTAACTAGATAAGTTCCTTTTGAGTGCTTTTCAATTTCTGTTTATGTATTTGATTGATGGGATGCAGATGCATTTGAAGTTCATTTTAAAGGCTTCATTACTAATGGAGATTTCTTTGAGGAAGAGGAGCCATATTTAATCAAAAACAAAATACAGATTCATATCAAGAAAATTGCTTTGTTTAAAAAATATATTTCTGTACTGCCAATGCGATATGTGCCTAAGCTTTCCTAAACTTCTAATTCCAATTGTAGAAGAAAACGTCTTATTATTGAAGACCAAGTTGGCTATAAAAATATTCACTTAACTAAGGTTGACAATTGAAGTGGGTTTCTTGATGTTTCTCAATTCAGTTAAATTTAACAGAAACCATAAATAAATGGTCAAATACAAACAAAAAAATAAATGCACGACTGGATCGCACGTACTTGCTCATATGTGCGGTCACATCGTCGAATAAAATTTTATTAAAATGTACGACTAGGTCGCACGAATTTGTTGTTATGCTAGATAATTGCTTAGTGGCTGCATAATATAAATAAAAAAAATTTATTTTTTTTCGAAAATTCTTTAATTATTTTTAATTAGTTTTACTAAGTATCCAATAAAATTTGAAAACTAAATGTCTATTTAGGAACAAAAAATATTGAAAATCGTATAACCAGTTTTCTTAAAAAAGTCGTTTTTTGAAAAACTTTTCGAAAAAATATTAAAAACTTTTTCTAGTATGTCATTATAAGGAAATGTGTAGTTTTCATCTGGAAAAATTATAAAAAAAAAATTCAATCAAACCGTTTTCAAAATATTTCGAAAACTAATTTTTAAAAAACCGAAAAAAAAGTTTTTGAAAATTTTGAAATGCAATATTAATTGACTTATAAATGATTTCCTGTGTGGAAAATTTTATTGAAATCGGGATAATGGTTTACGATAAAACCGCATTTGAAAAAAACGTTTATATGAGAGGTATGAGGTATTATGAGAGTTACCGTTATAAAACAAATTTCGAAAAATTCATTAGAATTGAAAGATGTATTGTTATAAGAAAATAGCATCCTGAAAGTTTTATCAAAATCGTTAGAGCTGTTTTCGAGAAAAACTTTTTGTTAAAGATAGTATGACAGGTACCGTTATTTTTCGACCTAGAGCAAAAATGAAAAACAACCCCCGATATACTACCAAATAAATACTAAATACCAAGTTTGGGCCATTCGTTTAGGCTGTAGAGATGTGAACAGACAGACAGACAGACGGACGGAATTTCCGGATCCACTTTTTTCGAATTCTCTATCATCGTAATGTCATGTTTGATTGTTAGAATTTTTTTTGCACGAATCCATAACATGCCTTATAGACTTACTGTGACCATCCGTCCCGTATTACCCGGACAGTCCCGTATTTAACTCGTCTGTCCCCGCAAAATTTTGAGAAAACCCCTGACGTACAATAGTCCCATATTTTATTTTTTGTCCCGGGTTTGTCCCGCATTTCCATATACATATTCGAATAACAAAATATTCGATTTTTTTAAATTTTAGTTATAATAGTTGTATTATGCGTTTAATATTTTTGTCATGAATTTGACATAGCCCGTAACGAATACTTAAATCAGTGGGATGTATCAAGAAATTTTAAGTTTTTAGTTGGGTGGTTCTCCTAAACGTTCCTACCTGGCAAGAAATAGAACCTTTGTTATCTTTTTTTAATCAAAAGCAGAGAGATGCAACTAACTTACATATTACAACAAAAACAAAACAAATTGTGGCCGTAAAATGGAAAGAAATTTTGAGCATTTTTGGAATCTTTTACTAATTGTCAAGTTCGGCTTGGGTCTGCCAGGTTTAAATGCTCATGTCGGAAGAGTCCGGTTTTGTCATAGTGGCCAAATTACTTAAAAAAAAACCGGTCATTTAGACTAAGATGCTTGAAAAATTGAAAAAAAGTTTTCCGTTTGGGACGGAAAACAGAGAAACGTTTCATAAACATTTTAAAAATGTTTCGCGAAGCGTCCAGAATTAAATAAACATTTCAGAAACTTTTAAAAAACGAGAAACATTTGTGAAATGTACTTTCAAATGTTTCAGAAATGTTTAAAAAAAATGTTTCTTTGGTGTGCACACCTTCAGAAATTTAAAAAATATTTTTTAAGAGCAAACAAAACAATCATCAAAACAAATTATTCAGCAAAAAAATACCAACAATGATCTCTTTGATAAAGTGTGATTTATGTCTATTTTTCAAAGACTTGTTCAAGAAAGTCTGAATTTAAAAACAAATTAAATTTAAAGTTTTTGTTTTAGTAAAGCATTTTTTGTTATGATGTAATATTCTTTCCTATTTGAGTTTTTTTTTTAATTTTCTACCAACTAAAAGTTAATTTTTTTTTCAATTTAAAATTTATGTCCCGGGATTTGCTCAGCGAAATATGGTCACCGTACTTATAGTACCTATAAACGCAAGCAAAAAAATTAAACAAAAGGCAAACAAAAAAGAAATTAAAATACATTTTTTTTTAAATGCGTGGACGAATAAGAAGCAAACGAAAATCCGGGGAAACCTTCACCTAAAGAATATCGCCTTAGACAAAATACAGCATAACCTACTTTTCCGGTACTGCAAGTAGAAACTCAAGTTCCAACACTATCACACAACAAATAGGCAGGCACAAAAACTCTTGGATCAAACAAATGCAACGACATCCGATCCCCAGTGAAGTCTTAGGGCGAAGCTTTATTGCCGTAATACCCTAATAATAATCATTGTGGAACTTAAACAATTTTTAAACATTTGAGAATTGAGAAATATTGAAATTATAAGAAACAAATGTAGCATTATTGTTATGTTATGGAGATTAACTTCAAGATTTACAGAATTAATTTGAGTTTTTGGTGTGGGCTTGTATTATTTAACTCATTTGCTTTACCTAAAGTATGTAGATGCGGAAAATGGAATCTCTTACCCGTGGGCGTTTGATATTAAATTCTTCTTAATCAACGTTATTTTTATAAGATATAATATTACACTTAACGTTTAATTCTAGAAGTTTGGCCACTGAATTTCCAATGTTCTTATATAATTTTATTAATATATGAAAAAGCACGGCTGCAATGTATATACAATGTTGTTTCTTAAAAGCCAAAATGTCCCATTTCCCAATACTTGAAGCGTGTTCCAAGCGAAAAATGGATATCATAGAAGTCTTATCTTAGCTCAAGGAAAACTTTTTTGCGTCGGGAGGTGATCTGCATAAATCTTGAGATGGTAGTGCGAGATTCTTACTTAATTAAAAACCTCCTAAATTTTTTTACGACTATACAACTTAGTTATCTTATCAAGTAGTTTATGCTGCGCATATTGAACCGTTTTTTTCTTAGGACTTTGTTTTTTTGGATATGATAGCAGCTTTTAGGCAAAACTTGTTTTGGTTCAACCCTAAAATTACGTTCCTAACGTCAGTACCGGTCTAAGCAATTGCTTCTAGATAAACAGTTTTTTATAAGTATTTAATAAGATTGCGTTTTGCTAAAAAAATTAAAAAAAAAAACATTTTTATGACCTTTGACCCCGAATAACTTTTTTAGCACACATGGGATTGATGGGGACTTTGTACACTTTATTTCGAATGGTGTACCCAAGTTCTCCACCAAAATTAAGCTCTGTCGGAATTATTGTAATTTTACCACTATTTTTTTGTCTAACGAGCTTAATCACCCGGCGTTGGTCGGCTTTACCCTACATTTTCGAAAAAACGACTCTGGGGGCGCCGCGCCCATATTATTCAAAATAGCCTTAGTTACTTCTTACAAAATAAGCTATCTGCTTGTGAAACGACCACAGCGGCACCAACGGGTGATTAAAATAGCCTTAGTTACAGCTCACAACATCAGCTATCTCCCTATGAAAATCCCGCCGAAATCGGGACATGAATAAGAATTTTGAAAAAAACGCCTCCATCGCCACCTAGAGGTAATTAATATAGCTGTACTTACTCCTTACAATATCACCAGCTTTCTGCCTGTAAAAATACCGTCAAATCAGTCCATAACTAGGAATTTAAAAAAAAAACGACCCCAGCGCCACATAGTGGGTAATTTAAATAGCCTAAGTTAGGCCCTAGAACATCACCACCCTGTCAGTGAAGGTCCCGTCAAAATCAGTGCAGCCGTTCCCGAGGTTTCCCGGAACAAACAGACAGAAAGACAGACAGACAGACAGATAGACATGACCACAATGATCTGATATACATAGATAATATCAATCTCGATCATTAGAAGTTAATAGTTTGTCTTATTGAAACAGATATTTTAACAAAGTCGCAAGTGAAATAATATCTTCTTAAACGGCGGCGTACTTTATTTTACATAACTCGAAAGATTTTTAAGTAAAGGTTTTTTAATGTTTTATACGTATATGTCAAGAATCTTTCGTTATAAAAAGAATGATATATGTAAAGAGTGTTTTTTTTGACGTGCGGTTTTCAAGAAGAAATAAAACCCATATAATTTAATGTTAATGCCAAAAACTCAGCTTTATTATAAAGATAAGGGTTTGCCATTATGTTTAAAAACTGATTCTGGGCAAGTGGCTGGCTCGAATAAATTCTAGCTGAAAGGCCAAATTGTCGACCAATTGCAGCAATTGGGGCCGTATGTCAGCAATAACGCGGCCAATATTTTCAGAGTATTCATGTTGAAAATGGCAAACCAAATTAAGCATAAATCAGGTGACAGCTGTCAAAAAGACCAACTCCGAAAAAAGTATTGCCAGGTTGAAAACCACACCTCTAAAAAACACTCTGCATAAGACCACAGTAGTAGCAACTAAATGTGTCTAGTATATGTAGATGCTACCTTATAAGATACAAAAACTTTTCGGTTAAATTAAATATTTGTGATACAACAGCATTCGCAACGCGATGTCAAAAAACTTTTTTTAACAAAGAAGTATTTGCCAACTAAGGAAATAAACCCTTGTGTGAATTTCCTGTCAAATCTATTCAATTCCGAATCCCACGTTGTCTTCTTATATGGTGTGAAGCACCAATTGACTCGAGTTTGCTTAAGACCATTATTTGCGGCCCCCACAACAATACCCGTCATTTGCTTAAAGTTTGCCACGCTTTTTTATCTCATGGCGCCAAACTTCAGTAATAACCAACAAAAAACATGGAAAATTAACATCTTCTCCTTGCCAAAGTTTGAAGAAGAACAAGTGAAACAAATTTACTTCACAAAAAAAAACTAATAATAGTCATCAAATGCAAATTAAAAAAATTGCCGATCCGGTGATCCCATATTCTTCCCCCTACTGCCACAATATATTTCACTCCTACTCCCAAAAGCTTTTTTGTTTCATCATAATATTACGCTTACAAACACTGTCGCAAGTCGCAACGAAGTATATATGTATAGCTGGTAGTTAGGTGTGAATAAAAAGTATCCTACTCTGTGGTCTTCTCACAGATCGTATATATCTTTAAGAATGTTAAACCAAATGTGAGGGAGAATCCCGAAGCCCATCAGACTTGTTATAGATACAGCAGACAATGAGACAATGGAAAAAGACTCAGGAGTCAGAAGCGCCAAAAATGTGATGTGGTCAAGACTCAAGAAGACTCTATATACATACATGTATAAATATATAGTTATTTTGAGTATCACATAACACCGATCAGGTTTCACCACTTTCCTTTCATTTGAAGGAATTCCCCATCAGAGTAAAGTTAAAATCTTTTTAGCAGAAATCTTGTACAATGTATCCGTATCCGTATTCGGTATCTTCCTTCCCACGCTGCCGGTCGTTGAGTGGGTCAGCAGACGGGTAATTTAATTGCTTTGTTCCTCACTCGTTTGAGTTTTCTATAGAAATTGACTTTTACTATTTATCCACTCTTCCTCAGTTTGGCTTTGGCTTTTGTATTATCTTTCTTTTCTTGGGTCTTGCAGATACTTTTAAGACTTTTTTCATTTAATCCAAGATGAAGAGCCAGCGATTTGGTTTCTCAAGAACACTGAAAAAGTTAAGAATATAGAAACAAAGAAAATATACTTTGGAAGATACTATCAAAATTAATTGCCCACCTGTGATTTTAACTGAATTGTATTTTGTTTTCGTTTTCTTTTGGCCAATTTTGGGTGATAAATGCATCAATACATGTGTGTGCTTATTCGATAGCCAAGAGCAAGAGTGGAGTTTACCGCTTCTGAGCCGAAAATAAATAAAAGGCACGACTGGGTCGCACGTACTTGCTCTTATGTGCTAATCCTTTTTACGTGCAGGCGTCTTTTTGACAAAGATTTTATTTTAATATTTTTTGTATGACGTGCAACTTCCTTAGAATCGTTTTGGGGTGAAGCTCGAACGAACATGCGTCACGACAAAGGGACAAACACATAAATATATAGGATTGTTAGCTTTTGCAGTTTTTTAGTGTAGTATTATCTTTCCACTTGCGGCTTACTGTTTATAATATAATTTGCTAATAGAAAGATACAAAGGACTTTTTTCAGTTAAATTTTCATTTTGGTATGGAAAAATTTGAACAACTGGCATAAAGATTCGTCGGAATCAGCAGTATGGCAATAATGCTAGGTAAAGGGACCTTTATACGTCCCAATATGGGACCAATGGAATTTATAAAGGATTTAGGTACCTATAATAAGGTTGGAAGTAAGGTAGGTACTAAAATTTAGATACGTGTTCCAACTATTGTTAAGCCAGTAGGTATAGAGACAATATTAAAAGTTAACACAGTGGTTTTGTTTATTTATAGGAAGGTGTAAACTTTTGTTTTCTCGATTGAAATTTTTGCATTCAGTAGTAATCGAATAGTTTTTTTTTATTTGTTAGTTGTTTTTGTGTGTTTATCAAAGGCTTCCTTATTTATTCTGTGCTTTTATGATGATGAAAAATACTTTAAAATACGTAAGTATGTATGTAATGTAGGTTGTCACTTTCTTTTATTTGACTAATGGCTTAGCCGAGCAATGTGAAATAAAATGTTGGGGAAAAAAATTTATGAATTCAAAAAAACACTACTCATAACGTTTTTTGGAAAAAATGTTGTAAGCCATCTTATTTCTTTTGCTGTTTTCTATTTTATGAATTTTTCATTTCAAAATCGTTCGACCAGTTTTTTTAAAAAAAATGTTTTTTTTGAAAAACTTTTCGAAAACATATTTTAAATTTTTTTTTAGTATGTCAATTTTAAGAAATCTATAGTTTATACTAGGAGAAAAATTTTTAAAAAATCTATAGATCCGTTTTCAAAATATTCAAAAAACAAAATATTTTTTTAAAAAAATTATTAAAATTAAAAAAAAAATGTTTTAAAAATTTTGATAAGCAATATTATTTAAATCATAAAACACTACATATTTTGAAAATTTCATCAAAATCCGTCAATTAGTTAACGAGAAAGTCTGATTTTAAAAAACCGGTTATATGGGAAGTACCGTTATAAAACTTTTTCAGAAAAATCCATTAAAATTAAAAGATAGATTTTGCACAGAAAATATCAATCTGAAAGTTTAATCAAAATCTTAGGAGCCGTTTTCGAGAAAAATAAGTTTTTTAATAAAAGTTATATGGCAGGTACCGTTAGTTTTGGAGCTAGAATGCCAATTCCAAAAACTGTCGGGTAGAGCACTCTAAAAATACTATATACCAAGTTTGAATCAAATCGGCCCAACCGTTTAGGCTGTAGATATCGATACGGACAGACAGACAGACAGACAGACAGACAGACAGACAGACAGACGGACGGAATTTCCGGACCCACTTTTTTTGACTTCTCTATCATCGTAATATCATGTTTGATTGTTAGAATTTTTTTTTTTTTTTACGAATGCATAACTTGCCTTATAGTCCCTATAATCGCAAGTAAAAATGAGCATTTCAAATGACCTTCACTTTTGCTTACCTGCGAAATTAAAAAGGTTTGAATGGGATTGTTTTTTTATGTATTCTTTGCAAGACTTATTCGCAGATAAATTAAGTGTTTGAAAAGATAAGGGTTTATTTTAAATTGAAAAGCTTTCATCGTGATTTATCTGATGGTAGGTAAGCTAGCTATGAGATACAAAATCATTAATAAACATGTCGAATGCTTCTTTTTTACTATACAAATGAATGTATGTATTGTACATTCCACATGCACTGAAAAACGGCTTGGCCGATTTTTGTTGAAATTGTTAGACAATCTTTTCACTAGCCCATCGAATGATTCTGCAAAGTTTGTTCCCGAAAGGAAGCGCTGGTGTGGAGATATTTGCGAAAAAAATGTTTCTGCTACAACATGCAGTTTCTTTAAAAACGGTGTAGAACCTGTGAGTCTATTTGCTGGCTGGACGGGGCAGCGATGAGATTTATCTAGTATCACTGTTTCGCTAGATTCTTCTTGTTTGTTTTTAAAATGGCTGGTAAGCCATCGATTTTATGCGATCGGTCCACAAGTTCGATTTCGCCTTTAAGATTTGAGCAATGTCAACTTATCGGGTACCACGGATTAACAGGAAAGCCCAATTAATAACGTGAGTTTGCTGGAAAGTAGCTGCCTATTAAATTTTGATAGGGCCGTGTGGGAGCTTCTTGGTGGCTGTGGTTATGGTTACCCAATACGTGGGAGGTTAGTATATCGCCGTATTTAACATTGACACTGGAGGTGCTTGAGCCTTGCTCTCCAACAAAGAGAATATTGTTGGCATACAAAAATATAAATTGCTACCATTCTAGTTACAGCGAGGCTGGCAAGGGCAACTACTCTAGGGATCTGATTATGCTTATGTGATTCCTATATACATAGATATGTACAAAGTGTTATTAAGCCTTATTAGGTATACACGTTAAACATAAACATACTCTGTTCTTTCGATTTTTTTGTAACCGTGTTTGAAACTTGATGGCAAATTTTTGTAATTCTTCGTTGACAGTTTCCATACACAAGTCTCTGTATAAATGTCTGTTTCGTATGTACCATGGAGCATTAATGATTGATGTAAGAGTTTTGTTTTGATACGATTGTAGTGTTTGTCTATAGCTTGGTCTGGTACAACCCCAACAATTGTATTCCTTAGGTCTATACAGGTTTAAGCACTTGCTTGTAGATAAGTAGTTTGTTACATTAGATTGGTAAACGAGGTGGTCTAAATATATCCCAAATCAATGCGGCCTCATTAGGCCTATTGTGATATGCTCTTGCTTAGAGCTCATCCATGATATTAGATAAAGTTTAATTTTTCGGAACTTACCGCGTTAAATGTCAGAAATATTTTCTAATTTCTGTTTACCCGCCGTTTTGAAGAAGTTTCAATCTTCGTGGTCACGGGATGAGACTGACGTTGATCAAACGACCTCACCGATACCTTTGAAGTCAAAAAAGGATTTAGACAAGGCGATGCGCTCTCATGCGACATCTTACTTGAAAGAATAGTGCAGAACTTTTACGATAACAGCAGAGGCGGAAGAACACAGTGTGATGTCAGTAGCGCTTTTGTGAGTATTGAGACGGAAGCGGCAAAAATGGGTTTAGCGGTCAATGAGGGCAAAACCAAGTATATTATCTCATCAAGAAGAGATGCCCAACATCGACGTCTTGGACAAAACACCACCATAGACATCTATAACTTTTAGGTAGTTAGGTACTTTGTCTACCTGGGCTCAAACGAAGAATAACTCTTGCTAATCGCTGCTTCTTCGGGCTTAGAAGGCAGTTGAATAGCAAAACCCTCCCTCGAGCAACTAAATTGTCCCTTTATAAGACCTTCATCATCCCAGTCCTGCTCTATGGTGCAGACACATGGGCGTTGTCAAAAGCGGATGAGGACGCTTTAAACTGCTTCGAGAGAAAGATTTTCCTGGTAATTTTTGGTCCCGTATGCATTAACGGAGAGTAGAGAAGAAGATACAATGAAGAACTGTACCGGCTGTACAGTGACACAGAAAAAGCTATCATACTTAAAAGCAGTAAAAATTGTTGGTCATTTGTATTAAATATTAAAAACCTTTCAACATCTTCGGTTCCAACGCTCATCGACAATAACAAACTAATTGTTTACTCTTCAGAGAAGGCAAACTTGCTCGCTGCCCATTTCGCTGCCAGCTACACGCTGCCTCACAGCAACGTTGCCCCTCCTGTACTTAAGAATGTAAAGTTTTCCATGGGACAGAGTTTTTTCCGCACTCGTACAGTAGCAAGAGTTCTCAAAGATTTCGATATACACAAATCCGCTGGCCCGGATGGTATACCCCCTGTTCTTCTGCAGAGGTGTTCTTCACACGTGCAAAGCCACTGCGTAAGCTTTTCCATTGCTCCTACTGTTCTGGAATTCTTTCATAAAAGATGGAAAACAGCACTTACGTCCCTTGTTTCTAAGGTCATGGAAACGCTGATTAACCGTCAGCTTAAGGAATATCTCGAAGACCGAAAACTTCTCCATGAACTGGAGATCTGACGGCATATCTCATCAAATAGTGGAACAAATTCTTACATCGCTTTGGTCAAAGTAAGATTATTGCGCTTGATATTTCCAAAGCATTTGATAAAGTTTGGCATGAAGCTCGATGATACTCTGGTTCGTTGGATTAGAAGCTATTTTATGGACCGTTCAATATAAGTTGTATTAAACGGCTTCAAGTCTGATTCCCACAAAATAAATGCTGGTGTGCCCCAGGGCTCCGTTCTGTCTCCGACTCTTATCCTCATATTTATAAATGATCTTCTGTATGTTACTTCTAATCCACTTAACTGTTTTGCTGACGACTCTACCCTCAACTTTTCATATTCGTTCGATGATTCACGCCCTTCACCTTCGAACGTACAACGTTACCGTACGATAAACTCATTTAATTCTGATTTATACAGCATTGTCAAATGAGGCAATAGGAATCGTGTGGAGTTTAATGCTTCGAAAACTTTTCTGTATCGATGCAAGAAGTTTTTTTCCCCTTCTGATCTGCAATTTACATTTTACAATATTATCCCGTTTTCTTCTTCTTGTGAATGTTACTATAGTCCTTTTTTAGGATTGACATTAAGTCCAACATCTTTACACCAGTCAGCAACTAAGTTTAACGCTCTCTGGAGTCGATCTGAGATTGTGTCTTCAAATTTTCCTCTGATTAAGTTTGCTATATCATCAGCATATCCTTAAACATAGAAACCATCATTACTGAGGACGTTAAGCAGTTCGTTAACTACAATTGACCATAGCAGAGGGGAGAGTACTGCCCGCATTTTGTAGCTAATACGATTAGTTTGTTGCTTCCTAGTGACGTTTTAATTATTTTGTCTTCTAGCATGCATTTAATACATTTATACATAGTATTATCTACTTCTATGTTTTGAATTCCTCCATTGTATATAGACTGCTATAGTACTATCATGACGACCGGTGGACGGTGGCGTTCCAAGCGGCTCTAGGGAAAATTAACTTGGTAAATTGAAAGAGGCGAACGAGTCGAACAAAGAGAATTCTAAGAGAAACTCTGTGAACATGTACTTTACTCTTTGCAGTTTGCAGTTTACATATATACAATGATGCGAGTATAGTTTTTTTTTTGCACAACTGGATTGCTTCACACAAGCAGGGCGACGAGATGGCTAGTTAAAAGGATTGACAAAAAAGAAGAAAAACGACTTTTGTAAATGAATGGTGTCTGGGGGGTGGATATATGTTTAAGCAGGTTGATAAGTTTATTTTGAGTTTTATATTTTATTCATATAAAACTTTCGAGGGTAGGTAGATATTTAGGTATGTATCTACATATTTACCTACATAATGTGTGTATTTATTTAATGTTCAGCTAAATTCAGGTCGATCGGTCGGTCGTCGGTGTGGTTCGAGCGAGGGTGAGAGAGATACTAAAAAGGAAAACTTAATAAGCACATGTGTATGTGTATTGTGTATATCCTGTTCTCGGTGACGGTGAACAACGAAGAGGATCGTCAATGATTTTATTTTTTGAATTTTCATTTCATTGGCTTCGTTATCGTTGATGTTGAATTTTATGCACAATTTGCACAAGTAGCTTTGTGATTATAGGGACTATGAGTCAAGTTTAGGATTCGTGAACATAAAAAAATTGTGATAATAATCAAACATTACATTACGATGATAGAGAAACATATTTGAGTTGCTGGCAAAATTCTGTCCGTCTGTCTGTAGGTCTGTCTGTACGGATGTATTTTGGACTATAGCCTAAACCGATGAGCCAATCGACTTCAAATTTAGAACTTATGGTTATTTTGACATTTTACACAGGAGTTTTTTTCAAATTTTACTTGCGATTATAGGGACATAGATAACAATGAAACATGACATTACGATCATAGAGAAGTCTAAAAAAGTGATCGACAAAAAATGACTGTCTGTCTGTCAGTAGGTATGTATAACGAGCTGCAGCCTAAATGGCTTAAGCGATTATCTTTAAACTTGGTGTGTGTGATTATTTTGGCATTCCCCAGAGGGGACATTGAAATTTAAATTAAATTCAAATAACGAAGTTTGCTTTCATTAGACTAGTGGCAAAATTTGAGGGAAAATATTAAACAAATAATTTTTTTATGAAATCAAAAAACACTATTCATAAGGTTTTTTGGAAAAAAATGTTGTAAGCCATCTTATTTCTTTTGCCGTTTTCTATTTTATAATTTTTTCATTTCAAAAACGTTCGATCAGTTTTTTGAAAAACTTTTCGAAAATATATATATAATTTTTTTGACTATGACAATTTAAAGAAATCTATAGTTTATACTAGGAGAAACAATTAAAAAAATCTATAGATTCGTTTTCAAAATATTCAAAAAACAAAATAACTTTTTTAACAAATTTTTAAAAATTAAAAAAAATGTTTTTGAAAATTTTAATAAGCAATATTATTTAAATCATAAAACACTACATATTTTGAAAATTTTATCAAAATCCGTCAATTAGTTAACGAGAAAGTCTAATTTCAAAAAACCGGTCATATGGGAGGTACCGTTATAAAACTTTTTCCGAAAAATCCATTAAAAATAAAAAATAGATTTTGCATAGAAAACATCATTCTGAAAGTTTTATCAAAATCGTATGAGCCGTTTTCGAGAAAAATAAGTTTTTCATTAAAAGTTATATGGCAGGTGCCGTTAGTTTTGGAGCTAGAATGCCAATTCCAACGCCCAACCGTTTAGGCTGTAAATATCGATACGGACAGACAGACAGACAGACGGACGGAATTTCCGGACCCACTTTTTTTAAATTCTCTATCATCGTAATGTCATGTTTGATTGTTAGAATTTTTTTTACGAATGCATAACTTGCCTTATAGTCCCTATAAATCGCAAGTAAAAAACTATTCGATTACTACTGAATGCAAAAATTTCAATCGAGAAAACGAAAGTTTACACCTGCCCCTAAATAAACAAATTAGCACACAGGAGCAAGTACGTGCGACCCAGTCGTGCCTTTTATATGTATATTTATTTTTTTCTGAAATTCTTTAAATAATATGATTCAATTCAAAGGTTTAGTGTCCCTTACTCCAATATGTGCGTTTCGCCCATGCGTGAACGACAGACTTTTGGCTTTAAAAAAGGTATAACACATTATTTTAAATGTTGCCGTTATTTTTAAATATACCTATATAAATATATTTTAGTGTTAGATTACTAAGGCTACTTACATTTTTCTGAATATCAATTTTGGTTATGCATTCGTAATCATCGTAATGTTATAGGTATTTGATTGTTATCTCAATTTTTTTTTCTGCACGAATGCATAACTTACTTAGTACTTAGTACCTACCTATAATAATTGCAAGTTAAAATTAAACAATTAGGTATTACAAATGTAAAAAACCCGTGGTATTTTTAGCAATTCTATAGAAGATTAGTACAAAGAAATATTTTGGTTTAACTATAAATTTCTTTCCCGCGAGCCATAGGAGTTTTTTTTTGGCATCGACTTTTCTGAGAACTGGTTAGGTAACCGATTACAACCAAAATTGATATTAAGGAAAATGTAAGTAGCCTAAGTAATCTTACACTAAAATATATTTATATAGGTATATTTAAAAATAACGGCAACATTTAAAATAATAGTCCCTATAATCACAAAGCTACTTGTGCATAAATTTCAACATCAACGATAACGAAGCCAATGAAATGAAAATTAAAAAAATAAAATCATTGTCGATCCTCTTCGTTGTTCACCGTCACCGAGAACAGGATATACACAATACACATACACATGTGCTTATTAAGTTTTCCTTTTTAGTATCTCCCTCACCCTCGCTCACACCATCTACCACACCGACAACCGACCGATCGACCTGAATTTAGCTGAACATTTTATCAAAGATAACAAGTATACCTACGTAAATACACACATTATGTAGGGATGTATGTAGGTACATACCTAAATATCTACCTACCCTCGAATGTTTTATATGAAAAAAATCTAAAACTCAAAATAAACTTATCAACCAGCTTAAATATATATCCACCCCCCAGACACCATTCATTTACAAAAGTCGTTTTTCTTCTTTTTTGTCAATCCTTTTAACTAGCCATCTCGTCGCCCTGCTTGTGTGAAGCAATCCAGTTGTGCAAAAAAAAAACTATACTCGCATCATTGTATATATGTAAACTGCAAACTGCAAAGAGTAAAGTACATGTTCACAGAGTTTCTCTTAGAATTCTCTTTGTTCGACTCGTTCGCCTCTTTCAATTTACCAAGTTAATTTTCCCTAGAGCCGCTTGGAACGCCACCGTCCACCGGTCGTCATGATAGTACTATAGCAGTCTATATACAATGATTTCAAGAATGAATGTGTACACTATTTGAAGACGACAACCTTCATAATAGAATAGTAAAAAAATTGAAAATCCTAAAGAATTCGAATAAAAAGTCTGGTCAATGATGTATATATGTACAAATATGACAAATATGTATGTAGGTAGTGCTCATACAAAACTTGAAAATCCTAAAAAACTCAAATCAAAAGTCTCGTCAATGACGTACGCATGTATAAATACTTATGTAAGAACCAGTTCTCATATTACATATTCCATATAAAAAAACGTAAACAATGAAAATGTTGGATCTTGTATAAATCCTTACAAAAAACTAAGCCTCAGCTAAGCGAAACCATTATATATTAACTTCAAAACTGCCAGCAGTTTATACACATATATACAATGAATAAAACAAGATACTGAATTATTTCATGTTCTCCTTCGGTTTTTTCTTGCCTCACATTGTCACATTACACATGCGAAGGGAACTAAGCACAAAGCATAACACTAAAAACCATGCTCTTAATTCTCTCTCACTCAAATAAAATGTCCTACACTAGCACTCCAAGCGGCTCTAGGGAAAAAGATTTTTTCTCGTCTCATGATAGTACTATAGGCAATGTATATACAATGAATTCCTCTGTAAATCTGGGCGAACTCAGTATTATGTTTTATTGTCATTGAATATTATGTAGATACTTATATTGGAGTATTTTCCAATAACCAGTTTAGTTCTCGCAATTTAATATCGCGTTTTCCTCGTTTATCTTTAAAGTGCGCCTTCTTTTTACTTTACATCCCTTACTTTGATGTGAAGTAGGTCATATAATTTACAGCTACTTAGTACTTCAAAAACATCTTTTCTGTCATAAATAAGGTTCTTATTTTAATATTTAAAATAGAAACTAAAAGCCGTATTACATATTTCCTATACACCTCATACCTTTTTTAGGAAAGTGAAAAAAAAAGAAATTCCTCGCGGAAGAATTTATACACAGTCATAAAAAGTCATAAGTCTTCCATTTATTATATTTTTTAAGAGGTGTAAGCACACCTACAAATAGAAAAAAATGTTTACCTTTTTAGACTCATTGGACACACTGAAGTCCTCCTGGTAAGTAAGAAGTTTCCTTGGTTGGCATTTTGTTTTTTTTTTTCAAGAAAACAAAAAATAATAAAAACAACGACGAATGCAAATATAAACACAGACGCATTTAAGAAGTTTTCCAGGTCTCAGTTTGCTTATGTATGTACATAAATCAAAATAACAACGTATAAACCCTAGGCATGATTTCTACAAATTAAGGATCTTAGGCGTGAACTGGCCTTTTTATGTATGCATAGTGCCTTGACTTTTTATTCGCAAAAGGAAGCACAGAACAGATGATACACACAGGTTCTATAATGAAGGAGGATGTTCAGTTTGGTGAGGATTTATAAATCCTGAAAATGATAAATGATGTCTATAATTAATATCATTTTAACGTAATCCATACATTTGAGCCAGAGTGAGTTTACTTTGATTTTTTTTTTTTGAGTCTTGAAAATCATCACTTAAAAGTGAGCGATTGAGAGTTTGAATTTTCCCCTATTCAGATTTATCAAAGATTTTAGATTTGAATGATCGGTGGAAGGGTTATTTCCTTGGCGGTATCAATGATTGGAACTACTGAATTTTTTTTGGCTGGTATCCAGAACCTAAATGAAATAAAATTGTGTTAGCCAAAAAAAAAAATATCTTAACACTTGGCGGCTTTTTTTTGAAATTTCTTCTGTATGTTCAATTTGTTAAATCTCAAATTTTGAGTGCACATTATAAGTTCAATATCCTTTGAGCTGAGCACGAATATTAAATTGAATTTAATTTTGTGCTTATACATTCTGATCTTTTGATTTTTTTCAAAGTATTTGCCTAACTACTAAATGAAGATTGGCTCTGAAGCAAATGACAGCGTAACGTGACGTTTGTGCAGTTTAAAAAGTTAATCCGTACAAGTAATTCAATCTGTCTTAGCAGAAGTTTGCCTTATTTTAAACTTTGTAGCTAAATCATTGCCTTTATAGTACTGAAGAATGAACCCGTCCGTATACATGATGTATAAATAGTTCTCTATAATTTTCAAAGTGAAATATAATATTTTCCATTCCTTTTGCGGTTGGCATAAGAGAAATTGATGTACGACTCATTTTAACCATTTCGCAGAGAAAATGATGAGGGCATCTCATCATGACGTTCGTTGGTTTGCTGCTGCTGCTGGCGATGGCGTTCGTTTAATTTTCAAGCAGTTGTTAGCATCTGCTGCGACTTATTTTTCATCTTGTGAATGTAGCTTTTGTTGCCATTATTTTCTGTGGTGTAAATATGTGTTAAGAAATACAATTCGCATTTGCTTTCCGCTCCAAGCCTGTGATGCGCATACTTCTATAGAGTATAGCAAATTTAATTGGAAAACAGATTCACTTCGTAGCTAAATGGCAAAAATAAACATGCGAGTGAATGGCTGGGTAATAAAAACCGAACTTAGCACATAGCAGATAATTTACTTCATGGACTTACGTCAGTAGCCTTACTGTGGAATGAGATATCGTTTTCTTTCACATAGAGAAAAGTTAAATTAAAAGACTTTAAAATATTAAAAGTAAAATGATTGCTTTGCATAGGACTAAAGATAATTAACATCTTTTTGTTTCGATAAAAGTTCAGTAAATTGACATGAAATATGAAATTTATAGGTAATCATTTAACTTGACACTAAAACTTATTTCGTGTGAAACAAGGTTGAAATTTGCAAGAGAATATCATCTAGTTTTAAATTAAGTTTTTGATAATGTGAACTTTATTTGTCTATAATTTTGTGCCAATATGATCATAATGTAAGTTAATGATTAATTACTTTGGTTAATGACTGAACAAAAGAAGTATGACATCTGTCAGATGTCCGTCATGATCATTATGGCTATACCCACTAATTTTCTTAATATATGAAGACCTTCCGCCGGGAAGGTATACTACTTTGTTTTGCCGCCATTTTGGTAAACATTAATCTTGACAGTTCATATTTGGCAGTCGTGAAGTAAACACGTGGCAAATTTATTACGGAAAAATATTCGATAAACCAATGTGTTTTGATCGTTAAAACATTTTATCAAAATCAATCATCGATTACTGTGACGATGAGAAAGTTACGTGAATTTTTTAGGAGAAACAACGTGCCAACAAAACGCACTATATATGGTGTAGTGAATGATTTCGAAGAAAGAGGGTCTGTAGGTGATAGGCCCAAGCATGGACCACATCGTACTGCAAGATTGGCTGAAAACATTATTGCTGCTCAAGAAAGTGATCAACCTCAATACGACGCCATGCTCAGGAGCTTGGTATTCAAAGAACAAGTTTGGCCACAATTTTGCACAAAGATTTGCATTTGTTTCCATTTAAGATTCAGTTGACACAAGAGCTTCTTCCACAAGAACATTTACGCCGCCGTACATATGCCAATAGGATGTTACAGCTAGCCCATGACAACCCCGATATTTGATTATGAAAAAAATCATAATGAGTGACGAGGCACATTTTTATTTGAATGGATATGTAAATAAACAGAATAGTCGGTTGTGGGCAATGGAAAACCCTCAAATTATTCATCAGTCAACGTTGCATCCATTAAAAGTTACAGTCCGGTGTGCAATTTGGTCAGGAGGAATCATTGGACCTTACTTCTTTGAAAATGAAAACAGCGTTACGGTAATGGGGAGCGATATTGTGATATGATTGAAAACTTTTTAATGCCACAACTGCATGCTTTGGGCTTGATTAATATGTGGTATCAACAAGACGGTGCCACATCACATATAGCCAGGATTACAATGGAATTACTGCGAGACCTCTTTGCACAACAAGTTATTTCAAGAAATGGTGATGTTGATTGGCCTCCACGGTCGCCTGATTTGACTGCTCCGGACTTCTTTTTGTGGCGATATCTGAAAAGCAAGGTTTATGCAAACAAACCAGAAACGTTTGAGCACCTCAAACAAAATATTTGTGATGAAATTAATGAAATACCGTGTGAAATGTGTGAGAATGTAATGAAAAATGTGCTCAAAAGGGCTCGCATTTGTAAGACTAACAGAGACGGACATTTACCTGATATTGTATTCCATACATAATTGCCGACATTAAATAAAACATTTATCAATATAAGATCCATTCTCTTTCATTTAATCAAAAAATTATAAACAAACAAAGTAGTAGTATTGGACACTCTGTATTAATGCTTTTGCTAAGTACTTACTAGACATTGCATTAATAACTAAAACATGGCTTAGTTCTCAAGATAAGTTATCAAAGGTAGATTATGTATGTTATCGTTTAGAAAGTGACGAGGGGGAGGTGGTGGTGCTGCGTGTTACTGGCTGAACACAATGACGACGGAGCTGGAATACGCATACGGAACTGCAAAGATTGAATACGCGCGAACTGTATTTTGCGAACTGCAATACGCATACGGAAAGGTTGGTTAACTTTTAACTTTTACATTTACTTTGACATTTCGATGCAGAGAGAAATTATAAATGTGAGAAAAATCTTTTTTATGTCTGTCCCTCCCAAACCCTTTTTTTAGTATAACTAAATAACACCAGATGATTCCATTCTTCTTGGTGATATTTCAATTCATGGCACAAAAGTTTCTGCTCTCTTTTATTATTTCTTTTTGGTATTCCATCCATGTTACTGTACATGCATTGTGTTCCGAATACGTACGACAAATTTGACAGCTGTTCTTACTCCGTCTCCGTAAAGCAGTTCCGTTTTTGCATTGTGTTCAGTCAGTTAGTCAAAAAATCAAGCAAGCCATTTTGGAATGTGACCAAAGTAATAAAAAAGAGAAACCTCCAATATTTCATAACCCTGGCTCATAAATAAAGCTGAATTTGACCAATGATATTGAATATGATTTTCGGGGCAGTGGTAGTTTATAGTTAATTGGCATAGACTTAAAAAAACCCGTCATGAAAAGTCTAACGGGACCACGTTGGCCAATTCACATTGCGTCTGACAATTTTGCTTGTTGACGAAGCCATTCATCCAAAAATGGGACTCATCGTCGCTGATTGAGAAGCAACAAGCAAGTTAGCGAACTCTCGTCGTCGTTGTCTATGCTCGTTAACTCGGAGCTCCTGGATCAGCTGACTTTTGCAATTTCACAAAGTTTTGGTGAAAGATTCTCCTATACACTAAAGAAACGGTATTGGTGTTGCTTGATGTTGAAAAAGCTTTTAATTCTGTTTGTCATAAGAGACTTCTACTTAAACGATTAATTCTTTATTTTCAAATGTATTTTTTTTATATATTATTGGATTTATGAAACCGTTTTTGTCTTCAAAAAATTTCTTGCGTTTTTTACCAATTGCATTTATCAAGTCATTGTTTGTTTTGCCTCCAGGGTTCATTCATTAAATGCTCTACTCTGACTTTCCTTAAACTTCAAGATACTGAATGAGCTATATTCGCCGACGACACAAAAGATTATATTCTGCAGAATCGTAAAAAATGGGCACGACTGGGTGGTACGTACTTGCTCTTATGTGCTTAATCATATTGGATCGAAACAAGTAAAATTTACTTACAAAAATAACACGTTCTGAACTTATAAATAGTGTCAAAACCACAACTCTTAACGGTTTTTAGTAAAAATGGATTATTCCATCACACGTCTTGTATAATAACAAATTTATGAAAAATTGTAGGACGGATGATAAAATCTTGTTTTTTTTAGTTTTTAAAATTTTTTTTTATTTTGGTATGCATTTTTTTAGAGTTTATTAATATACATATGATTGTAAAATTTAAAATATTTTTTTATTAGTTTTAAAAAATATTGATTTTTCAAAAAAAATAATTAATTAATTAGAAAAAAAAGTTATTCAAAATTTTGATATGCAGAATTAAATTGGCTACTTAGATCTTCTCAAATAAAAAAACTGACAGAAATCTAAAGAGCCGTTTCCGAGAAAGCCAAAAATTAAAAAAAACTGTTATATGAAAGGTACCGTTAATAGACTTTTTTCGTAAATTTGGTTCTGATCAGATGATAGCAAATACCAACAAAAAAACTTCCAAAAATTTTCATCAAAATCGTAGCAGCTGTTTTCCCAAACGGTCATATGGCAGGTACCGTTATTTTTAGGCCTAAAAATAAAATTTCTATTTCTCCTCTGGGGAATGCCAAAGGAATCACATAAACCAAATTTGAAAAAAAATTGTCTTTTTTAGACTTCTCTATGATAGTAATGTCATGTTTGATTGTTACATCAATTTTTTTACATTCACGAATCCTAAGCTTGCTTTTTAGTCCCTATAATCGCAAGTAACAATTAATTAAACTAATTCTCGTCTGCTTGGATTGATTGCACATCAGCACATACGATGGCTTCAGATTTCCAAAATACTTATAATAATAATGTTGAGAGTCCTTTCTTCAAATTAGCCAAAATCGGTTGAAAAGTTATCGATAATTATTTTCTATTTTTTGAAGAAATCGTACAAGTGACCTATAATTGTAAATAAACATTGAAATGTATAACCAAACATCAAGCTTTTTTAAGTTAATCAATTATTTTTTATGAAATTTTAAGAAATTTTAATTCATAATCCTAACAACTAATAATTAAAAAAAAACCAAAATCATTATGAAGTTTTGAATGGAACTTTTTATATAAAAATGTTAAAAATTAAATTTAATCCATATGAAGAGATTTTCTTTGAAAATAAAAAAAAAATGCATCAAAGAAGGTTAAATTTTACGTTTAAAATTCCCAACATCAAACCATAAACTTGCAATGTGTTTTAACTCATATTTTCCCTTTCTTCTCCTTTTCAATCTTTGTGTTTATTTTAAAATCAACAGCGCATTGGTTATTCTAATAAATACCACGAGTGATGCATAAAGATAAGAATGTCACTCTTATCTGATATTTGCCGCATGAATGAAAGGCATTGTAAATCAGTTCTGGAAATTTCAAGATAATAATCATAAATAAACAATGAGAGGAAGAGGACAAATAAAATATTGTTAAGTTTGTTTGATATAATTTCTTGGAATTTCTGATTAAGACCATGAACACTTTAAGAGACTCACACCAAATAGACCTTTTGTTTGGAGTCAAGGAAAGATTCACATAACTTATGGCTCGAAGGGCTACTTTACAATAGTTGTCGTGCCCATTTCTAGATATTTGTTTTATGACATAAGAACAAATGCAGTTCCACTAAAAAAAAACACCTGAAGAGCAAAATGTAAATATTGACAATGTAATCCATTGACAATATAAAGATAAGCAGATAAGCACAATAATAGAGTATGTTTTCGTTAGTTAGTTAGTATAAGAATTGTTTCCATCATTGAAGGAATATTGCAATAGTATTGATCAGAATCTAAGGATTCGTACATATTAACAAAATCCGACATAACCATCGATGTTCGAGAAAAATATTATACTATTTAAGGTACTGGGATAATTCTTGTACTCCTCTGTATCTGTATTTCTAACCCTCTGTAGCCTAAATGGCTGATATGATCTAGGTGCCTGTCATATGAACGTCAAGAATCAATTTTACTTCTCTAGAAAACGGCTCTAAGGAATTTGATGAAAATGTTTTATGGTATGTCGATATATATACGTATACCTTCACATAACGGTTTTTTTTAAATGTTCTACTTTCTCTATAACGGTTATTTACAGTTGTACATCATTTTATGATTGAAATAATTTCCGCGTGCCATTTTTTATAATTAAAAAAATTAAATCTTTTTAAATATACTAAAAAATGTATCGTCTTATATTTTTTCAAATTATGAGTTGTTGTATATTAATATAATCCTGCAAAAGAAAATATTTTTTCAAAAACATAAAATACGATTTTTACAAAATCATCCTTTCAATTTTCGGAACACTATTTTCATAATTTTTTTTATTTTTTATTTTTAATGATCTTACTTGTGATTATACTTACATAGCTACTATAAGACAAATTATGCATTCGTGCTGATTAAAAAATCTAGATAACAATCAAACATGACATAACGATGATAGAGAAACATATTTGAATTAGTGGAAAATTCGATCACTATTATTGATACCCATTGATCAAATTTCGTTTAGGGGTTTTGAATTCGAACTGATTACAAATTTACCTTCCATTCAACTCTAAAGGAAAAGTTTATTTATATCGAAAAAAGCTTTAAAGATACTGATTTTTTTGTATTATACCAAATTTTTGTAAAACTTACTTTATCTACCTCAAGAAATAACCTGACAAACGATAGTTAAAGAAGAGCTTATTTTTCTCAAAACGGACTAACGATTTTGATAAAATCTTGTATGTGGACTTTTAAAATATACGTCGTAAGAAACTGAATCGAAGAATTTCTGGTCAAATTTCATCAACCGCAAATGGTGTACTTTTTTTTTAAATAGCCATTTTTTGATGGTGACCTTAAGTTTTTGTTCGAATCCGATAAAGAAATTAATTTTCACTTATCCCATTAAATTGCATTTAAATATTGACGCTAAAATAACACCAGATGATACTTATCTGCCAAATTCATTGTTGCCTTAACATTGTTTGATTAAATTCACTTTAACTTTTTTGGCAAGAGTAAAAACTTAATTGCAATTCTTATGTGTTTCTCACAGACAAATTGCCAAACCGTGACCTATATTTTTATACCAAACTGTTCCATAATTACCATCCGCACCTACAGAGCAAGTACTGGCGACCCACTTGTATACTTTATTATTGTTAAATCATCAGTTATAGCGATCATTGAAATTTCTGTCATTTTCGGATATACATATGTAAATATGTCATTGGAACTGAACGAAATTGGAATTCGAACCAGTGGAACGAGTTGTTCCATTTTCTGTCAAAAAACAATTCATCTGAACCGAAAAATGATGGCGTCAGTTATAGCGATCAGGAAAAAATCATCAGGAAAAGTTGATACAGATACATATGTAAATTAGTTTTTAGTAAAAAAATATTTGTGCAAGTTGGTTTTTTTCTTGTCGAACAAAATTCTTCGTATCATTTAATATCATTTGTGTTACTAATCAAAGGAAAACATGTAGAAAATCGGTTTAAAGTTTTTCAATGATGTACAAATCCATAAGTAAAAGTTGAAACAGCTGAAAACTGGCATTTTTTCGTACGGGTAGTTAGTTAGCAATCAGTAAATTTATGTCAGAATATAAAGGCCAACCACACCAGCCATAACCTCAAATTAATAATGCAAAATGCTTCATAAAACTTTTTACTGATGATCGGAACAATAAAAAAATGGACCACAAACACTGGAACGAAATGTTCCATTATTTTGTCAATTGACAATGAGTTATTTATTAAAACAAATTTTCATCATTGAAATAAATAAATGTTTTTGACGTGATAACGTCTTATAAATCGATGACAGGCTACACATACGAAATAACATGACTCATGCTAATAAGACTCATGCTGATAATGCTGATAAAACTCATGCTGATAATGCTGATAAGAAAAGTGACGCACGCTGCGATACTGTGGTTCTTTCAACCAAAATCGATCGCAAGCACCAGGCGAACACGAAAAAAAACAGGTGCAAATTCCCAAAATAATTCCACTCAAATTCAAAAAAGAAAAAGAAGAGACAAATAAAAACAAAATAGGCGGAGTTTTGTTAAAGTAGAAAGTAGATGTAATAATGGGGTGTGTTTTTGTGTGGTTATAAAGTTTATACGTAATTTTTTTAAAAATCCAAAATCGATCGCAAACGTATTCTGGGCAATAGGCGAACATGAAAAAGAACAGGCGCAAATTCCAAATAATTCCACTCAAATTAAAAAAAAGTACTAGAAGAGAACAAAAATACAAAATAGGCGGGGTTTTGTTAAAGTAGAAAATAGATGTAGATATTGGTGTGTGTGTGTGTGTGTGGATTTAACGAGAGGGTTTGTGGGTCATTTTTTTTCAACCAAAATCGATTGCAAACGTATTCTGAGCAATAGGCGAACATGAAAAAGAACAGGCGCAAATTCCGAAAATAATTCCACTCAAATTCAAAAAGAAACAAGAAGAGAAAAAAATGCAAAATAGGCGGAGTTTTGTTAATGTAGAAAGTAGATGTAGATATTCGGGTGTGTGTGTGTGGATTTAACGAGAGGGTTTGTGGGTGTGAGTCAACGGGCTGTATGTTGGTGTTGCTGCTATCAATATTTTCTTATGACGTTATCACGTAAAATTATCGTTCGTTAACCGACTTAATAGACAACCAACTCTTTTTTAACAAATAAAACTTACCTTAAAGTCAAATTTGAATAGCTTGTTGCCGTATTTACGATAAAAGGACTTCAATTGACTTCAATATTTCGGGACAACATTTGAATTTTTAAATGCAGAGTACTATTGTCAAGTAGTAAAGTTTCATTATTGTAATGATATCTTCAACTTCAAACATTCATACTGATCAATATCATCAGTACCAGTATTCAACAAGACGTTTAGTTTTAAAATTTAAAATAAACTGCATTTTGTTATTCCTTGTTTAAGCAAATGTAAATAAAATATCTTAATATGAAATGGAATTGCAGCATTTATATTTGTATGCAGAGAGCATAGTTTAATAACCTATAAAACCATAAACTGGAACAGCAGCCATATTGTAGATATGAAGTGTACGTACATGTATCCAGGCTCAATGAACTTATGTGCGGTGCCAACATATTATGCTCCAGATAATTACACTTCTCTCGCGAATGTAGGCACAGGCACAATGTGTCGTGGCGTGGCTGCCACAAAAAATAAAGCAAAACTAATGCCCCATAGACCTTCTTGCACAAAGAGCATTAGAAGATATTATTTGTTGTTGATATTTTTTTACTTGCGGACAAAAAAAATTAAAACCAAAAAAAAAGACCTCGTTTAATCCTACTTTAAAAATAATAGAAAAAAATAAAAATAAAGCAATTCGACGTATGTTTGTATGTATGTATGTGCATTGTGCATATGTGTATTCTCCGTACGTTCTGCTCAGCAATGATTTTTTTTTCATCTTCATATTTGGAACATTTGAGTGAACACAGACGACGACGTCGTCGGCGGGCATTCTACCCAGGGTCTGGGTACTAGCTCTTGTAGCTCTTGCTGAATTCCAAAACTAACAGAGATCACAACATCAACAAAGATGAACTAATGGAAATGGTATTGTTCGCCCAAGACGCGCAGGGGACGGCCAACCCACTCCGAGTATGTGCAATTTAGTACAACAGAAACATCTCGATGTTGTTGTATCGCTGGTATACGCCATATGTATAAATGAAAACAAGAAAAGCAGAATTTCTGCCAAATTGCCATGACATTAGACCATTAGAGGTGGAAAATCTGGTACGTCGACTGGAATTTCAAATTGGGCACACTTGAAGTGCTTATTTCTTTCCGTTTTTGCCATCAGGCACCGGCCACCAGCTATATCAACCATAATATGCCTGTGGTTAAAAGTCTAGTTTTGGCAATTGTGACCTATTCTGGATTTTGGTCTCGTAGTCGTTCGTAAGGCTTTATATATTTTTTTTCACATACATACATACATATGTATGTGTATGCTTTTGACTTTTTGCTGATATTGACGCAGGCAAATGTATTTGGTTCAAGTGGGAAGATATTTTTTACCAACGCTATGGCTTTGATTATTTATTTTACAGAAAAAAAGAAAAAAAAAGTAACAGATATATTAACGCATGTGGGCAAATCATTAATGGGATATGAAGACTTAAAGGCATCAAATTTGTGATACGTCAAGGTATCCAAAATGTTGTGTGGCAGCTTTCATGAATTTATTATTTAATTTAGCAATCGAATATGACAGATGTTAAATCAGAAGGCTATTGAATCTTTTGAGATGTAGGCAAAAGAATCAACCCCATGTGTTATGTAGTATAAACACATACTGGAAGCTGCGGATAAACTGTCAGAAGTTTGACACATATTACACAATAACCATGTTCAGTGGAAATCTCAATGCTTAAAGCTCTTCGACGAATACTACCCGCTCTAGATAATTTGATAACATGATAAATGGAAGTAGGTAACATAAATATATGTACATAACTCGAGGACGCATTTTCTTCCGACATTTTAATACGAAAAAGTCAAAAAACTATAAAAATAAAAGAAAATACTATTATTATGAAGAAATGGTCCTACGAAGAGATTTGATCCTGGGGGGCAAAGCTTTTTATGAAGTTTATTCATTTAAATAAAAGTAATTATTTATTTATTAATAATTTATTTATTAATAATTTATCAGAAAACAAAGGTAGCAGCCACCAATTAAAAGTGCAAATGCGCCTTAATTTAATAAAATAAATTTAAACACATACAAATTGTATTAATTGCCTTAAAGTTAACTTTATTTGAAAAAAATTCTTTGCCATTTTTAAATAAATACTAGAAGAACCCCGCATAACTCTGTTTTGTCCGCAAAAAATGGCTATCAGGCGATAAATATTTTGTGCACGTTGAAGCTTAGTTGCTTACAGTTTTGTGAAATTTCACACGATGGTTAAATTTTCTTTGGTAAAAAAGCCATTCAATACACACATAATATTCATATGCCATTCAACTGATTCATTATGTTTTGCGAGTGTAATTGAATTTAATGTAATTTAAATAGAGTAAGTGCGACAAATATGGCCCACTCTTAACATTTTTTGAAATAAAACTAGGATTTTAATCCGAATTCATGTATTTAATATTTTTACAGCCTTACAAATTATTTTCGCTTCAGTCTTTATAATCTTTAATATAAATAAATATAAATATGTCCCAGGGTAGGCCATATTTAAAACAATGCTTTTCGAGAATTTCACTATAGCAAAATTCCCACATAAAATATTGTTGGTCTTTGCGAGTGCAGTCTTCATGTGCACACGATACATTGTACCCAAGATTTGCCGCTTTTGTCGTCCGAGTACAGGTTGGAGCAGTAGATGCAATTAGCATCTGTTTGGTTACTTCTATCAGGACTTGGATCTGAACCGTTATTTGGAATGAAATCGTCCTCATTTTCTGATGAAGACTGTTCTTTGTGGTAGGTCTTCTTTTTGCTCGATATGCTTTCTTTATTTTTGTTTCCAAACATTAAATTTTTAAGAACTTTCTTAAATTAAAATTGTAAGAATTATTAGATCGAATGGAACGAGTAAAGGTAATGTTTTGAAAAATATAACTTTTGGTTTTCTTTTCTAGATCCACAATTTTGCTTCCTTAACTCTCCTTCGTCCTTGTTCTTAATAGATTCCTCCAAAGCCAGTTTGTAAGGAGATGCTAAAATCACCTCGGATTTCCCTCGTTTTCTTCCACGATTAGAGGTTTTTTTTAAGACGCATAGGTAAAGCAAAAATTTCATGAGGAGTTTTAAAAGTTGTTGCTTGATTTGAACTTCGCGAGACCTGAAATACCAGTTCATTTTTTTCCAGCAGGTTTTGGTTTAGAAATTATTGTTTCCGAAATACATTTTCTTCCAGCAGAAGTCGAAGGGTAGGGAGATTCTTCCGAATCATTTTGATCTGTCTCCGTTTGCATCGGTATCACCTTATCAGCAAGTGCAGATTTAGATTTTTCCATATTCGATACAGTTGTGTCAACTTCTTTGCGGCTAGAAAAACGTGGTCTTGAAATATATTCCTATCAAAACAGCATATTCCTCTCGATGAAAACCCATTGACCGCGATATCACCAGTCTGAGTTTTTATTAAGAAAGCTCGACCGATTAACTTAGTTATATATCGAAATGTGATAATTCTTTGAGTTGTTAATAACCAAGCTTCTTATTTCCTCAGTTTAATACTTTTTCGAAGGCCCCATAAATGGGCCTTATCTAACGGTTGAATTTAATGGCTTGAATGTGGAGGAATAAAGAGAACATGCATGATATCTGTTCTAGCCAGTTCCACAAGTTCTAAATTCCTGCAAGTCAATCCATGATCAGTAATACGGGTGATGGATGATTCAGTTGGTTTGACATTTTCCAAAAAGTGTTTGAACCACTTTGTAAATAAAATTGTCTGCACCCATCCTGATGAATGATTAGCATGTAACCTGGTGGTGTGGCTTTCATTAAAAAAGGGCTGTCTCTTTTTCGTAGAAAAATGAAAATAGGAGGTACAAATGACCCTCCTGCACTCATGCACAAAATTGAGGTGATAAGTTCCTCTTTCAGCTGATGTTAATGCGCCCACCTGTTTTCTACCTTTAACGCCAATACCCTTGGCATTTTTGATGCAACAACATAAATTCTGATTTCATCGTCATTATAAATATTTTTTGGAGCGAAGTGGTACCTGTTATTAAGCGTTTTCAGAGGGTCGAAAAAAGTGCTAACGTTTTCCTTTGCAAATCCATGTCAAATATGGCCCCATATTTCCACATATTAAACACACTGTTAATATTTGTATTTTTTTTTCATTTTTTACACACTTCATAATCTTATTTTTAATTCTAATACGAATGCAACAAAAAATAAGTTAACATTAAACCCATTTCAGTATTGAAAAAGTTAATAAAATTTACGCAAATTTCACTGAGAAAAAAAACACTATACAAAACTTACCTTAAAATTACAGCCAAATAAAAAAAAAATATTCAGACACCCTTTTCTTCGACACCGATCGGCATGGAACGATTTCTTGAAAGATTTTTTGAAACAGTTATTGTACAGTCGAATGTTCTGGAGGAATTAATAAATAAAAGTTGCAAGCTGCAGCTAAACGACAAATTAATACCTTAAATACGTTAATCTTTCTGAAAAAAAAAACAATTTAAAAAATATTCTCTCGGCGGCACTGATTTTTATAAATTATTAAAAAAAACATTGACTTAAAATTGACATTAATATATCAGAATTTTTGATTGATTTTGTATATAAAACCGAACAGTTTTTTTATCAACTGTATAAAATCGATGAAACTGTTGAATCGGTGCCCAAATCCAAAAACTAGGACTATTGACAAACAAAATAATACCTCGCATACAAATCAACCTCAGGTGTTGACACCCAACGTCACCCACCGTAAAATGTTAATAATTCCAAAAATGCAAAAAATACAATTTTTATTTTTGCATAAACCTGAAGTACAGCAATACGAACAAATGAAAAAGGAATCATGAAAATCTGCCCAGAGGTTAACGAGTTATAACGTCATCGAGCTACACCAAGAAGGAATTATGTATTAGATGATAGCATATCATCCATTCGTTCCAATTCAGGAACGAAAAAGTCATTGATCATGGCTCTATAATGTTTTTAAAGGCCACAAATACCGTTAGTTCAACCCCGATAATTAAATTTCAAAAACCTTTAAAAACTTGAAGGAAATCATTTCAACCGCTTAGGCCACCGAGCAATGAAGATACGAACAGTTTGACAGACGGCCAAAATTTTTTTAATCGCTGTGTTTTTTGACTTCTGTATCATAGTAATGCCATGTTTGATTGTTATATCAACTTATTTATATATACGAACTTATAGCTTGTTTAATAGTACCTCCTATAATCACTTACAAGCATTTACGCAATGAAAGGATTAAACATACATACAAATACAAACCAAATAAACTTAGCTTCAGACTTGGACATACTTTCCTCATCACCAAGGATAATCCAACAATTTGCCATATCTTTCATAACTATGCTCAATTAACAATTAAAAACCTAACATATGAATGTTTTAAAATAAAACAAATTTTAACAACTTTTTACCACAATACTAACCTATTCGAGATACTTAAATTTCCTACTGTGGCAAATATTCAATTATTTTTTTAATTTACTTACTTTGCTTAATTTAGAAAATAGAATATAACGTACAACAATCAAACAAAATAGCCGAAAGCCTGGTAGCTACAGCTGTAACATTATTTTTATGTAATTTATTATATGTTAATAAATAATAAAAAAAAAAAAAAATATCAACAAAGAAATAGTTAAATTTATTGTGTACTTAAAAGATTTAAATCTAAGCCACGATTTATGTTCACATCTCTAAATAATACTGTTCATACTTTTCTTCGAAGAATTGACTTATACAAATCTGAAGCAAAGTATCATCATAAAAGAACGTCGACTCGAAAAAAACATATTTTTACTCGGATTAAGAATAGAAGAACATTTTCCAGGAGGAAAACAGAAAATGAATTTTCTTTCGGAAGACAACATCAAAATGATTGGATGAACGTGACCGATTTTTCAAATAAGCATGATTCCGCAATGTTATACATTTATTTTGCTCGAATAATATGAAAAATGCAGCTGAGTTGTCCTGTTTTTCTATACAATGTACTTTATATAAAATAGATATAAAATGATGAGTGTTATGTGTGTGTCAATATATACTTACGTACGTATCCTCAAATGCAGGTGCATTCAACTGATTGTTGTTTTGTGACACATTTCAGGACATGGAACCCAGTCGGTGGACATAATGAAATATTTCCTCTGCTCTAATAATAATCCATATCGCCATAGATACCACTGACAACACTGTACAGAGCCACACTGAGAAAGAATACTATGCTATGGGTGTCCTTTTTCATACGGAAACAGTTTTGTATATATGGAAATGTGCTATTCTATGATGGTTACTATGGTTTCACTTATTGTTTGTGTCCTGGATATAAGTTATGAAGTATGTACGTCGGATGACGGAATTATGCAATTCAACTGCAATAACCTTCGAAATTACTTTTGCAATTTTGGTTAGAGTACGTCTATATGGGTGTGTCGAATGTCTGGCAATATGGTTGTACTTGCTCCTGTCATTGAATTGTGGTCCCTATAAGTTGAAGTGGTGGGTCCAGCTTTTGGATAGTCGTAAATCTTTTGGGATTATACCTATTAGGTGGCAGAGGGCGACATAAAGTTATTGTTGTCAAAACTTTTAAATTGATTTTATTGAAGCAATAAATTTGATGTTTTGTAATTTGTTAAGTGGTACTTTAATTTCGGCACTTGTCCAAATAAATACACATCTCTTATCAGGAATATACAAGACAACAATAAAAGTATTAGACAAGTTAGTATACTTTGTTAATACTTTTTGAATCATTTAAAAAAATATATTTAGAGTGAATATTGGGGAATATTTAATATACGTAAGTAAATTTAAAGATTCTTCTTCTCTCTTTACGCCAAAAAAATTGTGTTGTCGACTAGCGTCAATTTAATGACGCCCTTGTAATCCACCTGCAGGGACAGTTCATAATAAATTCGTATTTTTAATTGCCTAAAAGAAAAGTTTTGCACATGTTTATATCTTATAAATATATTATACTTATAAATAATATACTATACATATCATGATTTTTATTCCATTTAATCTTATAACTACTTAAGTCTAGACAAAAATATTAAAAACTAGGTAACACTTTAACTTTATGGTTTTTTTTCCTCAACCATCAAAATCGGACACTTCTGTACTGAATCGAAGGCGCCCTGCTTCGCTCCCAGCAACTACGTCTCGATCGTAAAGGAGCTGCCTATCGACTATTCTGCGGCCGACGTGGTAGATCAACGGTATCTCTGGTGTATCCTGATTCAGCACTCGACTATCTAAGTATAGGAAAGCCTCGGGCGAAATAAAACCACTTGAACGAGTAATTTCGAAATATTCATCTTGGGGTAATAAGCCCCGAAGATTTGTCCATTAGTTAAGATCATCGCCATTGCAATGTGTCCGCGAATGAGCTTAATTAAAAAGTTATCTATCCTGTTTGTATTGGCCCCATTGTATAGAACTTCATTGGAATAATTGTGTTTATACTCCGACTCTGGTGTTCTGTAAAGTCCGAGACAAGTGCGAAGACACTGTCTCTCAAACCCCAACGCAACGTTGAACCACACAGACATCCGTAGGCAATCATTGGCCTGATGAGGGCTATGTAGCAAATCACTTTCACACTGCTGCTATAAAACAACCGTCTTGTCAGGGCAAAATCTCCCCTAGCCCTGGTTAGAGCAGCCTCTAAATGTCGGTTCAAATATAGAAACTGATCCAGCCAGATGCCAAGGTATTTTACTACACTTTTACTCGCCATATACTATACATAACTATATTGGTTGGTTCATACCCCTGTAATAAGAACCACAGTCTCTTGCTTTGGTGACGTCTGTGAAATCTGTTGAATATCATTCAATCATTGGTGGCCTTCATAGACGACTAGTCACCATCATAGCCTGCATTCAGGAATAAAATTAGGCTCGATAACACCTTCGGCGTGTTAATGCAATTATGGAATGATTTTAATTGTCTTTAAATCCGAAATCAATAAATCCATAAAAAAGTCATGTCATATAAAGTCATGTGTATATAGGAAAATTCATAAAAAAAACGAAAATTTTATTAAAAACCCTTTTGGTTCACATGTAAAAAATATTACGAAATATTAACGTCTTTCTTGAGATGGTCCTCAGGAAGTTCCAGTTTAATCAAAATTCAGTTAGTTGTTTCAAATCTACTTGACAAAAATGCAACTATTCGCTTATGACATTTTGCTTATTTTTCCACACAGGACAGACTACAGGAAAAATGTTGGAATAGGCCTTTAGGGAACATTTGGTTTTTTTTCCTTCCAAATTTGTGGCAGTATTTTTTTGGGTCAGCTGCAAATGACGTCAGTGATTTACCATGAAATGTACATAGAAACGATTCGGTCCTTCATTTTATGCTAACAAAGGAGAATCTTTGTTATTCAAACATTGTATCCATACAAGTCTTGTACAGTGTTTGTAGATAATTTTGGCTAAAACACAATTACGGTTTCAGTTGACGTTTACAAGTTCAACCATAGGAAATCAATACTTCTTATCACACTGTCGCTTTGGCTTTGACATTACGTTTGGTTCGTGTACAAGATAAGGTAACGTAATTCAAACTCAAAGCTGAAGTAGAAACTGGTTGAACTTTTGCTCGCTTTGACAGAAAAAAGCAAACACAAAGCTTATGAAATGTAACGTGACGTAACCAAAGCTGAAGCGTGATTGTTTTTTAGCCATTTATGTTACTATTTTATAGATTAAAACTATTACTAGTCCTTCTTGGCAAATGGAATGGTCGTCGCTTTATATATTTACTTATGCAATTCGATATTATCAAAAAAGAGCTTTTGTTTTATGACTTCGTTCCAAAAATTGTGTCACTTTAAAGTTAAATATAATCCTTTCATGATAAATCTGGCCATATTGTTTTTATTTTAAATTTTAAAACTATTTCCAATGTCGTTATGTTTATACAACTTTCTATAATTATCTTCTATTTTTAAAACTAATAATGCCCATTTTAGTTGAATTAAAAAACAAACTTCTTGTCATAACTTTTTTTGTAACGAAACATGTCGTGGATATGGTTGCGCAAGTGGTCAATGGTCATTAAATCCAGCAATCTAAGGCAGCATTTAAGACAAGTTTTTTTTTTTTTGGGTAATATTTATGAGAACTTGAGTAGTTTAAGCTCATTTATTCACTAACAATGACCTAGTTTTTGCACTGAAGTATACCATATGGTTGGTTTTTTGGAGTGTGTTTACCAGGCTAATCGATATAGAGAGGTAGACTGAAGGTTGGAAAAAGGACATTAACTTCTAAATAGCTTTTAAGTAGATTAGTGCTATAAAAATTTACCATTGATTTTGTCGCGTTACTTGAATTTTTCATTAAACTACTTATGTTGATGTTGAACGAATAACCTTGAGTCATGTGAGATATTATAGGGTATTTTTAAATTATAATTCAGCAGTTTAATTGTTAAGAATTGTTCTAATTCGCTTTACTTGATTAAAAATTGTATATTATTAAAACAGTTAAAATTATAAGTGATAACTGGAAATTTGTTGAATGATATTTGTCCTTATGAACGGAGTTGGGAATATCCTCAAATTCATTTTAAAAGCTGTTTTTAAATTTAGCGTATGTCATGTTTAATTTTTCTTATGTCTTGTCAGGACTTTTGCCAACGATAATGTTAATTTTCGGTATTTTTTTTGGAACTATCCGAACAAATTGTAGCTGAATTTATATAATTTGTTCTTATTACTAGATTGCACAATTTACAGAGAAATGGAATGTTCTACCTTAATACTGAAAAACTTATAACCTTTATACAATAATATAATCACAATTTCAATAATTTTTTAGAAGGAAAAGCTACATGGAAAACCTTAATTTAATTAGGTGTACCCCAAGATACTTGGCACTCGATTTCCACCCCGTTTGAATCCCATTCTACTGTAGCCTATTGCTTGGAAGATAACAGGTTTTTCTTTTTCTCGTGAAAAAAGGGCTCAGGTCTTGAATGCATTCAATTTTATTTTCCAGTCGTTGCAATATGATTTAACTAAATTCAAAGCAGTTTGTAGATTGGTTTCATCTAGGAAACCAATTGAATCTTTTGAATAAATGCAGGTATCATCCGCGAAAATTGCAGAATTGCAGTTTAGGGGTTTGGGAAAATCATGTGTGTATATAATATACAGTAACGGTCCAAGAACGGATAATTGGGGTGTACCTACAACAATTTTGAAAACATCGGAATACCAATTGTTTACAGAACCTGAATTTAGATCCGACAATATATTGCCCCAAGCATTTGCTCTAATGCAACCCAAATTCCTATTTCTACAGTTGAAATCTCAACAAATTTTACTCTTGGAGGTTTTGTCAGTTCCTCGCAAGAGGTAGTACCCCGGAAAAGAAGATGGCTATGAGCTGGATTCTAACCCAGGCTCATTCGCTTAGCAGTCCGACACACTAACCACTAAGCCACGGGGCACGAATCTCTAGTGAAAGATAAATGATCAAAAAACGTACGAAATTTTTAGAAAATCGATTCAGTCTTTTTAAAGGTTTTATATATACATATGTACAAATACATAGACAGACAGATGGACAGACAGTGGACGGGCAGACAGACAACAATAATTTTGGCACAAGGCCAAACATGCTTCTCTATCATAGAAATGCTTTGTTTGATTGTCTATTTTATTCCTCACGAATCTATAACTTGTCTTTTAGTATGTACAACTGCTATATATTGTGTTTCAAAAATATCATACGAAGCTCCCACAAAGGGGATCTAAATCTACTTTCTACTACTACAATGTGAATTCACATAATTAGCTGGGTTATCCTGTTAACTCCTTATAACTTTTTGAGCATGCGTTGGGTATTCGCCCATTACCAATATTGTTAACCAGGCAGTTGTAGCCAAACCGTGGCGCTTTTGTGATTCAGGACCCCTAGGAAGAAACTTCTCAACAAGCCAAAGCTTAGTGATTTATAGTCTCAGTTTGTAGCGGAATCCAAACGAATATATGGGAAGCAACTTTACTATTATGCAACTTACTACTATGCCATAGTGCACGGGAGTTTTATAATTTAATATTTATTGGTGCGACAGCTCCTTAAAGAGCCAAGGCCTAGTGGCTTATGCTCCCAACCATTCCAGTGTGTGTTGTTTATCTGCAAGAATGGAAGGGACCTACTATTTACCGCCGTGTCCGAACTGCTACATGAGATGCCCTTTATTGAGACAAATTTTTACAATTAGAGATTTCGTCAGTTTCTCGCAAGAGGCACTACACCGGAAAAGAAGGTGGTTTTGAGCGGGACTCGAACCCAGGCTCTTCGCTTAGCAGTCCGACACACTAAATAACCACTCAGCCACGGGTCAATGAGTTTTATAATTGCCGTGGAATTTAAAACAAAGATATTTAAGTCAGTACTGCTTTGTGAAAATATTATTAAGAACGTCTGAAATCCATCTAAACACACTTACTATGTAGTCTCCAGTATTAATTTGGGATTCATTGTAGATTTTTAGGAGCAATCTGTGCCTGTCTGTACTGTCGCGCCTTATTCATGAATAATAAATAATATCTCAATCAGATACCAGCATTAAAGTATATATGTATATAAGTATACTCTTAGTAAATTTGATTACATTAGCTATACTAACAAAAATTTAATCTCTCTTCTCGGTTCGATGGCCGCTCGAAAAAAATTCGGGTCGAATAAAAGATATAGGTATGTACATATGTACGTATATAAAACGAAATTTGCCCAAAGAATTTATTTAAAAACTTTAAGCATAGGTAAGATACATAAACTTATCTATGTAAGTATATAAACTTTGTTAGCGTCCTGAATAAAATTGGCTTACAAACATAACAAAGATACAAAAGTATCTGTTGCCAAAAATTGTATTTATTTCCTCGCCAAAGTTCTTACTTACATAATATATGTATGTACTTGCAGTAGACTAAGATGTGGATTTGATAGGCTTTTTTGGGGGATTCAGAAATTGAATAAAAAACAAATTTTACTTGCAAGTGACATCCTTAAATAATACTCAAGACATATACATACATACTAAACATGATACAAAAAATAAAATAAAAATATTGGGTAGACGAAGGTGTATGGGTGGTAATGCCAAGGAGTTAGAAGTGTTCATCCTTTTGGATATATACGAATGAGTGACGAAAAAAATATCCTTTGGCGCTTCGCCAAGTGGAAAATGCTTCTAGATAATAGAGAAAAATTAGCACCTTTATATACTCGTGGAGTAAATTTGAAAAGGTTTGCTTGGATTGAAACGGATTTGAAGTATAGGAAAGGATACCGACAAGGAAATATGGAAGTAAACAATCGATTTTGGTATTAACACACACTCAAATGGATATTTATTGATTCGTTGTTTTCTATTTTTATTTCTTAACTCAATTAAGGGATAAATTACTTGTCCTTCTGCCAAAGACAAGTTTCTAGTGCTTTATTAAGGCCACTTAGTTTAAATTGGTTGAAATAGTTGAAATTGTCGTCATTTTAAAAGGATTTATAGAATATTTTGTTCGTTTTGATTTTTTCAATAAACAATTTATAAAATTAAAAGGTAATTAATTATCAAAAATTAAAAAAACCTTCTATTAGTTAGGCCAGCAGGAAATTAGTTCAATTAAGTTGTTATAATGTTATATTAAATGTTGGTTAAAAATATGTACAGCAAAAGCTTTATTATAGAAATTCTCTTCATAAACATACTTCTTATCTAAAAAAGACCAGTAATTTGTGATCAAGTGTGAAGACGGTCGATCATCACTTGGAATTTGGACCAAATCTCTCTAATTCCATCGAGAAACATTAATAAAAAATGGGCACGACTGGTTTGCACGTACTTGCTTTTATGTACCCGATTACATCTTTGACAGAAACAATTAACATGTAAGTTGAAAATAACATAGTTTGAACTTATAAAAAGTATCAAAACCACAATAACGGTTTTTAGTAAAAAAGAAGTATGCCATCACACGTCTTAAATAACAAAGAATTTAAGAAAAAAATATTTCGAAAATTGTAGGACCGGTTTTTGATAACATCGTGTTTTTTATTTTTACTTTGGAATTTATTAATTTATACCTGATTTTAAAATTTTAAATATTTTTTTTGATAAGTTTTAAAAATATTGAATAATTATAATAATTATTCAAAATTTTTGTATGTAGGATTAATTTGGATACTTAGATCTTTTTAAATATAACATTTTATTGAAATCCTGGGGAATACCAAAATAATCACATACACCTAATTTGAAGATAATCGCTTAAGCCGTGTAGGCTGCAGCTCGTTATTTATACTGACAGACAAACAGACATTTTTTGTCAATCACTTCTCTATGATCGTAATGTCATGTTTGATTGTTATCTTAATTTTTTTTATATTCACGAACCCTAAACTTGCCTTATAATCCCTATAATCGGCAACAAACAATCTATTCAGTTATACCTTACACCTAAAATCCTATCACCTTAAAGCCTATTAAAGTGAATTTCATTACGTGTCTGATTCCACAAGTTCACTACAATATCATATCCAACCCAATATAAATTAAGAATGTGGGTATGCTTGTAAATCTAACAGATTTTGTTCGTTAATACCAACTTCCTACTCGAACTCAATTTCAATCTTTGAATTCATGCAAATAGAACCGAATGTGATGAGTCCACCTCTAGAAAGGCTTTATTATTGTCAAAGCCGCTTATCCTTCCATTACTCTTTGAATAGAAATAGCATCATACTACATATACCCAGGCAATACCTCTAGCTTGTTCTCTGCTGCACTTGAACACGTGGATTTGGATTTCTCTAATTTATGGAATGGCCAACTAACGTACCTTTGCACCAGGCACCACACAACAAGATATTCATTCTGCATTTTGCCAACAACCACAGATAAATGAATAAAATGCCATGCAGTGGAAATGTAATTCAAAACCAAATCGAAATACAAATACAGCTGTATTATGCCGTTGATTTTATTAAAACGTATTGGACAGCCTTTCAGGTTTAATTGGATTGAGTGCGGTGTCTGGAGTAGATGCGGGATAAGATATAATAAAAGGGAATGCAATGGAATACCGCGGGGAAAATAGTTTTACAACTGAAGTGTGAACAAATAGGTGTTATTGGAGTTTTTGAGTTGAGATATGTGGGCTATGCATAATAATAATAATAATTTTATTTATTTATTTTCTATAACAAGCGCTTTAGGTTTGATCAAATCTCTAAATCTCGAATTGAATCTATGAATGTTTTTAAAGATATCCAAATAATCGATACTGAGCAACATGTAACATAAACGTGATCGCCGATCTATCCTGTATCAGCTTTCGACTCTTTATAAATATTTATATAGGCCCAGTTGTATAGGCCCTAATTGGGATAGAAGAACTTGAACTCCGATTTTGGAAGTGAGATGCTGCCACACAAAGGATCCACAATTAATCATCGGCCTGATGAAAGGCAATTCTTTCTCACGTAATATGAAGCACTAGACAAAGTTGCCTTAAGGCCGAACTACATATCTGGAATTAAGTTATCTTCCCACCAACTTTTAAAGATTCTTTTGAGAACTTTTTCCAATACCTTGCTGATTATTAAAAGACACTTACAGTTGCAGTCAAAAAAATAGTTGTGCCCGTACTAAATATGTTTAAGGTCATTGATTGTCGTGATCTTATAATTTTTTCGTTCCCTTTCGTTTTGTTTTGTGAAAGAGTAAATGAAATTGTACCGTTATGCATTCATAACTATATTGTTGACTGTTGTTTTCTGGTAAGTTTTAATTTACACACCATTTTGGGTAAGTCAAAATAATAGTAGTGTTTGCAGAAATGTTGCCTAAAGCAAAATTTAAGCATTATATTTGCAACAAAAGAAAAATATTTTAAGTTTTTTTAAGCATGTCATTACAAGAAAATCTGTAGCTTACATCTGAAAAAATTATTTTAAAAAAATTCAATTAACCCTTTTTTAAAATATTTCGAAAAACATTTTTTTTTAGAAAATTTAAAAAAATCGAAAGAAAAAAGTTTTTAAAAACTTTGAAATGCAGTATTAATTGAATTATAAATGACTTCCTGTGTGCAAAATTTTATTGAAATCGGGATAATCTTTTACGATAAAACCACATTTGAAAAAACCGGTTCTATATGAGAGGTACCGTTATAGAACACATTTCAAAAAATTCATTCTAACTAAAAGATGTATTATTGTAAAAAAAAAATAGCACCCTGAAAGTTTTATCAAAATAGTTAGATCCGTTTTCGAGAAAATCAAAGTTTTTGTTAAAGATTGTATATCAGGTACCGTTATTTTTCGACCTAGAGCAAAAATGAAAAACACCCCCGAAATAGTACCAAATAAATACTAAATAAATACCAAGTTTGAAGCAAATCGGCCCATCCTTTTAGGCTGTAGAGGTGCAAACAGCCAGACGGACGGAATTTCCTTACCCACTTTTTTCGACTTCTGCATCATCGTCATGTCATGTTTAATTGTTAGATTTTTTTTTGCACGAATCCATAACTTGCCTATAATCGCAAGTAAAAACAATAATCTTTTTTTTTGATCTGAGATCAATTTTTTTGATCTGAGACCAAATTTCATGTTATTTGCACACACACTACAATATTTATTTTTGATAATTCGCAAATGTCACTGAAGTTTGCATTTTATTACTTAATATAGAGAGGCTTATGTTTTATGTCCAGAATTTTCCTTGTAAATCAAATAAATATTTTTTATTTGAATCGTTTAAAAATAAACCATGTATGGATGAACTACATACTTCTTTAAAAAAGCCAAATGACATTAATATTAAAAGGCAAAATCTAGCAACTCCTTGAATGTGACCAGAAAATGTACTCCTTTTTTTGCCTTGGCATGTGTTTTTGTGTCATGGCTTCTATGATATTGGGCTTCAAAAAATTTTAAACTGAAAAGTGAATGACAACGGTGAGGATGAGCTAAACTCCAACCGTAAAATACACAAACCGATAAAATTGTTCTTTATCCTCTGAAAGTACGCCACAATCACCAAGCGAATAGCATTATATCCTTGAGGCAAACCAAACAACGTTTCGATGGTTTGTCGATTTAACAACAAAACGCTTCAAGGGTGGCAAAATAATCAATAGAACATGTTTACATCCACTCCGCCATGGCTAGAAAGAAAAATCAATCTTCCTCCAACCACAGAAACATTTCAATAAAATGTTAAAAGTTCGCCCCTAATAACTAACCTAAGTATCTACAAAACCCAGTCATTTGTGTATCCTTCCATTTGAAATGGAAGAAGAAATATCTAGAATTCATTCGTCATGTGTCACATTTCACAATCCCATATATATACATATACGTATTTAATATTTTTGTAGCGCATACAAAACTAAATTTATTTTGAAAAACAAAGGAAACAGCCTTTTGCTAGCTACGACTAATGAGGAGAAGTATTTTCATTTAAATTTTGTGGTGTATGTCCTTTTTGCTACATCGCCTAATCCTCTATACCCACATAATTACACACTCCTGTCAGGCAATACAAAACGTTGTCTATCCTCAAACAGAAGCACAACTGCGGTTCAGGCTCTTGAACTACTAAACTCATTTATTTTTAAAATATACTCATATCCTTCGTCGTTCAAGTTGATGGGATGCTCCGTGTCTGTGTTTTTTTTTTATATATGTACGTTTGTACGTACATAAACATATTTTTTTTATACAAAAATAAACATTAGCACACAAACCGTAAGTATTGGGCTCGCTTAAAGGTATGTGAGAATATGCGGCGTTAATGTTAAAACAAAAGGTAAATGAAGGATAACATGAGGGTTACGTTCCTTTTCATAGTAGATAATCTAAAAATAAAAGTTACTCATACGCCCGAGTGAACGAACAATTATTTAACATAGTGAAATGCCATACTTTGAGCACTTGTAAATAAAATTGCTTTAGAATAACTCGTATTTAGTTTACCTAGTTTGAAATGACATTTTGTATTTGGATTTGTTTAAGTAATAATTTAAACTATGAATTTTTAAAATGTATACTTGTAGTCCAGGAAAATTAGACAAACAAATTACCTTATTACGAAAAAATTCCGACAAAGCTGAAATTTGGTGGAAAGCTTGATTCTTACGTTCTAAACATTTCTTAGAAAATACCCTACATTTTGAGCGGAGGAAAAGATTTGTGAGGGGGGTTAAGGGGGTGCATTTGATTTGAGATACATATCTTTTTTATTATAATTATTGTTTTATTATAATTATTTTTAAAAAATGCAAATGAAGTCATGGAGTATTCATTTGTTTCATTGTTATATTTTTGACAAAACTTTGCTAATCAATGTTTTTCTCTTTATTTTCAGATAGAGTCTGAGTCATATTACGGGTAAGTTCTGGTAGAAAAATAAACTAAGGTTTTCCGATGCTTAAATCCCATTATCCCACAATTATTTTTTTTTTATAATTAACGCGTGCACAAGGGACTATTTGTTTCTCTTTTAATGTAACACACTGCGAGGGCATTAGGAAGATAGGGAGGGGAGAGATAAGGAGGTGTCGATTGACATTGGTTTTGGATGTTTGCAGATCAAAATGGCAAGGGAAAATCTCGCCGGGTAAACTATTCCAAATTCGTGTTGTTCGGCTAAAAAATGAATCCCTATATTTCACGTTACGTCCGAAATTGGACTCAAGGGTGAACTGATGGGCATTTCTTGCGAGACGAGTATTACGGGAGAAACTTTTAAGGGGAGGAATGCAACTGGCTACTTCGAGTGAACATTTTTTGTAAAAGAAACGATAAAATAAGGAAAGACATAAAACATTGCGTCGGTGTTCGAGAGGGGCAATTGATTCAGCGGCAGTTCTATTTTCTATCAATCTTAACGCTCTATTTTGTATTCTATCAAGCAGGTGAAGCGATGTTTGTGAAGCACCTGCCCAGAGGTGGGAGTTATACTCGAGTTTAGGGGGAAAATACTTCTTACACCGATACAGAAAACCTAAGCACTTAGCAGCATTCTTAGCGATTTCAAATATATGGTCGTTCCAACGGAGGTCGTAGTTAACACACATACCGAGTACTGAGAGCTTTTCGGTTTCTTCGATGTAAGTGCCATTCATGGACAATGGCATTGGGGGTATGTTTAGCTTTAACGGCAGAAGACAGCATTGGGTTTTCGAAGCATTAAACTCTACACGATTCCTAATACCCCATTTAACAATGCTGTATAAATCGGAGTTTAATGAGCTTGACATACGGTACCGTTGCAATTATACGTCCGAAGGCGAAGGACGTGAATTATCGAACGAATATGAAAAGCTGAGGGTAGAGTCGTCGGCAAAACAGTTAAGTGGATTAGAAGTAAAAGATAAAAAATCATTTATAAAAAATGAGGAAAAGAGTCGGAGACAGAACAGAGCCCTGGGACACACCAGCATTTATTTTGTGGGAATCAGACTTGAATCCGTCCAATACAACTATACAACTTGTATTGAACGGTCCAGAAGATAGCTTCTTATACAACGAACAAGAGTATTATCGATCCTAAAAGCACGCATTTTCGATAAGAGAGCTTCATGCCAAACTCTATCAAATGCCTTGGAGATATCAAGAGCAATAATCTTACTTTCACCAAAGCGATGCGATGTAAAGATTTGTTCCACTGTTCGGTGAGATATGCCATCAGATCACCATTGGAACGGTTGCTGCGGAAGCCATACTGACGGTCATGGAGAAGCTTTCGATCTTCGAGATATTCCTTAAGCTGACATTACAGTTCCTTGCTTGTTTGTGCTTTTTCCGATTTTCCTCTGTAGGGTTGGCTTTGTTGGATCGGAAACTTACTTCTTTGAGCCTGATAGCTTCTTTACAATCAGAATTAAACCAAGACATTTCTTTAGGCTTGATGTTTTTTACTCTGTTAGGAATAAAAGCACGCATCCCTAGAAGAATCTCACAACTATGGAGATATAAAAATAAGATAATGGCGGCGAGCGCTGTGTATGCGCTCATCTTTTAAATGTCATGCTTGCAAATTTTAGCATTCGTTTATATTAAAAAAAAAATAGATAACAATCAAACTTACATTACGATGATAGAGAAATATAATACGACTAGAGAGGAAATATTTTTTATCTGTTAGTTTTTTTATTTGGTTTTTTAAGCGTTCCTCGATAGAGTTTTAGAAAATTGAATTTTAGAGCTTTAAATAAACATATAATATGACCAAAATATAATTTTTTTCCAAAAAAAAAATAAAAATAAATAAAACTTTATCAAAATATATTTCAAAAATTCAAATTTTAAACTAAAATTACTAATTTAAGGCTTTTAATTAAAATTTGAAATATACAAGGAATTACACCACTTTTTTTATTTTTATTTACTACGCGTTTGGGAAATTAAATTCCATCCTCAGGTTGTGCGAATATTTGAGTTGTACTGTCTAAAATTAAAAATAAACAATGATAATTCGATTCAGTTGTGTGTAGTAAGAACACGACTAAGGAATTTGACACAACATCGGAGTGTTTTTGGTAGCATTGTATATGTTCATGTTATCGCTTTCTTCAAAGATATTTGTTTCCAATTTCATTTCCACATAAGAACAAGTACGTAATTTTTTCAACTTTGTGTGATGTTTAATTAGTTGAAGGTATACTTATAGTGACAACATAGGAATCCGGATTAGATTTTTAGAATCGACAGAGCACTTCAAAAAGTATCCGGCAACATTAATTCGTTTAACAAATAAGAAATGAACGTGAAGAATTATATAATTTGAATTCCTAAATTTATTCCAGCACCCCTCCCCCTGTATAACTAATATTGGCGTATATGCGTGTTTGAAATCAATAATGAATTCCAACTTTCATTGTGAACATCAACAAGAGGCTTTTCCAAAAGTTGGCTGACACTTTTGGGGTACTGGCCATAAACGAAAAATGGAAATTCAGTTTTTTGTTTTGTTTTTTCATTTAAAACGTGATCAATAGCTGTCGACAGCTGTCACTAAATTGTTTGCGAAAGTGTTTTACATTTCAACAACACTTTCTCAAAAATAAATGTTTGCTTAAAATAAATACATATATATGTACATGACAACAAGGCGCAAACATATTTTTGGTAGAAAGAAATGTTAAAAAATGTTGTTCCACAATGAAGAAAGTTTCAGTCATTTACAAAAAAAGATGAGAGAAATTTGAATTCACGATTAGTTTACGTTTTAAGTTACTGATGTTGGTATATTATAATATTTTTTGAAGGAAAAAATTCACCATATTGTTTTCTAAAACAGCTCTTTAACCTACATTTGATCTTTATTTTGAAAGAAGTCGGATTATGTAAGTAAATCCTGGATTCTCAAAAGCATTGCAACACTACTATTATAAAATCGTGTTTTTTATTCTAGTTTATATTAAGAGAATGGTAAAGACTTTCTTCTAGTTAATACATAAATGTACATACAAGTAAAAATATAAGCACGACTGGGTCACACGTACATGTTCTTATGTGCCTTATCATGGTCTGAGCCAAAGCTACAACAATTGACGGTTTTAAGTAAAAATAGAGTACGCCATCAGACGTCCTAAATGTTATTGAATTTATGAAAAAAGTATTTCGAAAATCGTATGACGGATTTTGATAAAATCCTTTTTTTTTATTTTTAGTTTTTTGATTTTTTTTTTGAGATTTCAGTATGTAGGTTCTTAGAGTTTATTAATATACAGCTGATCATAAAAATTAAAATAATTTTTGTTTAATAGTTTTAAAAAATATTGAATTTTTTTCTTTTTTTATTTTTTTTATGTATAAGTTTTTTTTTTTTGTTATTTTAATATTGCATGTTAATTGAAAAGTCCTCACAATACTTAAATCTTTTCAAATGTAAAATTGTATTGAAATTTAATGAGCCGTTGCCGAAAACGCCAAAAATCTCAATTTTGTTAATATTCACGAATCCTAAACTGGCCTTATAGTATCTATAATCGCAAGTAAAAATATGATATGATATGATAATCAACTATAAAAAAATAAAAAAAAACCCTACATTTTTAAAAAATGGGCACGACTGGGTCGCACGTACTTGCTCTTAATTGCCTGCCATTTACGTAGAGAAATAAGACGATCTTAACTTATAAAAAGTGTCAAAATCACAACACAACTGTTTTTAGTTCAAATGGAGTACTAAATCCTGCTAATTTATTTTTTGAAAAAAACTTGTTTGTTGAAATTTTGATACGCAGTTTCTTAGATATTATAAATATACACTTCATCATAAGATTTAATATAATTTTAAAAATATTGAATTTTCGAAAAAAAAATTAAATATGTAATTAGATAATAAAGTTTTTCATCATTTTGATATGCAGAATTAATGCTGCTACTTAGATCTTCTCAAATATTAAATTTGACAGAAATCCTAGCAGCCGTTATCGAAAAAGTCGAAAATAAAAAAAAAACCGTTATATGAATAGTATTCTTAATAGACTTTTCCGGTAAATTTGGTTTCTATTAATACTTACGAAAAAATGCTGTTATTGTTTCTAATAAACGTCTTTTACTTTTTGTTTCCTTTCATATTTTTCGCCGATCCGCAAGAAAATTGCTGACATTTGTGTTAGTTCAATTCAGACACCTTGGTATTTCTAGGTTGTCGAATACCACATCCTTGAAATCATTTACTTTTTCCTTCCTGTCAACCTATTTACTCTTTATTTATTTTTTATATTGTGACTAATATTGTATTAATTCTTATTTAAAAAAATTATAAAACGCCGTGATTTAAAATTTAATCCTTAGCAATGAATACCGAGATGCTTAACAAAATAACAATAATGACGATTATTTTCAAGAAAATTTTCAAAAATAATACTCCAGCAACACATCCCACTCGGTGTCAATAAATTAAAAAAAAAATCCCATGTTATATGGTTAAATTAAGATTTCTCCAGGCATATACCATCCATTGAATTTTTTTTAACTTTTTTAGAAGTGTTGATGTTATATCAACAAAAATCTTATGATATATATTATATCATAAGATTTTCAGTCAAAGCGATCCATAAATAAGAGTTTTCGAAAATAGAACCCCAGCGCCACAGGCTAAATAAAATAGCCTAGACTAAGCAACATCAGCTGTCGTCCGGTGTAAGTTTAGTCAAATTCGGTCCCGGTTTCTGTCATCATTTTTAAGACTTACATAGACGATGAAAGTACTTACGCTGTGGTAACTATCAATCAGCAAATGCCCATTATCTATCATATACTTCTAACATATTCCAGCTTTCAGATGAAGCTATATTGTTGAACTCATATATTATATTGTAATTGTAATCAAAAGAAAATGTGATTTTTGTATAGTCACAATTTTATTCACCTTTCTAATACACACTTCAATTTAAATTTCTCATCCTTAAATCTCCATGTTTTAAATGTCTTCAAATCATAATGGCCGGACTATTTTAATTACCAAACGTTCGTGATACCAGTATATTAACATAAATTATATTCCTTTTAGACATTCCTTTTATCCACACGTAATCGCAAACACCAATTACTCTACCAAAACCAACTGCAATCCAACCAAGCAAACTAAATAATGTTTCCAACATCATTCATACTCACGCACATAGACAAAACCAACATTTAATTTGCGGAACTGTCCATCTCATCCCAAAAGGCACCTGTGTATACTTACTGTGTTTCGCTTAGAATACTTCATGTCCAGCCCGACTGCAAAAACACCAGATACACATACCCCTCAGAACCACCAAGTATAATTATAAAAATGGGATGTTTCCAGGTGCTAAATAGAATCGCTGAGGTAATGAATACCCCACCGAGTCCGACTGACGTCCGATGGAGTAGCTTACCCTTTACACACTCTATCGCCAGTTTAACTGGCTGATGCCCGAAGAGCGGAACATTTAGTTCATTTCAAGTTTATGCGAATGCCGGCTGGGTGGCATGGTGATGCCCAGTATGAGGTTAGGAGGGTTTTTGGCCAACATAATTGCCATCAGCAGTTGGTTACTGTTTCGTTCAACGGAATTGGATGTACAGAAAAAAATTGCAAAGAAATTGCGGAATTTTCTTCTCTTCCCATTCAAAGACCAACTCGTTTTGGTGTCCATTGCTCATTTTTGGAACTAGGTAAGGCAAGTTCAATTCAAGTTACCATCACCAGTTGGTAGAAAACCTGTTGCCCAAGCTGTTTGAAATATGGGTGGATAGCTGTTTGGTCTTTATTAACATTGAAAAGAAAAGAGTATAAAGCAAATATAAAAGCGATGGGAAAACGATCTAATAACAGTTAATGAGCATTTATGTATGTAAGAGAGCGAATACATCGGATTATAAAAGATGTCTGTAATTGGTTCTCCAATCTCCATGCATGTCGGTGGTTTGGTCAAGTGTTTTTTAAGGAGATTTATTTTTTTTTTATTTTTGATAAGAAATGAGCTTTTAGCCTAAGATAATTGAGACCGACAGCCTTGCCAAAATCTTTTTCATCTAACAGAAAATAAGATTTAATTTATAACATTCAATGGAGGGGGGAAATATTCACGATTGTGTGGAACATATGTTTAGTAAAATGTATAATAAAAATTGTAGAAGCTATTTTGCAAATATAAAAAAATTAACTATTAAAGCAGGATTTAAATAGCGAACAAAATAATAGAAACGCAATTTTCTTCTTTTCCTACTTCTAATGAAAATCTCCATATCCTTTGTGTTATGGGTCTTAAATTACTGGCGCAGTTAATTATATACGGATTCCAAATCACTTTCAATAGAATAATTGACTTGAATTAATATTTTTAAAACTGATTTTAAGTATGTATGTTTTGGCAATGAGTGAAATAAAAATATGTACAAATGTGGAAATTCTGATCCCTTGTGCCATTGTCTTGTTGCCTTGTGCCATCTTCTTCCCATACTATGGTCTCGCGGTATATTTTAGAAATGATATTAACTACCAGCTTCTCAAACACCGATTTTGATTCAAGTATTCTTATCAACATCAATACACACATTGTTGATGCCTCATTTATAGGTACGGTGAAAAAATTTCTCTGACCGAAACCCGAGACATAAATTTGAAAACTGAACAATTTTTTTTTTACTTTTATTTGGTAAAAAATCAAAAAATATCGTAAATAGAAAAGAATATAAACTCATGACAATAAATGCTTAGAACTAAAACAAAAATATTAAATATAATTTGTTTTTAAATTCAGGCTTTCTTAAACAAAGTGTATGAAAAATAATAAATAAACAGAAATCACCCTTTATCTAGGAGATCATTGTTGGTATTTTTTTGCTGAACAAATTTGTGATTTTCGTTTGACGTTAAAATGGAAAAAAACTCGACAATTAGTAATAGATTTTTAATTTTTACTTGTGATTATAGGGACTATAAGGCAAGTTATGCATTCGTAAAAAAAAAAAAAATTCTAACAATCAAACATGATATTACGATGATAGAGAAGTCAAAAAAAGTGGGTCCGGAAATTCCGTCCGTCTGTCTGTCTGGCTGTCTGTCTGTCTGTCTGTCTGTCTGTCCGTATCGATATCTACAGCCTAAACGGTTGGGCCGATTTGATTCAAACTTGGTATATAGTATTTTTTGGAGTGCTCTACCCGACAGTTTTTGGAATTGGCATTCTAGCTCCAAAACTAACGGTACCTGCCATATAACTTTTATTAAAAAAACTTATTTTTCTCGAAAACGGCTCCTACGATTTTGATTAAACTTTCAGAATGATGTTTTCTGTGCAAAATCTATCTTTTAATTTTAATGGATTTTTCAGAAAAAGTTTTATAACGGTACCTCCCATATGACCGGTTTTTTAAAATCAGACTTTCTCGTTAACTAATTCACGGATTTTGATGAAATTTTCAAAATATGTAGTGTTTTATGATTTAAATAATATTGCTTATCAAAATTTTCAAAAACATTTTTTTTTAAATTTTAATAATTTTTTTAAAAAAATATTTTGTTTTTTTAATTATTTTGAAAACGGATCTATAGATTGTTTTTTTAATTTTTCTCCTAGTATAAACTATAGATTTCTTAAAATTGACATACTAAAAAAATTTTAAAATATGTTTTCGAAAAGTTTTTCAAAAAAAACATTTTTTTGAAAAAACTGGTCGAACGATTTTGAAATGAAAAATTCATAAAATAGAAAACAGCAAAAGAAATAAGATGGCTTACAACATTTTTTCCAAAAAACGTTATGAGTAGTGTTTTTTTGAATTCATAAATTTTTTTCCCCAACATTTTATTTCATATTGCTCGGCTAAGCCCTAGCCAAGCCATTAGTCAAATAAAAGAAAGTGACAACCTACATTACATACATACTTACGTATTTTAAAGTATTTTTCATCATCATAAAAGCACAGAATAAATAAGGAAGCCTTTGATAAACACACAAAAACAACTAACAAATAAAACAAATAAACTATTCGATTACTACTGAATGCAAAAATTTCAATCGAGAAAACAAAAGTTTACTTTTAATATTGTCTCTATACCTACTGGCTTAACAGTAGTTGGAACACGTATCTTAATTTTAGTACCTACCTTCCTCCCAACCTTATTATAGGTACCTAAATCCTTTATAAATTCCATTGGTCCCATATTGGGACGTATAAAGGTCCCTTTACCTAGCATTATTGCCATACTGCTGATTCCGACGAATCTTTATGCCAGTTGTTCAAATTTTTCCATACCAAAATGAAAATTTAACTGAAAAAAGTCCTTTGTATCTTTCTATTAGCAAATTATATTATAAACAGTAAGCCGCAAGTGGAAAGATAATACTACACTAAAAAACTGCAAAAGCTAACAATCCTATATATTTATGTGTTTATCCCTTTGTCGTGACGCATGTTCGTTCGAGCTTCACCCCAAAACGATTCTAAGGAAGTTGCACGTCATACAAAAAATATTAAAATAAAATCTTTGTCAAAAAGACGCCTGCACGTAAAAAGGATTAGCACATAAGAGCAAGTACGTGCGACCCAGTCGTGCCTTTTATTTTGAGGAACAAGACAAGCACACGGTGAAATCATTCCCACGCAATGTGTCAAAAGTTACAGTAATTTTACCACCGAGGACGAAAAAAATGTGAACAGCATTATCAACAATGCTAAAAATGGTACCGAACTAATGTGGTAGTGATTACATCATTACAGATACTTGTTGCAATTTTAATAAAACAAAACACTGTAAGTCGTCAACTGCTTTTAGTGTCACAAAACTAAACCACGTCAGTGAGGGAATGAAAACTGACAGACTCAATAGGCTTTGCAAAGAACTTAGCTTGCAAAAAACCCTTAACCACGGAGAGAAGGAAGCAATCGAAGACATATGTTCTAAGTTCTTAGACATCTTTTATCTTGAAGGAGACAAGTTACCACATACAACAGCTATGTCTCATATCATCCCCACTGATACTAGCAGGGGACTTATTATTATCAAACAATATATGTAGATTACCTGAATCTCAAAAAACACATCATAAATGATGAGGTTACACAAATGTTACATGATCATATAATAAAAAATAGTAAAAGTCCATGGAATAGCCCGCTTTTAGTGGTACCCAAAAAAGCTGATCAAAATGGTAATAAGCAGCACAGAGTTGTCGTTGATTTTAGAAAGCTTAGGTAGATATTATTGTAGGTGATGTTTTTCCGTTACCTAGAATCGATGATATTCTCGACCAATTAGGCAATAGTAGATATTTTTCAACGCTCGACTTAGCAAGTGGCTATCGCCAAGTTTTAATCGAAAAAAATGACAGACAGAAAACGGCGTTCAGCACTGATAAAGGCCATTTTGAATTAATTCGAATGCCATTCGGCTTGAAAGAGGCACCAGCTACTTTCCAACGTCTTATGAATCATATATTAACGGGGTTGCAAGGAAACAAGTGTTTTGTATATCTCGATGACGTAGTCATCTATGGAAAGAATCTTGAAGATCATACAAAAAAATTGACATGTGTTTTCGAAAAAATTAGAGAGTTTTTTAGAGCACTGGAACGGTTCGGTTGTTTGTATTCAAATCGAAATTATCCAACAAACAAGTCCGGTGTTTTCTCAATATTAAGCAGGGACAGACGAGTTAAATACGGGACTGTCCCGGGATATACGGGATGGATGGTCACCGTATTTATAGGAGCACGAGCTTAAATTCTAATGAATTTGATGCACTAAAAAATTAATAACTTAAAAATTTGTTTCCCAAATTCCTCACACTGAATTTGTTACATGTGATTTTTATGTACACCATTCCACGTGCCTTCGCTATTCTGGCTAGACAACACCCGAAGGAAGGTATGCCGAGATTTTTTGTAAAGTTAAAACACTTGGCCCAGTTTGTTGACGAGCTTACACGAATCCCTGACATTGCAAGTCATAGCCGACACACGGTACACCGCTTTCTTACCTTATCGATTCCGCACATACCGCACAAATCAGTTGGTGTTCGTTGAAATATATGTATGTATTCAGTGAAATATCGGTACTGAATGTGTACCGAAGCAACTGAGAGACAAGTGAGGGAGCGGCCTTATGCTGATAAATACAATATTAATGTACATAATTGCCTCTAGGTACATATGTATGTCAAACAATAAATCTCAATAATTTATTCGGAAACCTAGGAAACTTCAACTTGTCAGTATACTTCCTCGATAATGACATAGAATCTAGATTTAATTATAAATAGTATTTTGTACGGTATGAGAAATGTTGTACGGAACAGAACAAAAAATTATAATCGAAAGAGAGTTTGATTTGAACCAATCGTTTTGAGGAAAACCAGAATAAGTTCAAACAAGCTAAAAAGAATAATTGTGGTCATTCAAGTTTTTGTATGAAAAATGTCCCAAGTTTAGTAAAACCGCTTGGTCGTTGGTAAAACTAAAGTACGTAATTCCACCTTATCTTCGGTTCTGATGCTCGTCTGCAATGGCACTTCTTCGGTCAGCTCCTAAGAGAAAGCTAATTTAGAATGAAAAAAGAATGAAATGACTCTCGTAGTTTTGAGAGCGTGAAGTATTCTATTGAACCAATCTACTTTCACACTTGTACAACTGCAAGAGTACTTAAAGATCTCGACATGCACAAGTCCGCTGGACCGAATATTATATTTCATATAGTTCCTTCAGAAAGTGGGGTTAATCACGTAAACTTTTCCATCTATCCTATTCTACAGATCTTTTTCCGAATAAATGGAAACAGTTATTGTATAGCCTGTACTTAAAAATGGCGTATTTTCAGTACCCTTAAACCACCGACCAATTACACTTTAGTTCATTCTTTCAAAAGTCATAAGATCGCTGATAAACTTTCAGATAAAGATATATCTGCAAAAACCAAGGGATCCGTGAAATGATCCATTATCTGTAGAAAAATGAAAACAAACCTCAAAAACTTTTCACATAAAATGATTTATCACCACCATCCCGTGGAGACGCACGTCAATTTTGAGATCAAGCAACCATGCATAGCCAAAGGCAAATGATGGTGGATCAAACCCTTCTTCGTCATTTTCCGAAATTATAAACAAGAAATTAACTGAAGAAAGCTACAGCATTTATCATTTAGTAATTTTTAGTACACATTGTGCGAGTTCATGAAGTGATAAAATAAAAAGTCTCTTTGAAAACTGAAATGATAAGTTTTTTACCATTTTACAGTTTCATCGAGCGGGAATTGTTCCCCAGAACTTCTTAGTGAACGAAAATACAGCTTTCGTAGCAATAGAAATACTGGTGATGTGATGGTATATCGTGTGTCTCACCAATCACCAGGTTTTACAATCAACTTATTGAGGTCTAGGTTAATTTTCTACTGTCTGCAATTTTCAAACTGAGTCAGACTGTGTACTCTTATCATTCCCCGACATACTTGCCTTACTTCAGAGCGCCAATTTTTTGTAAACGCGTTACTACTTTGGAACTCTCTACCGAGGGATCTGAAAAATCTTGATAATTCAATATCTATTAAAAACAAAATAAAAAATCTTTTTGTCATCGCAATAAAGTTTTTAACAAGAAAAAAATAATAATAAAATTTTAAATTTTACTGTTTACTCTTTTAAGTTTATTGTTTGTTGGCCAACATATAATTCCTAGTTTTTATTTCATCCATATTGAATTTTAACGGCGCTGCGAAACAAGGCCCCAGACAAAAAGGCCCCAAAAACAAATATGAAATAAGGCCCAAAAAATGGGATACTTTTTACAATGAAATAAAACCACATTTTTCTTAATGAAATTACGCCCCAAAAATGAAAAAGACCCCAAAAACGAAATGAAAGAAACCCCAATTTATTTGAAAATAATAATAAAAATAAATAAAAACCTAACACACTTAGACTAAACTAGTTTTGCCTAAGCGTTATTACCGAATCAGTGTGCAAAGGAATTTCTTGAGATTTTATAGTTAGCCCAAGCAGGGGGGTTGCAGGGGGTAGCATGCCTCCAAATACCTTCTTCATACTAACATTTATCAAAGTGGAACATGTATTAAAATTATTTGTTGTTTGTTTGTTTGGGGCTTATACTGGCCGAAGTGGCTTTTATTGCCAATTTTTGTATTCGACATAATATTTTTGTGGGGGTCTTATTTCATTCTTTTGTATTAGGGGTTTTTTCATAATGAAATATAACCCCAATTCTAAAAATGAAATTATAAAAATAATGCCTACCTACAGGAGTACAATGATTTTTTTTTCAAAAATTTCTTGGAGCCGTTTTAGAGAAAAATAAGCTTAACGGTTATATGACAGGTACCGGTAATTTGCGAGTAACTCAAATATGTTTCTCTATCATCGTAATGTCATGTTTGATTGTTATCTCAAAATTTTAAATCTGCGCGAATGCATAACTTGCATTATAGTACCTACATATATCGCAAGTAAAAACTATGGAAAATAATTTATTTATTGTATACTCACACACCCACTAGTCTTGAATTTTTTTTTGTGTCTCATAAAGAATCATCAAAATAAATCATGACTACTAATCTTTCAAAGGAAATATTTTTTATAACGCAGATCGTTTTATTATCATCGGGTTTTTGGCGATAATAAAACACGGCTAAAAACTCCCTGAGTGCACGCTCATTTGCATAAAAAAGACTATAGTAGTGTAAGATTCTCTAAGATTCCCTAAACATAACATTTTAATTTATTCTTAACGCTTAGAATTAAGTTGCCTTATCAAAAAGTTTATACAGGTATAACCGACAAAAGTTTTGTCACAATCACCCATCTGATTGTGATAAACAGAAATAATGCTGTTTAGACATATAGAAATAGAATCTAAACAAGCATTTTGTAAAAAACCCAATTATTGGTGGACAATGCTTAATATATCATCCACAACTTAATTTTTAAACTTAATGACCTACAGAGAGGTACTTTAAAAACCTAATGCCAATTAAAATCCTCCATTAGCATTGTATTTAAACTAAAGAACAGAAAAAAGTAAAGAAGAAAAAAAAACTACATTAAAGTGCGGTGAATTTACGCCAAAATTTTATAATGACATTCTTGGGTATTTTTTTTTTGTATTTATATTTTAAGTGTACGCTTTTATGTTCAAAATTAACATCGAAAGGAGATTCTTTGTGGGAGGAAAAACCAAGGACTCCATCACGCTGAAGCAGTAAAGTACCCTTCTGGAGTGGATGTTGACATTATTTTAGCAACCCAGCTACATCGGTATGGTACTTGTACCATAGTGCGGGAATCACGTACAACCATGAACTACTATCCAACCACTCAGAAGCTGTTTTGCAATGGAAAAAATATAAAAAATTAATTCAATCGAAAAGTATACTGAAATGAAGTTGGTCGCACAAAGGTGGCGCTGAAAGTTTCCACACCGGAAACTACTCTTCATATCTTTGAAATAAAATCCATGGAAGTGAATGGGATGAAAGAAAAAATAAATACAAATCATTTTAATTTACATATTAACAGCGTTTAGGGTAGATTGCTGATGTGTAAGACGAGAATTGGAGTGTGTTTCGTGTCATGTCCCATGTACAAAATGGGACTGTGGAATGGTGCTTGTCAATGAAGTCCTCATGATCTTCCCAGACACATTTTAGAGGACGAAGAACATTTTTTCTGCATTTTTCGATATTTGCTGTTCTGGATTGCGTCCATTTTTTAAAAATAAAATATAAATATTTTGACGGAGACCGCACTTTCATTACTTGTACTGTCCCATAACAGGAAATGAACTCGTCCACCGCTTAATACACTTTTTCGACTCCCAGAAAAAAGGAGTAACTATTTTTAGATCAGATGTATGTACATACATATGTTTGAAAAAAAAGATTTTTATTTGAACTTTCGGGTGCTGTAAATTAGGACTGATATGTAAAAGATAAACATGTTTATAGAACAATAACCATGCAATGGAATAATTAGATGCAATCAGAAAGTTGGTATGGGTAAGAATGTAACTATGTATATAAATATATCCGTAGGTTTATTTAGCTTTTCTAAGAAATGCTGGACAAATAAATTATTTGAAAATGTAAATTTTATTTAAGTTTTGTTAAATATAATGCCTTAAATGTGTTATATATTGTAAAGTAGTTTTTTTTAACTACTGGCCAAAGCGTACACTCCAGTTTCAGTTTAACTTCCTTTTCAACTGTTTAGCTTCACAATACTTATTAAAACCAAAAGTAGAGTTCAACTCGTTGTTTACTTTAAACAAATCAGGGTTGGAATCGGCTTAGGTGATATATGATAAGTGATTGTCACAATCAAAAAATTCAGTCAGCGTAAGATGATGCCAGAATTTGTAATTTTCCTGGTGATCACTTTACGCAGACTGACAATTTAATGTGATCACATGTGACTATCAGAAATGTAACAGTCACATAACCCCTTAGCCTTAGCTGAATTTCTTGATTGTGACAATCACTTTCACTTATCATATATCGCCTTAGCCGATTACATACAAGATCTTTCGTTTAATTTTCGCTAACAATACATTTTTTTTCTACGGCGAAAGATGAAAAAATCTTCATAGATACCATAGGCCCGTAGCTATGGTAGTGTGAGATTCTTACTCACTAAAAAAACACCTTCATTTGTTCATTCGACTTCTCCCTGTGGGTGCGGGGGTGTGAGAATAGGCCCACGCTCAGGTTAGCGGAAGTAAGAGTCTTCAAATACCTAGCCTAGTTAAGCGATCACCACTTTTTCCGCAAGGATAAGAGGTTGTAACCCATGCTTCTAGGCGGGCATTCAGGGAGTGTCCTAGTCTTCACCTTAGTTGACTGGATTATGAACTGTTTGTCTTACTGGATGGTGGGCTAGCGACTTCATGGAGTCGAACCACAAGTGCGTCTCATGAGAGACGGGCGAGCCTCACCTAGGGTCCTAAATTAGGTACCGCGGGTTAACAGGTGCCCCGGCTGATTACGTGAGCTTGTCTCGGTAGCAGTCGCCTGTTAAAATTGAGGTAGGCCCCCTAGTGGGAGCTTCACGGGGGCTGTTGGTTACTCCAAATGCGGAAGCGAAAAGGCATCTTTGGTTTCTGGGAGGATGGCACGGCTTCGAAAGAAGCGTGTGTTCATTGTCTTATTTAACCTTGATGCTAGGGGTGCATGATAGGCCCTGCTTCTTAGCAAGGAGGATGGATTTTCCATGAGAAATTCATCATTTGCTACTAGAGTGGTTTAGCAGACCACTCTAGATGATAGTGTGGTCTGATAAACCACTTTAGGGGTCTTGTCCGCCCCAAGGGAACTCCATAAGTGGGTAGGCCCACCGTGAGATTAAGCCATAATAGGCAGGTGCTCACGTAAAGCCTTTTCACTTTCTGTTCATTCGACTACAACTAAGTTGCCTTATGAAGTAGTTTAATCTTCATTTTTATTAATCACCACAGGTCTCTGTGTAAATCGCTGTTTGGTATGTACATTGGAACACCAACGATTGCTTTGAGGACTTTGTTTTGAAATGTTTGCAGTGTTTGTATATGGCTTGGTTTGGCACAACCCCAAAGTTGTATTCCGTAAGTCCACACAGGTTTTAGCACTTGCTTGTAGATAAGCAGTTTGTTATAAGTACTTAGATTGGAATACTTTCCAATTAGCCAGTTTAGTTCTCGTAACTTAATATCGAGTTCGTCTCTTTTCTTTTTAACGTGCGTCTTCCATTTAAGCTTAGCATCAAGATTCATTATACTTTGCTTCGTTAGCATACGGTATTTGAACCGAGTTAATAATAGTGGGTAGATTGTTAACATTCTTCTAAGTAAAGTTAACAAGTGTTGATTTGGACTCGTTTAGAACGGTTGCTCTTTCATTTGATCTGGATGATGCAAGTATGGCCGTATCATCAGCAAATGTTGCTATTGTGACGTCTTCTTCTTGAGGTATGTCTCGAGTATAAAGAACGAATAACACTGGGCCAAGAACGCTTCCTTGTGGAACACCAGAATTTATTTCTTTAAATCCTGAATATTCAGTACCTTGTTTCACTCGAAAAAGTCTATTTTCCAGACAATACATAACTCTTAAGCCGTCGTGCTAGACCTTATCGGAAGCTTGGGAAACATCAAGAAACGCGCTTGAACATATCTTTTTCCCCTCTAGGGATTTTTCAATTTCATTTGTTATTCTGTATACATGATCAATTGTTGAATGGTTATTTCTAAAACCGAATTGGTGTTCGGGAATAAGCCTTTTCTCTTCTACAATTGGAGTAGTTGCTTAAGTAATAATTTCTCGAAAAACTTATAGATTATTGGTAATAAGTAATAACGATATTGGTCTGTAAGACTTCTTTTCAAAGAGTTTTCCCTGGTTTTGGGACCATAATGACTTCGGCCACTTTCCATTGCCGTGGAACGTATGCAAGCCTAAACGTCGGTAACTCTTTAAGAATGGGTGCAAGTTTTCAAAGGTCCAATGAGTATCAACAACTCCTCACCATTAAAGGGTTTGAAATTTTCCTCGAGGTGATCGGTACACAGATCTGCCTTTTCTTTGTCTGTTTTAGCCCAACCTCCATTGTTTGTTCGAACTGGTGCTGATTGTAACTTGGGCTTTTTAACACCTTTAATTGCCTTCCACAGATAGTAATTCGTTCTTTTTTCAGCGGAAAGACCTTCGTGATAAGTAGAAATCTCACGGTTTTTTGAATCTCTGATTGCATTTTTCAGTTTACTGGAGAGGTGATTCAAAATAGTTTTGTGTTGAGGAGCGCAGGATTGCTGTCATTTCTTACGTGCTTTTCTTTTTTCGAGTATAAGTTCTTTAATTTCAATTGAAACATTTTGTTCATTAGGAATTTAATTTCTGCTATTTTGCGGAGTGCTTTTTCCAGGCAGCATCTTGGATGATTTAAATAAATCTATCGACTTCTTCTTCTAATTCAACCAGAGTTTGCAATGATACTTCAATAGCCTCTTCGCAATCTGCATACGAAACCTTCCCCAATTCGTTTTATTGTTTGTTAAAAATGATGCAAGTTAATTCATTATTAGCCTTCCGCTTACTGTCAACATGACTGGTGAGTGATCAGTAGATCTATAGTTTTTATTTAAACCATTTGCAATAAAAAAGTCAACTAGATCTGAAGTTTCGGCTACGTCCGTGGGCCAGTAAGTTGGTTTTCCGGTCGATAAAAAGTCAGCACTAGTTTCTATGCATGCTTTAAGAAGTTGCCTTCCTCTGGTTAATATGCATCTTGATCCCTAAAACGTATGTTTTGAATTAAAGTCACGGCCTATAATAAACTTAGAATCGAGAGCTTCAAAAAGATTTATGAAATCTATTTTCTCTATCTGGCACCTAGGAGGACAATATATTGATGCAATGCTATATTTTGAATGTCTGTATCTTATATTGACTGCACAAACTTGCATTCTCTCAAGTTCGATTGTTGACTTTAAGGAATGTTCAATGTTTTCTCTTATAAATATAGAGTATCCACCTCTTGCTCTATCAGATGGGTGATACGCATGATAGGCAGAATAGCCTTTTATATTGCTTACGGTTTCGTTTTTTGAATTGTGTTTCAGAATATGTCAATTTTTTTCGTTTGACAAATGTAAATGAAAATAGGCCGTTGGCATTCCATGTAAAAACTTTAAACAACTGTTCCATTTTCAAAATTAATAACGTATTGTTTGAGCTCTAGGTTGAAGCATGTTCAATTTTTCAAATATTATTTTATTCGTCCTATGTTGACCAAATCTTTGAAGAATCAAAGAAAATACTTGATGAACCGGGTCTTGGGAACTTGTGCTTGGAGTTGGGTTTTATGACAGGTGCTTCACAAACATCGCTTCACCTGCTTGATAGAATACAAAATCGAGCGTTAAGATTGATAGGAAATAGAACTGCCGCTGAAACAATTTCCCCTCCCGAATACCGACGCAATGTTTCATGTCTTTTCTTATTTTATCGTTTCTTTTATAAAAAATGTTCACTCGAGGTAGCCAGCTGCATTCCTCCCCTTAAAAGTTTCGCCCGTAATACTCGTCTTGCTAGGAATGCCCATCAGTTCGCCCTTGAGCCCAATTTCGGACGTACCGTGAAATATAGGGATTCTTTTTTTAGCCGTACAACACGACTTTGGAATGGTTTACCCGGCGAGATTTTCCCTTGCCATATCAATTTGCAAACATTCAAAACCAATGTTAATCGACACCTCCTATCTCTCCCCTCCCTATCTTCCTAATGCCCGCGCAGTGTGTTACATTAAAAGGGAAACAAATAGTCCCTTGTGCGCGCGTTAATTATAAAAAAAAAAAAAAAAGCACTTGCGCATCGTTTCGGTCGTTTCATTTATTTTTGCCTTCTCCTTTATGGATTTCGTCACCTTCGCTTTAAGCTTTTGGTTTAAAGCTTTGTGTACGACCTCATTCTTTCCCCTTATCTTATCTGGCTTTTGTTTTTTACTTTGATTTGGTCTTACATACTGATTCGGTTTTGAGACACAAATTATTTAAGCGACCTGTCTATTGCAACGATAATTAGTTTTGAACAGATTTCGAACGTCGAAGCAGTCTGCTTATGAAAGTACATTATCTACATAAAGCCTAGTAGAAATCGACACTAAAAAAGGTTAAATCGCAAAGCATGATGTTATTCTGAAAATTTGCTACAACTTGATTCGTAATGACATTTTTTGTTGAATGAGCGACTTTGCCAAAATTTTGATCCGGCAAAACTAAAAATTGTCAATTTTCGGTAAATAGACCATTTTCAAAGAGCCAAAGCTTGGTCTGTATAGGGTTTATAGAGCTGTGCTAAGACTTAAATTGATGCAAAGTTAATGGATTTAAAAAAAAGTACTTAATTTTGTTGTTGTTTTGAGCAAAAAGTGAGAAAAACCCAATATATTGAAATTTTTCGATTTGAAATTGTTTCATTATATCAAACAGTAATGCAAATAAAATTATTTAAAAAAAATGCCAACTTTCATCAACTGCATTTGCTTTAATGGAATTAATTTTTTATATCGTGAAACCGAACAAAATTTATTGAAACTTGAACTCTTGTTCATCAGGTACTTGATGTTTTAAAACATTTAAATTCACATCCAGCCAGGTACCTACCATTAATCTGGTTTATTATTTCTGTAGTAAAGCAAAACCGATTTGTATTGCATTTTTAATAATTTTTATTTTTCTTTTGTGCTCAAAAGAATGTTTTTTTAAAATGTCTAGATTGTCTGTAATTCTCTTTAGTTTCTAGAACCAAAAGAAGAAGATTGCATACCAACCAAAATCCAGAATCATTAAGAAGCGGTTTATCAAAATTTCGTTGGGATTTATATGTATTAATTACTAAATATTTCTCAACAATAGAATTGACAATTCCACTTTCCACTTTAAATTAGATGTGTTGTGATATTCGATAAAAAAAAATGAAAATATTACAATGCTCACAGATGAAAAGCTTTCCGAAACAGACCTGTTTTTGATCGATCGGAAAATAGGCATACTGGCCCGCCACCGTTGCCAAAACGACAGATCTTTACTTTTTTTATCGCAAGAGGATTTTAGATTTAATAAAAAAAATTTAAACAATTACTCTTAACAGGAATTGCTTGAAAAGATTTTGATTAGATTCTTTCATAGAAACTATTACTGTTGAAGTTTTATTTCGAACTCTGGTCGAACAAGAAGATGAATTCGACAAATGTATACAAATGATTCAGACACTGTCTGTTGAACAAAATCGAAAAATAACTAAATGATACAAAAATAGTGAAATCGAAATTATTGTTCAAATATCAAATTGTTTAATGTAATTAGCCATTACTTTGCAAAGCGGAAACACTCCAATCACGTCGAAAGAAAACGTGCTTAGTTGAATTAATTTTGTATTAACTCACTGAGGAAATATAAACGTGCTTAATCGAATATAATGCTAAAGACGAGTTTGAGATATAAATTAGGGACAAGGCTGTGTTTCATGAACTTACATTTAGATCAATATTTCTATATATATTTAACATATATGTATTAGGAAGCATATTGTATTAATTAAAAGTGTCATTTTTATTTCTTGCGAATTATTTAAAGAATATTTGCTACATAAGTATTAAAGCTTTTTTCCATTCTTTAAACAAGTATTAGAAAAATATTAAATGTTAGGCTCATAAACTCATAATAATTTGTTAATAAATAAATTGCACGACTGGATCGCACGTACTTGCTCTTATGTGCGGACACAGCTTGGAATACAATTTGAAAAAATATTGAGGGAACATGTTTTTATTCGATTATTCTGACTTTTGATTGTTTGAAAAAACTACGTAAAATAGTGAATAGCGGACAAAATTAAACGCAATTTTATTTCTTTAAAAAATGTGAAAAAGTGTGAATTTTTTTTCAAAATCGTAGAAGGGAAGATTGTATTTTAATAACTTTTTTTCAAAAATTAAAAAAAAAATAATTTAAGAATGCAAACTTAAGCAACAAAATGATCAACATTTAAAAACAAAATTAAGAAAAAATCTATCTACCCGCTTTCAAAATATTGATTAAAAAAAAAATAAGAAAATTATTAAAAATCCAAAAAAATTTTTTTTTCCAAAATATTTTAAAATAAAATTACTTAGGCTACCAACATCTTCTTGAAGATCAATTTTGATTGAAATCGTATGACCAGTTTTCAAAAAAAGTCGAAGAAAAAAAAACTGTGCTATGAGAGGTACCATTTTAAGCCCACCATAAAATATTTTTAATTGATATAACGGGAATTATTTTGAATTGGGGTATTCCTTAGAATTTAATCTACAATCATTATTGAAATTAAAGTGCTTGCTAAAGTGGATCTTAGTTCTAATGTGTTTTTCCTCATTGTCCATGAGGTTGCCGTAAGAACACCTACATCATCGTAAATTGGTTTGACGCATGTTTGGCCCATTTTAAGCTTGGCCGACCAGCAGATTATTAATGTAGATGGTCTAAGCTTTGATTTGATATCCAACTAGAAAATGCGTGGAGTTACGGTTTCGAAACTTTAAAAAAAAATCACGTGTTTTTATCGATATAATGTTTGTTTCTCTCAAATATATTAGCCTACATTTGCCCTGCTACAAAAAAGTACAACGTGCAATACCTTAGTAAGTTCTGGTATATAGTACGACATTCCGGACGCACAGCTTCATTTTAAAAGTTGTTATCAGAAATCCTAGCAGCAAAAGTAAATTCTATTTCCTGAGAAATAAGAACATGGATTTCATATTTCTTTTGAAAATAGAATCCTGTCATCAAAACCATCAGATGACGTACAAAATGGAAAAGTTGAAATTTTTGGGCAAACGCAATAAGAAAACGAAATTATTAAAACTTAACAGTAGTTTCTGAAACAACCCGATAAAAGATAACTTATAAAATAATTTATCGTTCCACCTTAATATACTTACATATACATACTAGCTGACCCGGCAAACGTTGTTGTGTCATATAAATTATTTCTAGTGAATATTTTGGTTGTTAAATAAAAAATAACGAATATAATGTACTTTTTTTAATGTTTTAACGATCGATAAAATTGATCTAATGTGATCGTTAAAATAGAACGATCGTTTAGCTATAAAATAATTGAATTTAAGGATTTGTACGAGATTTGGTTTGACGTTTATTCTGGTTATAATGACGGTGGGCATTGTCGTTCTAATAACAAACTTGAAATTGGAAAAAGTTTGGTTAGCTTAATGAATTTAGTTACCCAGATCTTTTGTAAATATATAGATTAGCCGTTACCGTAAGAGTCCACCATTGAAAAAAACCATTACATTATGGAAGGTAACGTTAATAGGCTTTTCCCGTAAATTTGTTTTTGATGAATTGAGAGCCAAATCAAAATACTCACAAAAATGTTCATCAAATCCTTGGAGCCGTTTTCGAAAAAATAAGCTTTTCCTAAACCGTTTTATGGAAGGTAACATTCTTTTCATATTTAGAAAATCCCTCTGAGGAATGGAAGGTATATCACTTAGACTGCACTTCGTTATAATAACCCATTCAGACAGAATACAGGCATACAGACAGACAAACAGAGATTTTATGCCACTAACTTTTTTAACATTTTCTATAATCGCAATATCATGTTTGATTGTTATTTAATTTTTGTTTAAATATTTTAAATCCTTAACATGCCTTAAAAGGGGTACCTTTAACCGCAAGTAAAATCAAGAACACCAAAACAGCAACAGAGAACTGTTAAAGGGGAAAAAATGAATAATAGAAAATTGAACGATTTTTAATATTTTGTGAAACCACGGGCTTTTGTCTTTTTGAGGGTGGACTGTGTACAGACGATTTTTACGAATCTTCATTGCTCGGGGCTGAAGTACTGTTCTTACTCGCTGGTTTAAAAAACTTTGAAATTGTATTACTCATTTTACTCGTATTTGTTGACGATAATTTCGAATGCGGGGTGATAATAAAACTACCGGTATAGCACACAAATCAAGATAATTTAATTAATTGAAAAAAAAAACTCTATACCGACTTAATTTTTACTAAGGCAGAAACAGAATGAGTTCTTTCGATAAACAGCACGGTGACATAAAACATTCAATATGGGCAACTTTTTGTTTAATTCCTTTACTTAACTTAAAGTTATCTATAAAATATTAAAGGAAATCGTAGTATGATTTTTTTATAGATAGTGAATTTGTATAAATAAAGTTGTTTATATTTGTTTCTTCTTCATAATTTATATTTTCTGTATGCAACATGGCCAAAGCTTCAAATTTTCATTTGGGCACGTCGCCCAAAATTTTAAACTATGTTAATGATACTTATTATTCAGAGAAAATAGATAAACTTTTGGTTTTCCATAACAAGAAAGTGACACCGTGTTTTTTCTTTTAGAAAATGGATCCCCTTTATTTGTATTCCAGATATTTCGGAAGGGGCTTAAACTCCCAAACCCAAACGCGCCTGCCACCATTTTTTTTTTGTTTGAAATATACTTTAAGACCTATTTGCATACTTACCAAATAAACACTCGAGATTTCATAAATATCGGCCAAGTCGTTTCGGAGGACTACGACCACAAACATTGTGATACGAGATTTTTATACATTAAAGTATATATATACATATATTGATATTATATGGAAATTCTTCCTATCTAAAACTGCTCCTTTTTATCGCAATATTTAAATATTGAATTCTTTTCAACAATACAAATCAATGTTCAGTTTGCAAGAAAACACTGCCTATCTGCTACAACCAACTTGAAAATTGAATAAAGTTTTCCAATAAACTCTCATTACCCAAAAGGGATATATGCATGCCCGCTTAATACTGATGTCAACATCGTAAATAGCACAAAACATCTTTTTTCCACCCACAGTCGCCAGTCCTTAAGAGTCCTTTTTATGCTTTTATGCTTAAACTTCATTTCGTATATTTACTTATTCCCTTCTCCAATAGTAATCCGAAATTGATTGGATCGTACATTGTCGTCGTAATGAAGACATCTTCCCTACTCTTAAAAAAAAAACTGGAAGGGAAACGGAAACAGTATATTGAGCAGAGAAAAGAAAAACGTACTAGTAACTGCTGCTCCAGATTCCAGAATAAAAAGGATTTAATTTGAAATCAAAATAAACCACAATAAACTACACAGAGACTTTTTTTGTTTCCACCAAAAACTTTTTTATATGCCGGAAATCGCGTCCTATGTATTTAAATGTGTTGTTTCGGGTTCATCCTCTCTATTTGGGTGTTCAGAATTTGATGCTGGTGAATCGACATGTTGGTTCAATACAAAAGCGCGCAAAACATCAACATCCGTGAATTTGCACAATAAACCTCATCTTCGGGATTCGGGGGGTACTAGTTCTTCTGTTTCTGCGTTCTCGACATTCGCTCGCGTTCGCCGCCTGAATATGGCCGTTATGCTAATTTTAAACATTGGCATTGCCCTGTTGGCTGTATTGCTCCTCAGAGGTGGAATCTAAATCAGCATCATCTTCGCATTTGCAGACGGGATGGTAAAGCCAGTATATGGAATAACATTTTACACATATGGAAGTATCTTCAAAGTGATTATAGAAAATGTTCTTTTACTTATTTTACGAACATGTTCGTACCTACGCATTTAATACTGTGCGTATATTTTACTGGATTTCCTGCTAATTCGCTTAGGGATTGGCCTGTTTAATGTGTTCTTGTGAAATGTCGTCGTTCCTGAGGGTTATACAACCCAAAGAACTGTTGAGTCCCCTTAGCCCAGCTGTTGTGTCAAAGACCAAAAAGAAAATCTTTAGCTTCCTTGTAGTAGATTTTCTTGTACGTTTTGTTTTCATGTGTGAATCTGTACTCCTTACTTCATATCATCTGCTGTAATGTAGTATATATACATTATGTACGTAAGTTAATTTAAATGAAATATCATTTTTTTCGGTGGGCCAAAATCAGAAAATCGTATTTCCTGAATAAATGGGATATGGGTGATTGATATGTAGCGATAAATATCTAAGGAAAATTAGAATTGGGAATTGAAAAGCAACAGTTCAATTAAGAAAATATACATTTGTATATCAGATCGAAAAAGATTGGAAACAAACATTATGCTAAATAAATTGCACGTCTGCAGGGCACGTTATTACTCGTAAGAGCAGTCACATCGTGAATTTAAATTTTAAATATGTTAAGGATATTTGAAGGTTTTTATTATGTTTTTTCTGAGTTTTCAATTTGAATGTTTGAAAAGAATTACGTACGATAATAATAAAATATTTTATTTATACACTCAGTTCGTAACAATTTTATAAGCGTAGCCGGAGCCGGAGTGATAATGTAGTATGTATGGAGTATTTTGAAAAACAAAACAATAGTAGTACAGGCTTAAAGATGCCTTAAAAAAAATAAGCGGATCGCTCACAATTTTTACTTGCGATTAAAGGGACTATAAGGCAAGTTTAGGATTCGTGAATATAAAAAAATTGAGATAACAATCAAACATGACATTACGATCATCCGTTTAGGAGAAGCTTATTTTTCTTGAAAACGGCTCCAACGATTTTGATGAAAATTTTGAGAATTTTTTTATTGGTATTGGCTATCATTTGATCAGATCCAAATTAACAGGAAAAATCTATTAACGGTACCTTTTATGTAAAGGTTTTTTTTAATGTTTGGCTTTCTTATTTTTTATTTTATATTTGAGAAGATCTAAGTTGCCAAAATAATTATGAATATCAAAATTTTGAATAAGTTTTTTTTTTTAATTAAAATTAATTTTTGAATTTGTTTTTTTTTTGAAAAATCAATATTTTTAAAACTAATAAAAAAACGTTTTAAATTTTATAATCACATGTACACATGTATATTAATAAACTTTAAAAATCTGCATACCAAAATTTCCCAAAAAAAATTCGTCGTACAATTTTCGAAATACTTTTTTCGTAAATTCGTTATTATATAAGACTCGTTATGGCTTACTCCATTTTTACTAAAAACCGTTAAGTGTTGTGGTTTTGGCACTTTTTTAAGTTCAGATAGTGTTATTTTTTTACGTTAATGTTACTTATTTTTTAAATTTTATTCGACGATGTGAGCAAGTACGTGCTATCCAGTCGTGCAATTTATTTTACTTGCGATTATAGGTACTATAATGCAAGTTATTTATTCGTGCAAAAAAAATTGATATAACAATCAAACATGACATTACGATGATAGAGAAACATAATTCGAGTTACTGGCAAAATTCTCTCTGTCCGTTCGTATGTATTTTGAACTACAGTCTAAACAGTTTGGCTAATCATCTTCAAATTTAGTACACAGAGTTATTTTCTTCGACTTTCTCGAGAACTAGTTATTCGATTACAACCAAAATTAATATTCAGGAAAATCTAGGCAGCCTTAGTAATTTTAATTTAAAATATTTTCGATCATTTTTTTTTTGTATTTTTAATAATTAAAACAGTTTTTTTTTTTTTTTTTTTTGAAAAAATCGGTATTTTTAAACGCATTTGTAAATTTCTTTTTATTTTACTTATAAATGTAGTTTATTTTTGTGCTTAAGTTTGCATTCTTAAAATTTTTTTTTTTTTTGATTTTTCAAAAAAGTTGAAAAACCGTTTTATTTAAAAAGCGTTCTTACGATTAAAAAAATCACACTTTTTTGCATTTTTTAAAGAAATAAAATGGCGTTTAAATTTTTTCGCTGAAAACTATTTTACTTACTTTTTTAAAACAATCAAAAGTTAAAAAAATCGAAAAAAACTTTGATTTCCATAATATTTTACTAATTTTATTTATCGCTGTGACCGCATATAAGCGCAAGTACGTGCGATGCAGTCGTGCAATTTATTTGTTAAATTTTTACTTTAAGTAAATTAGCAAAAATTAGCAAACAAACTAAAACATATTGTAAGCTTGTAGACTTAAGTAATTATAATTATAAATAAAATTGTAAACGAGAATATGAACAAATATGAACAAATATACATACATACATACAAAACATTAATTAAACTGTACTTAATGGATCGTAAATTTGGGGATATTGCTCCTTTGAACGTTTTAAAGCTTCTGCGATATTTCGTTTAAGAAAAAAATTATTACCAAAGAATACTTCAAATTATATGGTGAGTCTAGAAACAGGAACACCAACTTTGAATATGGACTCTATGAGGGCAATTAAAATGTAAGATAATCGGATTCTAAAATAGTTTCTAAAATAGTAATCCAGGGATATGTTCAGAGGGCAACAATCAATGCTAAAAAGAAAGAGCATTCAACGAGGTCCTGGAGAAGTCCTGAAGAAGAAATCATCAAAATCTAACATCTCTCCATGACCATTGCCAATTATCGAACTACGAGTCCTGTAAAATAATAATACACATATTTTTTTTTTTTTTAAATCTTGATTCTTGATAGATGTTTGATATTTCGCAATGCCAATTCTGAAAACACCTCTATTATTTAGCTTAAAAGCTTTTTTGTTGTGATTTACGGTCACCATTCTTTCCAAAGTACCTACTTCTTTTGTGCCAACTATTTTTGTTTTTCTTGTGGTCAAATCAAGGAGAAGGACTTATGGTACTGATGTGAAATAATTGTCCAGAAACTTTTTTGCTAGTCGCATCACGATTCACGAGTTGATGTATTTGAAACAAATCCCACACATGTATATAACCGCTGCTAGTTTATCAGTTTTGTTGCGAAAAGCTCGGATTCTTCCATCATCGAAGCGTTATGTTCAAGCCTCTCTAATGACATAGCAGCGTGGTAAAAGGTCGATGCTTTTTCAGCGGCAGCGTAGAATAATATGACAATTTTTGTTGCCATTGTTGTCTTCGAATCTATTTTCATGAGCAATATGACCTTCATCCTCTTCATCGTTCATAATTCGACCAAAGTAGAAAACTTCCTATCTAATCTAATCTACAATAAAAACACAGCAATCTTAATGAAAATACCACTTAAAATAAAACGTTGAAAAACGACAATTTTCATTAAATTCATATGCACTTAAATTTAGTATGGGCTTTTTAAATATTTAATTTCAGTACAGGGCTTAGGCGAGCTTTTTTCAAAACAGTGCGACGGTGTATATTATCACGACACTGAATTGAGAGAACTTCTACTGAAAAGGATACAAAGCCACTGACAAACGTACATGAATTCTGTGTATCTCTTTAAAAAAAAACTCGTACACTCCACCATAACCGATCACCATCAACGTTGATGGAATAACGAATAATGAATAATGGTCGTTTACTGACTTCTACCTACCTTTTCCGTGTTAATTGAAAAAAAGGTATTTAGACCACAGAGTTACCTTTGACAATTTATAACTCTACTATATAGCTTTGTTATTGGTTTTTATCATATTGGGATTTTTGGCCTTTCGGTTTTGGAGCTTTTCAGAACTAATTTGGTAGTGTTAGAGGGTAGGTGTTGTCGTGTTTGTGTATTAATAATATAATATAATAGTTGAAAAATCGTTAAAATGATGTTACAGTCAATGGGGAACGCTATAGAGCCATGATTAATGACTTGTTCGTGCCTGAATTGGAAGATGTTGATGTGGACGACCTTTGGTTCCAACAAGACGGCGCGACAAGCCATATACAGCCAACGAAACAATCAATTTATTGAAGGAAACTTTTGGTGAGCGTATTATCTTGCGCCGTGGGATTGTGGGGTGGCCTTCAAGATCGTGCGATTTAACACCGTTGGACAGTTTTTTATGGGGTAATGCTTGTCTTGGCAGATAAGCCCGAGACAATTAAAGCCTTGAACGAGAATATTCGGCGCGTACTTGCTGACATACGGGCCCAATAGCTGCAAAACGTGGTCGAAAATTGGGCCTCTCGGCTGGAATTTATTCGAGCCAACTGCGAAGGCCACTTGCCCGAAATTATTTTTAATTATAAAAATAATGGCGAACCCTTATATTTATAATAAAATTAAATTCTTAGCCATAACATTAAATTTTATGCGTTTTATTTCTTCTTGAAAACCACACACCAGAAAATATGAGTCAGAAGATATAATGATGATGAGCATGTTTCTCTTCATTATAGCATTTCATCTGCAATATTGTTTTATTTGTTCGGGTGACTTAGTTTGTTAGTATTTTTCATTCAATGTGAAACATTAAACAAAATAAAAGGCACGACTGGGTCGCACGTACTTGCTCTTATGTGCTAATCCTTTTTAAGTGCAGGCGTCTTTTTGACAAAGATTTTATTTTAATATTTTTTGTTTGACGTGCAACTTCCTTAGAATCGTTTTGGGGTGAAGCTCGAACGAACATGCGTCACGACAAAGGGATAAACACATAAATATATTGGATTGTTAGCTTTTGCAATTTTTTAGTGTAGTATTATCTTTCCACTTGCTGCTTACTGTTTATAATATAATTTGCTAATAGAAAGATACAAAGGACTTTTTTCAGTTAAATTTTCATTTTGGTATGGAAAAATTTGAACAACTGGCATAAAGATTCGTCGGAATCAGCAGTATGGCAATAATGCTAGGTAAAGGGACCTTTATACGTCCCAATATGGGACCAATGGAATTTATAAAGGATTTAGGTACCTATAATAAGGTTGGAAGGAAGGTAGGTACTAAAATTAAGATACGTGTTCCAACTACTGTTAAGCCAGTAGGTATAGAGACAATATTAAAAGTTAACACAGTGGTTTTGTTTATTTATAGGAAGGTGTAAACTTTTGTTTTCTTGATTGAAATTTTTGCATTCAGTAGTAATCGAATAGTTTTTTTTATTTGTTAGTTGTTTTTGTGTGTTTATCAAAGGCTTCCTTATTTATTCTGTGCTTTTATGATGATGAAAAATACTTTAAAATACGTAAGTATGTATGTAATGTAGGTTGTCACTTTCTTTTATTTGACTAATGGCTTGGCTAGGGCTTAGCCGAGCAATATGAAATAAAATGTTGGGGAAAAAAATTTATGAATTCAAAAAAACACTACTCATAACGTTTTTTGGAAAAAATGTTGTAAGCCATCTTATTTCTTTTACTGTTTTCTATTTTATGAATTTTTCATTTCAAAATCGTTCGACCAGTTTTTTCAAAAAAAAGTTTTTTTTGAAAAACTTTTCGAAAACATATTTTAAAATTTTTTTTAGTATGTCAATTTTAAGAAATCTATAGTTTATACTAGGAGAAAAATTTAAAAAAAAATCTATAGATCCGTTTTCAAAATATTCAAAAAACAAAATATTTTTTTAAAAAAATTATTAAAATTTAAAAAAAAAATGTTTTTGAAAATTTTGATAAGCAATATTATTTAAATCATAAAACACTACATATTTTGAAAATTTCATCAAAATCCGTCAATTAGTTAACGAGAAAGTCTGATTTTAAAAAACCGGTCATATGGGAGGTACCGTTATAAAACTTTTTCTGAAAAATCCATTAAAATTAAAAGATAGATTTTGCACAGAAAACATCATTCTAAAAGTTTAATCAAAATCGTAGGAGCCGTTTTCGAGAAAAATAAGTTTTTTAATAAAAGTTATATGGCAGGTACCGTTAGTTTTGGAGCTAAAATGCCAATTCCAAAAACTGTCGGGTAGAGCACTCTAAAAATACTATATACCAAGTTTGAATCAAATCGGCCCAACCGTTTAGGCTGTAGATATCGATACGGACAGACAGACAGACAGACAGACGGACGGAATTTCCGGACCCACTTTTTTTGACTTCTCTATCATCGTAATATCATGTTTGATTGTTAGAATTTTTTTTTTTTTACGAATGCATAACTTGCCTTATAGTCCCTATAATCGCAAGTAAAAAATACTTAAAAAACACAAATTATCGTTTTCGTTTGTTAAGTTTTTATTCTGTTCTTATATTAAATGTTTGCACGTTGAAATAACTGAAAAGCTGACAGTTTGTCAGAATCGTATAGCAGCATACCAGCAATTGTATTATTGGTTTCAGATTTGAAGCAGCCCAATGCAATTTGTATAGAACCATTCGGAAGAACTCCAACGAAGAAGGGGTTCTTCGATACTGAATACACTTATGTTCGATAAGAGAGCTAGATGCCAGACTTTATCAAATTCCTCTGCAATATCGAGTGCCATAATCTAACTTCCTTCTTCATAAGATATTTCTTAAGCTGATAATTTATAAGCATTTTCATGAACATAGAAAGAAGGGACGTATGTAAGTGCAACCGGTCGGTAATTTGAGGGTGAGGAAGATTCGCATTTTTTTGTGAATTAGCTGGACAAATACTGTTCTCCAAATGCTTGGAACAAGCCGAGAAGAGTAGAAAAATCTGACGCTGAGGTTTTGCCTCTGCAGATCTTTTAAAACTCTTGCCACAGTACGAGTGCGTAATCAAGTACTGGAGTCCTGACAAAATCTGGCAGTGTGAAATATGGCCGAAGTGCATTATAAATAAGCTAGCTTTCTCAAGAGAGCTAACAACAGGCGTTGGAACCGATGGAGATGTTTTATTTCGGATGAACAAACATTATTGCTACCATGACCACCTCCAAGAAACTAGGCTATATACGCCCCTCTCTCTATTACATATCGTAATCATTGTTATCTGAATTTTTTTTATCTGCACCAGAAATGTAATTTAGGTAAACATTGTACTAATGATTGTAGATTCACCCATATTCCCGATCGTCAAATTATACAAGTTAATACAACCATATCCTCAAAATTGTGACATTAAACATACCTAATCTTTTTTATATGAATCTGTTCAAAAAGCCTATTTAAATTCCTTTCGAATGAATAGTTAATCTTTTCGCTCAAATAAATAAAACGGTAACATTCAAAAAGCAACGTTCCTTAAGTAATTGAAATCATTTTATTCGAATCCCTATCATCTTGTCGATTATTTTCAGGGCCAACTACTTCTTGCAAAGAAATCAAAGAAAAAGAAAAAACAAAATCAGCTTAAGTCAGAATTATTGATTTAAGCTTCTTCTAAATCCACATAATTCTCCATCAAGTGAAGTAAAATAAAACATTCTAGATCTTATCTTCAGCATCCTATCAATCTTCCTCATTTCTATAAATACATATACCACCACAACTTAAGCCAACACAATCAAAATCCATACTAGAATATAATAAAACAGTGATTTTCTTTCTTGATAAACAACCTGACAAATTTGCGGACACTCTAAAGGACATTTGGGCTTATGCAATAAAATTAAATTGATATTCATTCTTCTGTTTTGTTTTCTTTCGAATTTGACAATGTCCTTAAGCTGGAATAACAATGGCCCTTGTCTTCTCAGCACCACCACCCTAATGTCTCTTAAATTTGGGTTTTAAAATAAATTGTATCTTTTTTGTTTGCTTACTTTATAGTCACTCTAGGACTTTCAATAACTTGGCCAATCAAATAGAAAATACCACCAGAGGACGCATTGCATTGCGTCTGTGTTTTCCGAAATGTTTGACAAATTTTCGGACACCGATTTAAAGATAAAAGGACGCAGAAGGAAACAAACTCAAATATTTACATAGAATCTATTGAAGTACACAAAAAGGACGAAGAAAGAGCTTTTGATTACTCAATAAATAGGTGGTGTGGGTGAATTTGATTGTGTTTTGTGTAAATGTATGTCATGTTCGTGTTTAGACTGATAGAGATTCTTTTAAAAAGATATTATATTGATCAATGCTTATTTTCCATTTACCATGTACATGTGTATAAGAGTTCTTTGGAATTTGGATTCATTCTGAAGCTCAAGGCTGTGTGGACTTGTGTAGTAGTATGTGAACGGGGGAAATATCCTTCGGATTTATTGTATCTCCTTTAGGGTGCTCAATCAGAATCAATATTGTCTCAATACGTTGACACTCGTGTGTTTAGACAGACACACTGTCTGAATGAGCAGAATTAGGATATCTTTACGGTAAGTGATAGGGCTAACGAGCTTCCTCTTTAAATTGAATGTTTGAAGGTGGTTTTGGCTAAGTAATGAATATGGATCATTTATCATTTCTTGAAGATGACACTTGTGTAAAGGCTCCAGGTGGTTTATTAAATTGCAAATTAGTTAGAAAGATTTTTTTATTGTTTCGAAAATAGTGCCAGCACACTTCTTATGCTTGAAGAACCACAAAAAATATTGTCGGAAGGAAAACAATATCTTTCTTGATTTTGCGATTCTATTCGAAACTATTTCGACATTGACTAAAACCTGGAATTTAGTTGTTGAAAACTCTATGAGATTAATTATCATTTTCAGAAATTGTTTACAGACACAAGACATTTTCTTGTAGACAAATTTTAATTTTAAGTTAGTTAAGAAAGTAAAGAATAAATAAATAATTTAAAAGTCCTTCATGACAAATGGAACCGAAAGCTTTTTTTCACGTCAAGTAACACCAATCTTTTTTACTTACGTTTAAATTTCTTTTAATGTGTTTTGTTATACGATGAACCTGTGTTTCAGGACTGTGAAATTCACGGAAACCAAACTGCTCTTAGGGATTATATTAGTTATTACTTATGATAATGTGCTTAGTAAACTTTGTCCTGATCACTTTTTCAAAACATCTAATAACTGAGCTCAGTAGTTTTAAGGATCTGTAGTTTCCAGGCAAATTAGCGATCTACATATCAGAGGTCTCTGTTTCAAAGAAAATACATCACATACAACATACATTTCGAAATAATAAATAAACCAAAATAATAATTGCTGAACTAAAGTTTCCATTGCAATGGATATTATTTTGGAAAATGAAGAATTTTTGTTTGAGGACGATGTAGTTTTATATACTTAAGTAAATATATTTCAAGGCGTCGAAGGACACATGAATGAATATTAATATGCAACATTTCTATTTCATAAAAAAAAATAAGAAATGCAAAGGCTGTTGCTCAAAATTTTGTTTGTATAACAGGAATGCCACGTATTGCTAGAGCTATCGATTGCACTTTAATTTCTATTGATGCATAATGGCTTAATGAACAATTTTTCGTTGATAGAAAAGAAAACCATTTAATAAAAGTTATGCTAGTTTCTGGAGCCGATTGCCGATTTATCGCTATCAATAGCGTTTATAGAGAATCTCGAACATGAAAAAATCGAGATAGCAATTAATCATGGCATTACTACGTTAGAGAAGACTAAAAATAATTAATGACGAATAATGCCTGTCCATCTTATGTATATCTTTGTGTGGCCTACGCCACCGATATTCTTCAATTTTTTTCCTTAAAATAATGGAACCTGCCTTATAACCGTTAATAAAGCGTATTCTTGTCAAAAACGGTACCGACGGTATTTTTTTTTTTTACCGATGGAAATTTTCAAAAGACACTCGGTAATAATCAGTGCCGAGTAGTGTGGGACTTTTACCGCCCTAAAACCGCCGGTGAATCAAGACCAATCTATGGAAGATCGACAAATGATTTTTCTTTCTTTATTACTTGCGATTTATAGGTACTATAATGCAAGTTATGGATTCGTGCAAAAAAAAATCTAACAATCAAACATGACAATACGATGATAAAGAAGTTGAAAAAGTGGGTCCTACAGCCTAAACTACAAAATTCTAAACTTCTAACTAACTTCAAACTTCAAGCTTCAAACTTGGTATTTTATATTTATTTGGTACTATCTCGGGAGGTGTAATTCACTTTTGCTTTACATAGGTCGAAAAATAACGATACCTGCCATACAATCTCTAACAAAAGTTTGATTTTCTCGAAAACGGCTCTAACGATTTTGATAAAACTTTCAGGGTGATATTTTCTTACAACAATACATCTTTCAATTAGAATGATTTTTTTGAAATTTGTTTATAACGTTTTTTTTCCTTCGACTTTCTCGAGACTGCTTAACCGATTACAATCAAATTAGATATTCACTATTCAGGAAGGTGTAGATAGCCAAACCAATTCGGCATACAAAAAATTCAAATAACTTTTTTTTGTTTTGTAATGTTTTTTTTAAATTTTTTTTTTTTTTTTTTTTTGAAAAATCGATATTTTGAAAACGGGAAGTTTTTTTCTTAGTTTTGTTTTTATATGCATTTAATTTTTGTGTTAGAGTTTGCATTCTTGAATTATTTTTTTTTTAATTTTTAATAAAAGTTGTTAAATAAAAACCGTTCCTACGATTTAAAAAAAAAAATAAACTTTTTCATATTTTTTAAAGAAATAAAATGGCGCGTTTAAATTTTTCCCCTAAAAACTATTTTACATCCTTTTTAAACAATCAAAAGTCAGAAAATTCGAATGAAAACTTTTAAATTCCTTTAATATTTTTCAAACTTTATTCGAAGCTGTGACCGCACATAAAAGCAAGTACGAGCGATCCAGTCCTGAAATTTATTTTTAATCGCATTGGGGCAAGTTTACACAGTTATAACACTTTCCCATAGCTTTTACACCATCCAGCTCACGAGGCTTGGCTCTTCTTAATCTCTGAACATTGTTTCGTACATTGAAGACGGTCTCCATCTCGGAGTTGGTAAGACTTTGCAGACTTGACTGTGTGATACAGGGTGTTCTTTTACTATTTCTGTAACCATTTCAACTTGAAGGTCACGATGTAGATCGCTATTTCTTATGTACCAAGGGGCATTAATTATTCCACGAAGGACCTTGCTTTGCAATTTTTGAATGGGTTCAGCATTTGGTTTCAGTACTTGCTTATATAACATTAGTTTGTTCTGGATAGTTAGGTCAGAGTTCTTTCCTAGTAACCAGTACATTTTTTTATACTTCAAGTTTAGTTCTTCTAAGCACAATGGTTATTTTGAATTTTCGACTTTATTGATAGCGACTCATTGGATTTCGAACAAATTTTAGATATGATAAGATTTACGTTGCTAAATTAATGTTTGTTTTTCTATCTCTTCAACACGTTTTATAAACATCGTATTGTGTAGGACGGACAGATAGAATTTTGCCAATAACTTTATTGTATATTTCCATCATCATAATGCCATGTTTAACTAATATCTCGATTATCCTTATCTTAAAGAAATTAAATCTACGTACATATATCGCAAGTAAGAAGGATACAAAATCTCACATTTTTAATTTTTTCTGTTTATTTTTGTATGAAAATGTAGGTTGTTTTTTATAAATGTCTTATTTATAATTTATTTAAATTAGAATTTTACTATTTGTCTAAGCACCAATGTTTAGAGTTCCTTGTCTGTTTAAATTTCATAATACGTTATTTATACATTCAATCATAAATTATATATTCTGTAGTAAATTTAATAACTTACCTTCCTACATCTTCGTTTTGAAGAACTCATTTTTTTAATCATTATTCGAAAAAGTAATGTCTTACAACAATTTTTGTATTTTTTTTTTTTTTTTTTATAATTAACGCGCGCACAAGGGACTATTTGTTTCCCTTTTAATGTAACACACTGCGCGGGCATTAGGAAGATAGGGAGGGGAGAGATAGGAGGTGTCGATTAACATTGGTTTTGAATGTTTGCATGTTGAAATGGCAAGGGAAAATCTCGCCGGGTAAACCATTCCAAAGTCGTGTTGTACGGCTAAAAAAAGAATCTCTATATTTCACGGTACGTCCGAAATTGGGCTCAAGGGTGAACTGATGGGCATTCCTAGCAAGACGAGTATTACGGGCGAAACTTTTAAGGGGAGGAATGCAGCTGGCTACCTCGAGTGAACATTTTTTATAAAAGAACCGATAAAATAAGGAAAGACATGAAACATTGCGTCGGTGTTCGAGAGGGGCAATTGTTTCAGCGGCAGTTCTATTTCCTATCAATCTTAACGCTCGATTTTGTATTCTATCAAGCAGGTGAAGCGATGATTGTGAAGCACCTGCCCACAGGTGGGAGTTATACTCGAGTTTAGGGCGTATAAACGCTTTATAAATTGTAGCCAGATCAGATGGGGAAAAATACTTCTTACACCGATACAGAAAACCTAAGCACTTTGCAGCATTCTTAGCGATCTCAAATATATGGTCGTTCCAACGGAGGTCGTCGTTGACACACATACCGAGTACTGAGAGCTTTTCGGTTTCTTCGATGTAAGTGCCATTCATGGACAATGGCATTGGGGGAATGTTTAGCTTTAACGACAGAAGACAGCATTGAGTTTTCGAAGCATTAAACTCCACACGATTTCTATTACCCCATTTGACAATGCTGTATAAATCGGAGTTTAATGAGCTTGACATACGGCACCGTTGCAATTGTACGTCCGAAGGCGAAGGACGTGAATTATCGAACGAATATGAAAAGCTGAGGGTAGAGTCGTCAGCAAAACAGTTAAGTAGATTAGAAGTAACAGACAGAAGATCATTTATAAAAATGAGGAAAAGAGTCGGAGACAGAACAGAGCCCTGGGGCACACCAGCATTTATTTTATGGGAATCAGACTTGAATCCGTCCAATACAACTTGTATTGAACGGTCCAGGAGATAGCTTCTAATCCAACGAACAAGAGTATTATCGATCCCAAAAGCACGCATTTTCGATAAGAGAGCTTCATGCCAAACTCTATCAAATGCCTTGGAGATATCAAGAGCAATAATCTTACTTTCACCAAAGCGATGTAAAGATTTGTTCCACTGTTCGGTGAGATATGCCATCAGATCACCAGTGGAACGGTTGCTGCGGAAGCCATACTGACGGTCATGGAGAAGCTTACGATCTTCGAGATATTCCTTAAGCTGACGGTTAATCAGTGTTTCCATGACCTTAGAAAGAAGGGATGTCAGTGCTATGGGTCGGTAGGAGGAGGGGGAGGATGGGTCACCTTTCTTAGGGACAGGCTGGACAAATGCTGTTTTCCATCTTCTAGGAAAGATTCCAGAAGAGTAGGAGCGATGGAAAAGCTTACGCAGTGGCTTTGCCAGTGTGGAAGAACACCTCTTCAGAATAATCGGGGGTATACCATCCGGGCCAGCGGATTTGTGTATAACGAGATCTTTGAGAACTCTTGCTACTGTACGAGTGCGGAAAAAAATCTGTCCCATGGAAAAATTTACATTCTCAAGTACAGGAGGGGCAACGTTGCTATGCGGCAGCGTGGAGCTGGCAGCGAAATGGGCGGCGAGCAAGTTTGCCTTCTCTGAAGAGTAAACAATTGGTGTGTTATTGTCGATGAGCGTTGGAACCGAAGATGTTGAGGAGTTTTTAATATTTTTTACAAATGACCAAAAATTTTTACTGCCTTTGGGACACTGCAGAATTTTTTGCCGTAATTTTTGGTCATGCAAAAATTTGGTTCTTTCAATAACGGAGTTGCATGAGTTTCTTGCTTGTTTGTGCTTTTGCCGATTTTCCTCTGTAGGGTTGGCTTTGTAAGAACGGAAACTTACTTCTTTGAGCCTGATAGCTTCTTTACACTCAGAATTAAACCAAGACTTTTCTTTAGGTTTGATGCTTTTTACTCTGTTGGGAATAAAAGCACGCATCCCTAGAAGAATCACATTTGTGATCATTTCAGCACTGGCATCAATGTCACTATCGAGGAAGCATAGTGACCAGTTAAAGTTTCGGAAAAAAATATTCAGGCCGTCCCAGTTGGCTTTCTCGTATTGCCAAACGGTCCTGGTGGGAAGTTTTTCTTTAACTGGATGGGTGGAGGATGAGAAATTAGCTGAAATGACACAATGGTCTGAAGTGCCAAATGGAGAAGTTACACTAATGGTATATTTATCAGGGTGAGAAGTAAGAAACAAGTCAAGAGTGTGGGCTGCTTGCCCAGCAACATCCGGTATACGCGTTGGCACATCGATCAGCTGGGTAAGGTGATGTAACCCGGCAAAGAGCTCGACATACCTTCCTTCGGGTGTTGTCTGACCAGAATAGCGGAGCCAATTGGAATTGTGTACATTGAAATCGCCCGCAATAACGATTTCAGTGCGAGGACAAAGGGAAACAATTTTCGAGATAGAATCTGACAGCGCATCAAACTCGTTACAAGTCGAATTGCTGTCGAGATTTGGACTCCTGTAAATAAAACAATAATGAATGACATGCTTGCGGACAGTGAATTTGAGCCACAAGAAGTTAAAGTCCGTGTTGGAACATTGCCCATATTGGGGAAGGCTCTGGCAAGCAATATCATTTCTAACATAGACCACGAGACCATGATGGGAAAAGAGTAATGGCACCAAGCTATACCCATGTAGAGTAAATTCTGATAAATCAGTATTTACTCCAACCTGGGTTTCACTTAATGCCAAAACAGCTGGCCTGTATTGAACAGTGTAGACGTACAGGTGAAAGAAATTCTTTCTAATACCACGAACATTGGAATACACGACACAAAAATCACTTACCATTTAAAAATACTTACACACAAAACACAATTCTGAATAAGTCGAACCATGCAGTGAAAATCAAAATTAATTTCTGTAATAATCAAACTGTCTTAGGTGTTATGCCCATAAGACAGCTTGCATACAAAAAATCAATTTAAATATTCAGCACAATAGGACAAACTCAGATGCCCTTATCTATTTACCGCAAGCATACGATGCCTACAGTAGATAAGAAAGAGGCAGTTAAGCTAAGCACAAAGGGTTGGGACAGATAGGAGGATAATTTAATTTGTTATGCAAGTGTGAATTATTTTTTTTTTTTTTCTTTCACAGCGCGAATGGGCATCTTATCGTCTTCCAACGACGCAAGTGGATATTGTTATTATCTTTACAGCACACGCGAGGGGGTTTTGCCAATTTCTCAAACGAGTGTGTAATATAATTTTTTTTTTAACACTCGCGATAACAATGCGCAATAATTTTTTTTTTTGACTTTTGTTTAATTGTTATGCGCGCACCTCGACCCGACGTCCGGCCGCTATGAGCTTAAGATCGACACTTCATGTTAAAAAATTCAAACATTAACCGAAATTTGTATGACTACAATGTTATTTTGAGTTTTATGAAACAGAAAGATACATTTTTCCAATACTTCCAGTGTATTTTCATTCAAACATTGAATTATTACAACAGAATATACAACAAATCTGTGATACAGAAATATAACATCAAAACAGCAAAATGTATACATATGTACATTGTATGTGATGTATTTTCTTTGAAACAAGCCACAAGTTTCAAAATTGGAATTTCATTTGCAATTTTCCATTCATTTAAGAAATATCTTTAGTTCTTGTATTACACCCAGTTTTGGCCATTTTTTTAAATACAGTTATATTTAATCTATCAAATCCTACAGATTTTCTAGGTTTTAATAAATTTTGAATTTTTATTATGTCTTCAATGGTGTCGTATTAGTTTTCAAAATTCTAAGTACTGATTAAATTTATTGAACGAGAAACAGCATATATTCAGTGTTATTATTTGTAAACGAGTTGCAAGAATTGTGAATCATAAAGGTTGCTGCTAACGCATCCGCGTTTTCCGATCTGTCATTATCATTATTAAACTATTTTCTACTTTCAAGGCTGATATATTAGAGTCACGTTTTTTTAATACTTTAACTATTTATATTCCAAAATGGTTTGCTTAGTTTTGAAATTTGCGGTTTCTTCATTTATTATGGTTGTAAGGATGTGCATTTCGATCGAAATTTAGCTATTTCTTTTTCTAGTTCTTATCCACCTTTTATGATATCTAATTCGTACTATTATTAGTTCTACTAAATTTAGTCGAACGACATTTATGCGTATAAAATTGTTGTTTTTCTAGGTACTGTCTGATCAACATTTCTATTTGAGCAGATGTAAAGGAAGTTATGATTTAATCAATTTTAAGTTTTTCACAATTGCGGTTTCATTTGTTTTTTAAGAGTAGACCAATTAACGCTATAAAACTAAATCTCCATTTCTTTGAATAAGAAATGATAAGTGTCAATGACTACAGTTAAGTGGCCCGAGCTCAATTTTTTAATGACAACAGGTTCGCTAAAGAGATCCGGTACTTTAGTCGGACAATATCAATTTCTCTAATCCACTAAATTTAATCAGAGACCGTTTAAAAAAAACGAATTCTAAACAATTAAAAAATAAAATAAATATTATATTAGAAATACCGATAAACAAATACTAAACCAACAAAATGTATTGCATTCTTTTCACTCAAAACAAAGTGAAAAAACTTTATTTGTTTTGTTTTCGATTTCATTTCATTTCGGAATTTTGATTAAAAAAATCTTCTTACTTGTCGCCCTAAACCAAACCCACACTTCCGCACTGACAGCACAGTAGAGTCATCTACTATCAGCAATTTTTCAAACAGCTAAACATAAAATCCTTTGTTTATAGTTTTCAAAACATCAAAGATGTATCTCAAATAAAATGCCTATGCCAAATGAAGAGCAACGGCACCAGTGTTATTAAGAGTTGTTGCTGCTACATCCGTTTGAAATTCTTTTCTTATTTTTCAGTGTTCCTAACAAAGAACCTCCTTTTATATATATACAAATGAAATATGTAGTTATAGTGTGATGGGGACATGGGGAATACTGGAGTAAAAGAAGTAGAAAAATCGCGCTTTTCAGACTCTCTCTCCTTATGACAGATGACATAAAACGAAGTGTCGGCGGTGTTGGTTGGAACTGGAAAATTTTCTATATTTTTTCTTTTATTTTCATCCCCTCTTAATATGGGTAGTATCGTTTTTTTTATGTCCAACCATTAGAGTTGCATTGGGAAAGGATATCTCTTAAAAAAGTTTCAACACACTTTTCTATGGATCTTATGAAGCTAGTGGTTGCATTGTTTAAAACTTCTTATGAAATTTTAATGCTAGAGCATCTTTATTGTGGTTGCGCCTTTTGGCGCTAAAAGTGCTAAAATTTCAAGAAGCCCTAAGGCCAACAAGGAGAAAGACTTAAGAATTAAAAGAGGTCATGAAAGGCTTTATACAACTTTAAACGGGTTTATTCGATTTCCATTCTCGGGAACTTTGCTATACTAAATAGATAAAGAAAAGAACAACAAGAAGGGTGCGGATGAACTTTGAAAAACTTGGAGAAACAAGGAGGCAAATAGCCTGAAACCATATAGATTATTCTAGATTTCGATTCTGTTATATTTTTCTTCTAAGTTTACCTCAACTATGTAAAAAGTTTAATACCTAAATCGTAAACCTTTTTGAAAAACAAATTATTTTTTTCGTTGCATTTTAAGATTTTAAATGGTGTTTGGTGTGAAATTTAATAAATTGCAACGTTGCGCTGTTGAATTGACAGGCTGAAATGAAGTGGACGACTGTGTTGACAAATTTAGTGTTAAGGGTTTTGTTCGTTGTCCAGTGCGATAGAAAAGAATTTTGGTCCAAATACAAAATTTTGACAGGATTGGGTCGTAAATAGTAATTGCTTTCTTTTCGCCGAAATTCGATCTGAAGAAGAATAACTCTATAATATACAGGAAAATTAATTAAACGTGGAATAACGAAAGGTTAGGCCTTAGTTCGTGGACCTAGTGGAAAATGTTATCAATAAAACAAAATTTCTTCTAATCTAAGTTTCCTAAGTTAAACCACCGACAAAGGTGGATTAGCGAAGGAACAAGAACCAGATGTGTTCAATCTATTCTGAAATTAATTATTAGGTGAATTCAATAATGGGAGCTTTGTAATTGTTTTTTTTTTATAAAAAAAACCCAAGTTTGAGAAACTTTTTGAACATTTCAAGATATTGAACAGGCATCTTACCTCTTGTAGTAGATTTTCTTAAGAGATTTTTGGTAAACGTCACTTTATTATCTCACGTGCTGTTTGTTTTTATTAAAGAAAATTTTTATTCCGTAGTTTAAGTCTGATCCCATGGTTTAGTTATCTCGTGGAATAAAGGTGGAATAAATGTTTTTTATTAATAGGGCTGACACCCACCAACTGCAGGACAAGCAAAATATTATATCTTAAATAAATAACAAAAAAAGACAATATAATATAATAAAGAATATGTTATATAAAACAAGAAAAGTAAAGGGTCGATTTTTTATAAAATCATGTTTATTTCTTTGCAAAAAATACTTTTTTTTAAAGATTTATATAAGAAGTGTTTCTTAGAGTTTATCAATTTACAGCTGATCATAAATCTGAAACAATTTGCAAGTGATTTCTTTCAAAACTATTTAAAAGTTGAAAAAAAATATTAAAACAAAAACTAGCTGACCCGGCAAACGTTGTACTGCCATATAAATTATTTCAAAGCTAATGTTATACAATTCTTTATCACTTGATTTCGAATAGGAAGATGAGCGAGATCCATATATTAATTCACTTAAAACAGCTTCCATGTTTATATAAATTTATTATTTATTTAAAATTCAAATTTTTTTCACAATCGAAGTAAATTACAGGCTAAAAACACACTTGTCAAACTAACTACTCCAAATTCTAGTGGTATTAGTGAAAAGACGAGTAAATCTGCCGAAAAATCGTTATCTGAAAAATTTACTCAGATCAAAATGTAACACAAAAACTGTAAAAAATCTGTGTTTTGACAGATCTAGATAAAAGCCCGTATGTTTGTTGCTTTATTCTTTCGATGACCTACTGCATCTTTCTGGCATTATTCACTGTAACAAACACAGATGAGAAACGGCATTCATATTTACAATTCACGTATAACTTTCTTGTCAATAAAATAAATCGTGCTAATTTTTTAGGCTAATTTTAGTGATCAATAACAAATGCAGGAAAAAATTAAAATTGACATAAATAATTTCGTTCTGTTTACAAACGAACTACAGTTAAATTATGTGTGTATTGTTTATACTAAACTACTAAAATCGCGATTAAAAAATCGGTTTTGGTGGTAGAACGCTGAAAATTTGGTGTTATCAATATAAATATTTTGTTACCAAATCTAAAAAAAACTATCAAAAAAAAAATAACTCCGCATATGAACACCATAACCACCTATCGGTATAAAATATACCTACCAAACATACACACAACATTTCATAGAAATCGGTCGAGCCGTTTCGGAGGAGTACAACCACAAACACCGTGACACGAGATTTTTATATAATAGATAAAATCCCAGATGTTGGTATGCACTTTTTGTTCTTGCAACCAAGGTCTATCGATATGTAAACTTATGTAAAATCCAATCAGCAGTTTCCGACTAATTTGAAAATTTAAAAAGGAGATTATATGAAAGACTTCTCTGGTATTATTGCTACTTACCATGCATTTACAAAAAAAAAAGCTTGACCGTTACTATTTATTAGAGAAATTTTTTCTTAAGCGGTGGAGCGTGGAGGACCGGTTGAAACAGATTAGAACGTCTAGAAACGTTCCCAACCCTTTTCTGACAAGAGATTACCCAAACATTTTCAATTTCTAAATGTTACATTTTTTCCAACTTGCGCACCCAACCAAAAAGGTCCATGGTATGCGTTGATAAATGTCCACCTTCTCAAAGAGCTACTGAGAAAAGCGGTTGTTGAAATTCATTACGTTCCACGTCATTGGAAAATAGACCGGAAAAACTATAAATTAAAAGAAGTATTGCAGTATTGCGTTATTACCAATAATTTTCAAGGTATTCGATAAGGTATTACTTAAGTGTTTTCTTTCAATTAATTATAGAAGAAAAACGACTTGTTCCTGAAAATCTATTTATTTTTTTAAAATAATAGAATAGAATAGAAATTGAGAACAAAAAGATATTTTGACAAGACGTGGCAAGAACGGCTTAATATTTAAATTGTTAGGGCTAAAAATAACTTAGGTACCTCCCATATAACAATTAAGGAAAAGCTTATTTTTTTTTACAAAATCAATCAATTTTTTACAAAACAAATCATTTTATCAAAAACTAGCGGCACCCGGCGCACGTTGCTACTCCCAAGAAAAAACATATTTAATTCAATTTCTTTATTTTATCTTAATGCTAGAGCTGCACCAAACCTTCATAGGAATAATCCCTGGACAAAATTTATTTATCCTGAGAATTTCATAAAAATCCGTTAGGCGGTTTAAGAGTCCATACCGAAAATACATACATACATTTTTATATATGGTGTTTATTTATGTACGTTTGGAACCAATAAGTTGCGCTATTGTCGCAATCAAGTAAATGCATATTATACACGAGCAACACCAGACCTTAACAGAAACCATCCCTTGACTTAACATATTTACCCAGAACATTTCATAAAAATCTGTTTGGCGGTTTAGGAGTCCATACCGGAAATACATACATACACACATCCATTTTATGTATGTACATATACATATATAGACAAATTTATCCGAAAAGTCTATTAACAGTATACATTTCATAATATGATGTTTTTAATTTTCAATTTTTTCTATAACGGGTCAATTGATTTCTGTCAAATTTTATATTTGAAAAGATCTGGCTAGCCAATAGAACATAAGAGCAAGTTCGTGTGATCAAGTCGTGCCCATTTTTGTTAAGTTAAAGCAATTTTTAAAGTTTATTAGAATAGATATTTACAATGCGTCAAATAAAAATAAACAAATACAAAAATAATTAAATATATTTAATTATGCATTAAGTTATATTCTTATTAATTTTTTTTCAGAATTCAGGATTTTAATAATTACTTCGACAAACAACCAACAAAACCGTAATTCCCATGTGCTGGTAAGTGTTTGGATACATTATAATATGTATGAACATTTGTGTTTCTCATCTAAAAAAAAAGTATTCTATATTTATAATTTGAAAGTTTGGGAAATAAATGGGTTGCCGAGTAATATCAGAAAGTAATTTTGACGCCTTAAAATGCGAAAAACTTTTCATTCGTTAACTTTTAATTACACTTTTTTATATTTATACACCAATGCCAAAATTTTATAATTATTCAAGATTCCAACAAAATAAATTATTATCACATTCATGCTGACGGATATATAGCTTCGTGTGAAGATACACAAAGGTGTGTTGTTGATTGATGTTAACGTCAATAGGTTGCTATTTTCGTATCAAAGAATTCTTATTTGGCAACAAACATTTCTGCACCATCACCACGCAACCACTTATTTCTTCTTTTTTTCAAATTTGATCGACCTATTTTTTTTTTTTTTTTTTTGGAAAGCGCATCCGGCCGGATATCTCACACCAACTTGTTAATGAACTGTAGGTATTTACAATTCAAGTTAAAATAAATATGTAAAATATAAATGGGCTTGTAGAAAATGTTTGGTGGTGTCAAGAAAATGATGTAAGATTAAGTATATGGATGAGTTATAGATGGCGGGAGTTAGTATTGCCTAAGATTTTACGAATATGACAATTAACACATTGTAATGTACGTTTTTATTGAATTATACAAATCTTATTATAATGAGAATGACACTACAGCTTCTATACCCGCGACATCTTCTGCGTGAAATTCAGGTTGAATGAATTTTATTATTTAAATCAAACCCCTTTAAATAAAATTGTTCAGATTTTCCCCGAGGAACTATGTATTTTTCCGACATAAAATGTATTCTACTTCAATCCAGCATCTCATCCATAAACCTAATTTTTTTAATCAAAATCCGTCAAGCCATTATGGCGTTATTGTGGAACAAAAACCTTAACCTCAAATCATACAAACATTCACATTTTTAATATTAGCAGAGTTAAAAGCGTGTTTGGTAGTCGTAAAAAAACTCTATTTGTACTCTAATATGTTGAGTTTTGAAATCCTTGGAATGGTAATTTCATGATGTGTGTCCGTATGTAGAGCAAGGTGATTTTTTTTATCACTTAAAACACATTTGAATTAACGTGATTTAAACTTGGTAGAACATTTTTTATTTCTTCTTTGACAGTTTCTGCACCATATACCATGGAGAATAAACAATTGCTCTCAGGGTTTTGTTTTTACATGGTTGCAGTTTTTGGCTTCGATAAAACTCTTCTTCGTTAGATTAGTAATTACGTTTCGAACCGGTAATACAAAATATGTTGACAGATTCAAGTTTGGTATTCATCAAATTAGAGCTGGTGTGCCCAAAGGCTCTGTTTTGTCTTGGACTCTTTTCGTTTAATTTATCAACGATTTATTATCTGAAACAATTAATTCAATAAATTGTTTTGATAACGACAGCACTCTTAGCTTTTCATATACATACGTCTCATCCACGTTCTTCGGATATTGAATTGCCTAACAGCAGCGTATGCTAAGTTCATAAAATTCTGATCTTGATGTTAACATTGTCCAATATGAAGTACGAAATTTCATCAAATTTAATGCACTCTGTGTTGACTTTTGTCAGTCTTTTTTCATTAAAGCAAAACTTAACGATTATCTAACACCTCTCAGTTCTCAGAATATGCATTGCAGGTCCGCTTCTGTGAAATTACCCCATATTCGAAGTCACTAACAATGCTGGGAGGCAAAGACATACAAAATAAATTGCACGACTGAATCGCACGTACTTGCTCATATGTGCGGTCACATCGTCGAAAAAAATTTAATAAAACGCACGACTGGCTCGCACGAACTTGTTCTTATGCTAGAAAATTGCTTAGTGGCTGCATATGTATATATATATTAAAATAAAATAAAAATATTTATTTTTTTTCGAAAATTCTTTAATTTTTTTAATTAGTTTAAGAGTTTTCTCATAAACACTAAGTATGCAATAAAATTTGAAAACTAAATGTCTATCGAGGAAAATAAATATTAAAAATGGTTCGAACAGTTTTTTTTTTAAAAGTGTTTAAACTTTTCGTTAAAATATTAATTTTTTTTTTAGTATGTCATTATAATAAAATGTGTAGTTTTCATCTGGGAAAACTATTTAAAAAAATTCAATCAACCCGCTTTCAAAATATTTCGAAAACCAATTTTATTTGTTTAAATTTAAAAAAATCGAAAACAAAAGTTTTTGAAAATTTTGAAATGCCATGTTAATTGAATGAAAAATGAAAATGACTTTCTGTGTGCAAAATTTTATTGAAATCGAGATAATGGGTTAAGATTAAACCGCTTTTGAAAAAAACCGGTTCTATAAGAGGTACCGTTATAGAACAAATTTCGAAAAAATCATTCTAACTGCAAGATGTATTGTTGTAAAAAATTAGCATCCTGAAAGTTTTATCAAAATCGTTAGAGCCGTTTTCGAGAAAATCAAACTTTTTGTTGAAAATTGTATGGCAAGTACTGTTATTTTTCGACCTAGAGAAATAAATACTAAATACGAAGTTTGAAGCAAATCAGCCCATCCGTTTAGGCTGTAGAGGTGCGAACAGACAGACAGACAGACAGACAGATGGACAGAATTACCGGACCCACTTTATTCGATCATCGTAATGTCATGTTTGATTGTTAGAAAACAAATTTTTGTTTGCACGAATCCATAACTTGCATTATAATAATCGCAAGTAAAATGATCTACGTCGTACATATTCGTCCAAAACTTAAGTATAATACCCATATTAAGTTAAGACAGATGCTTCCATAGCACACTTAATTTTCTTGGAATACAAAAAAGAGCTTTAATTTTTTTTTAATAAGCTAGCTTTGATCGTAATTTACAATTGAGTTCTTGTTGTTTCTTTTTAAGGCGGTTCTTGTAAGTGGAGCTAATATGAACCTTGAGCCAAGTTTTTGTCCAGTTCGTTATTTTATCAAGCGTTTTCGCTTATTGTTTCTATTGAGTCGAATGACGCAAGTACAAGCGTATCAACAACAACATCTTGGGTACTAAATACGAAAAATGTTGGTCAAGGATACTTCCTTGCGGAGCACCGACATTTATTATGTTCACATCCTGAATGCTTTATATTTTATTTATTTAAGTCTAAAGATCAGATGATTTTTGTACATACCCATTTATATACATATTTCATTTGTCAATGGTAAAAATTCTACACAAATCCATACACAAATGCGATTTGTGTAAGCCATTAATATTTGTGATTCACACGATTTGTGTATTTTGACAGATTAACACAAATTAAGTTTGTGTATCGGGCAAACAAATTTGGGATTCACAAATAATTTGTGTACACAGATTTGTGGTTCAGACGATTTGTGCTTTTCTATACAAATGGAATTTGTGTATAAATTTGTGTTTTTGCTGTTTTTAAATCGGGTTTTGAAGTTTATTGAATATTAAAATTAAATACTTCAAAGAAATGATTTTTCATTATTGTTCAGTCAGTTTCTAGTTTCTAGTAGTTTCAAGTATCTATGTATATATTATTACTGTTCTAGCTACAATAAACAGTTTTTTTTTTAAAGGTAATATGGTAATATTTGATGTGAGATTGTCCCCTATCTATAATATCATACTAATATTATAAATGTGAATGTTTGTATGTTAGGATGTTTAGATATGTATTCAGCAAGTAGTACGCCTCAACGACGTAACGGATAAAATTTCGTAGGATGAGGTGCTGGATTTTAAAATAGGCAAATCTTTACTACAGAAAAATGCATGGTTCCTGTGAGAGATGCTTAAATGTAAAAATGATGTATAACTAGAGGTTTAATTGTTATACGACTGTGCCTCAACGACTGCATGAATTTGTGAAGTTTGGTAGAAGGCTGACTAACAGCATTAACTATACTATTACATAGGCTACTTCTATTCCAAAAAAATGCACGGCTCCTGTCGAAGAAATCTCAATAATTTTCCAAACGAACCAAAATCGCGGGTAGAACTCGTAATATCATAAAGTATATTTGAAAATGCTAGTTTAAAAAAAACTGTGGGAGTTTTGATTAAATTCCCAATTTATTCGAAGAAACGATTCAATATTCGAAAGAATTCTAAAAGCAGCAAAGTAAGGTAATTTAATGCAAGCTCAAATATTATACAGTCAAACTTCCCTATAACGAACTTTTATATAATGAAGATATTTCTATTACGAATTGATTTTAAGTACACAGCTTTTTCGTTACTCTTTAAGTGTGTTTTGATTTTCTTAAAACGAATTTCCATAAAGCGAATTTTTTTCTATAAAGAATAAATCTATATAAATTTCACAAGTTTTCTTTTTCACCATGTGTAGAAAAAAAACCTTATAAGGGGATTTCCCAAAATTTTAAATGCAAGCATTCTATGTTCAAGTTTTTATTGAAAATGACTCGACGTAGCATTTCTCTTGACAGAAATAATTAAATGTTAATAATTAATAAAGTTGAAGAAGGATTGACTAAAAAAAAAACAGATATTGCTAAGCAATTTATAATTCCTCCCAGTAGCTTATCATTAATTTAAAAAAAAAACAGTGATTTGAGAAAAATTTGAAGACGAGGAATTAAGTACTAAAGGCAAAAATTCTGTATAACGAATTTTCTATGTAATGAACATTTCTGGTCCCGTGCATATTCGCTATAGTTTAACTGTTATAATAACAATAACCTTTTTTTCGCTCTGCATTACCTTCTGCTTTAGCTTGTTGGACAAGAAATGAAAGAAGCTTTAATCACTATGAGTAGGCGATCAACCCTTTATTATTTATGAGAATAGTCCACTGATTTTTTTTTATAAAAATACTTGGAGCTGTTTCCGAGAAAAAAATATGCTTTTAGTTTTCGTTTTATGGCAGGTACCGCTAATATTTCAGCTAGCGAAATTACAGATGGGTTACGCATATTTGATAAAAGAGCTTGAGGACTATCTCTATCAAATGCCTTAAAATTAACAAGTGCAATAATCTTACTTTCACAAAAAACAATATGCAGATTTGTGTACCTATAGTTTTTTGTCGTCGTTCAAAATCCAAAGCAAAGTAAAGCTTAGATCAGCTTTACTTTGCTTTGGATTTTGAACGAAGCAAGAACGCCTGGACGGATTTGGCTTCTTTTTTTAAATATTTAATTCACACATTTTCAAAAATAAAGTATATAAAGAGCGAAGTCGGAAATGAGACTATACTTGATTACATCAGTAAGGAACAAAATACGGTGTGAGATATATTCTGCTAGAAAAAAAAATCATCATTGAGATTTTTCATAATACTTAATTAAAAAACATCACAAAATTCATACCAATTTACACCTACGGTTTACTTATGAAAATAACAAATGAAATTTATTATTTTTAAAAATTGATGCAAACATTTCCATCGCGAAAATTTAAAATGTAAACCACGCGTTTTCGTTTCATTTCTCATTATCGATCAATTAAAAGTCATTCCATTTACTTAAATTTTATATTAAATTTACTTGAAAACAAAACACTACCAAACATTTAATTATCGCCTAGAGCCACATTTTCAATAATAAAATTAACAAATTTTTCATATTGATTTTCCTTTATAGATGCACTTTTCATTTTGCAAAAAAAAATCATACAATAGCTTAAATCAGTGTCCAAAGTAATTTCCATAATTCAGAGCATTTACCCGTCACCACCCTAGTCTGTGCTCGAAGCTTCCAACCACGCAGTTCTGTTTCATTGTCAACCTATAGATAATAGCCACCAACAGTGAAATTAATTAATTATTCCGCTAAAATGACTACCAACTCAACTGACATTAGTGCGCTACGCGTTAATTTATTCCACAACCACGAGGAGTTACTAATTTTTCCCCACGGCCACCAAGCGAACAACCAACAGGGACCAAACTCTTGCTGTTTGTCCACTGAACCGTCATTGTCGTTATTTGGTGGCCGGTGGCCAGATAGTTGAAGCGTAATATTGTTCCCCAATGAAGTCCACTAATTTCATAAAGCGATCACTAATGGCTGCAAAGTGTTTTTTTGCGCCCGCTACAGTGATATAAGTTGGCAACGATATGCTACGTCCAGATAGGACAGGAGGCAGATGGGACATGATACATGAAACTGCTGGGAAAAGGCGTGGATGTCTCGCAAAAATCTGCATATCATTCCAATGGTACCTAGGTTTTGGTGTCCCTAATGTCATTATATTAATGTTTTCATCGTTCTAAGGCCTAAGGGTGCGGCCAACGACATTATAGTTCATAATGCTACGTTATGTCACGATGACGGTTGTTTACAGAAATCTGATATGATATTGTGATGTTAAGAGATTTCAATTTGGGGAAATTACGGGCACTTATGAGTAATTTATGAATTGCTTGCAACATTTTTGTTTTGGAGTTCGTGTCCAACGACATGGATAGGGAAAACATGAATCATGGTAGCAAACATATCGTGCCTATCCGATAAAGGTTAATCTAAGGTTATACACTTGTTCAGCTGTTGGTGCTGTATATAGTTGGACAAACGTTGTTCCTATTCATTAAAGGTCAAACACATTGCAGGTATAATTATTTTTTAGCGTTGTACGTACACGGAAGACGAAAGTCGGAAAGAAACCTTATCTTGTATAGGTATGGTTGTGTAAGTACCTATGGCTGTACAAAATTATAGTATCGTATTTAAAACCAGAATTATTTATTGCCACACAAAATATCAATGAAACGTATAACTACATTAACTAATTTGTTTTATAACCGAACAAAAAATTAACTCATTTAAAGGGACCACAACCTTTTCACATTGCTTTTTTTTACAGTCTAGATATTCTCATGGCTAGTGATGAAACGACATCTCCAAGTTATCGAGTAGGTGCTCGATACTGGTGTTTAATGAAAGTATCGATACCTACTCGACTCGGTTATCGGATGAAAAGCATCGAGTACCCACTTGGATCGAATCAAAATAAAAAATCCAAAAGATGAAAACAAATATTATTTTTTCAATTTTTAATTAAAAAAAAAGATTTTGAGAAAAATTTCCTAAAATAAGAGTTTTTCTACGTGTTGTACGCTTAAGCGGTTTCTTGTTTTCCTGATGGTTGCTCCTGCTTTGGAAAACCATCTTTCAGATGGCACAGAAAAAGCCACAAACACCAAACTAATCCGTGCATGCTTTTATAAAGAAGGGAAGAACGCCTTCATATCTTCCCACTCTTCTAGTGGATTTGATTTCAAATTAGATACAGGAGAAGACAAATACAAAGAAACCGATTCTGTTTTAGCATAGCTTTTATTTTTGACGTTTGACGTCTTAAAAATCGATGACAGGCTACACGTACGAAATACCATGACTCATGCTGATAAGACTCAACACTCATGCTAACAGCGATACTCTGGTTCTTCCAACCAAAATCGATCGCAAACGTATTCTGAGCAACAGGCGAACATCAGATGTATGCATGTGTGTATGTATGTCGAGTATATACTTCTAAACCGCCCAACGGATTTTCATGAAATTTACATGCTAAATATAGTTTTGTCCAGGGATTGTTCCTGTGAAAGTTTGGTCCCGCTAACATTTTTTTCGCATTTCACATTAAAACAGGTTTTTTCTAGGGCGTAGTAACCCGCGCCGGGTACCGCTAGTTAAATATAAAACTACTCCCGATTGGTACTAGGTTGTTGATACAATATTATTTTTTTACTAGATTTTTAATACTTAGTACTAGAATTTAGTAATATTGATTTTTTGGTACAAGATTTAGTACTAAATGTAGTACTTAGTAATAATTTTTTTTGACGTGATAAGTTGAATTGTATATGGTGTGATTTAACGGGCTGTATGTTGGTGTTGCTGTCATCAATTTATTCTTATGACGTAGTCACGTAAAATTGTCGTCCGTAAACCGACTTTATAGACAACCAACGAGCTATACAGAGCCATATCAGGTTTTGGCATCCCCATAAAACTCGTCCGACTGTGCAGGATGACGATGGAGAACTCCCTCCGTCAATGTTGGTACTGACCTCACAGAAGCTTTTGACGTCAAAAAAGGTTTCCGACAATTTAATACTTGAAAAAATTATAAGAAACTCGCAAGTCAATTGTAGTGGGACAATTTTTTTCAAGTCTGTGCAATTGCTAGCATACGCTGACGACATAGACATCATTGGCAGAACTCGGCGAGCTGTCACTGGAACGTTTGCTAGCATTGAAGCTGAAGCGGCTAAGATGGGACTATCAGTCAATGAGGCTAAAACGAAGTACCTGCTGTCCACAAAAAGGGACACAACACCGGCGGATTGGACAAAACATCACAATAGACAGGTACAACTTTGAGGTAGTTAGGGACTTTGTGTACCTCGGATCCGCTATAACATCTGACAACAACATCTCGTCAGAAATAAAGCGAAGAATTACTCTTGCCAATCGCTGTTTCTATGGGCTAAGGAAGCAATTGAGTAGCAAAGTCCTCAAAGAAGACTTCGCCTTAGGTGGCGCGCTCAAGTGGAGGACGACCTCAACCAACTTGGAGTGCAAAACTGGAGGCAGCTAGCCAAAGACCGAGCTGGCTGGAGAGGCATGTTGGTTGAGGCCCAGGTTCGTCCCGGACTGTAGCGCCCCTAAGTAAGTTAGTAAGAACGAACAAATCCAACCACATTTAGGTTACCTTTCAAAATTTTAAGCAAAAGAAAAACACAGTCAGCATGTTCCTTCAGACCGAAAAATATGTAACAAATTTTATAAGACAAGTTATGCATTTGTGAAAAAAATTCTAACAATCAGACATGATAAACGGCTCTAAGAATTTGTATGAACAATCAGGGTACTATTAGTAGGTATAGGTTATGTTTTACTGAAAAAAAATTCAAGTTGGTGGGCTAAAAACGGTACGGTTCTCGAAAACTGGTCATCCGATTTCAATCAAAATTGATATTCATAAAGATGTTGATAGCCTTAGTAATTTAATTTTAAAATTTTGAAATTTTTTTTTGTATTTTTAATATTTTTTTCAATTTTGTTTTCAAAATCAATATTTTGGAAGGTGGATTTTTTTTTTTTAATTTTGTTTTTAAATGTAGATTAAATAAATTGTACGACTGGATCGCATGTACTTGCTCATGTGCAGTCACATCGACGAATAAATTTATAAAAGTGCACGACTGGGTTGCACGAACTTGTTCTTATGTTAGATAATTGCTTAGTGGCTGCATATGTATGTATACAAAGGGTGTTTTTTTTTTAGACGTGTGGTTTTCAAGAAGAAATAAAACGCATATAGTATAATGTTATGGCCAAGAATTTAGCTCGTTCGTTCGGCTTCAATTCTTGCACGAGTTGGATTTTGTAAGCCTGTAAACCAAGAATCTGTAAACGCAAAATCTTCCATAAAGTGGATGGGCACATCTCTAATTGTTGTGCGCGATGGCGGATGGACTCATACGGGTCTTATTCGATGCTTTGCTCCACCGAAAGAAAGCATTATTTTGGTAATAAATTTGCACAATTTGCAAACTTGTTCGGGAGTAAGTCTATTCATTATGAAATGTCAAACCAAACTGAGCATAAATCAAGTGACAACTGTCAAAAAGACCAACTCCGAAAGAAGTATTGCCAGATTGAAAACCATAGGTACGTCTATTAAAATAAAAAAATATTTTTTTTATAGAAAATTCTTTCATTTTTTTTAATTAGCTTAAAAGTTTTTTTCCGAAAAAACTAAGTCTGCAATAAAATTTGAAAACTAAATATCTATTGAGGAAAAAAAAATATTGAAAATCGTTCGACCAGTTTTTTTAAAAAGTCGTTTTTTTTGAAAAACTTTTAAATAAAATAATAATAATAACAATAATAGGCCACGCGTGCGTGTCAGTGTAAAAAAAATGGGGCGCGTGTACTCCAGTATTAACATCAATGAGAGATACAATAACCTCGTATAGACTACCAAAATACAAAGTAATTAATTTAAATTAATCAATCTTCATACATAAAATAAGAAAAAAAAACAATAAACAAAAAAAACATGAATTTATTTAATTGTTTTAAAATAATTTAGGAAATACTTAAAACAAAAAATAAACCATAATTTACTATTGTACTTAATATATATAAGTTAAATATTTATGAAGTACAACAAAAAACTGTTTTTCAAAGTTAAATTTAGATAAATTTAAATTTAATTATAAATTACTTTATATTAAAATATATGTAGAAATATTTTTTACTTATAGGGACTATAAGTCAAGTTTAGGATTCGCGAATATACAAAAAATTGAGATAACAATCAAAGAAGACATTACAATCATAGAGAAGTCTAAGAAATTTAGTGCCGAAAAATGTCTGTCTGTCTGTCTGTCATTATGTACATATAACTAGCTGCAGCCTAAATGGCTTAAGCGATTATCTTCAAATTTCTCTTTCAATTTCTGTCAAATTTTATATTTGAGAAGATCTATGTAGCTAAATTAAGTCTTCATATCAAAATTTTGAATAACTCTATTTTCATATTAAAATAAATTTTTGATTTTTTTAAAAATCAATATTTTTGAAACTAATCAAAAAAAAATATTTTAAATTGTTTAATCACATGTATATTAATAAACTCTAAAAAACTGCATACCAAAATTTCAATTTTTTTTAAAACTAAAAATAAAAAACAGAATTTTATAAAAAATCCGTCCTACAATTTTCGAATTACTTTTTTCATAAATTCGTTAAATGTTTGGTAACACGTTTTTAGAAAACCATTTGATTTTTTACCGGGCCTAATTTTTGATAAAAAAACAAGTCCTCTTTTGTGTCTGTGTGGTATGATAGTATATATTTTATAATTAAGTGAATCTTACTCATAGAAAAAATCTCTTTCCTGTTTCCGATTTAAATGTTAGAAACATTTTATTTTATGGATGAAATTATCTTCCAAATTTCTGCTGTTATTTTAATATTCCAATTTTTTTCCAAATTTTATTTATATAAATCCTCTGTTTGAGTCTATTTTTTCTGGGTAATGTTGCAACAGTCGTTGTCAGAGGAAGAGTTTTTTTTATTATTTGTGGTACTGATGGCTTGATGATGAAGATTGGACTAGATATCACGGACTTCGAAATTCCTGATGAGTTCTTCTCTGTTATCCCATGTTGCTGCATTTGTTCCTAATGTCCTGACTGCTTGTAACGTTGGACGTTTTAATTGGCAAACAGAACATCCGTTGTGTGTAAGTTCCCTGACCTTGATATATAACCAACGTGCTTTACTTCGATTATAACTCTGAAAACTTTTTCGCAACAAGAGCCGGGAGAAAATATATGTGTGTATAAAAAGTTCCTGAGAAACATAATGGCAACTTTTATTGATCTAAATTTTGAAACGTACATGTGTCTAGATCCACCTAATTCAGTATATTTAGTACTCATTACTCAAAACAGTTTTGCATATGCGCCGGTGGCATATGTAAACATCTACCATCGTTTAGGAAACTCAGTTTGCGCAATCTAAGGTATCAGGACACTTTTAAAGTGACTGAAACCCACAACATTAATAATTACAACCTTTACTTATCGCTGGTTGAGTAATCTCAGTAGAGAAACACTTCCTTATACCTGTGGGGTGGTACACTAAAAGAAGTGGATGTAGGTGCTTATGTTTAGTTTGTCAGCTCCTGCCAACTTCAAAAGTGCTTCCCAACACACAAAGAAAGCACTTTTCTTGTGTAGTATATTAAAAGGAATGAAGTGCAGTACGTTATTAAATGTATGCACTGCGGGAAGTCCACTACCAATCTTCTGACGCCATCATTGTCTTACCATCCCATTATTTCACTTTACTGCTCTCTTGTTTTGTCCATATGACACAACCAGAGCTTCAGCAGCCAGTATGTGTATTCGGTTGATGACTTAAAGAAATCTTAGTCGTTGCTATCGTTGTCTCATGACTATGATTCCCTTAAGCTTCCGTCGCCGTCGTCGTCGTCGTCGCATGATTCCGATTGAAGTGTACAAATTGTCTGTTGCCGCATTTTTTATAAGACGAAACTGACTAAACTGACAGTGACGACGATATCTCTGTCGTCGACTTTGTCTTGTCTGTACCAGGCGGTTTGAGCGCGGGTGTCTGTCACCGCTTTTTATGTAATTGCTATCCAAATGGCGACACGTCATGCCACTGCAAACATTTTCCAAGTGTGTTGCAGAATTTCATCCCAGCACCACCTTACTTAGGCATTGAAATGAGCGACTTTTGTAATGTTATGGCATCATTTTATATTTTTGTATTTCTTGTTGCGGAAAAATGTTACATGCGCTTGAGAGTAAGGCATCCACTTTCACTTTGACGGAAAATTTGTGCACAAAGCAAGAAAATACTCTATATAATGTCTGCCCGTTTCACAAATATTACACAATAGGAAGAGGTACCTTTGAGTTTTACTTTCATTTTGTTAATCGATTTTGAGCTTGAAAAAAGACAAAGAAAACAATCACATTAACGAATAAAAAAAAAAAAAAGCTATGATTCAGTCGATTAACATCACTCAAACAGAACTTTAGTTTTAGTTTTTTTTAAATAGTTTACACTAAAGATATTGATAAGTTAAAGCTAAAAAATATCTAAATGATAAATATTGAAAAATTCAAATTGTTAAAAAAAATGGGCACGACTGGTTCGCACGTACTTGCTTTTATGTGCCTTATTACATTGGAAAGCAAGATCTTTGACAGAAACAAGTATCATTTACGTTGAAAATAACACAGTTTAAACTTATGCATGTACATATGTGTAAAAAAGATAAAAATAATATGTCTATAGTAACATCCTAGTAAGAGGAATACTTTTAAAGAACTTTAAGAATTTCAATTTTCAAAATGGTTACTTCTTCCCAGCTTCCCATATTTAAAATAAAAACAAAAAATGAATCCCTGTCTTCGCTGAATCCAAGCAACAACAACTTGGCCACAACTTATTCAAAAGTCGGAATCATGGCGTCCGAGTAGTTAGGTTCTAATATCTATTATAAACGTTGGCAAACTGATAAGTTTCAAAATTTGCCAATTCAATAGAATTGTTTTTTGCCTAATAGGTTTTTTTTATAACCTGCGCGCACTCAAGGGGTTGTTACTACCCTTATCATGTATTAACATAGTGCGAGCGTTTAGGAAAATTGGACAGAAGATGAAAGGAGGTACTGATGCACATTGGTTTTGAAGGTTTGTGAATCGTAATGGAAGGGAAAACTCGAGCCGGGTAAAATATTCCACATTCGTGTAGTACGGCTAAAGAATAAGTCTCTATACTTAACAGTGCTCAAGGGTAAATTTATGAGCATTCCTAGCGGTGCGAGTATTACGGGGAAAACTTTTAAGGGGAGGAATGCAACTGGCTTTCCCTTTAGCATTGTTTAATAGAAGAGCGATGCATTTTTCTGGATTCTATTCAGGAAACGCAAGTGAGTAACAGGGGCACCTGCCCAAATATGAGAATTGTGCTCAAGCTTCGGGCGAATGTACGCCTTATAAACAGTAGCCAGATCTAACGGGGAGAAGTATTTCTTGTATCGTTTAAGAAAACCTAAACATTTCGCAGCATGGATAGTGGCATGGGGGTTAGGTTATGCTTTAACAACAGCAGTCAGCATTGAGTTTTTGAAGCATTAAATTCCACACGATTAATATTTCCCCATTGAACAATGCTGGCCAGATCAGAATGAACTAATCTTACATTGCCGTAGTAGTTCCACATCCGAAGAACAGGGAAGTGAATGTGGAAACGAGTATGACAAGCTGAGGGTACTGTCATCAGCAAAACACATTAATGGATTAGAAGTCTAAGACAAGAGATCATTGATAAAAATAAGGAAGTGTGTTGGAGACAGAACGGAACCTTGGGGCATACCAGCATTTATTTTGTGACTATCAGACAGGAAGCCAACAACGCGAATTGAACGTTCCAAAAGGTAATTTCTAATCCATCGAATAAGAGGTTTGTCGATTCCAAATGCACGTATTTTCGATAAAAGAGCTTGATGCCAAACTCTATCAAATGCTTTTGAAATATCAAGTGCAATAATCTTACTTTCTACACTGTTCGGTGAGATATACTATCATATCACCCAGTGGACCTATTGCTACGAAAACCGTATTGCCGGTCATTTAGAAGTTTCCGTGTCTCAAGATTTTTCTTAATCTGATAGTTTATCAGGATTTCCATGACCTTGGAAAGAAGGGATGTAAGTGCAATTGGTCGGTAGTTAGGGAGATGAAGATTCGCCTTTTTTAGGTATGGGCTGGACAAATCCAGTTTTCCATTCTATTGTATAGAGGTCTGTAGAATACGACATATGGAAAAGCTTACACAGTGGTTTTGCTAGCGAGGAAGCACACCTCTTCAGAACTATAGGGGCAATACTATTCGGGCCAGCGGATTTGTAAATATCGAGATCTTTAAGAACTCTTGCAACTGAACGAGCGCGAAAAAAGATTTGCCCCATAAAATCATTTACGTTATCAAGCACAGGAGGAGCCATATTCCACTGAGGCAACGTTGAATTAGCTGCAAACAATGTTGCAAATAAATCAGCTTTCGCTTGGGAGTTGACCACAGAATTGTCATGGACAAGCGTCGGAACTGAAGACGAAGCGGAGTTATGTATGTTTTTTACGAGGGACCAAAAATGTTTACTTCCTTTAGGACATGTTAATATTTTTACTTGCGATTATAGGTACTATAATGCAAGTGATGCATTCATGCAAAAAAAATGTAGATAAGAATCAAACATGACATTACGATCATAGAAAAACATGTTTGAGTTACTGGCAAAATTGTGTCCGTCCGTCTGTCTGTCTGTCTGTCTATCTGTACGGATGTGTTTTGGACTACAGCCTTAACAGTTGGGCCAATCGTCTTCAAATTTAGAACTTAAGGTTATTTTGACATTCTACAAAGGAGTTTTTTTTTCAATTTTCTTGTAGCTCAAGACCGTTATGTAAAAGCTTATTTTTCTCGAAAACGGCTCCAAGAATTTTTATGAAAAAAAAATCAGTGTACTGTAGGTAAGCATTATATTTTGATGAAAAAATAAATAAATATGGTGGACTAAAAACGGTACCTCCCATAGAACCGTTTTTTTTTTCATCGACTTTTTCGAAAGCTGGTGATCCGATTACTATCAAAATTGATATCCAAAAAGATGTAGGTAGCCTTAATAATTTCCCATTAATTTTTTTCGAAAACTTTTTTGTATTTTTATAATTTAATTATTTTTTTTTTGAAAAATCAATATTTCAAAAACGGGTACATGATTTTTTTTACTTGCGATTATAGGGACTATAAGGCAAGTTATGCATTCGTAAAAAAAAAAAAAAATTCTAACAATCAAACATGATATTACGATGATAGAGAAGTCAAAAAAAGTGGGTCCGGAAATTCCGTCCGTCTGTCTGTCTGTCTGTCCGTATCGATATCTACAGCCTAAACGGTTGGGCCGATTCAATTCAAACTTGGTATATAGTATTTTTAGAGTGCTCTACCCGACAGTTTTTGGAATTGGCATTCTAGCTCCAAAACTAACGGTACCTGCCATATAACTTTTATTAAAAAACTTATTTTTCTCGAAAACGGCTCCTACGATTTTGATTAAACTTTCAGAATGATGTTTTCTGTGCAAAATCTATCTTTTAATTTTAATGGATTTTTCAGAAAAAGTTTTATAACGGTACTTCCCATATAACCGGTTTTTTAAAATCAGACTTTCTCGTTAACTAATTGACGGATTTTGATGAAATTTTCAAAATATGTAGTGTTTTATGATTTAAATAATATTGCTTATCAAAATTTTTAAAACATTTTTTTTTAATTTTAATAATTTTTTAAAAAAATTTTTTGTTATTTGAATATTTTGAAAACGGATCTATAGATTTTTTTTTAAATTTTTCTCCTAGTATAAACTATAGATTTCTTAAAATTGACATACTAAAAAAAATTTTAAAATATGTTTTCGAAAAGTTTTTCAAAAAAAACATTTTTTTGAAAAAAACTGGTCGAACGATTTTGAAATGAAAAATTCATAAAATAGAAAACAGCAAAAGAAATAAGATGGCTTATAACATTTTTTCCAAAAAGCGTTATGAGTAGTGTTTTTTTGAATTCATAAATTCTTTTCCCCAACATTTTATTTCATATTGCTCGGCTAAGCCCTAGCCAAGCCATTAGTCAAATAAAAGAAAGTGACAACCTACATTATATACATACTTACGTATTTTAAAGTATTTTTCATCATCATAAAAGCACAGAATAAATAAGGAAGCCTTTGATAAACACACAAAAACAACTAACAAATAAAAAAAACTATTCGATTACTACTGAATGCAAGAATTTCAATCGAGAAAACAAAAGTTTACACCTTCCTATAAATAAACAAAACCACTGTGTTAACTTTTAATATTGTCTCTATACCTACTGGCTTAACAGTAGTTGGAACACGTATCTTAATTTTAGTACCTACCTTCCTTCCAACCTTATTATAGGTACCTAAATCCTTTATAAATTCCATTGGTCCCATATTGGGACGTATAAAGGTCCCTTTACCTAGCATTATTGCCATACTGCTGATTCCGACGTATCTTTATGCCAGTTGTTCAAATTTTTCCATACCAAAATGAAAATTTAACTGAAAAAAGTCCTTTGTATCTTTCTATTAGCAAATTATATTATAAACAGTAAGCAGCAAGTGGAAAGATAATACTACACTAAAAAACTGCAAAAGCTAACAATCCTATATATTTATGTGTTTATCCCTTTGTCGTGACGCATGTTCGTTCGAGCTTCACCCCAAAACGATTCTAAGGAAGTTGCACGTCATACAAAAAATATTAAAATAAAATCTTTGTCAAAAAGACGCCTGCACTTAAAAAGGATTAGCACATAAGAGCAAGTACGTGCGACCCAGTCGTGCCTTTTATTTTCCTTAAATTTTGTTCGTGTAAAAATTTTGTTCTTTGAATAAGTTTGGCTTTAAAATATCGGAAACTTACTTCTCTCCCCTGATAGCCTCTTTACAGTTTTAGTCAAACAAAGAATTTACTTTTGGTTTGATAGTTTTTTAACCTATTTAGAGTACATTTTCTCATACCAAGTAGAATAATATTTGTAATCATATCGGCAGTACAATCTACGTCGCTGCCGAGAAAGCATAGTGAACAATTAAAGTTATTAAAGAAATTGTTTAAACCTTCCCAGTTGGCTTTCTCGTAACGCCATACGGTTCTTTTAGGGATGTTTTATTTAACCTTTAAGATGGAGCACGAGAAATTTGCCGATATGATACAGTGGTCCAACGTTCCTAGAGTAGATGGATGTAAGAAACAAGTCCAAGGTGTATGCGGAGTGACCTGCAAGGTCAGGTATTCTTGTTGGCTCGTCAACAAGCTGCGTCAAATTGCTTAGCTCTGCCAAGACCTCGGTAATCCTTATAAACATTGAAATCACTCGTAATAACGATTTCAGTGCGAGGGTATTTAGATTTATTTAGGTATATGTTTCTTTCAAATTAAACCTAATAATTCTCATGATTTATTCTACATTTTTCACTGGCCTAAAACTCTTAAATCATAATTCGTGTTTTAGGTCTCCAAGTTATGGTATATTAATCGGGTACATAAAAAACTCAACATTATTTTGATTTGTTTTTCTTTTTTTTATTTAATTAAATAAATATTTTCACAAGAAATTTTTTTTTTTTATTTATGTTTTTTTATATATTGCGCGACGCGTTTCGGAACTATACCATCTTCAGGAAAACTTATCTGAAGAAAAAAAATTAAATAACTATCTCAGGCATTTTGTTAATTTTAAAAAGAACTTTATGAATTTGAGGGGAATTCTGTACGTGTAGATATTAAAAAAAATGCCGAAATATTTATATGTACACGCTCACTTGCTTTTGATAAATTATCTCTTGAGAATAGTTTTCCTATCTTTTTTTTATTTTTGTGCACAAATTTAAACAATATAAAAAGACTTTCCTTTTATGAATTAAAAAAAAAGAAACAAAATATTTACGTCGCTCTCCGAATGATCGATTCTATGAAAGCCTACCATTACCATTTACCAAAAACTCTTCTACGGTACTACCACGTGATAGAATTTCTTTTTCAGCCCGAAAAGAAAATAATAAATAAGTGAAGGTACGTGATATCCAAAAAAGAATTTCGAATCACTTCGCAGCTCATATACCCAGTTCGGGTCTGCGTGCGCGGTGTCCTAAATCACCATCAACAGAAATGTGTCATAATTTTTCTTGTCTCATCAAATTACTTTTGAGAAATCGTCCACTAAAATACCAACTGAGTGGCATTCTACACGCGAATGGGATTCAATCGATGCCGTGGATGGGGAAAAATGTAACACGTCCTGGCTATCATTAAGTTTAAATCTAATTTTGGACTTCTTGACGTTGGGTTGCTATTGGATCAAACTCATGCCCAGATTTAAGATTCTTTCTTTGGTTCGTAGTGAAACGTGATTTAATGAAAGGGCACGCATACCTTGCGAATGTGCCCGGGAAATTAAATACGGTCGATTGTGTGACCGTGTTGGAGGCAATATTGATTTAAGAAAGAAAAAATACTCCTCTAATGGCGTTTGGGTGCGAGTTGGTACTAAGGAGTCAATGTGAGTTATGAGCTACTAAGTGATTGGGTGCATTGACCATTTTTTTTCTGGACGAAGCGAACGAAGAAAAAAACTTGCATTTGCAGTCTTTTGTTAGAAAGAACACTCTTTTTTCCAATTTATAAAGCTTTCATCCTAGATAAAGTGATTTTTCATGTAGAACATGAATGAAATCTTACTCCAGGTCTAGAAACAGGGCTTTCCTTATTTTATCGATTCTTTTACAAAAAATGTTCACTCGAAGTAACGAGTTGCATTCCTCCCCTTAAAAGTTTCTCCCGTAATACTCGTCCAATTTCGGACGTACTGTGAAATATAGGGATTCTTTTTTTAGCCGAACTACACGAATTTGGAATAGTTTACCCGGCGAGATTTTCCCTTGCCATTTTGATCTGCAAACATTCAAAACCAATGTTAATCGACACCTCCTATCTCTCCCCTCCCTATCATCCTAATGCCCGCGCAGTGTGTTACATTAAAAGGGAAACAAGTAGTCCCTTGTGCGCGCGTTAATTATAAAAAAAGATGGGAAATATAAAAATAATAATTAGTTAACATTTTTGTGCCAGAAAACGATTGAATTTAGTAAAAAAAAAACTATGTTGGATTGTGGAGGTTTGTAACGGGCGCAGAACATGCACTAAAGGATCCACATCAATTCTTGCTAAGATTTCATCTAAAACACATTTGATCAGTTTTAGAATAAAGTTGAAAATATTTGTTCTAGTTTGTTCTTGCAATATTTTAATGCATCTACTAAAATTATAATACATTTTAATATTATTGTAGTGGCCCGTGGCTTAGTGGTTATTGTGTCGGACTGCTAAGCGAAAGAACCTGGGTTCAAATCCAGCTCATAACCACCTTTTTTCTGGGGTACTGCCTCTTGCGAGGAACTGACAAAACCTCCAAGAGTAAAATATGTCTCGAAAAGTGCACCTCATGTAGCCGTTCGGACTCGGCGGTAAACTGTAGGTCCCTTCCATTCTTGCAGATTAACAACACACACACAGGAATGGTTGAGAGTATAAGTCACTAGGCCTTGGCTCCTTAAGGAGCTGTCGCGCCAATAAATTTATTTATTTATTTATTATTACTAGCCGTGTTTTAACACTCATTTTCTTACCTTAAGATCCTTAGCTTGGAATATATGATATCCCAATCAAATAGGCTCCAACAATGTACCTAATTTTCATCAGTATCATTGTATTCTGTTTGGCGGTGCATCAGGCGTACATTGTTAAAAGTCAAAACATCTCCAGACTTCGTGTTAAACTCTGCTGCATCTAAATGTCCTAATTGAACAAAATTCGAATATGCTTCATACCATGGAATGAGTTGGTCAATTTCAACACAAAAATGACTATTATAACAATTAAAATCAAACTGATGTGTTTGGCCGCCGAGCGAGCCGCATGTGTGCGCGCATTTAATAATTGACCGCTGCGGCCTGGCCGCGGGACCTGGCCGCCTAATGCGCACATTACCTTAAAAAGAATCATAATTCTTACAAGCAACTAAAATAAAAATGTATCTAATGTATATAAAAGTTTGTCTTCTATTTTTATCACGTTGATATGAGTTTAAGAACTTTTAATTTGTGACTTTTCCTAAGTGCACGTAAGACTTATTTTCAAATTTATTTAAAAGCTTAGCTTTATTTAAAAGGATGAAAGAAAAATCGTCTCAGTATGCTCTCAATGCTGATCATAATCTTTGAGAAAATGGTCACAAAATAGAATATCTTTCTACGGCCCCCTAATAGATAACACAAAAGTCAACAGGATATTAAAAAAAATATGGCTTACCCGCAAAGTCCTGTAATGCTTTCTGGACCATATCCATGAACAACATTCACACAGAAGCTAAATAACCAAATGTAATGAAATATTCATGCCTGAGCAAAGGTTAACAATTCAAAACTGAGATATCATTTATTTGCCCGGCATTTCAACATCTCAACTCAACAACATTGTCACAATAAGATACATTCAATTCCAACAAAAAAAGAACTTCACACAATACTGATGGTCAAATGAAATCCCAATGATGATGATGATTACCATTTTTTTTTCAGGCAGAAGGCAAGGAAAAACTTTTTGAACTTATTCTTGAAAACGGTGATGGTTATGGTGACGACAACTAAGATGACACAATTTTTGGGTGTATAACAGTTGTATAAGCTTAATAGAATTGAAAAGATACTGTTTTTTTTTTTCATTGTGCCATCATGTATCGTTCTTCTCTGGGACAAGATTGCTTTTTTGCTCCATCCGACCTTAGCGATGTCAAAAAGAAAAGTTGTCATTTTGGGTTTGTTAATTTAACGCAATAAAGTCAACACCATAACGACGCAGTAAAAGTTTTGGAGTGTCAACATTCTTATTCTTATTCAAAGAGTATCCTCATGAAGAACAGTATTGAAATGGAACGTTTCAGATAAATAGAAGCTTTAAATACTTTTTAAAGGTACAACAAAAACACGAAAATAATACATTTTGTAATTTATGTCAATATTTGACTGTTCATCAATTCGTCAATCCGAGTTCAGGTTTCTAAGCCATACCAGATCTCCGTTTTCTCAGAAACTTATGTAAACACGACTTGTAAGAAAAAATTTCGACTTTGCTGTCAAAAATGAATCCTAACGTTTTTTTGGATTCGCTTGATCAATGTAAGTTTGTCAAAGAGAACTCTGTTAGAAGGAAATTGTGCTGGAAAATTGTGTTCAGATACATTTTTCAGTTTAATCAAAAGTGGCAGAAGAGATTTTTTGAGATTTCAAAAATCTTAAGAAACCTGTAGCCCTATTCTGGTTCTATAAAAAAAAATTATTAAAAAACTATTCACTGATAAAGCACCCTTTACGATTTTAATCGTGTGTAACATTGAAAACTGTCAAAATGTTTTCATTTGAAAAGTTATTTATCATCAAACATTTTTCGTCGTGATAAGTTGTTTCCAAAAAAATTCAAATACACAAATTAATAACAAACTTTTCATCTGTATGTATAAGAGTATTATACCTATTCAGCTTACTTTTTCACAGAATAAACGAGAATCAGGTTGCTGAGTGAAATGAAATGACAAAATGAAAAAGTCGTATAGAAAGTATCGTAAAAGAATTTTATCATTTATTATTTATTATATTGTTTTTATTATTTTTTTTTATTTTTATTATAATATTTTTGAAATTCAATATTTTTAAAATTTAACAATTTTTTTTTAATTTTAAAATTAGGTGTATATTAATAAACTCTTAAAACTGCATACCTACCAAAATCTCAAACAATTTTTTTTTTTCAAAAATAAAAATTAAAATAAAAAACATGATTTTATCAAAACCGGGCTTACAATTTTCGAATTTCGTGTCTATTTTTTTAAACGGTTTTTTTCAATTTTCTAAAGAACTAGTAGACAAGCTTTCGGTTTTTTGCGGTTCATTTTGATATGAACATTGACCACAGAAAGAACATTTTATTTTCCATTTCACAATTTTGAACAAAATTGGTTCAAAGATATTTTTTTACGTTTTTTTTTAGCAACATTTTGAGTTTGAATGCGAATATTTCGAAAACTATTGACGCAAGTAATTTCATTTAAATGTAGGATTAAATAAACAGATTTCTGGCTGTTAAAACCGTTATAGTAATGGTTTTAAAGCGTTGCCGTTGGTTTTTAATATTTATTTTTCCATTAAAGAATTTTTTTTTCTCGTACTCGTGCCAAATTTTGGTATGTAGTTTTTTAGACATTATTAATATTACATGTGATTATAAAAGTTAAAATATTGTTTTTGATTAGTTTTAAAAATATTGATTTCTCAAAAAAAATAAATTTAAATAATTTTGATAAGAAAAACAAGTTATTCAAAATTTTTATATGCAGAATTAATTTGGCTACCTACTTCTTCTCAAATATAAGATTTGACAGAAATCCAAAAACCGTTACCGAGAAAGCCAAAAATTAAAAAAAAACCGTTATATGAATAATAGCGTTAATAGACTTTTCGCTTAAATTTGGTTCTGATCAAATGATAGCCAATACCAACAAAAAAAATCATCAAAATCGTTGAAGCCTTTTTTGAGAGAAATAAACTTTTTCTAAACGGTCATATGCCAGGACCGTTATTTTTAGGCCTAATACAAATTTGAAGATAATCGCTCGAGCCGTTTAGGCTGCAGCTAGTATTACATACTGACATACAGACAGACATTTTGCCACTAACTTTTTTAGACTTCTCTATGATCGTAATGTCATGTTTGATTGTTATCTCAATTTTTTATATTCACTAATCCCAAAATTATAGTCCCTATAACTGCAAGTAAGAATTCAAACAAAGTATTTTTTTAAATTTATTTGTTTATTTTTTTAATAACCACATAATAACCATGCACATACATATAATTTCAGCTACAATGAAACAAATTTCAACTTTAATGATTTTATTTTAATGTGAATCCAGTCCTTATAAATCCTTTAAGATTGGTTCTTTATTCGTTTAATTGGAGAATGACAACCAATTATATTAAAATTCATCTTTTGTTTTACTCTGTTTGTTTTTTTTTTGTAAGTAACAAATAAACTGTCAGCAAACACAGCTTACAAGAACAATTTGGAGAATAATAATATTCACTCAGGATATTCTGTGCTGAATTGTAAGAAAATTATCTAATTGGAATGAATGGTTATAATATACCAACAATACCAACAAAAAAAATCATCAAAATCGTTGAAGCCTTTTTTGAGAGAAATAAACTTTTTCTAAACGGTCATATGCCAGGACCGTTATTTTTAGGCCTAATACAAATTTGAAGATAATCGCTCGAGCCGTTTAGGCTGCAGCTAGTATTACATACTGACATACAGACAGACATTTTGCCACTAACTTTTTTAGACTTCTCTATGATCGTAATGTCATGTTTGATTGTTATCTCAATTTTTTATATTCACTAATCCCAAAATTATAGTCGCTATAACTGCAAGTAAGAATTCAAACAAAGTATTTTTTTAAATTTATTTGTTTATTTTTTTAATAACCACATAATAACCATGCACATACATATAATTTCAGCTACAATGAAACAAATTTCAACTTTAATGATTTTATTTTAATGTGAATCCAGTCCTTATAAATCCTTTAAGATTGGTTCTTTATTCGTTTAATTGGAGAATGACAACCAATTATATTAAAATTCATCTTTTGTTTTACTCTGTTTGTTTTTTTTTTGTAAGTAACAAATAAACTGTCAGCAAACACAGCTTACAAGAACAATTTGGAGAATAATAATATTCACTCAGGATATTCTGTGCTGAATTGTAAGAAAATTATCTAATTGGAATGAATGGTTATAATCTCATGCCAATCCTTGACTGTCTCGGATGTTATGTCAGTTCTGAGAACTAGGCCAATTAAATGTTATAGGACTTGTGGCCCACTGGTGGTATATTATTTTCTTAATGTGTACATGTACATATCATAAGGGTGTGTGAGTATTTATAAATGTTTGTATTTATGTTATAACTCTTAAGAGATTTCCAGTTCTGATGTTGATGTAGATTTCTGGTATACGCCGAAGCCCAAAGTAACGGTGTAAGATGGATATCTCACACTTGAGTTGAATGAAATTCATTTTGAGATGCTAAAATCATCATTACTTCTATTCTATTTCTGTTTTCTTTCTCCATCCAGGCATCTGGTATTTGACGCCGAAGATCCTCTTAGGTTTCGTTCTAGGAGCAAGTGTTTTTATTATGTATACATGAAAACCCATTGATTGCCTCTTGTTGATACATCTGTATATGTATCAAAATCTAAGGGTAATTTTTCTTATAAAAAGTATTCGCCTCCCTATGGGCATGCTGTTGGTTCTCATTACACAAATTGAAATGTCTTAAATGAATGAAAGTGTGCGTAAAAGCACATTACTTTCAGCGCAAAAACTTGGGGAATAGAAATCATACGGCAATTCATAAAAAAATGCTTCATTGATATGAATTTCAATTCTTCGCACCGAATTCTGAAACATGCGGAAGTTGAAAATGGCAGTTTTTTTTTTTTTGAAAATGTTGCTACAGGTAGAAATACATATCGATTTCTAGAAAAAACAATCGAGTCAAATAAAAACAACTGCATATATATGTATGTATATACACAATCACACGCAAAATTTTATATGGGATCTTGGTCTTGAAATCTTTCGTGCAATAAGGCCTAGAGCTGTTGCGTGAGTTTGTTGAAGCCAAATATCTTCCAAATCCTAATTCGGTTTGACGCTTAACAAATTCCGGTTTCCGGGCCTAAATTCTCAAGAAATTATTCTTTGAAGAATCGGCATACTTTGTACGAATTCCGAGGTCATATCAATAATTCATGTTTTGAGTGAATTAAAGAATTAAATAAATAAATAGATGCAAATCCAAAAGCAAAATACTGATATAAAATTCTGTAAAAACAAATTTAAATATATCGTAATTGCCTTGAAATGTTTAGATTTGAATCTTATTCAGCACTTTTACTAAACTGTGCTTGTTTCTTTTTTATTTATTTTTTTGTTTTCTTAAAACTATCTATTAAAATTAAAATTTAGCCATCATATTCGATAAAAGTCATAACTCCCTTATATACTCTGATCGTCTAATGCCTTCCCGCACAGGGTTAATATTTCTTAACAAACAGAAAAACGTTTTTTTTTTGTTAGTATAGATATGTAGACATAAATGGTTGTACAAGTGCAATAAAGTCTTTGTCATTATTGCACTCAGCTATTAAATAAAAAAAAATAGACGAATAGAATAGAATTGAAAACATTTTTTTAATGATAGTGGTCTTATAACAACAAATATATGTAAACAAAAAAAATGGGGTGGAATATACCCAACTCCCATACGATTTTTTCCTTGTTTCGACACAACCTACACGCTCTAGCTTTTTTTCACATATCCCGTGAATCACCCTGTATATATATATGTATGTATACTAGCTGTTACCCGCGACTTGAATTTATCAAAAACTGTTTACTCAATTCGCAAATTTTATATTGTATGGTGTGGTTTTGAGTCATATCGTTCTAAAATAATAATTTTCGAAAAGTAAGCAAACCCAGCGCCACCTACTACAAATTCAAATGGCTTTAGTTATTCCCTTCAAAATGAGCTCTGTCTGTGAAAGACCCGTCAAAATCGGTCCTTAAATAAGAATTTTCGAAAAAAAACGCCACCAGCGCCATCTAGTGAGTAATACAAATAGCCTATGTTACTCCTTAGGATATCAGCTATCCGCCAGCGAAAATCGGTTCAGCTGTTCCCGAGATTACCCGGAACAAACAAACAGACCGACAGACAGACAGACACAAATATTTTAAATGGTGTTTTTGTTAAAAGTGCTCTATATCCTTTCGTATACATCAAGTAAAAAGCTAGCATACCCACCCGGCGTTGCTCGGGTATATCATACATTTTGGAAAAAACGACCCGGCGCAGCGTGGCGAGGTGCCACCTAGTTATCAAAATAGTTTTGGTTACTTCTTACAAAATTAGCTATCTGTTTGTGAAACGGTCCCACCGTCAAATTCGGGGCATAAATGAGAATTTTCAAAAAAAGACGACTCCAGTGCCACCTAGTAGTAATTACAATAGCCTTACTTACTCCTTGCAATATCAGCTATCTGGCTGTGAAAGTCACGTCAAAATCGGTCAATAATTAGGATTTTTTTCAAAAAATAAATCGACTCCAGCGCCACCAAGTGGGTAATTTAAGTAGCCTAAGTTACTCCCTAGAACATCAGCAATATGTCAGTAAAAGTACCGTCAAAATCGGAGCAGCCTTTCCCGGGATTAACCGGAACAAACAGACAGAAAGAGAGACAGACAAAAATTAAAAAAAAAAATTGTCTTTTATTTATAAGTACAATATATACTTTCATATGCATCTTGTTAAAAGCTGTTATTTTTATATTAAAAATAGACACATCATTAGTATTTATTTTCGGAACAAATTCTACTCTTGGAGGTTTTGTCAGCAAGAAGTAGTACCCCGGAAAAGAAGGTGGCTAAGAGCGGGATTCGAACCCAGGCTCTTTCGCTGAGGAGTCCGACACACTAACCACTAAGCTACGGGGCACTAAACAAAAATCCTTATTTTAATCGGGATAACAAATCATATTGCGGGTACAACACCTGCCATTTGATGAAACTTTTAGATGTCACATTAGGTAAATGCAAAACAACATAAGTCCCGTGATAAAACCTTGCGGTAAACCTGTTTCTCCTATACAAAAGTCCAGCCCTCCGATTTTGATCAAACTTTGAGAAAATCTTGGTTCTGGTAGTTGATGTTGATGATTTCAAGTTTCCAGGACACATTACTTTTTATATGGATTCACGTACGTATCTTTTAAGCTCATATCAAATAATGAAGTATTATAAAACCCATTACTTTCTCTGGAAATCTTCCAAAGTATTTACCCTTCGATAAAAGTTGTTCCTAATAGCTTTCTATGTCAACAGCAATATGTACCTTCCTAAGCATCATCTTACCACCATTGGTGTTAAGCCCATTGGCATATTAATTTTGTTTTCCTCATTTTCAAAACGTTCACTATTTGGTCTTATGTGCGCTTATTTTTTCCTTTCTTCTACTGAAATACAAACTTTGCAATAACAACAAGTATGCCAATACGCCAGAACAAGCAAAAATAGGACTTGCCACAGGATAGAAACCAAGGACACCTCAATATGACTTCACCTTGAACGCAAAGGTAGCAAGCAGTACAATTGCACATATGACATTTAATGTGACATCTCGTTGACACACCTTAAGGGAATTAGAACTTTTTCAAACCCTTTTTGTTACCTTTACCCTTTCCTTGGTACTTTCTCATCAGGTGAAAGGATTAACTTCTACTCTTTTTTTCCCTTTAGTATGCTTTTACTTGTGGCCTGATTTTCCAGCCCAATTCGATCTCTATGACTTTTATTTTGAGATTCTACCTTGTTCGCATTTCAATGGAGTTTTGTATAAGTCATTGCTATATAGCAGAGCAAGCACCCTCAAGGGTGTAAACAACAGCGGCTGTATAAAGGTCAGATTATGTGACAGAAATCCCACATGGCTGATGGTATTTTGTGCTATTCACTGCTGCGTTGTTGTCGGTAAAGGGATCTGTTCTTCATCCACCCGAGTGGACAATTTTTTTTACAGCACGTTCACCCTCAATCCGGAGCGAACAAGCTATTTAAACGCTTATACTTGTGAATGATCCCAAGTGGTAATAAATTATGTATTATGGCCATCACTACCTCTCATGGCAGGGATGATGATAGCATCCCGGATGTTGGCGGGCCCCCTACCCTTATTCTATAGCACAGTTTTATTCAAATTGTGTGCTTAAATGGAAGAGGGTGACACGGCATTGTGTGTGGTGTCGACGGACGGTTAAATTGAATTTAGCTTGTTATTGTTAAGCAGGCATGTAATAAGATTTTGCCGGGTTGTTGTTTGAAAGGAAACTTTTGATATAATTTTTCGCTTTGCTTTCGCTTGCAATCATCTCGCGCTGAGCGTGCAAATTGGTGTTGTTTCCTTTAATGATTGTATAATGGATTGCTGAAGTGTAAACACTTGGAAACCTTAAATACAATACATGGCTCCTTAGCTCATACTGTTTCTGCCAGCAAGCTTTAAATGTCAATTGTTTTGGTCTAAGGAGAATCAGGGGGAATATTGGAGCGTAAGTATTTAGAAAATTAATATACAGAATTAAAAACTTTCTGAACTTCAATACTGTAAGAATTATACTCTCAAAATTTTTAAGAAGTTCATGTGATAATACCAGGATAACTAGAAAAAGCAACAAAAAACCGAATGAATTAGCAAAAGTTTTTTTTTCTTAGTCAAAAATTTAAAATTAAATAGGTATATTAAATTATTCAGTTGTAGCTCAATTACAGGGTGTTTTCTATTGTGTTTGCTTCTTAGCCTAAACATTGTAAGTTAGATACTCTGGTTGGTTAGCAATTTTTCAAACTTCTAGTGCGATTTAGGCGTCGCATCGTCCATGGGTTTTAAGTGAGAAAATTGTCACCTAGTTACTCTCGATCTATTGCGAACTCTGTATGTATATCTCATTCTTTAAACGTTTGTCGTGCAGCAACCATTTGATGTTTACAAGCAAATGGTTGCCTTCAGGAAATACATAGTTAAAATATTATTATATAAACAAATTATTTACAATAGCTAATAATTCTTTTTAGAATAAAGAACTTAGCGAATGTACGTACTATTGTTAATAATAAAAAAAATTATATTTATATTAAAATGTGCTAGGCTACTCCAAAGCAAGCCGTTTTGAACCATCGGCAAATGATGTCAAATATAAAATAATTCATTATAATTATAGCCAAAGAAAGTGGAAGCACCCTGCATATTATGCTTTGAAATTTAAGATGAGAAAACGATATATTTGTTCGAAAGAATCATTGGAGAAATGTGGCCAGTGTATGACTTGCTAAAGTTGTACGAGAGCACAGGCACAAATTTATTCAACTTCACAATCTTATGCGAGAGCTTTTAACGGCGGCAATCCGCAGCCTTTACTGTCGTTTTTAACCGTCTTCCAGTCGGTAGTTTATTGGTAACCACTGTACCCATCCAAGTGAATCGAAAATAACATCTTAGATTTAGTGTTTAGATTTTCCAATCTTAATAAATAAAGGTTCCAGTATCCGGCATTAAGATAGTAATTCGCAAAAAACTCTTATGGTGTGTCCACACCAAAGAAACATTTTGTTTAGAAAACATTTCTGAAATATTTTCCATTTGTTTAAAAAAACATTTCAAAAATGTTTATGAAATGTGTTATTCTTTGAGAAACATTTCTGTAATGTTTATTTGTTTCCCATTTTGTGTATCCAGTTTTGTACTTCAAGATGAATTGTAAATAAATTGCACGTCTGGATCGCACATATGAGCATTGTAGAATAAAATTTAAGGAAATTAAACTTAACATTAAAGCATATATTCGATTTTTGTGGCTTTTGATTGTTTGAATAAAGTACGTAAAATTGTATTAAGTGAAATAATTTAAACACCATTTTTTTCTTTACGAAATGTTAAAAAGTGTGAATTTTTTTTCACAATCGTGGTAACGGTTCTTAAATAAAACGGTTTTTTAACAACTTTTTTTAAAAAATAAAAAAAAAATAATTTAAGAATACAAACTTAAGCACAAAAATAACATACATTTAAAAACACAATTAAAAAAAAAACTCACCAACCGTTTTCAAAATATTGATTTTTCAATACAAAAATTAAAAAAAAAATATTAAAAATGCAAAAAAAAAGTTTTCGAAAAAAAATTAATGCGAAATTACTTAGGCTACCTATCTCTTCTTGAATATCAATTTTGACAGTAATCGGATCACCAGTTTTGGAGAAAGTCGAAGAAAAAAAACCGGGGCTAGGGGAGGTACCGTTTTTAGAACACCATATTGCATTTTTTTTCACCAAAATATAATTCGTACCTACACTAGTACACTGATTTTTTTCATAATAATTCTTAAAGCCGTTTTCGAGAAAAATAAACTTTTACATAACGGTTATATGACGTACCGTTAATTAAACTCCTCTGTAGAATGTCAAAATAACCTTAAGTTCTAAATTTGAAGACGATTGGTCTAACCGTTTACGCTACAGTCCAAAATACATCCGTAAAGACAGACAGACAGACAGACACACGGACAAAATTTTGGCAGTAACTTAAATATGTTTCTTTATGTCATGTTTGATTGTTATCTCACATTTTTTAATCTGCACGAATACATAATTTGCATTATAGTTCCTATAATCGCAAGTAAAAAGTTGCAATCATAGCGCCACGTTTTGTCATGATGAACAAAATGCAAACAAATAAATACAAAAACCCTGTCAACTAGCTTGAAAAGTAAAGAAAGTTTTCCGTTCGGAAGGGAAACAGAGAAACATTTATTTCGGAAATGTTTCTCGAAGCTTCTCGACTTAAATAAACAAAGTTGACCCACGTGGTTGGGTCAAAAGTACTCAAATCAATTATGGACTTTCGACTCACTGTGATAAGCCAAAAATCCACAGGAAAATATTGTGGATTTCCCACTAAACACTTGAAAGTGCAATGCGCTTTACAAATATATTAAAGTTTGCGGTGTACAAACAGTGAGATAGGTAAAATAGAGCATGCTGACCCCCTTGCAAAACCCCCTGCTTGGAGTAACTATAGGATTTGGAGTAAGTGCGAGTTTGGGTATATGCGAAATTACTTTTATATTTAAGGAATCTTTCGGATATAAAGAAACTTTGCATATACTCAACCTCTCACATACTCCAAATCCTATTGTGACCGCAAGCAGGGGGGTTGAATTGGGTTAGCATGTCACCCATACCTATATCACAAGGGGAGCATGCCCCAATACCTCTCTCACTAGGGCAGCGTGCCCCCCTTAACCTCTACACTGTTTATACACCGGTTCTTTAATACGCCATATGGCCTTAGTTCAAATTTAAGTGATAACATTAGCTGCGGACTTATGAGTCACTCTCTTATTTAGGGAATATTGGCCCTTTTCCTAAGATGGTATTTTTGACATGAAGACTTTCTCGGATTTTCATACTTTTTATTCGGTCAAGCTTTGTTACTCCTACTGTCATGCGAAGCATCTTCATCTCAGCTGCTGTTAATTAACTTTCATACGTCTTGTAAATTTTCCAACATTGTGAACCGTATGTAAGTGCTGGACGCACAGCTGCAGTGTAGAGCCAGCTTTTCAGCTTAGATACATTTTTCGATCGCAAAAGATAGCAGAGTTTTCCCGCCACTTCATCCACCCTAAGCTTACGGGATGATTCATGTCGTCATCACAATTTGCTACGTTATTAATCATAGATCCCAGTTATTTAAACTTTTCGCATTTGGGAAGAACTGTTTCATTCAAATAAATGCCTATTATAGGCTGAGTGGATCAGAAAACGAACATGGACAGGAAAAGTATTCAGTCTTTTCTGAACTAATACGGAACCCATTTCCTTCCAAAACGTCCACCCATACGTCAAGTGTTCGCTGCCGGGATATAGGAATAACTGATAACTTTTCTGGTCCGTCACTTTACGTTTTTATAATTATTATAGATTTTTTTTTTTTTTATAATTAACGCGCGCACAAGGGACTATTTGTTTCCCTTTTAATGTAACACACTGCGCGGGCATTAGGAAGATAGGGAGGGGAGAGATAGGAGGTGTCGATTAACATTGGTTTTAAATGTTTGCAAATTGAAATGGCAAGGGAAAATCTCGCTGGGTAAAGCATTCCAAAGTCGTGTTGTACGGCTAAAAAAAGAATCCCTATATTTCACGGTACGTCTAAAATTGGGCTCAAGGGTGAACTAATGGGCATTCCTAGCAAGACGAGTATTACGGGTGAAACTTTTAAGGGGAGGAATGCAGCTGGCTACCTCGAGTGAACATTTTTTATAAAAGAAACGATAAAATAAGGAAAGACATGAAACATTGCGTCGGTGTTCGAGAGGGGCATTTGTGTCAGTGGCAGTTCTATTTCCTATCAATCTTAGCGCTCGATTTTGTATTCTATCAAGCAGGTGAAGCGATGTTTGCGAAGCACCTGCCCAGAGGTGGGAGTTATACTCGAGTTTAGGGCGTATAAACGCTTTATAAATTGTAGCCAGATCAGATGGGGAAAAATACTTCTTACACCGATACAGAAAACCTAAGCACTTAGCAGCATTCTTAGCGATTTCAAATATATGGTCGTTCCAACGGAGGTCGTCGTTGACACACATACCGAGTACTGAGAGCTTTTCGGTTTCTTCGATGTAAGTGCCATTCATGGACAATGGCGTTAGGGGTATGTTAAGCTTTAACGACAGAAGACAGCATTGAGTTTTCGAAGCATTAAACTCCACACGATTTCTATTACCCCATTTGACAATGCTGTATAAATCGGAGTTTAATGAGCTTGACATACGGCAACGTTGCAATTGTACGTCCGAAGGCGAAGGACGTGAATTATCGAACGAATATGAAAAGCTGAGGGTAGAGTCGTCAGCAAAACAGTTAAGTGGATTAGAAGTAACAGACAGAAGATCATTTATAAAAATGAGGAAAAGAGTCGGAGACAGAACAGAGCCCTGGGGCACACCAGCATTTATTTTATGGGAATCAGACTTGAATCCGTCCAATACAACTTGTATTGAACGGTCCAGAAGATAGCTTCTAATCCAACGAACAAGAGTATTATCGATCCCAAAAGCACGCATTTTCGATAAGAGAGCTTCATGCCAAACTCTATCAAATGCCTTGGAGATATCAAGAGCAATAATCTTACTTTCACCAAAGCGATGTAAAGATTTGTTCCACTGTTCGGTGAGATATGCCATCAGATCACCAGTGGAACGGTTGCTGCGGAAGCCATACTGACGGTCATGGAGAAGCTTACGATCTTCGAGATATTCCTTAAGCTGACGGTTAATCAGTGTTTCCATGACCTTAGAAAGAAGGGATGTCAGTATTATGGGTCGGTAGGAAGAGGGGGAGGATGGGTCACCTTGCTTAGGGACAGGCTGGACAAATGCTGTTTTCCATCTTCTAGGAAAGATTCCAGAAGAGTAGGAGCGATGGAAAAGCTTACGCAGTGGCTTTGCCAGTGTGGAAGAACACCTCTTCAGAAGAATCGGGGGTATACCATCAGGGCCAGCGGATTTGTGTATATCGAGATCTTTGAGAACTCTTGCTACTGTACGAGTGCGGAAAAAAATCTGTCCCATGGAAAAATTTACATTCTCAAGTACAGGAGGGGCAACGTTGCTATGCGGCAGCGTGGAGCTGGCAGCGAAATGGGCGGCGAGCAAGTTTGCCTTCTCTGAAGAGTAAACAATTGGTTTGTTATTATCGATGAGCGTTGAGACCGAAGATGTTGAGGAGTTTTTAATATTTTTTACAAATGACCAAAAATTTTTACTGCCTTTGGGACACTGCAGAATTTTTTGCCGTAATTTTTGGTCATGCAAAAATTTGGTTCTTTCAATAACGGAGTTGCATGAGTTTCTTACTTGTTTGTGCTTTTTCCGATTTTCCTCTGTAGGGTTGGCTTTGTAAGAACGGAAACTTACTTCTTTGAGCCTGATAGCTTCTTTACACTCAGAATTAAACCAAGACTTTTCTTTAGGTTTAATGCTTTTTACTCTGTTAGGAATAAAAGCACGCATCCCTAGAAGAATCACATTTGTGATCATTTCAGCACTGGCATCAATGTCACTATCGAGGAAACATAGTGACCAGTTAAAGTTTCGGAAAAAAATATTCAGGCCGTCCCAGTTGGCTTTCTCGTATTGCCAAACGGTCCTGGTGGGAAGTTTTTCTTTAACTGGATGGGTGGAGGATGAGAAATTAGCTGAAATGATACAATGGTCTGAAGTGCCAAATGGAGAAGTTACACTAATGGTATATTTATCAGGGTGAGAAGTAAGAAACAAGTCAAGAGTATGGGCGGCTTGCCCAGCAACATCCGGTATACGCGTTGGCACATCGATCAGTTGGGTAAGGTGATGTAACCCGGCAAAGAGCTCGACATACCTTCCTTCGGGTGTTGTCTGACCAGAACAGCGGAGCCAATTGGAATTGTGTACATTGAAATCGCCCGTAATAACGATTTCAGTGCGAGGACAAAGGGAAACAATTTTCGAGACGGAATCAGACAGCGCATCAAACTCGTTACAAGTGGAATTGCTGTCGAGATTTGGACTCCTGTAAATAAAACAATAGTGAATGACATGCTTGCGGACAGTGAATTTGAGCCACAAGAAGTTAAAGTCCGAGTTGGAACATTGCCCATATTGGGGAAGGCTCTGGCAAGCAATATCATTCCTAACATAGACCACGAGACCATGCTGGGAAAAGAATAATGGCACCAAGCTATACCCATGTAGAGAAAACTCTGATAAATCAGTATTTACTCCACTTAATGCCAAAACAGCTGGCCTGTATTGAACAGTGTAGACGTACAGGTGAAAGAAATTCTTTCTTATACCACGAACATTGGAATACACGACACAAAAATCACTTACCATTTCAAAATACTTACACACAAAACACAATTCTGACTAAGTCGAACCATGCAGTGAAAATCCAAATTAATCTCTGTAATAAACAAACTGTCTTAGGTGTTATGCCCATAAGACAGCTTGCATACAAAAAATCTATTAAAATAAATAAATCATTTGAACGCAAGAATGTGCAAATGCATACCACCTTGAGGAACTTCGTGTCATTTGGCAAGATTTTATTACGCTCTTAGCTAGCTGCTGCAATATTCAAAAAACCAATACCAATCCATTTGAAAAAGACTTGCTAGTTGCTTTTTGAATATATTGTTCACACTCGATTCAATTTTAATTGCCCCTGCACCACAATCACCTTTTGTAAAAAAAAAAAACATTCTATCATCTTCAAATCAGTGAGAACTCCAAAATTCCATGCAATTCAGAATTCAATTACTGATCATTCTAAAGTTGCTCAGTCAACCACCCTCACTCTGCAACACAAAAAAGGAAAAGGATACAAATTTTCTCACACAAAATGTGTATATGCAGTAGCCTAACAAAATAGACACACTCTCCTGCAAGTCCTTATTCTGTTTGTCGACTACTTATATTCAATCTCCTGCCACAGGCGTACTCATTCCTCATCCTCATTGCTATCTTTCGTTGTTCACAGAAGAGGAAGGACCAAACCAAAGGAAATCTAATGGAAATTGATTTGATTACAAATCTGTGCACTCGCATATACATATATAACTACTACTAAGCACATCCATGGGAGTGTGTGTATATACATAAGTTTAAGGATTCAACTTGGGATAACATCCAGCAGACAGCATCAATATTTTTTTTCCGAATATTGAAAATTAGTTTTGAGAAATTCGAAAAGCGAAAGGAGGAATTTGAGTGGATTTCGTTTGTTGAAAAACTTTACACGTTTCTGCCTTCTGTCAATTAACTTGTCGAATGTTGATTGTGGCCGGATATTTTCTTTCATTATTCGATTTCCGTTATTTGTATAGATATTTATTTTTTTTAAGATTTATCGGTTTATTGTGAAAAAAAAATACGAAGGAGATAAACTAGTATTACCAAATAATTGAAGTTTGAAAAAGACATTGGTTAAATCATTTAAAAATGTCCTGACTTTGGTATTTCATTTAATGTGGTTGTTGGAGAGCAATGAAATTATCAAAACCTTAGAGAAGCTTTTTACTCTTTACATGTTCTTAGTTTCTGACCACATCCTTGTTTAATGTTAGCTTATCTGATCAGCGATTAAAAATGGACACGACTGGTGTATCGAACCGACATGAATACAATGATTAGTATTTATTATATTGTGATGAATGTATGTGTCAGAGTTTGGGTTTTCCCTCTCTAGTTAAATCAGTAACTTAATTTCAGTTCTAGTAAAACCGTATAGTTATAAAAATCGGTATCCGTACGTTCCGTATCGTCGTAGAGTTAGTTCTTGATATTTTGGTTAAGTACAGAATGAACGTACGTATGTACGTAGTGTAAAATTAACATTAAAACTGGGTGCACGTACTTGTCTCATGTGCCAAATTACATTGGAAGGCAACATTTACGTTGAAAATAACACAGTTTGAACTTATAAAAAAGTATCAAAACCACAATACTTAACGGTTTTTAGTAAAAATGAAGTACGCCACCACACGTCTTAAATAACAAAGAATTTATGAAAAAAGTATTTTGAAAATTGTAGGACGGATTTTGATAAAACCCTGTTTTTTATTTTGTTTTTTTTTTTGAAAAAAATTGTTTTTTTAAATGTTGGTATGCAGATTTTTAGGGTTTATTAATTAACATGTAATTATAAAATTTAAAAATATTTTTTTTGATTAGTTTTAAAAATATTGATTTTTCAAAAAAAAAAAAATCAAAATTTAATTTTAATTAGAAAAATAAAGTTATTCAAAATTTTTATATGCAAAATTCATTTGACTATCAAGATCTTTTCAAATATAAAAATTCAAGCCAAAAATTATAAAAACCGTTATATGAAAGGTCTCGTTAATAAACTTTTCTCAAAAAATTTCATCAAAATCGTTGGAGCCGTTTTCGAGAAAAATAACCTTTTCCTAAATGGTCGTAAGGCAAGTACCGTTATTTTTAGCCCTAAAAATAAAATTTCAATTTCCCCTCTGAGGAATGCCAAAAGTTAAACACATACCAAATTTGAAGGCAATCGCTTAAGCTTAACCCGTTTAGGCTGCAGCTCGATATACACCCGGACAGACAGACAGACAGACAGACAGACGGAATTTTTTTGCCAATGACTTTTTTAGGCTTCTCTATGATCGTAATGTCATGTTTGATTGTTATCTAATTTTTTTTATATTCAGGAATCCTAAACTTGCCTTATAGTCCGTATAATCGCATGTAAAAAGTATTTCAAAAATTGTAGTACGGATTTTGATAACATATTGTTTTTTAATTTGAGTTTTTTGAAAAAAAAAATATTTTTTTAATATTTTATATGCAGTTTTTTAGAGTTTACTTATATACAGCTAACCATAAAATTTAAAGTTTTTCATAATTATTTTTGGAAATATTGAATTTTGAAAAAAAGTTTCAAACATTATTTAAAAATAGAAAAAAATAAATATTAAAATGTTTGGTACGTAGAAATAATTTGGCTGTTAAGTTCTTTACAAATATAAAATTTTACAGAAATCAAATGAGCCGTTACCGAGAAAATCGTTAAATGAAAGGTACCCTTAATAGAATTTTACTGGAAATTTGGATTTAATAGAATTTGGTTCTTATTCTAAAAAAATAAATCTCAAAAAATTTAATTAAAATCGTTTGAGTCGTTTTCGACAAAAATAAGTTTTCCCTTGACGGTTTTAAAGCAGGTACCGTTATTTTTATAGCCCTAAAAATATATAATTTTAATGTCCTCTCTAAGGAATGTCAAAAGATATACACATACCAAATTTGAAGGCAATTGCTTAACCCGTTATGCAGCTGATTATACACACAGACTGAAATACATTTCTTGTCAATAACCTTTTTATACTTCTCTATGATCGTTATGTCATGTTTGATTGTTATCTAATTTTTTTATACTCACGAATTCTAAACTTGCCATATATAGTACCTATAATTGCAAGTTAAAAGTGCAATGCATACAAGATCTTCTTATGGTTCTGAAAATATTTCCAGTCATTCTTATATCACCTCAAAATTAGTTATTTTGTGCAGATTATTTAAATGTAATCGAACAAAATTTATGTGAGAGTTCAAGGAACTTGTAGTTTCATTCTAGAATTGTAACTGTTTAATACATATTAACACATACATAATACATATTTGCTGCCCTATGCTCCAGAAGGAGTTGAAGCGCTGCATTGCAGCCGGATAACATATATAATACATATACTATACATTCTGTCAGTTTCTTAGTTAGAAAAAAGAAGTTCTTTATTTACCTTACTTATATAACTTTGCTTGCCTTACCTGCAGAATAAATTAATTACTTACCACTTTCTAAATAATTTTTAAAGAAGTTTAAGTAATATATGTACCTAAGCCTGGTCAGCTAATTTGGAAAGCTACAGACCAACCAATAAGTCTACCGGGCAATGTAAGCAAATACTAGAAAAAAAGTCGAAGGAAAAAATTTCTAAAATTCTTTCTAATAATGATATTTAGCCCGATCAATTGTTTTGATTCAGACGATCCCACAAGCCACATTAGGCCTCAAAAACCTAAGAGAACTTGCAATTTTGAAAAGAAAAAAATCCTACCTTCTTCACTTTAATGGTTTTATAATATACTTAATTTAAAAATTGTTGGCTCTTTAGTAAACATCTTAACACCGAAGTTAACTAATATATAATTGAAGGAGCTGTTTTTAAGAATAATAAATAAGCTGTTTCTCACAGTCTTAACTATAAATTTAAAAAAGTATAACCAAAAATAACCCAATTTTTTGTGTGTCTAGCTGTTAAACCGCAGTTTCCTATAGACATAAAAAGACTGATTGGACAAATATTATTTAAATAAAATAAATGAATTGCCTTTCCACAGCCAACCTTAATTGGTTCATTGAAAAAATATGCACTGATATTTTCTGTTATGCAAATAAAAAAAAACACAAAAACTATGGAGGTTTTTAAATGAATTTGCATTGTTCTTCTCGTTTCAAAGTACACACATGTGAAGGCTGGATTTGTCATTTGCTTAAAAGGACAAAAAAAAATGTTTTGCAAAGCTAGCAGGAACCTCGATAAATTCCCAAAAAGATAATTTATATAAGTAAAACACTAAATTTCTCTTTTGGGAGGTATAAAATAACACCAGATTGATCAAACTTCCGTCAGAGCCTTACATTTAAGATTCTTTTAAAACAAGCAATTCCGCCTGTGATAACCAAAAGAGTCATAAGAGATCGAAATTGAATATTAATCGCTTTGGCTTGGTAAGGATTTTCAAGGATAGAGGATGAGACATTTCTACAGTGACAAAGTTGAAAATCATGCAAAGGAAATTAATTATTTATAGATAGCTTCTTCTGCAGTGAAAAAGAGCTAACGAAAAATTAATGTCCAAGGACACTTCCCATTTCATTGAAAAAATAATAATCGACTTGTCGGTGTTTCTCAACTAACATGGCATGTTTGGAATAAGGAAAAGTGTTCGATAGCTACCTACCACAAGTAAAGTGATTCAACATAGTGCTAAAACCATCATTATGTCCCCAATATTTTCCCAGCACAAGGATGATAATGGATTATATCAGAGTAACGTGATATATCCTTGGCTGTGTCCATTGTATGTATGTATGGGTCGATTTTTTTTTATATTGTAGGGAGTTGAAACGGGAAAGGATATCGCCTCAAAAGGAATAAACAGTTAAGGAAAAGTATAAGATACAAGGGATCTTAAACGGAGACTGAACAATTGGAGTGCTAGTAATGCGAGCATTGTGATGTGAGAAAATTTAGATGGTTTTCAGTAAAAATGTTGACAGAGATGTATTTTTATAGAACTTCAAAAAATGTCCTTGCTTGCCACGGAAAGCATAAAATATGTTCATTTATTTTGGACAGCTTTGTGCGTATTGTTGATATCTTCTGAAGGATACAGGACAGTAGACAAATGTTTTCAGGCCTTTTGTGTGCTTAAATGTTTCGGAGGGAAGTGTTCTTTTATAGCAATTGTGGTGTCAGAAGAATTTGTGTTATCCGAATGTTAATAAGATGGCTAGTATTTCAACACGAAAATAAGCTCAATGAATGAGCTTATTAAGAAAGACATGAGTTCTTATTTAAGGAGAAGAGGCATACATGTATTAATATACATGCGAAGGAAAACTGAAGGTGTACATTTTTACTTGCGATTATAGGGACTATAAGTCAAGTTTATTATTCGTGAATAATAAAAAAAATTGAGATAACAATTAAACATGACATAACGATCTTAGAGAAGTCTCAAAAAGTAAGTGACCACATATGTCTGTCTGTCAGTCTGTCTGCAAATATAACGATCTGGTGGCTAAACAGCTTAACTGATTGCCTTCAAATTAGGTACGTGTGGTTCTTTCGATATTCCTCAGAGGAAAAATTGAAATTTTATTTGTAGGGCTAATTATAACGGTACGTGCCATATAACCGTTAAGGAAAAGCTTACTTTTCTCGAAAATGGTTTCAACGATTTTGATTATATTTTATATATGTCTTTCCTTATTTTATCGTTTCTTTTACAAAAAACGTTCACTCGAAGTAGCCAGTTGCATTCCTCCCCTTAAAAGTTTCTCCCGTAATACTGGCCTCGCAAGGAATCCTCATCAGTTCACCCTTGAGCCCAATTTCGGACGTACCGTGAAATATAGGGATTCTTTTTTTAGCCGAACGACACAAATTTGGAATAGTTTACCCGGCGGGATTTTCCCTTGCCATTTTGATCTACAAACATTCAAAACCAATGTTAATCGGCACCTCCTATCTCTCCCCTCCCTATCTTCGTAATGCCCACGCAGTGTGTTCTACATTAAAAGGGAAACACATAATCCCTTGTGCGCGCGTTAATTATAAAAAAAAATATTATATTTATATTTTTGAGAATATTTCTGTAGGCATTGGCTTTCATGTCATTTACGGGAAAAGTCTATTAACCGTACCTTTCATTACCGGTGTCTTTAATTTTCCACTTTCTCGGTAACGGCTCATTGGATTTGATAATTACCCAATACAATACAATACCCAATACAATACCCAATACAATTACAATTACCCAAATCTCTTACGCCCAAATGGCGTCAGGGAGGGCAACAACAACGGTACAGCCACAACCAAAGGTTGCAAAACAGGCCCCTGTGCCTACGGCACCTGCGGGACAGGCCGATATAATGACTGTGTTGCTGGCCATGCAGGCCCAGTTAACCAGCCTACAACAACAGCTCGGAAAGCAGGAGGAAAGACCGTGTCTACGCTTACGTTCCCAGCTTAGGGCAATTTAAACCATAATGGGCGCGCTGTACGAGAACCCCTTTAAAATCCTGGCTGTGAATGTAAATTCACTAATCAGGACCGAACGTAGAGCAAATTTGTTCCAATTATTGCATGATCACAGTCCAGATGTCTTTTTGGCTAGCGAAACCAAGCTAAACCAGAAACACAAACTGACTCACAATAATTACAATATCGTAAGAAGGGACCGGCCCAACTCCACTCGTGGAGGCGGGGTCGCTATCTTTTTACGAAAAGGTATTGATCATAAGGTCATATATAATAGTGAAGTGCGAAGATTCGAGATGCTAGAAGCTTGCATCATATGCATTCCTCTCCAACATGGGAAGCGAATGTATGTGATAGCAGTGTACGCACCAGAAGCACCTCAACCTGCAAATTTTATAGCAGAGCTCGAAAAACTTTTCGAGTGTCTTAGTCTGCACTCGGATGAAAATTACTACATTATCGCTGGGGATTTAAATGCCAAGCACGAAGATTGGGGAAATCAAATCCAAAATCTAAGGGGATGCCATCTTTTTAATTGGATGGGTCGACATCATATTGAGTTTAAAATCGACCTCCTTGCTACAGATAGACCATCGTTCCCAAGGAGCGGTGCTTTTCTAGATCTACTACTGTTAGACTCAAGACTGACAGTAACTGACTCTGTGGGCCAACAGACAAGAAACTGTTTACAGACGGTAGAATACGACAGTGACCACTGCGGACTTTCCGCCGTCATACAGCTACCAAATGAACTTGCGGTGTTGGATGAATTTGTGCCTGCGCGCTCTTACAATTTTAGTAAGACACGCTGGCCACGTTTCTCCAACATCCTGACAAGAGAACTCCTCTCTAACGAGATTGTGCCTCCAAACGACAGGAATCTATCGAACGTAGAGATCGATGGATACCTGCTTCAGATGGATGGTGTCATAAAACAAACGATGGATAGAACGATCCCACGATACAAAGAACATAACGCAACTGAAATGTACAAGAACGCGACAATAGACGCACTACATAGACAAAAAAGTGGCCTCCTGACAAGATTAAAACTCTTGTACAGGCGGTTTACTGACAGAAACGATCTGGAGATTAGGACACTGAAGTCTTCAATCAAAAATGTCAACTCGCTCATCAAACAAAACTATCGATTGTCTATTAACTCGTACTGGGATAACAGAATTCGAGCCGTTCATTCTAGCGACCCGAGTATGTTTCCCGAGATTAATAAAATCTTTAGAAAGAATAGTCAAAATGATCTTCCGTGTCTTAAGCTCCTAAGAACGACAGACAACGAAAACATACTCCTGACCGCAGGAGTAGATCTGGGGGACGCCGTCTTGGACGACGACTTCTTTGTGATCGAAGATCCATTGGAGAAGGTTGAGACAGTGGGTTCTGCTTTTCAGCAAGTGTATAAGGTGAATGAGTCCATTCATCCAAATCACGACCTGGAGAACAGAGCTCTGCTGAATCACTTCTACCTGCGAAATAGCATCACGCAATGGCGATCTGAGAATCTTGGTTTTACCGGATTCAATGAAGACAATCTGGCAAATGCCACCGTCGCCGAGCGAAATGGGCCAAGTTCCCTGCTCATCTCGAAGGTCGAACTACAAATGATCTTCACATCATTAAAGAAAAAGAAGTCAGCAGGAGTCGATGGTATACCCAATGCTGTACTACGACATCTCCCTGAGGAAGCAATAAACATATACACAACACTGTTCAACAACGCGCTGAATAATGCATATTATCCAGTGAGTTGGAAGACAGCAGTTGTACATCCTCTCCCCAAAAAGGGAAAGGACAATTCCAATCCGGCAAATCTCCGGTCGATAAGTCTTCTTCCGAGTATCAGCAAGGTATTCGAAAAGGTTATCAATAGAGCTCTGTCCAAGTGGGCCGAGGACAAAAATATAATTCCAGACACCCAGTTCGGCTTTAAGGCGGGACATGACACAATTCATGCCGCGTCAAAGCTAGTATCTGCTGTCCAATGGAACAATGCTAAGAATCAATGCACGGGTGCCTGTCTGGTTGATTTGGAGAAGGCTTTCGACACCGTATGGTTAGAAGGTCTTTATCTGAAGCTAACCAGATGGGGCATAAGTAAACCACTGTTATATATGCTTTACGACATGCTTAATGGTAGAAAGTTTGTTGTCAAGAGTGGCAATTTAACATCTACGACAACGTTTGATATTAAAAACGGTCTGCAACAGGGAGCGGTGAACTCGCCGATTCTCTTTAGTATTTACACCAGCGATCTCATTGGGAGTCTACCTCATGCAATTGCGTATGCCGATGATTTAGTTGCGTACAGAACAGGTCCAAAAGTTGAAGTCATCAGAATTCTCTTGCAACGTGATTTCGATAAAATTCAAAAGTACTGTAATGATTGGAAGCTGAAAATTAACTTCCAGAAATGTGAAACTATCCTGTTTAGAACCCCTTTGTCTGGGGCCTCTAGCGATACGAGAAAGAACTGGCGCAAGCTAGTGATCGCTGGGCCACATGGACATCCACTGGCGAGTAAAAGTGTAGTAAAGTACCTTGGCATCTGGCTGGATCAGTATCTATATTTCAATCGACATGTAGAGGCTGCTCTGGCCAGGGCTAGGGGAGCTTTTGCCCTGACAAGACGGTTGTTTTATAGCAGCCGCCTTGAAAGCAGGGTGAAAGTGATTTGCTACATGGCCCTCATCAGGCCGATGATTGCCTATGGATGCCCTGCACCATCTCTAATGGAAAAGATTCGGGTGTTCGAGAGACAGTGCCTTCGCACTTGTCTCGGTCTTTATAGAACACCAGAGTCGGAGTACAAACACTATTATTCCAACGAGGTCCTATACAACGGGGCCAATATAAACAGGATAGATAACTTTTTAATTAAGCTCATTCGCGGACACATTGCAAGGGCGATGACCTCAACTAATGGACAAATCTTCGGGGCTTACTACCCCCAAGATGAATATTTTGAAAGCACACGTTTGAGTGGTTTTATCCCGCCCGAGGCTTTCCTATACTTGATAGTCGAAGGCTGATTCAGGATAGATCGGCGATTCCGTTGATCTGCCACGTCGGCTGCAGAACAGTCGATAGGCGGCTCCTCTACGACCGAGACATAGACGCTGGGAGCGAAGCAGAGTGCCTCCGTTTCAGTAGGGCCGTGCCCGACCGGGATCGGAAGGAAGCCCTAGATCAGGTCTACCAATTTTGGTGGCTTAACTAAAACCCGATAATTTTCAGTCGGCAAAGACGAAATATCGCCTATGGCCGACTACATATATCTATTGTAGCTTTAAGTTAGGTAAGGCAGTTGCGGCGGTACAAAAAAAAAAAAAAAAAAAAAAAAACACGAAAATCAAAAAGCTTGCTGTGGCTGTTCTAATTTTAAGTAATTTTAAGTATTTTAGGTTTATTTTAAGTTATTTTAAGTTTATCTTTAGTTTATTTTAAGTAGTTTAAGATAGATTAAATTAAGTTGATAAAGATTAACCAGTTTTTTTTTTAATTTTCTGGGAAAAAATAAAACCCGATATAGATAAGATAAATTTAAGTTATTTTTAGGCCGAAAGGCAATTAAAATTAAGTTAGAGATTAATTTAGAGCGCCCGCATAGGGCCAGTAATTTAATTAAGATGATATTTTTAGCTAGTTTTAAGATTTTTGTCTAGCATTTAAGTAGATATAAGTAAAAGTGAAAATAAAAATCAATTAAAAGTAAAAATCAAAACCGGTCCTACAATTTTTGAAATACTTTTTTATAAATTCGATAATATATAAGACGTCTGATGGCGTACTTCATTTTTACTAGAAACCGTTAAGTATTGTAGTCTTGACAATTTTTATAAGTTCATATCGTGTTATTTTTCTATGTAAATATTCCTTGTTTCTTTCAGAGTTAAGACTTTTAATGTGATTAGGCACATAGGAGCAAGTACGTGCGACCAAGTCATGCCCATTTTTTTGTATGCATTCCTTATAGTATGTACGTTATTGCATAACATAAATATGAATTTCAAACATGCATTCGACCGCTTTTGACTTGCGATTATAGGTACTATAATGGAACTTATGGATTCGTGCAAAAAAAAACTAACAATCAAACATGACATTACGATAATAGAGAAGTTGAAAAAGTGGGTCCGGAAATTCCATCCGTCTGTCTGCCTGTCTGTTCGCGCCTCTACAGCCTAAACGGATGAGCCGATTTGCTTCAAACTTGGTATTTAGTATTTATTAGGTAGTATCTCGGGGGTGTTTTTCATTTTTTCTCTAAGTCGAAAAATAACGGTACCTGCATACAATGTTTAGCAAGTTTGATTATCTCGAAAACGGCTCTCACGATTTTGATAAAACTGGGTGCTATTTTTTTACAACAATACATCCTTCAGTTAAAATATTTTTTTTCGAAATTTATTCTATAACGGTACCTCTCATATAACCGGGTTTTTTTCAAATGGGGTTTTATCGTAAGCCTTATCCCGATTTAAATAAAAAAATTGCACACAGGAAGTCATTTATAATTCAACTAATATCGCATTTCAAAATTTTTAAAAACTTTTTTTCGATTTTTTTAAATTAAAAAAAAAATTGGTTTTCGAAATATTTTGAAAATGAGTGGATTGAATTTATTTAAATAATCTTCCCAGATGAAAACTATAGATTTCCTTATAAGGACATACTAGAAAAAATTTAAAATATTTTTTTCCAGAAGTTTAAAAAAAAAACGACTTTTTAAAAAAACTGGTCGAACTATTTTTATTTTTTTTTCGATAGACATTTAGTTTTCAAATTTTATTGCATACTTAGTTTTTCCGAGAAAACTCTTAAACTAATTAAAAAAAATAAAAGAATTTTCTAGAAAAAAAAAACAATTGGAGATGTGCCCATCCACTTTATGGAAGATTTTGCGGAAGGATCTTGGTTTGCAGGCTTACAAAACCCAACTCGTGCAAGAATTTAAACCGAACGACCATTAAGCCCATGTTAAGTTTGTCCGACCACCAGATTCTTAATTAAGATGTTCTAAGCTTTCATTTGATACATTAACTCGATCCCTATGAGGTTGACCAGCACCTAAAGCGCAACCCAAAATTGGCCATTTTATGTATGTTGCCATTTATTTATGGCAAATTTTTCCATTGACGCGAAGAGGTAGGTGTTCCTACGGCCGCCTCCCCTACTATTAGTCATTATTTGTAAAAATAACAAATGCTACCAGAACAGAGCATACTTAGAAAAATGACAAGACTCGATCATATATGTATGCTTGATTTTATGAGCAAGAACCTTAATAGAAACAAATTAAATATTTAAGAAAAAAACGATCTCAACTTATAAAAAGTTTTTATGCCTTATATGGCCGCCCTAGCTTAGGTACTTTTCTGTTTCTGTTTCTTCTTGCAATTAATGATGTTACATCCTGTAGTCATCATAACGAGGATCTTATAAACTTTTATAATTTGTTTTTGTATAAAACATTGTTTTTTCTTGAAGATCTTGGCTAATAATGAAATACACCCATGAGCGCTAGTACGTGCGACTTTGTCGTGCCATTTATATCGTTCCCCAGCTAGAGGTACTCGCAATTCTATTCTTCTCCAAAAGAAAGCTTTATAACCTTAACTTTTATTTCGAACAATTTAAATCTCATCTTCATATATTTCTTCTTTTACCTCATAAAAGTTCTGAACATTTTTCTTCCAAAAGATAATTCTAATTGTGTTTCTGCATTAAAATGTCATGCAACTTTTACATAAAAGAATTTATTTTTCCTTTGACATGATCACATGATGCAACCCTGCAAGGCTGTCTTCCACTTAATCCCATTCAGAATTACTATATGTTTTCCTCCCATCAGCTATATACAAGAGAACACTCAACCGAGCATACTTGCAACATCACCGCCCACAACGTTACACCTCTACTTTTCTCATCTATCAGGATTTGCATATTACTGAAGAGTCCCACTTAACCTAGAACACATATTTTTTCGTCGTCTCTAAAACAACCCAAACACAAGCTATCGCAATACTGCAACCGCATTACCAACGACCAAGAATGAAATAAAAAAAATATCTTTGGGAATTCTCGACATTCTACCCCAAACAGGGTCCTTTATCAAAAATGTAAGGCACTAATGCCAGCCGCATCCATCTTACAAGTTTTCATCGCCTTCATATTCTCCTCCTTGCCACGCAATTTTATTATAATTTTTTTTTTCAAGTTCTTATGCCGTAGCATGCCAGCGACCTTAAAAGCCTTCAGGGATATGCAGATGCGGCAACATAGTATACAGTGTGGTGTGTTTGAACATTTTGCACAAAAGCTTGAAGGAATGTGATGCATTTTGTCCTTATAGCTGTTGAACAAAATTGGCTTCCCTTGAGGAGTGTAGAAAGCTCTGCCGAACAATAGCGTGAGAACAAACGGTAACTATGCAACTTTAACGTAAACTACCATAGCGTGGTATCATTTTTAGGAACAGATACACGATGTACCTCCCAACTCAAGAAAATATTCCTTCAATCCAAAGGTTCTTCATAAGAGGGCGAGTTTAGATAAGTCTGCAGTATGACATGACAATGGGATGGAATTTCAAAAGTTCTGTTGTTTACTGAGGAACAACGCATTGGGGAAAAAAAAGAACCAGAATTTTATGAGAAAAGTTAAAAAAAATTCTTACCATTTTTTGACATTGAAGAGATGGCGGTTTATATTCTTTTGAAAGAATTGTATGAGAAGTTTGAGGCGATGCAGCCTTGAAACTTTATTTCTGGGTATTAAAGAATATTTTTGAAGTGACAGCTCTCTTCCTCTAATACAAAGAAAATAAAAAGATACTTTTAGGTAATTTGTCTACGTCGGCTAACTTTCTACAAACTTCAAAAGTGTTGAGTTCAGAAACATTTTTTTTTTTTTTTTTTTAAAGTAATTTTCAGAGTTTCCTCCCTCAAAGGCAGATCTGAGTAGGTTACAGTTTAAGTTTAAAACAAAATTAAACTGAGAGTTTTTTTTTCATCTCGTACCTTCAATATAAGAAAATATAGTTTTAGTTTTGTAGGCAATGAAAAGCTTATAAGGTACCGTTAATGCGTTGACGGGGACCTAAAACATTCCTTCAGATAATGTTTCAAACTGCTAATTCTTGACGGGAAGCGGCAGGTGGTGGCGGGACGGCAGAAGAAGGTCTCATTTCTGTGGTTTACGCTTATAACTCAGAAGTGCTGCGTTATGTGCAAGAAAACTGAATCTCATAAAACTTTCTATGACTTGTTTTATAGACTACCTTATATTTTTCATTATACTTTCCGCCTGAAAGGGTGTGTATATTTTACTATATTCATCGAAAAGAAGAATGATACGTCTCTTTTAGCCAGATTTCTAGTCAACCTCAACATTATGACGAACAGTTTATTAAGAATGTATCACGATATTAAATTCCAATTAATGCAAATGGTTAAATATGAAGTAGGCTGAGATTCTGCAGGAAACATATCAAAAGTTTAAAAAACTAAAAACATATTTATGCCACTTTTGTAATACTAAGAACATATGGTGCATTAATGGTGAAACCTTTGGGAATAGTGGATGTACTGGCTATGTACAATAACTTTGAATCAACTAAATCACTATTCATTGTTTCTGATGGTTTTTTGCTTTTACTTATAATTCGATTCGTCATCTTAACATCAGCTCTCAAGAGCGATCTACAAAATAATTCGGCCTATTAAATGTAACACTCAAAATATAGTCAACATAAAATTAATTGATCAGTTTAAAAACTGTTGTTTCTAAAATTATTTAAACAATAAAGGTCTTTTCGGCCTTAAATGAGTTTCTTCATATTTTGACAATATTATCATGCACCGAGTATCACTAAAAAGAAAACATGACAAAAAATGTAATGAAATGCTTTCGTAGACTTCAACATAAGCATAATGTGAATTGTTTGCAACCAAAATTTAATACCCTGGTTACCAAATATTCTAGATGACAAAAAATATGAAAAGTTCAACCTATTTTTGAAAAGGATGTTAAAATCGGCGTTGTCATTTACAGTGAGTTCATTCCAAATCATTCCATGTTCAATTCCTTCTCGTCTGTATGTCTTGAACCCACATTCATAAAATTTAAAACCGTATTGGAAGCTAACGACCGCTAGTAAATACTTTAGAAAAAAAAAATTGCCAAACTTGCCTCGATGCCCAGGCTATATAATGTGTGCACTAGATCTACTTTATGCATACCTCTATCGCAGAAAATTTACGCTTATCAGTTATCAAAGACAAAAATATTTCATCATTACAGTAGCTTACTTCCTATAATAACTGCTGGATAACTCAAACATGCAGCATATTTATTTAACTTCCGCTTTGAAAAAGTACATCAAAACGGTGACTAAAATGTCAATGCCGGCATACCTATCTAAAAAATACTACTAATGAAGCTTCTCCAGTAAAATATCATACAATAGATTAAAAATTACGAATCCCGGAGCGCATATCAATCTATCCCTTTGCTACATAACTGTAAAGACACATTTTTTAAAAATTATCGATACATATCGTTTTCAATTAACATGATCTAAGAGCAGTTTTAAACAGAGCTTTATATGTATGGCTCAAGAACTAGCGATATAATCAAACTACATACCTCAAGATTCAGTCCATTCGCAAATCATAGAGGACATCAACGCTGGAACTATTTATCTCGAAAAATACACCACACGACATTAAATTTAATTTCGAAATTCCAAATCTCATTTATTTCGCAAAGCACTGATACTAAAAACTATGAAAGACCTTCATCTTAACCACCAGGATGGTCCGCATTAAGTAGCTAGAGGAACGGTTTTGTTTACTGTCAAATATTGATACGGACAATGAACGACAAGTTTGTTACTATCGTTCCTAGCGACGTATTAAATTCTACATGATTTGTTATTCTCCAATTGAGGATCCCAATGAGATCAGAATTTAATGATCTTAATTTCTTCGAAACGATGAAAAGATTTGTTGCACTGTTCGGTAAGATAAACCTATTGCTTCGAAAACCATACTGACGGTCATTAAGAAGCTTTCGTTTTTCGAGATATTTATTGAGCTTGAAATTGATCACCGTTTTCATGACCTTAGAAAGTATGGATATAAGTGTAATCAGTCGATAGCTTGCGAGGGAGGAAGTTTTGCTTTTTTTTTGTATAGACCGCTGGACAAAAGCTGTTTTCCATATGCTTGGGATGAGCCCTGATTGAATAGGACAGGTAGAAAAGCTTACGAAAACCTCTTTAAATCAAAACAATAGCGGAGGCACTATCGGGGTCAGCAGTTTTATGTACAATCTTTCCACACTCAGGCTACTGTACGAGTACAAAAGAAGATTGGCCTCATAGAATTATTCACACTCTAAAGTACAGCCGGGCGATGGCAGCGTAGAACTGGCAGAGAATTGCCTAGCAAAATGGTAAGCTTTTTCTTGAGAACAAACAAATAGATTGTCATTGAAGAAAAGTGTTGGAATTGGGGACTAGGATGAATTCCTTATATTTTTTTTTTGCAAAAGACCAAAAGTTTATGCTACCGTTGGGATACGGTAATATTTGTTTCCTTTATTTTTGGCCCTTAAAATGGGAAGTAATATCTATGTATGAAATATAAGTACATGTACAATCAAAATAATCCATTGTCAAAGTAATTTCAAGAGTTCCGGATAAATCAATAACTCTTAAATTGTTAGAAGAAGATTTTTTCTTTGTCCACAGTTCATAATTTCCGTCAATGTACGCAACGATCCTTACTTAAAAACCCGATTTTGAAAGTTTCCATAGAATGAAAGAATCCAATTATCAAATCAAATAAACTAAATTTGCAAATACATAATATGTATAGGTATTTATGGTTTACCGGCATAAAATCATTTCTATATATTATGACGTCGTAAATATTCAAATATTAGATGTTTCTTAATTCTGTATAACGAAATGACACATTAAGTCGATGAAATGAACTTAATTTTAAACTAAATAATTAGTTTCGATAGAATACGTATGTATGTACATATCATTAAATAATCATTACACCGGACATACAAAAAAATATCAAAGAAAAATATACTTATTCTGAAAATCTACTCGAGATTACCTTTCATTTGATGAATATATCACGAAGTTTGTTGAAAGAAAAAGCGTGCGACACACGTTCACGTATTAAAATACATATTATGTAGCTTTTACCCTTGTTAAACACTGTATTGATAAATAGTGTCACATTGTGTTTAGTCCAGGAAAATTAGACACAAAAATTACCATAATACGAAAAAATTCCGACAAAGCTGTATTTTATTGGAGAGTTTCATTCTTACGACCTCAACATAAAATAAGTGCCCTTATTTTGGGGCGCAGCAAAAAAAATTTGTGAAAGGAGGGTAAAGGGGGTTAAATTCAGCTTTTTCAAGATTACACGAAAACTATAGTTCTTAGTTGCGATTATAGGTACTATAATGCAAGTTATGCATTCGTGCAAAAAAAATTAAGATGACAATCAAACATGGCATTACGATGATAGAGAAACATATTTGAGTAACTGGTAAAATACTGTCCGTCCGTCTGTCTGTCTGTCTGTCTGTAAGGATGTATTTTGGACTGTAGGGCCAATCGTCTTCAAATTTAAAGCTTAAGGTTATTTTGGCATTCTACAGAGGAGTTTTTTCAATTTTTTGTTTTAGCTCAAAAATTAACGGTACCTGTCATATAACCGTTATGTAAACGCTTATTTTTCTCGAAAACGGTTTCAAGAATTTTTATAAAAAAGATCAGTGTACTACTGTAGGTATGCATTACATTTTGGTGAAAAAAATAAATTGCACGATAGGATCGCACGTACTTGCTCATATGTGCGTTCACATTGTAGAATAAAATAAAAGTGAACATCAAAGCACTCGATTTTTGTGACTTTTGATTGTTCGAATAAAGTACGTTAAATTGTATTGGGTGAAAAAATTTAAACGCCATTTTATTTCTTTTGGAAATGGTAAAAAGTGTGTTTTTTCAAAATTGTAGGCGCCGTTTTTAAATAAAACGGTTTTTTTAAACAATTTTTAAAAAAAAATAAAAAACAATAATTCAAGAATACAAACTTAAGCACAAAAATAGCGTACATTTAAAAACAAAATTAAAAAAAAATTCAGTTACTCGTTTTCAAAATATTGATTTTTTAAAAATAAAATTTAAAAAAAATTATTAAAAATACAAAAAAAAATTCGAAAAAAATTAATCCAAAATTACTTAGGGTACCTACATCTTCTTGAATATAAATTTTGATTGTAGTCGGATCACCAGTTTTCGAGAAAGTCGAAGAATAAAAAACCGGTCCTATGGGAGGTTCCGATTTTAGCCCACCATATTAATTTTTTTTTCACCAAAATATAATGCAAACCTACAATAGTACACTGATTTTTTTTTTATAAAAATTCTTGGAGCCGTTTTTGAGAAAAAAAAGCTTTTACATAACGGTTATATGACAGGTACCATTAATTTCTGAGCTAAAAAAAAATTGAAAAGATCCTCTGTAGAATCTCAAAATAACCTTAAGTTCAAAATTTGAAGTCGATTGGCCCAACCGTTTAGGCTGCAGTCCAATATACATCCGTACAGACAGACAGACAGACAGACGGACAGAATTTTGCCAGTAACTCAAATATGTTTCTCTATAATCGTAATGTCATGTTTGATTGTTATCTCAAAATTTTTAATCTGCACGAATGCATAACTTGTATTATAGTACCTATAATCGCAAGTAAAAATTAATATGGTATGCTAAAAGCGGTTACCTTCTATAGGACCGGTTTTTTTTCTTCGACTTTCTCGAAAACTGGTGATCCGAATTCAATCGAAATTAATATTCAAGAAGATGTAGTTAGCTAAGTAATTTTGCATTAATTTTTTTTCGAAAACTTTTATTTTCTATTTTTAATAATTAAAATTTTTTTTTTTTTTTTGAAAAATCAATATTTTGAGGGTAAGTGAATTTTTTTTAATTTTGTTTTTATGCTTAAGTTTGTTTTTGTGCTTAAGTTTGTATTCTTGAATTATTTTTTTAATTTTTTTAAAAAAAGTTATTAAAAAACATTTTTAAACGGCTCCTACAATTTTGAAAAAAAAATTCACACTTCTTTACATTTCCTAAGGAAATAAAATGGCGTTTAAATTAATTCACCCAATACAATTTAACGTTATTATTCGGACAATCAGAAGTCACAAAAATCGAATAAATGCTTTGATGTTCACTTTAATTTTCTTTAATTTTATTCTACAATGTGACCGCACATATGAGCAAGCAAATACGTGCGATCCAGTCGTGCAATTTTTTTTTTTTTTTTTGAAATTGTTGGCTATTGACTTTTGACAACTCCACACCGACACAAGTGTTTGCAAATGCTCACATCATCGGAATGCTATGCCGGTAAGGTGTTTTGATGCTGTCGTGTAGAGACGGTATTTACATATATGTATGTATACCTATTAACAATGTTTTAAAATTTGTTGTCTGCTATTGAAATGGTATTTTTGTATACTTGTTGCATCAATTAGGCTGTCATTTGGTTTTTAACGAACAAAAATTCTAGTTGTTTTTTACTTGATACATATACATACATGTGTATAAAAATTTCAAACTACATAATTTTTTCCAAAAATAATGTATGTAAGTAGGTAAGTACTACCAAAAACTCTAATCAATTCCTTGCTAAAATTTTTTCAAAAACGAACCTACTTTTTCTAGGAATAACCTAATTTTTAGTTCCTAAGTGAAAGAACTTTAAGGTCATTTAATGATATTTAAGCCCCCGTTTTTCAGTTAGTAAATTGATAAGACAATTAATTTTTTAGAACTAAAATATTAGTTAATCATCAAAGCTTTGGAAAGAAAGACAGTTTGAAATTTCTTTCAATTTGTTTTGAAATTGAGTTTCAATATTACTTATTTGAAAAAACTTAGCCAGTTGACGTTTCTAAGGGGCCAGTTATAGCTATCATTGAAATGGATCATTGAAAAACTTTAAACCGATTTTTTTATATGTTTTCCTTTGATAAGTAACACAAATGATATACCAATCGATAGCAAATGATACGATTCCATAAGAACAAATCAATTTGCACAAATATTTTTTACTAAAAATTTATTTATCTGTTTTCCTGATGCAAATTCGTTTTTCGTGTCAGCTGATTGTTTTTTGACAGAATATGGAACAACTCGTTCCACTGATTTGAGTACCAATTTCTTTCAGTTCCAATGACAGATTTGTATCCGAAAAAATTTTTCGTGTGTATTTCAACCAGGAAAATTTTTCCAATGACAGAAAATTTCAATGATTGCTATAACTGATCTCTCAAAAAAATTCCAATGATTTGTTTCAATGAAGCTTTTCAATGATAGCTATAACTGGCCCCTAAGCCGTCAGAGATCTCCGTTATCTCAGAAACGTGAACACAATTTCTCAGAAAAAAATTTCAACTTTGCTTTTAAAAAATGAATCCTAAAATCCTAATAAGAGAACTCTGTTAGAAGGGAAGAGATATAAAGTTTTTTTTATTGAGAAATTGTGTTCCCACAAATTCAAATTCACACAGATTCTTACTTATTCAAATATTAAAAACCGATACAAAATTTAAAACGTTGTTGAGATGTGTAATAATTTGACACATGTGACATGTGTATTAAAATCGTAATGTCGGTGACGTCAATTAAATATGATTCCTAAATTTGGAAGCACCAAGTTGTTGCCATGCAATTTTTTTCGCATATAAAATGTATTGAAAGTACATATGAAGTTATACCAATATTTTCATGACTTTTATTTTTCTAGAACTCAACTTTTTCTTTTTTTATGTCATTCTTTTCCTTAAAACAGCCAAAACAATTTTCATTTTACTAAACGGTTTTTTTCCTTTCTTTCTAGGTAAGTTGCCATTTTCAAAGCTATTTTCCATAGTAAGTAGGTAAGTACATACGGAATTTTAGGTAAACGCAGCTTTCCTCTACGAGCATAGCCTTGTCTACTCTTTAACCTAAGAATAAATTTAAAAAAAAGTTTAACAACTCATTTTTCGGTACTTGAAAGCTAAATAATTATAAGAGTTTTGTGAAAAAAGTGTTTCAACGACGTGATTGTGGTACGTTTTATTTCTTATTTACTTTGTTCTGTTTTTGTAAACTCTTGACATCGGATCCTTTTTTATGTAATTGTTTGTTTATGCTTAAGCAAATACAAAAATTAAATGTTGTGTAAAGGGGGAAAACAGCGGAGGAAAAAAAAAACGAAAAAACACTTTACTTGCAATTATACTGACTCTATAAGACAAGTTTAGGATTCGTAAATTTAAAAAAAAAATGAGATAACAATCAAACATGGCATTACGATCATAAAGAAACTTCTTAAGTTATTCGATGTCTTGTCAGTCTGTCAAACTGTAAACTGCAGCTAAACAGCTTAAGCGATTACCTTCTTTATTTTGTGTGATTCTTTTGTCATTCCTCAGAGGGGAAATTGAAATTTCATTTTTAGGGCTAAAATAACGGTACCTGCCATATAACCATTAAGGAAGAGCTTATTTTCTCGAAAACGGCTATAACGATTTTAATGAGCATTTTTAAGAATACTTCCACAAGTATTGGCTATTAGTTGGTTAAAACAGAATTTACCGGAAAACTCTAATAACGATACCTTTCATATAACGGTTTTTTTTTTTAATTTTCGACTCTCTCGGTAGTGGCTCTATGGATTTCTGTAAAATTTTACATTTGAGAGGGATTAATAGCAGAATTATTTATGCACACTAAAATGTTGATTACTTATTTTTTTCTAGTTTTAATACATTTTTGAATTTTTTATTTTAAAGTTTCAACTAATCAAAATATGTAATTTTCAATTTTACAGTCAGCTCTGTATTAATAAACTGTAAAAATCTGCTTACCAAAATCTGCAAAAACAATTTTTTCCTAAAAACTAAAAATAAAAACAGGAGTTTATCAAAATCCGTCCTAAAATTTTCGAAATCCTTTTTTCATAAATTCATTATTATGTACTTGGTTTTTACTAAAAACCTTTAAGTGTTGTGGTTTTGACACTTTTTATGAGGTAAAAACTTCATGTCATTTTTCTACGTTTTTGTTACTTGTTTCTTTCAAAGATCCAATCTTACAACTTGATTAGACACAAGAGCAAATACATGCGACCCAGTCGTGCCCATTTTTATATATACACAAAAAACAGTTTGCATGGTTGGTTTAATAGAAATGATAACTTTGTCAACCTTCCAGCCACATAGTAATTAATCAAGAAAATATAATAATTTCATCTTGCCAAGATAAACTTCAAACATAACTCAAAAAACTCATTTCACGTATCCGAGCTCCTGCAGCAAAATAATTTTGGCTGTATGAATTAACTTTTACTGACATAACGGATATAAAATCAAAGTTAATGATTTCTAACTTAATTACAGCACTTACATATTAAGACTTAAACTCTGTATGAGTACCTAAGTTTAACGAGAACAGTAAAATGTATTACAGCCCTAAAGACACATAAATGAAACAGTAGGGTAAGAGAACATCGAACAATATAACATTTTTATATATGAGTGTTTATGAGAGAAAGAAAATTAAAATTGACATCAGAGCATTGCCATTCAAAAGACATAACATCAAAAATGATAATTTTATGAGGTCCTTACAAAAACGATATTCACATAATAGAGGACGAAATTGTGTGCTAAATAAAATAGGCTTTATATTAGCATCTGTGAATGTAATAAAAGAGATATCTAAAGACATTGGTCATAGAGGGTCCATAAACAAAGCAACTCACGATACAAATCATTTTAATCAAAATGGACATTTCTGTGACGCGTTTTTTCCAAACCCAAACTTGTATTTTTTTTTTTTTATAATTTACACGCGCGAAAGGGTACCCTTAAAATGTTTAAGCACCGCACGAACATAAGGGAAATGAGGAGGGATAAAAGAGGAGATACCGATGCACATTAGTTTAAAGTTCTGCAAATCCAAATGGGAGGAAAAAACAGAGCCTGGCAAAGCATTCCACATTCGTGTGGTGCGGTTAAAGAAAGAATCTCTATACTTAACAGTACGTCCGAAGTTAGGCTCAAGGGTAAACTGATGGGCGTTCCTAGCAGTTCGAGTATTAGGGTTGAATCATTTCAGGGGAGGAATGCAACTGGCTATTTCGCTAGAGCATTGTTTGTAAAAATAACGATAAAATAACGAAAGGCACGAAACACTACGGCGGTGCTCAAGAGATGTAAATGTTTTAGTTATTGTTCGCTTGCCTATCATTTAATCAGAATTTAATGAAGTTATCATACGCTGCCGTGGCAGTTCAACATCCGAAGAACATGGATGTGAATCTGGAAACGAATATGAAAAGTTGAGAGTACTGTCGTCAGCAAAACAGTTGATTGGATTAGTTGTTTCAGATAATAAGTCATTGGTAAATATAAGGAAAAGAGTCGGAGACAAAACAGAGCCCAGGGCACTTTGTGTTTTGTGAATATCAGATTTGAAAACGTCCAGTACAACTTGAATTGAGCGGTTAAAAGGTAATTTCTAATCCAACGAAGAAGAGATTAATCGAGTCCAAATGCACGCATTTTCGATAAAAGGGATTGATGCCAAACTCTAACAAATGCCTTATAAATATCAAGTGCAATAATTTTGCTTTCACCAAATCGATGGAGAGATTGGTTCCACTTTTCGGTGAGATAAACCATTAGATCACCAGTGGACCTGTTGGCCGCACTGCCGGTCATTAAGAAGCTTTCGTTCTTCGAGATATTTCTTAAGCTGAAAATTAATCAGCGTTTCCATGACCTTAGAAAGAAGGGACGTTAGTGCAACTGGTCGGTAATTTGGGGGTGCAGAAGATTCGCTTTTTTTTTTGGGATAGGCTGGAGAAATGCTGTTTTCATGCACTGGGAAAGAGTCCAGAAGAATAGGACCGATGGAAAAGCTTACGCAAAGGTTTTGCCAGCGTTGAAGAACACCTCTTCAGAACAATAGCAGGGATACAATCCGGGCCAGCGGATTTATTTATGTTGAGATCTTTCAATACTCTTGCGACTGAACGAGTGCGAAAGGAAAGGTCCCATAAAATCATTTACGCTTTCGAGTACAGGAGGAGTTCTGACACCTGCGGCCAGTGTTGAGTTTGCCGTGAATTAGGCAGCAAGCAGATCTGGTTTTTCTTGAGAACTGACAAGCAAGAATGCGCAAATCTTGAGTATGCACAAAGTTTTGTGCAAATCAATTTCGACATCTACCAGCAGGCAGGTGATGGAAAAAAGTCTGGAATTTAATATTCCAACATACCATTTTTTGTATAGACTTTCAAGCCGCCTACGATAGCATAGCCAGGATAGAACTTTTTAAGGCCATGAGAGAATTCGGCATCCCAAATAAATGTGCACGACAATGTAGGTTGACCATGACAAACATTAGAAGCAAAGTAAAAACAGCCGGTTTGCTGTCCAGGCCAATCAATATATTTAAAAGACTCCGACGAGGGGGTATTCTGGCTTGCCTCCTCTTCAATCTGGCATTGGAAAAAGCATGCCGTGACTTTGGCACCAAGTCCAGCCAGATACTAGCTTACGCAAACGACATTGCCATCATTGGCAATAAGCCAACAGGAAAGACTAAGTACATGGTGGCTACGTATGTGAGAAGCGTTGATCCAACTATCAAGATAGCGGAGCATGAGTTTGAAATATTGCAGTTCTTTAACTACCTTGGGTCAAAAGTGGGAGCCGACAATAATATGGAGGAAGCCGCCGCTGCTGAAATTCAACTGAACCTATAGTCTGTCAAGATAAGATTCTTTAAATCTAGAAACCTTATCAGAAAACCAAATTGCTGCTGTACAAGACTATAATCTTACCAGAACTCACATACGGTTTCGAGACTTGGGTACTTACAAAAAGGCACTCTGACCTCTTATCCATTCGTGGAAGGACGATTTCATACAATTCATGAATTGTATGAAATCTACCTCGAAACAAATGATGTGGAAAAAAAAGTTCGGCAGACTCGGGTAGGCTGGCCACCTAGCTCGCATATGAACCAGCTCGGAAAGTATTCTGCAGTTCTATTTATGGTAGAAGGTAACGTGGCCCAAAGCCTTGGGGTGTGCATATTATGGATGGCACTAAACTCCCCAATTTCAGCAAAAGAGATCAGAAACTCATTCTGTAGCCGGTTGGTACTAATGGTTCTGTATCATTTATAATTTTCGCTTCTATGGTGAATTTCTATGAATTTTAACAAAAAAAAATTCATTAACAATTTTTACAATTCCGTTCACTTAATCAAAACTCCAAAATTTATATATGTACATAATTTGCGCATTTAATAATATCCACAGACAGGCATGCTGATGAAGCTCACATTCATGCCTGTGAACTAAATTTTTTTTTTAATTCTCACAGGCGCAGGCTTACAAGCTTCAACATCCACAAGCAGTTTTGCGTGCACAAGTATAGTTTTGCGCAAGCTTGAATGCCAGTGGATGATGCTTTAGTGATGCGCGATCAGGAGTTTCGGCTTTAATTGTATTATCTAAAGTGATAGTGATAAGGCAGATCCTTAAGGAGCAAAGGCCTAGTGACTTATACTCTCAACCATTCTTGTGTGTGTGTTAATAATCTGCAAGAATGGAAGGGACCTACAGTTTACCGCCGAGTCCGAACGGCTACATGAGATGCACTTTTTAGAGACAATTTTTACTCTTGGAGGTTTTGTCAGTTCCTCGCTAGAGGCAGTACCCCGGAAAAGAAGATGGCTATGAGCTGGATTCGAACCCAGGCTCATTTGCTTAGCAGTCCGACTCACTAACCACTAAGCCACGGGGCACTACAAGTTTAGGATTCGTAAATATAAAAAAAATTGGAATAACAAACATGACGATCATAGAGAAGTACAAAAAAGTTTATTGCAAAAAATGTCTGTCTGATTGTCTGTCTGTCCGTCAGTCTGTCAGTCTATCTGTCTGTATGTATAACGATCTGCGGTCTAAACGGCTTAAGAGATAACCTTTAAATTTGGTATGTGTGGTTATTTTGGAATTCCTCAGAGGGGTTTTTGAAATGTATTTTTTTAGGGCCTTTAATAACGGTACCTGCTATATAACCGTACATGAAAAACTCATTTTTTATCGAAAACGGCTCCAACGATTTTGATAATTTTTTTAAGAATATTTTGGTCGATATTAGCACTCGGGAAAAGTTTATTTAGACTTCATCTCCCAATTCGAACAGATTTTGCAATAAAACTTCAAGATTCAAAAGTAATAGTTCCTTTGATATCCATTCGAAATCTGTCTCAGTAAGTTTTGTTAATTTACTTGTTGTTAATTTTCTTTAAGCTCCAGTGTTAAAAAAAAACTGTTGTGTATTCAAAAGAAAGCTCAAAGCTTTCCTCTCTTGTTCTTTGAATAAGATTAATTGAATCCCTCGACTCAATATGTAGATATTTCTTCATCACGTTGAAGATATTGGCAGTTTTTAAGCAATAGCTTTATTTCTTCAAAAAATTATCCCTTTAGCCCATTTTTAAATCCATTGGCACCAATCGCTTGATAACAGCCACAGGAACGTTAAGGTTCATTGCCCGTTTTTAAATACAACAAACTCATCCGAACTAAAGTACACTTAAAAACTATTTAAGTTGTTAGACATTCACGAAGGGTGAAATGGAAGGGTTCTTGCGAAAGTTTAATTTTCAAACAAAAACCTCGTAAAGAACTTTTGATTTGGATCACGAAGGTGAAGCAAATTAGAAAATATAATTTGCTATCCGGTATATGTCTGTGTGTATAAGAATAAATTCGGATATTAATTTGGGGTTTGTAAAACACAAAACCTGGAATAATACTTTTACTAATGTTAAGCCATATTACCACACTTATAGAATAATTCATCACTACCATCAAAAGCCTTTGATCCTTATGTTGGCAAATGCCATGTGTTGCATCCATAACGTGGTTTCATGTCGTCCAACCATAACGATAGAGGACACGACATCAGTCCTCTACCGGGTGTGATTTATGATTTATGGAGGTACAAGCCTCAATGCAGTTTATTCGGCCCATAGTTCGCCCATCGTCATTATGCAGTTCAGTCTTCAGTTTCTATATCCAGTTGCAACCAAACGGATATGCCACGTGACTGAAATACGTTTATATCGGAGGATTAAGGAATTTTGGAGAACATCTGCGGTAGCATTAATTTCAAATTTGGAATTCCAAACACAGAAATTTCTCTTCTCTACTTAGCCTGGCTCATCACAAAAATTCTCTAATTGAGTTTAAAGTGTTTTTTGTGAAGCTATGTTTTGTTTTCCTTAAATCTGCGCTTAAGTGTTCACCTAAGCTATGTATTTCAAGAGCTAAACATATTTTCTTAAAGGTGAAGTTCTATAAACTTCCGAAAGTCCATCGAACTTAAGATTTGAATGCTTCATATTTCAGAAACTATATCGATGGTGAGCTTCGATAATTCGTTCTAAATCCAAGCAACAATCAATTGCGAATGTAAAGTACTGTTAATATCTAAGTTTAATCATTGCTTAAGCTGGAAAAATACCCCTTATCCCTTTTGGTTGAAAATTAATCACACTAGAGACTTCCTATTAAGAATACAGATATCCTTTGTAGTGAATAAACAAAGATAGAATTACCTATCCGGCAAACCAGCTTAAGAGTCAGGAGTTTGAAAGTGGGATGTAATTTAACAGGAATTCACACTCTGGGGTAGTATTGTCATGGTGATAAGTGAAGTCTATAGATTCCAACTGGAATGAAGAATCGAAATCTATTTGCCAAACAGCAACATGTCCTATTTCTGTTGATTTTCTTCTGCCTACGTTACGAAACCTTACGAGTGTACTATGTGTAGGGAAACTGGGAAAAGCACTGTAGGCATGCATGAATGTGCACTCTGTACCCATTAAATAAATTAAAGGGAAGAGAGCACGGCAGTGTTAATGCATCTGTTTACGAATTAAGCTCTGATTTCATTATACACGTCATGGAAGCGAGTGTGCATAATAAAAGTTTTCAACGTGGTTGGCTTGGTTGTTGTTGGGTGTTCGTGCCATCTATCTTCCTGTGTGTCTATATGACGACTGCAGCATTTCCAACAGTGAGACATAAAGTGATTTTGCACCTGGAGGATGCACAGAAACTTGTTAAGTTTCTAATAAAATGAAGGGAAGAGAACATTTTGTGCCGGTGCTGCTTCCTTTGCTGCCATGATATGTCTATATGTTCGAATGTGTGTCATTTGCAAAGGATACAATGAAGATAACAAAGATCCTGGAGATATAGGGTACGCGCATGCAATGCACCCATAGAACCCGGAAACGATTTTTGATGAGCGCACAGTGAAGCTCATGGAAAATTAGCTCCACTTGGAGTAACTAAATGCGTACCAAGCCATACCTAAGTATGTATGTATGCATGTAATAATGAAAGTGAGATAAAGGCAGAAGATATCAAAGTGTGCGATAGGTGGTATATGGAAAATAAAAAGGTGGTGTAATATTTAAATTTTGAAACTTTTAATTGGATGGATATAAATTTATTTTCTTTGCAGACTCAAGCTCGATTATACTAAAAGATATGCAGAGTTTTTCGCAACAATGAAAATGATGAAGTAAACTGAAGTTGGAAAGACTAATGAATCCACAAAATACCCTGCTGTGGGGTACCCATACGTTTCTTTCTGTGTGCTTGATGTTGCACAGATATCTAATTGGGCCATCAAAAATGTATTAATATGTTAAAGGAAACGTTGCAGTATGCCTCAGGGGTGTTACTATCGAGTCCCGCATAGATTATATGAGCCTGACGACGAATGAGCGAATTCAAATTTTAGCCCGAAATACTTAGCCAGTTCACGTTTCTAATATCTCAGAGATCTCCATACAATACAATTTCTTCCAAAAAATCTCAACTTTGCTACAAAAAAAATGAACCCTTATATTTTTTGGGATTCCCAAAGAGAAAGAGATACAAAGTTTTTTGTGACTGAGACATCAATTTCTTGAGCCCTCTGAAATCTCAAGAAACGTCAAATGGAGAGCTATAAACTGAAACAATTCTAAGATTTTTTAAAAGAAAAATCACTTGCTTTGAAACAAAAGAATTGAACCACAAAAAAATAAGAAACCTATGCACCTGGCTGTGGACACGTGTAGCTTTCTTTAGCATTCTCTTATTAAAAAATGGGCACGACTGGGTCGCACTTGGCACGTACTTTGCTCTCATGTGCCTAATTACAGTGGAAAGCAAGATCTTTGACAGCAACAAGTAACATTTACGTTGAACAGTTTGAACTTATAAAAAGTATAAAAACCACGATACTTAACGGATTTTAGTAAAAACGAAGTACGCCATCACATGTCTTAAATAACAAAAAAATTATGAAAAATGTATTCTGAAAATTGAAGAATCGGTTTTGATAAAATCCTGTTTTTTATTTTTAGTTTTTTGAATTTTTTTAATTTTGGTATGCAATTTTTTTATTATTATACATGTGATTATAAAATTTTAAATTATTTTTTTTTTGGTTAGTTTTAACATTTTAAAAATATTGATTTTTCATAAAAATAAAAATTCAAAAATTAATTCTAATAATGTAGATAAAGTAATAATTTTTTTTAAATCAAATTCAAAATTAGCTCCTAAACAAAAAAAAAGTTATTAAAAATGTAACGTTATTTTTAGGCCTACAAACAAAAAGAATCACACATACCAAATTTGAAGATGATCGCTTAAGCCGTTTACATACTGACAGACAGATTTTGTCGATCACTTTTTTAGACTTGTCTATGATTGTAATGTCATTGTTATCTCAATTTTTTTATATTCACGAATTCTAAACTTTCCTTACAGTCTCTATAATCGCAAGTTAAAAGATAATTTGATTTTACAGCTCAAATGCCTTTTTTACACTGAATTTTATTTATTTTGCTAGAACGTACATTTTTGTTATTTTGTTAGCTTCAAAAATAATAAACAGAATTAAAAATAGACCCCATCTATTGTAGATACAGGATTCTGCAATATATTTGAGTGTTAGCTCCTCGTTAAAAAATAAGTTTCTGAACGTAGCTTAAAATAAAAAGTGACATAACGTCATCTGTTGTAGAGTAGCAGTACGAAATTACACAATTTATGACGTGGATGTAAAAAAACATATATACACGGGAAACTAAGGTTTGTTCGAGCTAGCGGAAGTTTTGGAAAATTTCGAGTTAGAGAAACAGTTTTTTTTTGTTTAAAGCGTTTATTAAATGAATAACGATTATCAGTATAAAAAATAATAGCTTCTTGCTTTATTAATATTAAATAAGAACACATTCACCAAAATAAAAAAAAAAAAAAAAAAAAACACCTTATTAACATAACATAATACCCCCTGGCTTAATGGTTACTGTGTCGGACTGCTAAGCGAAGAGTCGGGGGGTGACTCCCCGGTCAGAGTCACCTTTTTATCCGGGGTACTGCATCTTGCGAGGAACTGACAAAACCTCCAAGAGCAAAATTTTTCTAGAAAAAGTGCATCTCATGTTTGGACTCGGCGGTAAATTATAGGTCCCTTCCATTCTTGCAGATTCATAATACACACAAAGGAATGGTTGAGACTGAGAGTATAAGTCACTAGGCCTTGGCTCCTAAAGGAGCTGTCGCGCCACTTAATTTATTTATTTTATTACAATAACGGTACTTAACAAAAAAAATTAATTTTTGATTGGATCACCACAGGTGGAGTGTTTGTTTTTATAAAACAATACTCTAGATTAAAAAGACAGTTTTGAACTTCATCCGGTACTAGATCAGTCAATTCTATTGCAGATTGCTGGGTTTCAATCGAGTTCTAAATTTTAGCATTTCTAAGTTAATCATCGCAAGATCTTCTCATTCATCTTCAATTTCGTTTCCTTAATTTTTTTCGTTTTCAGCATTCATTACTTCCCTCAAAACAGACTCATTGTCAGGTACTTCGGTAGCCACGATTCCTGAAAACAATTGAATGAACAAATTATCAAGAATAGAGAGAATGTGTTCGAGTTAGAAGAAAAGTTTCGACTCAGAGGTAGTTCGACTTAGAGAATGGTTTTTGTATTGAAAGGAATGCTAAAATATGGCGACAAATTTCGAGTTAGGGAGAAATTCGTTTTATGGAGAGTCGACTGTATATGTTATGTCTAATTTAAAAAGTTTTAAATAATTTACTGTGAATCCTATATGTTTTTCGATTAAACATTCAATTAATTAAAAGAAAGATAAAAACAAAAATAAGATAAGATAACGCACCATTATATTAAAGTAAAAAAGAAAAAGCCGACGAATTTGAAAATGTTGTTTTCTTACTTTAAGTAATTTCTTATTTTAAAATAATTTTGATCCAAATTTTTTTATTTTGAATAAATCTTCAATAATACAAAATTGTACACAAAAATTCTTAATTTTTTTTATTAAATATTGACAAAGAATTGTGTATGATTTAAACCAACTGAAACGAATAATTCTTTAATTATAGAGGACCTCAAACATTGATTATTCTTAGTGTGAAACTAGAATTTAAATTACCAGAAACACCTATGTATCTTATCTTTCTGCATCATTTGCCTTAAATTAAATTTAAAATGTAACATTAAATACTAGTTCTAAAGCCTTCAGAGTTGGCTCAACAATTTATTTAAGATTAAGATATTGGGGAAATGGAGTACCGTCTCGATTTTTTCCAGAAATTGATAGTAGGACATTCTAAATTTAAGATATTGAAATTCTGTACTAGTTTTGACAAATTAATTTGTATATTAAAGTATATGTACGTCAGGTCTGGCTGTTTTACTGTTTGTTTTGGCACTGTTTGCCTCTGTCACTTCGAAATAGTTAGGGATTTTTAGGATATGCATTTCTGAATAAATTGTCGAGGATCTTTTACTCCGGAGCCAGAAGAAGGAAAATTCTGAAAAAACTACTGGTACTTTTTCAATATTGTAATGGGAATTGAATACAAAAAAATCATGATCTGGATCGTTTTATTATTGACAAAGATCCATATGGATCTTGGTGGATAATAAGACGCAACTATTACTTCTATCTTAAGATGATTTTACAGATTTATGCACATAATCCAAATCTTTGTATGTTGACGGTCCTATTGTGTCTTGTAACTTTTGTTATGTAATTTTATCACCCCCCACTTAAACTAATACCTACTGTAATCTATCTACCCTGTTACTTTAAGTAATTTCTGCATCCAAAAAAAAAAATTCCAGATACATTTCCTTCCTGGAAATATTAATTTCCTGGCATTCTTCGAAAATATTCAAAATTTTAGTTGGAGTACGAAACTTCAAATTAAAAGTTGCACGTATGTATGTGTATATAAAGCGTCTTTCAGCAAGAACTTCTGAACTTTGACCCTTGATAGCAGCCACATTTTTCAAGATACATTTGTCTACCTATCTGTCATTTATTCAGTCTGTTTTGCCAAACTTCTATGAACTGCAAATGATTTAATTGTTTCATCAAAAATGCGTTTTCTGTTCGGCAACATTACGGCGGACTCGCCCATTTTACGTTCCCTAAGTCCCCATAACCGTTTCACCTACCACTGCTTCAAAAAACGATCAAGCAACATCCGTACGTAAGAATGATCTCCTACTTTTATGGCCTGAATTTGATAATATTGATACAAACGGCATGTGGTTCAAACAGGATGACGCTATGTGTCACACATCTCATGCAATATTGGTAGATCTGCAAGAACAATTTGACGGCATGGTTATGTCACATGAAGGTGATTTGACTGAGCATCCGAAATCTTGCGCTTTAACCCCGTTAGACTTTTTTGTTGAGTTGTCTGAAGTCGCAGTCAATGCGAATAAGTCAAAAACCAAAGCGGCACTTAAAGTCAATATAATTCATGTCATCGTTCATAGTCAGGGTGATTAGTGTGTCAAAGTCATGGAAAATTAGACATTTTGGACGCGCGCCATCAAAAGAAGCCGGAGAAGGACATTTGAATGATATTATATTTCATACATAATTGCATTAATATGCCCTTCAGGCGAATTAAAATTCCAGTCCAGTCCACTCACATTGTTTTATTTAGATTCAAAGATAGGAAGCTCTTAATGAAATACCCTTTATAACTATAGTTGGTAATAGCTCTTCTTTTGCCCGGCGTATCTACTCAATCTTACTCCATTCTCGAAAGTTAATGTATGAAATGCTAATATAAATACTTTAGATTTTATGAAATTAAAAATGTACAATTTCGACTTCCACACAAAAAGGGTTCTAAAACAAAAAAAAAACTATCTTAGGATATCATACATACATATATTCAAAAAGAGATACTTACATAAATTACATATATAAATGCAAATTATATTCACCTTCTGACTTGAAGGTAAAGTATAAGATTCGAATTCTATAAGAAAACTTAATCCCCTTAAAAGCTAAATCAGCAGGATGAATTTGCTTTCTTCAATCAATCGTATCCTATTCCTGTATCTACATCATTTTCGTTGTTGATTTTTCTTTGTCTATAGTTGTTTTACTTTTTCCATCACTCCCATTTAACGGAGGAACGAATGATTTTTTCCCTGGTGTGTATTTTCCTTTTCTTTCTTGTGCTGCTCTTTTCATCCCCATAGCCATTAGTAAGGATAATGAATGAGATTTAAATTCTTAAAGATGTTACATTACAATGAAATTGCGAATTCAAATAAACGCGGGAGGAAGTAAAGTTAAATATATAAAAAAAAATAAATGGAATGGAAGTAGGAAGAACTAGGATTTAAAAAAGGTATTCTGTGGCTTGAATGTCTCTACTTGCAGTCAGAAAATTAGAATGATTGAGATTTGTTGGGATTTTACTTGAACGGAAATGAATTGAAATGTACACAAAGTTGGTAAGAGAATTACATTAAAAACAAGAGCGATTCAGAAATTGAAAAAAATTAATTTGATTTTCTAATGTTAAACGACTTTGCCAGTAACTAATTGATATAAGCGAAATAATGACAGTCTTTAGCACAAGAAAAATACACCTTACAAATTGTTATTTTCACCTTGTTCAAAAAATTAGAAATAAAGGCGAAAATTTGAATTGACATTTTTGTTATTTTTTTTAAAAATAGTAATAGACTCATAGACTTCCAATGATATCGACCACTAAAATTTTGTGTTTTTTTCCGCTGTGCCTATCATGTATGTAACGGGTGATTTCTTAAGAGCTTGAGAACTTTTTTTTTAAAAAAAAAATGCATAAAATTTGCAAAATCTCATCGGTTCTTTATTTGAAACGTTAGATTGGTCCATGACATTTATTTTTTGAAGATAATTTCATTTAAATGTTGACCGCGGCTGCGTCTTAGGTGGTCCATTCGGAAAGTCCAATTTTGGGCAACTTTTTCGAGCATTTCGGCCGGAATAGCCCGAATTTCTTCGGAAATGTTGTCTTCCAAAGCTGGAATAGTTGCTGGCTTATTTCTGTAGACTTAAGACTTGACGTAGCCCCACAAAAAATAATCTAAGGGCGTCAAATCGCATGATCTTGGTGGCCAACTTACCGATCCATTTCTTGAGATGAATTGTTCTCCAAAGTTTTCCCTCAAAATGGCCACAGAATCGCGAGCTGTGTGGCATGTAGCGCCATCTTGTTGAAACCGCATGTCAACCAAGTTCAGTTCTTCCATTTTTGGCAACAAAAAGTTTGTTAGCATCGAACGATAGCGATCGCCATTCACCGTAACGTTGCGTCCAACAGCATCTTTGAAAAAATACGGTCCAATGATTCCACCAGTGCATTTTTCGGGATGCATGGGCAGTTCTTGAACGCCTTCTGGTTGCTCTTCACTCCAAATGCGGCAATTTTGCTTATTTACGTAGCCATTCAACCAGAAATGAGCCTCATCGCTGAACAAAATTTGTCGATAAAAAAGCGGATTTTCTGCCAACTTTTCTAGGGCCCATTCACTGAAAATTCGACGTTGTGGCAGATCGTTTGGCTTCAGTTCTTGCACGAGCTGTATTTTATACGGTTTTACACCAAGATCTTTGCGTAAAATCTTCCATGTGGTCGAATAACACAAACCCAATTGCTGCGAACGGCGACGAATAGACATTTCACGGTCTTCAGCAACACTCTCAGAAACAGACGCAATATTCTCTTCTGTACGCACTGTACGCATTCGTGTGGTTGGTTTAATGTCCAATAAAGTAAACTGAGTGCGAAACTTGGTCACAATCGCATTAATTGTTTGCTCACTTGGTCGATTATGTAGACCATAAATCGGACGTAAAGCGCGAAACACATTTCGAACCGAACACTGATTTTGGTAATAAAATTCAATGATTTGCAAGCGTTGCTTGTTAGTAAGTCTATTCATGATGAAATGTCAAAGCATACTGAGCATCTTTCTCTTTGACACCATGTCTGAAATCCCGCTTGATCTGTCAAATACTAATGCATGAAAATCCTAACCTCAAAAAAATCACCCGTTAGATATATTCAAACTATTTTGAACTAAAGTTCTAATTGTTTTTTGGAACACTTAAGATCGCTACTGAACAAAATGGACATACAGCTGCGGTCAAAATAATAGTGGTGAAATAAGAAATTATTAAAACATGAAAAAACAAAGAGTATTTTATTTACCTAATTTATGTTTTGTATCTTTTCAGAAAAAAACTTTAACAAAAAAAAATTATTTTAATAGGCTTAAAAACTTAAATTTTTTCTTGAAAACGGGAGGTCAAAATAGTAGTAGCGTTTTGCTAGATATAGCCTGAAAGATGTTAGAAAATAGCCTTCTTTCTTCAACTTCTTTAATATTACTGACTAACTTACCCATCCGGCGTTGCTCGGGAACCTACATATTATAGCCTTAGTTACTACTTTTTACAAAATAAACTATCTGCTTGTTAAACGACCCCAGCAGCACCAATGGGTGATTAAAATGACCTTAGTTACACATTAACACATCAGCTATCTGCCTGTGAAAGTCCCGTCAAAATCGGTCAATACATAGAATTTTTCCAAAAAAAAAAAAAACAACCCAGCGATACCTAGTATGTAATCTAAGTTACTTCCTAGAAATTCAGCAATCTGCCATAGAAATTCCCGTCAAAATCGGTGCAGCCGCTCCCAAGATTACCCGGAACAAACAGACAGAAAGCCAAACAACATTTTAAAAATTGTTTTTTTTTGTTATGTACCGTATATACTTTCATATGTGTATTGTAAAAAGCTGTTATTTTGATGGTAAAAACAGACACTTAATTTTTCAGATTAAAAATGTTGAGATAACAATCGAACATGACATTACGATGATAGAGAAACATATTTGAGTGACTGGCAAAAGTGCGCCTGTCTGTATGTACGTATGTATTTTGGACTACAGCCAATCGTTTTAAAATTTGGAACATACAGTTTTTTTGACATTCTACAGAGGGGTTTTTTGAATTTTGTTTTTTAGCTTAAATATAAACGGTACCTGTCATATAACGGTTGTGTAAAAGCTTATTTTTTCTCGAAAACGGCTGGAAAAATTTGTATGAACAAAAATCAATGTGCTATTGTTGGTAAGCAATATGTTTTGGTAAAAATAATCAAGATGTTGGGATAAAAACGGTACCTCCGATAGGACCATTGTTTTTTATTCGACTTTCTCGTGAACTGGTTAACCGATTACAACCAAAATTGATATTCACGAAGATAGAAGTAGCCTTAGTAATATCAATTTAAAATATTTTCGAAAACTTTTTTTTTGTATTATTAATAATTTTTTTTTAATTTTTTTTTTTTTTTTATTTTGAAAAATCGATATTTTGAAAAAGCTTAAGTAATTTTTTTTTAATTTTGCTTTTTTTTAAGGTTATTTTTGTGCTAAAGTTTGCATTCTTTAATTATTTTTTTTAATTTTTAACAAAAGTTTTTAAATAAAAACCGTTTTCGTTTTTTCTATGAATAAAATGGCGTTTAAATTTTTCCGCTGAAAACTCTTTTACGTACCTTTTTCAAACAATTAAAAGTCACAAAAATCGAATAAAATTGTTTTCTTATAAATACTTATCAAATTTTATTTGACGCTGTGACCGCACATAAGAGTAAGTACGTGCAATCCAGTTGTGCAATTTATTATTAGGTGTATAGATCATTATTTTTTTTGTATTATTATGTTTTTAGTCAATGGATGTTACGTTTTTTCGTCGAAATTCAATTATATAGGCGAGCAAGCATTTGGTGGTCGATGGCAAGACAGAAATTTGGTCGAAAGGTTCATCAGTAAAAGATAAAGAACCACCGACCAAGCTTGATAGTTTAGACGTTTTTGTCCTCTTTGCAAAAATTTATACTTACTTGATTATACCAGTGCTTCGCTGGCTTTGCATATCCCCCACATGAAATCCAACAGGTGGCAATTAATATTATTCGAGGTAAAATAGACTGAGTCAAATTTTTGCATGCTTTTGGGGCTTTACAATCAAAATGCGCGTCATATAGCAACATATAAAGGGTGGGCCAAAAGAAGTCATCCATCCGATGTTGTTTGGCTCTCTTTTTTTTCTAAATGAGAAACTTCGATTCTGCTTTTTGATTATGTTTATTTGAACCTTTAGAATTGTATTGGTCAAGTCGAGAAGATGTTATCGGCCAAATGGGCGCTGTCACAATTGATTGCCATACGGGCTGGTTCAGGCGACAGATTCTCGCACTCGTGTCGAATGTTGTCCTTGAGGGCTTGCAGAGTCTCGGGCTTGTTCACGTAAACACGAGACTTTAAAAAAACCCAAAAAAAGAGTCTGGAACGGGCGATCTTGTGGGCCAGTGGAAATCGCCAAAACGAGAGATGAGGCGACCCGGGAACGCCGCCGCCGCGCCGCCGCCTTCAGAATATCTGTTTATGCCGGTTCATGTAAGGCTTCATGGCTTGTTTACTTGTATTCTGCATCTTTCTAGTCCACAAATGTCAAAACAGATTTGAAATTGGCGGCCATTTGCAAAAATGAGAGCATCTTCCAATAGGGTGATTTCTTTTTGCCCACCTTGTATAATATAGCGTCATATATTTATAATAAAGTATTTGCTAAGAGATTAAGGGTATCCTATTTCCTTTTCTATACCCCTGACCATATTTGTTAAAAATTTCATAATGATCGGTTGAGGACTTGAAGTGTGTAAGTGTAACAAAGGAACAAACTTGCATTTAAAACCAGGATGAACATTTATTCGGTTACAAAGATGGTTACAAACCCATTCAAAACGCATATACATTACTCAGTCCAATTTCAAAGGCGCTTTGAAAGACTTACCGCTCGTTTGATGCTTTCAAAGTAATTTTAAGATGAAATTGATTTGAAGTACATGCATGAACTCATCTGCAAATAATATGGTAAGCAAGTCCAATAAGTATAAAGAATTCATGGCGAGCATGGTGAGCAATTACTCTTGGTTCATTTCATATTTCAATTTTGTTCTTTATGTTTCTTTTCCCAGGGATTTTACGGCAAAATAAATGGTTTAATGTTGGATATAAATTTTCAGACATTACATCCTTAATGCAATATAATTTTCTTATTTGCACGAAATTATTTCTTCCAAACGTTTCTATTATTACACACATTTGACAAGTGATTCGTCCATTTTTCTACGTGATATGATAAAAAATCCATTTGTTTCAATGAAGTGTTTTACCCTCAAGGAATTTCCTTTTATAAAGGAACTACTACGCAATAGATCCATGGGAAGGACTTGAAACAAAAATCGATTCACCATCCTATTTCGTTTCCTAATGGCTTGTCCACTTACTCGTAATTGTACCAACAAAAAGCCTTTACACTCGAATAAACATTGAAATGGTGTGGTGAGTGCCAACACAATAGCCAACCAATAGCTCATTAAAGAGGCTCCCAGAACATTTTGTAAGCTTTAAGGAAGCTTTTTTTATTGTAATCTTTTATTTAGAATTCCATTTTACTTGTTGAGTTAATTGATCGGAAAGAAGCGTAAACAAGCTGTTAGTATTTTTATACATCCGACGCTGAAGCTCACGTCTTTACTTAGGTTTGATATGTTTTCGCACCTAACTTCAAGCAATCCAGTAGATACTTTTTGAGTTTGTATGGCTTAGTTCATTGTTAGGTCGTTGCTTATGCGATTGGATTAACACACATAAGTCCACTTGATGGGAAGCAAAATACAATTTGCTTAATTGAGAAACTTTTGCTGGGCACACATTAGTAGGCTGTTCCTAAGAAAGATTTATACGGTGGATAATTATGTTCGTACAACGTACACATCATTGATTTATTTACTTCATTCGCCTGGTATCTATGTATAATCTCTTAATTTAAATCATCTTATGGATTTTATGGATGGACTTTATTTAGAGCTGGCGAGCTAAAAGTTGAATACAACAGAGAAAAATTTAAACTTTGAGCGCTTTAAGTGTTTAAAAGGCTTTCAACTGAATGAATGCACATGGAACAGAACTAAAAGTGTTTATCAAATTTGAAAAAGGGACAATTCAAACATAACCACATGAAATATCCTTATTTCTATGTTAGTCTATGCGGCTTCCTTGTAAAATGTGTGGTGTAACTGGAATGTGCATTGGGTAACTTGAGAATAAATCAGAAACACTCAAATGCTTTTGCTGTCTTTTTTGTTCGAAGTTTTGGGGATATGAAAACCACATCCTCGGGGAGAAGAATATATAGATAACAGAAAAAGATAAAAAAGATTAGGATGGATAGAACTTTTTCATTTAGTTATCCTCTCTAGTGCCTGCTGGTAGGATTTGTGAGAATAAAGTTGGAAAATGGCGACAGGACTTAGAAGAAAATCATTAACAAAGCAGTTTTATTATATTAAATATTCAGAATTTTGAAATTGTTTTGAGGTAATTGACAACAATTATTTGTTACCTTCCTTAGTGGTGGATCCACGAGGGGTGCCTCGGGTCCGGATCCCGTCCCCCATGAGTATTGGCTGGATCCAAAAACGTGAACTTGTTTTATTTTTAAATCAGTATTTTTCATAATATGATAATCAGTTTCTCTTGGATCAATGTTTGGGAAGTTACCTATAATAGTTTCAGTTGACCCTATGTTCTTGATGCCTTTTTAGTATGTAGTTGCACGCTTTTAGATGCACTCGAACGTCGAGAATCGAGAAATAAGACCGATAGGCAAAGAACAATATACATATTCGAGAATCCGAGACGTTAATTGTTTGCATGCACGTATCTAGTCCAGTAAATAGAGACATTTTACCCTACAAAAGGTCGGGTAGTTCAAAATTTTTGATATGTTATATGGTATGGCTGGTAGATGAAAATTCCAAATTTCCACAACCACGCCCCCTTCAAAATCCTGGAAAAACCACAAAAAATCGGCACTTTTGTCAGTTTTTTGCCTATAACTTTGTTTCAGTGTATTTTATCGAAAAAATAATAATAATATGCAAATTTGTAGTTTACAAAATTTCCTATAAATATAATACGAGTAGTATTTTTGTACAACCACTAAGAATGGCGCTATGAAGCTTCGTATTTTGTAAGATTTTCAGTTTCCTCCCTCTTTAAAGCGCAATAACTCCTTAACCCTCGAGTTCAGGGCAATTTTTTGAAAATCAATCTTGTAGATAATTTTATTGGCTACTGATTGCATGTACGCATTTTAATTTTTTGACCAACACAATCGGGTGAGGATTGAGATAGTGTTTTGTTAAAATATTCTCATTAACTCATTTTTTCTCTTTATGTCTGTTTGGTTGCTGCGATTTTAAACTAACTTTCAGATAAGCCAGAGACCCAAGCGCGTGCATGCCGGTCCCTGCACCCCTTTCTTTAGTCCGTTGATATACATAGCTGTTGAAAAATGTGTTCAGTACGTACCCCTAGAGCCTAAGTCTTAGAGCTCTAAGTGGAAAATATAAAACGCCCAGGGAAGATTCATCAACAAAATTAAGGTATCCACAGATTTTGAAATTAATAATTTGATTCTTTTCATTTAATTTTTTTATTGAATAATTAAATAATTTTCTTTATATTTTTTTATAAAAAATGAAAAGTTAAAAAAAATCTCAAAATTAGATAAGTCGTATTGACAACATGTCAAATAATTGAGTAAAAGTTAAGTTAAATGAGCTTATCAAATACTAAGAGTAAAATATTTACACTCTGGTGCGCTTAGAAGGAGGTGGACTATGATCGGGTGCACTACGTATGAGTGGAGTAGTATAGGAGTGAGTAGAAGGGAGTAAGAGGGGATATAATAATAGGCTGTTGAGTAGAAGGGTGTGGAATAAGAGGGGAGGTTTCGTCGCTCGAATCTTCAGCATTCTGCATCGAAATAATGGGATCTTCGTCATTGGCATCTTCATTTAAAATGGCATCAGGCCGGTTTTCGCAAGAATGACCACAACAAAATTTGCACAAGCTGAAGCATTTTAAGCCAGCCTTTCTGCAGCCACAAGCTCCCATGCAGCCAGTCACACATTTACACGATACCGTTTTCAACAATTTGTGGGGAGCAGCATCCTGAGTGGTTTTAATAGGTTGCTGGCCTTTGCACCCTTTCGTCCAGCCAAAATCCAGAGGATTTTTTTTACTCCCACCCACGCCATGACCTGGTGGTAAGTCCTGAGGAAATGAAAATATGCAACGTTTGTTGCAGGCGGCAGCTTGGATAAATTCATTTTGGTTGAACTTCTTATAAACTTGTAATAGCGTAACAAACTTAGCGATTGACCATGGTCCCCACCATATAAAGAGACCAAAATATGTTCTCCTGCCTCTGTAATTTCCTGAACCCTGACATTTGGATCTCTGAACTTCTCTGCGGCCTCAAGTAAAAGTGGGTTTTTCTGAAAAATTTGGCAGAACTTGGTTTTTCCAAAACCAAAGATGTTTGAAGTGGTATCACATCCACTTGTAGCATGAAGGAGAAGAACGTTCTCTGGTGAACTAAAGTCATACGATGAGGATGCACAGAAGCTATCAGGCAAATTAGCCTTCCCAGGTTTTCGGATTAGACATTCTCTACCCTAGGTATTGTTACGGTCAGTAATATGAGCAAGTCGAGGTTTTCCCCAACAATAATCACTGCATCATACTGTGAAGCCATGGATTTTGCAGTGGCGACTATTAAAACATCAGCATCTTTTTCAGCTTGTATGGTGTTGATGTTTGCATCCTCCAGTTCAGTGACGAGAAGTTCTATAAATCGCTTCTTGTTGCGCTCATTGGATAGGAACTTCTCTTGCGGTGCTTGGTTGATAGTTGTTTTGTCAAAAATCACGTCAGCTGAAGTATTTGTTTTACACCTTCTTGCCCGTTCAGCACTCTTAGTGTTTTGTAAAGCAGTTTCCTCAGGGTAGCCATCAAATACAACCATCACAGCAGTGCCATAGTGCTGTATGGAATCTGCTAAAATGCCTCCAAAGGTTAAATTGCGATTCCAAACCACTTTGTGGAGAAGATATCCACCATCAACTACAACCATTCGATAATTGGGCAGTTGAAAGTCAGCTGGAAGTGGAGTTAATGCCGCATATTAAGTTGATTTGTTGCCCTTACGCATCCCATCGTCATTAAACAGGGACATGGGAAATGGAGCAAGTTCGTAAGAAAGGTAATCTTTCAGATCTTCTTGAGATTGTTTATCTATGCACATTCTTTGGAACAGTGTGAGTGGATCGACAGCAAACTTTTAGGCGTTTTTGTCAAAAGCTAATGAAATTACTTTGTCCTTCTTTTTGAATGAAACATCTCTAAAGGTGTCACCGATGATTCTTGAAACTCCTGTCAACCCAACTTCTAGAGCCTTGTGACAATTGACCTGGTCGCTTCCCACAATTCCAGAGCTAATACTCATAATTAAATCAGATTCTGGGAAAGGAATATGTTTTGAAAACCACTCAAGTAACTTTTGAACATCATTATTATTACGATTGATCCTTGTGGGCCTCATCTCCACATTTTGTTCAGATGATGTTGCTGTCACATTGGTAAAGTTTTCCATTTCATTAACAATATTTTGGAGGTAAGTCATTCCCAGGGTCCATTTTAAAAGTATGCTATCTGTCATTCCCCGACCGGGTAATCCTCCACCTATCTTCTTGGTGGGTCAATAAATGAGCCCTGCTCCCAGGTAAAACATTAGTAAGTGAAAGCCCCCAAACCTCGCTATAACGTCTTTCAACTCTGGTTGTGTTCCATTGTTGAGAATTTCCTGGGCCTTTATATATAGCGGCTGGTCAAACGTTACGAAGCAAGTTTTTTGCTTGATGCTGTTACATTTTTGACGAGCAATGAGTAGTGCTGTGTAAACGGTAGCCCATAAAATTATCTACAAGATTGATTTATAAAAAATTGCCCTAAACTCGACGGCTAAGGAGTTATTGCGCTTTAAAGAGGGAGGAAACTGAAAATCTTACAAAATACGAAATGTTAGCCTTTTTGGAAGCTTCATAGCGCCAGTGGTTGTACAAAAATACTTCTTGTATCATATTTGTAGGAAATTTTGTAAACTACAAATTTGCATATTTATTTTTTGAATAAAATACACTGAAAAAAAGTTATAAGCAAAAAACTGACAAAAGTGCCGATTTTTGTGTTTTTTCCATGATTTTGAAGGGGCGGAGGAGGCGTGGTTGTTAAAATTTGGAATTTTCATCAATTCAACCATATTAAACAACATATCAAAAATTTAGAACTACCCGACCTTTTGTAGGGTAACCCCCAATATTTTGTCTCTATTTACTGGACTAATCATAGAGTAGAGGAATAAAAGGAGAGTGTTATGGTCAAAACAGATGTGAAGGCTTTTTCCATGCAGCCAAAATAAATTACACAGGTTCTTATGAGGGAAATCGCATTCCAAGGTCTGCATGCAGCCCGCTCTGCACGATGTCTCTATTCTTAAAATAGAGGATTTAACAAAAAAAAAAGTAACATTTACGTTGAAAAAAACACAGTTTGAACTTATAAAAAGTATCAAAACCACTTAACGGGTTTTTTGTAAAAATGAAGTGCGCCGTCCCACGTCATACAGACCAAAGTTGAAGACAAGTTGAATAACAAATTGCATAATAGAACATCCCATAATGGAAGAATATAAACAACGAAATTAAGAGAAAAGTTTTTTTTTTTGGAAAAAAAACAACAAGAAAAATACTGGGAATAAATGTCTGCATTCAATTTATTTTCCGTTGTTTTTTTACATTTATACATATTTTAATATAAAGCAGCAAAAGTTATCACAATATTTATTCGTTGTGATTTCTTTAATTTCCAAAGCTAATTTCGCTCTAAGGATTTCATTATTATTGTGTTTGTATCTTTCTGATCTAGAAGTTAGTGTCCTTAAATTCCATTAAAAAAGAATTGAAAAAAAAATCATTGCATACTTCAATTGCAAAATATTTACTTTTTCATCTCTCAGTACTCAGTAGGTAAGGAAAACACAGTTTTGTTTTACCGTAAGGTTTTATTTTTTTTTTAAACAGGAGAAATGAGAAAAAAGACGATGGGAAACAACATTTAAGATTGGCGTTCCTTGTATTGGCACCACTTTTTTTCCACCCACCCACGAAGTTCCATTTAACGTCATCGTTATCGTAGCGTTACACAGACAAGCTAGAATAGAAATTTCGTAAGCGCTGTGGATGGTTAATTAAGATTTTAATTCTAAAGGGTTTCCAGTCCAGCGACCAGATGATGTTCAATTAAGTCAGCTAAAGTCACCCTACGTTTCCTTTTGTCTCTGCATCGGGCATCACATGAAGTGAATATAGAAAAGGGATAATAAGCTCAGTTCAGGAGTGAGTGAAGCTTATCCTGTAAAAATGTAAAATAGCTTAACATTGTTATTGTTAAGTTTATATGCAGACTGTTCAAGATGAGGCATTCACCGCAAGGACTTATTTTTTCTGGATTGAAAATGACGAATTTATCTAGTTTTTACTTGCAATGTGATAGATGGGCTAGGTACAAGAATGAGTTTTGAATCCGATAATATAAAACAAAATTGACTCTGTGATTCCTGAGACATGAACACATTTTTATGCAGATGACATACAAATTTATAGAAGCTGCCCTCTCGGCCTAATTGAAAAATGTGTCTACACTATCAATCAAGACTTTAAACGGATCTCCACATGGGCAGCTAATAACGGTTTGTCACTTAATCCATCCAAATGCAAATCCTTGGTTATCTCTAAAAAAGTGCTTGATGTATCATATTTCTCAATTATGTTTCTTAATGGAACAGCATTAGAATTTGTCAATACCGTAAAAAATCTAGGTGTCATCTTCAATAGGACCCTAACGTGGAGCGATCATATAAATTCAATAATAGGAAAAACGTATGGTAAACTGAAGACACTGTGGACTGCTCAAAATTGTACGCCTTTTAAAACAAGGATGGTACTAGCAAAAACTCGGGTTATACCAACACTTACCTACGGATGTGAAATCTATTATAACTGTGACTCTGTCAGCAATAATAAATTAAAAGTGGCCTTCAATAGCACCATAAGATACATCCATGGGTTAAAAAGATATGACCATATTTCTCATTTGAGCAGTAGTTTACTAAAAATGTCCTTTGAAAATTTCATCATATTCCGTACACTTCTGCTGCTTTTCAAAACTTTAATTACACATTAACCAACATATCTATTTGAGAAAAATCGATTTCCATTATCAAACAGATCTAAAGACTTAATTCTCCCTCGTTTTAGGTGTCTTACTTCAGAAAGACAATTCTTTATAGCTGCCTGCGGCCTCTAGAATTCGCTTCCAAATTACCTGCGAGAAATCAACAGCACGAATATATTTGAACAAAGTTTACATGACTTCCTTTCCAACCGAAACAACTAACTTCCTCGTAACAAGCACTTCTTCTTTCCTTTTTCTCTTATTTATTACTTATTTTTACTATTTATTTAAAATTTTTCAATTTTTTGTTTTATTATTATTTTTTGTCTATTAAAATCCGAATTTCAATGAATGAATTTATGTATATTTTTTTTTCTTTTACTTTGACTTGAATTCAAAATTTTACTTTGTATTTGTAAACTCTCACTACATTTATAAGATTTATCTTAAAGTGTTTGTACTATAAGAATTACAATAAACTTTAACTTAATGGTAGAAGCTTTGTTGTCAGGGTTGTAATGTGACCTCCGCCGCAATACTTAAAATGCAATATTGAGCATTGAAACCAACGATTCTCTTTATTCGAGGGTAACATTAGAATTAACATTTTGGAAAATTAACATTGTTTTGAAGGGTTTCCAGTCAACGTTAACTCATTTTAGGTCGCCAAAACTGCTGCCGTACCTACATAAATATTTTCTACGATGGATCCCGTTATATAATCTATAAGGCGTACATTCGCCTCATATTATAATCTAGGCAGGTGTTCCTGTTACTTGGATATTATCCAAAAGAGTACATTCAAAATGATATTAGAATTGGGACATACAGAAACATTTCATTTTTCTGTCTCTCTAGATTCTATGGCTTCTAGGGACAAGATAGCAGCCGCAAACTATAACCATAAGGTACCTAGTTATGTGGCTAGATATTTATTTATTATTTAACCGTCATGTAAATGCTGCTCTGGCAAAGACTAGGGGAGCTTTTGCCCTGACAAAACAGTCGAGTCGCCATTAGGCCAATAATTGCCTATGATTCAACTTGTTTGCATCATCTGTAATGGAAATAATTGGGGTGTTTAACAGTCATTGTACTCGCACCTGCCTTGGACTTCGCAGAACCTCAGAGTCGTAGTACAACTTCTATTCAAACGAAGTTCTTTACAACGGGGCTAATGTATTAGTTTTTAAGAAAGCTGATTGGATTAATAAGATTTTTGAGTTTTTTTTTATTCCAAAGAGGCTAGACACAAAGTTTCATTTTTTAATAGCCATTTTTGTCATTATTTTTTCTCTAGCAAAACTGGCAAACGTTTAATAGGACAGTTTTTTTTTAAGAATGCTGATAGACAAGTAAAAATTTGTTTTCTACATGATTCTTAATAACCGCAAATCACCCAATAGCCCAGTAGAAATCGACATTAAAACCGCAAAACTTGATGTAATTCTCAATTTTTGATAAGTTTTATGGACCATTAAGGTATTGTAAATCCAAATTTGCAATTTGGAAAAACTTGTGCTCGCTGCTCATTACGAATAAAGTTGTAGCAAATTAAATTTCCTTTTATTTAAGCACAAGACAAAGTCGTGAGACTGAGTCCAGGTTCTTGATCCATATACAAGGGAATCCAGGAGGGGATTGAAATACCATGTGTCAGAAACTATATTTTTTCACTCAAACCTTAAAACGCCTACATCTCGTTATGTAGAGGTCCTAGATAAATATATTTCACATTTTCAGGTAGGTATTGTTCCAGCTACACAATCCATATACGTAAAATTTCTTGAAAAAATAAATGCGTTTCCAGGAGCAGGTTGAGGGGTGGCGTGTAAGAAACTAAATTTGTTCACTCAAATCTTCAGACCTCTATATCACGTTATCTAGAAATCCTAAGTAAATATGTTTTACATTGTCAGATAGTTATTGACTCCAGCATATACCTACAATCTCTTGAAAAATAATTGCGCCTCCAGGAGCGGTGGCGTATCAAAAACTTCATTATTTCTTTTAGATGCTTATATCTTGATGTATAGAAATCTTAGCCAAGTATGTTTTGCATTGTCAGATAGGTATTGAGTCTATCTATTTTGCCCATATACCATAAATTACTTTAAATAATAACTGCGCGTCCAGGAGCGGTTTGAAGGTTTGCGTGCCAGAAAATTAATTTTTCACTCAAGCTTTCCGCGCCTATATCTCGTTATTTTGAGTCCCAGGTGAGTGGTTCTTGCACTGTTAGATTGGCTAACTGTACATCAGCTTTCCATACACCAGAAAAATAAGGCGAGGAAAAATTATTATTGCACCGCCAGGAATGAAATGAGTGCAAGGTTCTTTAATCACCCTGACTCTCTCCCCTTTTATTGCTAAAAGCTCCTAACCCGTTGGTGCTATCGGCACCGGAGTTAAACCTCGTGCCTTCTGTCTGGCTTCCATTTTTGACTACAAGCAAAGGATGAGCTTCAGTGGATCGCAGTATGGCAGCTGCTCTACCACTTACAACACCTTGCCCGTTACCAAAGTCGTTTACAATTGATTCTAGGCATCGTCCTCGTATTTAATAATGTTTAGCTAAATAACTAGCGCGGCTACAGGTGATTAAAAATACGTCCCACTTTGCTATGTTAAATAGTACAGAAAAACAGAAAAATGTGGAAATTTGGCCGAAATTTGAACTAATGTAATTTGGTACTGGATAGTCCAAAAAAATTATTTTGGCTTCATTTGACGCGTAATTAAATACGCTACAACTTTTACTCAGACCATTTTTTTCTTTGAATTTATTGATAAGTTTAGAACATACAAGTGAAAAACTACAACAAACTAAAACCCCTCCCTTTAACACAGATCTGCCGAGGGGGAAAACTTTGGATAATCGTATAGGGCCAGAAACAAAGCAAGAAGAAATTCTTTTGTTGGAATTATTTTATTATATTATTATATTATAATATTTGAATATTTAACGCTGCTGGCCTAAAATAGATGTTCATCAGAATTTTTCAAAAATCCAATTTTACCTTATTTCAGTCTTTCGGGATTGTAAGTTTTGGGTAAAAAAAAATGGACCATTTTCAAAGAGCCATAGTTTGGTCTCATTGTATGGGGGTTAGTTTATTTCTACATTTAACGACATTTATCTATGCAATAAACTGATTTATTTATTTTAATTACTTTCTATATATATTTATATATATATTATATTTATTTCCCATCCCTCCGGTAGTCTTTAAATTGCAATCTTTGATACAGAAAATAATGTCTTGGTCTTATTGCATCATTACAGATCCAAACGGATGTTCAAACGAGATGCTATTGCCTTCGGGGCATTCTACTAACGATGCCCAGCCACCACCACTATCACCACCAACATCGTCCTTGCCACAAATCGAAAATGGCTTGGCTAAGGCACCGGTAAAGCAACAACAGTATTACACTCAGCAGCAGATAAATAATACAAATGCAGGAGTTGCAAGCACAGCAGCAACTGAAGAAGGACCAATAATAAGGAAGACTGGAATAGCGACGACATATTCAGCATCAAATTGGAATGAAATCGGGAGACATCTGGACGCCTTGCAAGAAAATCTCAAAGATGGCTGGACTGTGCATACGGGCAAAGAGGGGCGGCTCTACTATTGCAAGTGAGTTTGATATTTTATGGAATTTTATTTTTTTTAAATAAATGGTGACATAAATAAAATAAATGATAAGTATGCAATTAAGTGGAGACATTACTTTGGAATAAATTCTTAGATGTGGTAACGTAATACTTAGTCCTGCAAATTTGATAGAGAATCTTGAAGTTGACATTTTGGGCTCAATTTACGTTCATTAAAACTAAAATTCTGTAATTAATTTAAATGTCACAGCCACCAGCATTTTTTGACAAAAGCTCAAGCTCCTCAAAACAAGTGAACATCTTCTCAAGAAGTTAGCCTAAATTGTGGCCAACTCGAAATTTAATAATTCGTAAAAATTCTTCGATTGTGAAATCAACTATGAGTAAATGTTTGGTTTTACTATATGATCTGACATTGACGGTTTGGTCGATGGTTAAGGTTGCTTTTTCGGTATTTGCAAGGCCATCAATTTCAAAAAAATCTTATCTTTTTTAAAAAGGATATTTGCCTCCCTTAACATGTAAATTGGAATGATAGAAGCTGACATATCAACTTTCCTCTATACAGCACAGGAACGCAACCGCTGCTGTCGACTTTTCAACTTTTCAAATTTAATTTCAACTGATATTCATAACAAATATAACTGTCGAAAGAGAAATGAAATCTCACTACCGATGTCACCTTTCTCCTGAAAGCAGACCAGCTGGCGTTGTTAAGCTAACTTCTTTAGTCCTTCTGCCCAAAAACTCTTCAAAATTGTATTCAAATTTTACACCGTAGTTTCATAGTAGTAGTTTCATAGTTCAACAAACTGCAGAAAAATCGTATACGGAATCTGGTTTCATAAAAAAAAAGAAAAAAAATTCAAAACTTTGCAATAAAGGATATTTCTCTACTCTTGCAAGATATATTTGTGTCGAGAATGGAGCAACTCTAATAAACTCTATCGTGTACTAGTGATCCACTTGTTTTGATTCACTTAAATGTGTTTGTTTCAAGAGAACTATATTACCGTTTACCAAGAGTTCTGATGCAAAAAGTTTTCCGGCCTGGATTTGGATTTGGATATTTTCCTTATCCTTTTGTGTCGGGTAGTTGAATGGTGACTAAAAGAATTTTACAGCGCTTTTTCCTTCCTTGCTCCACAGAGTGGTTTGGTTGAAGCCGGACGTTGAATATTAAGAGTTTGAAGTAGAGGGTGCACTCTGTGAACGACATCCGATATCTGGATTAAAACAATGCACCAGGTGCCCGATTGGAGGAAGTTGTTGAAGGATTTTAGGAATGTCACTTCAATAAAGGGTGATGGAATTTTATTGAAATTGTTAGATTTTATGGTATTTGGAAGTCACTTTTTGCTGATTTTTATTGAACATTTTGGAAAAAAATTAATGAACATATGCTGTGTTTGGCAGCTTATTGAAAAGACGATAATGCGAGTATTTACCTACTGACATATCGACAAGAGGATGTTCTTGATACTTCGTAAAATACTGGGGACATTATTCATTAGTAAACTAGTTTGGGTGAACCCAAAACGTAGATGGAAAGGTTATAAGGTTATTCATTATACGGGATGAATAGAAAAATTGCCAAGCATTTCTCTGTTTCGCCTTATTGTTCCACCTGTAGGGTTCACCGTATTGACTTTAAGGAAACGTCGGAAGACATCCCAGTTTTGAATATTTCCATCTCTGCGTCCAACTTAATACAAGTGTTGTTGCATTTCTTGCATTTAGGGGTTATTGCGCCCGCTTTTCTCCCGTGATAGTGTTGGAACGTTGTATGCTATTGCCTTTTGATCTGAGTTCTTAGGGCATCTGACCATGGACCATTTTTCACGAATTTCCCACTTTTATACACTTGTGATGGGTGATGACCTATCATCAAAAAAGAATAATTAATTCAATTTCGTGTCGGTTACCATCAGTAAAGGTTTTTTTTAATTTTTCTTTCACATGAACATTTTAACATTTTACCTTAATAAAGCGGAAACTTTGAGAATTGTTCCGCTCTTTTTCATATTGGAATGTAGCAATTGTTAAAATCTGAATCCTATAAAGCGTGTTTTTTTTAAGAGGTATAGAACTTTAAGTTGGTAACACTGTTTTAGCTGGCGGCGGTTTTATCAGCTGTCAAATGATTTATTTTTAGTTTGGTTTGGCATTTCAACATGAATTGAATAGACTGAAGCCTGAACAACGCTTCCAAATTATGAAAATTTGTTTTGAAAATTATGGTTCTGTTCGAAATACGTATCGCGCACTACGTCCATGTTACGGTCAACATAAAAATCCATCAGAGCAATTAATTCTATTAACTACGGCACGTTTTCACACCAAATTTACTCTAAATGATAATACGCATCCATAAAGACGTCGTACAGTGCGTACAGAAGAAGTCATTGATGCTTTAGAGCGTAGCGTAGAGGAAGAATCAAATCAGTCTATACGCCATCGTGCACAGGATTTGGATATTTTTCTTACGTCTGATAGTATGAAAATACAAACTAAATGCCGGAGATGAAATGCTTCTTAGCATCTGATTCCTGATGTTGTCCTGTATGACTAAATCCTCGTCATCGGCGGTTTCAAATGCAAAACCTCTTAACTTTATAAACTTAAAAAGATCTTGGCTTGTGTGATTACAAAATTCAACTCGTGCAAGAATTGAAGCCAGAGAACGTCAATAAACAGAATTGCCGTATTTGGAGTGATGATAATCCTCAAGTGTATGTTGAGACACTGTTACATCCACAAAAACTGACTGTTTGGTGTGCTTTATGGGTTGGTGGAGTTATTGGTCCGTACTTCTTTAAAAACGATGATGGCCAGAACGTTGCAGTCAATGGTGACCGATATAGAGCCATGATTACTGACTTTTTCGTTCATCAATTGAACAACCATGATGTGCAAAAGATATGGTTTCAACAAGATGCCGCAACATGTCACACAGCACACAAATTAATTCAATCACCCAGCTCCTGCTTGACGATCCGTATCAAATTACAGATTTGACGAGGTTGAGTGAAAACGGAAATACAATTAAAATTAAAATCAACACTGGATCTAAGGAAAATACCATGAAAATGCTACAGAACTCTTCTAAGCTAAAAGGTACAGCCACTTTTATTCAACGTGATCTCACAAAACAAGCACAACACAGACGCCGTATCCTTCTTAGCTACCGGAAAATCATCAAATCAAAACAGCCATCAGAAAGAATACAAATTAAAAAGCAACTTTTCTGTGGTTTCTGATAAAGCATTTTATTTAAACGACAACAATAAATTACAAAAACAAGAACCAGCAATCATCAAACTACCACAGTCGGTTACACCAGCAATCCTACTTTAAACAACGAAGAGAGAAATCAAAATGGTAAGAAATTACTTGAATTGTTTTAGATGTACCATTTTACTAAATATTTTAAACGGATGTACAAATGGAGACACCGAAGGCCATTTCACTTTTATTCGAGGACAAGGTAAATCTGTCATGGACTATTGTGCGGTCAATGATTGGAATGATTTAGTATCCAAATTCGAAGAACAATGTAAGAATTTCTCCGGCCACTTGCCTATTATTGTGGAATGGGTAAATATTGCGTCATCAGGGCAAAGGAACCTCAAACTATTGCCTCGAAACATGATGAACTATTGGTTTATAAGTTGAACGCAAATCTTTTAAGTCTAAGCGAGTTATCTGAGTCATTTGAAGTACATTCCAATCAACTCATTTCTTGTATAAGAAATTCAAGAATAAGTGGTTTGATAATGATTGTATGAATGCCTGAAGAAAATCATTTGCTCTTTTTAATGTGATGAGAAACTCCAACTTCATCTATCGAGACCTTAGATTTTGGTATCGAAGCAAATTCTTATTATAAAGAATTATGCAAATAAAAGAAAACGGAATTTGACAACAAACAAGCACTTAAACTTGGTCAAACAAAAGACTCGAAAGAGTTTTGGAAAGTGACAAAAGAAATCAACGGAACAAATTTTACCATAGGCTGATACTCCTGGTATCAGCCGAAGTTCTTTCGATCCAGAACGGTCCAGAAGATAGCTTCTAATCCAACGAACAAGAGTATTATCGATCCCAAAAGCCGCATTTTCGATAAGAGAGCTTCATGCCAAACTCTATCAAATGCCTTGGAGATATCAAGAGCAATAATCTTACTTTCAACAAAGCGATGTAAAGATTTGTTCCACTGTTCGGTGAGATATGCCATCAGATCACCAGTGGAACGGTTGCTGCGGAAGCCATACTGACGGTCATGGAGAAGCTTTCGATCTTCGAGATATTCCTAAAGCTGACGGTTAATCAGTGTTTCCATGACCTTAGAAAGAAGAGATGTCAGTGCTATGGGTCGGTAGGAGGAGGGGAGGATGGGTCACCTTTCTTAGAGACAGGCTGGACAAATGCTGTTTTCCATCTTCTAGGAAAGATTCCAGAAGAGTAGGAGCGATGGAAAAGCTTACGCAGTGGCTTTGCCAGTGTGTAGTAGTGACGTTCGATCCAAACAACTTAGGAAGTTTAAAAGAACAGTTTTAACGCATCATTCAAGCACACGAATCCTCAGTATGATTTGCGCTAAAAGGAGAAGCCCGTAATTCACAACTCAAGCTTGACTTAATGAAAGGTAACTACTTCAACGATTACAAAGTTACAAAGAGATATCGTTAATATTTAAAACCAGATGCGAACTATTAGCTCTCAATGGGTGCCCGTACAACGGAAGTTTCCATCAATTTTGCACTCTTTGTAATTTGAAAGCCAAAGAAGACTGCTTTCATGTTATAAGTGTGTGTATTTTTGAAAGAAATTTATAAATACAGAAGGTTATTAATTACTGGTTTTGAGTAAAAGCATTTAATGTTACTATGTATATAAAAAAAACGTTAACTGCCCAACCGAGCTGTAAAAACTGTAAAATGTTCCAACGAAATAAGCAATAAAATTAATTACTTGCTTACTTACTTTTACTAGGAGTTAAAGGAGATATGTTTAGTACAAAGTTGCCATTACTCATAAGCTGTAGTTGAAATTTGACTGCTTACAGCTTAATGAAGAAAAGATATTTAAATCCCTCGTCCCAAACGTGTTTAAAATATGAAACAAAAAAATTGATTAAAACAATATGCCGGTCCAAAACCAATCCAAATTTACTAGACACCTTTTTGATATTTTTTCCAATTTTGTATTTTTTCAAAAAACAGAACTCTAGTGTGAAACAATATATTAAAAAAAAAAACTTATATTTTGTCAAGGACATTCGACAAAGTCAATTGAGTGTCGATCCTAAGCTCGTTGAAGACGGATGTCGAGGTGTGCGCACAATTAGTTAAACGAAGTCCAAACAAATAATTGTTGCGCGTTGTTATCGCGAGTGCTTTAAGGAAAAAAAATAATACACGCTCGTTGAGAAATTAGAAAAAAACCCCTCGCGTGTGCTGTAAAAAAAAAATAATAGTGTTCACTCGCGTCGTAGGATGAATGAAAAAGATGCCCACTCGCGCTGAAGAAGAAAAAAAAAATAAATAAAACGCATTCGCATAACAAATTATCCTCTATTCTGTCCCAAGACCTTTGTGCTTAACTGCCTCTTTCTTATCTACTGTAGGCATCGTATGACCATACAATGCTTGCGGTAAATAGATAAGGGCATCTGAATTTGTCTTATTGTGCTGAATGTTTGGATTGATTTTTTGTAAACAGGCTGTCTTATGGGCATAACACCTAAGACAGTTTGATTATTACAGAAGTTAATTTTGATTTTCACTGCGCAGTTCGACTTAATCAGAGTTGTGTTTTGTATGTAAGTATTTTTAAATGGTAAGTGATTTTTGTGTCGTGTATTCAAATGTTCGTGGTTTAAGAAAGAATTTCTTTCACGTGTACGTCTACACTGTTCAACACAGGCCAGCTGTTTTGGCATTAGGTGAAACTCAGGTTGGAGCAAATACTGATTTATCAGAATTTGCTCTACATGGGTATAGCTTGGTGCCATTACTCTTTTCTCATCATGGTCTCGTGGTCTATGTTAGGAATGATATTGCTTGCCAGAGCCTTCCCCAATATGGGCAATGTTCCAACACGGACTTTAACTTCTTATGGCTCAAATTCACTGTCCGCAAGCATGTCATTCATTATTGTTTTATTTACAGGAGTCCAAATCTTGACAGTAATTCGACTTGTAACGAGTTTGATGCACTGTCTGATTCCATCTCGCAAATTGTTTCCCTTTGTCCTCGCACTGAAATCGTTATTGCGGGCGATTTCAATGTACACAATTCCAACTGGCTCCGCTATTCTGGTCAGACAACACCCGAAGGAAGGTATGTCGAGCTCTTTGCCGGGTTACATCACCTTACCCAACTGATCGATGTGCCAACGCGTATACCGGATGTTGCTGGGCAAGCAGCCCATACTCTTGACTTGTTTCTTACTTCTCACCCTGATAAATATACCATTAGTGTAACTTCTCCATTTGGCACTTCAGACCATTGTATCATTTCAGCTAATTTCTCATCCCCCACCCATCCAGTTAAAGAAAAACTTCCCACCAGGACCGTTTGGCAATACGAGAAAGCCAACTGGGACGGCCTGAATTTCTTTTTCCGAAACTTTAACTGGTCACTATGCTTCCTCGATAGTGACATTGATGCCAGTGCTGAAATGATCACAAATGTGATTCTTCTAGGGATGCGTGCTTTTATTCCTAACAGAGTAAAAAGCATCAAACCTAAAGAAAAGTCTTGGTTTAATTCTGAGTGTAAAGAAGCTATCAGGCTCAAAGAAGTAAGTTTCCGATCTTACAAAGCCAACCCTACAGAGGAAAATCGGAAAAAGCACAAACAAGCAAGGAACTCATGCAACTCCGTTATAGAAAGAACCAAATTTTTGCATGACCAAAAATTACGGCAAAAAATTCTGCAGTGTCCCAAAGGCAGTAAAAATTTTTGGTCATTTGTAAAAAATATAAAAAACTCCTCGACATATTCGGTTCCAACGCTCATCGACAATAACAAACCAATTGTTTACTCTTCAGAGAAGGCAAACTTGCTCGCCGCCCATTTCGCTGCCAGCTCCACGCTGCCTCAAAGCAACGTTGCCCCTCCTGTACTTGAGAATGTAAATTTTTCCATGGGACACATTTTTTTCCGCACTCGTACAGTAGCAAGAGTTCTCAAAGATCTCGATATACATAAATCCGCTGGCCCGGATGGTATACCCCCGATTCTTCTGAAGAGGTGTTCTTCCACACTGGCAAAGCCACTGCGTAAGCTTTTCCATCGCTCCTACTCTTCTGGAATCTTTCCTAGAAGATGGAAAACAGCATTTGTCCAGCCTGTCCCTAAGAAAGGTGACCCATCCTCCCCCTCCTCCTACCGACCCATAGCACTGACATCCCTTCTTTCTAAGGTCATGGAAACACTGATTAACCGTCAGCTTAAGGAATATCTCGAAGATCGTAAGCTTCTCCATGACCGTCAGTATGGCTTCCGCAGCAACCGTTCCACTGGTGATCTGATGGCATATCTCACCGAACAGTGGAACAAATCTTTACATCGCTTTGGTGAAAGTAAGATTATTGCTCTTGATATATCCAAGGCATTTGATAGAGTTTGGCATGAAGCTCTCTTATCGAAAATGCGTGCTTTTGGGATCGATAATACTCTTGTTCGTTGGATTAGAAGCTATCTTCTAGACCGTTCAATACAAGTTGTATTGGACGGATTCAAGTCTGATTCCCATAAAATAAATGCTGGTGTGCCCCAGGGCTCTGTTCTGTCTCCGACTCTTTTCCTCATTTTTATAAATGATCTTCTGTCTGTTACTTCTAATCCACTTAACTGTTTTGCTGACGACTCTACCCTCAGCTTTTCATATTCGTTCGATAATTCACGTCCTTCGCCTTCGGACGTACAATTGCAACGGTGCCGTATGTCAAGCTCATTAAACTCCGATTTATACAGCATTGTTAAATGGGGTAATAGAAATCGTGTGGAGTTTAATGCTTCGAAAACTCAATGCTGTCTTCTGTCGTTAAAGCTAAACATTCCCCCAATGCCATTGTCCATGAATGGCACTTACATCGAAGAAACCGAAAAGCTCTCAGTACTCGGTATGTGTGTCAACGACGACCTCCGTTGGAACGACCATTTATTTGAGATCGCTAAGAATGCTGCAAAGTGCTTAGGTTTTCTGTATCGGTGTAAGAAGTACTTTTCCCCATCTGATCTGGCTACAATTTATAAAGCGTTTATACGCCCTAAACTCGAGTATAACTCCCACCTCTGGGCAGGTGCTTCGCAAACATCGCTTCACCTGCTTGATAGAATACAAAATCGAGCGTTAAGATTGATAGGTAATAGAACTGCCGCTGAAACAATTGCCCCACTCGAACACCGACGCAATGTTTCATGTCTTTCCTTATTTTATCGTTTCTTTTACAAAAAATGTTCACTCGAAGTAGCCAGTTGCATTCCTCCCCTTAAAAGTTTCTCCCGTAATACTCGTCTCGCAAGGAATGCTCATCAGTTCACCCTTGAGCCTAATTTCGGACGTACCGTGAAATATAGGGATTCTTTTTTTAGCCGAACGACACGAATCTGGAATAGTTTACCCGGCGGGATTTTCCCTTGCCATTTTGATCTGCAATCATTCAAAACCAATGTTAATCGGCACCTCCTATCTCTCCCCTCCCTATCTTCGTAATGCCCGCGCAGTGTGTTGTACATTAAAAGGGAAACACATAATCCCTTGTGCGCGCGTTAATTATAAAAAAAAAAAAAAATTGCTTAGTAACATTTTCTATGCTTAGTAATTTAAAATAATAATAAAAATTGAAAATGACTTTAATTGCTACAAAGAAAGTATCTATCTAACTGTCATGTTTCAAACTCGTATCTATAATACTTTTTTCGAGAAAATAACTCCTTATCACAAGCTAAGCATTAAATATCCACTAAATCACTTTAAATGGAGGCTTAACTCTTTTGCGATTAACACTCAGTTGAATTATACCCTTATTCACAATATTGAAGCTAAAAACACAACAATATACATTCCACTGTCTTCAAAAAACAACAACTTGGAAAATCAAGTGTGAATTAGCTCTTGCTCTAGGGTGTTTATTAAAAGGTCACGACAGGATTCAACCCATCTCCGATTCCCTCTGCGAGGAACTTTTTTTAAAGGGTTTTATAAAATTAACTGAAATGTTTAATTAAGGCTGCGCAATGGTACCTCCTCGTACGTAATATTGTAGCTGTACGTACAACACCTCATGGAAACTGAGTTTGTGTCGCAAAGGATATCCCTGTTTGGTGTTATTGTTTCCTCTTGAAAAAGTTTTGCTGGATTAAAACCATTGGGTGAAAATGAAAGATACAAGCCTTAGGGCTGTACTGAAGATGTGTCGAGAACACAAAGAAGGTTTCATAAGGAAGAAAACAATATACATTCATCCTTTAGTTTGTGCGAGGCGAGGGTTGCTTAAGATTTTAAAGAAGATTGCATTAGGCGATGGTGCAAAAAACAATTAGGAAAATGCTTTTTTATGAAATGTTTTAAAATACCAAAAGAACAATTATAAAACAAACTTGGAAGAAATAAGGCAGAAATGACAAAACAACGAAAATAATAGCTAATGCTGGGACGCATTTCATGGGAAAATAAAACGGCGCCAAATGAGTAAAAAGGATTGACATTTGTTAGGAACTGTTATTATTCCGACAGCAGGCAATAAGCAACGTGAAAGAATTTCTTGCACAAAAAATATATCCAAGTAGTATTAATTGTTTGACAATGAGATCGACTTTCGTAAGAAAGTGTGTTTCGGATAGTCTTTCAGTGTTCAGTGTTTTCATTATTTGTTGGTAATGGTTTAAACTTGAAGGTTGGCTTTCTTTTTGGTTCAATAAAGCTATTTGAATTACCCGTAGGTGTGGATGGGTATGTCTATTTTTCGAAAATTATTATTTTAGAACGATTGACTCAAAACCACACCATACAATATAAACTTTGCGAATTGAGTAAATAGTTTTTGATAAATTTTAGGCGGACGAACAGCTAGTATTTAATAAATTTGCAATGCACCTAATTTTGGAAGTGTAAGTTACGATACTCTAAAATCTCTACTCTACTTCTCTACTTGTATATGCTATATAAATCTTTCGGTAATTATGTCTTTAAACTTACAACAAACGCGCTTTTTTTTGTTTTTTTTTTCCTGGAAAATTGACGATTTTTTACTTTTCACGTTTACAAATTATCCTCATTCTCATACATGATTTTTACTTGCGATTATAGGGACTAAGGCGAGTTTAGGATTCGTGAATAAAAAAAAATTGAGATAACAATCAAACATGACATTACGATCATAGAAAAGTCTTAAAAAGTTAGTGACAAAAAAATGTCTGTCTGTCTGTCCCTCTGTATGAATGTATAACGAGCTGCAGCTTAAACGGCTTAAACGATTACCTTAAAATTTTTCTTATGTGTGTACCTGCCATATAACCTTTATGGAAAATCTTATTTTTCTCGAAAACGAAAATTCCCTTCTTAGCAATGTAATACATTAGTGGCAACGAGCTGTATAAATTGTCAAAATAAACAAATTGGTTCACTCTTCTTTCTATTGCCCGAGAAAGCTTTATCACAGCATAGGATCGTCGTCCTTTCCTGAATAGATAATTAACTTATAACAAAATCCCGTCAGTGAACACAGCATATACAATTTTAAACCCCACTTACATATGTTGTTTCAAGGGCAAATATTGTTTCATAAAGTATCCCATTTTTGTTGTGCACATTTGCTCATCAATAGAGAGTCAGTGATCCATGGGGACGCTAGCATATTATTTTGTTGACGTGTTCTATTGCCGGGCGAGGTTTATGAAAGGTGTCATGGTTGGGATTGCCTACTGGCCTATGCTTGTCGTTGTCTTCGAAATGAAGAATTCGCCTTATTTTTTCAAATCGGTTAGCTGTCATAGTCTCTTGTATGCCCTGGAATCCATGTTTATTACTCCAATACGAACGAACGTTTGAATATTGATGCCTATAAATCAATATTCCCATATACTTGCACAATTCACAAGCCGTCAAAAAATCAGGGTGATCAGGCTGCTTTTGAACAGAGAATCTTTAAGATTCTTTAGCTATTTGATCGACGGAATCCGGTGTAAAAATAAGAAAAAATTGAAGCGTAGTGTCGAGTTCCAACAAAAAGAGCTACTTGGGCCTGGATCATTGTTTATTTCTAGCAAAGCGTCTTCATCTTCAATCAACGGGGCATTCTGCTCTTGGTTTTCATTGGCAATCTCCTCCAGCTGCGCACGATTCAGTTCCCCAAGGTCATCTAGGTCGCCACCATCCTTAGACGAACACCCATTTTCCAAGTGCCAATACCTATTTTCCAATTGCTAATAATTTACGATATTCCTGTCACTATCCGAAATTTGTATTCGAGCCATTCTATAAAATAAAAAACAAAAGTTCACGCCTCATACCAAATTAAATCTAGTTCAAAACAAGTCCTAACTGCATGGAGTATCACTTTTTAAATGGACAAAAAAGCACTTGTTTTTTATATCAAAAGTCAAAAATAAAAAAAAACTACCATGTATTTACATAAACAAGATACTAACTTACATATATTGAAATTATTTTTTCAATATTTTTTTACACACAATTAATTGATAACAAAAATCAAATCAAATTGTGATTTTAATCTATTGCAAAATTGCCGCCTACGAGTCAACGATATCCAAAAAATCACTGAAAACGGATCTATCACTATTCTTTTTTCATTTTGCTTTGTTCAAAAATAGTAGTTGTTCTGTCGCATAAAAAATTACGTTTGCTTCTAATCAAAACAAAAACACTTTTAGAGTGAGTGAAAGTTATTACATCATTTTTGATACAAAATGCATTTAAGGGTTTAAATACATAATTTTCAAAATGTTTCCAAAATTAAAATTTCTAGTCGGTTACACATGGAGAAACGTATGAGGGGCATTGCTGCCCCCCTACAAGCCCCTTCTTTGGGTTACTATAAGATTTGAAGTTGGTGCGAGGAAAAAATGAAAGAGGTGCAAGCGCGTCTTAAAAACTATATAAACATGTTCAGAATGACCCAAAAAAACGACATATATGTAAGCCAAGGTCGAATAAATAACGAAATTATAGACTATATCTACCAAAATACTTTCAAAATATCTCAGTGAAATAGTTAAAAAGGTTTACGAATAAAAAATATGGGCACGACTGGGTCGTACGTACTTGCTCTTATGTGCCTAATGACATTGGAAGGTAAGATCTTTGACAAAAACAAATAACATTTACGTTGAAAGTAACACAGTTTGAACTTATAAAAATCATCAAAATCACAATACTTAACGGTTTTTAAATAACAAAGAATTTGATTTGTAATACTAGTTTTAATAAAATCCTGTTTTTTATTCTTGTTTTTGAGGAAAAAAATATTGTTTGAGGTTTTGGTATGCAGTTTATTAGAGTTTATTAATATACACCTATTTTTAAGATTTTAAATAATTTTGTTTGATAAGTTTTAAAAATATTAAATTTCACAAAAAAAAATTTAAAATTAAAAATTAAAAATAATTTTTCAAAATAATGGTATGCAGAATTTATTTGGCAATCTAGGTCTTTTCAAATATAAAATTTAACTGAAATTCATTGACCGTTACCGAGAAACTCGAAAACTAAAAAACCCTTATATGAAAGGTACCGTTAATATACTTTTCCGGTAAATTACATAATAATTATATTTATTACATAATAATTATATAATAATAATTAAATAATAATTCCATAAAATGGTAGCTAAATTGTCAAATTTGTTCATCAAAATCGTTCATCCAAGCCGTTTTCGAGAAAAATAAGCTTTTCCTTAATGGTCATATGGCAGGCACCAGGTACCGTTATCTTAAGCCCTACAAATAAAATTTCAATTTCCCCTCTGGGGAATGCAAAAAGAATCACACACTTCAAACTTGAAGATAATTTCTTAAACCGTTTAGGCTGCAGCTGGTTATAAATACTGACAGACAGACAGACAGAAATTTTTTGCCACTAACTTTTTTAGACTGCTCTGTGATCGTAATGCCATGTTTGATTGTTATCTAATTTTTTTTTACATTCACGAATCCTTAATTTGCCTTATAGTCCCTATAATCGCAAGTTAAAAGATAGAGGCAGGTATCCCACTACAAAGATGTACAGTTGCGGTCAAAATAATATTAGTGTTCCTCCTAAATACGTTTAAGCTTTTTTCGGTCCCTTTCTTTACCAAGTTTTAAAGCAATTTTATTGACTTTTGTTTTCTGGTAAGTTTTCGACCAGTCAAAATAATAGTAGTGTTTGCAGAAATCCCGCTAAAAGCAAAATTTAATTATTTTATTTGCTTCTATAAAGTGAAATCTATTTATTTTTTTGATAAAACATTTATTAAATTTTGATCATTTATAAGTCGCTAAATCCACAGTAGCGGTGAAAAGCGCTCTTATAACAAAGCTGATTTTAGATTTAAAAACCTACGCAGAAGTGCAGAATTTAATTGGATGCTCTGTTATAATAATACGAAATGCAATAAAGTTATTTTCTAATCTGAAACTCGTGGAACTTTGCCTTTATGACGAAAAAAGAAATAAATCAGCTGTTCAGATAATCGGCTCTAATCCAATTTTTGTCAGCGGTTGATCTAAAAGCGAAATTATTATTAGAGACGAGCATTTAAATGGTTCTTAGAAATTTGCGGGGAACACACCTGCTACCACGCAGACCAAGAAAAGTACCGTTTTCGTAAAAAAATGTAGCCAAAGGACTTGAGTTAGCAAAAAAGCATTTGAAGGTCTATTGAGAAATAGAGAAATGTTTCATGGTCCGTTTTCAAGAAAATTCTATATTTTTAAGTTTGTTTAGTTATATATTAATAAAATTTCAAACTTTTCAATAAAATACAAAACATATAGTCCAGGCAAACTAAGCCCGAAAACAATAAATAAACCAAACAATCCATTTAGTTCCAATTTTCGCAGGAGTGTGTAGGGATGGGTCCCCTCTACCCGCAATAAAAAATCCCGTTAATCCGTTGCCGCGCGGGTTGGGGGGGGGGTGATTTAGAGGGACCTTCCCACGGTTCCCGCAATCGCAAAAATGGAACAGTGTTCAAGAAAAGAATTATTTTGCCAAACTTGTTGTTCTAACTCCTTACCAATTTTTTTAATCACAAACTTCTAAAGCGGTAAGTTGTAGAAAATCTACTTTCCTACAAAAATGTATGCATAAGTGTTAATTTTTCTCTAAGAGTTCAAAAGATACAGCGAATTGAAATGTTACTATAAATGTCAAAACCTAGTCATAAAATAACAAATCTTATATTTCGCAATAATTCCAATCAATATTTTCAAAAATGGTCTAAATTAGTTGTACAGCAATCAATTCCGCGTCAAATGAGACCAAATTATTATGTTTTGGGACACCCACCACCAAACTACATTATGTTAGAGTTGCACCAATTTTAGACATCTTTAATTTTGTCTCAAATAGCTTTGTAAATAAACTCTTTATCATAAGAGTAGTGCATATAAAAGTTGTAGAACTGAAGTATGCGTCCTTGAAAATGAAAGCGAGATAGAAAACGCGCCGTTAGTGGCGACTCCGGTGCCGATAGCACCAACGGCTGAGGAGATATTATATCTATTCATTTCACAGACTTAGTGCTGGGTAGGTATGTAGATGTTTTTTTCCGATCTATGCGATTTTTTTTACCAACATTTTAATTATAATAAGTTCAAATAGTTCAACGTAGATATTCTTGCATTTGCCGCCACTCTTCGTCTTCGCTTATTTTGTTCGACACAATCTGTTCCAGTGTTTTTCGGTTTGATCCTTGTTAAAGGACACTTAATTCTGTCTTTGAAGTGCTTTACCACACTGGAAAGATGTAGCCATTGATGGGTCTTATCAGCTCCTTGTAGAAATGTTTTTTTTTTTTTATTATAATCAGCACACGCTAAAGGGCTTTTGTGACTTCAATTTAAGTGTCGGTGAACACAGCCCGAGCTTAAAAAAGGAGTTGGTTTAAAAGCTTCTTAACGTCATAATGGGATGAGAAAGTAATTTTTTTCTTCATTTTTAATTCATTTTTATTCTAATTCAACTTGTAACTAACTTATTGCTCGACAAAAATCTTAAAAAAACTAGCTTAACTATTTGCTTACTAACTTACTTTCCCTATGCGGACGCTCTAAATTATTCAATATTTATCTTAAGCTAATTCTTTTTGGGCTGCTTTCAATTATTGATTTTAAAAATAGATTATTTGTTAAACCAAGAAAACTAGGTAAACAAACTTAGTAAGGGTAAATTAGAGGAAGGCAAAACATTGCACATTCGGGTTGTACGGCTGAAGACATAATCTCTGTACTTAATAGTACGACAGAAATTAGGCTCGATAAATTTGTGTTAATCGCTAAAAAATAGACTTTAGAAATAACGGAAACATTTCTTCGATGTTCGAGTGACGTGAATTTTCTTAATTTCTTTTCCAAACATGTTGAATACTCTCCTTTGAATACCATAAAAAAAAATTCAAGTGAGACGAAAGAACACATGCCCAGATATGGCAGTTGTATCTTGTATTCCATTCTTCGGGTTATATACGTTTTAAAGACAGTATTCTAGTAAGTAGTAGTAGTAAGGGGAAAGTAATTGCTTTCATCTTCGGAGGAAGCCTAAACACTTGCGGCATTTTCAACAAATATATACATAGTTTGAAAAGTGAAATAGAAATAGGGGCATGCTGCCTCCCTGCGACCGCGTTGTTAAGGGTCCCGATAGGATTTGGAATAGGTGCAAGGTTGGGTTTCTTTATATCTGAAAGAGTCCTTAAATATAAAAATAATATTGCGTATAACCCAACCTCGCACACATAGTCCAAATTCTATTATGACTCAAGCGGGGGAATGGCAGGGGGTCAGTATGCTCCTTATACCTATTTCAATTTTCAAACCATATATTTGTTGTTATAAGGCCATTATCAGTGGAAAATATTTTCTGTTTTATTCTTCTATAGCTGAGTGCAATAATGTCCAAGGACTTTTTTTGTCTATTTGTAATTACAATAAAGTCCAATTCGCGTTTTGGACTTAATTTCACTTTTGAAATGTCGAAAATAACGTTTTGGAGCTTTTTTCATAAGACTATTTCATGGCACCAGAATTTCGAGATAATCGGTTGCCATGATTCATGTGCCCTCATGGTAGTGGCATGTTTAATGCTCTGTAGAACTTTGTCTGTCCCGATTGCCACAATTATTTGGAGAATGGCAAAATGCACACATGATGCATTCTAATATTCTACAACCCTAAAGTAATCCTTAAAGAGAATATGACTAGTTAGCAAATATATTATAACTACGAAAACCATTACAATTAATTGATTTTTGTTCTTAATCCTATTTTAGTCACATAACGCAAACATCAGGGTTGCTGCCGCCATGTGAGAACTGGAATCAGTGTGCAGATTTGCCATATGGGTGGGAAAGAGCCGTCGATTCAAAGGGTCGTCCTTATTTCATAAAGTAAGTACATATTCTAATCTTGTCAACTACATCATCATGATCATCTTCATCAGCATATTGTTGGCGAGAGTCTGTGTTTCCAATGAAAAAAATATTCTACCAATATTTCATTCCACAGCCACCTGAATAAGACATCAACCTATGAAGCACCAGACTGTGTACGATGGGATGAAAATCCTCCAGAGCCAAGGGTGGTGGTGCTTCAACGAAGCCAAAATATGGGCTTCGGCTTTGTTGCTGGCAGTGAACGACCTGTGATAGTCCGTTTTGTCACGGATGGTGGCCCTAGCATGAATAAGGTGAGTTGGATTATAAGGGCTTAGAGCTAAATATGCATAGTCATATATTTCAATAGAGGTAGGTTAACGGATTTTGATTTTCATCGCGTCGAATAGGCATACAACAAACTGTTGGCATAGTAAGATGGAGAGAAGGGTTTGGCTTTTGTCGAACAGATAAAACCTTTCGTCTAGCCTAACCGCCACGAAGTAATCAACAGATGTGTGTATGCGCTCCGATTGCAAATGAGTTAGGAAGGTTGTTCCTAACTCTTGTTTGAGTTATGTTACGTCCTTATTTTAACAGTGTAGGAATAGACGGAGGAAATAGTATTATACGAACATTGTACATGTTATGAATATGAATGGCATTATTAGAGAACAGGCTGTTTAAGTTGAAGAGATGCACTGTAGATGGATGATGGTTGGTGTTGGTGACATACTTAAGTTTGCTCTAGTTATTAGGTTTTGTGCTTCTTGAGGAAAGTGTTTCAATAAAAAGATTTAACTAATCGCCATAAAAAAATTACCTACGGGCGGCAGATATAAAGCCTGCTTTAAGAAAATATTGAAAGATTTCCAAATAGAAAGATATTGGTTTACTTTGAACTTCTCTTTCGACTTTTTAATTTTAAGTCGCAGTTATTTTCTCTTTTTGTTTATTATTCAATAAGATAAGTATAGACAATTTGTATAAATATATATACTAGTTTTATTTATGAATGACATACATATTCTACACTTAGCGATTTGTGTAAGCCATAAATATTTTTGTGGTTTAGATAATTTGTGTATTGTGACACAATGAAACAAATTTTGTTTGTGTATCGGCTCAAATTTGGTACACACAAATAAATTTGTGTATCAGACCATTTGTGTATCTCCACACAAATGGAATTTGTTTACTAATTTGTGTAAAAATAAAAAATATCAGCTTTTGACGTTTATTGAATTAGAATAAATATTTAAATACATATCTCTATATATATAAAATAGATGTATTTTTGTATGTACATATATCCGGTATGGACTCCTAAACCGCCTAACGGATTTTTATGAAATTTGCAGTGTTAAGTCCAATAAAGGTTCCTGTGAAGGTTTGGCGCCGATCGGGTAGAAGAAAAAAATATTAAGGTTTTTGTGAATTTTTTTTCAATTTTCTTATAATTTTTTTTATTGTTACAAAAAGTGAGCCATAGAAAAAACTAAATTTGTCAGGTTTTTAGAAATTTCAACTACAACTTTAATAAAACGTATTTTTTTTATAAACTAAAACGATAACCAACTATACATATATGGAGATTTGCTTTTGAAAATACTGTTATGCATTGAATACATAGGTTTAAGCCGAGTGACATTAATCGGAGAATAAATCGTTGGCTGCAAATTTTAAGAAAACATATTTAAAAAAAAGAGATTGGTAAATATATTTTATGATGATTAAAAAAACAAAATACAGTTAACAGTAATTGCGTTTTAACCACATTTCCTTCGATTGATTCAATTCGAAAACCGCTGAAACTGAATAACAACTTGATTCTCGCCTTCAAAAAATTCGCGCCAGGGGTTCATTTCATTTCACATTAAACACAATTTTCTTGGGCGTAGCAACGTGCGCGGGTACTGGTAGTTTCTATAATTGAACAAATACATTAATAATATAAGCTATATTCAATAAAATCAAATTAATAAATAAATATACTCCAAGAATTTTTATAAAAAAAAATCAGTGTACTACTGTAGGTGTGCATTATATTTTGGTGAAAAAAAAATTTAATATGGTGGGCTAAAAACGGTACCTCCCATAGGACCGGTTTTTTTTTCTTCGACTTTTTTCAAAAACTGGTGATCCGATTACAATCTAAATTGATATCCAAGAAGATGTTGCTTGAGTAATTTAGCATTAATTTTTTTTCGAAAACTTTTTTTATTTTTAATAATTTTTTGGAATTTTTTTTTTGAAAAATCAATATTTTAAAAATGGGTAAGCGAATTTTTTTTAAATTTGTTTTAAAAATGTACGTTATTTTTGTGTTTAAGTTTGTATTCTTGAATTATTTTTTTTTAAATTTTTTAAAAAAAGTTCTTAAAAAAACCGTTTTATTTAAAAACGGCTCTAACGATTTTGAAAAAAAATTCACACTTTTTCACATTTTTTAAAGAAATAAAAATGGCGTTTACATTTTTCCGCTGAAAACTAGTTTACGTACTTTTTTCAAACAATCAAAAGTCAGAAAAATCGAATATAATCTGAAGTTCCCTTAATATTTTTTCAAATTTTATTCCAAGCTGTGACCGCACATAAGAGCAAGTACGTGCGTGATATTTTCACATTGTTAAAAACTTACAGTCTCTTTAAAATTAACACTTAATTCGTTTCAAGTTTGGACATGGAATATATGATGTGAGCTTGATCCCTTCTATATGATAATATCAAAAACGCCTTGAAAAGGCACAGACCTTACCGATGCCCTTGGTCAAAATTAAAATTGAATAATCAATTCAAATGTTGCATTTAAGTTTACCGTTCTGTGCCCTGTGTACTTTATTCGTTGTTTGACGAACGCGGACAAAAGAAGTACTTAAAGGAAAACTCTATCACGGGAATGGGATGGTGTTGATAATTTTAATGATTCCTTTTTGAGCTTTTGTAGGCTCCTTCCTATAAACAACGAGTTTTCAACAGCCAGTGACGTTTGACGTAACTATAGAGCTGCAGGGCTGGCAAAATGCCACGGACGCCCACAAACTCAGAAATATATTTTTAATAAAATGTTGTTGCCTTAAGTACTTTAAATTAATCAAAGCCAGAGCTCTAAAAAAGAAAGGATGTTAAAATTTATCTCTTTTATCTCTCTCTTTTAAGTTAAAATTTATGTTTTTTTTAGATATTATCAAAAGATAAAATATTTTACCATATAGTAAATAACAAAGAAAGAGAAGAGTCTTCAACTTCGATAACATTAAAAACATTGAAATAAATATTTTTTTTAATTAAATTGTTATTTTACTATAAATATGTTGTTTTTATAAATATATCATTTTGAAAATAAAATGTATTAGATATTTAACTTAAATGTTATTATTAATAGTGTTGGGTAACACTTAAGGGTTTTTTTTTTTTTATTGAATTACATCGTGACGATTTTTGATGAGCCCCATCCAAAAAAATTTCCACGGGCCTTATATGTTATAGTTACGCTACTGCTAACAGCTCAAAAAAAAAAAAAAAAAAACAGATGACTAAGATATTATTTGAAGCGAGAATGGAGTATATAAGGTTCAACATGATCTTCCGGAAAGAACAAACAACGACCTTTTAACATTTATCTGACGATGTGTGAATGTACACAAATTCGATTTGTGTATAAAATACACAAATGATACACAAATGGTTTGGGTGACTATGGCATGTGTGTTAATTAAATTTGTGGTTCAAACGGTTTCTTTATTTTTTTTTTTGTTATTAAAACACCAATTTTAAGACATATATTTATTTATTAAAAATTCGTCTGATGAAAGCTATACACAAATCTTAAGCCTAAAGAAAGTACTTTTTGAGTAATGGTTTTTGAATTTTCGCTTTTTCTGTAATGAATATTTAGAATTCTACAAAATTTAATATTTGAAAAACATATCTAGTTTACTGATTAAATCGTGTGTATATGAATAGTTAATATTTAAAAAACATTATGGGCTTTTCAATAGTTTGTTTTTTTTTAATTTTATGATCCGCTGTATGTTAAAAAATTCAAAACTCTTCTTCTTTCTTGGCCACTGTAGTAGAATTGTTGCCTATAACAGAAAGTGAAACTAAAGAAATATTGTCGCATTAAGATACTTAAGAGAAAACGAGGCATACCACAATGTCTAATAGTCCACAACATGGTTCTTCCTTTGCTCTGATTCTTATAAAGACTCGCCTATCTTAGCTTCCCACTAATACTTGAATGGAAAACATTTTCCATTATATATCTCTATAAATCATAAAAAATACTTATTTTCCCAAAATCTCAAAAGAACAAACCATAAACACGAGATCTAAAGTGGAAAACATATCCTTGAAAATAATAGCCCAAAGTCAAAGTCGTTTATGTTTTTTGATGTGAAACAGTCCAGCAGAAACATCACTAACCACAATCTAATACAAGAAGGTTTAGGTGCATGAACATCAATAAAAATATTATAAAAGTAACATTTTTCCAAACACCATCTATAAAACCCTCGCACTAAAAACAAAACAAAAATCGCTTCGAGCAGCCAAGAAGAAAGGATAATGATGTATTCCAGCATTATTTCTTTTCTATAGATACTCTGGTTGTTTCTTATAAGTTATTCGCATACACATCTGAACTCTGAAGATAAATCAACCCTTTTAAAAAAGCCTATACAAAAAAACAAAAACAACAAGTAAGGCAATACATGAATAAGGCATAAAGAAAAGCTTTTGAAGTTCTTCCTTCCTATCCGAGATATCTATTACGCATTCCAAACACTCTGCTTCAACTAAATCCTTTTTCGTAAATAAATCGAAGTGATATTCGTTCGTTACCACAGATAACGCGCTCAGTGGTTCTTAAAAGTCATCGATGTGTAAAACCCTTATTCGATTTTTATACATCCTTCATTTGGAAAGTTTTTTCCGCTTCCTTTTTTTAAATTCGTTATAAATGTCAATGTGGGTCAAATTGTTAATATTATCAGCGGTTAAGGTTCTTCATACTTTCCGTTTTTGCCCTGGGCTTGGGTAGGTGTCTCTTTTAACTTGACCCTAAAAGGACACAAAAGCCAACACTAGACTATGGCAATAAGTTCATTTAATACAAATTGTACGCTATTTCCTGACAAAGAATGGCCTTAAAAAAATTCAAAGACCCTTAAGAAAAAAGTCCTGAATTGGGAATCAGAGGAAATAAAAATAGAGCAGGGCAACTTAGGAAGATAAAATTCAACCTTAAAGGGTTAACAATTACTGATTGTGCGTTGCGAGATAATAAAACGGAATCAGCTTTATGCTCGTGTACCATTTAGGACTAAAGGCTGGTGGCTTTTACCTAAGATTGTCGCCTTGTTTGATTGTAATCGACTTAATTGGAGCTCATTATCACTATGTGCGGTTAACGCTTTTATTTGTTTCTTAATTTTATGGGTGAAAGGAGCTAATTAAGGTAATTTGCTTTGACATGATTTCAAAGGATCAAGTTCATAATGAGGTGTTATTGTGATATTATTACTCTTCTGAACTATGTCGGTGATAAATGCTCTGTGGGGTGAAAGTTTGTTGCGGGCCTGATATTTGTATGGGAAATTAATCACCACGCTTAGTTAAAAATGGCTAAAGTTTCAGGAGTAAACGTCTAGGAAATCCGTCTTTGGATTGAAAGGATGATAACCCTTCCTAATTCTTGGCGTTTCGATCCCTTCGCACGTTTAAACTAACAAAAAAAAAGATAAAGATAATTAGATATTTATTTATTTAAGATTGCATACACATAATGAAGTAAAAGAAGATTGAATTTAAAAATATTTAAATTATTTGCATTTGGTTAATGTATAAGAATAAATTGCACGACTGGATCGCACGTACTTGCTTTTATGTGCGGTCACAGCGTCGAATGAAATTTGGAAAATATGAATAGAACTTCAAAGTTTTTATTCGATTTTCATAAATATTGAATAAAAATTAATAAAAAAAAATATTTTTACTATTCATACATATTTTAATACTAATTTTAATTATTTAATTAAAAAATACTATTATTATTAATCAATTGCATGATAAAAGTATTGTTCGGAATAAGTACGTAAAATAGTTTTCAGTGGAAAAATTGAAACGCCGTTTTATTTTTTAAAAAAATGTGAAAATCGTAGGAAGGGTTCTTAAATAAAACGGTTTTTATTTAGCAACTTTACAAAAATTTAAAAAAAATTAAAATACAAAATTAAGCACAAAACTAACTTTCATTTAAAAATAAAATTAAAAAAATTCACTTACCCGTATTTAAAATATTAATTTTTCAAAAAAAAATGTAAACTATTAAAAATACAAAAAAAAAATTATTTGAGAAGTTTTTTATGTTAAATTACTATGGCTACAATTATCTTCTTGAATTTCAAATTCTATTGTAATCGAGCTATAATTGAGCTAAAAAAAATAAAAAAGTCCCCTGCAGAATGTCAAAATTACCTTAAGTTCTAAATTTGAAGACGATTGGCTCAACCGTTTAAGCTGTAGTCTAAAATACATACGAACAGACAGACAGACAAGTAACTCAAATAAATTACTATATCATTGTAATGCCATGTTTGATTGTTATTTCAACATTTTTAATCTACACGAATGCATAACTTGCATTATAGTACCTATAATCGCAAGTAAAAAGTGGGCTTCGCTCTCAATCTCAACAACTCTGACTCGATGGATTTTATATCGATCTGAAAGCTCTTCGTATTCATTAGTTGTAGTTATAATTTTTGTGTAGTGGCAGGTAATGGAATAAATAAAGTCTTCTAAGAGTGAAGATGAAAAAGTTTTAAAAAATGGGCACGACTGGGTCGCACGTACTTGCTCTTATGAGCTCAATCATATTGGAAGGCAAGATCTTTGATGGAAACAAGTAACATTTACGTACAAAAGTAACACGTTCTGATCTTATAAATAGTGTCAAAACCAATTGCAGAATTAATTTGACTACTTAGATCTTCTCAAATATAAAATTTTATTGAAATCCATTGAGCTGTTACCGAGAAAGTCGAAAATTAAAAAAACCATACGAAAAGTATCGTTAATAGACTTTTCTTGTAAATTTGGTTCTTATTAGCTAATAGCTACTACCAACAAAAAAGTATCTTAAAAAATTTCATCAAAATCGTTGGAGCCGTTTTTGAGAAAAAATAAGCTTTTCCTTAATCGTTATATGACATGTACCGTTATTTTTAGCCCTAAAAATAAAATTTCAATTTATTCTCTGAGGAATGCCAAGAGATACACACCAAATTTGAACGCATCGCTTAACCCGTTTAGGCTGCAGATCGATATAACGGGTGATTTTTTGAGGTTAGGATTTTCATGCATTAGTATTTGACAGATCACGCGGGATTTCAGACATGGTGTCAAAGAGAAAGATGATCAGTATGCTTTGACATTTCATCATGAATAGACTTACTAACGAGCAACGCTTGCAAATCATTGAATTTTATTACCAAAATCAGTGTTCGGTTCGAAATGTGTTTCGCGCTTTACGTCCGATTTATGGTCTACATAATCGACCAAGTGAGCAAACAATTAATGCGATTGTGACCAAGTTTCGCACTCAGTTTACTTTATTGGACATTAAACCAACCACACGAATGCGTACAAGTGCGTACAGAAGAGAATATTGCGTCTGTTTCTGAGAGTGTTGCTGAAGACCGTGAAATGTCGATTCGTCGCCGTTCGCAGCAATTGGGTTTGTGTTATTCGACCACATGGAAGATTTTACGCAAAGATCTTGGTGTAAAACCGTATAAAATATAGCTCGTGCAAGAACTGAAGCCGAACGATCTGCCACAACGTCGAATTTTCAGTGAATGGGCCCTAGAAAAGTTGGCAGAAAATCCGCTTTTTTATCGACAAATTTTGTTCAGCTCATTTCTGGTTGAATGGCTACGTAAATAAGCAAAATTGCCGCATTTGGAGTGAAGAGCAACCAGAAGCCGTTCAAGAACTGCCCATGCATCCCGAAAAATGCACTGTTTGGTGTGGTTTGTACGCTGGTGGAATCATTGGACCGTATTTTTTCAAAGATGCTGTTGGACGCAACGTTACGGTGAATAGCGATCGCTATCGTTCGATGCTAACAAACTTTTTGTTGCCAAAAATGGAAGAACTGAACTTGGTTGACATGTGGTTTCAACAAGATGGCGCTACATGCCACACAGCTCGCAATTCTATGGCCATTTGGAGGGAAAACTTCGGAGAACAATTCATCTCAAGAAATGGACCGGTAAGTTGGCCACCAAGATCATGCGATTTGACGCCTTTAGATTATTTTTTGTGGGGCTACGTCAAGTCTAAAGTCTACAGAAATAAGCCAGCAACTATTCCAGCTTTGGAAGACAACATTTCCGAAGAAATTCGGGCTATTCCGGCCGAAATGCTCGAAAAAGTTGCCCAAAATTGGACTTTCCGAATGGACCACCTAAGACGCAACCGCGGTCAACATTTAAATGAAATTATCTTTAAAAAGTAAATGTCATGGACCAATCTAACGTTTCAAATAAAGAACCGATGAGATTTTGCAAATTTTATGCGTTTTTTTTTTTTAAAGTTCTCAAGCTCTTAAAAAATCACCCGTTACATCCGGACAGACAGACAGAGGTACATTTTTACTAATGACTTTTTTAGGTTTCTATGATCGTAATGTCATGTTTGATTTTTCTCTCAATTTTTTTTATATTCACGAATCCTAAACTTGCCTACTGGTAGTAAATTTGAATTCATTATTTTATTAAATAACTTAAAAAATAAAATTTTAGTGGATAACCTTAATTTGCCAGTGCATTAGTTGATATGCTTATTCTGATATTAATTTTTAAGCAAATGTAAGAAACTGGAAAAAACAAGCCTGGGTGGTTTATCGCAGAAAAATCAATGCTTTTCTTCATTCTACAAATCACCTACAAGTGTTTCTAGGGTTGGCCCTGCAAAATCTTAAGTCAGCAATCGATTTCTAAATAAATAAACTGAAATTCAGCCACCACGACGCGACGGTTTAATATGAACTGAGCAAGACGTAAATAACATGATCAACTATTTATGAGAGCGGCTCATGTAATGTAATGTAATCAATAGCTTTCTCATCTTTATGCATATGAAAACAAGTTCAGTCTCATAAAGAGCTTTAAATAGGAAATGGATTTTATTTTTTTCTTTGCATACCAAACTAAGAAAGTTCTCAAAAAAGTAAGAAATGAGTTCGATTATCTTCTTGCATTTTCTTGTGTTTTGGACTACCTACGTTTTATTCTAGACATTTACAGCTTGAACTTGAACATTTCACGATTGAATCATTTTCTCCATATTCCCTATTCTCATGCAGGACCGAAGGACCGAGTTTTTTTCTCCCGAATCGAAAAAGCCCATTATCAAATAACTGTCGTACTCATCGTTATCGTTCAGCATAGGGTGAATTTTTTCTCATTTACAACTCCTGGACGACTTCAAGTTTGCATTAGGAATTTGAAAAGATGCTGCACAAACCGAGTTTTGAACTCACATTTTTACGGTTAGCAAGTAATTATTTTATCTAATGCACATCTGCCACAATCTTTTAACCTATTTTTAGCCAAACCAAGTATATAGGGTAATACTTTGTCGGATTTTGACCTTAGTGCTAACTAATGATTATGAACAGATGTTTGTTGATAGCAAATATGTACATACATACCTGCTTTATTTTGTCCCCTTCACGCTTCACCTCAAAAGCAACGAGTTTCATCAATAACTATGAAATTTTTCAGTACAGAGAAGATAGGACGTTTGCCTCTCAGTCTGGTTGCATTGGCTTGCATATTTCTGTTTCAAGGAAAAGCTCTAACAGGGTTTCCGTACTTATCATTATAAATCGTGGCAAATCGGAGAGCAATATGCGTTGGGTTACCACTTGCTGATTACAACACATTACAAAAATATACATTCACTTTTTATTAAAAAAAAACATTAGTACTTCACAGCATAAAACAATTTAAACCAACTTCAGTTCACTGTATTTCATAATACTATATATGTATATTTATTTTTATTAATCACGATACCACTTTGCTTTAAAATGATTTCATAAAGCAAAACTTCGAGAAAATAACTTCTTTCTACTAAAATAAATAACAAAAGCAAGAAATGTAACAGCATTTTAACGATTTTCCAACTATTATTACTTACCAAAAAAAAATACGACAGCAACCATTCTCTCACAACTTTAAAATTAAAAATATTAAATTCCGTTAAAATTGCATTTTAACTTGCGGTTATAATAGGTAATATTGGTCAAAACCAAATTTACCGGACAAGTCTATTAACGGTACCTTTCGCTTTGACTTTTTTTGGCAACGCCTCTTCGGATTTATGTCAAATTTTACATTTGAGATGATCTAGCTAGCCGAATTATTTCTGCGTACCAATATTTTGAATAATTCTTTTTTTTTCTTCATTTCATTTTGATTTTATTTTTTGAAAATTCCATTTTTTTTGAAACTAATAAAACTAAAACTAATAATCAGCTGTATATTAATTAATTCTAAAAAACTGCATGCCAAAATCTCAATTTTTTTCAAAAAACTAAAAATAAAACCAAGAATTTTATCAAAACCAGTCCTACAATTTTTGAAAAACTTTCCATTAATTCATTATTATTTAAGACGTGTGGTGGCATACGCCGTTTTTACTACTAATGTTTATTGTTGTAGTTTTGACACTTTTTATATGTTCAGACCGTCCACTGCTTTGCATTGTACGTGAGTGACTCCCAAAAAGTTGAAATGTGGAGAGTAAAAAGTCAAATCTCTGGTAGCTACTTTCAACTCAAGACTGTATCCACTTACGAGTTTGCTCTCGAGAGTCGCTTGAGAGCTATTTGCAATCTTCTTACTCTCAAATGGACACGTACCCTCAGAGGTTTTTTTTTTAGAGATACATACAATTCATGTACGTCAACGTCAGTGTTTTTTTAGTAGAAGGTTTTTTTTATTCAATTCTGTTTCAGTCTCACTACTGTTTTGAAAAAAGCTTGCCCATAAGCCTACTAAATAGTTTCTTCAAACTGAATAGTAAAAAATTAGAGAGGTTACTATAATGTTTCTTTTGACTGAATAATAAGTTTAGTTACATTTAGATCCTTAGACCAGCTTGAAGCTCCCAGATCACTGTTATTTATCTACTTAGATTAATCAAAACCAACAAAGGTGGGCTTTGATTCTTTGTGAAACATTTTTTGAAAGATAAACATATGTATAAAAGACAAAATCTTACCAGTTTTGATGTTTGTATTTTACTACCAACTAAAGCAAGAATCTAACTTTTTTTCAAATTATTCTAAAAAATATATATAATAGTACCTTCCATGAAAGAAATTACACAAAATAACTAAAATAGATGCAAGGGATGTACAATGTACATGTGTACAGTGCAAATTTCCAAAAAGCTTTCCATCCATCTTTCTGAGGACGAAAAAAAACATTATTTGTGTTTCTCTGAAATGAGATATCATTCGAGAACATCCTTGGAGCAGTAACATCACTAAAATTGAAAAGAGCAGTTCCATTTGAGTGTTCACTTTAGTTCTTGTTTGTACCACATCAACAGTCAACATTACTTCTGCTTCTGTAAGTTGGCAGGATATGACAGGACACTCATTATTTTTTTTTTACAGGTCTATTTCTTTTGCTAGCATAGAAATGTCTCTTAGTGTACGAGTATGCATGCATGATTTAGCTTAAAAAAATATCTTTTCTATGACCAAGATTCGGATGAATGCACATGCTCATTTGTGCAGTCTAACGATAATGTTTTGTGTGTTTTTACCTCATAGTACAAAAGAGACTTATAAAAAACCTTTGAAGGCATATTTTATGCAAACATACATATGTATATGTAAGCACATTTTTTATAAATTAGAAAAGCGAATATTGGGTCATCCTGAAGTAAATTCTAGTTTCTGTTTCGGCCTGTATCTAATTGGGCACAAACTTTAAATGCTTGTTTTTTAATCAACTTCCAAATATCATCATACTAAGCAATGTTTTACATACTTTAAACTTTTAAGAATATTTTAAGTAATGTAGACAATACCAATATGCATAAGCTTGGATATCTCTGGTTAGCTTTTGTTGGGGTGCACGTTCTAATCGTCAAATACATAACTTCCTTCTAATGATTTTGTCCGATCCTTAGTACTATGAAGACATATATAAATTTTAATTTTAATCATCAATAGTATATAATACGGAATCTTTGAAGACTTATACAAAACAACATACATAGGACAAGTAAAATATCTTCATGGAGGAACTTCTGTGATGTTACTTGAAGAACCTAGACTAGGGAAATTCTTATGCCGCAAATTCTTTACAAACTTCTATAATAGTTTCTAGACTAATTCAAGTGAAGATTCACTTAATTTGCTACTCGACACCCACTTCTCAAACAAATTTGGAAGTAAGTACTCAACTAAATCATACAACACTAATAATCAAGATCTTATAACAAGGGACAAGCTACGATGCACAATGAATACAATATAGTCCAGGCAAATTAAGCCTGCAAAAAATAAATAGACAAAAAAAAACATGTTACACTTTTTTCAGGAATGTATACTCGCAATAAAAAATCCCCATCGATCGTGAGTCGCGCGGGGTGGGGGGTGATTTGAATAGATTTCCCACAGTTGCGCTACCATATCTTAGAGACCGTCCTTTGTATACAAAAATTCTGAAACAAAAAATGAAGCTCATAAAATTTCCTACAATCTACTTCTGCATTATATTTGAAAATAAGGAACAGTTTTTGAGATATCTTCTGTAAAAAATGGGCACGACTGGGTCGCAGGTACTTGCTCTTATGTGCCTAATTACATTGGAAGGCAAGATCTTGGACAAAAAAAAATAACATTTACGTTGAAAGTAACACAGTTTGAACTTATAAAACCTATCAAAACACAATACTTAACGGTTTTTACTAAAAAAATAAAGTACGCCACCAAACGTCTTAAATAACAAAGAATTTATGAAAAAAGTATTTCGAAAATTGTAGGACGGATTTTGATAAAATCCTGTTTTTTTATTTTTAGTTTTTTTGAAAAAAAATTATTTTTAAATTTTGGTATGCAGTTTTTTTAGTGTTTATTATAATACATGTGAATATAAAATTTATAAATAATCATCTGTTGTTCTAACTCCTTCCAACATTTTTTCAGCATATAGTTGTGATGGCAAAAATTGTAGAAAATCAAATTCCATTCAATAATATATACACAAGTTTTAACTTATTTTTAACTCGTCAAAAGATACAGTTATTTGAAGTGTGTTGGCAAATGTCAAATCTTAACCACAAAATACCAGAACTCATTTTTGGCACTAATTTATTTTGAAATATTCGTAAAGAAAAAAATTATAACAATCAAACATGACATTACAATCATAGAGAAGCCTAAAAAAGTGGTCGACAAAAATGTCTGTATGTCTGTCTGTCTGTATGTAGAATGAGCTACAGCCTAAATGGATTAAGCTATTACAATGAAATTAGGTATGTCTGATTCTTTTGGCATTTTGGCTTATTTTTCTCGAAAACGGCTCAAACGATTTCGATGAAATTTTTTGAGAATTTTTTTGTTGGTACTAGTGATTTGATCAGAATCAAATTTACGGGAAAAGTCTATTAACGGTACCTGTCATATAACCGTTTCCGTTTTCTCGAAAACGGCTCCAAGAATTTTTATGAAAAAAATGTGTGTACTATTTTATGTGTAGGTTGTTTTGGTGAAAAAAAAACTTCCAGATGGTGGGCTAAAAACGGTACCTCCCATAGAACCGTTTTTTTTTCTTCGACTTTCTCAAAAACTGGTCATGCGATGTCAATCAAAATTGATATTCAGAAAGATGTTGATAATTTTATTTTAAAATATTTTCGAAAACTTTTTTTTTTATTTTTAATAATTTTCTTATTTTTTTTTCAAAAATCAATATTTTGGAAACGGGTAGATGGATTTTTTTAAATTTTGTTTTTCAATGTGAGTAATTTTTGTGTTTAAGTTTCCATTCTTAAATTATTTTTTTTTTAATTAAAAAAAAAAACTTGTTAAATAAAAACTGTTTTATTTATAAACCGTTTCCACGATTTAAAAAAATATGTTTTTTTTTACATTTTCTAAAGAAATAATATCTCGTTTAAATTTTCCGCTGAAAACTATTTTATGTACTTTTTTCAAACAATCAAATAAAAACTTTGAATTTCCTTTCACATTTTTCAAATTTTATTCGAAGCTGCGAACGCACTTAAGAGCAAGTACGTGCGATCCAGTTGTTTAATTCATTTAAATTTTAGTACGTGCGATCCAGTCGTACAATTTATTTTTAGGGTGCGTAGGTCACACAATGGATGGTAGTGGGCTGAAAGATTTTTTCGGATCCATATTTGCCCCCAATTCCGTTGATAAAATACTCAATGGAAAGGCTTAGAGACGCGCTGTTCAAACCCATTTTCTTATACAGATGTAACAGTCGACACGAATGTCCCACTTGTCTACATCCAAGAGCAACTGAAAGGTAAACTATAACAATTAGGAGCGAAGGGAGGAACAAGTGCTTTGTGGATCCAGTATTTCTCGATGACCACCCTTGTAAAAAACTTCATTGCAGCTCAATTTACAGGAGATTGGGCAACACTTGTTATCCGCACGACAGATGATTCCTATCTTTCACGCGAGCGGCTATTTCCACTATGATAAATGCACACATCTCTACGTTCAGGACATGTTCGCATTACAAAGTCCCCACCAGAATTTGATCGTCATGGGATGGAGTTAAGTCTGACCTGACTATTGAAGAAACACTCAAGCGTTCAATGAAAAGTAATGGGAGCAATTCAAGATGGAAAGTGGTGAGTGATTCGGTGCTGGCAAAGTGCAGGATTATGTGAAGTTACTGCTAGGTATGTGTTTTCCCCTGGTGGAGTTTCTTGGAAATAAGTTTCTGGGAGGAGAGCAACAATTGGATTTTCTTCGACATTCAGGAAGACAGAGAGATGACCGAGATAGACAAAAGACAAATGTTGGTTTGCCTAACATCTTCCTTTTCCTGAAAGCACTTCTCTGGTGTTCCTTTCAACTGGAACAATTGGGAACATCAACAACAGTAAATGTGGCACCTAGCAGCTGACGTTGGCACTCCTATAATGCAAACCTTCATCAATACTACTTTTGCAACAATAAAGAAGTCAAAGAAAAACATTGTAACGCCATTGGCTGCTATGAGACATACCATCAAAGCTCAAACAACAACAGCTTCAGGAGACGCTGATTATAAAATGCGCTGTAAAGTGAGAGAAGGAGTCGTGGTCATGATAGTGGAAGAAGACGTTGATCTCGTTGTCCTGATACTTGCTATTGCTTCATCTGAAACTAACAGAATTTTTTTTAAACCTGGCCAAATAATGACCCTTTCATCTAGGAATTTTGTAATTTTTGGTAATTTACGGCAACACTTCATTGTGCATATATTATTGAAGGGAATTCGATTCTCTACATTTTTTCATCTTAACTATGAGGTTTTGGAAGAAGTTAGAACAACTAGTTTGGCGCAAAAAAAAATTCAAAAAATTTCTCATTTTCCACAGAATATCTCAAAAACGGTTCATCATTTTCAAATATAGTGGGGAAGCAGATTGTAGGAAATTTTATCAGCTTAATTTTTTGACTCAAATTATTTTTTCTACGAGGCACCGTCTTCGAGATATGCTGGCGCAACCGTGAGAAGGTCCCTTCAAAGTCAGTAGTCATTAGTCAGTAAGGATACGCCACAAGGTGCGGTTCGCAACCCAGGGCCTCGGGTGTCCTAGTGTACGCCATCTTTTTAGCGTAAGCAAAGTCTGCCACGTTGTCTATTGCCATAAAAAGACTTTCCGAGCTGGTTTCTTCTTCGCTCTTGTTCTTATAAGTGTATTTTGTTTTATGAATTGCTTGATGAAGCGTAGGTCCGCCATGTTTGATCAGCTTGACAGGTTTGCCAACGGCTCCCAAAACTTTGTTGTTTTTGGGCCGATTAATCGCATACATACATTTCCCATTTCTCCAGAAGACCCTTAGGATCGGTATTCAGATTTCCCTCTCCGATCTTACGACATACGCATTTGGTTTATTTTTATATTCTGACGGATTGGTATAGTATAGTACTTCCGCGACTTGTGCAGACCGCGCTGTATAATATTGCCGCCTTTTCCTTTTCGAAAAAAATCACATTAAATGTTTTATATGAATGTTATGCCGATTGTTTTTCTACGCACAAAATCGCTTATTTCAGTATTTCCCGTTTTCAGAACCACCCTTTCACAAGCATAAAAGTCACCATCATATTTTGTGGCCTAAGAATACGTGCTAACAAATCTCTCCCGGAGGTATTAAAGGTGGTTAACGTCTGTGTACATCGTACCTCACTTGATAAAGTATTTATTTTTAAGGATTTTTCAACACCTTCTGATTTCCGGAGTTCAAAACCTAAGGGTAGAATTATGTTATGCGACATACTTGGAAGAAGAGAAAAATCCTGAAAATGTTTTCCATCTTCTATTTACTTTTTTTCTTTTTTCTTTTTTCTTTTTTTGTTGTTATTATAATACATAATTTATTTGAAAATTCACACACTCGCAAGTTATCTGCAAATGAAATTCCAACGAAGTATGAGGAAATTTTATCTGAAAAATTCCGATATAGGTTTGAACGGCAATTTCACTCCTTTCATTTTCTTGTACTCGATATAAAGGATATTATAATATTATGAAAGATGAAAAAGGATCTATATAGTTCCGTGAATTGAATTACAATATTTCTTTCGGAAATAATAGTCGAGATTTTTTTCAATTTTTTTTTTGTTCTCTCCCTGAAGCCTTTGTGTGGCAGAAGCAATACTCTTCCGTGGCAAGAATGGCAATCAGAACTTCAGGACTCAGGAAGACAGTATTTCAAATAACTTCCATTGCGTGCAGTGTACGGTATGTAAAGTAGGGAAGGAGAGGTGTAATGTCTGTGACATGTACCTACGATGGCACCTCCTTTATTTGAGTAGAGTAAAATTCGTAGCTCTCCGTTTTAAACAGGCAAAGTGGGATAAATATAGCTGACAGGGTAATATAAAATAATAAAATTCAATTCAGGATATGACACGGTGAAATTTCTGAAGGCTTTGCCGAGAGATTTTCTAGAAACTGTTGCGCTTAAGGTCGGCCCTTTGAGTTCTTATAAGAAGGCAAATTGTTTTTGTGATTGTATAGTGAGATTGTGGTGGTGGTGCTTTAATAGGTTTTCTTATCTCAAGGGGATATAGACTCAGCTTTCGGCTGGTTTTGTTTAAGTGGTTGGAACTGTCAATTGTAGCAATAATTTAAAAATATTAATGGACTGGAAATGTATAAAAAAAACTATATGTAAAATGTTTTTATTTTTCATTTTTTTTAACTGTACACGCACACAAGGGGCTTGTGTTGCCCTTATAATGTTTAACGCACTGCGTGAGCATCGGAAGGTTGGGGGACAGGAGGTGTTGATTAACATTGATTTTGAATGTTATCAAATTGAAATGGCAAGGAAAAATCTCGCCGGGTAAACTATTACAAATTCGTGTTGTTCGGCTAAAATGAAAATCTCTATATTTCACTGATGAGCTTTCCTTGGGAAACGAGTATTACGTATTTCCTATCAATTTTAACGCTCTATTTGGTTTCCATCGAGCAGATGTAGCGATGTTCGAGAAGCACCTGCCCAGAGGTGGGAGTTACACTCGAGTTTAGGGCGTATAAACGCTTTATAAATTGTATCCAGATCAGAAAGGTACTGAAAGCTTTTCAGTTTCTTCAATGCAAGTTCCATTTATGGACAGTGGCATTGGGGTATGTTTAGCTTTAAAGACAGAAGGCAGCATTGAGTTTTCGATGCATTAAACTCCACACGATTTCTGTTACCCCATTTGACAATGCTGTGTAACTACGAGTTTAATCAGCTTATCATACGGTACCATTGCGATTGCACGTCCGAAGTTGAAGGATGTAAATCTTCCAACAAATATGAAAAAGGGTAGAGTCATCAGAAAAAAAAATGAGGAAAGGAGTCGGAGATAGAACAGAGCCCTGGGACACACCAGCATTTATTTTGTGAGAATCAGACTTGAAACCGTCTAATACAACTTGATTAGAAGATACCTTCTAATCCAACCAACCTTCTGTTGAAAGCAAATTCTAACTTTCGTTCCGCTAACTTTAAGAAAATAAATCCTCTGATATAAGTACAACCCAAAAAAAAATATTTCTTCGTCCTTTTGGAGATACTTTATGACATTGATCCAGTGTTCGAGTGAGAACTCATAGGTGGAAACAAGTAGCGTGTACCTAAGACACTGCATGCTTTTACGTACCTGCATATTTGGTAAATTGACATCTATTACACCTGGAATTTGAGTATAAGCAATAGCGAACTATTTTGTATATAATTTTAATTGAATAACAACACACAGGAAGCTTCGGGTAAAACTTATATATATAACTATCCATTAACCAGTCTGATTTCTCTAATGTCAATATTTGCTATGTTAAATTTGTTTTAGCAGAGGTTTTCAACGAACACTTAAAAAATTTCATTAAAAATTGTTAGCACCGTTTTAAGAAAAATAAGCTTTTCGTTAAGGTAGTTATGTTAAAGATAACGAATGTGAAATACCTTCCAATTTCAGTTTTCTCTTCTCATTTTGATTTACAAACATTCAAAACCAATAACACGAATAAAACACAAAGGTATGCAGAAACTCAAAAATTCAATGCCTAATAATAATAAAATATATATTTAATCCGCAACAACAAAGTACATCCACCTGAGAACTTATTTAAAGCTCAATATATAAAACCCAAATGTTAAATATTTAAACGCTTATAATATAATGTTGACTGTTCCTTAGCTTATTCTAGTAGAAAATTAAATGTTATTTAAGTTAATTAACGATTATTCTAAGAAAATAGTCGCAGCGACCATGAATACTTTTTATTTCGTTTTTTTTTTTTTATTTACTGAATTAAGCTTATTTTTATTACATCCATATTTGAAATCGATTGTTATTCAAAGCAGGCTCTTAACTTTTCTATTTTCCATGCCTTACAGCTACAACCTGGTGACCAAATTCTTGCTGTCAACGGCGAAGATGTAAAAGAGGCCCCAAGGGATCATGTTATACAATTAGTGCGTGCCTGTGAGTCCCAAGTGACACTACAAGTATGCCAACCAGCGAACCATCATGTCCCTGGCCGAAAATCTACTCTATTATCGGCAGGCAAACGAGCTAAGTTGCGTTCTCGTCCTAGTCGAGTGCGTTTTGCTGAAAGTGTGTGCGTAAATGGAGCTCCTTTATTTCCGGTAAGTTAAACATAAAAGAAGAAAAATAAATTCAAAGGACATCTTATATAATAAAGTTCTTATATTTACTACTAAGAAACAAAAATGAACAATAGAATTTCTTACTTTTGAAATATCTTTCGGGTATTTGAATGTTGCTCATTCTTTTGATTATTTTTAATTTGGCTGCACAGTAAAACGAAGTTCATGTCCTTATTTTACCTTAAGTTTTGTTCTTCGTTTTTGATATCGTTTTCTTTTAATATTAATAATGATTTCTTGTGAAGCTCTTTAAAAATCAATAGTGATTACATGGATCTCTTAACCTAATTCTTTGTTGGTTTTGCTGTCTTTGCTCCAACAAAAAAAGAAGAAAACATAAAAGCAATCTAGGAATTAAAATAATAATAATGAGTTAATATAGGTAAAGTAAATTTTAAACGTGAAGGGATTGTTTTATTTACCCTAAAAATGTTTGAACAATGAATGTTTGAATGTGGTGCGACTAAAAAAAGAATCTCATATTTATTTTATTTCATAATTCATACATTTATTTGAAAATATATATATACAGTCAGTTACAATTTTTTTTAAGAGTTTAACAATTTTCGTTTGATAACGTTTTCCGACCTCAGAAAATATAAAAGAATTTTAGCTTTTTTGTCTCTTTTATATTTTCTGAGGAAATGGGAAAAGAAAATAAATTGCACGGCTGCACGTACTTGCGCGGTCACAGCTTCGAATAAAATTTGAAAAATATTAAATGAATTTCAAAGTTTTTATTCGATTTTTCTGACTTTTGATTGTTTGAAAAAAGTACATAAAATAGTTTTCAGCGAAAAAATTTGAACGCCATATTATTTCTTTGGAAAATGTGAAAAAGTAATTTTTTTTTATCGTGTAGGAACGGTTTTTATTTAACAACTTTTTTTATAAATAAAAAAAATAATTCAAGAATGCAAACTTAAACACAAAAATTAAAATTAAATAAAAAAAAAAAAACTAAGAATTAAATTCAAACACCCGTTTTCGAAATATCGTTTAAAAAAAATATTAAAAATGCAAAATTAAGAAAAAAGTTATTCGAAAATATTTTTTTATGCCGAAATGGTTTGGCTATCTACATCTTCGTGAATTTTAAATTTGATTGTAATCGGCTAAGCAGTTCTCGAAGAAAAAAAATTGGCACGACTGGGTCGCACGTACTTGCTCTTATGTGCCTAATTACATTGGAAGGCAAGATCTGTGACAAAAAACAAATAATATTTACGTTGAAAATAACACAGTTTGAACTTATAAAAACCATCAAAACCACAATACTTAACGTTTTTTAATAAAAATGAAGAATGCTATCACACTTCTTAAATAACAAAAAAAATTTGAAAATTGTAGGACGGATTTTGATAAAATCCTGTTTTTTGATTTTTAGTTTTTTGAAAAAAATTTTTTTTTAATTTTGGTATGCAGTTTTTTAGAGTTTTTTAATATACATGTGATTATAAAATCAAAAATATTTTTTTCTGATTAGTTTTAAAAATATTGATTTTTCAAAAAAAAAATTCAAAAGTACTTTTTTACTAGAAAAAAAAATTATTCAAAATATGCAGAATTAATTTGGCTATTTAGATCTTCTCAAATATAAAATTTGACAGAAATCCGTAGAGTCGTTACCGAGCAACCCAAAAATTAAAAAAAACCGTTATATGAGAAGTCCTGTTAATAGACTTTTCCCGTATATGTGGTTCTAATCAAATGATAGCCAATACCAACAAAAAAATTCTCAAAAATTTTCGAGTTTTCGAGAAAATCAAACTTTTTTTTAAAGATTGTATGGCAGATACCGTTATTTTTTATAGTACCTATAATCGCAAGCAAATATTTAAATTTTTATAATTTATATGTTTTATATGTATCATCACTACCTTAACTTAAAGATCAGGGTAAAAAGTTCCACAGACGTATTGCAGTTATTAAAAATTGGTGCTCTGATATTAAGAACGCGTAACGCACTAAGGCACAAGATTCAAAATCTGAACGCAAATGACATATCGTATTATAGAGGTACGGTGGCTGACGTGTTTGTATGATATCGTCTATACACACAAATAAAAATGAAGTGTCTGTTCTTAATATCAAAATATCAGCTTTTTACAAGATGCATATGGAAATATTTGCAGTACTTATAACAAAAAAACAAATTTATAAAATGTTTGTCTGTCTGTCTTGCTGTCTGTTTGTTCCGGCTCATCTCAGGAACGGCTGTACCGATTTTGACGGGACTATCATAAATAGATAGCTGATGTTCTAGGGAGTGACTTAGGCTGTTTAAATTACCCAGCAGGTGGGGCTGAGTTCGTTTTTTTTCAAAATTCTTATTAATGGACCGGTTTTGACGGGACTTCCACAGGCAGATAACTGATATTATAAAGAGTAAGTAAGGCTATTTTAATTACCCTTGGAGTCGTTTTTTTGAAAATTCGTATTTATGCTCCGAGTTTGACTGAACTTTTACAGGCAGATAACTGACGTTGTAAGGGGCAACTAAGTCTGGGATCGCTGGGGTCGTTTCACAAGCAGATAGCTAATTTTGGAAGTATGATATACCCGAGCAATGCCGGGAAAGTAAGCTAGTTACTCAATAAAAATTAACGATCTAAACTTGAAATGGTTTTCGAGAGCAACGCCATAGATTGATTTTGAAAATTCAGATATGTATCTTTAATCTTAAAATGTAGATATCTAGCTATGGTAAGCAAAATAAGGTTTTCGATTGTGTTCATAATCAAAATTATGAAAGACTTCACAGCCATACAGCATTAAATGAACGAGTAATGTTTTGGCTAAAATAATGCGCGTTTTAAGGGTGTTATTTTATAATTGCTTTAAAGTAAAAGCTGGTATCCGTAAATTCTTTAAATCGTCAATTTTATGTGGTAATTCCAAGACAGTGTTGTAAACCTGATTCAACAAACTCAATTTTATCATTATTTAATTATATTTCGGGAAAAAATAGACGCGTCGATAACCTTTCTCGAGATAACAGGGCATTTTGATTTTATCGTATTAAGGCAAAACCTATTATTCTTTGACCAACTATGAATGTTTTCTAAGTCTTCATTGACCTCAGCACCAGCATTTTCAACCAAACCTATAAGGAAGCTTTTTCGTATTTGAACATCATCAGCGTACATATATACTTGGCAGTTTCATGGTTGACCTTATGAAAAACTTTGGAAAAATCTAGAAGAACTATAAAAGTCAACAGGTTGCCTGATATTTTCTACTACGTTTATAAGAGTTGTGGTACAGCTGTTTTTAGGACAAAAGCCAGACTGATTTGTACATAGTTGTCAACTATAGAAATTTTCTTAATTGACAATTTTATTATCCCTTTAAAGCAGAGGAGAATACACGATACAATTATCGTACTGACTTAAATCGTGCTGATATCGGTACGATGTGTTGTATGAAGCACATATAAAATTTGTTGATTACTAAAATAGCCTTTTAAAAAATCCAGCTCATTGTAGCGCCAAAGAGTGGATATATACACATCTACGGCTGAGCTACTGGTACGTTTAGAGCTTCAATTTTTTTTTAATTCTCTTGAAAAACAAGTCCTTTTATTTGAAAATTGCAAATGAAAAGCTCTGAAATTTTTTTAATTTTCCTGAATATAAAAACAAAACGATATAACAATCAAACATGACATTTTAGGGAAGACTAAAAAGATAGTGAGACAATTTTCTGTCCGTCCGTCTGTATGGAAAACGTTCTGCAGCCTAAACGGTTAAGTGATTACCATAACATTGGAATACCTCAGAGGAGTTTTTGAAATTTTATTTTTAGGACTAAAAATAACGGTACCTGCCATATAACCTTTAAGGAAAATCATATTTTTCTTAAAATCGGTTCCAACAATTTCGAAGAACAATTTTAAGAGTATTTTTGAAGGTATTGGCTATTATTTCATCAATAACAAATTTATCGAAAAAGTTTATTAACGGTACTCTTCATATAACGGTTTTTTTTATTTTCGACAGCTAATTGGATTTCTATAAAATTATATGTATATTAACTCTGCAAACCAAAATTCTGAATAACTTTGTTTTCTATTCGAAATCAATTCTTGAAATTTCAATATTTAAAAAAAAAATATCAATTTATGTAATTTTAAATTTTATGATCAGCTGTATATAAATAAACTCTAAATAACTGCGTACCAAAATAAATGAATGGTAAATACCTATAAACTCTAACCAAATATCTTTTTCATTTATGGACAATTCATAGAACATTGCCATGTTTTCGCTGTAATTTGTCAAAATTCAAAATCAAATGGAAGCGGTGCGATAATTGTACACATATGCGATACACGATGCGATCATTCACACGACAGGGTTTTCCACTGCAGGCGTTTGACCATGCGATATCGTTTGCGATCTCAGTTTTTTGAACACACACTATACAATTATCGCATGCGATGTCGGGTCAGTCGGTGCGATTATTATCTGTACGATGATTGTATCGCATATTCCCTGCTTAAGACCTTGGAAAGAAATGATAAAATGGCAATCGGGCGAAATTCATTTTGTTTTTTTTTGGAATTGAAACAATCTTTGCTTGTTTCCAAACTGATGGAAAAACATTTGACATAAAGATGGTAATGTAAAGGTGGTTTGTGTATTTAAGAATATACGGGAGTATAGCTTTAACAAAGACGGGGTGAATTTCATCAAATCCAATAGAATTAAATTTTCGCAAATGCAACTTGTAACTATCTAAACCTTCAGCTTCATCTACCAGTAAATAAAAACATTTTTTTCATAAAAATTCTTGTAGCCGTTTCCAAAAAAATATTTCGTTGATAAATGTAAGAAAGCCACACCAGCATCTGTTTGATTTGGTGAAAATCGGACTTCAATATGTTACCCACAACTTGTATTGAGTGGGTCGAAAGGTAATTACTTATCCAACGAAGAAGAGTTTCATTGAGGCCAAATGCACCCATATTCCATAAAAGGGTTTGATGCCAAAAACACTTTCAAATGCAAATGGTGTTTTTTTAGAGGTGCGGTTTTCAATCTGGCAATACTTTTTTCGGAATTGGTCTTTTTGACAGCTGTCACTTGTTTTATGCTCATTTTGGTTTACTACTTCACAATGAATAGAAATAGACTTACTCCTGAACAACGTTTGCAAGTCGTGCAAATTTGTTACCAAAATAATGGTTCGGTTCGGTGGAACGGAGTATCAAAGAAGACCCGAATGAGTTCATCCGCCATTGCGCGCAACAATTGGAACTGTGGCCACCCACTTTGTGTGAACCTGAACGACCATCAAGCGCGTCGCACGTTTGGTGAATGGGCCCTAAACGAGATGGCCACCAATACCGACTTTCACAAAATTGGGAAAATTGGGCCTCTCGGCTGGAATTTATTCGAGCCAGCCACGGCCATAATGGGAAACCCTTATCTTTATAATAAAACTAAATTCATAACATTAAATTATATGCGTTTTATTTTTTCTTGAAAACCACACGTCTAAAAAAACACAATTTATTAGAAAAATCAAGTTCATTAATCTTCCTTTTACCAAAACCATGCAATGGAGAGATTGGTTCCACTTTTTTTATTGGAAGTCTTTTTATCTTGCATAACTAAAGAGTGAGTAATGTTGACGGTAAACTGAAGCCCAATAGAAAAAGAAAATGCTACATATGTATTTAACAAATAACGGAACTAACCAAGAAAGGTTTCTTCCAGATTAAGAAATTTCGTTGTAAACCTTACTGGAATTAGAAGAAGAAGTCGCCAAATTTATATTTCAGACGTTTCAGCGAGTAAATTGTGCCTTTCAAATAAATAAAATTATTCTTCTACAGCTCAAGAAAACTTTCAAACATAATATGTTGAATGACCTCGGTGATCTTCAATGAACATCTGAAAATGTGAATTTTCAATTCTCAGAACTTTATCATGCAATACAGTAAAGTAAAAAAACCGAGAGCTCCTTTGATGTTTTGATGATTGCCCGTATTCTTAAAGAGATTCAGAGTAAAGCATATTTAATAAATCAAGACGCATTTCTAGATGTTTTTCAAGCTATCGACGAGGTCTAGCCTTGTAGCTTAAAAAGCTTAAAATTTAAATGAAAAAAATAGGTTTTCCAAAATAAATATATGACATTCAGAAATCTTACCTGGAAAACTGGTACTTCCTCTTTAAACAAGGCACGAAGTGTTCAGAATGTTAAGAAGTAAATGTCGATGTTTCGCAAGCAAGTGTCCTTGCCCAAGTATTATTCGTACTTAAACTCAACACTGTTTACTATGACAGAACACAACTTGTATCAATTTGATTAAAAATGTGTAAATCGCGCATTTTATTACATTTGTTTTTTTCATTTTTTTTTTTTTTTTTTTTGAATGGCTTTTAAGCTATGGCATTCTTGAATTATGTATCACTCATTATAAAACCGTATTTTTTGCTATTTAATGTATCCGTTCTAGTAAATTTTTATTTAAAACGAAATACTTTCACTTTTTTACAGCCTTCGGCATTTTCACTTGGCGACATCTGTGTTCCGCCTATGGCAAATGTGCTCAAAGTGTTCCTTGAAAATGGTCAAACAAAATCTTTCAAATATGATTCCACAACAACTGTACAGGTATGCTATAATAAAATCAACTAAACCATTTATAAAAACTTCACTTAATTATTTGAAATACAACAATTTTTCATTTGTGTTCACAAACATTATTTGATTGAATTATTTTTTTTTTTTTCAAAAACAACCAACAAAATACAAAATAAAAAACCCAATTTTCAGGATGTCGTAACGTCACTTTATGACAAATTATGCCTATCGGCTGGGGAACACTTCAGTCTTGTGTTGGAACATGTGAAAAGTCTGAAGAGGAATAAACTCACACTTTTGGACCCAGAGGAATCACTGGCGAGGGTAAGTCTGAATATTTATAAGGCTCATCATTTTTGTGCATAATTTATGTTTTGCGTTTGGCTTTGTGCCTTACGTTTCCCGAAAGTAAATCAATTTAATGAAAAAGGAAAAAGTGGTTTTACGCATTTAATATTTCAGATAATTTAACTTAAGGAACATTAATTAAAATATAAAGCACGTTGGGGAGGTGGTCCAGATATTATGAAGAAAACTTTTCCTCCACAATGTGACAAAAAAATTGAAATTTAAAAAAAATTATGCTCATATTAGTTACATATTAATTAAAATCAGATCTAGAATTTTTGTATCCTTAATTTTTGATTATTAATTTTGTAATTTATTTGAAAACTAACGATTACCGGCAAGGCTTCGGGAAAGGTCTGCCACATTGTCGTCTACCATAAAAAGAACTACAAAACCACAAAAGACTTTCGAGCTGGTTCCTCTTCGCTAATGCGACCTAGGTACCCAGACCATCAGAGTCTACCGAGCTTTATTTTTTTCTATTTTTTCACCAACATCTGCTTCGAGCTAGATTTGATACAATTCATGATTGTATCCTCCGGAATCGTCCGTAAAACTTTCCTCTTAAACGCGGATAAGAGATCAGAGTGCCTTTTTGTATAAGCACCCAAGTCTCGGATCCGTATGTGGGTACTGGTAAGACTATATTCTTGTATAGCATGAGTTCAATTTTTATGGTAGGGTTTCTACATTTAAAGAGCCTTGGCAGATACTAGTAGGTCCTGTTGGATTTAAGCAGCCACCCGCGTATATTTCTTCCACCATGTTATTTTTGGCTGCTACTTTTGACCCAAAGTAGTAGGACTGCAATACTTCAAATTCATGCTCAACTACCTTGATAGTTGGGCCAACACTTCTTGCAGACTTAGCTTCCATCTACTTAGTCTCCCCTTCATTAATATGCAGCCCCAGGTTTTGTGCCACCTGCTCGACCTGGTAAAGGGGTCTTGTACAGCTTGTGGACTTTTGCCGATGGTTTATATGCCCTCTGCGTAAACCAATACCTTGCAGGATTTGGTGAAGATAGTCCCTCTTGTTGACGTGCCAAACTCACGGATTCCTTTCTCCAACGTAAGGTTGAAGAGGATGCTAGCCAGACCATCTTCTACTACTTTTACTTGGCTTGTAATGTCGGTCATGGTCAGCCTACATACTCGTGTCAATTTGTTTGAGTTGCCGATTTTTATTATGGCTTATAAAATTCAACCCTGGCTATGACATAAGTATTTAAACATTTTTTATTGATAATAGGTATGCCCTTTTAAATCTAAGAAAATGTTAATTTAGAACTATCGAAGTTGTTTTCCAATAAAATTATAAACTTAAAACAAGAATGCCAATTAAAAAAAATAGGCACGACTTGGTCGCATGTACTTGCTCTTATATGCCAATTACATTGAAAGGCAAGATCTTTGACAAAAACAAATAACATTTTCGTTGAAAGTAAAACAGTTCGAAGTTTGAACTTATAAAATCTATCAAAACCACAATACTTAACAGTTTTTAGAAAAAGATATAAACAAAACAAAAGGTTCAAATGAGAAATTTGGGATGGAGATTGTGAGTGTGTTCAACAATATTCGCCATGGAAATGTTGTCAAACACTTTCAGCAACCTCAAATGTACTAGTAGCAACTAAAGAAAAAATACATTATGGCAGTGCTCGAGAGATGTAAATCCGTAATTCTATCAACTATTCATTTTTTGGCTTCATATTGCGGATTGATGCAGCAAATGCCACGTCCAACATATACATACCTCGGGTATTTTGCGGACCGGCAACGTTCTATCTGGCAGCAAATTCAATGAGTTTGTTTCCCGTTTACACACAAAATACTTTTACAAAGCGCTTTCAGAAAACATTTTCGCTTTCATAGTGTGACGATCCGAAAATTATTTTCAGAAATATAGCTTTCTTGAAAGTAAATAGTCGTTTTTAGAAAGTATTTTCTTTTCATAGTGCGACTGCTCTCTGAAAATATTTTAAGAAAATTTTAAAATAAAAAAATTCGAAACGCTTTCTGAAAGTACTTTCCTTTAATTGTGTGACGACAACTTTAGAAATTGCTCATTAAAACTTGAAAAAAATATTATTTTCAAAAAGTCAAATTAAATCAGTGTTGGTTGTTTACGTCGTTTAGTCCATCAAAAATTGGTGTTTCGTTTCGATAGCTAATTGAGACTCATCAGTTGACAGCGTATTCCTTGTCAATACCCTATTTTTGTATTCTTCGTTTTTACATAATTGAAATCTATTCAAAAGATTAAGATTCGAATTATTAAACTGGAAAAGGGTTTAGCCTGTGGACAAGATTACTTAATACGAAAATTGCATATTGACATGATATAATGAACTAAAAGCCGTAAAATGTATTTTGAATCAATAATTAAATCAGTCGAAAATTAATGTTGAGTCTTTTACGTCCGTCTATCTGTCTGTCTGTCTGTCGGTACCTGCCATACAATCTTTAACAAAAAAGGTTGATTTTCTCGAAAACGGCTCTAATGATTTTGATAAACTTTCAGAGTGCTATTTTTTTTAAAAACAATACATCTTTCAGTTAGATGAATCTTCGAAATTTGTTCGATGACAGATCGTAAACCAATATCTCGATTTCAACAAAACTTTGCACACAGGAAGTCATGTATAATTCAATTAATATTGCATTTAAAAATTTTCAATTTTTTATTATTTTCTAAAAAAAGGTTTTCCAAATATTTTGAAAACGGGTTGATTGAATTTTTTTAAATAATTCTTCCAGATGAACACCACGGATTTCCCTATATACATACATACAGTCATAAGCAAAATTATTTGCACAACTTTGAACTTCTCAAAAAATAGTTGTACCTTTCAAAACACCATTTATCTGGTTTATTTGTTTTATTAATCAATAATAACAACAATTTTTAAAAAAAATAACAGAAAAAAAATTATCAAACTTCATAAATAACGGTTAAATTCATAATTTAAAAAGTGGCACAACTATTGTCACACCCAACAAAGCTGGCAAAATTATTTGCACAAGGGCAATTGACGTGTTTTACAACCTCCTAAAGCCAAAAAAAGCACATTAAAATAAACCAAAGTAATGGGGTATCGTAAGCAAAACATTACCTAGTGTTTGTGTTTCCTCCTTTGGCAGCAATAACCTATGCGATGCGTCTTGGATCAGAGTCGATAAAATGTCGAATTTGTTCTGCTGGAATAGAACTCCAAGCCATTATAAAAGGTTTCCATGTTTCATCTGCAGACTGCCCAATACTAAGTGGAATTTTAGACTTCGCTATGCCAAACATTTTTTAAAACATTTAAGTTTTTTAAAACATTGCAGTCCGATTCAAAACTACTTGCTCTACTTCTGATAGATACTTTTTGATAGTCTAAGCCGTGTGTGTGGGTGCTTTGCATGTTGAAGTACAAAGTCGGTTCCGATGAACCTTGATCGTGCTAGCAGTGCTACATCATTTAGAATCTCTAAATAATGAGACTGATTCATACGATCTGAGCACCTCACAAGTGGTCCTCTACCACTATAGGATATGCATCCCATATCAATACTTTGCCTCCATGTGCGTGCCTTATGGGTCGGTGGTGGATCTTTTTGCTTTGGTTTTTGGATTGGAATACAAAAATCTTCGTCCATAAGTGCCATCTAGAGAATAAGCAGTCTCGTCGGTCCAAAGAACTTTTCTCCAAAAACCTGCTGTTTTATTTATGTGATCCCGTGCAAATTTCAATCTTGCTTTTCTGTTTTTTCTTTTTTGTTATGAAGGGTTTTTTGGGAAACGTAAGCTTTAACTTGGTTTTCTTTCAACCTTCGTCGCAGTGTTCACTAATATTGGTCTCACAATTTTTTAAATGTATTTTAGCACACCTTGGACTTTTTCAGAAGGGTAACATTTAAAATGTCAAACGATAAGTTTGTCTTCCCGACCCGTTGTTATTCTTTTTCTTCTTCCGATTTGATTTTTTAAACTGTTAATTTTTTTTCTTTATCTATCAGATAATAACCTGCAGTGATATTTTTCAGCGATTTTTTCAGCCGGAATACCGAGTTTAAATTCTGCAACAATCCCTGCACGTGTTTCTAACGCAATCTCCTTAGTCTTACCCATTTAAAACAAGTTACCTTGATGGATAATGACGCTATACTACTGCAACAGCAGCACGCACGTTCACATTGATTGAATCGAATATTACTCTAACGGTTTTCTCTCCCAAGTCATCGATTGCCCTTGTGCAAATAATTTTGCCAGCTTTGTTGGGTGTGACAATAATTGTGCCATTTTTAAATTATGAATTTAACCGTTATTTATGAAGTTTGATAATTTTGTTTGTGTTAATTTTTTTTCAAAAATTGTTGTTATTATTGATTAATAAAACAAATAAACTAGATAAAGGGTGTTCTGAAAGGTACAACTATTTTTTTGAGAAGTTCTACTAAGAAAATACACTGTGCAAATAATTTTGCTTATGACCAGTCATAATACGTTCAAATTGGATTTTTTTTATTTTTACAGTAGGTTCTCAATATTTTCTCATTCACGATGACAGAACAGCGCTCTAAGGCCTTATATACGTAACGGGACGAAGTCGGTTCTAAAGCGTGTATGTGTTTTAGCCATTAGTTTTCAAATTTTTTGCATACTTAGTTTTTTCCGAAAAAACTCTTAAACTAATTTAAAAAAAAATAGAAATTTCAAAAAAAATATTATTTTTTTTATTTTAGTATATATCGATCGGCCTTTCTAATAGGAACTTGACAACTTTGAATTTAATTTGTGAACGAACCCTTTCACAAATCATCGGGTGAAAATCCACATTTGCGTCATGAATCGCCACTTTATCCACAAAAAATAACTGTTTGGTACGGTTTGCATGACGGCGGCGTTGTTGGGCCATATTTGTTCGTCGACGATAATGATCGTCACGTTACTGTCAATGGGCAGCATTATGATTACCGATTTTTGTTGGGTCTGAATTTGAAGATATGGACTTGGACGACAACAGGATGGTGCCACAAGCCACACAGCGCACCTTATACAATCGATTTATTGATTTATTCCTCGTTCTTGAATAGCGGTCGTTTCAGCCGAAATGTCTGCCCGAGTCATCAAAATTGGGTCCAAGGTCCAAGGAACCGCTGCAAACGTGCCCGCAGTGGACATATGAGCGAAGTCGAGTTTTATTCATAAATCATTCATAAATGTTTTGATTGTACTTCAAGCCTCAAATGGTTTGCGTTTTTTTTTTTTTTTAAAGTTGTCAAGTCCTTATTCGAAAGCCCTTTACATACATATGCAGCCACTAAGCAATTATCTAGCATAAGAACAAGTTCGTGCATTTTATTTAAATTTTATTCGAAGATGTGACCGCACATATGAGCAAGTACGTGCGATCCAGTCGGGCAATTTATTTTTATTTAAAATGTGATCTTATCTATACTTATAATTAACAGTGTTTAAAATTAGTTCAAGTTCATTACGCCATTTTTTTTTTTTTGTAAGAAATTGCTTTTATTCAAGATATAGTCGGCACATTAAGTGGAACATAGAAACAAAAATGGTTGTTCAGCAGGTGCCATTGTTTATTGAGCTACAATAACACTTCAATTTACCATCCAAGTAATTCCAAAAAAAAAACTTTCACAAATTAAAATCATTTAGACGTTTCTAATATTCTAACTTCGTTTTCAAATAGCTTAAAAGACCAAGAACTTGATCTCCTTACAAGAATCCATTATTATTTTGCGGCGCCAAAGTTATCGTACTCTCCCCTATTTGTTTCAATATTTAATTTCATTAATTTATCGTATTTTATATATTTTTAGCGTGCTTCTCGATAGTTCAGGCAGTTAATAAATAAAATCAATTCAAATATTTTCTGCATTGAACGTCAACTGTACTTCTTTTTTGAATGAACAAGTTTTCTCATTGTAAAAAGTTAATATAAAAACCCAAGCACACTTCCAGCTGAGAAAGCAGACACAAAGCACTTATTATTTTTAATTAATATAAAAAAAAGTTTTTTCCTGATAAATGTGTCCTTCCAAAGAAACTTGAAAATATAATGTGCCCCCAATCTTTTATCAGATCATCATTATTTTCTTGTGTCTAAGTCAGCAGAAAAAATAAATTTTGAATGGTAGAACATATTGTCCAAAAACCAATTTAACGTCATCCGATGAAAAAGCACGTCATAATCTGATACTACCCCCATTTGTTCATAGAATTGATTGCTTCCTTGTTTGAAAAAGTAGGTAGGTACTAGGTAGTGTCTGTTGGCCCTGACAAGCTCTGATAACACGCGTCAGCAAAATATCACTCATGTTCGAATAATTTGAAAACGGAAAGAAGCTAAACAATAGGATTCTTTCAACCGACCTAAGTTCATAATCATGCGTTGAAACTCAAGCTCAGCTTGAAGTTCATTTCCTTATGTGTCTTCATGCAAAGATAAGAAATTTATGTATACGTACTTTGTAAAATAATGAATAGATACATATATACATGAGTAAGTAGATACATTTTAAGTTGGAAAAATTAAGAAAAAGCGTTTCATAATTCGTGTATCAAGGATAAAAATCAAGCAATAAATCAAAAGTTCCATGGTCGTAATTTACCATTTATGAAGTTACTCCAAAGAATTCAAAAAGTTTTCATCCCTTACCAACGTCAATAGCGGTGGCGGCATTCTTTAGGCGTGACGTAGTCTTGCCTCACTTACGTGGTTTTGGTTAAAAAGTCCATAAAAATGTTGCAATATGAGCAAAGTAAAAGAAGAAAGAAGAAAACAGAAAACAGAAAAACATCCCCACTCTACTTTATAAGGTCCTTTTGTTGAACATTGATTCTTGATTTAGAATTGCTTGGAATTTTTGTAAGCTTTCTTTTCATCCCCCTAACGCAGGATACAACAGAAGTGTATGTGTGTGGCAAAATGAAGAAAGAAATGATAGCATGTTCTTAAATGAAAGTTAATCCTTAATCAAGGGGTAGGATTTTGGTTAAGTGATCCTAAATCAACAGTAAGGCAGGAAATATGTAGCAAGAAAATTATAATCTTAAAATTAAGAAGGAAGGGTTTTATTTTTGTATGGGTTGTGAAGTTTTGATATATATTGGTTTCATTGAAAAGAAGGTATTTTGAATTAAAACTTGGAAAGCTTTTAATATAACTTTTCTTCCAAAGAAATGTTTAAATGGAGTTCTTAATTTCAATTTGTAAATTTCAAGCTGGATGAGTTATCTGCAAAATTATTTGCACGACTGGATATTACGTACATATGTACTTGCTTTTATGTGTTGTCACAGTGTGGAATAAAATTAAAAAAAAAAATTAAGAGTTCTTATTCGATTATTGTGACTTTAGATTATTCATATTTTAAACGTCATTTTATTTCTTTAAAAAATGTGAAAAAGTGTGATTTTTTTTCAAAACCGTAGGAATTGTTTTAAATGAAATGAATTTTCCTTAACATTTTTTTTAATAATCAAAAAAAATTCAAAAATGCAAGCTTAAGCACAAAAATGACCAAAATTTGAAATCAAAATTAAAAAGAAAAATCATTTACACTTCTTCGAAATTTCAAAAAAAAAAAAAATTCAAAATGTTAAGGATAAAAAAAAGTTTTCGAAAATATTTTAATGTCAAACTATTTTGGCCACCTGAATCTTTCTGAATATAAATTTTGATTGTAATCGGTTAACCAGTTCTGGAGAAAATCGACTATAAATCGTCAAATAAAATTAAAAAAATTTACACGACTGGGTCGCACATACTGGCCCTTATGTGCCTAATTACATTGGGAAGCAAGATCTTTGACAGAAACAAGTAACATTTACGTTAAAAATAACAAAGTTTGAACTTATAAAAGTATCAAAATCACAATACTTACTTACTTACTTAGGTGGCGCTACAGTTCGGGACGAACCTGGGCCTCAATCAACATGCCTCTCCAGCCAACTCGGTCTTTGGCTAGCTGCCTCCAGTTTTGCACTCCAAGTTGGTTCAGGTCGTCCTCCACTTGAGCGCGCCACCTAATGCGAGGTCTTCCTTGACTGCGTCTACCCTCTGGGATGGAATCGAAGATCCTGCGAGCCGGAGCATTGTTGTCCATTCGCTCTACATGACCTAGCCATCTTAAAAGTGATATGCGTATTTTTTTGACCAGGTCAATGTCGCTGTACAGCTCGTATAGTTCTTGGTTGAACCTTCTCCTCCAAAGCCCGTTAACGCAGATAGGGCCAAAAATCTTCCGAAGAATCTTACGCTCGAAACGACTAAGGATATCTTCATCCGCTTTAGATAGAGTCCATGCCTCGGCGCCATAGAGCAGGACTGGGATGATTAGGGTCTTATACAGAGTCTCCTTTGTCTTTCGAGAGAGGGCTTTGCTACTCAATTGCCTTCCTAGCCCATAGAAACAGCGATTGGCAAGAGTAATTCTTCGCTTTATTTCTGACGAGATGTTGTTGTCAGATGTTATAGCGGATCCGAGGTACACAAAGTCCCTAACTACCTCAAAGTTGTACCTGTCTATTGTGATGTTTTGTCCAATCCGCCGGTGTTATGTGTCCCTTTTTGTGGACAGCAGGTACTTCGTTTTGGCCTCATTGACTGCTAGTCCCATCTTAGCCGCTTCAGCTTCAATGCTAGCAAACGTTCCAGTGACAGCTCGCCGAGTTCTGCCAATGATGTCTATGTCGTCAGCGTATGCTAGCAATTGCACAGACTTGAAAAAATTGTCCCACTACAATTGACTTGCAAGTTTCTTATAATTTTTTCAAGTATTAAGTTGAAGAAATCGCACGATAGCGCATCACCTTGTCGGACTCCTTTTTTAACGTCAAAAGCTTCTGTGAGGTCAGAACCAACCTTGACGGAGCAGCGAGAGTTCTCCATCGTCATCCTGCACAGTCGGACGAGTTTTGTGGGAATGCCAAAACCTGACATGGCTCTGTATAGCTCGTCTCTATAAATGCTATCGTACGCGGCCTTAAAATCGATAAAGAGGTGGTGGGTATCGATTTGGAATTCTTGGGTGGTTTCCAGGATCTGCCGTAGAGTGAACATTTGATCGATTGTGGACTTTCCTGGTCTGAAACCACACTGATAGGGGCCAATCAGGTTGCTGACGAAAGGTTTCAGGCGTTCACATAGTACGGCAGAGAGGATCTTGTAGGCGATATTCAGGAGACTTATTCCTCTATAGTTGGCGCAGTTTAGAGGGTCTCCTTTCTTGTGGATCGGGCAAACGATGCTGAGGTTCCATTCATCAGGCATACTTTCTTCTGACCAAACTTTAGAGATGAGTTGGTGTATGCACTCCACCAGGTCATCTCCGGCCGCTTTAAAAAGTTCGGCGGGTAGTCCGTCGGGTCCAGCAGCTTTGTTGTTTTTGAGTTTAGATATTGCTATCCTTACTTCATTTTGGTCAGGTGGACGGAAGTTTTGTCTGTCATCATCCATGTTGAATGGTTCATTCTGCCTGACAGCGGGATTTTGGCCTTCATCGCCGTTTAACAGTCTGCAGAAATGGTCCTTCCATGTACTCAGCACCGACTGTGACTCTACTACGAGGTTTCCATTCCTATCTCTACAGGCTTCTGTGTGGGATTTTTTCCTTGGCATGTTCTTTTTACCTGTTGGTAAAACTTCCGCACGTTGTTCCTGGAGTAGCATCTCTCAATATCTTCGATCGCGCGCTTCTCATGCTCTCTTTTTTTCTTTTGGAGAAGCCGGTGTTCTTCCCGTCTTTTCTGCTCGTAAAGCTCGCGAGCAGCTCTCGTCTTTCTTTGCAGCGTCGCTTTATATGCCTCTTGTTTGGCTGCATGGGCCTGCTTGCATTCGTCATCAAACCAGAGGTTTCGTGGTGGTGGTCTGGTGAAACCTAGCACATCTTGTGCTTGTTGGCAGTGTTGCCACTGATCTTCGGCACTTGATGCTAGTGGTACTGGATTTCTTGAGAGGTTACGGGATATTCGATCGGCATATGTTCTGGCGGGTTCTTGCGATTTCAGCTTTCCGACGTCATACCTCCTCACAGTATTACTCCGTTGTTGTGGAGTTCGGGTTATTCGCATTCTTACCTTTGCTGCAACAAGGTAGTGATCCGAGTCGATGTTAGCTGCTCGGAAGGTGCGAACATCCAAGATACTGGAGGCGTGTCTTGCATCGATCGCAACGTGATCAATCTGATTGACGGTTCTTTGATCTGGGTGTCGCCAAGTCCCTTTGTGTATATCGAGATGAGGAAACCGTGTGCTTGCAATGGTGACGTTATGTGCCGCTGCGAAGTCAATTAGCCTAAGTCCGTTTTCAGACGTTGTGTCGTGTAGGCTATGTTTTCCGACAGTCCTACCAAAGATTTCCTCTTTACCTATTTTGGCATTAAAATCGCCTAGTACGATCTTAACGTCGTATTTAGGGCATTGCTCATAGGTTTTGTCGAGGAGCTCATAGAAGTCATCCTTGGTGGCGTCATCTTTTACCTCTGTGGGGGCATGAGCGCATATTAGGCTAATGTTGGCGAATTTAGCCTTGATACGGATTGTCACAAGTCGCTCACTTACGTGTCGAAAGCCCAAGACTTCTTGCCTAAGTCTACCGCTTATGACGAATCCGCACCCAAATAAACGCTGTGGTCTTCTTGCGCAATCACCGTAGTACACGTCACAGTTTTTCATCCTCCTTTTGCCCGGCCCATTCCATCGCACTTCCTGGATGGCAGTAATTCCTGCTCTGTAGCAGTCTACAGCCTCCACTAGTTGTTTGGATGCACGTGGTCTGTTAAGAGTTCTAACATTCCACGCGCAGATCCGAAGGTCGTTGTCCTTGATTCGTTTTTCCGGGTCGTAAATCCGTCCTTTTCCGAGGCTATTGGTCGCTTCGCAACTTTTTCTTTTTTCCGTGGCAGGGTTGTTAACCCCACGCACAACCCCAACCTGGAGGGCCAGGTCCTTTGTTGAATTCCTTGGACAAAAGGAACCGGAGAATCCGGAGTCAGTAACCCACTTCGGGGATATGAGCGCTGCCGTTGGCCCATTAAGGGTTCATCCGCCACCATCTCTATTTCAATGCCCTGACTTGCATTGAATTGTCCTAATGACCTTATCTCCAAATACGTCGAAGTAGCTCGTTAGGGCGTCTGCTTCGTTGACTGTTGACGCCACCGTTGGTCCAATTGGTTGGGCTCATCCGCCGTACGTCCTCTTTCTGAGGGGCTCGTGCAAGACTTCTGCGAATCGATCAGAACAGTCATTAAAGCAGAGCATTACAGTATTGCTATTTTTTCTGTGTTCAACACTCGTGCTTATAAGTTTAGCAGGAATGTCCGGATGGACAGACCAGTACCCGGTGGTTACCGCGGGGAGGTAAAATAAGCACAATTGATGTGTACGATATAGTTGCAGCGACTGTGCATCACCAGTTTGATGCCTTTCAGTGCCTACCCTATTCATACAGCACCCAACCACCTAAATCACAATACTTACGGTTTCTAATAAAAATGAAATACGCTTTCCCACGTCTTAAATAACAAAGAATTTATGAAAAATGTATTTCAAAAATTGTAGGACCGGTTTTGATAAAATCCAGTTTTGTTTTGGTATGCAATTTTTTAGATTTTATTAATATACAAATGATTATATTTTATATATACATATATTTTATATATATATATATTATATTTTTGAAATAGTTTTAAAAATATTAATTTAAAAAAAAAACTAAAATTATTTTCTTATTACAAAAAAAGTTATTCAAAATGTTGATATGCAGATTTTATTTGGTTTCCTAGATCTTCTCAAATGTAAAATTTGACAGAAATCCTAATAGCCGTTACCGAGAAAGCCAAAAATTAAAAAAAACCGTTATATGAAAGGTACCGTTAATAGACTTTTCCTGTAAATTTGGTTCTAATCAAATGATAGCCTATACTAACAAAAAAAATAGTCAACGGCCTTGGCTCCGATAAAGCATCGCTTCCCGTGAGATCAGCGAAATCAAGCATCGTTGCGCGTGGTTAGTAGAAAGATGGGGGACCGTCCAAAAAACCACCTGCTGTTGCAATGTGTAATGTGTTTTCTGTTTTCCCTTCTCCTTCTATCTTCTCTTCTGTCCTGTATCAATGTCTTCTTATGTGTTGCCTTGTATTTTCTGAGCCGATGGCCTCAGTAGCCAGTGCTCGTAAGTGTGTCTACTTCGTAGATTTATCCACGAAGTAGATTAAATTATTATGTAATGTAACTAACAAAAAAAATTCTCAAAAATGTTCATTAAAATCGTTAGAATCGTTTTCGATTAAAAAAAGGATTTCCTAAACGGTCATATGACAGGTACCGCTATTCTTAGGCCTAAAAATAAAATTTAATTTTTTCCTCTGGGAATGCCAAAAGAATCACACACAACAAATTTGAAGATAATCGCTTAAGCCGTTTAGGCTGCAGCTCGTTGTACATACTGACAGACAGACAGACAGACAGACAAACAAACAGACATTTTTTGTCGATCACTTTTTTAGACTTCTCTATAATTGTAATTTCATGTTTGATTGTTATCTCAATTATTTTATATTCACGAATCCTAAACTTGCCTTATATTCCCTATAACTGGAAGTAAAAAAACCTTCCTATGGGGGTACCGTTTTTAGCCCACCATCTTATTTTTTTTTTCTTTTAAACATAACATATGGCGTACACATGCAACAGTACACCGATTTTTGTTCCCGAGAAAAATAAGCTTTTACTTAATGGATGTATGGCAGGCACCGTTAATATCATGTTTGATTGTTATCTCAACATTTTTAATCTGCACGAATGCATAACTTGCTTTTTAGTACCTATAATCGCAAGTAAAAAATAATTCAATCAATTCATCAAAAAAAAAAGTCACGCATACGCCACAGTGTCTTTTTTTTCCAAAAAAAAACAAAAAAAAAAATCATTGATTTAGGAAGTGTACATAATGATTGGTGACTTAATAGTTTTTCCGCGTGGCCAAGATATTTAGTCGAACAGAGAAATTTAGTGTCGATGAAAATTTAATTTGAACGTTGGAAAATGAGAAGGGAAACTGTCCTATGTAGATCATTCCACATTCGTGTTGTACGGCTTAAAAATTGGCCCCAAGGGTGTGTGACTAGTATTCCTATTGTACATTTTTTGGGGAGGAATGCAACGGGCAACTTCGATCTTTTCTTTGATTATAACTAACTTCGATCCCATAACGCCTATACCAAAAATCACCCTGTTAATAAAGTTGTTCTTTCTTTGGTGTTTTAACTCTATTTTGACTGTGATAATTTTTGAGAAGCTCACTCATCGTATTTTAATAAAGTGAACATTTGTTGCGAAAATAAACCTCAAGCATTATTAAAACACCATAAACAACAGAAAATGTCACCATTTTATAGACCTTATGATAGAATTCTTTGTCCAAATGTCTTCAAAAATGGTTATGCTCAGAACATTATAGCCGATGGTGAGCGGTTAAGAGACCCGATTACCAAATTTTCGTGCTCAATTGGATGGCATTAATGTTGTAGGCTTGATATCATAGATGGACGTCACCACATGCAATATAGTGTGCTATACAATCGGTTTACTTAACAAAATCATTTGAAGTATGACAAATTTCTGATATAGCCATGTTTACTGGCCACCCCGTTCGTGCAATTTAATGCCTTTTATTATAATCTGCTGGGATAAAGAAAATTTAATGTTTATAACAATAAGCCCAAAACAATTGGACAAATGGAAACAACATTTGAAACACAGTCTTATGTACTCCAAATATTGTGTGTAAATCAGATTTCCATACTATTACACATAGTACTGGGCACGGTTGCCAGATACCCGAAATTACAGTTAAACTTCAATGTCATAAGATAATCTGTTAGTTAAAAAATATAAGCTTGTGATTTTTATCTTATTTTTTCCCTCTAAAAAAACACAAATTATTTAAAAAAGGCAAATCATTTTAACCCTTTCTTTTTTTTATTTGCAGATAGCAGCTCGTCCTGGTGCTCATAAGCTACGTTGCCTTTTTCGTGTTACGTTTGTACCAATTTCAGCAGCTGACTTGGCCCAACGAGATCTAAACACCCTCGACTATTTGTATATGCAATGTTGCAACGATGTAACCCAAGAACGTTTCGCTCCCGAACTACAGCCTGAAGTGGCGTTACGTCTTGCCGCATTACATATGCATCAACATGCGTTAGCAAATAGCGTATCACCAGCAAAACTCACTGTGAAAGTTGTTGAGTAAGTTTTATAACAAACATCTATTCAATTTATACAAGAAAAGTTACATCTTTGGCATTTCATTTGAACACAGACGAGAGTTTGGACTGGAACGTTTTGTGCCTTCATCACTTTTCGAAGGGATGAAACGGAAGGAGCTGAGACGTCTGATTGCACACTTCCTGAAATTAAATTCTCAAATGACTGGATCGTCGACAAAAATGCTGACACAGCTACAGGTGAGTTTCAAAGTAACCCAATAGTTTAGGGAAGATAAATATTACCAAAAGATATCTTCCCTAAATTACTCAACTCCCATTCCTCCCGCAAGTTAACAACATCATGGTAATTCTTAACTTAAATGTGTTATATAATATACATCAAAGCTATTTGTGAGTGAATTTGCTGTTCACTTCCGTTCTGTAATGGCTCTTCTAAAAATGCCATCTACGTGCTCTTTTATCCGCCTGTCTGAGGTATCTTCACTTCAACTATAAGTGGAAGAACATTTTTTCTCCACCCTCCTTCAAAACTTCGATAAAAAACAATTAATCAACCGTTTCACTTCTCACATCTTTTACTATGTAGATGAAGTGATAGAGCCTTCTTTCTCGAAAGCAACATTCCAGGAGGGATCAATGGAACGTGTTTTTAACAATACCTTCCTGTTGTGCATGTTTTTTTGATTACTACACTCGATGGAGTCCTTTGTTATTTAATTTTCTTTCTTTCTCTTTTATTCGCAGGCAAAAATTCACTACCTTGACATCATATCCGGTCTACCTAGTTATGGGGCCAAATGTTTCAGCACAAACCAACGAGAAGGTGTCGAAAGAGTGCTTTTGGTGAGTCCTCGATTTGGACTCAGCCAGATTGCTGGTCTGCGAAATTCAGTGGTAAGTACTCTTATTGCAAGATAAGTTTCATCTATATATTTATTTATATTATCGAGTTTCAAAAAGGGTTCTTCTCTTAAGAATAATTAATTCGACAATTTTAATTCTTTATGCGGTTGAGCACTCGTGCTCAGTTAATTAATTTTTTCTGATTGATATATTTATGATGAAGGGAATTTTATTTAAGACTGTCTGGAATCATTATTTTTGATGAGAAATTCTTACATTTAAGTAGGCAATTGAAGAAAACCAATAAATTGCGTAAATATTTCATTTAAATGAGCATCTGAGGTTTCTTGGAGTTATGGCCCAGGTAAGAACCATTTAAAATGAATAGAATGGGCTGGAGAAATTCGAAATGAAGTCGAAATTATCATTTCAAAACTAAATTGAAATGAAATTAATATTTATAATGTATTCAGAAATGTTTGCTTTTATGTAATTTTAAGTGGAACTTAAAGTCATTTTATTTGACGCTTAAATACACTCTGTATAGTTTGGTTAGTATATTTCTGCAGGGCCTCTCGGCTTTTCGTGAAGGGTGACTAATGGAGAAATTAAATATATACAAGGAACACTACGGTGAACCTAGCTACACTTTGACACCTTCCCAAAAGTGTGTTTGAAAGTCAATTGCAAGAGAAGTATCTATGCGTTGAAGAAGCATAAGACTGAAACTGAGCCCATTTCTTAAATGTCAAGAGGTCAAGACACATCAGATATTCTAATACGGAGAAAAAAAAGCCAAAAATGGAATTGGTATTATTTTTTCGGGAATTACTTGGCGGCGGAGGCATAGTAGAAGTAATAGCAGTCATGATAACAATATTTTGTAGTTAGGAGTCGAAGAAAAAGAGTTTGTCGGTCGCGTATTAATTACAACATCACGGAGTATTTTTATTTTAGCGAGTGTTTTCGGGTGAGCTTATACAAGGCGGAATTTCTTTAGTTTGATGACAGACACAAATGTAATTCTTCTAAGGATGCGTGCTTTTATTCCTAACAGAGTAAAAAGCATCAAACCTAAAGAAAAGTCTTGGTTTAATTCTGAGTGTAAAGAAGAAGAAAATTTTTGGTCATTTGTAAAAAATATTAAAAACTCCTCAACATCTTCGGTTCCAACGCTCATCGACAATAGCAAACCAATTGTTTACTCTTCAGAGAAGGCAAACTTGCTCGCCTAGAAGATGGAAAACAGCATTTGTCCAGCCTGTCCCTAAGAAAGGTGATCCATCCTCCCCCTCCTCCTACCGACCCATAGCTCTGACATCTCTTCTTTCTAAGGTCATGGAAACACTGATTAACCGTCAGCTTAAGGAATATCTCGAAGATCGAAAGCTTCTCCATGACCGTCAGTATGGCTTCCGCAGCAACCGTTCCACTGGTGATCTGATGGCATATCTCACCGAACAGTGGAACAAATCTTTACATCGCATCGCTTTGGTGAAAGTAAGATTATTGCTCTTGATATCTCCAAGGCATTTGATAGAGTTTGGCATGAAGTTCTCTTATCGAAAATGCGTGCTTTTAGGATCGATAATACTCTTGTTCGTTGGATTAAAAGCTATCTTCTGGACCGTTCAATACAAGTTGTATTGGACGGATTCAAGTCTGATTCCCACAAAATAAATGCTGGTGTGCCCCAGAGCTCTGTTCTGCCTCTGACTCTTTTCCTCATTTTTATAAATGATCTTCTGTCTGTTACTTCTAATCCACTTAAATGTTTTGCTGACGACTCTACCCTCAGCTTTTCATATTCGTTAACTCTTTTTTTCTAATAAAATTTAATTTTCATTTTTTTTTTTTTTTTTGAAAAATCAATATTTTTAAAACTAATCAAAAAAAAACATTTAGATTTTTTAATCACATGTATATTAATAAACTCTAAAAAAACTGCAAACCAAAATTAAAAAAAAAATTCAGAAAACTAAAAATAAAAAAACAGGATTTTATCAAAACCGGTCTTACAATTTTCGAAATACTTTTTTCATAAATTCTTCGTCGTACGTTTGATGGCGTACTTCATTTTTACTAAAAAAAACCGTTAAGTATTGTGGTTTTGATACTTTTAATAAGTTCAAACTGTGTTATTTTCAACGTAAATGTTACTTGTTTCTGTCAAAGATCCTGCTTTCCAATATAATTAGGCACATAAGAGCATGTACGTGCGACCCAGTCCCATTTTTTTAAAGTTTTTTCGACGACTAGCGTGAGTCCAAAACTTTTAAAGACCTTTTTCAAAAATTTGCCTTTTTTTCTTAGTGACACTTTGATTTTCAATGTACGATTTGTTTTCGAGTCTGTCACTTTTTATCCTGTAGCAAAAAATCAGAATACTAAAGTAAATTGCACGACTGGATCGTACGTTCTTGGTCTTATGTGCCGTCACAGCATCGAAAAAAAATTGAAAAATACTAATGGAAATTCAAAGTTTTTATTCAGTTTTTCTGACTTTTGATTATTTAAAGCAAGTACGTTAAATAGTTTTCAGCTTTCATATTTTATTGTAAAATATGAAAAAGTGTGATTTTTTATTCAAAATCGAAGGGAACGGTTTTAATTTAACAACTTAAAAAAAGAATTGAAGAATGCAAACATAAGCCTTCATTTAAAAACAAAATTAAAAAAAAATCTCTTACCCGTTTTTAAAACATTGATTAAAAAAAATTATTATTAAAAATTTAAAAAAAAGTTACCTATTCCAAAATATTTGTATGTAAAATTGCTTTTGCTGCCTACATCTTCACGAATATCAAATTTGATTGTAATCGGATAATCAGTTCTCGAGAAATTCGAAGAAAAAAAACGGTCCTACGGGGGAAACCGTTTTTAGGCCACCAACTTACTTTTTTCGCTAAAACCGTTTAGCTTGTAGTCCAAAATACACACGACCAGATAGACAGACAGACAGATAGGTAGACAGACAGAAGGTTGCCAGTAATTCAAATGTGTTTCCCTATTATCATAATGTCATGTTTGATTTCCATCTCAAAATTTTTAATCTGCACGAATTTATAACTAACTTTATAGTACCTATGATCGCAAGTAAAATGGACTCAAAACGCATCCCTGGTTCCCTTTGATGGCCCCTGCGGGGCATCTTACCTACGTTTTGACTTTCGGACCGGGACTCCTGGAACTACTCATCAAACCAAATTTAGTGGATGTATGTCGAATGTTTCTTTCGAAATCAATCTCCCATCGTTTTCCAGAATTCTGAAGGTTCCTCGACTGGCTCAATCGATTTTTCTCTTATTTTTAGTTTTCTAACGCAGCACTAACCTCTTCAACTGTGATGTGTGGGCTCTAGAAATTCTTTTTTGTAAGAGGCGAAAAATAGTATTGAAAAGTATATAAAAGCCTTTTCCAATACTGTCCACATCTGTGAAGAATTTTGTCACAATAAAAAAAAAAAGTAATTTCACTATTAAAAGTTCACTCGTCCCAGTCGTGAAAGGTATAACTTTGTTGCCCTAAAATCAGAACACACATTTTTTTAATGTTATTGCAAAAATACGTTTCATTAAGATCGGATTGCAGTTTGGCATTTATCTTGAACACGCAAACTTTTAATTATCCAAAATATCCGCTTTTTGTGGAATTCCTTTTCCAAAAACCCATAAAAGTTTATTCGCCACAACCTCAATCAAAAGCTATTAGCCAAAATTCATTTAATTTCCCTTCGAAATTTTCAATACATTAACTGGGTAAATTGAAATCTTTACCTTATTCGTTTAGTTTTTGGGCGTACAGCTATTTATAGCCAGTTTTATAAGGAATTTTCTCTTTATACACACAAACATGTTTATAGAAATTCCTTTAAAACAGCGAAAATAAACATCGTTATCGAAGCTGACTTTTATGACACTTGCAGTACCAACAGCCGATACTCAGAAAATTCATATTGGCCAAATGAAAAATCGATTTCCTCTCTGGCATTTGAGGAAATTGATTGTGAGACCACCATAGCAGCACCTTGGGCACGTTGCGGGTTTATACATAAAATGGTGGACAAAGGGAAGTGGCATTTATAAGAGCCCCCAAAAATAGAAACCAACGTTTTACTGAAGGGAAAAGGTTGAAGTATAATTAATGGTTTACCCGTACCCGCTCTCCCAAGCAATTTGAAACGATTCATCGAATAGATATATATGTATATACATTTACATACATATTTATGTAAGGCATAGCATAGGTTCGTTCCGTAGAAGCTGCTGCTTTCAATTGCCCAAGTAGATAGAGTAATTGAAAATCACGTAAAGGCTCATGACAGTGGGCATTAGTTTCGGATGGTTTTGGAGAGGGACATGGCTCAGACGAGTATACGTTATCATCACATAACCAATTTACCGATGATTTCGTAATTGGTTTGATTTAATTAGTTTCCAATATTTGGAGCAGGTAATTATCGAAAAGGATGGACCTTAATTGCTTTGCGGAATTTTGATATCGAAAGCTTGTTGTGCTGTTGGAATATCATGGCAAGACAATTATTTATTGGCACTTAATTAAAACTTTAAACAAAATGCGGAAGAGCTTCAAACCTAATGGAGTAATTGATAGTTTAGACATACTCGTGTTTTGACTTCCGATTAAAGATACCATAAGCTAAGTAATGCATTCTTCAATACGAAACAAATCGATATAACAACTAAACATGGCATTATAAAGGCTGTTTTTTTTTTTGACGTGTGGTTTTCAATCTGGCAATACTTTATTTCGGAGTTAATCTTTTTGACAGCTGTCACTTGATTTGTGCTCAATTTGGTTTGCCATTTTAGACTTATTTCTGAACAACGTTTGCAAGTAGTGCAAATTTATTACCAAAATAATGGTTCGGTTCGGTGGAGCAGAGTATCGAGGAAGACCCGAATGAGTCCATCCGCCATCGGGAGCAACAATAGGAGCTGTGCCTATCAACTTTATAGAAGATTTTGCGGAAGAATCTTAGTTTATGCGGGCTTACAAAATCCAATTCGTGAAAGAATTGAAGCCGAACGACCATCAAGCACGTTCGGTGAATGGGTCCAAAACGAGATGGCCACCGATCCCGATTTTCAAAAAATTGGGCCTCTCGGGTGGAATTCATTCGAGCAAGCCACCGCGACCACTTGCCTGAAATCATTTTTTAAAACATAATGGCAAACCCATATCTTTATAATTAAGCTAAATGCTTGGTCATAATATTAAATAATAAGCGTTTTATTTCTTCTTGAAAACTACACGTCTAAAAAAACACCCTTTACTTTGCTGGAGAAGTTTAAAAAGAAGTTAGTTATACAAATATTGTTCTGTTTGTATTTGGCTAAAACGATTTTCTTCATGTTTCGCACCTATTCAGTCACGTAGCTTTCTTAGGAAGATTTTCATTTTTTTATAATGTCCTTAGCAACAACAAAAGCTTTTTTATGTTTGGTTAAAGAATAATTCACTGCGTTGTTAAGGGTAGGATTCTGAAGAGTTAAGTCTAAAAATCTAAAAACAGTTTATTAATATTAGAAAACCCTTAATTTCAAATTATTAAAATGTGGTTTTTAATTCGGATTTACAATTTTTTTCAAATTTATTTTCGTTTCAGCCACAACCGATTTCATCAATTGAGGACTTCACTCAAGTGATTGTTAATCGCGAGGACGACGTCACATGTGCCGTTGGGGTGTTCATGGTTGGAGACCGGGTTGCCAAATTTTCAATGGAAGACCGTGATGCTTGTGAATTTTCCCTAGTCCTTGCTGGCTATTTCCGTTTGCTCACAGGTATTTTGGTTTGCTGTATATCAATCAATGCCCTTGTCATGTAAAATCAAATTCCCTTTTCGCAATTTTCCATAATATAGGAAAAGACCTGCCCGTGGATAGGGAGCGTGAAAAATACGACGAGGACAATGCACCATCATATCTCGCACAACACACTGTGCTACCAGCTGCGTGGAGTTACCTATTGCCATTCCATAATCGTGCACACAGCATAAACTTTTTGCTGCCACCACCGTATCATTCGGTGAAACAACTTACTGTATCATCAAGCAATTCAGACTCACCAAATACAGTCAATGCAACAACAACAACACCTATATCTAGTCACATGAAGAGTGCTGATAACTTGACAGGAAATTGGATGGGCGTTACTGGTGGCAATCAAATCGACCGCAACATGAATACAACGGCCATGACCAACAACAATCATAAAACCCCACAAATGATGACACCAAATGGAAGACTGGGTGGCCACCCTGTGCCACACACCCTTGACTTAGACATTCACAGCGTTATGGCCATGGAACTACTCGAAGACGCAAAGGACTCTGGGTTGAGTGATAGCAGTGGTGGAGGAAGCAGTTCGGCAATGTACTGCCCCACATCGAGTGGATTGGTTGAAGCGCGCAATGAAGAGGTTCTTAGACGAGTCGCTGAAATGCAGAAAATGGTAGAAAACTCTGAACAATACTTAAACGAGCATGGTGAACTCATTGACGAGGAATATGAAGATTTTACCAAAGGAGCGTATAGTGGAACACAGTCACGCTGGAACGGTGGCAGTGCTTACTCACCCAATTTAAGTGTAGGAGGTGGTGCAATTGAGTTCGTCGATAGCGACTGTGATAGCCTGAACAGTAGCAAAGTATCATCGAACGAGGATGCGCCACCGCCGGGGGCTTTGAAGCATAGTGACTCGTTGGTCCTTTTGGCGGAAGCGATTAATCAAGATTTGAGTGGCATAACAAAAGGTTTAAATTCTATTAGTGGCGGCAACAACCAGGGTCTGGATAGTGGTGTGGTTAGTCAAAGTGAATCAACACCAAAGCCGTCAAGAAAAATGAACGGATTAAGTCAACTTTTAAGCGATTTGCAAGCTTTAGGTCATGATTGTTCTCAGAGTGAAAGCGATTCAGAATCTGTTCATACGCCGAGCACGTCTCCTACACATAAACGACCACCTCAAACACAGCAGCAAAAGAAGAACTTGTACAGAACAAGTTTCGGACTACACAGTCCAGATGGCAGTTCAATAGGAACAGACGCCAAAGACTACAATCTCAAAGAGTACCTTAAACAGTTGAAAGAGTATAGCAAGGTGGGCAGCAACAACCAGGACACCGATCTTGCAGCAAAGAAGCTTTCGGAAATTTATGGCTTTGAGATAGGAGAGGACACATTCATAGAGACTGACCCAGATTTGATAGATTTACGCGCTATTCCACCACCCCAGACGCCGGATGAACTTGATGCTTTATCGATTTTAAATGCTGCTCCAAGGGGGTTTGGTGATAGCAGTAGTAGTAATCGCAGTGAGGACGGTGATGGTGATTTGGATAGATTCTTAGCCAAGGTTATCATAGCACCTCCAACACAAAAGGCAACTCCTGCAAAAGAACTGACACCGGAGGAGATTATGTCCTTTATCATTCCTCCTCCACCAAATCTTGATGAACTAGAAAAGCGAAAGAGTATGGAAGTTAATCGTGAATTAGAGGAATCCCTGTATAGTAATTCAAAAGGTTTTGCCTTAGAAAATAAGACAAATGGTACCAAAAACATCAACACAGTGAAACATGCTAACGCAGCTCACGTTATAGAGTATGCTACAGTAGAAAGAAAAGGAGCGTTTTCTTGTTGTGCAAAGAGCAAAAAAGAAGAAACGACTTGTAGCATTTCAACAGAACCCGCACCCTGCACGCAAGCCCCGAATACTGAACTTGTGCTACCACCAAGACGCTGTACACATTCAGAGAGTTGCAGTCCACCTGCACGACCTCCAAAAAGTGCTGAACTACAAAATCGGTTCTCACCAAAGAAACAGATTTCTTTCTCTCCGGATGTCAAATGTGAGCTGATAACTCCAATCGACAATAATCCGTATCCTCCGGTTCTGCCTCCGCGATCTGATGATCGAAGTCTTTCGCCCGTGGTGAGTTTTCCTCCCAAAAAACCACCTCTACCTCCATTAGCTTCTCGCCCGATTCTTCGTGCAGCACACCCACTTCCTTCACCAACACGGCAGATCCAAAGCAATGGCGGCTCTCCCGTTAAATTAGCTGCAATCGGATCGCCCCATCTGCATCGCAATTTGAGTGCATATCGTGATATTGACAGCGCTTTCAAAGCCACACAGGCAACCCTTCAACAGAGTCGGTTCAACGGGCACTCCCGTTCCAACAGCGATTGCCCTCCAGTCTGCCTTAAGAACCCTCCTCCCAATAGTAAACCACAACTTTCCCTACTTTGTTCTCCACAAATGTCCCGCAAATTTACTAATAGTCCAACCCCAAGTGACAGACTTATTACCAAGAATGGTTATGTCATCGATGTTGAGGCTCTTCTGGCAAAGACTGATGTTGCTATGGCTGGATTGTTGGTCAAATTAGATCAAGTTGCTGCCCAATGCACAGCCGCTCAAGCTGCTGGCGGTGGTTCAAATATCAACGAAGAAAAATTCCAAAGAGCCCGCGAAGAACTCACTGAACAGACCCTATGTCTTGTAACTGCCTCAAAGCTTTTAGTTGTAGCAATGTCAGATATGACCTTAGTGTCACTGCCTGAACATTTGACCTCATGTTTGACAGCAATTCGCAGGATAACCGAACTCACACAAGATATGACTAGGCATACATCATCCCCCCTACAAACAAGAAATATTGTTCTCAAAGTACACGATGTTTCGTCAAGTTTCAGAGAACTTGCTCAAGTACAGATTGGACCACTGGGTGCTGGCCAACTAGCATTGCAAGCGGAATGCTTAGCAAATGTTTTGGCAACATTGCTTCGTAGTCTAAGAGTGTTTTCGCCATAACGATTTTAGGTCGGCTTTGACCGTTTAGGTAGGGTTCAAGTTTAATTATTGAGAAGTAGGTTTAGTAATTTTCAAAAACACCAACATGCTTTTCTGAAATTAGAACACCAAAATTAAATTTTAATAACAGATAACTTTTATTATCCCAGCTAAGAGCTTTAATGAAAATGATTTGAATTTGACGAGTGTATTTTATTTAAAAAAAATTATAATATTATTTAATTTTCTCCGGCTAATTATAAAGGATTTAATCATCCATCGTTGTCATAGTTACTTTCCAGATTTATGAATTATTAAGAGGCCCTTGCCTTAAAGAAATAAGATATTATATTGAATTACCTCATGCATATATTTTAACATCGAAAGAGTTAATTTTAATGTCAAAAAACAGATTTAAGTGATATTTCCTTTTTAAAGAAAGCCTTTATCAATGGACGTATGTAAGCTATCTATCCAAGTCGTATTACAAATCAACTTTACAGTGTTCGAAAAACCCACTCACCAAGGGTCACTTTGATATGGTAATGCTGCATGCAAAATGATTTCCTACCACCACAAAACGTAGTTACACGTAATTCAATTTGGCAAACACTTACTGCTTTCCAAAACCACACGCCCACAACAATGTGTCCTACAAAAATTACCAATTAACCACCTCCGCCGCCCCTTACTCTGGCCTATCGACCACAAAATTTGCATCAAACAAAAGCATTTCTAAACCGGAAACCAACAGAAAATGAGAGCTAGTTACCGCTTATGCAGTCACATCAAATAGAACCATAAGGACTTAAATGGAAGTTCTTGTCGTAATGTCCTTTTTTGAATGTATTACCATGATAAAGAACAATTATATGTATAAGTTCGTGATTCCCTAAATTTATGCAAACCCATACAACGCCCACATAAAAAAACTTAACATTATGAAAAGCAATATTAATATTTCCTTCCGCTAATTACAGGTTTAATGCTTTAAAGGTTGATTAACACGAAAATTGGAATTCATGGTTTCTTACACAAATTGGCAAAACAGAAATTAACCCAAAAGATAACACAAATATCTGTGCGCTACACCAAAATAGGTAAAATAATTTTCTCTTATGTACATATGTGTGTGTATAAGCACTTGTGAAAAATTAAGTTTTGACCTTAACAGCACATTTCCTGCCTGTTTGTTATTATAATTTTGAACTAAACTGTTATAATAAATTGTTTATAGTTTAGACTTACGTATACGTGTGTTCATGTTCATTGGAATTAAGATGGTTGTTAAAAGAAGTTTGGAATTCGTCAAATGGAATTTTGTACTTATCTTTTCTTCATAATCTTCATAGTTTCGAACGAATTAAATTTTTTCTTTGTTATATAGGATATCCTTAAAGAATGTAAAGAACTCTTTCAGGAGACAATTCTTATTACTGTTTTTGTAAAGCGCATGGGAAAATATTTTCCTAATGAACCCTTTGAAAGTCTTAATTCGGTTTTACACCCAATTGTCCTTGTTAGTGGATTTTCTTTTAATTTTTAATTTATGTGAAAGTAATCTTAAAATTCAATTAATAAAATTCCTTAAATTTTGCATGTCAAATGAATTAAAACACGGTAAAAAAGACTAGAGTCGAAACTTATTTTTTATTTTTTCAAGGTTCTTCCAGGATCCTAGATAAGTCATATTAACTTTAGACTTCAAAATTGAAAAAAAAAAATCAAACACTGATTTTTGGGATTATGACTAGTTCGCTTCCAAAATTTTCTTAAGGTAAAAAATGTTCAAGTCCTTACTGAGAAACCCGATTAGGCGCAATTTCAAGGTCCATGGGAAAGAGTTTGTTTTAAAGGTCATTTTGAAATTCTTAGATATTTTACAGACCCTTTTTTTGGGTCCGATAGAAATCTTCAAAATCACTCGATAAGAATCGGTACCAAGTAGTGTGGGACTCTAGCCGCACTAATACCACCGGTGAATCAAGACCAATCTATGAAAGATCGACAAAATGATTTTACTTTCTTTATTACGTGCGATTATAGGTATTATTTAGAAGACAAGTTATGGATTCGTGCAAAAAAAAAAATCCAACAATTAAGCATGAAATTACCATGACCATGAGAAGTCGAAAAAAGTGGGTCCGAAAATTCGTCTGCCTGTCTGTCTGTCTTTCTGTTCGCACCTCAAGCCCCTAAACGGATGGGCCGATTTGCTTTAAATTTGGTATATGCTTCTTTCATTTTTGCTCTAGGTCGAAAAATAACGGTACCTGCCATACAATCTTTAACAAAGGGTTTGATTTTCTCCTAAACGGCTTTAAAGATTTTGATAAAACTTTCAGGGTGCTATTTTTTTGCAACAATACATCTTTCAGTTAGAATGAATTTTTCGAAATTTGTTCAATAACGGTACCCCCCATATGACCGTTTTTTTTCTTCGATTTTCTCGAGAACTGCTTAACCGATTACAATCAAATTTGATATTCAGGAAGATGTAGATAGCCAAACCAATTCGGCATACAAATATTTTCGAATAAGTTTTTTTTTGTAATATAATATTAGTTTATAATAATTTTTTTATATATTTTTTTTTTTTTTTTTTTTTGAAAATCGATATTTTGATTTGATTTGAATTTTTGTCTTAGTTTTGTTTTTCAATGTAAATAATTTTTGTGTTTAAGTGTGCATTCTTGAATTATTTTTTGTAATTAAAAAAAAAATGTTCAGTAAAAACCTTTTATTTAAAAATAGTTCCTACGATTAGTAAAAAAAAAATACACTTTTCAACATTTTCTGAAGAAATGAAATGGCTGAAAACTATTTTACGTACTTTTTTCAAACAATCAAAAGACAGAAAAATCGAATAGAAACTTTGAGATTCTTTTTTGTTTGCATTGGGGGAAGTTTAAAGTTATAACAATTTCCCACAGCTTTTAGACCATCAGCTCATGAGGCTTTGTTCTTCTTAATCTCCGAACATTGTTTCGTACATTTAAGACGGTCTCCATTTCGAAGTTAGTATAAGATTGCAGTCGCTGGTTGTGTGATACAGCGTGTTTTTAAACCACTTCTGTAACCATTTCAATTTGAAGTTCACAATGTAGATCGCTATTTTTTATATACCAAGGGGCATTAATTATTCCACGAAGGACTTTGCTTTGGAATTTTTGGATGGGTTCAGCATTTGTTTTCTTTGTACAACCCCATAGTTGGATGCCATATGTCCAAACGTGTTTCAGTACTTGCTTATATAATATTAGTTTGTTTTGGATAGATAGTTCACAGTTCTTTCCTAGTAACCAGTACATTTTTTTATACATACTTCAAGTTTAGTTCTTTTCTCTTTGATGTGTTCTTTCCATTTAAGCTTTGCATCCAAAGTCATTCCAAGGTATTTGGTAGCATTGGAGTAAAGTACTGCTATACTCTTTATAAAAATTAAAACATTGCTTATGATTTTGTTTGTAAGGTTTATATGCGTCGATTTTGTTTCCTTTAATTTGATACGCCATTTTCGCATCCACTCATTAACTTTACCGACTGCATTTTGCAATTTTTGTGTAGACTTCGTAACGGATTTATCTTGCACCAATATTGCAGTATCATCAACACAGGTGGCCATGAAAGCGTTGTTGTCCACTGGAATATCCCTTATATATATAACAGGCACAGGGTTGGTCCTAGGACACTTCCTTGTGGTACACCGGCTTCAATTTTCTGTAGTTCCGAGTAATTTTGACCGTACCGTACTTTAAATTTCATAACGTAGGATTTTAGTATTTCGTAGATCTGCCTGGGAAGGTCCCTATGCAGTTTGCACTCAAGTCCCAAGTGCCAAATCTTGTCAAAGGCTTGAGCAACATCTAAGAATAGAGCCGAACATACTTGAATGAATGAACATGAATGTTTATTTCTATTCCAAACTGATGGCTTGGAATTAGTCTTCTTTCTTCTATTATTTTGCTAAGCCTTTTCAGGAGCAGTTTTTCGAAAACCTTTGCCATGATTGGTATAAGCGATATTGGTCTGTAAGATGTTACTTCTGTTAGTGGTTTACCTTGTTTAGAGATAACAATGACTTCTGCAATTTTCCAATGATGTAGCAAATATCTAAGTTTAAAGCATGAGTTTATTATAATTTGGAGTTTTTTGAAGGCTATTGATGGCAACTTATGTTGACACATGCTTCTTACTTCTTTGAGCGTAACAATAGAATTTCACATTCGTCGTTTCTATCAACAAACCTTAAGACATCTGTGTTTGCTGGGAATGGCTTAAAGATATTCGAAAGATGGTTAGCGAAGATTTCAGCCCTTTGTTTCGGGTTTCCGATCTATTTACCATCTTGAGATTTTATTGGCGGGTCTTGTGTCTGGAGTCTGTTTAGACGCTTCGCTTTCCATAAAGTGTATTTGGTTCGTGTACAATATAAGGTAACGTGACTCAAACGTAAAGCTTAAGTTGATACTGGTTGAACTTTTGCTCGCTTTGACAGAAAAAAGCAAAAACAAAAACCGAAATTTAGAAAATGTCATTCAAAGCGGACACAAAGCGTGTGAAATGTCTTTTTTGGGAAAAAGACTAGCAAAATATATTAAAATTTGAGATTTTCAATTTCCAAAAGTGTCATTTTATTATTACATAGTTAAAATTTATAGATAACATCCTAAATTGGGGGGATTTATGGCCAAACTTACAGTCCTGCTTTAAAAATAAAAACCATTGATAAATGTTCAAATCAAAATAATTTCAAATTATTATGGAACTTTTTGGATACAAAGAAATGAAATATTAAAGAAATAACTTAACCAAGCGAAATATATTAAGGGAAAAATACTTAATAATGAGAACCCACTTTTTTGAAAAAAAAAAACGTTGACACGTCTAAGCTGCTTCTTTGTTTCATAATAACAAGAACGCAATAATCCGAATAAATCTCAAATAACGACTGGACGGAGTTGACCTTGATTCTGTTGACTGAAAATTATTCGCTCCGCCTTTTTCCAAGGTCGAAAGCTCATAACTCAGTAATATCATTGCCATTAGACGATATATTGGCCATGTCCTACTACTAAAATAATATGTCCCTCTCTGGTTTATTTTTTTGGTCACCATTATTAAAAAAAAAACTTCTGAAAGTATTGTTTAATTTTAGTTTTCTTCATTTTTAAAAAAACCCTGAACAAAAATTTAAAAGCATGTGTGTGTTTAGTCGTATAAAATGAGTGAGAATAATCCACTGAACGTTTTTAAACAAATCTTCTCAGAAAATTTATAAACATCTATTCAAAATATTGTATTAATGTAACTTCTATTAGATAGAAACTACAGTTATTTGTTTTTATTTACAAATAAAGAGCATATAACCAAAATAATAATGAATTGTATAATGTTTAAGTAAATTACAAATAAAAAAAAAACGAATCGGGTGCATATTTAAAAGAAAATGTTAAAATTTTATTCATATAGAAGCATCAAAATGTATACAAGAAATCAAAATCTACAAAAACAAAATGGTTTAAAATTCGAAATAAAAGATAAAAATACAACCTTATACCAAATATAAAAAGATTTTAAAAACCAGAATGAATACAAATTTTTTATTTTTAAATGTGTTTATTACATTTTATTCTAATTATTATAACAAGACTAACAAACTGCTTACATGTAAATATTTAAGTTTAATGCTTATTATTAATTATTTAAGCTTTAAAGAACAAAAATGCAATAAAATATCAAAAACGAAGTTGGAATCCTTCAAAAATATGTTAAATAATTTTATAACAAAATTTATGATTTTCCTTAGCCCGTACTTTTTACTTGTTGAAAAACAAAATAATATTTGTTATTAAGATATAATACAAAAAATTACTTTACAAATGTTAATATATAAACAAATTAATTAAAATTTTTGTTACAAACACTAAGATAAAACAATAAACATTCTGCAATAATTTTACTATACTGCAAGTAGGAATAAATGTATGAGCAAAATATATTTTATTTAACCTAATTTTTATCAAAAATTCTTTGCACACATTTTGAATTATAGAGTAAAATGATGATAAATCTATGCGTGAGCAGACCTATTAACGAGTTATTTTTGAGCTCATTTGCATTCCCCAATAAACAAAAACCTTTTTTTTTACAACAAAAAAAAGAATTTTTAGAAATAATGTAACTATGCAATAAGGCTCCGTCATTTTGAAAGCCAGGAAATCAGATATATTTCACTCGTAATATTACAGATCAACAATCCATCAGAAGTGGAAAATTTCGAATGCTTAGTAAATGATAAGTGCATATGAGCCAGAGAATAACTTCTTTAAAGATTCTCAAATGACATTGGAAATATTCGTTGGTTCGCTAAGAAAGATCCTTAGTTTGTGTCAAATAAGAGCAAAGAACTTTTCGAAATATATAGATAGGAATTGGTCTTATAAGTTGATGCACAATAATTAAACAATTTAATCTTAAAATTAACCATTTCAATTCTTCATTGTAATTTATTTTTTTCCTGGTTGCCCGCACTATTGGGATAAAATGTATTGGAAATCTCTACCTTGTCAACAAAAGTTTTTTTTCAATTGTAATAGGAATATTTTTTAAGAACTAAATAAGACAACATTATTTGGCCAACAAAACTCGGTCACAATCAATCAATAACCACTCTCCGTTGATGGTCATGGTAATGCTATCGTCGTTTTGAAAAAAGGACAAATCCGTGATGCTGCCAATTCCTAAGCCAAACAAAACATTCTTCATAAGCATTGCCACTTGCTGGACCTCATTTGGCCTAGAAATATACCCATTTAAGTACCCTTTTACTCAAATATAGAACCGTCATCATTTAATCTAGATGATTTGAAATTTGGAAAATTTAATTTGGATTATAAAGGTTAAATAAAATATTTTTTTTGTGTTTTTTGCTTGGACGAACAATGTATATTATTTTAAACATATCCAAAACCTTAACAATATCATTAGTAATAATTTAAATATTAAGTTCACCATTTTAACAAACCAAAAATAATTTTAGTATAATTCTTAAAGAAATTAATTAAAATTAAAAAAAAAATTACATACTAGGTTAGCAAACATAATTAAAATATTGTACTATTGTTGAAATAAAAGAAAACAAATATATATATGGAATCTTGAATAAAAAGAGGAAACAAGGTAAATTGTATGTGACATATTAATAAATATTTCTAAAAACAAAAAAAAAATTCTTAAAGTTTTTATTCAAAGATACAATCCCGGAGCGAAATACATGTAAGCTTAAACAAAAACGCCTTACTCTAGAAGTCTGCTGTTAAAATGTTCTAGAGTTGTTAACTGAGACTTTTGTAGACATACTCGCTGATAACTCTAAAGTTTGCCAACTTGGGAGTTGATCTCAACTCGAGAGTTTAACGGCAAGGCGAAAATTAGTTTTGTTTACTATTTGAACTCCTCAGTTGGCCAACTTGCAGTTTCGAAAAATTCCTTGGGATATTTATGACAGATGACACATAATATGCCAAACTTAACTTTTGGATTGTTTTTTTTTTTTGTTGGGCCTTGTTTACATGATTCCTATTTTCAATTGATTTTTTAATCTTTTTTTTTAATGGTAAGGGGTGTAAAAAAGTAGGAGAAATGAAGTAACGAATGAAAAATTCAAGATTTTCTTAGGTTTGAGCTTTGACGTTTCTCACAGACTGAAAAAGAATTCCCAATCATGTTTCTTAGTGGTAATTGTTGAATTCAATTCAACATAAAATTCATTAAATGAATAAAAAACTTAATTTTCTAAAGATTCGAGCTGCTAGCGCTTAAATTTTAATGTTCAGGAATATTTTATTTAATTTTAATTTCACATTTCAATAACTTAATATAACTTATTTTTAGTTTAAGATTCAATGGCAATTTGATTGCTTTAAAGAAATACCTTACATTTTGAGATCTTCTTTTTATGGTCAAAACTTCCACTTCAAATTTTGCATTTATAATAAGTTCTTAAATTTTAAGGCAAAAGTAATAAGATACAAAAAAAGGAAAACAGGCGCGAGTACAAAAAGTAGATGAAACAGATATATATCGATTTTACAATAGTTCGTCTCGCTTTAGTTGTCAATTTCATTATTTTAGTGAAGCCAAGTTCACTTACATTAATGACGTTGTATATACATTCTACAAGTACTTTCATGGATGTCACTTTGAATTACCCCGAATATTACCAATACTTTCATATAAACTGTGTTTTATTCGAATAAATTTTGCATTTATAATAAGTTCTTAAATTTTAAGGCAAAAGTAATAAGATACAAAAAAAGGAAAACAGGCGCGAGTACAAAAAGTAGATGAAACAGATATATATCGATTTTACAATAGTTCGTCTCGCTTTAGTTGTCAATTTCATTATTTTAGTGAAGCCAAGTTCACTTACATTAATGACGTTGTATATACATTCTACAAGTACTTTCATGGATGTCACTTTGAATTACCCCGAATATTACCAATACTTTCATATAAACTGTGTTTTATTCGAATAAATTTTGCATTTATAATAAGTTCTTAAATTTTAAGGCAAAAGTAATAAGATACAAAAAAAGGAAAACAGGCGCGAGTACAAAAAGTAGATGAAACAGATATATATCGATTTTACAATAGTTCGTCTCGCTTTAGTTGTCAATTTCATTATTTTAGTGAAGCCAAGTTCACTTACATTAATGACGTTGTATATACATTCTACAAGTACTTTCATGGATGTCACTTTGAATTACCCCGAATATTACCAATACTTTCATATAAACTGTGTTTTATTCGAATAAATTTTGCATTTATAATAAGTTCTTAAATTTTAAGGCAAAAGTAATAAGATACAAAAAAAGGAAAACAGGCGCGAGTACAAAAAGTAGATGAAACAGATATATATCGATTTTACAATAGTTCGTCTCGCTTTAGTTGTCAATTTCATTATTTTAGTGAAGCCAAGTTCACTTACATTAATGACGTTGTATATACATTCTACAAGTACTTTCATGGATGTCACTTTGAATTACCCCGAATATTACCAATACTTTCATATAAACTGTGTTTTATTCGAATAAATTTTGCATTTATAATAAGTTCTTAAATTTTAAGGCAAAAGTAATAAGATACAAAAAAAGGAAAACAGGCGCGAGTACAAAAAGTAGATGAAACAGATATATATCGATTTTACAATAGTTCGTCTCGCTTTAGTTGTCAATTTCATTATTTTAGTGAAGCCAAGTTCACTTACATTAATGACGTTGTATATACATTCTACAAGTACTTTCATGGATGTCACTTTGAATTACCCCGAATATTACCAATACTTTCATATAAACTGTGTTTTATTCGAATAAAAACTGGAGATTCTAAAAAAAAACAATCAAAAACTAATCATTGCCATTAAAAAACATGATTAGGAATTGTTTTCAATATTAAAAGTTCTTATTTTTAGTCTGTTAATAGGATTTTCTTATCAAACAAGGAACGTCAAAACTCAACCTTAAAAAAAAATCTTAAATTTTTCATTCCCCGTACTTTTCTACGCCTTTTGTTAAAAAAGGAATTAAAAAAACAATTGAAAAAAGAATAATGTAGTCAAGGGCTAAGAAAAAAATTAAATTAGATTAAATTATTTTTTTTCAAATTTCGCTGGATTACCATGTCGGCATGCGCGGATCCATGGTTTCAATCAAGGGGGGGGGGGGGGGGTAAGTTTCGTGTAATAACTTTAAAAAAAATCACTCATTGAATACGCACATATAATATATATAATAAAATGTTTTAATAATGATCTGTATACTTAAGGCATAATAAACAGGAATTAGTACGTATTAAAAACAAATACATTATTTTAAACAAAATAAGGTACAAAGGTGCGTTTATATGTACATGATATACACATACACAGTTCTTATCTACTTAATTCTAATCGTTTGGTGGGGCCGTTTTTGAAAACCTAGTAATTAGGTACTCTTTCAACATGGATCGATTCTGTGAATGTGTATGAGTGCCAGACCGTAAAGGTTGAAGAATTCAAGAATAAGAAGAAAACTATGTATGTATTATACCAAACACATCCTTATTATATTTATTAATTAAATCTAGAGCAGTAACGGCAGGATGATTGTTCTGCTCTTTTTCTTAACCCATTTTTCGCGCCAACCTATTTTTACGCAAAAAAGCCATGTCTACATTTATTTAGGTCTTACCCGCAGTTTCACAGTGGAGGTTTAAACTCTGATTTCGGTTTAAACTTTCGTTTAACAATTTTTGGGTTTCTCAATGGTCGATTAAACCGAAAGTGGAGTTAAACTTTTCGTTTAAGTTAAACGACTTCACTCCAACGTTCAAGGATTCGTTTAACGCCAAAGAACATAGAGCCACAGCCATTTTGAGTTTTGAGGTACACATATTTTTGCAGCTGAAGATGGTCAAGCCAGAAACTATTAAAACAGGCAAATCATTAAAAAAAACGCCTTTGATAATGAATGATAATGTCTCAATATTTTTATTAATATTCATTTTAATTTTTGTTCACTTTCAGAACTAAGTTACCTATAATTTAATAAAACAAAAACGCATCAAGATTTCACAAACGGTGTGCACTTATGAAGTAAAAGAGGAAGAAAAAAGATGTCGTTGCTTCGAAAACCAAAAGTAGCAACTCACACAGTCACACCCTCTATATTATACTTGTGTTTTTCAAGTGCACAGTCATAAATTTCCCAAAAATATTTATGTACACCAAAAATCCTTCTGCAACGGAACCACCATAACTACGTTCAGTTAACTGAAAGTTTATTTTCCACCGTGAAACTAAACTCTCACTGAGAGACTTAACGTGGCATCAAACTAATCATTATTATATCTGACTGTATTTTCCGGGATGAAAATCTTAAGATTAAACACAGCTTAAGTTTCGGGTTGAAAACTTTCACGGAATTCTGTTAGGACAAATTCAAGTAGAGGTGCATATAAAGATGTTCTGTATTACTCATCTGCTCGGTAAATTTGTTTGAATACGAACAAATTTCAACTCAATAGTCAATTGATCACAAAAAATTGTTGCATGCTGAGAGATGTTCTTGAAATTAGTATCTACATATATTCTAAAGAAGCCTTGATAGCTGTACTTGGGACATGCCACTACGAAATCGTTTCCAGTGTTTCTACAATTTTGACGAGGTCTAAAGAAAATTGGAGTACACCTGCATGCCTGTCTAGGTCTACCCACCACACACCCCAGATGCTCATAAGGACAGTTTTCGGTTTTGGAAAAGATTTAAAGAAGGCAATTAATAGCCTCTTTCAGGATTGTTACAGCAGCGTTCTCTTCTTCAGTTCTGGAATAGCTAAGTTCCTCCGATAGATCCACGAAAATTACAAAATCCTAACGAATATTACCTTCGTACACGTATCGTGAGATAATATTCTGCTGGGAAAGGTGAGATACATCGGTTGTCTCTCAAAAAGTATTGAAAAGCTAGCTGACCCGCCAAACGTCGTTCTGCACATAAATTTATTTCTAGTGAACATTTTGGTTGTTAAATAAAAAAATATGAATTATTGTGTGTTTAAATGTTTAAACGATCTTTAAAATTGATATAATGTGATCGGTATAATAGAATGATCGTTTATCAATTAAATAGAACGAATGAAACGAAAAAAATGTCGCAGCTTTTGAACAACTTCAGAAATATCGGTGCATTCAAGCATTTCATTGCGTATCTTGTCAGGTTTTTTGGACATTCAAGCAATTATCTCAAAGAATTCAAGCTTAAGTATAAATCGAAAATGAAATTTTAATTTAAAACTGAGAAAGTGTGCTATTGTTGTGTGTGACAGTTTTATTGTAGGAATTTTTCAAGCCTGATTTTGGATACTGCTGAAATGGAGTATTTACCTCAAGTACGATGAAAGTGGACACGCACAACTTATTCGCCCTTGAGGATAGATTCCCAAGGATATCGGGCAAATATGTGAATTTTTGACATTGTTTTGTGCGCCATCTTGACCACGAGTATCATTTGAATTCAATTGTTAAGTTTGTAGGAATCATTGGAATGCGTTTCGCCTCCAAATTTACCATTCAAAATTTTGGCTTCGATAAATTTTTAATGATCAATCGCGTGCAAGTTCTGTTGGCATCTTAAAATGTTTCGACCGTTTTGCATGATACCAAGTTGCTTGGCAACGACATCGACTGCAGTGTCTTGAAATTTAAACGCTCTACGTCCACCTTTTTTGATATATACGCAATTTCGACATGCTCACACGCAGATTTTTATTTTATTCTTTGACTTGTTCGTCTATTTTTTTTTTTGCTCTACTATTTCGTATGTCTGCACCTTTATTCGTTCGATGGCTCAAATGAGTCCCATTTACGTAGACCACATTTATGTACCAACCTACTGATAAAAAACTGTATCCCGATATATTTTTTTCTTTAGTATTTTACCAACCTTTCTCAGTCACAAAACACTTACAACTTTCTTGTAAAGTTAAGTACAAAATTTCTTAGGCACTGCGTTCTGATACAAAACAAATTCAATTGAAATATCAAATCGATGCGACAACGTTTGTCAATTAGCATTATAAATAATTTCTTTCTGTTTAAAAACGAGCTACAGTAAACTTATTTTTTCATATAAAATATTACAATCGCGATTGTATGAGGCTGAAAATTCGGGATTTTACCTAGGAATTTTGGTTTGTCAAATTTAAATAAAATACAAAACAAAAAAATGTCTGCATATACCATAATCACCTAGTAGTTTGAAATTATACTTAACGACCTATTCTCATACTTACTAAATTTACACAAAAAAATTTATAAAAATCGGTCAAGCCATTTCGGAGAGGTATGACCACAAATGCCGTGACATTTGTATGTATTAGAAGAAACGAAAGTTACTAAAATTTGGATCTCCCGCTGTTATGTTGTCTTACTTAGCATTCGAAGAGGTTGACTGCAAATATTGCTTTTATTTCTTATCTTTAGCAGATACTCGAAACTTTAGAAGTTCTCTAAAATTTCCTTCGTTGACGGTCACTTCAGATTGACGACTAAATACTTAATTTTGCCTTCAAAAGAAGAGAAGGTTTCTAATATCAAAACGAAGGCGTTCCCTGTTTTCTCTTTCCTTTTTGAGACACTTTTGATTAACTCGTTTAACGAGTTCCAAATTTGGGTTGTTATTAGTAGAAGAAATGCAGTCCCGGCCTCAACAGCTCGTTTGTGGTATATATGTTTTTAGCATGACATATTTTTTTTAATGCAAAGCTTCTAATCTCTAAAAGAGTGAAAAAGTGCAAACATTACGATTTGAATTTCCAAAAAGAGGAATAATTTCAAGAACCCAAAACACACACATACTTACTTACCTATTACATTTTCCTTACCTCACCTTAGTTGGCGCTGATATATAGGGTTTACGTGGGCCTTAACCAACAAACTTTTCCAGACAGCGCAGTCCCTAGCTTGCTTGCTTCGAGATCTCAGGTGCGTGCTGTTCTTCACTCGCCGTTTATGAATCCGGGACTGAAAATTAGCCGAAGAATAATTCATCTCTCCAAGTAGCCTAAAGCGTCCTCATTCATTTTTGGCAATATCTTCTGCATTATACATAAGGGCTAAGAAGGTTATAAGGTGTCACTTTTTTGTGCCTAGGATAATGCTCTCTTAGCCTGAAGAAGCAGATATTACCAAAAATAATGTTTTGCTTGATCGCAGCACTAGTACTATGTAGAGGAGCCTAGGAACTAACTTCAAAGTCAAATTGTATTGTTTTGTCCATGACGTCCATATTCGACGCCTTTACTTGATTTTGTTTTCATTGCCTGTTTCCGCCGCTTCCCTCTCGACACTCTAAAAATTACTACTAACATAACGCTAGATCTTCTGGTTATTCAAAAACCGTTGGCGTTTGCTAGTAATACTAACTATTACTATAACTAAACGCGTAGTAGCCATATAAGATCAGCCTGACCGGAACCATAGATGACACCAACGATTCTATATTTAGAATATGTTCGATGCCACAAGTTCATATGCGTTAGTCGTAACACTCTTCCCCCCTTTTGTCTTGATATTAGCTTTTTTAAATGAATTTAATGTCCTGTCAGCACTCATCCCGAAAACGTTTAAAGCGGCAAACAACCAAGGAACTTAGCCCACTTAAATTCACCAAGACCGCAGCAATACTTGACCGAAATTTAAAGGTTCAAAACTTCCACCTATTCCCTATCGATTCTCTCTTCATCCCTATACTACTATATTTATACAAAACATAATTTCCCAAAAATAAATTTATGTGGATCATGTTTTTCACTGCTTTTCTATTTATGTAATCAAAACAATTCATAACCCAAATTGAATTTCTTGTGCAAATATCCTGAAATTAGATTCAAAACAATAATAAAAAGTCCAGATTCTGATGCGCCTATCCAAAAAGCAATCTTTTCTTCATGCTATTGTCACTAAAAATTTCAAGAAAATATACAAAACAACTTTTACAAAACAAAGAGGAAAAATGGAAAATTCAATAAATGAGAAAACTTCTCCATCAGAGCTATTCTCGCAGAGGAAAAGTGTTAACTTTAAGACAAATAATTAGAAAAGTTTCCCACTCTTTTAAGTTTTTGAAAACACTGAATGAGAGTGCAAAAATATTAAAGATTCGAAAACATAAGAAGAAAATGCATTAAAGTTTATTTATGTATTTTGAGTGCTGGTAATAGTGATTAAGTTGTTTATACATAAATCAAAAACAAAACGGAATGTTAAGGTGGATTAAGTTGCATAAATCATGAAGAGTTTTCTGTTTTGTATTGAATATGCAAGACTTATCCAATTTTAGTAGAATTTTTGAAACTCAGTTAATTTTGATAATTTCAATAGAAAAATAAAATGTCAGCTTCGTCAAGTTGATGACGGTAAATAAAAAGGTAGATCTTTTGGAAATAGTTGCGGTGTTACTGCTTTGGAAAAAATTAATATGCCCTAAATGAACAACAAACATGGTTACTTCCAATATATTTAATGCTTTTTGATTTCAATCTTTATTTGCAGGCAATATTTATGCCGGAGAAACGTCAAAAAGTCTTGCATTAAAAGTCGGAACTTATTGGGCCATTGTTATATAGCAATGTAGGGAACCTATTTGTTTTTCTTTTTCTTTGTGCGGAGATGTTTACTTGTTAAGCTAGAGATCCTAATTTTGACTCTCAGTTTGGGAAGGAATTTTTCTAACTCCTAGTGCAAGCTAGACCCATCCGTGGGTCTTAAGTGAGAAAATAATCATCTAATTCTCGATCTATTGTACCATTTTAAAGAATATATTGGCATCCTCCACCTATCTAGTTAAAGAAAAACTTACCGGTTGGCAATACGAGAAAGCCAACTGGGACGGCCTGAATATTTTTTTTTTCGAAACTTTAACTGGTCACTATGCTTCCTTGATAGTTACATTGGTGCCAGTGCTGGCATGATTACAAATGTGATTCTTCAAGGGATGAGTGCTTTTAATCCTAACAGAGTAAAAAGCATCGGAAAAAGCACAAACAAGAAAAGAACTCATGCAACTCCGTTATTGAAAGAACCAAATTTTTGCATGACCAAAAATTACGGCAAAAAATTCTGCAGTGTCCCAAAAGCAGTAAAAATTTCTGGTAATTTGTAAAAAATATTAAAAACTCCATAACATCTTCGGTTTGAACGGTGGTCGACAATAACAAACCAATTGTTTACTCTTCAAAGAAGGCAAACTTGTTCGCCGTACATTTCGCTGCCAGCTCCATGATGCCTCACAACACCGTTGCCCTCCTGTACTTGAGAATGTAAAAAATTACATGGGACAGATTTCTTTCCGCACTTGTACAGTAGCAAGAGTTCTCAAAGATGTCGATATACAAAAATCCGCTGGCCCGGATGGTATACCCCCATTCTTTTGAAGAGGTGTTCTTCCACACTGCTAAATCTACTGTGTAAACTTTTCCATCGCTCCTAATCTTCTGGAATCTTTCCTAGAAGATGGAAAACAGCATTTGTCCAGCCTGTCCCTAAGAAAGGCTTTCGCAGTAATCGTTTTACTGGTGATCTGATGGCATATCTCAACGAACAGTGGAACAAATCCTTACATCGCTTTAGTGAAAGTAAGATTGCTCTTGATATCTCCAAGACATTTGATAGTGTTTGACATGAAGCTCTCTTATCAAAAATGCGTGCTTTTGAGATCGATGATACTCTTGTTCGTTGGATTAGAAACTATCTTCTGGACTGTTCAATACAAGTTGTATTGGACGGATTCCCACAAAATTAATGCTGGTGTGCCCCAGGGCTCCGTTCTGTCTTCGACTCTTTTCCTCATTTTTATAAATGATCTTCTGTCTGTTACTTCTAATCCACTTAACTGTTTTGCTGACGACTCTACCCTCAGCTTTTTCACATCCTTCGCCTTCGGACGTACAATTGCAACGGTACCGATTTATACAACATTGTCAAATGGGGTAATAGGAATCGTGTGAAGTTTAATGCTTCGAAAACTCAATGCTGTCTTCTGTCGTTAAAGCTAAACATACCCACAATGCCATTGTCCATTCCTACATCGAAGAAACCGAGAAGCTCTCAGTACTCGGTAAGTGTTTCACCGATGACCTTCGTTGGTAAGACCATATATTTGAGATCGCTAAAAATGCTGCTAAGTGTTTAGGCTTTCTGTATCGGCGTAGGTAGTATTTTATATGCGTTTATATGCCCTAAACTCGAGTAAAACTCCCACCTCTGGGCAGGTGCTTCGCAAACATAGATTCACCTGCTTGATAGAATACAAAATCGAGCGTTAAGATTGATAGGAAATAGAACTGCCGCTGAAACAATCGCCCCTTTGGAACACCGACACAATGTTTCATATCTTTAATTATTTTATCGTTTCTTTTATAAAAAATGTTCACTTGAAATAGCCAGCTGCATTCCTCCCCTTAAAAATGATACCCTTAATACTCATCTCGCAAGGAATGCTTATCAATTTACCCTTGAGCCCAATTTCGGACGTACCGTGAAATATAGGGATTCTTTTTTTAGCCGACCAACATGAATTTGGAATAAACTATTCCCGGCGTGATTTTCCCTTGCCATTTTGATCTGCAAGCATTCAAAACCAATGTTAATCGACACCTACTATTTTTCCCCTCCTATCTTTAAAAGTCCAATATCTACATCTAAAGTAGATGTACTTTGACGAAACTCCGCCCATTTTTTATTTATTTTTCTCTTCTTGTTCTTTTTGAATTTGGGTGGAATTATTTTGGGAATTCACTCCTGTTCTTTTTCAAGTTTGCCTGGTGCTTGCGATTTTGGTTGAAAGAACCACAGTATCGCGGTTAGCATGAGTCATGCGTCTTATCAACACGAGTCTTATCAGCATGAGTCATGTTATTTCTTATGTTTAGCTTGTCATCAATTTATAATACGTTATCAAGTCAAAAGAGAAACAAGAATGACAAACAAGAAACGAGTGACAAAAAAGTATGTTTAAGACAAGTGGGTATTGAACACGATGTTCTTATGAAACATGATTTACAGCATTCAAATAGAGGTTCACCCTAATGCAGATCTTTTTGACATTTACTTGAAACAACTGCACTAGTTACTTCCGTGGCACATAAAATCAGCATGTTTTCAATTTCAGTATTATCCATTTTTAACTTTTTTAATTTTTAATGGTCAAGAATAACGAATAGAAATTTTATTTTTAAAATAAATTTCTTTTTACCTAGCATATCGATACTAAAATGTTTCCTTTAGATGAACCCTTTTTTATCCATTTTAACTACCTTCGGGCTCACCTAAGCCAGCCAATTAGATCCTGTCCTTTTTATTTTTTACTATTAACGATATTGAAATGGTCATCAAACATTTCCATATTTCTACGCTGAGTAAACTAAGTTTTTCAAAGCTAATTCTTCGACACTTGACTCTTCTCTCATTTAACTTTATCGCAATAGTTTATCAGTCTGGAGTCTCAAAACTCCAATGAGGTAAATATTGCCAAATATTAATCAATCACCTTTCACGTAAGCGTTTAAAATCTTCTTCCCGTATCTACATTTTCCGTAATCAACCAATACCTAATAAGGGTTCGATTCGCGACCTTGGTATATTATGTGACCAACTTATTTATGTGTTTAACTTCTTGGCTCATTTCGATAAAATAATGTTTAATGCCAACACGGCATTTGTGAAACGATGGTCAAAAGAATTTTCCAATTTCTAAGTCACATGATCCCTATACATGTACTCCCGCTACTAAAATACCTCCGCCAATTAATGTCCCCATACATCAGTAAGCTCACATCTATAGAATCGAAAGCATTTGTAATCGATTTCTTGCCCTTCGCGATCTGTCATGGGATGAACCATTTATCTTGTCTCCATATGAAAATCGACTTCAACTTAAAATCCTGAATACCTTGAAAGAACTCGGAGAAATTGCAGAGATTCTCTTCATTCATCGACTCCTCTCAGATTCCGTCGATTGTAAAACTCTTCACAACCCTATCTTCTTCAACACGAATTTCCATAACCTTAGAAATCCTCGCATCTTCTATATGCCTACCCACTGCAACTCTTATGGTTCAATAACGAACCTTTTACAAGTATGCTGCAGAGGGATAATTCGAATGAAAACTGGTTCGACTTCATCCTCCAGATTCATCAAATTTAAGTTAGCCTAGTTTCATAGTTTTAAGTTAGTTTAGTTAGCATACAAGCTTAATGCAAGAGCTTGTATTAAGCCCCTTTCAAAATTTAGTAATATAAAAAACAGCTATTGTCTCCCAGATGAATGACAGTTGTTCGTATCTATCCAACTTCAAAAAATGTAGCTGGGATTTTAGCATTTATTGGCTCTACAGCTCTTTAAGGAACCAAGTCCTAGCGACATATATATCTGCAAGAATGGAAGGGACCTACAAATTACCGCCGAATCCGAACGGCTATATCAGATGCACTTTTTCGAGACAAATTTTTACTCTTGGAGATTTTGTCAGTTCCGGAAAAGTAGGTGGCTATGAGCGGAACTCGAACCCAGGCTCTTCGCTTAGCAGCCTAATACACAAGCCACTAAGCTACGGGGATTTTAGCATACTTGGTTTGTCCCGAACTGCATACTTAGCCTCAAAAAAAAATTATATATTTTTGGATGTCCTCTGTTTAAGAGTTAGAGATCTGGTAACCCTATTTCTAGGAGTCCTTGAAGTCATGTGGAATGTGGGGTTAACATCGGATTTTGGACCCCTAAATACCCCAGAGCCCGGAAAAAGATGGTAGACATCAGAGATCAGACTTTTCAATGGAGAAAGAAACCGAAATCGCGGTTGCTATTGTTCAATCAAGTTGATGTTAGCATTTGTAATAGAAAATTGGATACGACTAGGTCGCACGTACCTGCTCTTATGTGCCTAATTACATTGGAAAGCAAGATTTTTGACAGAAAATAACACAGTTTGAACTTATAAAAACTATCAAAACACAATACTTAACGGTTTTTAGTAAAAATGAAGTACGTCATCACACTTCTTAAATAACAAAGAATTTATAAAAAATGTATTTCGAAAATTGTAGATCCGGTTTTGATAAAATCCTGTTTTTTATTTTTAGTTTTTTGAAAAAAATTTTTTTTTAAATTTTGCTACGCTGTTTTTTTAGAGTTTATTAATATACATGTCATTATAAAATTTAAAATATATTCTTTTGATTAGTTTTTTCAAAATAAAATTTCAAAAATTAATTTTGATTGAATTGATATTTTGATGAAAAAAAGTTATTTAAATGAAAGGTCCCCTTAATAGACTTTTCCCGTATATATGGTTCTGATCAAATGATAGCAAACGAAAAAATTCTCAAAAATGTTCATCAAAATCGTTTTAGCCGTTTTCGATAAAAATAGGTTTTTCCTAAACGGTCGTATGGCAAGTACCGTTATTTTTAGCCCTAAAAATAAAATTTCAATTTCCCCTCTGAGGAATGCCAAAACAATCACACATACCAAATTTGAACGCAATCGCTTAACCCGTTTCGGCTGCAGCTCGATATACACCCAGACAGACAGGCAGACTGACATTTTTTGTCAATGGCTTTTTTAGGCTTCCATATGATCGTAATGTCGTGTTTGATTGTTGTCTCAATTTTTTTTTATATTCACGAATCCTAAACTTGCCTTATAGTATCTTTAATCGCAAGTTAGAATATCGGCAGTTCTTAAGAGATTTGCAAATTGTTTTAGTTGATTTTTAAAAACCTCTAAGTAGTTTAGTAGTCGAAAATGTACACTCATCGGGCAACTTTGAGACTTTTACGGTGCTTAGTCGTCCATTTGAATGTCATACATTTGCCATTGCCATTGTCGAAGCACAATTTTAATTTTCAGGAAAAGTCGCCCTTTGCGAGAGTTTTTGGACCATATGTAGGTAATAGCTTTAACAAACAAAAGGCAAGCTGTACAGAATAGTATCTAATAGTAAACATTTTCCTTCCTCAAGTTTAAAGTTTGTTTAAACACAACATACATACCGACATTTTGAATATTTTTTTCTACATACCTATTTACCTATTTTTTTAAAATTTTCAAGATAATTTAAAACTAATTAATACATTTTATTTTATTTATTTTATTTTAATTTTAATTATATCTGCTGTATATTGTTATTTTTTCTACATATGTTACTTGTTTCTGTCAATGGCAAGACCTTTGACAATCAATGTGATTAGGCACATACATAAGAGCAAATACTTGCGACCCAGACTTGCTCATTTTCTAACATTTAATGTTCAGCATTCACAAACAAACATAACATTATATGCAATTCGATTAGTTCTATAGAAATCTTTTGCAGTCCGCAGCTGATAAGAGAGTCATCATTTGGGAAAACCCATAATGAGATTCATTTTTAATAATAATATACACACACACAAACGTACTCACACGTCGAAAAATGGAATCACAATACAAGGGCACTACCTGAGCCGCACGCTCTTGCACTTGCATATCAAGATATGTGATAGAAGAAAAATAACACAAAATGAACTTATAAAAATGTCAAAACCACACCACCAATCACTTTTCATCTTAAAAAAAATAATTTATGAAAAAAGTGTAGGACATGAATTTGATAAAATCGTGTTTCTTATTTTTAGTGTTTTCGAAATAAAAATATGTTTTAAAGATTTTGGTAAGCAGTTTCTTAGAATGTTATAATCAGTGGATTAAAATCCGCTATGTCGGTGAGGCGTGGTTCCGGAACAAACATTCACATTTAAAACATTATTAGAATGAATTGGATGTATGTAATATATTTTAATAAATGAAGTACCCAATGATACTGACTAGACTATAACTGAACAAAATTTAATATAGGCCTGGTAGAACAGTTAATTGATTTCCTATAAGTAACCCTAATTTATAAGATCAGATTCATGAAATCATGAGACACATTTTTAATCAATAAAAATTGATTCGCTACTGTATATAAAATCATACATACATACATTCAACAAAACAATATAACGATTGTTTTAGTTTTATTTTTAAAAGAGGGAAGAGATTGATATTTGTAGTAAACCTGAATGTTTTTGTGTGATGCACTGTTATAACACTTCTCATTTCTACTTGGTACGTAATAGTCACATTAATTTATTAAAATTTTAAATTATGAGTACCTACATAATTTATTTTTACCATGTTCTGCTGACTAAGTATACAAATCAAAATTAAAAATTTTTTACTAAAGATAATTTCAACAATGGTCATGAAGGTTAGCATAAGTTCCAAAATATGAAGCCACGTTAATTTGATGTTATGCTCAAAAAACGCTATAGGTGATATGATTTTAATATTAATTATTGTTTCAGTAAGGGACAAACTAAAGAAGCATTTAAGTGGATATAAAAGTTTGGATACGGTATCGTATTTTGGAAAATGTCCTAAATTGGCAATAAAGTTAAAATTTGTTCGTTGGTACCGTTTTTACTTGCGATTATAGGGACTGTATGGTAAGTTTAGGTTTCGTAAATATAAAAAAAATTGAGAAGACAATTAAACATGACATTACGATCATATAGAAGCCTAAAAAAATTATCGAGAAAAAATGTATTTCTGTCTGTCAGTATGCATAACGAGTTGCAGCCTAAATGGCTAAATCGAATATCTTCAAAGTTCAAACTTGGTGTGTGTGATTATTTTGGAATTCCCCAGACGGGAAACTGAAATTTTATTTTTAGGCCTAAAAATAACGGTACCTGCCATATGACCGTTTAGGAAAAGCTTATTTTTCTCGAAAACGACTCCAACGACTTTGATGAAATTTTGTGAGCATTTTTTTGTTGGTATTGGCTATCATTTGATTAGAACCAAATTTATGGGAAAAGTCTATTAACTGTACCTTTCATTAATTCTGCATATCAACATTTTTATCAACTTTTTTTTTCTAATAAAAATTAATTTTTGAAAAATCAATATTTTTGAAACTGATTAAAAAAAAATTATTTTAAATTGTATAATATATATGTTATCTGGCTGCAATGCAGCGCTTCAACTCCTCCTGGAGCATAGGGCAGCAATTAATTAAAATTAAATTGTATAATCACATGTATATGAATAAACTCTAAAAAACTGTACTAAAATTTCAAACTAATATTTTTTTCAAAAAACTTAAAATAAAAAACAGGATTTTATCAAAACCGATCCTACAATTTTCGAAATACATTCTTCATAAATTCTTTTTGTTAGTAAGACGTTTAATGGTGTAATTCACTGAAAACTGTTAAATATTGTGGTTTTGATACTTTTTATAAGTTCAAACTGTGTTATTTTCAACGTAAATGTTAATTGTTTCTCACAAAGATCTTGCTTTCCAATGAACTAGCACATAAGAGCAAGTACGTGCGACCCAGTCGTGCGCATTTTTTTAACCTTCAACAGCTATGTCAGGTTTTTTATCGCCGTATAATTTTGACAAGAGAACATTTCTATCGTTGTCATGCCGAATGTTTCGTCTTGGTTTAGTAAATGTGAAGCTTTTATCATCGCTATCTTTCCCAATAAATCACAATGCCTTGGAAGATACTTAAGTGTGTAATTTTAGTTTCTATAAGATAGTTATAAAAAAAAAAAAAAAAAAAAAAAAAAAGTTACGCAAATTTCACTTTCATCAATGTGAAGATATTTTGGCATTTGTAAATGAATCAATGATTCATTAAAAAAAACTTTACTAATTTCCAAATAAATTTTAATTATATTTCAAGTCTCTCAATTTCGTACAAACTTGTCTTTTCTCTTTCCTGTAAGTACTGGTGCTCTTAAGGGATCAATTCTAGGTCCTTTGCTGTTTTCTTTGTTCATTAATGGTTTTGCATCTGTCTTATGTCATTGTCACTTTCGTATTTTTTTTTATAATTAACGCACGCAAAAGATTATTTATTTCCCTGTTAATGTATGTAAGTACACTGCGCGAGCATTAGGATAATACATAGGGAAATGACAGAAGGTGTCGATTAACATTGATTTTGAATGCTTGTAAATCAAAATGGCAAGGGACAATATCGCAAGGGTAAACTATTCCAAATTCGTGTTGTTCGGCTAAAAAAATAATCCCTTTATTTCACGGTACTTCCGAAGTTGGGCTTCCAGGGTGAACTGATGCGGATTCCTGGCGAGACGAGTATTACAAGAGTAACTTTCAAGGGAAGGACGGCAGCTGACTACTTCGAGTGAACATTTTTTTTTATAAAAGAACCGATAAAATAAGGAAAGGCATGAATGAATGCATGAACATTGCGTCGGTGTTCGAGAGGTTGATGTCCAGCTATATAATTCCTTTCACATTGGGGTGGTTGTGCACCAGCAACGATTTCGAAATATAAATTTATTTTTTGTTAACGTCCAAACCATGTTTTTAAATAAATGCCTAATATAACAGTGGCCTACGCCAAAAACCTGGATAAAAAGCGGGACATTCCACACTCATATTAATGCGGTTATTGCCAAAATATATGAATCATTCAGAGGTTTATCTACTGCTAAAACCGTTCTGACAACTTAACAATAAGAGGCAATTTTTCGGTTATGCTGTCAGATTATTAAATAACGAATAATCTTCGATATTGAGAATTTCTCCAATTCGAACTGAAATAAACTTTATTATTCTTTATTGTCTCGCATTGTGACTTGGGCTTCTTATTTTTAAGTTTTTTTATATATGGTTAGTGTGTCGGACTGCTAAGCGAAGAGTCGGGGTTCGACTCCCCGTCTGAGCCACCTATTTCTCCGGAGAACTGCCTCTTGCCAGGAACTGGCATAACCTCCAAGAATAATTTTTTTTTGGCGGTAAATTGTAGGTCCCTTCCATTCTTGCAGATTCACAACACATACACAGGAATGGTTGAGACTATAAGTCATTAGGCCTTGGCTCCTTAAGAAGCTGTCGGGCCAGTGAATTTATATTTAATTTTAATTTTCTTAAGTTTAATCTTTTAAATTATAACAGTTTTGCTAAGTTTATGTACACATTTTAATTGTTTTTTCATTTGTATGTATTTATAATTTATGGTTAATTGTCATTATAATTTCTAGCAATTAAATAAATATCGAAAAATATAAGCGCAGAAATAAAATATAGCTTATGTTTGCGCCCACAGTCACAACTATAAACATTTAGTTTAGTTACCAACTTTGATATATTTATAGAGTATACAATTTAAAACAAAAACTTTTTTTTAATTTTGTACTCAACATATTTTAATTTTTTGTTAAGTTTGGAATTAAAAGACTTTGAAAATGAAACGAATAAATCGTGAATTTATGTTATTGAATAAACTGCATACGTGATATGTTTTTCGGTAATCAACTTCACCTCTATTTAGATGAAGTTGCGAAAACCAGTAAATGTCTTATTTCAAGAAATCAAAATATGACACTGACAACGTGACAAGCGAAAATACTATGGCAGCGGCAAGAAGCTTATAGCAACATTTCAGATATCGTTAAGTTGCGAGTCTACCAACATGATTTAAACGTGACTTTTTCTCAATAACATCACTACTTCAGTGTTTATTTGGTCATCTAAATAACACAAACGCGGGTCTAAAAACAGACTGTATCATAGAAAAGCAATAATTTGTGAAATGAATGTTATCGTGTTATAAAGTTCAAAAAAGTTATAAAAACAATTATGAAAGGTGTGGTTTATATAATTATATTTTAATGTTTGTTTGTTTTTTTGTATAATTATTGTGAAATAAGTGTTCATAGACAGCATTTTTTCTACAACGAAAAAATGCTTTACATAATTGTTTCTGTCAATGAAAGTTCTGTAATCGTAATAGAACTCGTCGGTATAAATATGTACTCAGTGTTTAGTGGCCATTTTACATTTAGCGAGTTCTTTAGTCAATTGAGTTTGTTTTCTGAACTGTTCGGAATAGAAAAGCTTAACTTAAAAGAAAAACTAGTTTTTTTTCGACTTGTAAAAAGACCTAAATGGAACGGTTTCCAAAGGATTTGTGAACCTTTAAATAATTAAATTGTAGGTGCTTTAATATTCGAATAATCATAATATTCTAAATGTCAGCATAAGTGCCGCTTATAGTAATAGAATAAAATAACCGTTGAAATTGAATCCCTTTAACTTGCAAAGCGGCCTAGCTAAAGAACTTTTTATAAAAAAGGTGCCGGTACACATGAGTGGCTTTCCATTTATTCTAGATATTTAAAAAATTAAGTCAAAAAATAGTATCACACTAACCATTGGGCAAATAATTCCGATTACGTCCGTTAACTTTTTGGTAGTGACAAACTTTGAAATTTGTATTCAAATATCTGATCCAGTGTTTTCTAGATATGACAATATTTTCATGACCCTAAAAGTTTTTTTTGCGCCGGAAGTGAGGTTATTGCTTTAAATTCTTTTTTGACTAGGTAGGTGCCCCGTGACTTAGTGGTTAGTGTGTCGAACTGCTGAGAGAAGAGCCTGAGCTCGAGTACCGCTCATAGCCACCTTCCTTTCGGGGTACTGCCTCTTGCGAGGAACTGACAAAATTTCCAAAAGTAAAAATTTGTCCCGAAAAAAGTGCATCTCATGTAGCCGACCGGACTTGGCGGTAAAGTGTAGGTCTCTTCCATTCTTGTAGATTAACAAAACACACAGGAATGGTTGAGCGTATTATAAGTCACTAGGCCTTGGCTCCTGTCGCACCAATAATTTTTTTTTATTTTAGGATTCCAAAATGTGTTGCCTATATTTATTTCAAACCTGTCCTAATTTTAATTCTTAAGAATGCTCGCTAAAGTGTATTTTTACTTGCGATTATAGGTCTATAATGCAAGTTATGCATTCGTGGAGATTAAAAATTTTGAGAAAACAAGCAAACATAGCATAACGATGATAGAGAAACATATTTGAGTTACTGGGATAATTATGTCTGTCTATCTGTCTGTACGGATGTCTATTGAACTACAGGCTAAACGGTTGAACCAATCGTCTTCAAATATATGGTTATTTTGACATTCTAAAGATGACTTTTTTTAATTTTTTTGGCTTAAATATTAACGGTACCTGTCATAACCGTTAAGTAAGCTTTTTTTTCGAAAACGGCTCCAAGAATTTCTATGAAAAAAAATCAGTGCACTTTTGTATTTTTGGTATATATACTGGTAAAAAAACTGCTTTGTTGGGCTAAAAATGGTACCCCCATACGACCGTTTTTTTTTCTTCAACTTTCTCGAGAACTGCTTAACCGATTACAATCAAATTTGATATTTAGGAAGATGTAGATAGCCAAAGCAATTTGACACACAAATATTTTCGAAAAACTTTTTTTTTATTTTTAGAATTTTTTTTTTTATTTTTTGAAAATCGATATTTTAAAAATGGATATTTCAATTTTTTTTTTAGTTTTGTTTTTAAATGTATATATGTTTTTATTATTTTTTAAAAAGAGTTTTTAAAAAACCGTTTTTTTTTTTAAACCTGTTTTTATTTTGTTTTTTTTTTTTTGAATTTTTGGTATGCAATTTTTTAGAATTTATTAATATACACGTGATTATAAAATTTAAAATATTTTTTTATTAGTTTTCAAAATATTGATTTTTGAAAAAAAAATCAAAAATTAATTTTAATTAGAAAAAAAGTTATTAAAAAAAACTGTTATATGAAAGGTACCGTTAATAGACTTTTTCCGTATATGTGGTTCAGATCAAATGATAGCTAATACCAACAAAAAAAATCTCAAAAATGTTCATCAAAATCGTTGGAGCCGTTTTTGAAAAAAATAAGATTTTGACCGTTAAGGAAAAAAATGGCAGGTACGTTCTTTTAAGGATTTTATTTTAATCTGGAAGAGTTAAAAAAACAAGTTTTTGCTTTCTTCTGCTAATTTTGGTGACCATGAAAGTGAATAATTACCCCGATAAATTTCAGTGCAATTTAAATTATTACTATCATTTTCGTTCATTTTTTTCAGAAGCATTGGGTATTCCTGTCGTTTTTGTAACTTTCTTTCTGTTCTATCAGAGACAGTGTCATGCACAACAGAATACCAGTACTTTTACAGCTCCAATCAGCAATGAGTTTCCGTGGAAACTATTCCAATACTCACGGCTTAGCAATAAACCTGCTGAAAATTTTATTTTAAGTCCGATAACAATACAATTATTAATATCTGTCTTGCAATATGCTGCAGAGGGAACCACTAAAGAACAAATACAAAGAGTAACTAATAACGTCTACCCCACCCAGCTTTACTACATTCTCAATCCAGTGGGGGTTTCTCCAGAAGTTAAATCAGCCAATGGAATTTTCATCGACTCAAATGATAGAGTTAACGAGAACACATCACTTCATATATACGTTAATGGTGGAGATATTTTTAATGTTCCCCTTCAAAACGATTCAGTAAAAGCTAAATATATTATCAATGCCTGGGCATCAAATGCTACCGATGGCCATGTTCCTGAATTTCTCAATTCGGGTAAGAAAATAATGGTTTCATCGTAACTAATTTCGCTCAAAAATGTATATATTTTGTAGGAACCGATGTTTCAAATCTTCGGGCATTATTGGCATCAGCTATCTTCTTCCATAGTATATGGAAACATCAGTTAAGGCCTTCAAAGCCTAGGATCTTTTACACTCCCTTTAACGAAGAAATACTCGCCGATTATATGGAAGTTAACGCGTATTTAAAAATGAAAAATTTTAACATAAAGAATATTTCGGGCACCTTTATTAATTTACCCTACAAAGTAAGGACACAATATTTTCTTTTTTGTTCGAATTAATAATGTTTTTTTTACAGGAAAATCGATATTCCATGTTTTTGATTATTCCTGATCCTGAAACTACTTTAAATAGATTACTTGGAAGTATGTCTCATCAGAAATTTTCGGAAATTATAAAAAATCCGTCGCAGTTGCCTTCGACAAAGCTTAGGTTGTTTATTCCGAAATTCAAAATTTCATCAAAAACTTCTCTTGTAGCTCCGCTTCAAAAGGTTGGTAACAAAATGTTGCATAGCATTTGCTTGAAAAAGACGCTGAAGTTTATTTTCCTTTTCAATGCAGCGCAGTTATTTTTTATAATAATTAATAAATCAGTTGAATTTTCTAGCAAATCCTATATACTATTTTTGTTTTGTTAATTTTAATTTTAAATTGTAATAATTTTTTTTTTATTTTTTTTTTAAGATGGGTTTGGTTGATATATTTTTACCATCAAGATCACGTCTAACGAAACTCATAGATGGCCAAGGGAGTCTACAAATAAACGAAATCTTACAACAGTCAACTTTGGAAGTTGATGAATTTGGAACCACTGCCACATCCGTGACGACAGCATTTGTTATTCCACTCAGTGCGGCCGAACCAGAGCCTCAAGTTTTAGTAATAGATAGGCCGTTCTTAGCTGTTATTGTAGAAACCGAAAACGAGACTCCAATATTCATAGCAAAAGTTACAAACCCAGCTAAGAATATTTAGTAATTATTAAAGCCTAAAATTTAATTTTGAATCACGACTGTACATAAACTTAAATTTAATTAAAGAGCATCCATGACCTTAACGACCAAGGTGCCTTTCTAGAACGTAAATCAACGTTATTTTAAGTGAAGTACGGGAAAAACGGTGAGTTATCTTTGTCACTATATTATTCCAAGATAACTAATAGATTAAAGGGTAAGAAAAATACATTACAGAGCTGATAGGTTCGGGAAGTTGCGGGTAAACATTTAAGGCAATAAAGCATAGATTGGCATTTATTAGCATTGAGTTCAAAAAAGTTTTTATTGCACCAGGCAGAGTTGTAAAGACTGAAGTCTTTTGGGTACTTCAGTCAATTGAATAAAAACAATCTGCTTTTCCAAAGTCTTTTAACTTACAAAAAGACTTAAACTAGTTTACTCCATCCAGCAGTCATTTTTAGTAATCTGACTGTGCATTTAAGAAAGCAGTCAATTGACTGTAAGTAAATTGACTGCGGTACTTTTTGACTGGTTTCAGTCTTTAAGTCAATTGAAAGTTTTCGGTACTTCTACAATTTTCATTACAGTCATTGCAGTCTCCTACCTGCAGTCAATTAACTGTAAGTCTTTTCAATATTTTTGACTTCAGACAATAACAAATTTTCAAAATAGAAATTTGAATGGCTATCATTCTTACTTTTTTGGCCTGTATATATATATACATATGTATCTTGTGTTATAAAAGCTAATGGCTTGAGTTTTTAGTGTTTTTAGTCAAGTGTTTTGACAACATAAAGAAAAAACAACCCTTTTATATTATGTAGGTATATATATACCTTATGCCATATGTAAGCACTTTTTTGCAATATTTTTAAAATACAAAAAATTGTTGTTTTGTATTCATGTTTATAAAAAAATAAGCCCATCTGGTTAGGTAAATCGCTATTTTTTACTTGCTATTATAGGTGCTATAATGCAAGTTATGCATTCAAGCAGATTAAAAATGTTGATATAACAATCAAACATGAAATTACGCTGATAGAGAAACATATTTGAGTTACTGGCAAAATTCTGTCCGTCTGTCTGTCTTTCTGTCTGTCTGTCTGTCTGTCTGTCTGTACGGATGTATTTTGGACTGTAGCCTAAACTGCTGGGCCAATCGTCTTTAAATTTAGAACTTAAAGTTATTTTTGGCATTCTACAGAGGAGTTTTTTCAATTTTTTGTTTTAGCTCAAAAATTAACGGTACCTGTCATATAATCGTTATGTAAAAGCTTATTTTTTCTCGAAAACGGCTTCAAGATTTTTTAAGAAATAAAATCAGTGTACTACTGTAGGTAAGCATTATATTTTGGTGAAACAAAAAATTTATATGGTGGGCTAAAAACGATACCTCCCATAAGACCCGCTTTTTTTTCTTTGACTTTCTCGAAAATTGGTTTCCGATTAATATCAAAATTGGTGTTCAAAAAGATGTAGGTAGCTTTAGTAATTTCGCATTAGTTTTTTTTTTGTATTTTAAATAATTTAAAAAAAAATTGATGAAAAATCAATATTTTGAAAAAAGGGGTAAGTGAATTTTTTTAATTTTATTTTTAAATGTATAATCGCAAGTAAAAAGTAGTCAATTAACTGCGACTTAAGAAGATGAGATTGTTTTTATTATTTCAATATCACCAGCATACATAGAGAGGTCAGAGTTTGTGATACATATTTTAGGAATTAAACTTGTCGAACGCCTTACTAATGTCAGTAGTGATAAGATAACTTCAACATCAGATGCTTTTTCAAAAGCCAAGAGTATCGAAGAGACCTGCATTTTTAGAATCCGTGCTGTACAAGAGAAGCAATAATTTCATTGAAAAAAAAATAAATAAATCATAAACAATGCTTTCGAAGTAAGCGAATTATTATTTATGTAGATTATTGTGCCAAAAAAAGGTCTCCAAATCCATTTTCTACGAAATTCAATATACCTACACAAATACTGATATAAGCAAAAATCCTTCAAAGGTATTTAAAGAAAAATTGCTTTAATCGCGCAAAGCAAAATAGAAATAGGATCATCGGAAAATTGATTCGCTCAGATTCGCTTAGTTGGCGCCATTAAATTTTAGGCACCGAAATTAATAAATTTAGCGAACTTTGCGAGTTCGCGCGAGTGAAATTCCTTACATTACCGCAACCGCACCGGAACCGCAGCCTTAGGCGGTAGATAGCGCCGGAATTCTATAAGTATCCGCTCATTGTGTTTGTATCAGGAAAATGTTATGTAAACTGTGCCTTTTATAATTTTCATTGCCCATATCATAAACAAATGGGGATTATTACAACTATTTGTTATTATGTTTGTCCATTTTGGAAATAACATAATTATTCAAAAATTTGCCAAAGCTTTTTCGGTTTTTAAACGCACATTTAAAACGCGCTCTGTTTAAAAGGTCTTTAATATTTAATAATATTTGTTTAACCACCTTTGCGTTTATTTGACAAAGGAAGTCCATAATATACATTTGCATTGTATACCGAGTTTATTAATACAAAGAAAGCATCTTTTGTGTGAATGATAATCATATGCCGCTCGTTGATTGCCGCGAAAAAATCGTCCATTAATCGTTTTCCGTTTGCAGGAGCCTTAATATCCCAGCTGATCTTTTTTTAAATTTAAAACTGACGTAACATAAAAATCATTTTTCTGTCCAACGAATTATCTTGGGCTGAAATTGTCAGGAGAGAGAAATATTTTATTTTGGTGAGAACTCACTTTTGTCAAAAACTACGAATTTTATGTCTTGTGGAACAGTATTTAGCTGTTTTTCGTAAAAATTGTCTAAAATTCGTAATTTTGGGGAGCATGTGGAACAAAGCTCTTTCTTTGTCACTTTTTTGTCATTTCAATTGAATTGTAGGTCTTAGATTTATTTTTAGTCATACATATAAGAGAAAAAGGATCCATAACGTATGTATTTTTTCTTTAATTTTTTATTAATTTAGTTTATTCTTACACATTTGTAATGCATTTGACCTAATTATTTAAAGCACTTAAAAGCCAATATATAAACACATATATACTTCATCTATGTTTGGGTATACTCAACATTTAAATCGACACCCAAGTCAGCCTTAAATTCAGGAGCTGTTATCTTACCCGAAACTATAACAAACTCTTCTTCATTGTCCATAACAAAGTACAAGAATGGCCGATTCACATCAATCTTTTGCTCCACAGTAGTCTCTTCTAAAATCCTACCCACATTGCTACTGGCAGAAATTCCATTTTGCATGCTACCCCCTTCATCCACTCGCACACTGACAAACTGAACAATCTCGTCAACGTGAATATCAGAATCTTCAGAAAGAAGACTCAAATCTGCTGCACCTCGAGTGAAAATTTTTTGTAAGCCTAGGCCCTTAAGCATTGACTCCGACCGTGATGTTTCCTCTACTTGGAACTTAGGAATGCTAATATAAATTTCTCTTTCCGTTGAAAGTTGTTTAAAGGAATTGAACACTTCCGGGCTTAGATTCTCAAGTAATTTGTGAAGTCCTTCTATATCCTTGGGCATCACAACTAGCAGTGAGTATCTTTTATTCTAAAATGAAAAAAAATAATGTTTCAAATAAAAAACATATCTGAGAATTGGCAAAACACACTCACTTCATAGGGAAACGAAACAGCCCACGCATTAAGTGCCTCAAGATCTGCTACAAGATATTTGCCACGAGCGTGCATCATTGGTGTTTGCAACGATTGGTCCGCTGTTAGGTGGAAGATTTCATTTGGGCCGGAACGCAACTCCTGGAACGGATATGCCCAATTACCGCGATAGTACAATCCATTGAAGAGCAACATTTTTGTTCGCGAACCAGCATCCCTGCCACTTATCGAATTGGCACTAAGTGCTGACGCTATATCATCTTTACCAAAGAGGCTTCGTCCTCCACTGAACTGGAAGTAGGAAGAAAATAAAAAAAAAATAAAATTCAGGAAAACAAGGTTAATGTGCGACCTATGGCCAATGAACGTACTCTTTTCGATGTAAAATGGGACTCAAGAGCTTGCATTATTTCGCTGCCACCATCCTCAAGTTTTTGTAATGGTATTGTAACTTTTTGCGGTTCATTGGATTCTTGGTCCAGTGATTGTGCTCCAGGTTGAATTTCCTCTGCCCCAGAGAAGTTTTTTCGAATTGCATCAATTTTTTCCTCATCTTGAACTGTTTCATTTTCTTGCACGTTAACTTGGTGATTGGCTTTAGCTGATTCATCTACCACAAGCAAATCATTAATAACGTCTTCGTCGCGTGCTGTAGTTGAAGTTCCTTCTGTCTCGTTCTTTTGTTGTAATTTCTTACGAGCGATTTCTTCTCTTATTAATGGTGCTTCTACATATTGCTTATCATCAACAAATTTATCAAACTTGGACGCTTCTTTGGTGCCTTCCATATCACCAACATCACCTTCTTGCTGCTCGTCATTATTTAATTTTTTTAATGTTTCGAAACCAATGACATCCTTGCTATTGCTTGCTGTGGATGACTCAGGTGAGGAATTAAGTGAAGTACTTGGTTCATCCCAATTGTACTGGCTGCGGTTTATATCTTTCACCTCGACGCAGTAGTTGTTAACGAGTGTCTGCTTAAACTCTTCCCGTGCTGTATGGTTGCGATATATATAAAACCATGTTTTAAAAGATGGTTTAAGTGATGGACCGGTGGGTGAGCTTTGGAAATTACTCAAGATATGTTTAAACGATTGCCGGAGGTCCGATTTTGAGGATGGAGCTTTTAAAGCGGTTATGAACTCATTGTAAGTATCACCATTAGAAGCTTCAGCTAAAATTGCTAGTGTTGTGGCAACACCAATTGGTGAGTAAACATTATTACTGTCAATTTCCATGTTGTCCTTGAGCAGATTGGTTGCAATAAGTTGTGACAAACGACTGGCATATTTAAGGTCGGATTTGAAATCAATTTGATTAGATGAATCCATGGGGAGGGAAAAACTTCCTACCAGAGATATCACCAGTAAGGTCAGCGCTATAATGAAAAAATATATTTTGAATTTTAGACCAAGATTTTTAAAAGAAAAAGAAGTAACCACCATACCAAACTGTTTTTATTAGAAATCGCTATCACTTGTCTTAAATAACAATCAATTTATACAAAAAAAAGTATTTTGAAAATTGGTCCAACAATCAGGGTAGTGTAGTGAAGCATACATTTTATGTAGTGCAATCCCTTAACTACCTTGGGTCAAAAGTAGCAGCGGGCTAAAATTTAACAGAACCAGAAATCTTACCATAAAAACTAAGCTACTACTGTATAAGTTTCTGATTTTAGCAGTTACTCACAAACGGAATCCGAGACTTAGGTGATTTCTAAAAGGCACTCTGATCTCCTAACTGCTTTCAACAGGAAAGTCTTACGAGGAATTGTTGGCCCCGTGTGAGAGGAAGAACGATTCCGGATAATGTGGGAAATATAAAAACTCGGTAGACTCCGGTGGGCAGTTCTTTTAATAGAAGGAGGCAACGTAGCAGACGCTGCGTGGAAAAACATTCCGCAAAACAGCATTAATTCATTTGTTAGCCAGAAAAATGTTTCGTTAGAATGTAAAAAAACCGAAAAACCTCCAGAAAACGCTTAATAAATTAACAAACTGGACAAAATAAGGCTCATTGTTCTTAACGAGTCCAAACCAACTAGCGTTGCCATCCGTGCGGGTGTTCCCGGACATGTACTCTTTTTTGCCTATGTGGGGACGTCCGGGAAAGTTTTTATCCGTTTTCCGGGATTGTACTATTTTTAACACTATACACTATTTGTCTGCTATTTTTCCCTTATTACTTAGTGGATGAACATGAATACTCGATTCATTTCTTCGGTTGGTACGTTTTTTACTTGCGATTACAGGGACTTATAAGGCAAGTTTAGGATTCGTGAATATTAAAAAGATTGAGATAACAATCAAACATGACATTACGATCATAGAGAAGTCTAAAAAAGTGATCGAGAAAAAATGTCTGTATGTCTGTCTGTCAGTATGTATAACGAGCTGCAGCCTAAACGGCTAAAGCGATTATCTTCAAACTTGGTGTGTGTGATTATTTTGGAGGGGAAATTGAAATTTTATTTTTAGCCCTAAGAATAACGGTACCTGTCATATGACCGTTTAGGAAAATCTCATTTTTCTCGAAAACGGCTCCAACGATTTAACTCAAAATTTTTGAGATTTTTTTATTGGTATTGGCTATCATTTGATTAGAATCACATATACGGGAAAAGTCTATTAACGGGACCTTTCATATAACGGTTTTTTTAATTTTGGGCTTTCTTGGTTGCGGCTCTTTGGATTTCTGTCAAATTTTATATTTCAAAAGATCTATATAGCCGAATTAATTCGGTATATAAAAAATTTCAATAACTTTGTTTTTCTAATTAAAATTAATTTTTGAATTTTTTTCTTTTGAAAACTCAATATTTTGAAAACTAATTAAAAAAAAATTATTTTAAATTTTATAATCACATGTATTTTAATAAATTCTAAAAAACTGCATACCTAAATTAAAAAAATATTTTTTTTTCAAAAAACTAAAAATAAAAAACAGGATTTTATCAAAACCGGACCTACAGTTTTCGAAATACATTTTTCATAAATTCCTTGTTATTTAAGACGTGTGATGGCATACTTCATTTTTACTAAGAACCGTTAAGTATTGTGGTTTTTAAGACTTTTTATAAGTTCAAACTGTGTTATTTTCAACAATGTTACTTGTTTCTGTCAAAGATTTTGCTTTCCAATGTAATTAGGCACATAAGAGCAAGTACGTGCGACCCAGTAGTGCCCATTTTTACTTGCGATTATAGGTACTATAATGCAAGTTATGTTTTCGTGCAGATTAAAAATTTTGAGATAACAATCAAACATGACATTACGATGATAGAGACACATATTTGAGTTACTGGCAAAATTCTGTCCGTTTGGCTGTCTGTCTGTCTGTCTGTCTGTCTGGACGCATGTATTTTGGACTGCAGCCTAAATGGTTGGGCCAATCTTCTTCAAATTTTGAACTTAAGGTGATTTTGACATTCTACAGAGGAGTTTTTTCAATTTTTTTCTTAGCTCAAAAACTAACGGTATCTGTCATATAACCGTTATGTAAAAGCTTACTTTTATCGAAAACGGTTCCAAGAATTTTTATAAAAAAAAGTCAGTGTACTACTGTAGGTATGCATTATATTTTGGTTAAAAAAAAAAAACATTTAATATGGTGGGCTAAAAACGGTACCTCCCATAGGACCTTTTTCTTTCTTCGACTTTCTCGAAAATTTGTGATCCGAATTACAATTAAAATTGATATTCAAGAAGATGTAGGTAGCCTAAGTAATTTTGCATTAACTTTTTTCGAATTTTTTTGTATTTTTAATAATTTTTTTTAATTTCTTTTTTTGAAAAATCAATATTTTGAAAACGGGTAAGTGAATTCTTTTTAAAATTTTGTTTTTAAATGAATGTTATTTTTGTGCTTAAGCTTGTATTCTAAATAAAATGGCGTTTAAATTATTTTACCCAATACAATTTAACGTACTTTATTCGGACAATCAAAAGTCACAAAAATCGAATGAATTTTTTTTTTATTCTACAGTGTGACCGCACATATGAGCAGGTACGTGCGATCTAGTCGTGCAATTTATTTATCTATGTGCGACGTCCGGGTAATTTTTTTATCAATTTTCCGGTATTGTACTGTTTTTAACACTTTACACTATTTTTCTGCTATTTTTTCCTTATTACTTAGTGTTAACTTCATAAATTCACTTTTATAATCGAGGGGAAACAAAATGCAGAGCATCTTGATAAATCAAAGTTAAAGGAAATTAAGAAGATTATGGTGAAGACGAACAAGTTCATTTTAATTAAATCATTTCGCCTGCATAATAAATTGAGTCGTTACTCGTTCGTGTGATTCGTTTTTATTGTTTATTCAGTCAATTCTGAATTTCTGATTATTGTTCCCATAAAATATTAAAAAGCACACATTTTCAACTTTATTTCTTGTTTGTGTTCGCGGAAACAAATTTTTTTTGTTGTAGTTGTACATAACAGTAATATTGTCCATTCACAAATGAATTTACTTAATCGGGTATAGAGTTAATTGCAACCTGAATGTGCTCAAAAAACTTGTCAAACATTTAGAGCAACTTAATTGGAATTTGTTAGGGTGTACCCTTTCTTTCATTCTTCTGCCGAATGACTTAGAAATCAGGTTTATTCTTACTGGTTATGGAAAGGAGCGTCTGTACTACGGAGTCACGTTCTTAGTTTTTGATCACAGTCTTTCATTTTTGATGACAATAACGTTCTATATATATATATATATATATATATAAGATCTAATAAAAAATATGCTTTTTTATCAAATATGAAAAAAATAAGGATTAAAGTGCATTTTGTTATTGTTTCTTAAGTTTTTTATCTTTTATTTTAAGTTTGGTGCAAATATAAAGTTTAAATATGTAATTTACCTAAGAAACTGATTTTAATTTTTTAATTTATTTCGAATATCGCCGCGGTTAACGAGAGCATACATCAGAACACGATGCAGTCGATTCTTTGCCGTGCATAAGAATTCGACCCTTCGCAGACTCGCAACTTAGTGATTTTTGCTCGGGATCCAATAGACCCACGAGCTAAAATCTCATGACCATGGACAACTCCGTTTGTTTTGTTTGCTGACTGGGCTTCGGAGCGTTTAGAATAGGACTCCAGTATTGGTCGTAAATTCATCTTTAGCGACGCTGTGTAGGTTCTTGTGTTAGCAAGCAGAATTGTTATATCTTGGACGACACAAACACAAACGAAGTGGGGATCACACAACAGACGCCCAGAGGTTAATTGGCCACCCAGGTCTGATGCAGGTTTGTCTAAATAAACCACAATTGACCGATGGCTTGAAGGTGAACATAATAAAATAATCGCACGTACTTGCTCATATCTGCGGCCACAGCTTCGAATAAAATTTAAAAAATAACTAAGATTAACGTAGAAAAATAACACCATCTGAACTTATAAAAAGTGACAAAACCACAACACTTAACGGTTTTCAGTATAAATAGAGTACGCCATGACACGTCTTGTATAATATTGAATTTATGAAACAAGTATTTCGAAAATTGTCGGCCGGATTTTGATAAAATCCTATGTTTTATTTTTAGTTTTTTTGAAACAAAATTATACCCTTAGCCAAAAATTGTGGAACAGAATATCGTCCTGTATATTCTACCGTTTTTATCGAAAGTGGCTGAGAGATTAATGCTTAAGCAAATTAATCGTTTCTTCAAATCAAATGATCTCTTATCACCCAAACAGTCTGGATTTCGGTCTCAACATAGCAGTACTCTTAGAGGTGGTGGAGCGGGTGAGGAGAGCCTTGGATGATGACAAAGTCACATTCTTGGTACTCCAAAGCATTTGACACAAACACAATTGACCATAACATACTGTGTCATAAATTATCTTCCTGTTTCAGATTTGGTCCGGAAGCAGTTCAGCTCTTATTATCATATCTAACTGGTAGGAAACAAGCAGTGGTATCTGGAACTCAGGTTTCTGAATTCCTACCGTTATTGCGTGGTGTTCCTCAAGGATCCATTCTAGGACCACTTCTGTTTTCAGCCTACATAAATGATATTGTTTAGTCTTATACGCCACGGAAAAGTGCAAATGTTTTAGGGCTAAAATGTTTAGGGCTAAAAATAACGTACTTGCCATACGACCGTTTAGGAAAAACTTATTTTTCTCAAAAACGGCTCTAACGATTTTAATGAAAATTTTTGAGAATTTTTTTGTTTTTGTTGTATTGGCTATCATTTGATTAGAACCACACATACGGAGAAGTCTATTAACGGGACCTTTTTATATAACGGTTTTTTTTAATTTTTGGCTTGCTCGGTAACGGCTCTATGGATGTCTGTCAAATTTTATATTTAAATATCATATCAAAATTTTGAATAACTTTTTTTTCTAATAAAAATTAATTTTAGAATTTTTTTTTTGAAAAATCAATATTATTAAAACTAATGAAAACAAATAATTTTTAATTTTATAATCACATGTATATTAATAAACTCTAAGAAACTGCATACCAAAATTGAAAAAAAAAAGAATTTTTCAAAAAACTAAAAATAAAAAACAGGATCTTATCAAAATCCGTCCTACAATTTTCGAAATACTTTTTTCATAAATTCTTTGTTACTTAAGACGCGTGATGGCGTACTTCATTCTTACTAAAAATTGTTAAGTATTGTGGTTTTGATAGGTTTTTAAGTTCAAACTGTGTTATTTTCAACGTAAATGTTATTTGTTTTTGTCAAAGATCTTGCCGTCCAATGTAATTAGGCACATAAGAGCAAGTACGTGCGACCCAGTCGTTCCCATTTTTTATATTTAAATATGTCTTAATTTCATTTAACTACAAGGCTTAATTATCTAAAAGATGTAAATCTTAATATTAAAAGGAAAAAATCTTCTCTATATTTCTAATTTTTCCAACAACCATTTGGATTATAAGAAGCAATGTGCCTCACAGACACACAGAAAAATATTATTATTATCTTAACACAGGATCTATGCGGAAGGTGAAAATCATAGCAGTCGGATCCGTAAGACCGTAAGAAGACGAGGCAAGTATTTCAACGATATTATATTCCATACTTAATGGCATACGTAGGTACATAAGATTTTCAAATGAAAAAGAATTTTTTAATACCTCGCACATACAGACTTTCTGCTTAATATTTTAAAAACGCACACTTCAAATATTTTTGTTCTATCGTCGTTACTTGAAGTCAAATTGTTAGTTCCATTTGAAGATAGGCTGATGTACTGAAAACCATTTTTCTGTATTTTTTTTCCTAAAACATCAAACAATATTTTTTATTTAAGCTCTTGTAATTGAAATTTAAAAATTGAACTTTGGTCATCAAATTTTTTAAAACTTAATTATTAATAGTAGGTAACAATTTAATTTGTATTTGAATGCAACTAAACCTAGAAGCTTATCCAGGAAATAAGAAACCAACCGATATTTTTATTTGAAAAAAGAAAAATTATAAAAAAAAAGTCTATTTAAACTCGATTCGTATAATTGTTTAGTCAAACAAATTGCAAATAGGCTAGACTTGTCGCCACTTAACACGTCTTCAATATGGAAGCTCACAAGTAGGTATCATAAAAATCACACACAAATTTCTTTTTATTTTTTGTTTCTTATTAAAAGAGAACACTTTGACTTACTTGCTAAAACTTCCATTTTTCGTGCGAACAGATTGAAACCACAACAACGAATGACTCAATCTCAACCGGGTGAAAGAATTTTATGAACACCAGCTTAAAAAAATTTATGTAAAACCTCAAGTCCAAGTCCAAGAAGAACTCTTGGATAACCAGAAGAACGAATTGAACCGAGTTCTTATGTTGGCCGTAGCCGCGGCTGCATGTTTCAAGGTATAGAGTTATAGCCAGCTAAAGGGGTTATAGAACTTGTTTGCAGATCACGAACCGTAGATTGGATTGGTAACTGTTATTAGGCTTGTTGCATTAAGCACTAGATGATCAAAATGTCTTAGATAAGCGTAAGGTATAGGTAGGTATGTAGGTAAGTTCCAATATCAAGTTTATGACGTGCAATCGCGCAAACGTAGTTTACTATACACGCAGTGGCGTAGAAACAACAGGACGTTCTAAATACTAAAATTTCAATGTTATATGTTTAAATTGAAGTCTTGACAGTTATTTGCTAAAAAAAAGTTTGTAATATACAGGGTGATTGGTTTAAGGTGCACCAAAAAGCTAGAGCGTGTAGGTGGGGTCTATTTCCCCTCGTTTAGGCGGGAGGGGCAATTTTCTAAAAAATTGACTTAAATCAGAAAAAAATTATTTAAAAACAACGATGAATGATACAAAGCTTTGTTATATCTTTTTGGAAAGCCAGAAAACTACTCTTTTATTTTATTTTTAAATTAAGTTGTTTAAGTGAACAGTTTTAAAAAATTAATTTTCAAACTCAAAATTTTGAAAAAAAAATTAAAAAAAAAAACTTTTTAAACTAATTTTTTTCTAAATTTTATGTAATTAACTATTATTTTTATTTTAAAAATTCAATGCTCATTAATTTTTAGTCAAAAACAGAAAACCGGATGCCAAAATGTATCTTAGTTTTGGAAAAATTAAAAAAAAACCTAAAAGTACTTTTTTCCAAGAAAAAATTTTTTTTTTTTTGGTTTTCCCAAGTTTGACCTGCTCAGGTATTATTAATTAGGGTATTATCCTTTTTATTTTTTTATTGCATACCATCCGGTTTTAAACAAATAATAAAAAATGAATAAGCAAAATGACCTGCATGCCTACCTGTTACCCAAATTATACTAATTACCTAATTTAAAAAAAAAAATATGTTTTACCTAGCCACAAATAAATATGGAAGGATATTTTTTTCAAATTGCGCAACAAATCGTCAACACAAAACAATGACAAACCTAAACTACACCCGGGAAGAATTGGCTGATATCACTTCTGCTATGGATTAGCGGATGGTTCCAGTCGGCAAGCACAAAGATTGTACGCTGAAAGGTTCCCCAATAGGAGATGTCCCCACTATTCAATATTTGCAAGACTTCACAGTCGCCTTCGGGAACATGGAGTGTTGGAGTATCGAAGGAGGGAAAGGTCATCTGCTGGATCGGCAAACATAGTAGAAGACGGATTTTTGGATTTGGTACGACGTAATCCCACCCTTAGCACCAGAAGGATAGCAACTATGCTTGGATTGCGCCAGTGTAAAGTTTGGACAGTGATTCATTCTGAAAACCTTCACCCATATCACTTTACCCCAGTGCAAGAGTTGACATCAAATGATAAGGTATTGAGGACAGAGTTTTGTAGAACGCTATTGCTGAGGGAAGAAACAGAATACAACTACTTCAAAAGGATAGTCAGGACAGATGAAGCGCAGTTTACCAGAGATGGAGTTACCAATTTCCACAACAAACAATCCACACGTAAAAAAACAAAATAATTCACAGCACCGCTTCAGCTGCAATGTGTGGCTTGGTATTGTTGGACGCACCGTAATTGGACCACGTTTTTTGAATCCGATCTTAAATGGAGAATCCTATCTGCAATTCCTAAGAACCCTTTTGCCAGACTTATTAGAAAGTGTCCCTTTGGCAATAGCAGACAATTTGATATTTCAACAAGATGGAGCTCTAGCACACTATAGCCTGGCTGTGAGAAACTGGCTGGATAATCAATTCAACGATCGATGGATAGGAAGGGGAGGTCCCAATGAATGGCCACCAAGATCACCGGATTTAACTCCTTTGGACTTTTACGCCTGGGGATTCATGAAGAACTACGTGTATGAAGTTGAAATTACATCTTTGGAGCAACTTAAACAACGGATTGAGGTAGCTGGAGTGAAATTGCAGGAGAATTTGTCAGAGTTAGATTTATCTGCAGCCATACAAAGAAGATACAACCTTTGCCTTCTAAAAAGTGGGGATCATATCGAAAATTTATTGTGACATTATTGATTTTCATTTTATTAAGCTTCAATGTTACAAATATAATAAAAATTACTGGTTAAATTATTTATTTATTTAATTTTTTGCTAATAAAACTAAAAACAAACAAAAAAACAGTTTTTCTTGGAAAAAAGTGCTTTTAATTTCTCAAAAACTAAGATACATTTTGGCATCCGGTTTTCTGTTTTTGACTAAAAATTAACAAGAGCATTGAATTTTGAAAATAAAAATAATAGTTAATTACATAAAATTTTGAAAAAAATAATTAAAAAAAAAAAGTTTTAATTTTTTTCCAAAATTTTGAGTTTGAAAAATAATTTTTTTATAATATAATTTATAATTTTTTAAAAACTAATATCTATTTTTCTCCAAATTGTAAAGGGTGTTTTTTTAGAGTTATAAAACTTTAAGTTGGCTACACTATTTTAATTAGGGGCCATTTTGTCAGCTGTCAAGTGATTTATTTTTAGTTTGGTCTGGCATTTTAACATGAATAGACTGACGCCTGAACAATGCTTCCATTGTTACTGTTGGAAATACGTATCGCGCTTTACGTCCATTTTACGGTCAACATAATCGTCCATCAGAGCATTTAATTTGATTAACTATGGAACGTTTTCGCACCACGTTTACTCTAAATGATAATACGCATCCACAGAGACGTCGTACAGTGCGTACAGAAGAAGTCATTGCTGCTGTAGAGCGTAGCGTAGAGGAAGAACCGAATCAGTATCCGCCATTGTTCACAGGAATTGGATATGTGTCCATCCACTTTATGAACGGATTTGCGGAAATATTTTGGTTTGCGTGCTTAAGCAATCCAACTCGTGCAAGAATTGAAGTTACAGGATCACCTAGCAAGGCGTAGATTCGGTGAATGGGCCCAAAACAATATTGCCGTTGATCCCAATTTTCATAAACGAATTTTTTTTAGCGATGAAAATCACTTGTGGCTCAATGGATACGTCAATAAAGAAAACTGCCGTATTTTGAGTGATTATAATCCTCAAGTGTATGTTGAGACATCGTTATATCCACAAAAACTGACTCTTTGGTTTGCTTTATGGGTTGGTTGAATAATTGGTCCAGTTTTAGTGAGAAAATAGTCATCGAGAATTATCTCGATCTACTGCGCCGAAAAAATCTTTCCAATCTCTCTTATTCTTCTAACTAATGTCGTGCAACATCCTGTTGCATTCTAAAAAGAATTGTGCCTTACAGACACATAGTTAAAATATTATAGATAAAACTTGTTTTTTTTTAATGATTTTTATTTTATTTTGAACTTATAACTAACTTACTTAATGCTAGACAGAATATCTTAAAAAAACCAGCTTAAATATTAACTTAACTAACTTACTGGCCGTATGCGGGCCATGCGGGTTATGAATTGAAGGTTTTAATACAAACTATATATATATTTATATGTAAGAAAAATTAAATTTAAAAACAACTACGTAGAAGACTGACTCAGCACTAATTTTGGAATCGACCATAGGCGATGGTATCATCATCATCATCGGCGCAACAACGGCCTCCTTCAACAAGTTCTTCCATTTTTCAATACATCCCGATTGCTGGCCGACGACGCCATCCAATTGCGCACCCCAAGGCTTCGGGCGTCCTGGTCTACGCCAGGTTTCTGGATTTAAAGAGCCTTGACAGACTACAGTAGGTTCTGATGGATTTTAGCTCGATCTGGTTAAAGGAGTCGATGATATCGATGTCGTCTTCGTAAGCCAGTATCTGGATAGACTTGGTGACGATAGTCCCTCTAATTGACGTGCCAAAGTCACAGATTGCTTTCTTAACGCCAGCTTGAAGAGGATGCAGGTCTTACCCTCCCTTTGTCGGAGTCCATTAAAGATGTTGATTGGTCTGGACAGCTAACCGGCTATTTTTACTTGGCTTGTAATGTTGGTCATGGTCAGCCTACATAGTAATGTCAATTTACTTTTGATGCCGAATTCCCTCATGGCCTTATAAAGTTCTACCCTGGCTATGCCATCGTAGGCGGCTTTAAGGTCTATAAAAAGATGGTATGTTGGAATATTAAATACCAGACTTTTATCCATCACCTGCTCTAGGGTAAAGATCTGATCATTTGTTGATTTATATGAAACCACATTGATATTTGCCGATTATGGTTTTAGCGTATTGGGCTATCCGTTCTTGCAGGATAGGAGAGAATATCTTATAGGATGTACTCAACAATGTCATACTCCTATAATTGCTGCACTTTGTAATATCTCCCTTCTTATGTATGGAACATATGATGCCTTTTCGCCATTCTTCTGGCATTTCTTAGTGTTCCCATACGTGTACTAAAATTTCATGAATTGCTTGATGTACTTTTGGCCCTCCATGTTTGATCAGCTCGTCAGGTATGCTGTGTCGGTTTCCGAGGCCCTGTTATTTTCGGACCGATTAATGACCTTTTCTATCTTCTCAATGCTTGATGGCTGCAGCATGAGGTCTTCTTCTTAAAATTTTGGAGTCTCAATTTCTTTCCGTGAGCTGACAGTTCAACAATTCATTAAAGTACACTTCCCATCGCTCCAGAATGCCTTTGGATCGGCGATGGTATGTCGACTGAAATTATCGATTTTGGTTAAGCCCCCTGACCGGATTTACCTGATTTCCGATCCCTGTCGGGCACCGCCCTACTGAACATGTGGAGATCTGTTTCGCTCCCAGCGACGATGTTTCGGTCATAAACAAGCCGGATATCGACTGTTTCGTAGCCGACCTGGTAGATCAATGGAATCGCTGATCTATATCTGCCCTAGACTATCTAAATAAAAGTAAGCATCGGGCAAGATAAAATAATCACTTGAACGTGTAGTACTTTCAAAAGATTCATCTTGGGGGTAGTTAGTAAGCCCCGAAGATTTGTCCATTAGTGGAGATCATCGCTCCTGTGTGTCTGCGAATGAGCTTAATTAAAAAGTTATCTTTCCTGTTCCTATTGGCTCCATTGTATAGGACATCGTTGGAATAATAGTGTTTATTCCGACTCTGGTGTTCTGTGAAGCCCGAGACACAAAAGACAAAAGCAAGAACGTGTGACCAAAGATAATATAACAACTTGTTGACTCAGCCGTTCCCATTTTTTTTTGAGTCTTTTGTTTTGTTTTCATTGCTATTTAAAGCGCAGTGGACAGTTTCAACGCGTATTGACCAATTATTTGAAAATTTGTACCGCCACTGGTTTGATTGATTGATCACGTTCCTGATCCATAATTTACCTTATTATCCTGAACAACCTGGGTCCTGTGCAGATAGACGTAACTTGAATTCTTTTCTTGAGGTCTACGAACTTCATTTGTAGGTTGTAGATTGTTCCGAGATGAACAACTTACCTTTGCCACAATATCGCCTGTTGTGCTAAGCAAAAGAAAAAACCACTTCACCACCGCCTCCAAAAAAAAAAAAAAACCCATCACTTTTCGCACGCTCTCGGATAGAACGTGCACGGAATTCTCATTCAATTGTGCAATAAGGAGAATATTGACTTCAGTTTGAGTCACAAAGCATATTCCAGCTGGAAGTTCGAAAAATACCGGCTTTATGACATAAATTCTATTCAGCGTGCATTAACCTCTTTTTAAACAAAAAATAAATAAATAAAAAGAAATGGTTAACAGTTTGTTACCGGAGTGGCTTTAAGATCAGTATGCATGTGTTCAGGTAAATGATACCCGATGGATGTTCCTCAACTGTCAAACTCTGTTTAATGTTATTTGTTTATGCAAATAGTCTTCACGGAGAGCTTAGTATTGGATTGTTCCTTCAAGTGATTGAATAAAATATACTTTCTATTTTTCTTTAGACAAACAAAGTTAAGTTCTTTGTTTTGATTTTTTTTTTTTGATTTGGTGTGTGGGTCTTTAATGTTTTTTTTTTTTTTTTTATTTTTACTTCGACTTTAAAGAACATTTAGCTTTCTTTTTTACTGCTATATTTAACAAGTTTTGGAACTTTTGGCTAACCCAGTTTTTATTGGCGTTTTTGTTTTGTAGAGATGAAATATGCAAACCACAAATTGGGAACTGTTTGTTATACCTACTCAATTTGCAATGATGGGATGCCTAACATAAGGTTTTTGATTATCAATATTGTCGTATTATGTAACCTTATTTGTAACGATTTCAAAAACGCCTTTTATCTCGTAAAAATAGTGTTCTGGAAGGATAATAAAGCTGTATAGTAAGGTACTATAGACTAGAATGCGAAAGCAGATTAACACTCCTAACAAGTACACTCCGTCTCACTTATTTTTTTATTTTACGATATTTTGCAAACCCTTCGCTAATCTGGGAAAACCCAATTGCACAATGAATGAAGGATATAGTTATTATGTTTATATTGTACAAAAAAATTTAGGATTTAGTTCACAAAAGCAACATTTATCACGTTTTTCTAAAAGTCATAAAATGTACCTGTTTTTTGTTTCAGTTGATTACGAACAGTAGTTAAATATACTCTTATTTGTTTTAAATCAAATAAAAGGATACCTCGAGTATTAGAGAACTTAGTTCAAGAAATAATTTCAAATAATCCACAACTATGGGTAAGAGAAAAACATTAACCAAGGAGGAAATAGGCTAAATTCAAGATTACTGGGAACGAAGAGAATCCATTCGTTGCAACGCGAGCAAAATTGAAAGACTCGCCACTGTTGTACACAGCTTTATTAAGGACTCGGAGAACTATGTAAAAAACTGTAAAGAAAGAGTCAGCAAAGCAACAACATATCAGGAAAGGCGGGCGATACTGAAGGCTGCTTTAAATTCAAGGCTTTTCGTAATAGTCTAAGATCCGATATAAGAATATCTAGCCTCATCTGTTATTTAAATAAAATACTTATGAATCGCAAGTAGGTTGGCTAGCTAAATCAGAGGTGCCAATGATGTTAAACAATAAATTGTTTAATTAATTTTTGTTGACTAACTACCCTCATTTGTTATTTAAAAATGGGCACGACTGGGTCGCACGTACTTGCTCTTATATGTCTAATTACATTGGAAAGCAAAATCTTTGACAGAAACAAGTAACATTTGCGTTGAAAATAACACAGTTTGAACTTAAAAAAAGTATTAAAAACCACAATACTTAACGGTTTTTAGTAAAAATGAAGTACGCCATCACACATCTTAAATAACAAGGTATTTTTGAAAAATGTATTTCAAAAATTGTAGGTTTTGATAAAATCCTTTTTTTTATTTTTAGTTTTTTGAAAAAAAATTTGTTTTAATTTTGGCATGCAGTTTTTTTATAATTTATTAATACACATGTGATTATAAATTTTAAAATAATTCTTTTTGATTAGTCTTCAAAATATTGATTTGAAAAAAATCAAAAAAAATAATTTTAATTAGAAAAAAAGTTATTCAACATTTTGAATTAATTTGGCTACATAAATCTTCTCAAATACAAAATTAAACAGAAATCCAAAGGGCCGTTACCGAGAAAGGCAAAAATTAAAAAACCGTTATCCCGGTTTTTTCTTAACAGTTTTTTTCAAAAAAATTTAAAAAAAAATATTTAAGTTCTTAAATAATTTTTTTTTAATTTATTTTAAAAAAAGTTTTTTTTAAGAATCACACACCTCAAATTTGAAGTTAATCGCTTAAGCCGTTTAGGCTCGTTATACATAGTTCATGCCAAACTCTTTCAAATCCCTTGGAAATATCAAGCGCAATAATCTTACTTTCACCAAAGCGGTGTAAGGATTTTTGTTCAATGAGGTATACCATCAGATCACCAATACAACGATTACTGCGAAAGCCATACTGACGGTCATGGAGAAGCTTTCAGTCTTCGAGATATTCCTCAAGCTGACGGTTAATCAGCGTAATGTGTTTTATCCGTGTGAAACTAAGCTTCATTGGAACTGTAGACTTCACCGTTTATTCCATCTAGAGAAATGTTCAGCCGCCTCAAAGAGAAGCACCTTGGTGGTAACAATCCTCTCCTTTCCTGATGTGGTGCTTATGAAATGCGGAAAGCTAATGGAATATCATTGATTTTATTGGATCAACGTTGCATTGAAAGTGTTGAAGAATGGAAATAAATTTAAGTATGGCTTAATTCTAGAAACACCGGTGCTTGTGATTATCGGTTAACATTAATTTATTACTTTTTTGTTTTCTTGAATATTTTAATTAAAACACATAAACCGGGTGATTTAAAAAAAGATGCAACAAAAGGATTTTTGAGTAACTTCTAAACTCTTTTATACAAAATACAATGTCATACAATTTTTGAAGGAATAAATAAAGGCCTTCTTCTATTTTAAATTCAGTAATTTTTTCAGCATAAAATGCCACATTAAGTAGCTTCGAATCTATTGAATAATCTTCTTAATATGCAAACAAACATAAGTATCTATCTCTTGCTTCTTAGTATATTATATAAAACTATTTAAGGCGATATTTTAAATTTATGAAATTGTAAGGCAACATGTAAATAATGAAAATGTTTAGCATTTCCTTTAGAATTAAAATTTGAAATCCAATTACTAAATGACCATTTAGATTTAAGGCGTTGTCGTTCTCTGTTCATTCTAAATTTGATGCTGACTGAAAATCCAAACCAGACATACTCTGCCACATACTTTATATATCCACAATAAATTGCACAGATCCGAGGTCCTTTATAGAAAGCTCGAATTCTATACAATCATATCAGACCAAAAACTTCAGGAATGTGGGTTGGTTGTGATGGGAAAGGATAAAAGTGGTTGGAGCAATAATACTGTTCCTTGGGAAATAGAGAAACCTCAAAATCCTTTTTGGTTTAAATACACGCAGACTGCACAGTACAATCACACAGGGAGGCGCTATCAATGCACACATTCATTCTGTGGGCACAATGATATCAACTAGACAACAATTAATTCTTCCTTTCCCCGGCAGTGGAGTCCTTTTAGTGCTTCATCTGTGGATTTTTTGTATGTGGATGGCGAAGGACAGCCAGGACGAGTCTGTATGCAATAAGAGTAAAGTCGACCTGGTGCACATATTATTGGAAATTTATGACTTGCTTGCACTTGGCAGTAAAAGAGAATCCTTATATTAATCTGGAACAAGCGGGCTTAAATTTCTGAATGAGCCACGAGCACATAGGTTATGTTAACAATTTCAGTTGTATTATACCATTGTTATAATAAGCTCATAACTCTGAGGACCATTCTGTCTTTAGTTATATTGTAGGCAGTATCATTCTTACAAACAAGACTTGCTGTTTTTATCACTAACTGCATGGATAAGGATATTTTTCAGCAGGACAATGGTTTAGAGGTTCATGTAGTAATATATCAGCACAATGAACCATTATTTGTATAACTGTTTGTAGGTTATAGCAGGACATTCGCCTTAGTTTGTAAGATAAAATAATATATTGGCCATCGCCCTTGTCTATTGTTTGGGGTAGGTTGTGTTTTATTAATTCTGGCTTAGTGAAAAGTGCAATACCTATGTACTAAAGATACCATGCAAAATGAGAAAAGTAAACAAATGATTGCTATCTTACTGGGGCTGCGTAGCTCAACTCAACTTAATTAGGCGGACTGCACTGTAGAACTGTTCCGCATTTCGCGACACCTAAAATCTAAAATGCATTTGAATTTGAGCACGCCAAAGAAGATTGCAATATCTAACTCACAGTTGGAAAGAGGCTTACTATTGTACAGAATTCAGTACAATTTGATTTTCTCAGTACGAAAGTAAAATTTTTTACCATTTTTAGTACAAGTTTGAATTGTTTGTACACAATTGATTTATTTCTTGAGTAAATTTTCTTCATCTTCATCTTTAGATCTTCACTTAAAAAATCTGTGTTGCGAACATAGCCCAAAGATAATACAGAACTTCGAAAATCATTCTCAAATGTTTTATATAGCATTTTTGAAAATATTAGAACAAGATTGGATTTCGATGGCGTTTTCTTAAACGCACTTGAAAATTTCTCAGAAAGCGCAGTATTGTATGGTCAACTTAACTTTAACATTATTTCAATTATTGAATAACGAGTTCAAGCTTATTGCGAATATATTAATTAAGAAACTGAGAAATGTATCAATATTGGACGTTTGGGCAAAAATTGGGGTTTTGGAAGGATGAATGTAATAAACTTTTGTTTCAAAATATTTATCGAATTATTCAGGGTGCTCTCTGTGTTCTTCATTCTTCAGCAAACGTTGAAAGAATTTTTCATATCAACATATAGTAAAAACTTAATTAAGAAATCGATTACAAGTTCCAACGTGTTCTTCACTGATATAAACCAAAAATCATACCAAAAATTAATGTTGTCACAGTTTTATAATTAATAGAGATCTTATGAATAAAAATGTGACAAAGAATCCTCTTCAAACTTTTAGAGTAAAACTCATTTGTCATCTAGGCCCATTTTCTTCACTTTCAAGTTGAGTTTCAACTTGGGGATTTTTTCCAACTTGCCGATTTGTTTTTCTTCAGTCAAATTTTAATAATCAACTTCTGATTTCAACTTGCAGGTTGACTTCAACTTTCTGTTTTCTCAACTTGCGAAAATATCACAAGTTGAGAGGGATTTTTCTCAAAATTTATAGTTTATTGAGATATTTTATAGTTTTGTATTGTCAGATATCCAAAGGATGACTTGGGTTTGATTCATAAGATGGAAGAAAAGAAAAATACATAAGTCCATTGCAACTAAAAGTGAACCATATTTTGCAAGACATGATTTCATTTAAGGCTCAAAACAATGCGAAATGCGAGATGACAATTGAAAATAATAACAATTGTAATAAAAAATAAAGTATTTTAGTTTTACTGACTCTGGACATTATACATGGATCTAAACGGATTTCTCTAATTGATTTCAAAATGTGTGAGAAGAGAGATACTTTTTATTCTTCATTAATTGACGATTATTAGATACTAACTGGGACCCACAACTCCCGCTCCTTCGAGGCCTAGTTGACCAATAAAAAGAACAACGACTCGTATTATTAATAAATTTTACTTTAATCAACCAAACTCAACATGAATCACATATTCAAACAAAAAAATTGATTTCAAATGTTTCTGTTAAGGCTCTTGAAACACCTATGTCCCTCTTTCTGTTAAACTCTTGTATCTTCTTCAACTTGTTTAAAAGATGGAACACGATAACATTAGAAGCTTGTGCTCAAAGTTTTACTTTCGAGCGTTTTGTATTCCGACTTTTGTATTTGTCCTGCACTGGCTTTGTCAGCTTTTCCACTTTCACCACGCTTATGAAATGTACATTAATGTAATTACTTTAAAAAAAAATCCATTCTTATTCAACGCAAATAATTTTTACTATTTTTGGATTATTTAAAATCAATTTCACGTTTCAAAATTTAAAAATTGAAATCTTTCAAAATTGCTGTCAGATTATTAGAAATTAGAAAAAAATCTAAGGATATTTCAAAGAGAGAGTTGAAACCTAGCGCCCGGTTGAAAATTCAAACTGGAAGTGATAAAATACGACTTTCAACTTACAGGTTGACATTCGGAAGTTTACTTCAACCGGCGGCTGAGTCCAACCGTCAGTTTTGTTTCAACTTGTGATTGTGGAGGAAATTACTCTTAATGTTAAATAACTAACTATTGTTTAATTATCTAAGGCATCAGATATAATAATCATTGAAGCCAACTATTGAAAATTTACACTTTAACTTGGAGATTTTAAAAAAGCAAAGCCAGTGATTATTTCGATGTCACAATAAACCTCACAGTTTGAAATTATTTATTAGCAGAAGTTTACTTACTTAGGGGCGCTACAGTTCGGGACGAACCTGGGAATCAACCAAAATGCCTCTCCAGCCAGCTCGGTCTTTGGCTTCCAGTTTCGCACTCCAAGTTGGTTGAGGTCGTCCTCCACTTGAGCGCGCCACCTAAGGCGAGGTCTTCCTTCACTGCGTCCACCCTCTGGGATAAAATCGAAGATCCTGCAAGCCGGAGCATTGTTGTCCATTCGCTCTACACGACATAGCCATTTTTAACGTGATATGCATATTTTTTTGACCAGGTCAATGTCGATGTACAGTTCGTATAGTTCTTGGTTGAACCTTCTCCTCTAAAGCCCGTTAACGCAGATAGGGCCAAAAATCTTCCAACGAATCGTACGCTCGAAACGACTAAGGATATCTTCATCACCTTTAGATAGAGTCCATATAGCAGGACTGGCATGATTAAGGTCTTATACAGAGTCTCCTTTGTCTTTCGAGAGAGGGCTTTGCTACTCAATTGCCTTCCTAGCCCATAGAAACAGGGATTGGCAAGAGTTTATTTCTGACGGGATGACGAGCGGATCCGAGGTAAACAAAGTGCCTAACTACCTCAAAGTTGTACCTGGCTATTGTGATGTTTTGTCCAATCCGCCGGTGTTGTGTGTCCCTTTTTGTGGACAGCAGGTACTTCGTTTGTAGTGCCCCGTGGCTTAGTAATTAGTGTGTCGGACTGCTAAGCGAATGAGCCTGGGTTCAAATCCAGCTCATAACCACCTTTTTTTCTGGGGTACTGCCTCTTGCGAGGAACTGACAAAACCTCCAAGAGTAAAATTTTTCTCGAAAAAGTGCATCTCATCTAGCCGTTCGGACTCGGCGGTAAACTGTAGGTCCCTTCCATTCTTGCAGATTAACAACACACACACAGGAATGGTTGAGAGTATAAGTCACTAGGCCTTGGTTCCTTAAGGAGCTGTCGCGCCAATAAATTTATTTATTTTTAGGTACTTCGTTTTGGCCTCATTGACTGCTAGTCCCATCTTAGCCGCTTCAGCTTCAATGCTAGCAAACGTTCCAGTGACAGCTCGCCGAGTTCTGCCAATGATGTCTATGTCGTCAGCGTATGCTTGCACAGACTTAAAAAAAATTGTCCCACTACAATTGACTTGCGAGTTTCTTATAATTTTTTCAAGTATTAAGTTGAAGAAATCGCACGATAGCGCATCACCTTGTCGGAATCTTTTTTTTGTGAGGTCACTTGACGGAGCAGCGAGAGTTCTCGATCGTCATCCTGCACAGTCGGACTAGTTTTGTGGGGATGCCAAAACCTGACATGGCTCTGTATAGCTCGTCTCGAGCTTAAAATCGATAAAGAGGTGGTGGGTATCGATTTGGAATTCTTGGGTAGTTTCCAGGATCTGCCGTAGCGTGAACATTTGATCGATTGTGGACTTTCCTGGTCTGAAACCACACTTATAAGGGCCAAACAGGTTGCTAAAGCAAGGTTTCAGGCGTTTACATAGTACGGCAGAGAGGATCTTGTAGGCGATATTCAGGAGACTTATTCCTCTATAGTTGGTGCAGTTTAGAGGGTCTCATTTCTTGTGGATCGGGCATACGATGCTGAGGTTCCATTCATTCGACATACTTTCTTCTGACCAAACTTTAGATTGCACTCCACCAGGTCATCTCCGGCCGTTTTAAAAAGTTCGGCGGGTAGTCCGTCGGTTCCAGTAGCTTTGTTGTTTTTAGTTTAGATATTGCTATCCTCACTTCTGTTTCAGTTTTGTCTGTCATCGTCCATGTTGAATGGTTCGTTCAGCAGAAGTTTACTGATCATAATCCACATAAGGCGGCTTTAAATGTATTTGTGTAACTTATTTCTGCAGAAAAATAATCAATAAATTAGAAATTGTGATACGGGGATCTGTATGTTATTTATTTAATTATAAAAGAGAAGTTTTATTATTTTTATTTATTTTAACTTAATATTTATAACAAAATAACTGACCCACATGGCGTTGTTTGGGCATACCATACATTTGCAGGAATGATGAATAATAAGTACGAGTGAAAGGTTCAAAAAGTGACACTAGACCATATGGTATGGCAGAGTAAGGAAACAAAAATTAATGGATTTCCCTTTGATTTTTCATATACAAACCAAGATTGTGCGTCTTCAATTATTTTTTGGATTTTGAATTTTTCAAGAAATTTTGTTGTTTCTGTATTTTCTCTATTTCGTATACCGAGATCAATTACCAATGTTGCCATATTCGGATTTGACTGTTTAAAGTTTTAATGTTAAATTGTTCAATTTCGAACGATAGTTAAATATAAAACTGGTGACGATTGGTACTAAGTTGTCGGTACAATAGTATATTTCGTACTAGATTTGTAATACTTAGTACTAGAATTTAGTAATATCGTATTTTTGGTACTATATTTAGTACTAGATTTAGTACTTAGGAGCAGACTTAGTACTAGATTTAGCAGTTATTAGTAGATTTAGTACTATATTTAGTAGTTAGTAGTAGATTTAGTACTATATTTAGTAGTTAGTAGTAGATTTAGTACTATATTTAGTAGTTAGTAGTAGATTTGGTACTAGATATTTGACGTGATAAGTGAAGATACTCTAACATAGGTACAAATATCTGCAAACAATGTGCTTTATTTGGAAAATAAGTAACTAGGTGGGTACTTCAGCTAATTAATTTTTTTGCAGACAGAAAAAAATTGATATAATAATCAAACATGGTAACCATTCAAAATTGTACACAAAAAAACCAAACCAAATATCAAATTTCAACAAAAATCGTTAAAGCGGTAAATGTTATCCTGTTGCCGTATCTATAAAAAACGTACTCAAAAACAGAGTATTTTCAAGGCAGAAATGAAAAATCCTCACATACCTGTCTAAATTTCTATCTTCCACTATCTCATTATCAGAAAATAACAGAAATAACACAAAAAAGACTTTATAATTTGCTTCCCTCTGACTGCTAACACTTTATATACACCTTTCCCGTTCTGTCAATTTCTAACAATGCATATGTATGTGTTGTATTCATCTCCACGACTAAAAGTTTACACTGAGAAATAGCGAGATAGCGAAACTAGATGGCGCTAGGTGAAACACCCATATTGATAGTACTATAGATTCTATATACAATGATTACAATCAATAAAGCTCAAGGATAATCGCATGCTGTTGCGGGATTGAATCTTGAGAATCATGTTTTTCCCATGGCCAGCTATATGTTGCTTACTCCAGAGTTGGAACGCCGACAAAATTGTTAATTTTCGCACCAAATGGAAAAACCAAGAATATTGTATATAATAAACATTTTCATTGTAATTGATAAAATAAACTCAGTTTTTTCAATTTCGAAATAAAATACTTCATTCATTCTTTCTTACGCTTAGCTACGTACGCCGGGTAAGGCTAGTTTACTATAATTATTACAATCAACATCCATGAATATATTTTGTATCCTGCAAAATTCTCGTCCCTGTATTTCCTTGCAATTATACAACTGCATACTACCCGGAAATAGTTTTTCTCCTTTCAAGGGCTTGAGAAGAATTTTGCATTTCACTGCTTTTTTAGGTGAAAGATTTGCTTTGTACCGCCCCATCCCTGGTCGTCCAACACCCACCGCATATGTATCTATTTTATTGTCTTTTGTTTGGGTATTATTTTTTCCATCCTTTCAAAGAACAATTGTGCATAAAGCCATTTGTTGTATAAAAAGTTGGAACTGTTGCAGAGATAAAAACAACAACTTTTTTCATTTCAATTTTACATTTTTTCTTTTTTTTCAATGGTGTTTTTCATTGTGATATTCATGTATACTATTCCATATTTACATCATACATATTATTTTGGTATCCAAATTTATTTGAAAATAACAGTTCTTTTTTCGGTCGGAAGTAATTTCTGTAGAGAAGTTTAGGTAATTTGTATGTTCCGGATTTGGTACATGAATTTCCTGGTACTGATGAACAGAGGAGGCAGTTCAACTTTGTGAACGCTTGCATTGTGCTTCATTGCTTTCAATTTACAATATTCAATATAATTTACAATTATTGAAACTTTTATCAATTGAATTACACAATAACTTAATTTCGATTGATTGATGTATTTTAAGATCTGCCAATTGGTTAATTGACAATCGTAATAGCCCAGGAAACAAAAACATGGCTCTATATAAAATTGTAAATAATTATAATAGACTTTAAACTTATATAATGTTGTTCCTTATAAATACTTCGGCAAAATCTCCACTATGTGTAGAGCAAAAAAAATGGGCAAAATCTCCACTATGTGTAGAGCAAAAAAAATGGCACGACTGGGTCGCACCTGCTTGCTCTTATGCGCCTAATTACATTGGAAGGCAAGATCTTTGACAGAAACAAGTAGCATTTACGTTGAAAATAACACAGTTTGAACTTATAAAAAGTATTTAAACCACAATACTATACGGTTTTTAGTAAAAATAAAGTACAACAAAGAATTTATGAAAAAAAAAATTTATGGAAAAACAAATTCTAAGAATCAAACATGACATTACGATAATAGGGAAGTCGAAAAAGTGGGTCAGAAAATTCTGTCCGTCTGTCTGTCTGTCTGTCTGTCTGTCTGTCTGTCTGTCCGTATCGATTCCACAGCCTAAACGGTTGGGCGATTTGATTCAAACTTGGTATATAGTATTTTTAGAGTACTCTACCCGACGGTTTTTCGAATTGGCATTCTAGCTCTAAAACTAACGGTACCTGCCATATAACTTTTAATGAAAAACTTATTTTTCTCGAAAACGGCTACTACGATTTTGATAAAACTTTCTGAATTATATTTTCTATGCAAAATCTATTTTCTAGTTTTAATGGCTTTTTCAGAAAAAGTTTTATAACGGTAACTCCCATATGACCGGTTTTTTAAAATCAGTTTTTCTCGTTAACTAATTGACGGATTTTGATGAAATTTTCAAAATGTATAGTGTTTTATGATTTAAAAAAATATTGCTCATTAAAATTTTCAAAAAACATTTTTTTTTTAATTTTTAATATTTTTTTTTAAAAACATATTTTGTTTTTTTGAATATTTTGAAAACGGATCTATAGACTTTTTTTTAATTTTTCTCCTAGTATAAACTATAGATTTCTTTAAATTGACATACTCAAAAAAAATTTAAAATATGTTTTCGAAAAGTCTGGTCGAACGATTTTGAAATGAAAAATTCATAAAATAGAAAACAGCAAAAGAAATAAGATGGCTTACAACATTTTTGCCAAAAAACGTTATGAATTGTGTTTTTTTTTTGATTTCATAAACATTTTATTTGTTTAATATTTTCCCCAAAATTTTATTTCATATTGCTCGGCTTAGCCCTAGCCATTAGTCAAATAAAAGAAGGTGAAACTTACATACATACCTACGTATTTTAAAGCATTTCATCATCATAAAAGCACATAGAATAAATAAGGAAGCCTATGATAAACACACAAAAACAACTAACAAATAAAAAAAACTATTCGATTACTACTGAATGCAAAAATTTTAATAGAGAAAACAAAAGCTTACACCTGCCCCTAAATAAACAAAACCACTGTGTTAACTTTTAATATTGTCTCTATACCCACTCGCTTAAAAGTAGCTGTAATGTGTATCTTAATTTTAGTACCTACCTTCCTTCCAACGTTATTATAGGTACCTGGTATCCTTAATAAATTCCATTATACACCATACGTTTATCGATCCATCAAACATAATTAAGCTTTTTTTAATTAATTTGATTTCAAAAAGTAAATTATTGTTATTGAGACCTACATATATAGGTTCTTAAACCCAGCTTTATTGCCCTACTGCTGATTCCCATGAATCTTTATGCCAGTTGTTCAAATTTTTCCATACCAATATGAAAATTGAACTGAAAAAAAGTCCTTTATATCTTTCTATTAGCAAATTATATTATAAACAGTAAACAACAAGTGGAAAGATAATACACTAAGAGCCTGCAAAAGCTAACAATCCTATAGGGACATAAGTCCCAGTTTTACGTTTTGGGACTTATGTCCCACCGACGTCCATGAACGAAATAGACATAATGTCCATGGACCTAATGTCTGAATTGATTTTTTTTTTTTTCAGTATGAGGTAGGTTAGGGGACATGCTGCCCCCTGCAACCCTCCTGCTTGGGCTCACTATAGGATTTTGAGAAGGTGCAATGTTGGGTATGTGCAACGTTTCTTTTTGATTTAAAGAACCATTGCATAAACCCCATCTCGCACCTACTCCAAATCCTATAGTAAGCCCAAGCAGAGGGGTTGCAGGGGGGCAGCATGCCTCCCCATACCTACCTCATACTGAACATTTAAAAAAAAATCAATTCAGACAATTTGTTTGGGACCTTATTTTACAGAGCTCAGATTTAAGTCATAACTTTAGTTCCTTTTTAAATACTATCTCTTACAAAATTTGGGACTTAAATCCCACCTTCACCAAACAAAAGTGAGATATGCGCCTTTATCTTGTTATTTAGATGTGCTAAGTAAAAGATTCTTACACTGTCGGAAAAGTATTGAATTCAGCTATCCGGTCCATACATCACAGATTTCCCAAAAGAATAACTGCGCCTACAGGAGCGTGTTGAAGGGTCGTGAGTCAGGAAAAAAAATTTCCTCGACTTCTCGAAAACTGGTTAACGGTTTACAATCAAAAGATATTCAGAGAGATATACGTACACACAGTAATTTCACATTATAATATTTTCAAAAACTTTTTTTTAAGTTTAATAATTTAATTTTATTTTTAAATGTCCTAATTTTGAAAACGGATAGATAAATTATTTTTAAATGTAGGTTATTTGTATGCATAAGCTTGCATTCTTGGACTATTTTTTCTTAATTTTTGAAAAAAGGTTGTCAAAAAACCTTTTAAAAACCGTTCCTACGATATTGAACGTACATTTTTCAAACAATCAAAAGTCACAAAATCGAATAAAAACTTTGAAGCTCCCTTAATATTTTTGTTCAATTTTTATTCGATGCTAACTACAGCAACTACGTGCGATCCAGTCATGCAAATTCTTTGTTGTGACGCCCCGACATTTTAAGGGTAGCCGAAACCTCCTTTTGGGGGGGGGGCGTAATTGTACAAAGAAATTACTTTAAGATGATGATTTAAATTTTTTTTGACAGTTTAAAAGGTTACTTCCCGTGATATACAGCTGCGGTCAAAATAATAATAAGAAATCAGAAATTATGAAAACCTGTAGAAACCAAAAACATTTTATATATCCAATTTATGTTTTGTCTTTATTAGAAAGTTTGAAGCCTTATTAAAAAACACTTAAACGAAAATGAAAATTTTCATTGATTACAATTAAACATAAAGTTTACTCGAAAGCACGTGCGCTCAAAATAATAGTAGTGTCGCTAGACATAAGACCCAATCATAATACGCGAAAGAAATAGGAAGCTAGTGTCAAAACTGAACGAAAAGCTTTTTTCCGTTCGGTCCAATACATAAGTTGACCATAATAGCCTTAAGAAAAGCGTTTTTGACATTCCGTAGGAATGCACACTTGAAAGCGTACATTACGTACGGAAATAAAACTGAACGAAAATGTATCAAAGTCATTTCGGGTTGGTTATACAAATCTCATGTATTCGCACTGTTTCGTACGGCAACGTACGTTCCAATTCTTCAATTATTGCATTGTATATACATTTTCTATAGTACTCTCATGGTGGTCATTTTTCGTCTGGCCATCTTCCTGGTTGATTCGAAACTAACTCTAAATAGTGAAGACGAGAACCTTAACCGATATTTTACTAGTATTTAATACACTTTTGTTGTCTATACTTATTCTGTATTCACACCAATAGGCAATTTTAGCACGCCTCATTGCGACTTGATTCAGAACTAAAAAATTATGCTTCATGATAGTACTATATGCAGTGTATATACAAAGATTATAGTTGGGTCTATAGCCTGAAAGATGTTAGCAAAATAGCCTACTTCGTTCAACTTCTTTGATATTGATAATCACTTACTTAAACATTACTATTCTCAATGGGATAAAGATCGGGTCACTGCGGAGACCATTCTTAGTTCTTGCACATTGACAATTGACAATTTTGTTTTCAAAACAAATCTTTTGTTGCACATTATAAAACTTTAAATTTTCTTTTCACAGAATTTCCGCAAACACTACTATTATTTTGACTGGTCCAAACCTGTGCGTAAATGGAAATTTACCAGGAAACAAAAGACAACGAAATTGCTCTTTAACAAAACGTTGAACTGGTAAAGAAAGTGAACGAAAAAAAGTATCAAATTACGACAATAACAAATCTGAAACAGATTTAGTAGTAAGACTACTATTATTTTGACCGCAACTGTATCTACATAATGTATTTTTCGTACAAGGAGAATCGTTTAAATCTATAATCTCGGGAACGGCTGCACCGATTTTGTAGGGACTTTCACTGGTGGATTGCTGATCTAAGGAGTAACTTAGGCCATTTAAGTTACTCACGCTGGGTGTTTTTTTTTTTTGAAAATTCTTATTTATGTACCGATTTTGACCGGATTTTCACAGGTAGAAAGCTGATATTGTAAGAATTAAGCAAGGCTTTTTTGATTACTCCTTGGTGGCGCTAGAGGCGTCATTTTTTAAAAAAATCCCCGATTTTTATAGGACTTTCACAGGCAGATACCTATGTGTTAAGGTATAACTATTTTAATCACCCATTGGTGCCGCTAGTGTCGTTTCATAAGCAGATATCTTATTTTGTAAGAAGTAACAAAGTTTATTTTGATTACTAGGTGGCGGCACGCCGGGTTCGTTATTTTCCATAGAAAAAACTTTGTATATACACTGCATATAGTACCATCATGGAGCATCATTTTTTAGTTCCGGATCAAGTCGCAATGAGGCGCGCTGAAATCGCTAATTGGTGTGGATATAGAATTAAAAAAAATAACAAAAGCGTTTAAAATACTGTCAAAATATCGGGAAATGTTCTCGTCTCCACTATTTACAGTTAGTTCCGAATCAACCAGGAAGATGGCCAGACGAAAAATTACCACCATGAGAGTACTATAGAGAATGTATATAAAATAAAAGTTCGTGTGGTCGAATTGTGAAAAAAAACAAAAAACTTAAACTTTGTGGAAGATCTTTATTGTTGGAAAGCTCACTTAAAACTAACTTTGAAAAAGGTTTCTACATTTCTGTTTTTCTGTTTCTTGGGTTCAGGTTACAAAGACAAATGCACAGTAATGCATTCTGTTGATTTCCGTGGGAATGGAAATCAACTGAAATATGAACGTTATAAAAATAAAGATAATGCATTCTTTTGATTTTCGTGGGAACGGAAATCAAATGAAATCTGAACATTATGAAATTATGTGGTTTGAATTGAATTTTGCTTATGGCGCGAATATCGACTTTGTCTGATATGTAACCTCTCCCCCCTTTACATTAAAATTCTCCTGAATTTTCGGAGTTTCTTTAACATTTTCATTTGAATTTTGGGTACCTTTTTCTTTAATTAAAATAGTAATTTTCTTATATCTTTTTAAGATATTCACAAATATTAAAACTAGTATAATGATAAGTATTATGGTCGTTGAACCAATAACATAATGAATATTTTTATGTATTTTTAGTAATTTTATCGGTTCAAGGTTTACAATGTTTTTAAGGATGATTTCTTCAAAATTTAATTCCTTAGTAAAATTATAATTCTCCGTTTCGTCATAGTAGAATCTTTCAATAAAATACATATTTTTACTAATTTGATTTGTTTGAGTATAAATTGTTTTTCATTTTCTTTTAGTTCGGAGAAGGTTTTAGTTAAATCTATCCTATCCGCTTCTATAATGGTTTTGAAATGTCTTATGCTTTCATTAAAACTTTGGTTTATTTCTATTTGTTTATTGACTGTGTTAACTGCGTTTTCAGTGTTTGTTTCTAGTACGCTAATGTGTTCTATTATATCTTTTCTATCGTCGTCGTCCATTGTACCAAAAAGAAAATTGTTTATCTTTCCTACAATATTAATCAATCCTCTTTTGTGTCTAATACTTGATTGTGGTTCTATGGCTTTAACCTTAGCTTTTATTGTATCTAGCTGTCTCCTAATTATAAAATCGTTATATAATTTTAAGTTTTGAATGTTTCTTTCCATATCACCGATTGTGTGTTTCAAATCTTGAATGTTGATTATATGAAGTATTATCTTTGTGTCTTTAATAATTTCTGTCTCACCCATGTTAATAACAGAATATCCGTTTTCTGTCATTATTTTATCCACTGTTAGGGTTGGTGTTACTGATGTTGTTAGTAGTAGCAACACTAAGATTATCATTTTAATATTACAAATTTTCGTTGATATGTCCTTGTAGCTGCATATTGGTCGAAAGTGTTGTTTTAGGAGTGATTTTGTCGCTTCCCATCTTTCAGGTCTGTTGTTCAGTAATAATTCTTTTGCTCGTCCTATTATTTTCGAATTATAGATTGCCTGCCATACTTCTCCTCTCATTCCTTCATCTATTGAGTTTAAGTGAGTTTCCACGCTTGCGAAAAACTGGCTTAGTGTTTCGCTTTTTCCCTCGAACGTTGGTATGTGTTGGATTTCTTTCATTAAATAGCATACTCTACTTGGTCTTTGGGCGTGAGGTGCGGCCAATGCTTCCAATACGGCCCCTAACCGGTTCATGATCTCTTCGTTCATCATTTCTTGAATTTCTTTCTGCCAAAATCCGAGTGCTCTGTTCCGACGAATAGTTGCTTTTTGTTATGTCAATTTTAGTTTGACTTTGCACACACTACACACACTGATTTTATGTTTGTATCTATAGTTTCTTTTCTACCGGCAGTAGTTAAAAATTTAGTCGCGTTTGGGTTCAAACAATATTCGTTTGCTTGATACACATTAACACTAGTTTGTATCTATAATTTTTTTTTCTACCGGCAATAGTTAAAACTTTAGTCGCGTTTGGGTTCAAACAATATTCGTTTGCTTGATACACATTAACACTATTTATTAAAAAAAATTTTTTTTTCTTCGAGTAGATTCGTTCTCGTATGGATTTCTACAGTTTATAGAAATCCTACCGACTGCGCCAAATAAAAGTTCGTGTGGTCGAATTGTGAAAAAAAACAAAAAAACTTAAACTTTGTGGAAGATCTTTATTGTTGGAAAGCTCACTTAAAACTAACTTTGAAAAAGGTTTCTACATTTCTGTTTTTCTGTTTCTTGGGTTCAGGTTACAAAGCCAAATGCACAGTAATGCATTCTGTTGATTTCCGTGGGAATGGAAATCAACTGAAATATGAACGTTATAAAAATAAAGATAATGCATTCTTTTGATTTTCGTGGGAACGGAAATCAAATGAAATCTGAACATTATGAAATTATGTGGTTTGAATTGAATTTTGCTTATGGCGCGAATATCGACTTTGTCTGATATGTAACCTATACAACGGAAAAAAGAAAAAAGAACTGCGAGCCGTACCGACCATGCCCTGCAAACCCAGAAATTTTATTATGTGTATGTGAATACGCGTCACATGTGAGATATGTGCGAGAAGCAGCCAATCAGCTACATGTTTCCTACTCCCCAAAAGTGCAGACGTATTAGTAGTCCCATAAGAAATATACAGCAACCGGTATACATTTATCGCTGACGGGATATTTTTCAGTTTGTAGGCGAAGAGAGAATTATATTCTTAGTTGCCGTTCTTGTTTCTGTTTTCTAAAATGTATGGTATACCCGAGCAATGCCGAGTGGGTAAGCTAGTTCGTTAATAAAACAATACAAATAATTAAACAAAAACTTTTTAGAAATATAACGTTAAATTATAATACGGTTCAGGGGTAGGTATAAGTCGGACCAGATAACCCAGAGTTATTGCATTTCTTTGCAACAAAAGTATAAAGTACCTAAGTACTTCTTCTTAAATAAACGTACATATAACTGTGAGCTTACCATGTGATAGGTTTGTTTCAGTTTTTTTTTTTTTTATTTAAGTGTTTTCTTACGAATTGTTTTTATATAATTTTGATTTGGTGATTTATTGCGAAAATATTTTTGACTGTTTACTGGAGGAAGAGGAAGTGAAGAAGCTTTTTTTTGAAAATATCTCGTAGTAGTTAAATCCTGATGCATTTACTACAACGTTCCATTGTTTTATTTTGACAGTGTTGTTGATGACATATACCCTAGGGATAAGGATCTGCTGCGACATTATTCAACCGTTAATCCATGTGTAACTCAAACTTAATCTACGAACAACGTAGTTTATTTGGAATCATCGAGAAAAAACGCATGATGACAAGAGATTTAAATGGGCTGACTATGGTGCAAATCCGCAAATATTCCCATGTTGCAGCAGCTGTTGTTTTCATATTTCCTATTCAACGATTGCTTAAGGGAATGCGTCTTCCTTGTTTTTATTGTTATTTTTTATATGTGTGTGTGTGTGATTTTACTCTTAAAGTGAACGATGATAGGTTGATTGTTTTTTTTGCATCATAAAAAGCATTACGATTAACTTAAATACATCTTGAGTGGGAAAGTTATCCCTTATTTACATCATACCATCTTCACTGGAACTCAGCTACCGTGACACCCCTAAAAAATTTATTCAAAATGTCATGTTCCGTCTATCGGAACAATGCAACAAAATAGCTCTCTCTTTTGGCCCTTTTTGGCGTTTGAAAATTTATTTGTCGCAACTAGGCATCGAGTAAATACTTTGTACTATTTTTAATTAAATTATGTTTTTTTTAATTTTAGATAAGAACTTTCTTCCATATAGCGTCAGTGTCTTCTAGCAATTTAGAGAGTTTCTCTTAAAATTCTCTTTATTCATCTTTCTCAACTTACCCAGTTAGTTGCCGCACGAGCCGCAAGGCCTTGGGAGGGCTTTGCCTTGAAACTGAACTCTTTGGGCTGTGTGACTAAGCCGATGAAACTTGGGAGTTCACTGATGTCGATGAAAAGGTGCTGCGTATGGTGTATCATAACTAATAATGCGTTTGATGGAGATGCCTCTAGCCCTGAGCTTGGTGTAAGTTAAGGCGTTCTCATCCTCTTATTTTTTGTTAATTCGTTTTCATTTGCAGCCAACAACATTTTGCAAATAAAACGCGTGGATCATAGTGAGAACGACTACGATTCTGATGCACCTCCTCTAAAAGTATCGAGGATGGTGCACCGAAGTGCACTGGAGGTGGCAATAAAATGTAATGCAACAAAAAAAGCGTATGGGGATAGAAATAAGCGTTTTCCTTTGCCCTAGCGTGTTGCATCATATTTGGACGCATTTTTCCTCCAGAAGAATCTAAACTGCATTCCTATTAAGGTGGTATAGTTCCCTAAACCGTTCTTCGGGCATGTCAAAGCGATTCATTGATTCGTGGAGCCTCCTTCTCTCATGCGCTTCAATAAAACACGTAAAATATTTATCACTTCTTAATTGTCTTTAATATTGTGAGGTTGGTTTGGGGGTCGACAAATAAAACTCAATCAAAATTCCAAAATAATACAAATATTTTATGAAACACAACGTCTTTCAGTTTAAATTTAACTTATTCCACTTATTCGCAATACAAATACGTTTATACTTTATCACTTTTTATATAATCTCAATTCAATCACTTCTTACTAACGTTTTGTTTGTACAAGACATTTTGGTCAGGTGAGCCTAGAGGTAAAAACAACTCTAGTGTGTTGGGAGTTTGACCTGAAATTTCAGAAACTCGGGTTGGCTCATCCAAGAGCTTAGTTATTAATTGTTTTAGTTCACCAAAAAATCTCAACATACCCTTCCAGTGTTGTCTGGTCAGAATATTGATGCCACTAGAAATTGTGTGCATCAAAATGACCTGATAATAATAATTCTTTGAATGGAGTCTTAAAAAGCATCGAATTCATAAGAATTTTTAATTCGTCCCAATTTGCGCTCCTTATTGCTGAGTTCTACAATGATTAGGCTAACTAGTATTTACAAAGCGGACCACTATCCACGACTGAAAACAAGCATTTATTTATAAATATATATGTCACCACATAAATCATATACATTTGACTAAGTTCTAATGTAGTCAAATAAAAACGACAGACTCATATTTTGATTAGACATTTTTTAGTACTCTTATGCAGTGATTTTGATTAAGAATGAGCGCCACCTACATACTCAAGCTGTAAGGGTGAGATTTCAAAAATAAAACCTAACATTCTGGCAGTGCCTCTCCGCAGGTGACATTTGCAATTTTGACAGCGTTTTAATTTTGATAAGTTTAATTTGCGCCAACGTTTTTTTTGTAAACAACCATTGCATTTTAATTTTTATTTTATAAAAGTCGTTCGTACATTAAAATAGAAATAAATCATCGCCCAGACAATTGACAAAACTCCCACTATGAGTTACTACAGCGAAAATCTTGGTGTAAGTATTTATAAGCATCTGTTATGGTAACTTAATTCAACTTAAAATGAATCACTGCACGCTCTTTTCAGAATCGAATTCTGGAACTTCTCAATCAACCGGTACCCGAACGATGTCCAGAATTAGGATTGCTATTTGATCGTTGCAGTATTCGTGAAATGCAAGAGCTTTTTCCTATTATAGTAAACTCAATATTTGATCTTACCTCCGGTGGCATTGGCTGGGGTCTGAGAGCGGCAACCAAAGAAAGTTCTCCTCATGCTTTTGACATTCTCCATGACTTTTTTATACCACACGGCCCAATGTTTCGCTTATGCTATCGGCTCCTTAATGACGCAATTAAATTCGAATTCAGCATGGATTTGTTACCGGTATGTTGTGTATAATATATGAAAAATGATTCCATTGACTGACTCCATATTAACCTTTTAGCATAAACTAGGAGAAATGCTTCAAACTGGACAATATTCAATTTTCTATTCCGATCTTTTAAGTGTTGATCCATTCCGAAGGTGCGTTACTGCGCTGTCTTTAAATGCCTTTGACTATTTCATCCTTAACTTTGCAATCCATGGAACTTTCCCTCTTCACAAACGTTTTGCTACCGCCTTGCAAGTACACAATGAACGAATGAAGACTGTTTACTTCTACTTATCTGCACAATATCTATGTACATTCCTTCCTGGAAGTCCCGATCAGGTGGTAATGCCAACAAATATCTGTGCGACGGTAAAAGCCCCTCAGCCGATGCCGGTACAACCCCTACAGCCAACAAGATCTCCAAAATATTTAAAGATTCCAAATGTATCACCGTATTCGGTGGCAAACAATCAGGGAGCGCGAACTGCCGAATCACCACGAACATATGCTTGGAGAACAGAGTCAGTGTTGCATTTATTCATTGATTCTTGGCTGCGTTACGATGTGGAAGAAGCTAGAGTAAGATTTATTAAATCATATTAAAGATATACTTCCTGATAAACTTAAACTTCACTCTTAGGATCTACCCAGCAGCGAATTCATTCGAGTAGTTCGAATATTGGTTAAGCAAATGCATACTTTTTGTAACTGTGCATTTCTGGACACCACTCCGATGGCTTCGCTACGCAAAATATCGCAGCCTATGATGAAAGCAAGAATTTTTCCATTTTTAAAAAGCATTATTGCTCGGTGGCCCCTTGACAGTTCACTTTCAGTTGTCCTAGAGCTCTGGCTTAGTTATATACAACCTTGGAGGTACACTTTCGAGTGGCAAAACAATAGGTAGGATACGAAACTTATATATTTTGCATTCTGCCTACCATTAACCAGTTATTACTTCAGTCAAGGAAATGTAGAAGTTCCCATCAGTAGCCGTTTCGATAGCTTTATTCAAGACAACCTAGCAATTTACACTCAAATCTTCATTCACATTCTACCCCGCTTCGAACGTTTGGACTTCACAACTTTCCGTAATGTCATTATGCTGCACCGTTTGGTGAAGGTAAATAGAAAAATCTCAAAAGAAATGATATCTCAAAAACTCTTATATAATTAAACAGGTTTTCAGTCAGACATCGCTTCCACAAAAATTATACAACTATGAGCAGGCCTTTTGTGGAAACAATACTTTCGGCTTAAACCATCTAGATTCACCACAAATGAGCCGTCACTATCGGTGAGCACAAGCAAATTGGAAAACAAACCGAAATATTGTTTCACATTTGAATACTTTTGCAGCACCCGTCTGGATAGTTCTGGAGGCGAATGGGATAGTTTGTTTAACGAAGACAGCTACACTCCAATGTTTGGTCCAACCATTCAGAGTGAGATTGAGCATTTTATTAAATCAGTACACATTTCAAAAATGTACGTGCAACAAGAAATTCAAATGATACGAAGTGATAAATTAGAGAAGCAAGCCAGTATGGGTTTCTTTGCGAGAGTCATGAGGAGTCTGTTTGAAGATATATCACCGGCTGAATTAAAGTTACAGGAAATTGTAAAAATACCTGACATCTTGGACTTGGCTATGCAATCTTTGGGTATTATGTTTGATGTTCGTTAATATTGTGTTTAGTTACAGATGTATTTATTTATGAATAAGGTATTCATTTTATTTTAGGTGAGTATTCCAGAAATTTCTGTAGAGCAACTTGCGCCAGTGGAACACAGTTATTCGCATGTTAACTTTTCGCTTTACGATAATAGTGAATATTTGGATATTTCAAAAGTTTCTCCAATGCAGGTGAGATTCTTATGTACAGAAATAATAACATTAACAATTTTAGGAAATCTAACTAAAAATCAGAAAATTTACAAAACATCTTCTGATTGTCATAATAATCACAACCGTTTGAGATAGACGAAAGCTCAGATTGTATGTCTACCCACTTAGTTATTCCATATTCAAAGAACCCAAATAGACATAACACCATTTTTTTAATTTGAAAAATAGATCTAAGGCCAGACCGCAGCGGCCAATGAGATATTCTACGTTACATTCTGCTTACTTACTTAGGGGGCGCTACAGTTCAGGACGGTAAGGAGAGCCAGCTTGGTCGTCAATTAGCTGCCTCCAGTTTCGAACTCCAAGTTGGTTGAGGTCGTCCTCCGGAGCATTGTTGCCCATTCGCTCTACATGACCTTCCATGGCCATCTTAAACGTGATATGTGTTTTTTTTTTTGGCTAGGTCAATGTCGCTGTACAGTTCGTATAGTTCTTGGTTGAACCTTCTCCTCCCAAGCTTCACATTAAAAAGATAATGCAGGGCATTCCTGTTATTAAAAATCTAGTTTCACACTAAGAAAAATTCAATTGTTGAGTCGTCTATAATTGAAGAACTACACTTTTAATGTTAGTGCCAAATTTTATTTGCTTTAGTTTGGTATTAAAGCGTCTATAATTTTGCGCCAATTGTTTTAGCTCATTTCATCTTGTTTGGTTATCCAAATCAGTTGTTCTTTTGGCTGCTATATTCATATAGGAAGGAAAAGCTTTCAAAATACAGGGAGTTCCAAGCCATTTTTGAAAATGTTAGGTTGGGGGGATTTTCAACGGGCGCAAAACACGCCCTTAAGAATCCACATCAATATTTGTGAGGAATTTCAACCCAAACGCATTTGGTCAGTTATGAGCCAATTTTAGAATTAAGTTGAAGTTTTCTAGTTTGTTTTTCATATTTAAATGCATCACTAAAATCGTAATAAATTTTAATATAGCTGGAATATATGATATCCCGATCCAACTTAGCTCCAAGCAGGTGCAGCAGGCGTATTTTGTTAAAAGTTAAAACGTCTACAGACTTCGTCTTAAACTCTGCTGCATCTGAACGTGGTAATTGAACAAACTTCGAACAGGCTTCATACCATGGAATGCCTTCGTCAATGTCAACACAAAAATTACTATCCCTCTGAGGTTCACAATCACTGCATGGGTGCGCGCATTTAATAACTGGCCGCGCGACTTGGCCGCTTAATGCGCGCCTACCCTAAAAGTTTCTGATATAAAGAAAAAAAGTAGATTTATTCATTAAACTAACCATTATCATTTATTCATTACTGCTTACTTATTATTACTTAAAATAAGTTAATGAAACTTAAATCATGAAAAAACAAAAATAGAAAAAGCTTCATTATAGTTAATACAAAATAAATAAAAGAAATATCTTGAATATCTAAAGCTGCTTAACGACCGTTACTGCGGCTTTTGTAGCAATAGATCCACGCGTGGTAGTAATGGACTAGTAATTACCTTTCGAGCCGCTCAATTCAGTTGAACAGTTTCAAAATAGATGGACTTATGCCTCAGTCTCCAGTTCTTTTTATTATATTCATCCAAGACCTCTTTTCTGAACGAACTAATTCAATATAAGGTTTTGCCGATGACCGTACTCTCAGCTTTTCATTTTCGTTTTCAGATCGCGTCGAAATTAATGCTTCATAAGCTCAATTTTGTCTTGTTAAAGCGTCGAATTTAATGCGTCATAAGCTTAATTTAGTCTTGTCGTTAAAGCGAAACACGTGCCTCCAAATATCCATGAGTGGCGCTTGCGTCGCAGAAAGAGAACACCTTTCAGTTCTTAGAGTGTTCGTTATAGACCTCCTTTTCTTCGAAAATGCAAGACATTTTTCACCCGTTCAGGTCTGGATACAATCTATAAAGCGTTTACCTTACCTTACTTTAGGTGGTGCTACAGTCCGGGGTTGACCTGGGCCTCAACCAACAAAGCTTCTCCAGCCGGCTTGGTCCGTAGCTAGCTGCCTCCAGTTTCGCACGTGGAGTCGGTTGAGGTCCTCTTCCATTTGTTCGCGCCACCTGAGTCTCGGTCTTCCTCTACTGCGCCGTCCCTCTGGGGTGGATTTGAAGATTTCCCGGGCCGGAGCATTGATGTCCATCCGCTCTATATGACAAAGCCATCTGAGATGTTGAATTGGTACTCTTTTGGCCAAGTCTGTGTCGCTGTACAGTCGGTACAGTTCTTCATTTTATCTTCTTCTCCACTCTCCGTTAATGCATACGGTACCAAAAATCACCCGGAGAAACTTTTTCTCGAAGCAGCCTAAAGCGTCCTCATCCGCTTTTGACAGCGTCCATGCGTCTGCACCATATAGCAGGACTGGGATGATGAGAGTCTTATAAAGGGACAATTTAGTTGCCCGAGAGAAGGGTTTGCTACTCAATTGCCTTCTAAGCCCGAAGAAGAAGCGATTGGTAAGAGTTATTCTTCGTTTGGTTTCAGCGCTGGTGTTGTTGTCTGAGTTAATAGCGGAGCCCAGGTAGACAAATTCCCTAACTACCTCAAAGCTGTCTATGGTGATGTTTCTTCGAAGACGTCGATGTTGGGTGTTACTTCTTGATGACAGTATATATTTGGTTTTGCCCTCATTGACTGCTAAACCCATCTTCACCGCTTCCGTTTCAATTCTCACAAAAGCGCTACTGACATCACGCTGTGAATATCGTCGGCGTATGCGAGTAATTGGACGGACTTTTGAAAGATCGTGCCTCTGGTGTTGGCGTGTGGTATAAAGCGTTTATGCGTCCAAAACTTGAGTTTAATTTTCAAATTAGGAATTCTTAAGAGCTTAAAATGTTAAGCGAACAAGGAATGACAGAAGCATTTACATATGTTGAGCATCGACGTTGTTTCATGTTTTTCGTTATTTTTTAGCCATTTTTATAAAAATTGCTCCAGTGAAATAACCAACCGCATTCCTTCCCTGAAACGATTCAACCGTAATACTTGCACTGCAAGGAAAGCCTAAAAGCCCAACTTCGGGCGTAAATCAAATGAATGGCATACTTTCCTTAGCCGTACCACACGAATGTCAAATGCCTTGCTAGACTTTGTTTTGCCTTCTACTTTTAAATGCAGAACTTAAAACAAATCCATCCCTATTTCCCTAACGATCTCGATGTGTTTAGTCATCATTATAAGGGCAGCCAAAATCCCTTGAGGCTAAATCGCCACATAAATACAGCCAAGACATTGTTGTCAATTACTTTTTGACTTCTATAGTGCTATGTTGGATTGTGATCTTACGTTTTTATATCGTAAGTCATTCTTATAGCGAATTTCATTAAAATTTTAAGGATTTGATCTCAAAATCGAGATTTGATCTTTTCAATAAAACTTCTTTTATGATTAAGTTGTAGTATTGGTGAAGGACTGTCACTCTTCCTTTGTTATTTGCATTTAGGGATACAACATCGTTCATAAAAAAATCGATATTATGATGATATCGATATTTTCGCGAAGTTTAAAAAAAATGTTTATGAACTGATTTTTTGATGCTCAATAAGCGGTTACTTCTTTAAAATACAAATAGTAATAAAATAAAAAAAAAAACAATAACTAGCCAGCTATTTTTAATTCTGAAGGTTGTTTCATTGCGTTTGTAAAACATCAAGTGCGATTTTAGTTAGCCAAACTAAATAATTGGAAGACCGTTTTTTGCCGATATCTCACAATATTTGAGGTTATGTTGAAAAATAGCCTGAATTAAAATTATAGGTTTTTTAATTATTTACAACTTTTTGCAGACCATTTTTCGATCAGAAATTAAACTTCGACGGAAATCAGAAAAAAAAGTTTTCAAAACCTAAACCCCACCCTCACACATTTCCTCAAAAAAAAAAAATACCCTAGAGTAGCTTGTGAAATTCCACATCAATTCTATATCATTTCTTTCTTGGAATTTGTGTTTATTTTGTTATTATCTCCCGGAAATAAACAATTGCAATTTCATAAATCTTATATGTACATATATATATAAAAATGGTGTGACAAATGTTTAGTAATTCATCAATTCAGAACGTCTGGGTCGATTTGGCTCAATTTTTTTTCGGTTGCCAGGAAAAGGTTTTTACGAAAGAAACTTTTGGGAAAACCCTCCGAAAAAGTCGGGAAGATGGAAAAACGAAAATTGATTTTTGTATGGAATTTCATATATTTTCATATAACCAACATTACACTTGAAAGGCTTGGCCGATTTTAAATACATTTTTGAATTTTAAACTGTGTCTACGATGCGTGGTTTCGATTCTTTGAGAAAAGAATTGATTTTCTCTCTTCAGACAAAAAACTGTTGTCAATTGCCCAACACAAAAATGTTCAGTAACAAACATTAAATTTGAGATCACTACGTTTTCCTATTAAGAGATCAGACCTTTCGACACACGTGGCACTATTATCGTTCACCAAGAACAATGTATCGATGTTTAAGTGGATTTCATCGATGTTTCGAAATCGATGTTTATGAATGATACATCGATTTCATAAAACATCGATGTATCGCTTGTATGTTGCATCCCTATTGACATTGGCAGAAAAGATTATTGACATGTATGTGTGCATTCATATCAAATCTTCCACTCCATCAGAGATCAAATCTTTCGTGTTGAGATTTGATCTAGATTTGCTCTTTTTCTTGCAATGAAACTCTCAAAATTCAAAAAGATCAAATCTTTTGACAGAAAGAGTAAATCTTTTCTTGAATGAAACTCGTTATTATTCGACTCTTGAGTGACTGATAGTAAGGTGTTAGGTATTTAAGAATTGACTATTTCTGCTATGTTACTCAATAGCCGAAATAAAAAAATGAGTTAAGGCTTTTAATGTGTGACTTACAAAAACTACATTATTAAGTTTAAAACATAAATTATACATTTTTTTTAATAATTCTTGTGTCAAATCTTCAGATGAGGAACAATATTGCAAATATTAAAACAACCATTGATCCCGCATTATTGCCAATACAAACCCAAGAATGCACAATTCTTGTTCGTTTTCTACATCAGGTTTCCTGTAAACTTAATGAAATGGTAAAGTATTTTTATAGCTTTAAACTTTATTCTGCTTACAAGAACTTTTATTTTTTTATTTTTTTTAGTTTTCAGAAGAAATGCAAAAAGCATGGAACAGATCAGACATTTGGGGAAAGTTAACTCGACAGGTCTTAAGTCCACCAATGACAGCGCAATGGTTCGACAAACCAAGAGGTTATAGCCTTTTGTAAATATTATATAGATTGTTTTTTTAATGTTTTTTTTGTTTTGCACACAGGTGTAAGTCAACTTTGCGAAAATCAACTCCCGCCAAGAATATGCCTTCGGCCCTTGGCATCTTTCAAGACTTTGGCCTTAATAGGCGCTTCCCTTATTACCGGACAAATGCTTTGGGGAGCCCCAAGTTACGGACTCTTAGCTTTAGTACTTTTGATATTTGTATACTTATTTATACTAGCATTAATTTGATGTACATACATGTTTTTAAAAATGAATTGTTTTTTGTTTTATTTATAAGCGAGATGTTTGAGTTAAAAAAAAAATTTAAAATAAAACGGCGTTACTTGTTAGAAAATACCAGTAAATTGTTTTCATTTAAACATCTAAAAGTTTTATTCCCAATTCTAACGAATGGTTTGGTACTGCTACCAATCTTAGGACAACATCAATTGGTTCCGCGTTAAAGCATTTAACTTTAAAGTTACGAGAGACCTGTAATTTTTTTTTACTTTGTTAATAAAATTAATCAAAATATTGAACTACATTTACCTCTGACACTAAGGAGTGCATTTGATGCAATGCCACCTTTCTTCCAATACAAGATCGACTGCCTACTCCAAATGGAAGGGTACCGTGCGCATGTAAGACATTTTGAAGCTCTCCAGTTTGGTTATCTCGAAGCCACCTCTCCGGCTTCACTTCTAGTGGGTCCGGAAAATGCTCAGGATCTCTTCCAGATGTATATAGGGAAAGAATAACCATGGTCTAATTTTACTTAGTAAACAGATACAAACAGTCAATTAAATTGCTTACATCCTGTTTGATCTCATAATCGCCAATAATAGCATCAGTTTTTAAAAATCTTCCTATAAACGGAGCAACTGGATATAATCTCAATGTTTCTCTTACAAAACCTCGAACGAGCTGACTTTCGCTGCAGTTTGCATAATCTTCAGAACGAATATTCTTTTGGATGGTATCATTCTGCGAAAGTAAAAACAGTGCCCATTGACTGGAAAAAGCTGTCTAGAATAGACGTTTACAATTATTACTATAATCTTTGCATAAGCCAGAATTTATAATATTTAATAAATACCGTATCTCCGGCTGCTATGATAAGGTCAACAAATATTCGTTTAATAACTTCCATTGACATACCAGCCAATCTCATTTTAACGAACAATCCATCCTCGCAACCCGTTTGGCATTCCCGATTCATGTGCATATCTATGATTTCATAACCCATCTTAAGAACTTCTGTAACGTCACTTTCAAATTGTGTCCAAATCTTCATTCTTAGTATTCGAGCTAACTTTGGCGGAAAACTCATTAAATGAGAACTGTTTTCGAAAATTTTGTGCACATTTTTAGTAAATACATCCATGGCAGTTGTTAGCTTAATATCAGAAACGTTATCTGCTTTGTATCCAAACATAACCGCACATACAACTTAAAAAAAAAATGTTTCACATTAACGAACTATTACAACTGTGTTTTATTACCATCTATGGCCCATCTGTATAGCTGCCCTTCCAAGTTTTCGATAATTAAATAACCTTCGGCATTTCTCGCCGCAATCTTCCAGTTGTCCATCAGCTTTTCTGTACAATATTCAATATGCAAATTCATCCAATCCAAATTCCCATTTAATAAAAGGCGATTCATGATTTTTCTATTTGTAAACCACTCAGCTCCGTCCCTAAAAAAAAAAAAAAAAAAAAAAAAAAAAAAAAAACAATATCCAAAAAATGTTATTCTCATTAAAATATTCAAATAAAGGTTTTACGTACATAAAAAACAAACCTCGTTTGCAATTGTGAATTTTATTGTAAAGAACCCATGATTCCGGGAGGGGGTGTGTGGGGAACTGTCCCTCATACAAGAAAACCGATCTCATTGGATTTGCTGATGAGACAAAAACCGCTTCTTGTGTTCCCAAACGTTCTCGGAATATGTGACCAAATTGTTGATGTCGTTTGTCAATATATTTATGCAAGCTGTATATGTAATATAGAATTAGTTAGGTTTGGAAATTTATTTGATTTGTTTATATGAGTAGTGCAAGTTTTAAATTGCAGATTTGAAGGATTGTTGTAATAGTTCAAAAACTAAAACGCTTGGTTCAAATACGTTTGAAAGGACATCAATAACGTTTATAAACCAAACTTAGAAATTTATCGTGAAAAAATAGATTTCTATAAAACACTACTAATATTAAATGTGTATGCTTGTGTTTTAAGATATTTGGTTTGGATGTATGTTCTGAAATCACACCGTAACGACTTAACGGATTTATATGAATATTGAAAGGTACAATGATGAATGAGGTCCTGGATTGGAAAATACTTTCTATCGGGAAAATGCATAGTTCCTACGGGAAAGACTTAACCATACAAAGCGATTGTTCGGCTTACAGGCTCAACAACAGAACGGATGTGAATGAATTTTTTTGGGTGCATAGTTGGATGAGGCATTGGACTAACAAATAGGGTATTTTTATACCCCAAAAATGAAATTTGGTAGGTATATGCACTTTTTTTCCAGAAATCATGCTACATACAGGATTCTTGTGGGAGAATTTAAAATGTACCTCACACGGATCTGTGAAGTTTGGTCGGTAGATAGGAGAGTTATAGCATTAACATCAGGTTTTTTTCTTGCGATTATAGGGACTATAAGGCAAGTGATGCATTCGTAAAAAAAAAATTAATTCAATTATGGCATTACGATCATAGAGAGAATAAATAAATTGCACGACTGGATCGCACGTACTTGCTCATGTGCGGTCACATTGTAGAATAAAATTTAAGAAAATAGAAGTGAACATCAAAGCATTTATTCGATTTTTGTGACTTTTGATTGTTTGAATAAAGTACGTTAAATTGTATTGAGTGAAATTATTTAAACGCCATTTTATTTCTTTAAGAAATGTAAAAACGTCTGATTTTTTTCAAAATCGTAGGAGCGGTTTTTAAATAAAACGGTTTTTTTTCACAACTTTTTTTTTAATTAAAAAAAATAATTCCAGAATACAAACTTAAGCACAAAAATAACATACATTTAAAAACAAAATTAAAACAAAATCATTTACCCGTTTTCAAAATATTGATTTAAAAAAGAAAATCGAAGAAAAAAACCCGTCCTATGAGGTACCGTTTTAAGCCAACCATATTAAATTTTTTTCACCAAAATATAATGCTTACCTACCGTAGTGCACTGATTTTTTTTCATAAAAATTCTTGGAGCCGTTTTCGAGAAAAAAATAAGCTTTTACATAACCGTTATATGACAGGTACCGTTAATTTTTGAGCTAAAAAAATTGTAGAATGTCAAAATAACCTTAAGTAATTAAAAGACGATTGGCCCAACCGTTTAGGCTACAATCCAAAATACATCCGTACAGACAGAAAGACGGACAGACAGATGGACAGAATTATGCCAGTAACTCAAATATGTTTCTCTATCATCGTAATATCATGTTTGATTGTTATCTCAATTTTTTTGCCATATGCATAGCTTGTATTATAGTAACTATAATCGCAAATCAAAAAATGTTCGACAAAAATGTCTGTCTGCCTGTATATCAGTCTGTCTGTCTGTATGTATGTCTGTCTGTCTGTATGTTTAACGAGCTGCAGGCTAAACGGCTTAAGCGATTACCTTGAAATTTGGTATGAGTGATTCTTTTGGCATTCTTCAGAGGGGAAATTAAAATTTTATTTTTAGGGCTAAAAATATCGGTATCTGCCATATAACCGTTAAGGAAAAGCTTATTTTTCTCGAAAACGACCCCAACGATTTTAATGAGAATTTTTGAGAATTTTTTTGTTGATATTAGCTATCATTTGATCAGAACCAAATGTACGGGAAAAGTCCATTAACGGTACCTTTCATATGAAGGTTTTTCAATTTTGGGCTTCCTCGGTAACGGCTCTATAGATTTGTGTCAAATTTTATATTTAAAGAGAAATAGATAGCCAAATTCATTCTGCATATCAACATTTTAAATAACATTTTTTTCTAATAAAAATTAATTTTTGAATTTTTGAATATATTTTTACAACTTATCAAAAAAATTATTTTAAATTTTATAATCACATGTATATTAATAAACTCTAAAAAACTGCATACCAAATTAAAAAAAAATCAAAAAACTAAAAAAAACAAGATTTTATCAAAATCCGTCCTACAATTATACTTTTTTTATAAAATCTTTGTTTCTTAAGACGTGATGGCGTACTTCATTTTTACTAAGAACCGTTAAGTATTGTGGTTTTGATACTTTTTATAAGTTCAAACTGTGTTATTTTTAACGTAAATGTAACTTGTTTCTGTCAAAAGATCTTGCTTTCGAATGTAATAAAGAGCAAGTACGTGCGACCCATTCGTGCCCATTTTTTCACATATTCAACAAAAGTATTTTCAATAAATTTAAATGTTTAGCTCATTTTTAATTATTGTGTATCATTCTCCTAATATATAAATTCAATTGAAGCTATTAAACTCCGTTCACCCACCTCTGGCCGATTATGGGTGCAAATACCCACGAATTACACAGTTCAGTCACACTTGTTATCACATTTAATTCGCAAACAAATTGCTTATTAAACAAATTGAACACATTTAACCGATGAATGCATACTCAACTTACTTTGGTGCCGAACCCGCTGCAATCAGATCGAACGTCGTTCCAATCAATGGCCAACCCTTTGCCATTGGTATATCCTCATATCGTCTAACCGATCTTCCTTTGCTAGCATTAGTGGTTTCAGTTTTTATAATCGAATCGGTCTTTAGATTATTCAATTCGGAAAACAAAGGGCATCGTTGCTTCTTCCGTAACTTTCCAATAAACAGATTCCGATTCAACTGTTTTGTCCACACCGAGAACCAAATGTTTTGGAGCCAGCCACATGCTAAAGAGAGTAGTGCACGCAAATAAGTGAGTTTAAATCTGAAGCTGCCGCTCAAGCTCATGACTGTCGTGATCGCGACGGAATAGTAAAAACTTCTAATGAATAAAATGCTGACTGGAAACAATGACAGCGACGACGACGCTGGACTACATACAATTGATCGGCAATGGGTCTTGGTTTGCCCTCGCGGTAGTCACCAACCGTCGACGAAGTTGTTGTCGTCATCATCATCATCTTCATCGTTTATCTTCTTCGTCGCCTTCTTTAGCAAATTATTGTTGGTGGCTGTCTGTCGATGTGTGGTATTATTATCTTCACTTTTATCCTATGGGTTGACTATTAGTCAGAAATGTTTTATCTAGCATTATGCTATATTATATAGTCAGCATCAGAGACATTACCGATAAGTCTAAGGGATTGGTATTTCAAAAAAATATTATCATCTTATATACATATTCCTTCAAAACAATGTCTAAATGTATCTTCTGGATGCAGCAGGCTACAAGTGTGTGCTAGCAATAATCTTAATCAATTTAAAACAAGATTTTGATATCTTTATAATAAAGTCTTTATTAGATGCACTTCAACATCACCCGCTGAGAAAGTGGTTATGCCTAGCCTAGACACAAACAATATTGAGTTATTTATCTTTTAGACGAAAATTGGATTCTATAACAAGACTATAGTGTGGGAGGAGTCTGATATTTGTTTATATGTATGTAGTTTTTATAGAAATCAAGTGTTCGAACTCTTTTTGTATGTAAAGTATGGTACCACGTTGTTTGTTGATAAAGAACTTTTACTTATGTTTTACCCCTTTAGGTAGTATAATGTATAAAGCACGTTATGGATTGGTGAATAAGAACAAAAAATCGAGATATCAATCTAACATGACATTAATATGATAGAGATGCAAAAAAAAGTTTTGGCGCAGTAGAGGAAGACCGAAAATTAAGTGGCGCACGCAAGCAGAAGAGAACCTCTAACTAGTTCTTAGAATTTTTAAAATTAAACATAGAGATCACATTTAAAATTGACCTGAGATGTTATGTCTAAAAATACAACGAGTACTTTATCTTGTGGTTTGAAGTTATCCACAAGAAAAAACGATCGTTGAGTCCACTTTTCTTGAATTTCATTATTCAATTTTTCAAATCAAAAGTTCTACCAATGAAGCCCAAGATTCAATCTATGTACCTAGGTACTTGCAAAAATGTCTTTCACATGCTTTAGTATTATAAATAATGGCGCAAAATTTTAAACATTATTCATTTTGGCAATAGAACCGACTCTAGTTAAAGAAGTTCTTTAGATACGACCCCTTGTTTAACATTTTCTCAATTTTAAACAAGATAAACAACCCTGACAACTAGTGTGGTGTGTGGTTACGTAACGTAATGTAAACAATTTTTTCCAGGAGGTCAATTCCCGATCTGTGAAAATGTGAAAAGATAAAAACTTATCATAATGCGTTGGAAGTGTTATTAATCAATATTTAGTAATTAAACATTAACAAATGACGTAAAAGAATAAAAAAAAAATAATATAATTAAGTAAATAAAGAAAAAAAGAATGGAAATTGCAGTAGAATAAATCGGTCCACCATCATTTGGCTTCGCCATACATCGTTGCTTGATCTCAAAACTGCGGAGCTCTTTATGGGATGTTTTGGTTCTGAAAAGTAATTCACCATTTTGAAAAGTTTTTGCCGCTTGTTTTTCTGTTTTCATACATCTAGAATCGAATTTAACTTCAAAACGTCAACAAAATTTCCATTTTACAGTTTCACAGATTGAGAATCTACCCCAACACGGCTTACTATTGACAGAATAAGACATTCTTATTTTTTTTTTTAACAAGTGGTTTGCTCGTTTTAAGGTTAGACAAGTTGTTTAAGGTTAAAGTATACTTTATATCGTTTAAAATTAACATAGAGCAGACCTTCGTTTTATAATTTGTTTTTAGAGCCGACGCCCATTTTAAAATTGATTTAGAGTAGGTTTTAATTGTGTAAAATTTTGCGCCAGTGAGTTTTAATCTATCGTTTGGTTAATTTGTTTAAAACAATTGAACGAAAAGTTCCTTTCTTAGCGGGGTTTGAGTTTTCGACTTTCTCGGTAACGGCTTATTGAATTTCTATAAAATTTTATATTGTAAAGACCTACATTTATGGATGTAGATTGCTGAAAAAATGATGAAAACCAACATCCTGAAAATTATTTTCTAAATATTTATAGGTACAATCATTAATTTTTTTTTAAAACTTTAATACTTTTTTTAATAGACGCAATTGTGTATTGTTTTTGATTTAATGTTTTTGTCACCATGTTGTCGGTGTATATAAAATGTTTCAGTGAAAAAGAAATAGAAACAAAAATAAAACAAAATATTTAACTTTGTTTTTAAATTTCAACTTTTTAAACTTTTTAGAAAAGACTTAATTATCTTTTGTCGCGATGTGCGTGTCGGACGGATGATGGACGCAGTCGGAAACGCGCGTTTTTACAACAAATAATTAAATGCTGTGAAAAGTGTTAATAAATTAAATCATTGAAATTAATAAGTAAAATTAAATATTTTGTTGTATTTTTATATTTATTTTTTTATTCATTAAGTGTATTGTTTGTTATTCTAACAATTTTTTATGTTTTTTTTAGAAGTTTATTCAATAACCATAAGCTTTTATCTGAAGAACGTGCCTAAATGTCAAACTCGATTCTTTGCTGAATAACTCTTATATGAATCTGAAAACAAATATAAAAGTTTGCGAGACTTGTCATTGCTAAACAAAATTTATGAACTATTTTCCTGAAAATCAATATTGATTTTAAGCTGTACCTATGTTCTGTAACTTAAGCGATAAGTTTTCGCATCGTTACATATTGAAATAATGCATTTCCGTCTTATCGCGTCTGGAAGTAAATCGATGTGATAACTTTAGTTTCAATCACATTTCCACTTGAACTTCCACTGGAAGGCGATAAGTTGAATTGTCAAACTAAAAAAAAAACTTAGATTTGAATGATTTAGCATTTCCAGGTTTGGAGGTGCGTAGCATGACTCATACATATGGGAATGCTCCCAAACAAAGACACAACTCCAACGGCGCTATGAAGCATGTGTGCCTGATATTTTTAGCAGTTTGTCCTCAAAGCGGTTGGGCATAATTTGTGCCACCTCTATTGCACTTTCATACGTCTTTCTTAACTTGTAAATCGTTGGACCCATCATTTCAGGATCTGTGGGGCAGCATGCACCCCATACCTAGCTCATACTGAAAATGAAAAAAAAAAAATCAATTCAGACAATTTGTTTGGGACCTTATTTCACAGAGCTCAGATTTAAGTCATAACTTTAGTTCCTTATTAAATACTATCTCTTACAAAATTTGGAACTTATGTCCCACCTACACCAAACAAAAGTTGGGACTTATGTCCCGGGGACTTATGTCCCTGCGCCGGTGCAATCCACACCTACAATAGTGCACTGATTTTTACTTGCGATTATAGGTACTATAATGCAAGTTCTGCATTCGTGCAGATTAAAAATTTTGAGATAACAATCAAACATGACATTACGATGATAGAGAAACATTTTTGAGTTACTGGCAAAATTCTGTCTGCCTGTCTGTCTGTACGGATGTATTTTGGACTGTAGCCTAAACGGTTGGGCCTATCGTCTTCAAATTGTGTTCTAAATTTGACGACGATTGGCCCAAACGTTTAGGCTGCAGTCGAAAATACATCCATACAGACAGACAGACAGGCGGACCGAATTTTGCCAGTAACTCAAATATGTTCCTCTGTCATCGTAATGTCATGTTTGATTGTTATCTCAATTCTTTACTTGCGATTATATGTACTATAATGCAAGTTATGTATTCGAGCGAAAACAAAAATTGAGATAACAATCAAACAGGACATTACGATGATAGAGAAACATATTTGAGTAACTGGCAAAATTCTGTCTGTCTGTCGGTCTGTCCGTCTGTACGGATGTATATTGAACTACAACGGTTTGGACAATCGTCTTCAAATTTTTAATATGAGGTTATTTTCACATACTATAGAAGACTTTTTTAAATGTATGTAGGTATTTGTAAAACATCAAATGCGATTCAAATAATTTTTCTTTGAATTTCATTTATTTGTAAACATGGCGGATATAAATTTGAGGGATTGTATCCTATTTGCAATGAAAAAGGAGAAATTATAATATATTTCTATTTCAATTACATATATTTTCGTTCACTTTATTTGTTTTCTTCCTTAGAATTTGTGTTAATTTTTTTATTATCTCCCCCAAATCAACACTCAATTTCAATACGTCAATACAATTTCATACGTCAAATAAAAAAATGTCGTTACACCATTTTGAATTTGAAACTGTGTCTATGGGTGCGTGATTCCGACTACGAAAACAGAATCGATTTTCTCTTCTCTTCTTTTCAGACAAAGAAATATCATTCAGTGCCAATCAAATCAAACCATTTCAGTAAGTGGATTCGGAATGCTTCCGGACTGTTCTGGACGACCAAAAAAAGATATACATAAGTCGGAGTTGCATGCAACCCTTCAGTGTAATTAATTCTTCGCCTCATGCAAAAAGCTGCACCTGGTTTTTGGTTAAAAGCATAAATAAATAAAAGCTTAGTTTTATAATTACAAACTTAATCTACTACATGAAATAAGCTCTGAAACAGACATGGCTGAGTCGCTGAGTCTGAAAATGTTGTTTTGGTATGGAATAGGAGTAGGAGACTGAGAGCCAAGACAACATAAGCTATAAGCACTCCAAAAGTCCAAACCAGACTAGTCTACGTCATTTCATAAAGTGTGTGTCATTAAACTCGTTGTTTCTGATGGATCGCACAGGCGCATATCGGCAGATCTCGCAAATAGCTTATTAGTTTTAACAGAACCAAATATCTCAGCAACGTTAACGGAAAAAGCTTAATAACCCGTCTTTTGTTTGTGTGGTTTGTGTTATTCATTATTATACTTCCTTCCAAATTCCAATTAAAAATCGGAATAAAGCTTAAAAAAAAGTTCGATTGTGATAAAAAATAATATTTGCAGTAAGAATTGCGAATGGGAATAGTAAAATCAGTTTCACTTCGTTAGCCAACTCTTGGGGTGGTGATTCTCAAAAGTTGAGAAGAACGCTCGCGTGCATATTTTTTTTTACTTTATTCTTAATTTTCTCAATCTTGATTAATCTTTTTCCTGTTCAGTTTATAAACTTTACATCATAATTAAATAAAATAGTAAATGCATGCAAATACTTTTTGATACATTTCACGTATGAGAAGTTGTAATTGTTTGAATTAAGCAATTAAGGCTAATCAGTGCCGCGATTATATTTTTATAATTTGTAATTGTACTTACTAACCATAAGTGTGCTATCTTATAAATACATCTCAAAAGATTAATTGCATATTTTGATTGAAAGCAATTAGATGAGAAGCAAATAATCTATTATCAAGTGATCTGATTGAATTAATATTATATCAATTCATCTAGTTTAGTTAGTGATTTCTGATTTGGCATTAATTGTGCTATTGGTGCACAATAACCTAACCTCTACAATATCTCTCTTGTACGATTGGCGAAGGAATTTTTGGAATTTAACTATACAGTGAGTAAAATAAATTTATTTTGAAAATTTTCGATACTTTTAGCTTGGAAACCAAGAACCAAAAACAAGAAAATATACTGCGCTTTAATTAATTTAATTAATTGCAAACGTGGAGGAAAAGTAAAATAAAATTTCTTATTATAATGTTAAAAATGCTTTTCTATGTAAGCATAAAGTAGATTAGGTTTAGTATCTGAAACTTGGTTATCCTTTGAAGATAAACTAAGTAGTAAAGATTATTTTTGATATCGTTGTGATAGAGATTATAGAAAGGGGGCGGTGTTGCCGTGGTAGTTAAAAAAACTATTCAGCACGAATTAATTCCAATTGTAAAAACAAAACTTATACCAAACATAGGTGTCAATATTCGTTTTGAAAATGGCTCATCCTTAAACATTCTGTCAGTTTATTTCCCTGGTGGTGCGATTACTCCAGACAAACGCTATCACTTAAATAATGATTTAAGAAAATTAATAAGTTTAAATGGCACATTTCTGATTGGAGGTGATTTTAACGGCAGGCATAGAAGATGGGGATGCTTCAGAGCGAATGCTTGGGGAAATATTCTTGAAAATCTTAATTATAGACAGACGTTTGACATTCTTTATCCTCCTACTCCAACATATTATCCTATAAATAGTAGATCCAATCCATCCACTATAGATTTCTTCTTGACTTATATGGCAAATCTTTTTCACCAGCCATTGACATTGAATGAGCTTGGCTCTGATCATTTACCATTCGTAATAAGTTCTCTCACATCACCGATTGAGAGAAAAAAGCAAGTATTAGTCATATAAAAGCAAATTGGCCAAAATATAAACGACAAATGCGTTTAAGATTATGGAACATCGATACACAAGCAGTGTATTATACCAACCAAAAAGAAATAGACAAAGGTATAACATATTTCATTGAACAATCAGTTCCTAAGAAACAAATCCATTACGAAAGTAAGCAAAAATTATTACCATCCCATATACTCAATGTTATAAAGTATCGAAATAGTATTAAAAGAAAATGAATTAGAACAAGGGAACCTCACTTTCTAACCGAAATAAATTCTTTAACAATCTTATAAAGGATCTAATTTCAGATCATAGAAATCGATCTTGGAATTAAAAACTACATAGCTTAGATAAAGGATGTAAGCCTTTTTGGAACGTTGTTAAGATTATTAAAAAGAAAAAGATACACATTCCAGCTTTTAAGGTAGGAAGCGATATCGAGCACTGGAAAATCAAATCTCTTAGCAGAAACCTTTTGTGAGAACCATACGGCGAATTGCAATATGAGTAATATTAGAATTGAAACAACAGTCAATTACTCTATTGATACTATAAAGTCATTCTTAAACGTATACCAGGATGAAGTGTCTCTTGAAGATATAGAATACGTTATCAACAATCCTAAAATAAGAAAATCACCTGGCCTTGATTGAATTAAAATGTTGTATGTTAAGAATTTGACATCGTCTGGAATAATTTGTTTGCAAATCTTATTCAACAAGTGCCTTAGTTTTGGCTTTGTCCCCAATGAGTGGAAAAAAGCCAAAATAATACCTATACTTAAGCCTGGTAAAAACGCTAGTACCTATACTTAAGCCTGGTAAAAACGCTAATCAACCCTGTAACTACAGACCAATAAGTTTGTTAAGTTCTCTCAGCAAATGCTTTGAAAAAATAATAAAATACAAAATTGATTCCTTTGTAACGAATAACGGTATTTTGCCTGTTGAGCAGTTTGATTTCAGGGCGCACCATAGCATTGTTCATCAAATACATAGAATTACAATACATATAAAAAGTAACTTTATATCAGGTAAAATTATTAATTAATATAGAATTAATGCTTGTAAAACTCAGGCAATACTTTTCACTCGAAAAAGAAAATCCTGTTTTTTGCCGAGCAACAATCTTCTTATTGGGAATGCAAATATAGAATGGGGTTCTAACGTAAAATATCTTGGTGTAAATTTATACAAAATATTGACTTTTAGCTTACATATAAAAAACGTTATTAAAATAATCGATACAACAATAAAAATTTTCTATCCGTTTATTAATCGTAAATCGAAGCTAAGCAATGAAAATAAACTTTTAATATACAAAGTAGTATTTCAATCAATAATGTTTTATGGGTAACCAGCCTGGGGTAAATGTACTATCAGTCATATACGGTGACTGCAAATAACTCAAAATAAAATCTTAAAAATGATTCTCAAGCTTCCATGGTCATTATCAACAAATCAACGTCATTCCATTTTAGAGATGGATATGGTATCTGAAAGAATTTCAAAACTCAATGAGCGATACCGTTATGTGCTTTGTCACGACAACACATTGGTTCAAACCTTACTTAATAGTTATTATAACATTAAAAATAATAATAAAAAAAAACATGTTAACATTACTCATTTATCAAAATACTTGCACTTACAAATTTTTCTTTTCTGATATTAACGATTTATTTACTATTTAATTTATTTATCTATTATTTATTTCATTATTTATTATCTATTTAATTATTTATTTAGTTATGTCTTTATTTATTTATTTATTCATTATTTTTATTTATTTATTAATTTTTATATATATATTTATTATTTTTGTTTTATTTAATTGCTTATTTATTTACTTTCCTGTTCATATATTTATTTATCTGTCTGTTTACGCATTTATATACTTATATGTTAACTCTTATTATCTTTTTACAATTGTAAAACCGTTTTTTGAAGTTCTTATTGTTATAGGTACATGCTTATTTATTATCTACTTAACAGATACTTGTAAAACTAAAGTCTGGTTTGAATAAAACATCACAACGCCCACCCTTCTATTCAGTTCTTCTCATGTACAATGTAACTTTTCTTTCAAATCAAAGATAAATTGTAAACTAATTTAAAATTAAAAAATAATGATATTATTAACAGCAGTAAGGTAGATTAATACCAAATCTCTGAAAATTGTGCAATTTAGTTTAAGATAAAATGTTCAAAATTGATGCTACAACTTTCCTAGAAGATGGATAACAGCATTTTTTCAACCTGTCTCTAAGAAAAGTAACCCCCCTCCTCCTAAAGACCCATGACAATTATGTCCCTTCTTTCTTCTTGGAAACAATGATTAACCAACCGTCAGCTTAAAAAATATCTTGAAGACCGACATTTCTTTAGTATAGGGTTTCGCAGTAGTCGTTCCACTGGTGATCTGATGGCATATCTCACGGAACAGTGAGAACAGTGAACAAATCTTTACATTGCTTTGGCGAAAATAAAGTTATTGCGCTTGATATTTTTAAGTTCAAGGCATTTAATAGAGTTTGGCATGAAGCTTATCTCTTATGAATAATGCGTGTTTTTGGGATCGATAATGCTCTTGTTCATTGGATTATAAGCTATATTTTAGACCGTTCAATAAAAGTTGTATTGAACGGTTTCAAGTCTGATTACCATCAAATAAATGCTTGTGTGCCCCAGGGCTCTGTTCTGACTCCGACTCTCTTCTCCAGTTATTACTTCTAATCCCAGATCTCACAGAAATTCTTTGGGCGCACACGTATTGAAAACACAAAAAGAAACAAAACTTACTGTGCTGCAAGACAGACAGTCGGGAAGTCAGAATTTTGCCACTAACTTTTTTCTTTCGTTTTTCTTTCGTCGTAATGTAATGTTTCACTATCTTAATTTTTGTAATATACATTGCATAGCTTTCCTTATCGCAAGTATAAAACATTAAGTAATATTGAGTTTATGCTATTATTTAAAAAAACACTAAGCAAGATAAAACTATACATATATTCTTAAGCCGAAGATAATCCACTTTTATGGAATAAATATGCAATCGTTTATATCTAGATTTAACTTTCCTAATCCTATATAAACAATTTTTTTTAATTTATATTCACCAATTCACAGTCTAGAGTCTAGACCAGTGGCGGATCCACGGGGGAAGGTTCCTCTGGCCCGTACCCCCCATTAGCATTGAAACCAAAAACTTAAACTTATTTTATATTTAAATAAGTATTTTGTATAATAGTTTCACTTGACCCTATATACTTTGTTATCTAGTATGTAGTTGCATGCTTTTAGGTGCACTCGAAGTTCAAAATAAATAAGAACGAAAGGCAAAGATAAACACACATACTCATGAACACGAGTCCTGACCTCAGACGTTGATTGTTTGTTTACGTGTATCAAATCAAAGAGTAGAAGAATAAAAAGAGAGTGTTATGCATAGATAGTACTTGCGCTTATGCGCAGTCACATTTGAAATACATATAATAGGGGGTTTCGAAGTTTTTATTCGATTTTTGTGAGTTTCGATTATTAGATCGCAGTAAGTAAAATATTTTTCAGGGGAGTTCTTTAAAAGACAGTTTATTTCTATATAAACAAAATTACTGAGTCATTTTCAAAATATGTACATATATTTATTTTTTTTTTATTTTTAAAAACAAAATAATTTAATGCGAAATTAATTTCGGTACCTACATTTTCTTAAGATCAATTTTAATTGTTATCGGTTAGCCAGTTTTCGAATTAGTCGAAGAAAAAAATGGTCCTATGGGGGTACCGTTTTTAGCACACCATCTTAAAATTTGTACTTACGATTATATTTACTATAAATGTAAGTTATATGTATATTAGGTACGGCTCAAGGAATTTTTATGATAAAAATGGTGTTCTTACCGTAGGAAGGAAGATGAGGGTAGATAAAGAGTAATGTCAGATTAAATAACTTTTTAATAACGGTTTTTGTTTATTTAATAATTTTAATTTTTTTTTTGAAAAATAATTATTTGAATGTGCTTATGTTTGCGTTGTTAGATTCTTTTTTTCTTTTCTTTTTAAGTTGTTGAAAAAAAATACTTTTTTTAAACCGTTCATACGATTTTGATAAAAATGGCGCAGGGTCAAAAGTTCACAGGTCAAAAGTCCGTAATGAAACTGACACAATATTTGCGTGTGTACTTTTGGCTCATCAAAATGGGTCAAATATCCATAATTGATTTATGGACTTTCAATCTGTGGACTTTTCATCCTGCGCCAAAAAAAATCACATTTTATAATTTTCCGCTGTAAACTATTTTACACACTTTTTCGGAAAAATCAAAACTCACAAAAATCGAATAAAATCTTGAATTTCCCTATTCTTTTTAAAATTTAACTCGAAGATTTGACCGCACATAAAGAGCGATCCAGTCGTGCAATTTAGTTTTGAGTGCTGGCGAGGAGACAAAGAAAATTACTGAACATGTGAAAATATGTTGGACGCCCCCCCACGACCAAATGCTGGATCCGTCACTGGTCTAGACTCTAGGGTCTATCTAAATATTCAAGATAAAATTATTATCAAAATTTGATCAGATCACTAAGGTAGGTATAATTAAACTAGCACATAATAGCACATACATATGTATATTATTTTTTGAGTTTAGGCTAAAGTTCTAAATTTCGACGAGCAATGGGTACTTCTTCAATTAAAAGCACGTGCTTGATTATAGTATATATGCTTATCTTGCGATTATAGGTTAAAGTGAGCGTGTTCTTTATATGGGAATAAATTGTTTCGCATAAAATCTACACAAAACAGAACAGCAAATTTTAATAAAAAAAATTAATTCATTATTAAATAGATATGATAATTATAATGTTCTCTATTCCACCACAAAAACGTCATTCCAAAACGGTAGACCAGCCAACTTTTTATTAAAAAGTTAGAAACAACATACCCAAATCTGTAAAAATACAATAAATTATAGAATTGCTGGTTTACCATTTTATCCCCTTTATCGATGTAATTTTACTTTCTTTTTCTCGATTTGTTAAAACTTATGTATGTATATCGCAAGTAAAAAATGATCATGGCAATCTCTTATTATACCTACACCCTTACACGCTACACCCTATTCTTTATTTAGTTTAAGGACACCAACCTATGAGACGCCTTTTTCGTACAAATATTTGTGTCATACATACATATCCGACAAGTTTGATAAGACAAAAGCAAAACGGCCATTGGACGATTAAAATATAAAGATTTTTTGTTTAAGAGATTAATGATTGTAATTTGAACAATTTTATATCTTTATGGTTATGGTAAAAGCAGGTAAGCGAACTCAATGACTTTTTGTGTCTAAGAAGATAAGGATTCTTTAGTCGCATTGACTGTGACTCCCTCTGTCGACAAATTTTTTATAAAACAATAATTATATATATATATTATGTATGTCTATACAATACATAGAGGAAATAAATTTTCAAGACTTACTTAAATAATTCTTTTTTTGTCTAAATCTGGATACACACCACAATATCCTAATCCCGACCCGACCATAAAACTTCGAAAAATAGATAGAGTCCGTATTAAAATATTATTAGTAAATAAGCCTTAAACTTTACGCCTCCTGATCATTGTTTCTTGACAAAAAAAATATCTTATTAAAGTATTTTAATTTGACACATTTTGACACTATTATATTTAATTACATTTCTTATCTCTAAAAATAACCTACATTTATCTACTACTTACTACCTAATCAATAATTGAAATCAAGAAATCAAGTGCCAATTTTTATAAATCGGTTAGCCGGAAACACATGTTTCAAATTGATAAAAAAAAATGTGCGGCGAATGTACATACATAATGTATTTGCTCTTATATAAATATTTACAGTCACATCATGAAAAAAAATATATTTAAAATGAATTTAAATTTTAAATGTTTGAAGAAAGGAATTGAAAATATTTTTTTTTTAATGATTCTTGCTGATTTCCCATTTACTAATGATCGAATTTTGTGCTCTCTTGATCCATTACAGCAAGCTAAAATTGTTACTTTAAATGAAAAAATTGCCCTAATACTTATTGATATATATGGGCCATATAAAGCGATCCGATCAGTAATCATTTCCATTTCGATAATTCCAAGTGAAAAAATATTAAAAAAATTAAACTGATACGAATCGATGGCAAATCGATTGAAATATTTTTTCCCTACAAAAGTAATACCGGAAAACAGTGTTATGTGTAAAAACATTATTTATTTATTTTACTAAAGCATATTATTAAAAAAAACTACTACAAGGTTGTTGCTGATGCGGGTGCGGCATTTGATTACTGACATAACTTTACTGATTGCTATAAACGCACTTTCTTAAAAAATTCCACTTTTCAGCTGTTTCAACTTTTACTGGTGTTTTTTTTATAAACTGGTGCTATAATTAACGCTCATGATAAACAAAAAAACAAGGTAATATATTGTGCATGTAGGAGTGACGTCACGTGTAGTGTCTTTTTGAATTTGTTCTATGAGTTCAGTTACGACGTTTGTCCACGTCAAGACTCCTCAGTTCTTTCTTTCTTTTTTTTTTTTTTTGTTTCATACTTTAATTTGTATTACAATTGAAAACTGCACAAATTGCCACTTTTTCTACAAAAAAACTAAATCTTATTAACTAAACTAAATCGAAAACGGAAGCGCGAATTGAAGAACAATATTATATTGTTTTGACAGCTGATACTAAATGCCGGCACTACAAATGACGTATGTATGCAGATGCGCAGAAAAATTAAAAAAAAATATTCCATAATACATTACTTTGTTTTTTGTGTATCATGACTGATGATCTTATTTAAGTTCTGTTGTTTCTAATAAAAAAAGTTTTTTTTTTATAATTAACGCGCGCACAAGGGATTATGTGTTTCCCTTTTAATGTAGAACACACTGCGCGGGCATTACGAAGATAGGGAGGGGAGAGATAGGAGGTGCCGATTAACATTGGTTTTGAATGTTTGCAGATCAAAGTTCTATTACCTATCAATCTTATAGCTCGATTTTGTATTCTATCAAGCAGGTGAAGCGATGTTTGCGAAGCACCTGCCCAGAGGTGGGGGTTATACTCGAGTTTAGGGCGTATAAACGCTTTATACATTGTAGCCAGATCAGATGGGGAAAAATACTTCTTACACCGATACAGAAAACCTAAGCACTTTGCAGCATTCTTAGCGATCTCAAATACATGGTCGTTCCAACGGAGGTCGTCGTTGACACACATACCGAGTACTGAGAGCTTTTCGGTTTCTTCGATGAAAGTGCCATTCATGGACAATGGCATTGGGGGAATGTTTAGCTTTAACGACAGAAGACAGCATTGAGTTTTCGAAGCATTAAACTCCACACGATTTCTATTACCCCATTTGACAATGCTGTTTAATGAGCTTGACATCTAGTACCGTTGCAATTGTACGTCCGAATGCGAAAGACGTGAATTATTGAACGAATATGAAAAGCTGAGGGTAGAGTCGTCAGCAAAACAGTTAAGTGGATTAGAAGTAACAGACAGAAGATCGTTTATAAAAATCAAGAAAAGAGTCGGAGACAGAACAGAGCCCTAGGGCACACCAGCATTTATTTTGTGCGAATCAGACTTGAATCCGTCCAATACAACTTGTATTGAACGGTCCAGAAGATAGCTTCTAATCCAACGAACAAGTGTATCATCGATCCCAAAAGCACGCATTTTCGATAAAAGAGCTTCATGCCAAACTCTGTCAAATGCCTTGGAGATATCAAGAACAATAATCTTACTTTCACCAAAGCGATGTAAAGATTTTTTCCACTGTTCGGTGAGATATGCCAACAGATCACCAGTGGAACGGTTGCTGCGGAAGCCGTACTGACGGTCATGGAGAAGCTTTCGATCTTCGAGATATTCCTTAAGCTGACGGTTAATCAGTGTTTCCATGACCTTAGAAAGAAGGGATGTCAGTGCTATGGGTCGGTAGGAGGAGGGGGAGGATGGGTCACCTTTCTTAGGGACAGGCTGGACAAATGCTGTTTTCCATCTTCTAGGAAAGATTCCAGAAGAGTAGGAGCGATGGAAAAGCTTACGCAGTGTCTTTGCCAGTGTGGAAGAACACCTCTTCAGAAGAATCGGGGGTATACCATCCGGGCCAGCGGATTTGTGTATATCGAGATCTTTGAGAACTCTTGCTACTGTACGAGTGCGGAAAAAAATCTGTCCCATGGAAAAATTTACATTCTCAAGTACAGGAGGGAGGTTGCTATGCGGCAGCGTGGAGCTGGCAGCGAAATGGGCGGCGAGCAAGTTTGCCTTCTCTGAAGAGTAAACAATTGGTTTGTTATTGTCGATGAGCGTTGGAACCGAAGATGTCGAGGAGTTTTTTTATATTTTTTACAAATGACCAAAAATTTTTACTGCCTTTGCGACACTGCAGAATTTTTTGCCGTAATTTTTGGTCATGCAAAAATTTGGTTCTTTCTATAACTGAGTTGCATGAGTTCCTTGACTGTGTTAATAAAAAATCACACGTTCAGGGGCCTATGACACAGAACAATAAGTCAACTAGTCAACAACCATTTGTTTAATAAGTGAAAATAAAAAAATTCCATTCACTTGTTGAATCAGTTTGAAAAGTCAAGCCTAGTACTCAGATCGCGCTTAACTAAATTTTATGTTTACAATTTTTATCTCTACACACCTTTGCTAAAAAGGCACGATAAATTTTGGGAGAGAAAACAGCTGTTTTACAAATCTTTGATAGTTTGTGAAATATATATATATATATTATAAATAATTCTTATTAACAAAGGTGTTTTTTCGCGTTGGAAATTTGTTTTGTTTTTTTTTTGCGTTTTTGTTTTGGGTTTTTTAATTAAATTTTCTAAATACAAATATTCATCAAGAAATTCCATTTTATTTTCAATTATTCGCATCCAAAATGACAACTGTCAGAAGTTATCTTGTGAAAGAATGTTAAATACTCGGTAAACTTTCTGTAGACTTTTTTCTTAGCCGTTAGCTAGACATTTGGAAATTAGCTTGAACTGAGTACTGTTCAGCTAAAAACCCGAGCTAAAATTTATCTTGGTAGAAATTTGTATGGAATATACATTTTAGCGCGATATGAGTACTAGGCTTCAAGCTACAAAAATTAGTCGTAAGTTTTTCAAAGAAAAAAAATATTTTGCCCAAAATCAGGGAAAACAAACATAATTTTGTTGGTGTTTTTTTCTGATTCGTTTAATAAAACAGAAAAAAGGTGATAAATGGCAGGAGATATTTTCGTTGTCAAAGAGTTTACACATAGTTCCTGCAGTTAAAAATGGAACATAAATTAGAGATGTTGTTTTAAAAAAATTGTAAGCTAGCACTATAGCATAACAAAATCTGGTCCACATACTGCAATATAGTTAAGAGAATGCTTACCACGCCGATCCATAAAAGGGCCTTCATTGTTTGAAGGTGCATCAATATTAATTGAAATACCATCGATAACGCCGCAAACTTCCGGCGAAAGGTGGAATTTTCTCATAAAAGTCTTGTATGGTAAGTTCAACTATGTCAGTTTCAGTCTAAAAAACTTGTTATTGAAATTTAATTTCATTTGTTGCAACTGTTATTTCTTTTACACCTTTGTCATTTTATGAACACCGTGAATGCACCTAATTCATGGTATTGAGATTTAGTTCCCAAACAATGCAAGGCTATCAATATTTTCTGCCTTACAGTTAGTGCCCCACTTTTATAAGTAGGGGAACGTAATTGGTGGTAGAGACTTTTGATAAGGGAATCAGCAATTTCTACGACCACATGAATTTTTTCAATAAACACATCCGGTTCTATTACCAAGTTAATTCTTTCTTTAAACACTTTTTTGTCAGTCTTTGGTCCTCAATATCCGATTCAGAATAAAAACAACATTTTGTTAAGCAAAACTCTTGACCACTTAATAAATTCATAACGATCTTTCCAAATCGATCACTTGATTAACACTTCTGCAAGTGGTTATTCCTAACTTGTTGGCATGCAACAAGTCGCCGAACGTCGGTTGAAATTTATCAACAATTCAACAAGTTTATTCTCTTTTTTTTAACAAGTTACAAAAACTATTAAATTGTAAAATTTCCCACTTGTTGAAAGAAGCCGAAACAATTGTTATAGTTCTCCTAGACTTGTTAGTTGTTATTCCATATTACACACAATTTAAAAAGTTGTTGAATTTCACTTGTTCAACAAGAAAATATTTATTAGGTTATAAGCCCAAGGTCATACAATTATAAATGTTTAATTAGTTTTAAAACTATTGAAAAATTTTAAAAAACATACAAATTTTGTAATGCATAACATAGTAAGAAACAAAGGTTTTCTGTTGATATAACAATGGCAAGAAAAAAACTTTCGGATTAATAGTTTAAAAGCCATCCGTGAATAAAATGATAATAATCTGAAAGAAAAAGTCCGAAATTCTCTTCTCTTTTTCCATTCATTGTATGTACAAAAACGCTTTTAATTAACAAAAAATATTTGTTCAATTTATAGTTCATATCTACATACCTAATAGTTCGACTCACTGTACCCGGCTTATTATGCAAGTTTTTTTGTGAGGAAAACAGAATGAAAAAGCTATCGCTAGTCTAGCAGTGGCGTTTTTTGTAACTATTTTTATTCAGCGCAGCCACTAGTTGCAATAGAGAAAGAGAACCATAGGTCAAGAAATTATGACGTATCTTGGGCTAGCATTTTTTATTTGATTATGTCATGATGGTTTGACAAGCAAAAGAAAAATAAGCGTACAATATGGACGAGGGGTTCAAATATTTTAAACTTCGATTTGGCACAAAAATAATTATGTTGTTTTTTTTGGAAACTCCTTTTTGTATTCATAGCGGCAAGCAATACAAAATAAAAACGTATAAGTTAATAACATAACCTCACGCCTATACAATATTTACTTACCATAAAATACTTACACGTGTCTGTATAGATTCTACAGCGCGCAAGTCTTATGTAGAAATAGACCTCTCAATCGGATTTAATGTTTCATGCCGCTAACAAATGAAATTTAATTGTTTAAACATTTTAATTATTTTCAATTTGTTTGTATGACGCAACGTTACAGCTAAAAACGTTGAAAATTGACATAGAAGTGTCCATAGCCCCTATGGGGTACAAATAGATAGCTACTTGTATATCAAGAATATGTGAAAAAAAAATACAAATTAATAAGCTTGTCAAAAGTGGCTTTAATTTCAATTGTTTATGCTTTTTAGTTTGAGTTGTTATTTTTTTCATTTGTATTGTGGAAATGGGGGCGAATAAAGTGATAACGAATATATTTATTTCAATTACGGACGCATCTATAATTATTGTGATGTTTGACTGACCAACAGAATTTTTTTTTTAATTTCTCCAGCTTGAAAAAAAAACATTAATACGTGACCAATTAAGTTTGTTGAATTAAACAAAAAAAAGTTTTAAATTAAGATGCATAGATAATATTTTTAATTCATTTAAACTTATTTATTAACAATAATTTATAATTAAATGTGTAAACATAATTCTTTATATTTTATTAATATACTAGCCTTACCCGGCGTACGTTGTTACGCCCAAGACAGAATAAATGAAGTATTTTATTTCGAGATTGAAAAAACAGAGTTTATTTTATCAATGACAATGAAAATTTTATTGTAAATAATTACTGTAATGCGAGTGGATATACAATATTCTTGGTTTTCCATTTGGTCATTGTATATACAATGATTTGGTGCGAAAATGAACAATTTTTTCGGCGTTCCAACTCTGAAACTGGCTCTTTATATACACACTTCATATACAGGGTGGGCCAACAGAAATTACTCTATTGCAAGATGCTCTCATTTTTACAAATGGCCGCCAATGTCAAATCTGTTTTGACATTTGTAGACTAGACAGATGCAGAATACAAGTGAACAATCCATGAAGCGATACATGAACCGACATGAACCGATATTCTGAAGGCGGCGTTCCCGGGTCGCCTCATCTCTCGTTTTGGCGATTTGCACTGGCACGCAAGATCTCCCGATTTAACCGTTTTAGACTTTTTTTATGAGGTTTTTTAAAGTCTCGTGTTTACGTGAACAAGCCCGAGACTCTGGAAGCTCTTAAAGACAACATTCGACACGAGTGCGAGAATTTGTCGCCCGAAGTTCTCGCTGAAGTGATGAAAAATGCCATAAATCAATCATGGCCCATCTGGCCGATATCATCTTCTCGACTTGACCAATACAATTCTAAAGATTCAAATAAACATAATCAAAAAACAGAATCGAAGTTTTTTATTTAGAAAAAAAAAGAGAGCCAAACAACATCGGATAGATGACTTCTTTTGGCCCACCCTGTATAAACAAGGAACTTTTGGCAACAAAAATTTGTGTCCAAGAAACATAAGTTTAACCAAATTTCTGTTTAAACGAAAATTTGTCATGTAGAAATATTTGAGAGTTTGAAATAAATGTGAGCAGTTTTACTGTGAAGCCATCTTACTTTTTAGTAGATGAGGGTAAACCTGTTAACATTTTTGCTAATAGCACATAATTATTTCATAAAGTTATTAAGTATTTTGTTAAGTTATCTCTCGCAAAAGATAAATCTTTATCTTAAACAAAGCAAAGCGCTTTAAAAAGTCACTTAATCAACACGCATAATATTTTGATTGATACCTTGTTTCTCTTATCAAGTATTTTATGAACATCCACCCTGATTTCATCATGTCTTTCTGTTTATTTATATCTAAGCTTAAATATTTGTAATATGTTTACAGTTGCTGAAAAGCTTTAGGTTTGCATTTTGATACTCATCGTTAAATTGTTTGTAAAGTTGCTCATACATATCTTTGTTTGAGTATATGAATCAGCAAAGAAAAGAACATAAAAGCAAAGACAGCTATAAAATAATTTGTCTATGATAAAAGTATCAAGCCTATATAGGTAAATCTTAAACAAACGTCATTTGCCATTTAAAACATTATTTTTATACTATCCTTCGTATCATAAATTTGTTGAAGATTATATTTTTTTTAACAACGTGTCCTTCGTGCAAAACCTAGAAACCTTTTTGTATTGTGTTTACATCGATAAATAATAAAATTTAAAATTAATAAACGATATATTTCCTTTGCTTTCGCTGAATATTTTTAACGTCTTTTCATCAAATTTCAAATATCTCGAATCGAATTAAGCTTTGATGGACTAATTCCACTTATATTCTGAGGCGTTCATATGAAGAACTTTCTTAATTTCATTTTAGCGTCGGAATTTGGCATATGAATATCGTTTAGGTAGAAAATGTGTCTCGAGTCCTTGCCCTTGGAGTGACATTGCATACCTACATTTTTCTTCCCATTGTTAGTTATACAAATAATTTTTTTCAATATAATTATGGGTTTTAGGTGTTATCCCAGTCGACAGGTCGCAAAAAATGGGTTTAAGATGACAAAGGTTGGAATTTAATGAAATTTTGGGATAATATTAAGGAATGGTTAATTAACAGTATCTCAAGTTTTGGGCCTCGTGAACCCTGAGCAAAAAATGCGGGGTGGGACTGCAAAATTTTCGACTTTTCTTTGGTTTTTCATTAATAACTTTTTCTTGCTTACGTCCTAAGTTAAAAGCGTTCAGGTATATTTTATTTTATTGAGTAAAAAAATGTCTACAATATTGACTTTTCCAACATGTTTGGTTGTTAACTCGTTACCAAAAAATGGGCACGACTGGGTCGCACGTACTTGCTCTTGTGTGCCTAGTTACATTGGAAAGCAAGATCTTTGACAGAAACAAGTTAAAAATAGCACAGTTTGAACTTATAAAAAGTATCAAACCCACAATACTACGGTTTTTAGTAAATATGAAGTACGCCATCACACGTCTTAAATAACAAAGAATTTATGAAAAATGTATTTCGATAATTGTAAAAAAAACTCAAAAATTTTCATCAAAATCGTTGGAGCCGTTTTCGAGCAAAATAAACTTTTCCTAAACGGTCATATGCCAGGTACGGTTATTTGTACACTAAGTTTGAAGATAATCGCTTAAGCCGTTTAGGCTGCAGCTCGTTATACATACTGACAGACAGACAGACATTTTTTCTCGATCACTTTTTTAGACTTCTCTATGATCGTAATGTCATGTTTGATTGTTATCTCATTTTTTTTAATATTCACGAATCCTTAACTTGACTTATAGTCCCTATAATCGCAAGTAAAAAGGTAATTTTTTAAATTTCCCTAAAACATGCTAAAATCTGCAAATTTTTACCACATCTCTCTGTTATACCTACTCGAATTAAGATCAAATGTTGTTGTAATTATGATTACTGGATAAAGCCACAAACTTCCAATTTAGTTCCGTACATTTGAGTAAAGCCAAGCCGAGGCTTTTCTTTGGTACACGGTAAACAGGGATAAATCTAGGTACTGTACCACTTCGGTACAGGAATGTCATTTTTCAAATTTAAGGTTATCGCAAAGACTTGGGCCCAATGCACACGGAGCAACTATACAAAAAACTAAAAACATATACACTGATCAATTACTCATCAAGCATGTGAGAGTGTGTTAGTAAAAATGAGACACGGATACGTTGTGTCTGCTTGAGGCAAAATCATACTTCCTCTTCTGTGCCTATTTACATTGGAAGCAAGATCTTTGACAAAAAACAAATAACATTTACGTTAAAAGTAACACAGTTTGAACTTATAAAAACTATCAAAATCACAACACTTAACGGTCTTAAGTAAAAATGAAGTACGCTACCACACGTCTCAAATAGCAAAGCATTTATGAAAATTCGTAATTGTAGGACAGATTTTGATAAAATCCTGCTTTTTTTAGTTTTTTTTTAACAATTTTTTGTTTAATTTTGATATGCAATTTTTAAGAGTTTATTTATATATATGTGATTATAAAATTTAAAATAATTTTTTTTAATTTTTCAAAAATAAATTAAAAAATTAATTTTAATTAGAAAAAAAAGTTATTCAAAATTTTCATATGCAGAAATAATTTGGCTATCTAGATCGTTTCAAATATAAAATTTGAAAGAAATCCATACAGTCGCTAACGAGAAACCCGAAAATTAAAAAAACCGTTATATGAAAGGTCCCGTTAATAGCCTTTTCCCGTATATGTAGTTCTGATCAAATGATAGCCAATACCAACAAAAAACTCTTAAAAAATTTCATCAAAATCCTTGGAGCTTTTCCTAAACGGTCGTATGGCAGGTACCGTTATTTTTAGCCCAAAAAATAAAATTTCAATTTCTCCTCTGAGGAATGCCGAAAGATAAACACATACCAAATTTGAAGGCAATAGCTCAACCCGTTTAGGCTACAGCTCGATATACAACCGGACAGACATACAGACAGATGGACATTTTTTGCCAATGACTTTTTAGGCTTCTCTATGATTGTTATCTAAATTTTTTTTTATATTCACGAATCCTAAACTTGTCTTATAGTCCTTATAATCACAAGTAAAAACTACAGGGTTTTTGGCGCCCCAGAGACTAGGCTCCTAAACTCACGTTGATATAGTGCACTTGATTTGTGAAACTTGCTTTAAAAGCAGCTTCATTTATCCTCGTTATGCCCATTCCTGTATATCTTCTTCATTGAAGGTCTTTTTTAAATTCCTTATCAGGTCAGAGGTGTGGTTTAACCCCTGAAAAAACAAACACGTTTTTGTAAATTGATTGTTTTCTAATTAACTAATTCGTACTCAGTGATTAGCCAGTGGCAGATTAATTTTTTTGTACCTTGATTAATGAATATAGGTTGAATTAACAATGACGCATTTATGTTTATAAGCTACATAGGCATTTAGTTTTTATTTTATAATAATCAGTTAAATAATTAATTAGATACCTAGCACGTTAGTTTAAATGATAACAGATGAACGAGATTAATATAAGATAATTATTAATTCATTGCGTGAAAGTGTTCATAAGCCACCTCGTCATTATCATATTAAGTGTCATTAAATTAATTTATAATCATCATCTTAACTTATAGCGAGTTTCATTCAAATTTTAAACATTTGATCTCAAAATTCAGATTTGCTCTTTTCAATGAAACTTGTTTTACGATTTAATCGTAGTATTGGTAATTATCTGACGAGCACACACAGTATTTTGACGACACACAAAAATATCTATGCACAGTTTTTGATTCACTCAAAATGCCATTTTAGTATTTTCTGACTTCAAAAACATCTTTTATTATTATTTTGTTTCTTTTATTGATATTTGTTGATTTTATTGCTTAACACAGGCTGGCACAAGTTAACAACGAACAACAAATTACAAAACATTTTCCATTTGACGTATGACCGAAAAGGCTATTTACATGTATGTGTGCATTCAGATCAAATCTGCCACCCCCACCAGAGATCAAATCTTTTGTGTTGAGATTGCTCTTTTTCTTGCAATGAAACTCTCAAAACTGAAAAAGATCAAATCTTTTGACAGAAAGAGCAAATCTTTTCTTCAATGAAACTCCCTATTAATATATGTATGTGTTTTATGAATATTAAATATTTCATTTTGGAAACCGGTGCAAAACCAAAAAAAAAACAGGTAACTAAACAATCATCAGCGAAACATTTAATTCTTTTTTTGTGCAGTTCGGTGTTAAAAAGAAACAATTAGGCCTATTCAGTGACATCTCTTATTCTGTTATGAATTTCTATAACTACCAAAAATCAAGCTGTCAACAATTTTGTTACGATTTTCGTTTTTGGTATTTAATGTATCAATCTGTTGACAATTAATCTTAAAAAAATTGTATGAACAATCAAAAAGCTCGAATTATTTTACAAAATCAGTTTGTTGGTATTCGCCATGCAACAATATGTTATGAAATCTGTTATAAATCATAAAATAATAAAAAATAAAAAAAGAAAGATTTGTGAATAAAAACGTAGTACTGTCAAGTTTTTTTTTCAAAATATTGATGTTTTTTATTTGCTTTATGGAAGTAAATAGAGCTATGTTGGATAAATAAATTAACGAAATCAAACTATAAAATACATATAATATTAGGGATGCATCGATTTACTTGTAACTAAAGTTATACAAAAATTAAAATTTTGACGGCACTGTCCTAGTATTTAAGTAACATAAATGACAAGTGAATAAAATGGTAACGTTCGAGATCTCACGTCTTTCTAGTGCAATAATTTCGTTATTGTAGTACGCTGAATTAACAGCTGGCGACCATATGACGAAAAAAGCATTTGCTTTCCAAATCGAAACCTAGCTAGCGCTAAATATCTGATATATTTTAGTATCAATTTATTTTAGCAAATATAGTATGTTTTGACAGAAGTTTTTACCTATTGAGTATTATGCGTTCACAAAGGCACAGTATATTTTGCAACTATTTATCAGAGAGCTCAAATACTTTGAACGTTAGCAATTTAAGTCAAAATGTACTACATTTGCCCAACCAGCTGATTTCGTGAAACAGTGAAAATGGCAGTGTATAAACAATGATTTGACAGAATAATGGAACATTTCGTTCCAGTGTTTGTGGTCCATTTTTTTTTAATGTTCCAACCCATCAGTAAAAAATTTACTGAAGCATTTTGCATCATTAAAACAAATTTGAGGTTATGGCTGATGTGGTTGGCCTGTAAATTCTGAGACAACTTTAATGATCGCTATAACTACCCGTACGTAAAAAAATCCTGTTTCCAGCTTTTCAACTTTTAATGATGGATTTTTAATGATCGCTATAACTGGCGCCTAAGGCGTTTTTCTTTTTAAAGCGGGGTTTACATGGGACAATGCAGAGGCCAAGACAATGAGACAAGACAATCATATTTCCATGTGAACAATTGCTTCCAGGACAAGACAATTATCATTATATTGTCCTCCGAGGTAGCCTGCCGAGCTATCTCTGAGGACAATATCGACATCATCCAACCCCGTTCAAGAAGCTCGGACAAGACAATTGAGTATATTCCCATTGTGTTGTCTGCGTGTGAACTCTGCTTAAGCTCAGAGCAGGTAACTGATCTGTCCAAAAAAGATCCTTGTTTCTTTTTTAACTCTGAGCGCTCTGAGCGCTCAGCTTGTGTTTATTTTTTCTATGAGCTCAGCTCAGAATAAAATGACCGGGCACATGCAGTAGAAGGTTGAGCGTGGTCACTTCTTATATTTGGTCAAGCTCAACTCCGTGCTCTGCTCGCTCAGAGCTTAAAAAGAAAAACGCATCTAGTTGGATTTGTTCTTTTACAAAAAAACCAAACACAAGCAAGGTAACATATCGAAAAGATACGTACGTGAACGTACGCATTTTGGTCGTTAGCTGTTAATCAGCTGTTATTTTATTTACACGTATTACAACAACTAAAAGTATTACACTAGAAAGCTACGACCGTGAAAAATGTTGTTGTTTTTATTTAACAAATAGTGCCGCGAAAACAGTTGTATTTGTATTTTGCATTAATTTTTCATTTAGCCATTGAGTGCATTTTTTTTTCTTTTCTCAGTCATTTATCATCATTAAAAATCTAAATTAAAATCATTTCATCTCTGACGTTATTTTTTTCATTGGAATTTTTTTAGATTAAAAAAATGGAAACCTAGAACCTGTCGCATTTTACAATAGAAACGTTAACTGCCATTAAACGCCATGGACAGCTCTAAGAAACCAATAAATACAAACCCTCGAAAAAATGCAAACATTTTATCTCAACTGCTGTTCGTTTGGGCAATACCAGTTTTGTTCAAAGGTTCCAGAAAAGGCTTAGGACAAGATGATCTCACAAAATGTCTTAAAATCGATCGGTCTGAAGTTCTCGGTGATAAGCTCGAAGAGTAAGTACTAAATATGTCTAATGTATGTAAATAAACGGTTATCTCCAAATATTTTCTTTAATAGTCAATGGTTTAAGGAAGTAACACGTGCCAATAAAAAAGGGAAAGAACCACTCCTCCGAAATGCTATGCTTCGAACATTTTGGTCGTCATGTGTTGTTGATGGATTTATATGCCTTATATACATTATAATAAAGTGAGTTAAAATTTAAATTGTTTTTTTTTTTTTAAATAAATTAATTTATTTATTTAATTTATTTAAAGGTCCACTTTACCAGCTGTTCTTGCACAACTACTTGTCCAGTTCCAAGTGCCAGTGGAGCCCACCAATTTAGCCAGTAATTTGACGATTGTTAATAGAACAAGTCGAAGTGTTGGTGAAAGCATTGGAGGTAAGTGCGAATTTCCATTTAAAATAAGTGCATCTAGATTTGGGCTGGCACCTGTTGAAACTATGATTTTTACGTCTCAGATCTGGCATTTCAATTTTGTATGAATCTTAACCCATTTTCTTATATTCTATTAACATAGTCTAACATAGATTACATTCAATGGCGCAGGCCTAATAACATACATATTCCCAAAAATTACCTATATTTCGAAACGATTATTTTTGCTGCAAATATACTGGGGAACAGAACAGAACAGATTGACCTCAGAAATCATCGGCAGTCCTTCCGGTTTCGGACTATTCCATCCCTGAGGCCAACTGAATTCAAGGTGTTTTTTGACAGTGTTGTCAATTTTACCAATTTACAATTTATTCTCATATGTCTTGTACATTGTTCAACATTGTGAACTGTATGTGATCATACCACCACCATATATTCCTTTCGCTTTTTCTCTAGAAACTTTTGTTCTTTTAACTATTTGATTAACAAGGAACGAGAAACAATATGTTAGCTTCATATAGTCACCAAAACTACGAATTTACGCTAGTATTTACAAAGCTGTCGCGATGTCAGGATCACTATCTAGTTGGTGCCCAACTTCGTGTACTGATATCAATTTAAGCTATTACGCTACTACGCAGAGAAAATTCAATGTACGATGACTCAAATCGGGAGCGACCCCATAGGCTATGCTGATCGCGTATCCCTTGAGCTTGCGAGAAATCGCCTGACTGAAAATATGAACTCCGAAGATCAATGGCATGTATGGCAACAACCGTAAGAACCGCAGCGTCAAACCACCTCCAAGAAACCCCTAATTCGACCCCGAATGTGCTTAGGCAACCAAAGCCAAAACGGAGGCACACATCGTGGCTAAGCAAAAGAACTAGAGCATCTTATAATCTCTAAGTTGAGCGAAGGAAGGATGAGAAAAGCTTACTTTAGAGAAAGAAAAAAGATCACCAGCGACGTAAAGTCGAGCAGATGCAAGAAGGAGGTGCTAAACTTATGCAGAAGAGTGAAACAGTCAATATCAAAAAAATTGGAGGGGGTACACTAGTTTAACGAGTTATTGAATGGAGATGACGTCCGATATCCCGCCAATGATCGACCTGGACAAAGTCAACCAAGAGTTACATCCGTCCAACCAAAATAATATCAAAGTAGCTATTGTTAGACACTGCGCTAGATCCGTGAGAAAACCCAAGAATTTAACATCTAGACCCACCATCTGTTCGTGGATATTAAAGCACCCTATGACAGTGCAAACAGGGACGAACCCTACCGTATGGTCCTATTTACGATCCGGTAAACAACGTAACGATGCTCCAGCGCGCAGTCTTTGACGCGAACGAGCCGTTTTAATATATTTTTTCTTATACGTAGCAGGCTCAATCGGGGAACCTTATCCCAGAACCAACATGCTTACATGAAAGGAAAAAGTTTTGAAACTGCCCTACATGCAGTCGTCAGTACTATAGACAAATCTCAAAGAATACATCTTAGCAGGTTTTTCGACATTGAAGGCGCGTTCAACAATGTAGAGGCAAGCTTATTAAACAAAAGAAACGTAAACGCCTCCCTCGCCAATACTAAATTAAAAATGACTGCCTCAAGAGGTACACTCCAAGGAAGGGTCATCTCACCAATGCTGTGGATATTGTTGTGAACGAGGTTTTAATACTTTTTAATTAAAGTGGGGTAAAAGTTATTGATTATGCCGATAACATAACCATACTGGCTACAGGGAAATTCCTAGACTATCAGTGATCCACTCGAAGAGCTATCAACACCCCGAATAATTGGGCCCGCAAATTATTAATACCCAAAAAGCAGAACTAGTTCCTTTCACGACCAAAGAAAAATTCCACAATTCAATCTACCATCAATTGAAGGCACGCCCCTCAAGTTAGCCGAAAGCGCCAATTACCTCGGAATCATGCTTGATAGGAAATTTAATTGGAAAATGAACGTCCAAGAAAGAGTCAAGGAAGCCTCCATCGCATTCTACTCATCCAGCAGAATTTTTGGTAAAAATTGGGGTCCAAAACCCAAAGTAATTCCGTCTTACAGATGGCTCAAAAATGGATATATAAAGGTACTGGAGCTGGCTTCTTCTCAGAAGCTCTGGAAATAGAAGGTTCAATCAGACTACCCAACAACAGCAGTATATTCCAAGCGGAGATTCTAGCAGTAACGAAAGCTGCCAAAGTGGCCTCAATGATGGCACTACTTCGAGACGAAATTACCATTTTCATTGATAGCCAGGCAGCAATAAAAGCAATTTCTTCTGTCAAAATAAAGTCCAAGTTTGTAAAAAGCTGTCGCGAAGAGCTTAAAGTTCTTGTTACACAGCACAATATAAAACTCTGCTGGGTCCCCGGTCACGTGGGAATCATGGGAAATAAAAAAGGTGACGAATTGGCAAGAAAAGGCTCAGCACTTAGCCTTGAACTCTCAGAAAATATCGTAAAACCTACGTTATGCGACCTCAAACTTAAGATAATATGTGAAATCCTGCCAAGAGCTATGTCAAGATGGGCTTCTCTAAGCACCTGTGAGGTGGCTAGAAAACCATGGCCGCAATACGATAAAAACAGAACAAATGCAATCACGCAAAAAGACAGGAAGTCAGTATCGACGTTGATAGGTGTTTTAACTGGCCATAACATACTAAGATATCATGGTAAAAAACTACGTCTAACTGAAAACGACTTGAGCAGAGGACATGAGGACATAACGCACTTCCTCTTCCATTGCTCTAATCTCTGCCACCTAAGGAATAAAACTCTGGCCATTATACATCTTTGAAAACATGGAAGAACCATTACAGTGCCCAATTGTTTCTTTTGCTCGACTAAATCTTCCACGGTCATGTGAACCAAACTATCAAATTCGCTTTGTTTCGAAGCGTAAATAGAAGTTTTCTCTCCCTAAGACTTTTTCCAAAAAAATCGGCGACATAAGTGGTTTGTTAAGCGTTAATGTGACCAGAGATCAACGCTTTCCCGAAGATTATCGTAGTTTCATTTTTCTGTGAGTTGTTTTAATCCCCACTCCAAGCTGCCCTATTTTAATACAAAATACAATTTCAAATGCATGAAATCCAAAAAAATCGCATCTTTTGGTTGAAAGTCAGATAAGGAATTAAGAAAACGAATACGTTTTTTTCTAACTTACCGTTCATTTGAGTTTTATTATTTCTGCAATCGAAGTTAAAAAGCTCTTAATATTGAAATTGATGAAGTGACAAAATAAGTTAATGGAAACATTTCTTATCTTCTTGCACAAAATATAATTAAAAAGTTTAAATATTCCTCTTAACTGATAAACAAACAGTTCATTTGACCTATCTGTAAATGTGTTTATACTTCAAAGTAAAATTTTTCCAAAGGAATTGTGTCATATTACAAAAAAAATAACAAAGTCAACACAAGCATTTTAATACTCCACGAAGAAGATCTGATGATGACATGCGTCTATACATACATATATGTAGATAATATGTCTGTTTTGCTCCCCATAACTTATTACACAAAGCCCTTCTATAGATTCTCTTGGAAATTGACCTAGTGACCAAGTAATAAATACAAATTCCATAAAACACCCTCGGATGCATAATACGCTGCTTTGACGTGGAATGATTTATGTCAATCTAAATATTTCTTCTAGGAAATAATGCGCTAGACAAAAGCGATACAAAAGCCACCGGTAGTATCAATGCATTTAATACAGATGCGACGGCGACGGAGGGATTTATGGCTACAATCGCATACATGTGGACCGACGTTTATTCACTAGCGGCTGTATTGATTATTGCAACACTTATTGGTTGTTTTTTAAACCATCATGTTGATCTAAGACAAAGACTGTTGGGTGCTCGAATGAGAATTGCTTGTTGTTCATTGATTTACAGAAAGGTTAACATAACAAATATGATTAGATTTTATAATACTGATTTTTGTTGTTTTTTCAGACCCTCCGTTTATCAAAGAAAACAGCAGGTACAACACCTGCTGGTTATTTAGTTAACCTTTTGTCAAACGATGTGAATCGCTTGGACTATGGTTTCATATATATCCATTGGATATGGATTCTGCCATTCCAATCCGTGCTCATTTGTTATCTTATTTGGCAGAAAATTGGTATTGCTGCACTAGTGGGAGTTGTGGGTCTGCTCTTAAAGACAATTCCTGTACAAACAGGCTTAAGCAAACTCTCGTCAAAACTTAGAATGAAAATTGCCCAAAGAACCGACAATCGTGTAGGAATAATGAATGAAATAGTTCAAGGCATTCAAGTTATCAAGATGTATGCTTGGGAAAAGCCTTTCCAAGCTGTGGTTGCTGAAGCACGACGCCGAGAAATTAAGCAAATTCGATATGCCTCATATTTACGTGGTGTTTACTTAAGTACAATGGTGTTTACAGAGCGTTCCACATTGTACATAACAATTGCTGCAGCTGTCCTACTTGGACAAGCTATAACAGCTGACGTTGTGTTTTCAATGGCACAGTATTACAATATTCTTCAGGTCAATAACTTACAAACTTCATTTATAACTTGCAAGTATAAATATGATTTATTTGTTTGGTGTTTTAGTTGGTTGCTGCTATTTGGTATCCATTGGCAGTATCCTTTGGAGCAGAAGCCCTTGTGTCGATAGAACGCATTCAAAATTATCTTATGTTAGAGTCTCATGATGAAAAGACGCGTGGGCTGACACAAAAGACTGACTTCTCATCGATTGAAAGTAATTCACAGGCAATATTACTTAAAGAAATCGATGCTAATTGGGATAATACCAAAGGATCAAATACATTGGAAAAAATTAATATCGATATAAAAAAAGGACAACTGTGTGCTATTATTGGTCCAGTGGGAGCAGGAAAAGTAAGTAACATTGAAGAAGGAAAAATTAATTTAAAAATGTTTGATTTATTACAGAGTTCATTATTGCAATTACTGCTTGGAGAGCTACCAATCATGGATGGGAGTGTCTTAATTCATGGTGATATTTCGTATGCCTCTCAGGAGCCTTGGCTTTTCACAGGAACTGTTCGAAATAATATTTTATTTGGTGAAGCATATGACAGAAAAAGATACCATGACATTACAAGATGTTGTGCACTGGCAACAGATTTTGAACAACTGCCAAATGGAGATAAGACTATTGTAGGCGAACGTGGAGCTTCACTATCAGGAGGTCAAAGAGCTAGAATCAGGTAAGTACATGTCTTTGTTGTTGAATGGCTAATTGATATAGCGAAGAACGATGTTCTTCCGCGAAATAGAAAATGGTAGTGTATTGGATGTTGGATTAAACAAAAATAAAACTGAAGCAAAGTTAAAAAATAAATGAACCAACACGTCCTCCACCTTCGGACGTACAACTGCAAGGGTACCGTATGTCAAGCTCATTGAACTCCGATTTATACAGCATTGTCAAATGGGGTAATAGGAATCGTGTGAAGTTTAATGCTTCAAAAACTCAATGCTGTATATGATAGAATACAAAATCGAGCGTTAAGATTGATAGGAAATAGAACTGCCTCTGAAACAATTGCCCCTCCCCTTAAAAGTTTCTCCCGTAATACTTAAAACATTTTAAATGTCTTCATCCTTACCCGACGAGCGACGATTGTTATGATCTCGATCTCCCATTTTTCTGCTTCACCCAAGGCTACAAGCTACACCAGTTGAGTCCGCGATGTTGGATTCAGAAAACGTCTTCAAGCCTCACAAATCATTTTCTCAAAGTAATTTTGCGTGCATGTTCCATTATTTGTGTTTTTGATCTTTCAAGATTATAGGTACAACTAGCTGTGCCCGCAGCTTTGCTTGCGTTAGCCTCGGAAACAACAATTTTATTCAATTTTTTTAAAGACACGTGACTTAGGTATTTTTTATTTAATCTTCAATGTTAAGATAAAATATTAACTAAAGAAATAAAAGAATTATAAGAGATGCTAGTGACGTCAGAAAAATGTATGCATCATACCTGCATACCCGGTACTTCTGTGTATCATTGTATTCCTTTTTATAAAATATGTTTTTTCCGACTTTCTTGACACTTATCGTTATATACATTGGATAATATACGATATATCTTTATGAATTGTAGCCTATGTGTTATTCTGATATGTAAGCTATATTATTGTGAAGTTTCATCAAAATCCATTCAGTAGTTTTTGCGTGAAAGAGCAACAAAGATACATACATACACAAACTTTTACGTTTATAATATTAATAGGATTTGATTTAAATTAACTTATAAATACACATACATTGACAATGTTCACCTCCACGTGGTGAACATCGGGTGCCTAGTACCGGAGATTGCGTTCTAACCCCTTTGGAAGGTTGTTGGTGGCATAGAGAGAGGGGTGGGAGGAGTGTTTCCACTAAGGCACTACTCCTTGAATACAAGCGACAGCGGAAGAGTTCTCTAGATGGAATCAACGCTGGCGTCTACAGTTCTAGTCAGGATGAACTACTTAGTGAACACCTCATATGGGCTACTACGGAATTTTCGGAGCTCAGGCCTATAAGGAGTGGTTTATCCCGCTCTTCGTCCTAAGAGTCATAGTAGGGACCTATTCCTTCAAGTTTGGGGTTGTGCAGACGGGGTAACTTCCCGGCCATTGAAAAAAAATTAGCTGCGAAGCAACCACAAGTCTTGGGTACGTACGAATTCACTGATGACGAACCCTGCAAACGAAATAAGGACAACGAATTTCGGATATGTACGTGGATATTTAGGTCCCTTAACAGACCACGTGCATCGAACCACTAGCGGGGGCCCTTGACTGCTGTAAGGCAGATATAACCGCCATCCAAGAAATGCGATGGGACGAGCCGGGCAAAAGAAGAATGAAAAACTGCGATATCTACTATTACCGCTTTCACACGCCGCGAACTACTTCGTCGATCTATAATGTCGACATGGTTTTTTGGTCGTGTGAGAAATAGCTGTACCGACACGGTAGTTCGATTCCTGGAGATCGAAGTAGCAATGCGGCATGACGATTTGGCGTGTAAAAAGGAACTACATAGTTCGCGTTCTTTCGCGTTCGGCACAATATATTTTTTTAATGAAGATATGACAACTATACGACTTGGCAGCTGGTTTTGACATAAAATTATGCGTCGGTGCATGTGCGTGTGCGTGTGAATGATCATATACAAGAACGAACTAACTACTACGTCGACATGGTCTATATAGACGTGGTGTGTAAAAGGGGTACATATATGGCAACTGATGCTATACACAACAAAAACAGTGCTTATTTGGATGTGGATTCGCCTATGGTGGCTGGCTCCGGCAAGAAGTTTTGAGCTACAAATGTGTCAACGATTGCATGATAATCCGCAACAAGGCTAAATTTGCCAATATAAGCATAAGATATGCGCGCATGCCCCCATAGAGGAAAAAGATAATAACACCAAAGAAATGTTTTTGAAGCTCCTAGACAAAGCATGTAAACAGTGCCCAGCTATATCATTAAAATTGTCCTAGGCGACTTTAACGCCAAGCTGGGGAGAAAAAATGTTTAGAGAACATGTTTTTGGTAGAACAAACGGAAAACACATCTTGCACGAAACTACCTCCGAGAACGGATTCAGGCTAATTGACTTTGCTGTGTGGCGAAATATTGTAATAGCTTGTACCAAGTTCCCACACCTCAACATTCACAAAAGGACATGGAGATCCCCTGATCAATCAACTGTCAACCAGATTGACCACATTGCGATCGATGCAAGACCTAACTCCAGTATGATGGATGTCCGAACTTTCCGAGGGCAAATATTGATTCGGACCACTACCTCCTTGTAGCCATGGTACGACTATGGATATACCGACCAACGTCAAGAAGAGGTAATATGTAAGGAAGTTTAATGTCGGACGGTTGCAATCGCAAGAAATCTCCAAGTCCTTTTTCTGATCGAGTCTCAAATAACTTCCAAAGGAATCTTTTAATCTTTTAGCGCCAACATCAAGTATTGAGAACCAGTGGCAACATACAAAAATGCCATCAGAGGAGCCGCCTCTGAAGTGCTGGGTTTTACGTTCGAAAGTTTTACCAAAAGGTAAAAAGAAACTGAAAGAAAAAAAAGCTACAGAGCTCGAACTGAAGCTTGCAAAGACGATCAAGGGAACATCGTAGTGGAACCGCAAGTCTTGGGTACGTACGAATTCACTGATGACGAACCCTGCAAACGAAATAAGGACAACGAATTTCGGATATGTACGTGGATATTTAGGTCCCTTAACAGACCACGTGCATCGAACCACTAGCGGGGGCCCTTGACTGCTGTAAGGCAGATATAACCGCCATCCAAGAAATGCGATGGGACGAGCCGGGCAAAAGAAGAATGAAAAACTGCGATATCTACTATTACCGCTTTCACACGCCGCGAACTACTTCGTCGATCTATAATGTCGACATGGTTTTTTGGTCGTGTGAGAAATAGCTGTACCGACACGGTAGTTCGATTCCTGGAGATCGAAGTAGCAATGCGGCATGACGATTTGGCGTGTAAAAAGGAACTACATAGTTCGCGTTCTTTCGCGTTCGGCACAATATATTTTTTTAATGAAGATATGACAACTATACGACTTGGCAGCTGGTTTTGACATAAAATTATGCGTCGGTGCATGTGCGTGTGCGTGTGAATGATCATATACAAGAACGAACTAACTACTACGTCGACATGGTCTATATAGACGTGGTGTGTAAAAGGGGTACATATATGGCAACTGATGCTATACACAACAAAAACAGTGCTTATTTGGATGTGGATTCGCCTATGGTGGCTGGCTCCGGCAAGAAGTTTTGAGCTACAAATGTGTCAACGATTGCATGATAATCCGCAACAAGGCTAAATTTGCCAATATAAGCATAAGATATGCGCGCATGCCCCCATAGAGGAAAAAGATAATAACACCAAAGAAATGTTTTTGAAGCTCCTAGACAAAGCATGTAAACAGTGCCCAGCTATATCATTAAAATTGTCCTAGGCGACTTTAACGCCAAGCTGGGGAGAAAAAATGTTTAGAGAACATGTTTTTGGTAGAACAAACGGAAAACACATCTTGCACGAAACTACCTCCGAGAACGGATTCAGGCTAATTGACTTTGCTGTGTGGCGAAATATTGTAATAGCTTGTACCAAGTTCCCACACCTCAACATTCACAAAAGGACATGGAGATCCCCTGATCAATCAACTGTCAACCAGATTGACCACATTGCGATCGATGCAAGACCTAACTCCAGTATGATGGATGTCCGAACTTTCCGAGGGCAAATATTGATTCGGACCACTACCTCCTTGTAGCCATGGTACGACTATGGATATACCGACCAACGTCAAGAAGAGGTAATATGTAAGGAAGTTTAATGTCGGACGGTTGCAATCGCAAGAAATCTCCAAGTCCTTTTTCTGATCGAGTCTCAAATAACTTCCAAAGGAATCTTTTAATCTTTTAGCGCCAACATCAAGTATTGAGAACCAGTGGCAACATACAAAAATGCCATCAGAGGAGCCGCCTCTGAAGTGCTGGGTTTTACGTTCGAAAGTTTTACCAAAAGGTAAAAAGAAACTGAAAGAAAAAAAAGCTACAGAGCTCGAACTGAAGCTTGCAAAGACGATCAAGGGAACATCGTAGTGGAACCGCAGTCGATGCTGAGAATATGGAAAAACCATTTCTGCAGACTGTTTAACGGCGATGTCGCAACGGATTCCGCTGTCAGGCAGACTGATCCATTTTATCTAGGGAAGTATACTTTACTAACAATTCACCCACCCCATCTGGATGAAGTAAAGCTAGCAATATCTAAGCTTAAGAACAATAAAGCCGCCGGAGCCGATGGCCTAGCTGCCGAACTCTTTAAAGCTGCAGACGATGACTTGGCTATAGGTATGCACCAACTCATAAGCAAGATATGGTGAGAAAAAAGCATGCCCGATGAATGGAGTCTCAGCATAATTTCTCCGATGCTTAAAAAAAAAAGGAGACCCTCAAAACTCCTCAACTGATAAAATCTTTTCTGCCGTATTGTGTGAACGCCTAGTAGAGCCATTCGTTAACAACCTGATAAGTTCATACCAGTGCGGTTTTAGCCAGGAAAGTCCACTATCGACCAAATATTTACATTGCGGCAGATCTTGGAAAAAACACGAAAACTTCAAATCGATATCCACCACCTTTTCAAAGCCGCGTACGACAGCATTTATAGAGACGAGTTATATAGAGCAATGTGCAGATTTGGCATCCCTGCCAAACTCGTCCGCCAGTGTAAAATGACGATGGAAAACGCACGCTGTTCCGTTAAGGTCGGTAAGGACCTCACCGACACCTTTGAAGTTAAAATAGGATTTAGAAAAGGGGATGCGCTGTCGTGCGACTTTTTCAACATCATACTTAAAAGAATAGTGCAGAACTCTCACGCCAACACCAGAGGCATGATCTTTCAAAAGTCCGTCCAAATACTCGCATACGCCGACTAAATTGACATAATTGGAAGTCTTTTGCAGTACTTTTTATGGTAGAAGACAACGTGACAGACCTTGCTTACGTTGGAAGGATGGCGTAGACCAGGACGCCCGAAGCCTTGGGGTGCGCAATTGGATGGCGTCGGCCAGCAATCGGGATGTATGGAAGAATTTGTTGAAGGAGGCCCGGACCGGATCCCGGTTGTTGCGCCGATGATGATGATGATGATGATGATGATGAAGAACACAGCGTGGTGTCAGTAGCGCTTTTGTGAGTATTGAGACGGAAGCGGCGAAGATGTGTTTAGCAGTCAATGAGGGCAAAGCCAAGTATATGCTGTCATCAAGAAGACACCCAACATCGACGTCTTGGACAAAATATCACCATAGACAGCTATAACTTTGAGGTACTTAAGGACTTTATCTACCTGTGCTCCGCTATTAACTTAGACAACAACTACAAGCGCTGAAATCTAACGAAGAATAACTCTTGCCATTCGCTGCTTCTTCGGGCTTAGAATTATTATATATATAGAATTAGCAATTGAGTAGCAAAGCCCTCTCTCGGGCAACTAAACTGTCCCTTTATAAAACCCTCATCATCCCAGTCCTGCTCTATGGTGAAGACGCATGGACGCTGTCAAAAGCGGATGAGGACACTTTAGGCTGTTTCGAGAGAAAGATTCTCCGTTTGATTTTTGGTCCCGTATGCATAAACGGAGAGTGGAGAAGAAGATACAATGAAGAACTTTACCGGCTGTACAGCGAAACAGACCTAGCCAAAAGAGTAAAAATTCAACGTCTCAGATGGCTGTGTCATATAGAGCTGATGGACATCAATGCTGCGGCTCAGAAAATTTTCGATTCCACCCCAGAGCCACGGCGCAGTAGAGGAAGGCCGAGACTCAGTTAGCTTACACAAGTAGAAGAGCACCTCAACCGACTTCACGTGCGAAACTGGAAGCAGCTAGCTAAGGACCGATCAACCCCGGACTGTAGTCACCACCTAAGGTAAGGCAAGGTAAATTGATAATAATTTTTGTTTGTTGGCACGCAGGGGGCCTAACGCTATACATTGGATTTGATTATGCATAATAACAAAATATTAAATTAATGGCTAATGACTTAGATCTACTCGGGTTGTTCCGGTCCGGTTATCCAGTTGGGGTTTTTATGTGGGTTGGGGGTTAAGTTGGCGTTTAGCCGTGTTGGAAAGCTGACCCCGTATCAGCGTAGAAGGAAACTGCCTCTTCGTTGTCATTCATTATTTCCAAAATATCAATGGGTCTAAGATACCTAAGTTCGGGATGTCGTTCCTGGGTGGTCATCGTTAACTCATCTCCACCCTGATTGGCGGTTTTAGAGATGAGTTTCATCGCTGACTGCATAAGTAAACGGTCTAGCGGCTTGTGTTTTTGTTGTTGATGGTTGAAGAAAAGTCCGGTGCATATCCTTAGAATGTTCCTTTCGCAGATTTGGAGCTGGTTCATCGCTGTCTTAGAAATGGTGTACCACACAGGAAAACTAGCTGATAATTGGCCTCAGTAATTGCTTGTATATGAATAGTTTCGTTGACTTTCTTAAACCATTTCTTTTCCTCAGTACGGGTGTACACGATGGAACGCATAGTTGGCTTTCCTAACACTGTCCTGGAGTGCGGGTTGAATTTTTTTATCTTTCGTTAACAACACCGGTGATATCCTTGCACATGTACGCAGGGATTAATATGGATACTTGAGAAAAAGTATTGAGGCGTTGAAGTGTCGCTAGGCTCTCCTTAATGTTCATTGCATAGATGTGACTTCCCTTTTAGTCCCCTTTTACAAGAGAGAGGCATTGTACATGAAGTTCCAAAGTACCAAACTTCACAAATTCGTACAGTTGTGGAGACAAGGAAGCATACAAAACAAACAACCTATCATACGTCATTTCACATTTAAGCCTCTCCCACAGGAACCGTGTTTTTTCCGAACAAAGTCTATTTTTCAATCCTATCCGTCATCCTTCTACCTATTAAATTTCATACAAATCCGTTTAGCCATTGAGGCGTGATTGCAGAACAAACATCCAAACATCAAAAAATTAGTAGGGTTTTAATTTTATTAACATTTTTCTTTTTTAAGCTTGGCAAGAGCTGTGTACAAACAGGCTGCAATCTATCTCTTCGATGATCCTTTAAGTGCTGTTGATGCACACGTTGGCAAGCATTTATTTGACGAAGTTATTGGGCCACGTAGTCGTTTGGCAAATGAAAAATCAACTCGCCTCCTAGTAACGCATCAAGTTCATTTTCTCACCGAAGCTGATTGGATTGTCATAATCGAAGATGGTCGAATCTCACGCCAGGGGACATACAACGAACTCGCAAACAGTGATTTAGACTTTGCAAAACTCTTGGAACGTCCGGAAACTGAAAAAGACAATGAATCCGGCATGAATGATAGTATTAGCCAAGATTTGACGATATACGAAGAAGATGACATACCCTTTATTGACGGAGTTCGTGGTTACCAAATGCTTCGACAACGTATTAGCTCGAGTGCAAGTTCTTTTAAAAAATCGGTAATTTTATCATCAATAATGTCGAACCAAAACGGAAATGAATTGCTTGGTTTGCTTTTATAGACTAGTTCAGATAAAGATTTGACTGATAATCAAGAAAATGCAGAAGACCAAGCAGAAGGCGGAGTCTCCGGTAAAGTATGGTGGGAGTATTTCCGAGCTGGAGCAACTGTTTCTTCACTTTGTGTACTTGTGTTTGTGATGTTGTTGTCTCAAGTAGTATGCAGTGGGTCGGATTATTTTGTGAATATTTGGACCCAACAGGAGTTCCTTAGGTCGACTAACAGACCAACAATGTTAACAACGTATGAGTGCCTCTATATTTATGGTATCCTCATTTTACTTGTGGTTTTGGTTAGTTAATATAATTTTTTTTCAATTATAATTATTATTTTTTAATACGATTATCTTTTTCAGATGACAATAGTTCGTGGTTTCTTATTCTTCAAAGTGTGCATGCACGCTTCAAAAGTATTACACGATCGAATGTTTGGTTCAATTTTACATGCAACCATGCGTTTTTTCGATTCAAATCCATCGGGAAGGATTTTAAATAGGTTTTCTAAAGATATGGGTGCTATAGATGAGTTTTTACCAAAGGCCATGATGGATTTCATTCAAATCGCTCTAGTTATGGCCGGTATCTTAATATTGATAACAATTGTGAATCCGATATTGATTGCTAGTTTAGCAATTGCTGTTGTCGTGTATCTTTTGGTTTTAAAACTTTATCTCAGACCTTCGCAAGATTTGAAGCGTTTGGAAGGAATTTGTAAGATTTCTTTAATCGCTGTATTTATACTATTTTATTATGCTTCACAATTCCAGGTCGTAGTCCGGTGTTTTCCCATCTCTCTGCCAGTCTTACTGGTATTTCAACTATAAGAGCACGGGGTCTACAAGATCTTGTAGCCAGGGAGTTTGACAATCTACAAGATGTACATAGCGCTGTATGGCAGTTAACAATGGCTTCAAATACCGCTCTTGGACTGTGGTTGGATTGCGTTAGTTGCTGCTTCCTAACAACGGTGGCTTACAGTTTTATCTTTCTGCATAATCGTATGTTTCACATTCGCATATAAAGCAAAAGCATGAATCTAAATATTTTTAAAATAGAAACATTTAGCGGCAATGTTGGTCTGGCAATATCACAGGCTATGATTCTCACTGGAATGGTTCAATATGGTGTTAGGCAAGTAGCTGAGTCCCTTCAACAGATGACAAGTGTTGAGCGTGTTCTTCAGTATACCGGCCTCGAGCAGGAACATGAAGTGGAGCAGAAACCACCAACAGACTGGCCTAAAAAAGGAGAACTTCAATTCAAAGACATGTCACTGCGCTACGATCCTCATGGCCTGCCTGTTTTAAAGCACTTAAATATTAACATTCAACCCGGATGGAAAGTTGGTGTTGTAGGCCGCACCGGAGCTGGGAAATCTTCATTAATCGGGGCTCTTTTCCGTTTATCTAATATTGAGGGTGGTATCTACATTGACGACATTGAAACTGGAACAATTTCCTTGGAAGCACTTCGGTCAAAAATCTCAATCATACCGCAAGATCCTGTTCTATTCTCAGCAACAATTCGATACAATTTGGATCCATTTGGACTTTATGTGGATGATGATTTGTGGAGAGCTTTAGGCGAAGTAAATTTGATGTTATTTTATAAATATTTTTAATAATCTATGATCAAAATCTTTTACAGGTAGAACTCAAGCTGGCTGTACCGAGCCTTGATTATATGGTTACAGAACGAGGAACGAATTTCAGCGTCGGACAAAGGCAACTGGTTTGTCTTGCCAGAGCAGTTTTGCGAAATAATAAAGTCTTAGTTTTAGACGAAGCTACCGCAAATGTTGATCCACAGTATGCTAATTAGGGTAAAAACTATTTAAAATTTACTAATGTCATGTTTTTTTAGAACTGATGCTCTTATACAACGAACAATTCGTGTTAAATTTAAACAGTGTACTGTACTAACTGTCGCTCATCGACTTCATACAGTAATGGACTCAGATAGAATTCTAGTTATGGATGCGGGATCTGCCAAAGAATTTGACACTCCTTATGTATTACTAAAGAATCCAAATGGTGCGCTTAGGCAAATGGTTGAAGCAACTGGACACAAGGATGCAGAATATCTTAAAAAAATTGCTCGTGATACATACAAAGCAACAGCGGCTGACAAAAGCTAAAATCATGGATTTTCTTACTTAAAACCTAAAGAATTACTTAAGATGAATTTACTTAATTTTTTTTTTAAGTTTACAATACCAATAAGCACAAGGTATATCTGTTAAATGAGAGATTAAAATTTGTTGTTTCTTACTCTGTGCCTTTGTAAAATTTAATCTATTGTATATTGTAACTTGTTCGTTATAAGGAAATTCATATATAATGTATTTTTTATGTATGTATACACGTTTTTCCTAGTTATAAAACAATTATAAGCTTTAAAAAAAAACAAGAAAAAATTATTTACATTTTTATAAAATAAAGATTTTTGTAAAACTGAGTTTGATATTACTGTTTTTTTAAGGACATAATCATATTATGGAATACGAAACTCTTATAACACTGCAAATCAAAAACAATCTTATTTATGTAGGAATGAAAATAGAAACTGATTTTATTTTATTTTTTAACAAATCTTTTTTTTTTCTGTTCAAATATAAATTAATTAAATTTTTTAACGATAAACTTAAGGGAACCCATGATGCGCTTTGCTACAAGAATATTATTGTAATAATTTTGCTATACACAATCTCTTTTCCTACTCCACTTTTGAAAGTTTCAATAGAAAATCTCTTCTATACATGTCTAATCTGTGTAGAAAATGTTGAACCCGGTCTGTAAAAAAACTAGTAGTTTTCATCAGGTGCCTTTCCTCACGGCATTGCTGTTCCTTAAAACTGTCCAAATGATGAGCAGCTCTTTGATAGGCTAGTATTCCTGCAAGGAAGTTCCAGATAGTTATCTGTGGCCAAAGAACTTTTGTAAAATACAGCACAGTTGTAGGCAGCTAAAATAAATAAAATACGAAATTTAGCGCGTTGCTGACTAAGGTACGGAAGTAATAATTTTTTTTTTTTGTGAGAAATCAGAAAGACAACTATAGTTAAATAAATTTGGTAAAATCAAACATATAAAAAAGCCACATTAAATGAAACGAATATGAAAACATTAAGACATAAACATACATGGACCTTAGAAATATCTTCTAATGAATGCGATAGAAAAAATTGCACGACTGGATCGCACGTACTTGCTGTTATGTGCGGTCAAAGCTTTTTTTTTTTTTTTTATAATTAACGCGCGCACAAGGGATTATGTGTTTCCCTTTTAATGTAGAACACACTGCGCGGACATTACGAAGAAAGGGAGGGGAGAGATAGGAGGTGCCGATTAACATTGGTTTTGAATGTTTGCAGATCAAAATGGCAAGGGAAAATCCCGCCGGGTAAACTATTCCAAATTCGTGTCGTTCGGCTAAAAAAAGAATCCCTATATTTCACGGTACGTCCGAAATTGGGCTCAAGGGTGAACTGATGGGCATTCCTTGCGAGACGAGTATTACGGGAGAAACTTTTAAGGGGAGGAATGCAACTGGCTACTTCGAGTGAACAAGCAGGTGAAGCGATGTTTGCGAAGCACCTGCCCAGAGGTGGGAGTTATACTCGAGTTTAGGGCGTATAAACGCTTTATAAATTGTAGCCAGATCAGATGGGGAAAAATACTTCTTACACCGATACAGAAAACCTAAGCACTTTGCAGCATTCTTAGCGATCTCAAATATATGGTCGTTCCAACGGAGATCGTCGTTGACACACATACCGAGTACTGAGAGCTTTTCGGTTTCTTCGATGTAAGTGCCATTCATGGACAATGGCATTGGGGGAATGTTTAGCTTTAACGACAGAAGACAGCATTGAGTTTTCGAAGCATTAAACTCCACACGATTTCTATTACCCCATTTGACAATGCTGTATAAATCGGAGTTTAATGAGCTTGACATACGGCACCGTTGCAATTGTACGTCCGAAGGCGAAGGACGTGAATTATCGAACGAATATGAAAAGCTGAGGGTAGAGTCGTCAGCAAAACAGTTAAGTGGATTAGAAGTAACAGACAGAAGATCATTTATAAAAATGAGGAAAAGAGTCGGAGACAGAACAGAGCCCTGGGGCACACCAGCATTTATTTTATGGGAATCAGACTTGAATCCGTCCAATACAACTTGTATTGAACGGTCCAGGAGATAGCTTCTAATCCAACGAACAAGAGTATTATCGATCCCAAAAGCACGCATTTTCGATAAGAGAGCTTCATGCCAAACTCTATCAAATGCCTTGGAGATATCAAGAGCAATAATCTTACTTTCACCAAAGCGATGTAAGGATTTGTTCCACTGTTCGGTGAGATATGCCATCAGATCACCAGTGGAACGGTTGCTGCGGAAACCATACTGACGGTCATGGAGAAGCTTACGATCTTCGAGATATTCCTTAAGCTGACGGTTAATCAGTGTTTCCATGACCTTAGAAAGAAGGGATGTCAGTGCTATGGGTCGGTAGGAGGAGGGGGAGGATGGGTCACCTTTCTTAGGGACAGGCTGGACAAATGCTGTTTTCCATCTTCTAGGAAAGATTCCAGAAGAATAGGAGCGATGGAAAAGCTTACGCAGTGGCTTTGCCAGTGTGGAAGAACACCTCTTCAGAAGAATCGGGGGTATACAATCCGGGCCAGCGGATTTATGTATATCGAGATCTTTGAGAACTCTTGCTACTGTACGAGTGCGGAAAAAAATGTGTCCCATGGAAAAATTTACATTCTCAAGTACAGGAGGGGCAACGTTGCTTTGAGGCAGCGTGGAGCTGGCAGCGAAATGGGCGGCGAGCAAGTTTGCCTTCTCTGAAGAGTAAACAATTGGTTTGTTATTGTCGATGAGCGTTGGAACCGAAGATGTCGAGGAGTTTTTTATATTTTTTACAAATGACCAAAAATTTTTACTGCCTTTGGGACACTGCAGAATTTTTTGCCGTAATTTTTGGTCATGCAAAAATTTGGTTCTTTCTATAACAGAGTTGCATGAGTTCCTTGCTTGTTTGTGCTTTTTCCGATTTTCCTCTGTAGGGTTGGCTTTGTAAGATCGGAAACTTACTTCTTTGAGCCTGATAGCTTCTTTACACTCAGAATTAAACCAAGACTTTTCTTTAGGTTTGATGCTTTTTACTCTATTAGGAATAAAAGCACGCATCCCTAGAAGAATCACATTTGTGATCATTTGAGCACTGGCATCAATGTCACTATCGAGGAAGCATAGTGACCAGTTAAAGTTTCGGAAAAAGAAATTCAGGCCGTCCCAGTTGGCTTTCTCGTATTGCCAAACGGTCCTGGTGGGAAGTTTTTCTTTAACTGGATGGGTGGGGGATGAGAAATTAGCTGAAATGATACAATGGTCTGAAGTGCCAAATGGAGAAGTTACACTAATGGTATATTTATCAGGGTGAGAAGTAAGAAACAAGTCAAGAGTATGGGCGGCTTGCCCATCAACATCCGGTATACGCGTTGGCACATCGATCAGTTGGGTAAGGTGATGTAACCCGGCAAAGAGCTCGACATACCTTCCTTCGGGTGTTGTCTGACCAGAATAGCGGAGCCAGTTGGAATTGTGTACATTGAAATCGCCCGCAATAACGATTTCAGTGCGAGGACAAAGGGAAACAATTTTCGAGATGGAATCAGACAGTGCATCAAACTCGTTACAAGTCGAATTACTGTCAAGATTTGGACTCCTGTAAATAAAACAATAATGAATGACATGCTTGCGGACAGTGAATTTGAGCCATAAGAAGTTAAAGTCCGTGTTGGAACATTGCCCATATTGGGGAAGGCTCTGGCAAGCAATATCATTCCTAACATAGACCACGAGACCATGATGAGAAAAGAGTAATGGCACCAAGCTATACCCATGTAGAGCAAATTCTGATAAATCAGTATTTACTCCAACCTGAGTTTCACTTAATGCCAAAACAGCTGGCCTGTGTTGAACAGTGTAGACGTACACGTGAAGGAAATTCTTTCTTAAACCACGAACATTTGAATACACGACACAAAAATCACTTACCATTTAAAAATACTTACATACAAAACACAACTCTGATTAAGTCGAACTGCGCAGTGAAAATCCAAATTAACTTCTGTAATAATCAAACTGTCTTAGGTGTTATGCCCATAAGACAGCCTGTTTACAAAAAATCAATTTAAACATTCAGCACAATAAGACAAATTCAGATGCCCTTATCTATTTACCGCAAGCATTGTATGGTCATACGATGCCTACAGTAGATAAGAAAGAGGCAGTTAAGCACAAAGGTCTTGGGACAGATTAGAGGATAATTTGTTATGCGAATGCGTTTTATTTATTTTTTTTCTTTCTCAGCACGAGTATGCATCTTTATCATTCATCCTACGACGCGAGTGAATATTATTATTTTTTTTTTACAGCACACGCGAGGGGTTTTTTTTCAATTTCTCTAACGAGTGTGTATTAATTTTTTTTTTTTTTTTTTAAAGCACTCGCGATAACAACGCTCAACAATTATTTGTTTGGCTTTTGTTTAACCATTCGTGCGCGCAACTCGACATCCGTCCTCTACGAGCTTAGGATCGACACTGATCAAGCAATTCATTGATAAGAATACGATGAATAATAGTGTTCATTCTTAAACTACGAAGTTAGTGGTGAACAAAACATCAATTTGAAAATCCAAATGGTAACTGAATGTGGGTCGACAATCAGTGTAAATTTAAATACAAGAAAATGCAAAGGCTTAATGGAAAAAAATAATTATTGGTACTTAACAATTCAATATATAAATCATAAAATTCAAAGTGAATAACCAGTCTTTTATTTTTTTTACTAAAACATGAATAGCTAAGGGTTTCTCTTATAGATAGAGGCAATTTATTGAAAATATTAAGAGAGCTGTATATGAATAAAAATGAGAAAAATGTGTTATTTGCAAATGGTACATAAACAAAGCTCATATTATTAATACGGAGGTTATACATTTGATAATTCCTACTACGGAACATTTCCCCTTTGTTTAAAAAAAATTCTCAAAACTTTAAAAACATATAAGTGTCTCATTGGTAGAATATGCAACATCTTAAATAAGGGCCAACTTTCAGCCAAACGATTTTTGTTTAAAATAATCCGTATTAAATGTTTCTGTGCTATCAGTAAAGGTCGAAAAGTATTCACATAAGAACTACCCCATCTTGTTATGCCGTATTGCAACTTTGAGTTTGAAGTCCATAATATATAATTTTTAGAACTTTTTTAGAGCAAAATGGCTTAATTAAATACATTTTTCGTGTGACTAATAACATATATGTTTTTAATTTTCGAATATGGTCTTTCCAATTTAGATTAAAATCAATGACTACTCTTAAGTACTTGAACTGTTGAAGTGTTTCAATATTAAAGCAATTTTCTGTGCATTCTAGATTGGTCTTGAAATTACTTCTACCACATTTATGATAAAGTAACGAAAATTGTTTACAGTCATGAGCGTGAAAATGTAAATTAAAGTCATAAAGACTATTACCAGATACCTTAAAACACATCAATTTAGTTTTTCGCTGATAATTAATTTATGCAAAGTAAACCACAACCTTAGGATTTCAAGATCTGCTTCAATCTGCACAATACTTTCAAAGACAGCCCCAAATGAATGCGTAAGAACTATGTCGTCAGAAAAAGCAGTTGAAATGCCATTTAATTTAAGTTTGAAAATGGAATTGATGTAAATCAAGAAGGACAAAGGGACCAAGTACAGATCCCTGTGGAACGCCGTTTCTTAATAGATTTGGTTCACTTTAAAAACCGTTAATAATAATTTTTGATTTCTATTTTTTAAATAAGAATTCAACAAATTGAAAAAACTACCGCGAAAACCTGCGTTATAGAGCTTAGTTAGCAAAATATCATGGTTCACCAGATCAAATGCTTTAGTCATATCAATAAACAGACCCATAGTTGATTTCTTGCTGTTTAGACTTCCATAAAGTTGACACCCTTAAAATAGCATCTTCTCTTGACAAACCAGCCCTAAAACCAAACTGAAGAAATCAAACTTTTCTAAGAAAGAAACAATTCGAACCTTAAGTAGCTTCTCGAAAAAATTTGAAAAGGTTGAGTAAGTCCTATAATTCGTAATATTTAACCATTTTTTTTTTAAATTAAAAAAATAAATAAATAATGCAAACTTTAGCACAAAAATAACCTACATTTAAAAATAAAATAAAAAATCACTAACCCGATTTCAAAATATCGATTAAAACAACAAAATAATTAAAAATACAAAAAAAAAGTTTCGAAAATATTTTAATGTGAAATTACATTTTTTTGAGTCTCAATTTTAATTGTTATCGAATAACCAGTTTTTTGAGAAAGTCGAAGAAAAAAAACCGGTTCTATGAAGGTTCCGTTTTTATCCCACCATCTTATTTTTTTCACCAAGATATAATTCTAACCTACAATAGTTCACTGATTTCTTTTTCATAAAATTCTTGGAGCCGTTCCAAGAAAAATAAGCTTTTACTTAACGGTTACATGGCAGATACCGTTAATATTTGAGGTAAAAAATAAAAAACTTGTAGAATGTCAAATAACCTCAAGTCCTAAATTTGAAGACTATTGGTTCATCCGTTTAGCCTGTAGTTCAATAGAGATCCGTACAGACAGGCAGAATTTTGCCAGTAACTCAAATATGTTTCTCTATCATCGTAATGTCAGGTTTAATTGTTATCTCAAATTTTTTAATCTGCACGAATGCATAACTTGCATTATAGTACCTATAATCGCAAGTAACAGTCAGGTTGAACTTTGTGTTACAAGCTGTATCTGTATGTACAGTATTTGAGCGCCGCAGCTGGACAAAAAATCTCAATGCCAATTTTTATTTTGTTGAGTGCCACAAAGTGCCAAGCTGTAAGCATAATCAAATTCGAAGTATTTTTAAGGTAAATAAGTAACATTTACGTAGAAAAACAACACGGTCTGAACTTATCAAAAGTTTGAAACCCACAACACTGAAAAGTTTTTTATTTAAAATAAAGTTTTTTTTATTACACATGTTAAATCATAATGAATTTATAATATGTATATAAATTGCACGACTGAATCGCACGTACTTGTCGAATAAAATTTAAAAAAATAAGTAACATTAACGTAGAAAAAATGCACGACTGGGTCGCACGAACTTGTTCTTATGTTGGATAATTTCTTAGTGTATGTATTTAAAATAAAAAATTAATATTTTTTCGAAAATTCTTAAATTTTTTTAATTAGTTTAAGAGACAAACGCAAGAAGACCACAGCGTTTATTTGGGTGCGGATTCGTCATAAGCGGTAGACTTAGGCAAGAAGTCTTGGGCTTTCGACACGTAAGTGAGCGACTTGTGACAATCCGTATCAAGGCTAAATTCGCCAACATTAGCCTAATATGCGCTCATGCCCCCACAGAGGACAAAGATGACGCCACCAAGGATGACTTCTATGAGCTCCTCGAAAAAACCTATGAGCAATGCCCTAAATACGACGTTAAGATCGTACTAGGCGATTTTAATGCCAAAATAGGTAAAGAGGAAATCTTTGGTAGGACTGTCGGAAAACATAGCCTACACGACACAACGTCTGAAAACGGACTTAGGCTAATTGACTTCGCAGCGGCACATAACGTCACCATTGCAAGCACACGGTTTCCTCATCTCGATATACACAAAGGGACTTGGCGACACCCAGATCAAAGAACCGTCAATCAGATTGATCACGTTGCGATCGATGCAAGACACGCCTCCAGTATCTTGGATGTTCGCACCTTCCGAGCAGCTAACATCGACTCGGATCACTACCTTGTTGCAGCAAAGGTAAGAATGCGAATAACCCGAACTCCACAACAGTAATACTGTGAGGAAGTATGACGTCGGAAAGCTGCAATCGCAAGAAACCGCCAGAACCTATGCCGATCGAATATCCCGTAACCTCTCAAGAAATCCAGTACCGCCAGCATCAAGTGCCGAAGATCAGTGGCAACACTGCCAACAAGCCATCAGAGATGCCGCAACTAATGTGCTAGGTTTCACCAGACCACCACCACGAAACCTCTGGTTTGATGACGAATGCAGGCAGGCCCATGCAGCCAAACAAGAGGCATATAAAGCGACGCTGCAAAGAAAGACGAGAGCTGCTCGCGAGCTTTACGAGCAGAAAAGACGGGAAGAACACCGGCTTCTCCAAAAGAAAAAAAGAGAGCATGAGAAGCGCGCGATCGAAGATATTGAGAGATGCTACTCCAGGAACAACGTGCGGAAGTTTTACCAACAGGTAAAAAGAACATGCCAAGGAAAAAAATCCCGCACAGAAGCCTGTAGAGATAGGAATGGAAACCTCGTAGTAGAGTCACAGTCGGTGCTGAGTACATGGAAGGACCATTTCTGCAGACTGTTAAACGGCGATGAAGGCCAAAATCCCGCTGTCAGGCAGAATGAACCATTCAACATGGATGATGACAGACAAAACTTCCGTCCACCTGACCAAAATGAAGTAAGGATAGCAATATCTAAACTAAAAAACAACAAAGCTGCTGGACCCGACGGATTACCCGCCGAACTTTTTAAAGCGGCCGGAGATGACCTGGTGGAGTGCATACACCAACTCATCTCTAAAGTTTGGTCAGAAGAAAGTATGCCTGATGAATGGAACCTCAGCATCGTTTGCCCGATTCACAAGAAAGGAGACCCTCTAAACTGCGCCAACTATAGAGGAATAAGTCTCCTGAATATCGCCTACAAGATCCTCTCTGCCGTACTATGTGAACGCCTGAAACCTTTCGTCAGCAACCTGATTGGCCCCTATCAGTGTGGTTTCAGACCAGGAAAGTCCACAATCGATCAAATGTTCACGCTACGGCAGATCCTGGAAACCACCCAAGAATTCCAAATCGATACCCACCACCTCTTTATCGATTTTAAGGCCGCGTACGATAGCATTTATAGAGACGAGCTATACAGAGCCATGTCAGGTTTTGGCATTCCCACAAAACTCGTCCGACTGTGCAGGATGACGATGGAGAACTCTCGCTGCTCCGTCAAGGTTGGTTCCGACCTCACAGAAGCTTTTGACGTCAAAAAAGGATTCCGACAAGGTGATGCGCTATCGTGCGATTTCTTCAACTTAATACTTGAAAAAATTATAAGAAACTCGCAAGTCAATTGTAGTGGGACAATTTTTTTCAAGTCTGTGCAATTGCTAGCATACGCTGACGACATAGACATCATTGGCAGAACTCGGCGAGCTGTCACTGGAACGTTTGCTAGCATTGAAGCTGAAGCGGCTAAGATGGGAATAGCAGTCAATGAGGCCAAAACGAAGTACCTGCTGTCCACAAAAAGGGACACACAACACCGGCGGATTGGACAAAACATCACAATAGACAGGTACAACTTTGAGGTAGTTAGGGACTTTGTGTACCTCGGATCCGCTATAACATCTGACAACAACATCTCGTCAGAAATAAAGCGAAGAATTACTCTTGCCAATCGCTGTTTCTATGGGCTAGGAAGGCAATTGAGTAGCAAAGCCCTCTCTCGAAAGACAAAGGAGACTCTTTATAAGACCCTAATCATCCCAGTCCTGCTCTATGGCGCCGAGGCATGGACTCTATCTAAAGCGGATGAAGATATCCTTAGTCGTTTCGAGCGTAAGATTCTTCGGAAGATTTTTGGCCCTATCTGCGTTAACGGGCTTTGGAGGAGAAGGTTCAACCAAGAACTATACGAGCTGTACAGCGACATTGACCTGGTCAAAAAAATACGCATATCACGTTTAAGGTGGCTAGGTCATGTAGAGCGAATGGACAACAATGCTCCGGCTCGCAGGATCTTCGATTCCATCCCAGAGGGTAGACGCAGTCAAGGAAGACCTCGCCTTAGGTGGCGCGCTCAAGTGGAGGACGACCTCAACCAACTTGGAGTGCAAAACTGGAGGCAGCTAGCCAAAGACCGAGTTGGCTGGAGAGGCATGTTGGTTGAGGCCCAGGTTCGTCCCGAACTGTAGCGCCACCTAAGTAAGTAAGTAAGTAAGTAAGAGACAAACTAAGTATTCAATAATATTTGAAAACTAAATGCCTATCGAGGAAGCAAAATATTGAAAATCGTTCGACCAGTTCGTTTTTTTTTGAAAATCTTTTCGAAAAAAATATTTTTAATTTTTTTAGTATATCATTATAAGAATATATGTAGTTTTCGTCTGGGAAAATTATTTTTAAGTAATTCAATCACCGTTTTCAAGATGTTTCGAAAACCAATTTCGTTTTTAAAAAATTAAAGAAAAAGTTTTTCAAAATTTTGAAATACAATATTAATTAACTTCCTGTGTGCAAAATGTTATTGAAATCGAAATAATGGTTTACGATAAAACCGCATTTGAAAAAAACCGTTCTATGAGAGGTATCGTTATAGAACAAATTTTGAAAAATTCATTCTAACTGACAGATGTATTGTTGTAAAAAATAAAACCCTGATAGTTTTATCAAAATCGTTAGAGACGATTTTTATTTAATGACATAGAAAATTATTTTTAATAACCTTCCCGTTGTAATTCGAACAACTTATAAATTGTATTCTTTCTTGAAAAAAAAACGGAGACTGGCTCTTTACTAAGAACTTGATTGAAATTGAAATGGTTTATTAAATAAGACCTTGAAATGCAAAAAAGTATTATTTTTTTATAATTTCGTTTATTTTTATACAAGAGCTTTGATTTTTTTTAATTAATAATTATGTCAGTATGTTGTAGTGCCCGTGGCTTAGTGGTTAGTGTGTCGGACTGCTAAGCGAATAAGCCTGGCTTCGAATCCCGCTCATAGCCACCTTCTTTTCCGTGGTACTGCCTCTTGCGAGGAACTGACAAAACATCAGAGTAAAATTTGTCTCGAAAAAGTGTATCTCATGTAGCCGTTCGGACTCGACGGTAAGCAGTAGGTTTTTTAAAAAATTAAAAAAAATAATTCAAGAATACAAACTTAAACACAAAAATAACGTACATTTAAAAACAAAATTTAAAAATTTTCAAAATTTTTCAAAAAAAATTTTTTTTTAAATTATTAAAAATACAAAAAAAAAGTTTTCGAAAAAAATTAATGCAAAATTACTCAAGCTACCTACATCTTCTTGAATATCAATTTTGATTGTAATCGGATCACCAGTTTTAGAAAAAGTCGAAGAAAAAAACCGGTCCTAGGGGGGTTTTTAGCCCACCATATTAATTTTTTTTCACCAAAATATAATGCATACTTACAGTAGTACACTGATTTTTTTATAAAAATTCTTGGAGCCGTTTTCGAGAAAAATAAGCTTTTACATAACGGTTATATGACAGGTACCGTTAGTTTTTGAGCTAAAAAAAATTGAAAAAAGTCCTCTGTAGAATGTCAAAAGAACCTTAAGTTCAAAATTTGAAGACGATTGGCCCAACCGTTTAGGCTGCAGTCCAAAATATATCCGTACAGACAGACAGACAGACGGACAGAATTTTGCCAGTAACTCAAATATGTTTCTCTATCATCGTAATGTCATGTTTGATTGTTATCTCAAATTTTTTAATCTGCAAGAATGCATAACTTGTATTATATCCCTATAATCGCAAGTAAGAACATAGGAACAACTGAAAGTACCCCACGTCAGTTATTCTTCTAGTTGGATAAAATTTTTGGTGGCCATTTAACTCGTAACTTTTTTATGTTACCGAATGGTCAGGCTTTATTCTCTTCACATTTCATGCCTTAATCTTTTGATTTTTTTATTTTTAGCATATTAATATTGTAACTAGCATGTAAGTGGAAATTGAATAAAAAGTTAATAACCTAAAAAATCTAATCTAAGGTCTTTTCAAACATAAATAGAAAACCAATGAGCCGTTAACAAAAAAGTTGAAAATTAAGAAAACATTTATATGAAAAGTATCGTAATATACTCCTTCCGTAAATTTGTATCAATAAAATAATAAACATTTACAGTAAATAAAAGTTTCGAAACATTTCATTAAAATCGTTAGAGCTGCTTCGAGAAAAATACCATTTCTTGAGCTATACAAAAATGCAATCACTTAAAAAGCTTAAGTCTTAAATAAAGTTTCAAAAAAGACAGGCGGACAGATATTTTTTGTCCAGTAACTTTTTTAGACTTCTCTATGATTGTAGATTGTAATGTCATGATTGATTGTTATCTCGCAAGTTTAATTACTTACTTCATTGGTCAATTTAAAATTCCTCAGAAGTGATTTTAATGGATTCCAACTTTTTTTTCAATAAAGACTCTGCTGTGCGGCAAACTGAGAAGGGCATCAACAAATATTTTAAGGTTTGTATTAATTTTTCTTCTTCTTTAACCTACGATTGTTGATTTCAATAGGGACTACAACTCTCTCACTTTTCTGCTTCGCTCAAAGGTTCCACCTATGGATTGTTCCATGTCTGAGACAGCCTAAGGGGCCAGTTATAGCGATCATTAAAAACCATCATTAAAAAATTTCAATAGAATATTTTTGTGTGTTAGAAAAGGATTTAAAACATGAAAATTATGCCAATCGATGGCAAATCAATTGAAATAATTTATTTTGACAAAAAACAAACGCGGGAAACAGTATTTTTTATTAAAAAATCATTTATTTATTTTAATGATGAATATTGGTTTTAATGAACAGCTGATTGTCATTTGACAGAATAATGAAACATTTCGTTCCAGTGTTTGTGGTCCATTTTTTAATGTTCCAACCCATGAGTAAGAAGTTTACTGAAGCATTTTGCATCATTAAAACAAAATTGAGGTTATGGCTGGTGTGGTTGGCCTGTAAATTCTGACACAACTTTACTGATTGCTATAACTACCCGTACGTAAAAAATTCCAGTTTCCAGCATAAGGCGCCAGGTATAGCGATCATTAAAAATTGGAAACTGGAATTTTTTACGTACGGGTAGTTATCGCAATCAGTAAAGTTGTGTCAGAATTTACAGGCCAACCACACCAGCCATAACCTCAAATTTGTTTTAATGATGCAAAATGCTTCAGTAAACTTTTAACTGATGAATGAAACATTCATCCTAAGCTCGTTGAAGACGGATGTCGAGGTGCGCGCACAATTAGTTAAACGAAGTCCAAACAAATAATTGTTGCGCGTTGTTATCGCGAGTGCTTTAAGGAAAAAAAATAATACACGCTCGTTGAGAAATTAGAAAAAAACCCCTCGCGTGTGCTGTAAAAAAAAAAATAATAGTGTTCACTCGCGTCGTAGGATGAATGAAAAAGATGCCCACTCGCGCTGAAGAAGAAAAAAAAAATAAATAAAACGCATTCGCATAACAAATTATCCTCTATTCTGTCCCAAGACCTTTGTGCTTAACTGCCTCTTTCTTATCTACTGTAGGCATCGTATGACCATACAATGCTTGCGGTAAATAGATAAGGGCATCTGAATTTGTCTTATTGTGCTGAATGTTTGGATTGATTTTTTGTAAACAGGCTGTCTTATGGGCATAACACCTAAGACAGTTTGATTATTACAGAAGTTAATTTTGATTTTCACTGCGCAGTTCGACTTAATCAGAGTTGTGTTTTGTATGTAAGTATTTTTAAATGGTAAGTGATTTTTGTGTCGTGTATTCAAATGTTCGTGGTTTAAGAAAGAATTTCTTTCACGTGTACGTCTACACTGTTCAACACAGGCCAGCTGTTTTGGCATTAAGTGAAACTCAGGTTGGAGCAAATACTGATTTATCAGAATTTGCTCTACATGGGTATAGCTTGGTGCCATTACTCTTTTCTCATCATGGTCTCGTGGTCTATGTTAGGAATGATATTGCTTGCCAGAGCCTTCCCCAATATGGGCAATGTTCCAACACGGACTTTAACTTCTTATGGCTCAAATTCACTGTCCGCAAGCATGTCATTCATTATTGTTTTATTTACAGGAGTCCAAATCTTGACAGTAATTCGACTTGTAACGAGTTTGATGCACTGTCTGATTCCATCTCGAAAATTGTTTCCCTTTGTCCTCGCACTGAAATCGTTATTGCGGGCGATTTCAATGTACACAATTCCAACTGGCTCCGCTATTCTGGTCAGACAACACCCGATGGAAGGTATGTCGAGCTCTTTGCCGGGTTACATCACCTTACCCAACTGATCGATGTGCCAACGCGTATACCGGATGTTGCTGGGCAAGCAGCCCACACTCTTGACTTGTTTCTTACTTCTCACCCTGATAAATATACCATTAGTGTAACTTCTCCATTTGGCACTTCAGACCATTGTATCATTTCAGCTAATTTCTCATCCCCCACCCATCCAGTTAAAGAAAAACTTCCCACCAGGACCGTTTGGCAATACGAGAAAGCCAACTGTGACGGCCTGAATTTCTTTTTCCGAAACTTTAACTGGTCACTATGCTTCCTCGATAGTGACATTGATGCCAGTGCTGAAATGATCACAAATGTGATTCTTCTAGGGATGCGTGCTTTTATTCCTAACAGAGTAAAAAGCATCAAACCTAAAGAAAAGTCTTGGTTTAATTCTGAGTGTAAAGAAGCTATCAGGCTCAAAGAAGTAAGTTTCCGATCTTACAAAGCCAACCCTACAGAGGAAAATCGGAAAAAGCACAAACAAGCAAGGAACTCATGCAACTCCGTTATAGAAAGAACCAAATTTTTGCATGACCAAAAATTACGGCAAAAAATTCTGCAGTGTCCCAAAGGCAGTAAAAATTTTTGGTCATTTGTAAAAAATATAAAAAACTCCTCGACATCTTCGGTTCTAACGCTCATCGACAATAACAAACCAATTGTTTACTCTTCAGAGAAGGCAAACTTGCTCGCCGCCCATTTCGCTGCCAGCTCCACGCTGCCTCAAAGCAACGCTGCCCCTCCTGTACTTGAGAATGTAAATTTTTCCATGGGACACATTTTTTTCCGCACTCGTACAGTAGCAAGAGTTCTCAAAGATCTCGATATACACAAATCCGCTGGCCCGGATGGTATACCCCCGATTCTTCTGAAGAGGTGTTCTTCCACACTGGCAAAGCCACTGCGTAAGCTTTTCCATCGCTCCTACTCTTCTGGAATCTTTCCTAGAAGATGGAAAACAGCATTTGTCCAGCCTGTCCCTAAGAAAGGTGACCCATCCTCCCCCTCCTCCTACCGACCCATAGCACTGACATCCCTTCTTTCTAAGGTCATGGAAACACTGATTAACCGTCAGCTTAAGGAATATCTCGAAGATCGTAAGCTTCTCCATGACCGTCAGTATGGCTTCCGCAGCAACCGTTCCACTGGTGATCTGATGGCATATCTCACCGAACAATGGAACAAATCTTTACATCGCTTTGGTGAAAGTAAGATTATTGCTCTTGATATCTCCAAGGCATTTGATAGAGTTTGGCATGAAGCTCTCTTATCGAAAATGCGTGCTTTTGGGATCGATAATACTCTTGTTCGTTGGATTAGAAGCTATCTTCTGGACCGTTCAATACAAGTTGTATTGGACGGATTCAAGTCTGATTCCTATAAAATAAATGCTGGTGTGCCCCAGGGCTCTGTTCTGTCTCCGACTCTTTTCCTCATTTTTATAAATGATCTTCTGTCTGTTACTTCTAATCCACTTAACTGTTTTGCTGACGACTCTACCCTCAGCTTTTCATATTCGTTCGATAATTCACGTCCTTCGCCTTCGGACGTACAATTGCAACGGTGCCGTATGTCAAGCTCATTAAACTCCGATTTATACAGCATTGTTAAATGGGGTAATAGAAATCGTGTGGAGTTTAATGCTTCGAAAACTCAATGCTGTCTTCTGTCGTTAAAGCTAAACATTCCCCCAATGCCATTGTCCATGAATGGCACTTACATCGAAGAAACCGAAAAGCTCTCAGTACTCGGTATGTGTGTCAACGACGACCTCCGTTGGAACGACCATATATTTGAGATCGCTAAGAATGCTGCAAAGTGCTTAGGTTTTCTGTATCGGTGTAAGAAGTACTTTTCCCCATCTGATCTGGCTACAATTTATAAAGCGTTTATACGCCCTAAACTCGAGTATAACTCCCACCTCTGGGCAGGTGCTTCGCAAACATCGCTTCACCTGCTTGATAGAATACAAAATCGAGCGTTAAGATTGATAGGTAATAGAACTGCCGCTGAAACAATTGCCCCACTCGAACACCGACGCAATGTTTCATGTCTTTCCTTATTTTATCGTTTCTTTTACAAAAAATGTTCACTCGAAGTAGCCAGTTGCATTCCTCCCCTTAAAAGTTTCTCCCGTAATACTCGTCTCGCAAGGAATGCCCATCAGTTCACCCTTGAGCCCAATTTCGGACGTACCGTGAAATATAGGGATTCTTTTTTTAGCCGAACGACACGAATCTGGAATAGTTTACCCGGCGGGATTTTCCCTTGCCATTTTGATCTGCAAACATTCAAAACCAATGTTAATCGGCACCTCCTATCTCTCCCCTCCCTATCTTCGTAATGCCCGCGCAGTGTGTTCTACATTAAAAGGGAAACACATAATCCCTTGTGCGCGCGTTAATTATAAAAAAAAAAAAAAAAAAAATTAAAAAAATGGACCACAAACACTGGAACGAAATGTTCCATTATTCTGTCAAATGACAATCAGCTGTCCAGTTAAACGAATTTTTATCATTAAAATAAATAAATGGTGTTTTAATAAATAATACTGTTTCCCCGGGTTTGTTTTTTTTTATTAAAATAAATTATTTCAATTGATTTGGCATCGATTAGCATAAGTTTCATGTTTTAATTTTTTTTCTAACATACAAAAACGTTAAATTTTTAATGATGGTTTTTAATGATCGCTATAACTGGCCCCTAAATGCAGGGTCGTTGCATTTGTTTGTTCCAGTAGTTTTTACGCGATTAATTTGTTGAACAAGTATTATTTGTTTGTGTTCGATCTTTCTCAGCGTAGGGATTTGCTTGCGAACTTTTGGCAAAGTTTAACGTGTTTAATTATCGCTAGTTAAAATTCACCCTTGTGTTCATTGCATAGATGTGATTGTGATTTCTTCTTTAGTCGCAACTCAAAGAAACGAGGAGGCGCTTTAGGAGTATTCTTCCCCGACCCTTCACAGGGAAGATTAGAATACATTAATTCTCCCTCCAATCCCAATTTTGCAACTCGAAAATTTTCGCCCAAAAGTCCACTACATAATCTTGCATTTGAAAGGAACTATTGATGAATGACAGACCGCCATTCCCATTCAGTTTAATCAATCTTCCCTGCACATATTTGAGGAAATAAATTAAAACTTAAAAGATATTTTATTAAAAAAAGAGTGTTAACATTTTGTACTTTTCAGTGCAAAAGTGGCAAGCTCACTTGAAAGTGCCAGTTTGAGACTTAAGTGCCTGTTTCTGCAGCGCTGGATCGGATACTTGTCCTGGCCTTATGGCATGACCTGCTAAACTTGTAAGCGTTAATGTTGACCAAGGAAAGAACTGCCACACTAAGTCAACGGTCCAGATTAGTTAGGGTTAGTGAGTCGGGCTAAGGACCCTATCTATTGTTCTGAGAAAGATGCGAGGAATGGGTTGTGAAGGTATACCTGAGATGGGTCAATGGGTTGTGAAGGTATAACTATATAAACGATATGTCAAAAAACCAGGCGTCTGGTTGAGTGTGGCGACATTTGAAACTTATAGCATCCAAAATTTCTTAATCAAGCATAGTTATACTGTCTAAACAAAAATCTGTAAAATCTCAGTTTTCTATTCCCTCTTTTCGTTCAAAACTTCTATAATATTCCCGATCCACAAAAAAGGAGATTTGAATAGTGTAGAAAATTATCGCGGTCTCGTTCATGAACGTGCTGGCTAAACTGTTTTGTGGAATTCTCGCTAATAGACTAGAAAGATGGGTAGAATCGAACAGCATCCTTTCGGAATTTCAAGCTGGGTTCAGGAAAGGATACTCAACCGTGGACCATATTTTAACGCTGACATCCATTGTAAGAGCATGTCCAGCAAGAAATAAAAAAGTATACGGGTTAATCGTCGACTTCAAGTCAGCGTTTGATCTTGTAAATCGTAATGCACTTTTTTACAAACTATCGCAACTAGGTATATCCACAAAGGAGATGTATAGACCTTCAAAAGCAGCTGTTTGGGATGGTTCGCACTACTCACAATTGTTTGAAACAGACTCTGGTGTGAAGCAAGGATGTCCTCTAAGCGCTCTTTTGTTCTCGGAGGAATACGAATAGTTGAAAAGATAGTTAATGTACTTCTATACGCTGATGATATAGTGCTGCTGTCAGAATCACACGAAAATCTCCAATTGATGATTAACCGCTTAGCCGAGTATTGCAGTAAATGGAGGCTCGTTATTACCACGGACAAATCAAAAGTGGTGCTGTTTTCTAGATCTAACCGGAACCAAAACTCGTGTAGTTGAAATTTTAATGGAAACCGATTAGAGATAGCAGATGAGTACAAATATTTGGGAGTTAAACTAAATAAGACTAATAATTTCTCCAAACACCTTGATGAGAAAGCCAAATCTGCCCAAAGATTGATTAATCAATCTTGGAAGACCATTTTCACAAACGAACGCATCATAATATCTGCTAAGTATAATTTTTTTAGTGCTGTGGTCAAATCGACACTATATTGGGGTATGGGGCGATAACGAACATGCTGTGATTGAAAAGTTTCATCGTTCTTTTTTGAAAAAAAACTGTTGCTTCCGCTAAATACACCAAACTATGCGTTATATTTGGAAACGGGTCTTACTAAACTTTACACATCTACCCTTAAGTCAAAGGCGGACTACATCGTTAAGCTACTGTCTTCTCCAAACGATCGTTTATCAAAAAAAAAATGGCTCTATATGAAATGAGGAACAAAGACTGGTGTGCGCTAAGGTGGATAAGCTTAGGACAAGCTTGTGGAGAAGTAGTGACGTTCGATCCAAACAACTTAGGAAGTTGAAAAGAACATTTTTACCGCATCATTCAAGCACACGAACCCTCAGTAAGATTTGCGCTAGAAGGAGAAGCCCGTAAATCAGAAAGCAGACAACTCAAGCTTGACTTAATTGAAGGTAACTACTTCAACGATTCGATGAGTTACAAAGAGATATCGTTGATATTTAAAACCAGATACGAACTATTAGCTCTCAATGGGTGCCCGTACAACGGAAGTTTCAATCAATTTTGCACTCTTTAATTTGAAGGCCAAAGAAGACTGTTTTCATGTTATAAGTGTATGTCCGATTTTTATTTCTCAACGTCTCTCATATTTTGGAAAGAAATCGCTGTCAATGAAAGAAACAATCTCAACACTGAATGATACTAACTGGAAGATACTCTACCTTTTTTTTGAAAGAAATTTATAAATACAGAACGTTATTAATTTCTGAATTTGAGTCTTAGACTAATAGGCCAAATGTTCACACTAAGGTAAATGCTGAAAAAGGCCAATGAATTTTAAGTTGCCCTAGAAAGTCTTCACAGCTATTGAAGCACGTGTGAAGCTCGTTGTTTTTGATGTTAATGACGACAAAGCAAAGTATACGCTATCAATAAAAATAGCTTCATCAGGATCAGGACAAAACGTACTGTTGGTAACGAATCATATTGACGAACGACACCTTAGTGGAAATTCTAGCTACTTCGGTTTATACACGCAATAATAATTAATTTATGGTTAAACGAAGGCTTCATGTATTTTTATAGAAGTAGATTATTGTTTGTATGTATAATTTGGTGGACAAAAGTATGAAACGTCTATCTTATCTACTAAATAAATGCGTGTACGAGTAGAAAAAAAAAACAAAGTTCAAATGAAAATGATAAGCAAAAATAAATTGAGGGTTTTAAAGATTCTTATCTCTGTCTACACGTTACCTGCCACATGAGAAAGTCACTAATCCGACTCTCACCGGAAGTCCGAAATAAAAGGTCTGGTACAGGGGACTGCCTTGTGTACATGCATTCTTCAAGAAGTCGTTCATTAATATCATCCGTTATAAGCGTATCGGAACCATGTTGCAACACGGCTTCTACAGCTTGCGTCATCTCATCGTGGGATGTGTAAGAAAGTGCAATATTTAGAAATAGTCTATCGTTCTTCTCTGTACAAAGGATGGCTCTTGCAATGACTTTTTGCAATTCCAGAGGGAGCAAGCTGATATTCCCAATGACGCGTATTCTTACTCCGTGTTCTTTCAGCTTGTCTTCTTCGGTGAGTAATTTTTCAAATTTCTCTTTGGCCAAACTGAGGAGACCATTTACTTCATCTTCGGTTCTTTTGAAGTTTTCAATACTAAAGGCAAATGTTGTCACCTCCTGGATGCCAGCATCAAGACACCAGCGCAAGCATTCTGCCAGCTTTTCAAATCCCTTTGAATGGCCTTCGATTTTGGCAATATGTTCTGATTTGGCGAATCGCCGGTTTCCGTCCATTATAAGGGCTATATGCCGGGGTACCCGCCCACAACGGATGATATTCATTGCAAATGTTTCGTACCATCGGTACTGGTATTCAGATATCCAAGACATTTTTTAGTTTTATTTTAATACTTCTTGATTTTTGTTATTTAAATTGGAAACTCTAAGCGTTCTTTTTAAGTTAATTTGTAAAGAAATGCATGATTTTCACTTCAATGAATTAAAAGTTAGAAAATTAAACAATAATCATTATTAAGCACGTGTTTTTTATAAGTAAATTGATATAAAATATACTTTTTTTTCTAAAAATCAAAAAAACATTTTGATCTTTTGGAATCTTGTGACTTGTGAGTGACTGAGTGTGACTGACAAAAAATGACCGCATTTTGACAAATGATGATGTTATTTCAACAATTCCACCTCATTAGACCACATAGAAGTCACCAGTCATTATAAGCGTTGCCACGATTATTTTCTCTGCAGTAGATTAAAAAAAATCCTTCTTCCCATAGAAAAAAGAAAGAAGAACTGCGACAAGTACCGACCATGCCCTACACACCCTGAAATTTTATTTTGTGTATGTGCATACGTGTCAGATTCGTGTGAGAAGCAGCCAATCAGCCATACATTTTGTGGCCACATATATGCAAACGTATTAGTAGTCCCATAAGAAATGTACAGGGACCGGTACACATATGTCGCTGTGCCTTCAGTTTGAAGGCGAAGAGACAATTAAGCCTCCTTTAAGTCAAAATGAACATGTTCATCTTTATTATAACATCTCATCTGCAACATTATAGCATTTCATCTGCAACATTGTTTTATTTGTCGCGTGACTTTGATAGTATTTTTCAATCAATGTTGAACAATCTATTAAAAAAAATACTTAAACAACACAAATTATCATTTTCGTTTGTTAAGTTTTTATTGTGATTCATGCTAATTTATTAATTTATTTTAAATTTAATTCGAAATGTTTTTTGATTAATTTGGACCTTAAAATACCTGTGCATCTCAACTTTGCCCATGTGCGCTGACAACTTGTGTGAATCGTATAGCGTGCTTTGAATATGGAACAACTAACTAATTGTATGTGTGCGGGCGTCATATATAATTTTTTGAGTATACATATATTATTTGCACGAAAAAGAGATAGCGCAATTTTTTGCATTGGAATTTGGATTTACATATATTTTCATTTTCTAGCTAATGGCACAGAATATTTATTTTTCTTATATTTTGATAGAAATTGGTATATTTTGGTTTTTGTTTATGTTAAATGTATTCCTTCTCAAAATATATTCAATGGGAGCACTCGAATGTGCCAATAACAATGTCAAAAAGTTATTGTAAACTTATGGGAAGCCTTTACTGTGTACCCTTTCTTTGTCTTTCGTTGTCTTTGACTTTGGCGCTTTTATACGCCCTCAGCAGCGTCTGCATCTTCACTTTCAAGTGATGCACTGTGATGTTTGAGTCCTGAAATATATGTATATCTTTTAATTTATTTATTTTGTATTGTTATTAAAAAAAAAAAACAAATTACAAAGCCCGCCGAAAGCATATCCTCCAGTATATTTCCAAACTTCATTCCTTGCCTTGCCAAATTCTTCTTTCCTGGCCATATAGAATGAAGAAAGAGCTTTCGTCTCTTCTTTTGACCAACGTTTAGATCTATAGTAAACAAAAAAAAAATTATTTCTAATTCTAATGATAACAATAAAGTTTTGTTTACATTTTTTCCATTCTGTCTGCCAGTCTGCTGTTGAAAAAAAAACAAAACGAAGTGACAACTGACGTTTTGTTCAATAAATATAAAAGGGTGTGTTCCAAACGTGCAATTAATTTTTGAGGTTGAGTCGTTTTGAATATACATAGGAGTTCAAATCGAGAATGTTTAGAGTTTTTTATTTTTGGTTTTGATGCTATTAGAACACAAAAATAAGTTTTTCTCCGCGACATTTCTGCAAAGGAAATAGTATTCTATGAAATAACCATCACTTATTTTCCACAATTCTATTTTTCTTTCTTTTTTATGAAAATGACAGATGGTATTCTATAAAATATAGAAACGGTCTAAGGATACATAATTAAAAATATCAAACTAGTTCGATAGAGAGAGAAGGAGACTAAAATTTTACTCAACGAACATATCCTGAAATAATTAAATCTTGCCAACCTTCAGGTAAGGATTATTTTGTACATTCCTGGTGGCTGACATTTTTTTCCAAGCATTTCAGAAATTTATCTCAGCTTATTATATTCACTAATTTCACTAACCTAATTATCGACACTTATCGTTTGTTGTTGTTTACCGTATAAAATTAATAAATAAATAATAAAGCTAATTTCAACGGAGAGAAATATGTCGGTTCGTTACTGATACAAACAGGGCAAATGACCAACAGAAACATTTAGCATTTACGTCGGTTTCATTCCTTCGTATCACATTCGAGTACAAGCCGCTCATCCGAAAGTGATGATTGGTAATATTGACAACGAATGTATTCATTGTCGTGTGCTTAAATTCGAACATGAGACACCATGAACAATTGACATCACATAATTTTGAGCGGTAGTTTTTGTTGTATAGGAAGGAAGAATAGGCGCTTAAGTGTGGGGCGACACATTTTTTTAAGGTGAGAAACAGATTAGCATTAGCACAGCAACTTAAACAGCAATTTTGACAGCAAAGAAAACTTTTATATCAAAAGTCGGATGAAACAGGTAGTAACGTGAACACTGAACAGCACTTTTGCAAGAAAAAAAGGTAAAGTTAGTAGCATTTGCAGCGACATCAAATTAAGGACTTAGGTCAAAGGTCGAAGTCGATGTTGCTGTCCTATTGTAATGTGCTAATGTAATTCAATCCATTAAAAACCATCGGCTCTTAAAATCTTCCGAAGAATCTTACGCTCGAAGCGACTAAGGATATCTTAATCCACTTAGGGTCTTATACAGTCTTTTTTTGTGGACAGCAGGTACTTCGTTTTGGCCTCATTGACTGCTAGTCCCATCTTAGCCGCTTTAGCTTCAATGCTAGCAAACGTTCCAGTGACAGCTCGCCGAGTTCTGACAATGATGTCTATCTCGTCAGCGTATGCTGACCTGAAAAAATTGTCCCACTACAATTGACTTAGTTTCTTATAATTTTTTCAAGACGTCAAAAGCTTCTGTGAGCTCAGTACAAACCTTGACGGTGCAGCGAGAGTTCTCCATCGTCATCCTCCACAGTCGGACGAGTTTTGTGGGGATGCCAAAACCTGACATGTCTCTGTAGAGCTCGTCTCTATAAATGTTATCGTACGCGGCCTTAAAATCGATAAAGAGGAGGTGGGTATCGATTTGGAATTCTTGAGTAGTTTCCAGTATCTGCCGTAGCGTGAACATTTGATCGATTGTGGACTATCCTGGTCTGAAACCACACTGATAGGGGCCAATCAGGTTGCTGACGCAAGGTTTCAGGCGTTCACATAGTACGGCAGAGAGGATCTTGTAGGCGATATTCAGGAGACTTATTCCTCTATAGTTGGCGCAGTTTAGAGGGTCTTCTTTCTTGTGGATCGGGCAAACGATGCTTAGGTTCCATTCATCAGGCATACTTTCTTCTGACCAAACTTTAGAGATGAGTTGGTGTATGCACTCCACCAGGTCATCTCCGGCCGCTTTAAAAAGTTCGGTGGCTTCGTCGGGTCCAGCAGCTTTGTTGTTTTTTAGTTTAGATATTGCTATCCTCACTTCATTTTGGTCAGGTGGGCGGAACTTTTGTCTGTCATCGTCCATGTTGAACGGTTCATTCTGCCTGACAGCGGGATTTTGGTCTTCATCGCCGTTTAACAGTCTGCAGAAATGGTCCTTTCATTAACTCAGCACCGACTTTGACTCTACTACGCGGTTTCTATTCCTATCTCTACAGGCTTCTGTGCGGGTTTTTTTTTTGTAAATTTAGTTTTTTTTATTGATTTTGTTTTTTTATAAACAAAATAAATATTGGTTAAAATACAAACAGTAGGTGACAAATCACATGCATAATGATTGTTGTGCTAATGTGTTTCTGGCATAAGATCTTGTATGTATATAGAAATGAGAACCCAGTTTTGTCAGTCCATACTTGATAGGTCCATGATGGAGATAATAGGAACTACTAGTAATGAATATTGCCGATTATAGTAAAGATCTAAAAGTTTCTTCCCAAATGACGCAGAAATTTGATTTATTCTTATTAACTCCATTAAAAACTTATAAGCAATGCTCCAGGAGCGTCTGGAAGCATTCTGAAATCGTTTGGTTGGCACAAAAGAAAAAAGAAACAAGAACGACAACTGAGGATAATTTTCTCTTCGCCTACAAACTGAAAAATGACCCATCAGCACCATATGTATGTGTACCGGTCCCTGTACATTTCTTACGGGACTACTAACACGTCTAAAGTTTTGGGGACTAGGAAACGTATGTATGGCTGATTGGCTGCTTCTCACATGAATCTGACACGTATTCTAATACACAAAATAAAATTTCAGAGTTTGCAGGCACGGTCGCAGTTCTTTGTTCTTTTTTCTAAGAACTCTTCTGAACGATTCTGAAAACAGAATTTTGCTTCTGGATTTGAAGTCAGAATCCACTGAAGAAGCACAAACGCATATATCTCAAATAATCTGGGCGGAAGCAATTTTGAACTCCATATAAACTGTAAGAAAAATATATATTATCAACCATTATATTTTGACTTCTTTTTTCATATAAAACAAAGATACATTTTTTTTTTCAACACAAAAATACATAAACATGGGGGTATTTCCAAACAATTCAATTCTTTTTTATATTTAAAAAGTAATTCAAAAAAATAAATAAAAGTCTATAAATATTGGTTGTTTATAACACTATACCTATAGTTCTATTTGGACCAGGAATCCAATCTTTGAGGTACTCATCTTGTAATGCTTGTTGTTAACTTAATTTTTTGTCAATGTTAATTTTGAAAACCAGAACATACTTTCAGCACAAAAGTGCTGTTATGAGGTAATGTTATTTTTTTGTTGTAAAATGATATTAAAATAGAAACTTGCAAATGGTTTTTCAAATTACCAATTTCAAACCAAAAAAAGGCCTAAATCAGAGAAGAATGCAAGCAAATCAACAAGAAAAGTATTCAACAATTTTTTTGTTGTTAAGAAAATTAATTAAAAGTTTAAAAAGAGAGAAGTCCATTTTCGACCATTTTAAAGACTATACTACTACCATCAGGCAGCATCTAGTTTAGCGAGATTTTTTTTTTTTTTTTTTTTTTTTTTATAATTAACGCGCGCACAAGGGACTATTTGTTTCCCTTTTAATGTAACACACTGCGCGGGCATTAGGAAGATAGGGAGGGGAGAGATAGGAGGTGTCGATTAACATTGGTTTTGAATGTTTGCATGTTGAAATGGCAAGGGAAAATCTCGCCGGGTAAACCATTCCAAAGTCGTGTTGTACGGCTAAAAAAAGAATCTCTATATTTCACGGTACGTCCGAAATTGGGCTCAAGGGTGAACTGATGGGCATTCCTAGCAAGACGAGTATTACGGGCGAAACTTTTAAGGGGAGGAATGCAGCTGGCTACGTCGAGTGAACATTTTTTATAAAAGAACCGATAAAATAAGGAAAGACATGAAACATTGCGTCGGTGTTCGAGAGGGGCAATTGTTTCAGCGGCAGTTCTATTTCCTATCAATCTTAACGCTCGATTTTGTATTCTATCAAGCAGGTGAAGCGATGATTGTGAAGCACCTGCCCACAGGTGGGAGTTGTACTCGAGTTTAGGGCGTATAAACGCTTTATAAATTGTAGCCAGATCAGATGGGGAAAAATACTTCTTACACCGATACAGAAAACCTAAGCACTTTGCAGCATTCTTAGCGATCTCAAATATATGGTCGTTCCAACGGAGGTCGTCGTTGACACACATACCGAGTACTGAGAGCTTTTCGGTTTCTTCGATGTAAGTGCCATTCATGGACAATGGCATTGGGGGAATGTTTAGCTTTAACGACAGAAGACAGCATTGAGTTTTCGATGCATTAAACTCCACACGATTTCTATTACCCCATTTGACAATGCTGTATAAATCGGAGTTTAATGAGCTTGACATACGGCACCGTTGCAATTGTACGTCCGAAGGCGAAGGACGTGAATTATCGAACGAATATGAAAAGCTGAGGGTAGAGTCGTCAGCAAAACAGTTAAGTGGATTAGAAGTAACAGACAGAAGATCATTTATAAAAATGAGGAAAAGAGTCGGAGACAGAACAGAGCCCTGGGGCACACCAGCATTTATTTTATGGGAATCAGACTTGAATCCGTCCAATACAACTTGTATTGAACGGTCCAGAAGATAGCTTCTAATCCAACGAACAAGAGTATTATCGATCCCAAAAGCACGCATTTTCGATAAGAGAGCTTCATGCCAAACTCTATCAAATGCCTTGGAGATATCAAGAGCAATAATCTTACTTTCACCAAAGCGATGTAAAGATTTGTTCCACTGTTCGGTGAGATATGCCATCAGATCACCAGTGGAACGGTTGCTGCGGAAGCCATACTGACGGTCATGGAGAAGCTTACGATCTTCGAGATATTCCTTAAGCTGACGGTTAATCAGTGTTTCCATGACCTTAGAAAGAAGGGATGTCAGTGCTATGGGTCGGTAGGAGGAGGGGGAGGATGGGTCACCTTTCTTAGGGACAGGCTGGACAAATGCTGTTTTCCATCTTCTAGGAAAGATTCCAGAAGAGTAGGAGCGATGGAAAAGCTTACGCAGTGGCTTTGCCAGTGTGGAAGAACACCTCTTCAGAATAATCGGGGGTATACCATCCGGGCCAGCGGATTTGTGTATAACGAGATCTTTGAGAACTCTTGCTACTGTACGAGTGCGGAAAAAAATGTGTCCCATGGAAAAATTTACATTCTCAAGTACAGGAGGGGCAACGTTGCTATGCGGCAGCGTGGAGCTGGCAGCGAAATGGGCGGCGAGCAAGTTTGCCTTCTCTGAAGAGTAAACAATTGGTGTGTTATTGTCGATGAGCGTTGGAACCGAAGATGTTGAGGAGTTTTTAATATTTTTTACAAATGACCAAAAATTTTTACTGCCTTTGGGACACTGCAGAATTTTTTGCCGTAATTTTTGGTCATGCAAAAATTTGGTTCTTTCAATAACGGAGTTGCATGAGTTTCTTGCTTGTTTGTGCTTTTTCCGATTTTCCTCTGTAGGGTTGGCTTTGTAAGAACGGAAACTTACTTCTTTGAGCCTGATAGCTTCTTTACACTCAGAATTAAACCAAGACTTTTCTTTAGGTTTGATGCTTTTTACTCTGTTGGGAATAAAAGCACGCATCCCTAGAAGAATCACATTTGTGATCATTTCAGCACTGGCATCAATGTCACTATCGAGGAAGCATAGTGACCAGTTAAAGTTTCGGAAAAAAAATATTCAGGCCGTCCCAGTTGGCTTTCTCGTAATGCCAAACGGTCCTGGTGGGAAGTTTTTCTTTAACTGGATGGGTGGAGGATGAGAAATTAGCTGAAATGACACAATGGTCTGAAGTGCCAAATGGAGAAGTTACACTAATGGTATATTTATCAGGGTGAGAAGTAAGAAACAAGTCAAGAGTATGGGCGGCTTGCCCAGCAACATCCGGTATACGCGTTGGCACATCGATCAGCTGGGTAAGGTGATGTAACCCGGCAAAGAGCTCGACATACCTTCCTTCGGGTGTTGTCTGACCAGAATAGCGGAGCCAATTGGAATTGTGTACATTGAAATCGCCCGCAATAACGATTTCAGTGCGAGGACAAAGGGAAACAATTTTCGAGATAGAATCTGACAGCGCATCAAACTCGTTACAAGTCGAATTGCTGTCGAGATTTGGACTCCTGTAAATAAAACAATAATGAATGACATGCTTGCGGACAGTGAATTTGAGCCACAAGAAGTTAAAGTCCGTGTTGGAACATTGCCCATATTGGGGAAGGCTCTGGCAAGCAATATCATTTCTAACATAGACCACGAGACCATGATGGGAAAAGAGTAATGGCACCAAGCTATACCCATGTAGAGTAAATTCTGATAAATCAGTATTTACTCCAACCTGGGTTTCACTTAATGCCAAAACAGCTGGCCTGTATTGAACAGTGTAGACGTACAGGTGAAAGAAATTCTTTCTAATACCACGAACATTGGAATACACGACACAAAAATCACTTACCATTTAAAAATACTTACACACAAAACACAATTCTGAATAAGTCGAACCATGCAGTGAAAATCAAAATTAATCTCTGTAATAATCAAACTGTCTTAGGTGTTATGCCCATAAGACAGCTTGCATACAAAAAATCAATTTAAATATTCAGCACAATAGGACAAACTCAGATGCCCTTATCTATTTACCGCAAGCATACGATGCCTACAGTAGATAAGAAAGAGGCAGTTAAGCTAAGCACAAAGGGTTGGGACAGATAGGAGGATAATTTAATTTGTTATGCAAGTGTGAATTATTTTTTTTTTTTTTCTTTCACAGCGCGAATGGGCATCTTATCGACTTCCAACGACGCAAGTGGATATTGTTATTATCTTTACAGCACACGCGAGGGGGTTTTGCCAATTTCTCAAACGAGTGTGTAATATAATTTTTTTTTTAACACTCGCGATAACAATGCGCAATAATTTTTTTTTTTTTGACTTTTGTTTAATTGTTATGCGCGCACCTCGACCCGACGTCCGGCCGCTATGAGCTTAAGATCGACACTCCAATGATAGTACGAGTGAAAGGTTCAAAAAGTGACACTAGACCATATGGTATGGCAGAGTAAGGAAACAAAAATTAGTGGATTTCCCTTTGATTTGTCGTAAACAAACCAAGATCGTGCGTCTTCAATTATTTTTTGGATTTTGCATTTTTCAAGAAATTTTGTTATTTCTCTATTTTCTGTATTTCATATACCAAAATCAACTACCAATGTTGCCATATTCGGATTCGAATATTTAAAATTTTAATATAAATATTGTTCAATCTCGAACGTTAGTTAAATATAAAACTGGTGCCAGTTGGTACTATGTTGTTGGTACAATAGTATTTTGGTACTAGATTTTTTGTGCTTAGTACTAGAATTTAGTACTATCGTAGTTTTGGTACTATATTTAGTGTTAGATTTAGTACTTAGTAGTAGATTTGGTACTAGATTTAGTAGTTAGTAGTATATTAAGTACTATACTTAGTAGTTAGCAGTATATTTAGTATAGATTTTTTGTGCTTAGTACTAGAATTTAGTACTATTGTAGTTTTGGTACTATATTTAGTGTTAGATTTAGTACTTAGTAGTAGATTTGGTACTAGATTTAGTAGTTAGTAGTATATTAAGTACTATACTTAGTAGTTAGTAGTATATTTAGTACTATATTTAGTAGTTAGTAGTAGACTTAGTACTAGATATTTGACGTGATAAGTGAAAAGTAGTGCCCCGTGGCTTAGTGGTTAGTGTGTCGGACTGCTAAGCGAAAGAACCTGGGTTCAAATCCAGCTCATAGCCACCTTTTTACTGGGGTACTGCGTCTTGCGAGGAACTGACAAAACCTCCAAGGGTAAAATTTGTCTCGAAAAAGTGCATCTCATGTAGCCGTTCGGACTCGGCGGTAAACTGTAGGTCCCTTCCATTCTTGCAGAGTAACAACACACACACAGGAATGGTTGAGAGTATAAGTCACTAGGCCTTGGCTCCTTAAGGAGCTGTCGCGCCAATAAATTTATTTATTTATTTAAGTGAAAAGTAAAATAAGTAACTAGGTAGGTACTTCAACTAATTAAATTTTTTGCACTTAAAAAAATTGATATGATAATCAAACATGGTAACCATTCAAAATTGTACACAAAAAAACCAAACCAAATATCAAATTTCAACAAAAATCGTTAAAAAGGTAAATTCCATCCTGTTGCCGTATCTATAAAAAAACGTGAAATGAGAACTCCTCACATACCTGTCTAAATTTCTATCTTCCATTCTCTCATTATCAGAAAATAACAAAGAAATACCACAAAAAAGACTTTATAATTTGCTTCCCTCTAACTGCTAACACTTTATATACATCTTTCCCGTTCTGTCAATTTCTAACGTTGCATATGTGTTGAATTCATCTCCACGACTAAAAGTCTACACTGAGAAAAAGCGAGATAGCGAAACTAGATGGCGCTAGGTGAAATACCCATCTTGATAGTACTATAGATTCTATATACAATGAGAGCAGTCAAAATGACGCAAAGGAGCTCCGAAGGTAACCCTGATCCAATGTAAAATGATATTAGTGCTACTTAACGAGAGCGTCAAAGTACGTTTGTTGTTTTTGTCCAAACGAATTCATTGATTGATACTTAAAAACTAGTATCTTTTATTTTCACTTATCAATAGCTCTCTGAAATATTGAGTTTCTCTTTATAAATTTAAAATTAAAAAAAGCAATATTTTCCTGCTCGCATCTTAAAAATAGTTTGAGAACATGTACAGCAATAGGTACACAGCTTGCCAAACGCATCGAAATATTAACAATAGAAAGAAAAACAACGAATACAACCAGAAAGAGAAAGAAATGAAAAGCAATGGCTGACGACGGACTCCGTCGACTAGTTTTTGTGTTATGTGAAAGAGAAAAAATCTTGAATAATTCTTATTAAAATTTCGGATAAATTCCGACAAATGTATTCAATTATATCTCCTTTATAGCCCCAACAATTTAAAAATGGATAATAAACAATTACCGCATGAAAATATAGTGATTCCAGGTAAACACAATGCAAATACCTACGAAAAAAGTGAACATTTTAAATTCCAATGGGAATTTTTTTCTTCCAATTTTGTGCAATAAATTTCATCTGAAATTCAATTAAATATAGAAAATAGTGATGTTTAAATAATAGTGTTGTTTTCCTTGCAGAATTATACTTTCTGATATCAAAGTTTCTCGCAGCAGGACCTCTTAAGGAAACTGCAAAGGTTAGTTACTTTTCATTGTCGTCGCCTCACGAAATCAATCATTTTATTTTTCTGTTTATTCGATGTTTTGCGAGATAATGTCAAAACTAAAGAAAATGTCCTTTTATTTTTTGATTGCAGGTCCTCATCCAGGAACTCGAACAGAAAAAGGTAAGTTCTTTTAAGTTCTTTGTAATTGGAAGTAGGTAAGTGGGGGTTTTGCACTCCAGATTCTATGCTTCGGAAACTTGCAATCCCGGGGCTAAATGTTACTTTTTTTTCGGTTCCATACAAGACAAGACGTCTACTTGTTTCAAAGTCTAAAACTATACTAAAAATTGAATTGAATGTTCTGTTATGGTTTAGCACGTGCTTTCAGACTCTTTTCCGATTTTTTTCAAAAGTTTGTATGAAAAAACAAACCAAGTCATCCCTGAGTCGAAAACTCTCCCAAAATAGCCAAAGGATCCTCAGCAAGGTCATTCGCGTGGATCCACCTTTGTCCTTGGCCTCGATTGGTCTTACTACTTCCCGATTCAATTTGTTGCATTGCATTGGATCCATTTATTGCACCTTGTATTCAGCTGTTTCTACTTATTAAAATTTGTGACCACAATAATCAGTTCAATAAGTTTCTTTACCTTCTCTCTTTCTTTCTCATAGGTTCTACCGCGACGCACCGACTGGCTGGGCAACGAACATGACCAATCCTTCGATGAATTGGTAAGTACAAACATTGGAGTCTTGTTATTATTGTTGCACAAAACAAGTAAACATTAACAATAGTTTTTTTTTGTGATTTGGGCAAACACTTGCAACTATTAGTTATTGCCATTTTGTGGTTATAGGTATTCCGATTGATAGAGAAATTGAATATTTGTTCGATGTTGCTTATTACATACATATGTTTATCTTAACAATTGTAGTTTTGTTGAATTTACATAGATTGAGTGCCTTCTATCAAATAAGTCAGGTCAGCCAGCCACATGCATCTTAACCCCGCATTCTAAATACATTTATGTATGTTGGTACTTCTTGCCCCTTTTGGGTTGTTGTAAGAAGGTGGATAGGTAATGAAAATATCAGGTATTATTTCGGGCATGGATTTTTAATTCTTTACCTAAATAATACAAACAAATTTATTCTGTTTGGAGTAATTAGGTTTATTTTTTTAGGGAAAAGCAAATGTCTGTATGTGATTATGTAAGTGGGAGATTTTTTTCGCTATTACGCCGTCGTCGTGACGCCATATTGTTTTTGATTTGATAGTGTAATGATTAATTGTATTTTTTTTTGCAATTTTGTGAAGGATAATTTATTATCCATTAGATTTGCATTTATTAACGATTTTATGGGTTTGTTTATAAACAATAATTTGTTTATAATTTTCTTAAGAGAGATGCAAGTTGAAATTCGTTCCCAATTTTTTTTATTTCATATTTGTTTAGGAAATTGTGAAAAATTTGAAATACATGCAATATAATTGAAGAAATTAATATTTTAAAATTTCCATCACATTTTTCTTTGTGAATCATTTTCATTTCGCTATTTTTTTGGGGATAGCCATTTTCTCGATGGTCTTTATTGAATAAACGTAGTGGAGTAAAAGAGATGAACGTATATACGGTTGAAATGTGTGTAGTGTTCGTCGTCTTGCGTGTATCTTCTTTATTTGTTGGCACACAGATTCTCAAAATGTAGAATTCTTAAGGCTACGTACACTTAAGGTATTCTTTTTTTTAAATGCTGTAAATATATTAGAGGTAATCATGAAACACCGGAAAACCCTGTTTGATATGGATATTTATTTCTGCGACTCAAATAAATTTATCTTACAAATTTGTTGGGTAAAGTGAGGAAATTTATTACATAAACTGAGAAAAAGTTAATTTCAAGAGATGAATTCACCGGTATTCTGGACAAGGGAAAGGAAACCTGCTGTGTACATTGTATTAAAATCTTCAACCAACTTTTGAGTGGATGACCGAAGAGGAACACTAATTTACACACAATTTGGTACGATTTTGGGTCTACATTCTACAAAAGAAATACTAACACAATACATAAGTGTGCTTGAAGTAAGGCTTGAAACCGGTTTCCCCCCAGGTTGAAATCATCTCGTGTGTGCAGGCCCAATGACCTTGGGGCACGCACGAAAAAAATTCAACGTGTGGTGTACATTGGACTAAAGTGCCTTTCACATGAGCTGCGAACTACTAACGCAAATAAACCCTTTTAAGCAATTTAAAAAAAAAAATACCAATTTTATTTTACTTATTAATCGAGAAAGTGAAGAAATTATTAATTCTACAAATTTAAAAAGAAAAACACTGCGTTTAAATGGTTTATATTATAAAATGTTACATATTATATTTTTTCCCTACGACCAACAGAGTCACGACAGCGAACTGTTAAAGTTAATTCGCAATCCACAACATCAGAATCCGATCCATAAACTTGCGAATACTAATTTCTCTTGAATTTTACCTCAAGCATAATTTATACATATGCACTTCACTCTGCTTCTTCTCTTTTGGAGACATCAAATCTTTCCTGATTTTGCTGCACAAAAGCCACTTTTTCCGAAAATAAAATAGTTTTGCTTTCATTGTACTTAAAATATTAATTTAAAAGATTCCTATATTGTTGTTTCTTTATTCTTGTTTTGGGACAATTGGTGAGGGTTGCAAAAAAATGAGGTGAATGAAGTATATATCTTTAACTACATGGAAAAATTATTTTATGAAATTTTATAATTTGTAATGATCTTATCAATTACATAACCTAGTGTAGTTTTAATTTTTTTTGGAAAAATGGGAGCGAATGCAATTTTTTTTCACTTTTTTATTTATTTTTAGCTGTTTTTTTTAAATTTTTTTTGCAATACATGCAAACAATAAATTAACAAACAAAACATTAACAACATTGACAGATAATGATCGTCATTCATGAAATGTCAAATTCATTTCTGCAATTATTTCTTTTACTGTGTCAAGAAATAAATTGAGAAATGTACGTCTGAAAATAAGATAAATCTTGAGAAGAAATATCGGCTACCTGACACATATCTTGCAATCATCTATTTCAAGCGGAGGCTTATTGTAACGAATAGACAAAAGAGGAATTTGGGAGTTTTCGGGATAATTAAGACCTGTGCAAAAATCAACGAATCTGTATCTGTCCTAAAGGAGAAACAACCGTTGAACAGACAGCTGATTGTTTCCCACATTACAACAAAAGCAAGGTAACAAATCCGAGAGATACGTTCGTGAACGTACTCATTGCTTACCTCTCAAAATTCGAAGCAAAAGAAACACAATGCGTAAGTTCATGTACGTATCTTGGATAGGTTACCTTGCCTATGTTTGGTTTATTTTGTGAACGAACAAATCCAACCAGATAGGCTACCTCTCAAAATTCGAAGCAAAAGAGAAACACAGTCAGCTGTTCACGTGTCGAGAAAAGTATCCAGCAAATTTAAGGATACCTTTGGATTTTCTCTCTGTTTCCATATGTTCTTCAATCAGCTAGAAAACAGCTGTTTTTAACCATGCTAATTACAAGAAAAGCAAGGTAACCTATCCGAAAGTTACGTTCGTGAACGTACCCAATCAGTTGTTTATCACATGTTCCTTCAGAGAGAAAACTATACAGCAAATTTTAGGGTACCTTTGAATTACTTACGTTCGAGGTTGCTGAGGTTTCTGATAAATTGTTTAAAAATATTCTGTACGTTTGTGTACGCATAGAACCCAATAGGTAACAATGCGTACCTTCACGAACTTATCCTTCGGATACGTTACCTTTGCCTTTATTGTAATAAGCATGGTTAAAAACGGCTGATTTCCATATGTTCTTCAATCAGCTGGAAATCAGCTGTTTTAAACTATGCTAATTACAACAAAAGCAAAGGTAACCTATCCGCATTATAGTACCTATAATGACAAGTAAAAATGTATCACATATTCATTGAAAACATTTGACTTTGACGCTTTCACTCCAACTGGCTTTTCTTGCTCTACCTCAAAAGCAAGTGTAGAAATTCTTGCTCTAATGCCAGTTTCTATTATTGTTAAATGGCAGAGAAAACTAAATCGATTATCAATTTCTTGTTATGCTGAGGAATGTTTTTTGAAATGTGTATTTAATGTGACAAATATGGGTTGAAAAAATCTACACAAAACTTTTCCTTGCCTCTCAACTGTGCAGTATTTGATGATCCTTCGAAAAAAATGGTCACGACTGGGAGGCACTTACTTGCTCGTATGTGCCTAATCACATTGAAGCACGATCTATGACAGAAACAAGTAACATTTACGTTATAGAAAAATCACACGATCTCAACCTATAAAGTGTCAAAACCACAACACAACGGTTTTAATTAAAATTAAGTACGCCATCACATGTCTCAAATGATGATTTATGAAAAATGTAATTCGAAAATATAAGGACAGATTTTTATGAAATCCTGCTTTTTTTTTTTTTTTTTTTTTGAGAAAAAAATATGTATGCATTTTCTTAGGGTTTATTAATTAATATACTAATATATTTGTTGAATTATAAACAGAAAAAATAATTATTCAAAATGTTGGTATGCAGATTTAATTGAGCTAAATAGATCTTTTTAAATATAAAATTTGATAGAAATCCATACGTTACGGAGAAAGTCGAAAATAAAAAAAATATTAAATAAATTGCCTGACTGGATCGCACGTATTTGCTTATATGTGCGGTCACATCGTCGAATAAAATTAAAAAAATATTAAGAGACATCAAAGTATTTATTCAATTTTTGTGACTTGATTGTTCGCCGTTTCCGATAAAAATAAGCTTGGTTATATTTTGGCAGGTACCGTTAATATTTGAGCTAATAAAATCCTAAAATAAACTTGCCTTATATGTATCGCAAGCAAAAAGTGATGCTTGGCTTTGAGTTTCGTTTCTAGTGTCTCTTGGACGATATCGTTACACTGTATGTTTACACAAAAAAGTAATTATGATGCTTTTCGAATACTGGGAATAGCATCTATTTCCATTTGGTCTGAAGCCGCAACAGATTTATTGTTGGAAGTCTCGTTCCCTGTAGTTTTTAACCATATACATTTATGCAGGCGGAAAACATACTACTTCGCTACCGCATAAACCAGCTTGTACCCTTATGCTATTTATTATAGTGGAATTGTTACTGAGGTTCAAAAAGCACCGACAAACTGAATTCTATTTGCAACATATCTCAAGTGTGGGGAGCTCTGCTTAAGCAAATATGTTTTTGATAGGAGCGGTTTGAGAGTGTTGATTCTTTCCCGGTGGTTTTTACATTTACCCTTAATTACGATATAAGTAATTATGGGAAGGTTTTGGATCAGTGCAAATTGAAAAAAAATCGAGATAACAATCAAACATGACGTTACGATGAAAATATAGTTATTGAAAAAATTCTTTGTCTGCATGTTCAAATAGACAATAGAGAGAGATAGACAAATTTTATTTGTAGGTCTTAAAACAATCGTACATTTTATTCTTATATATTAGATTTGTCTATTTAGTGTAAAGGTCACAAAACTAATATAAAATAAGTGTAATTGAGGTTTTTTTTTAAACAGATGTACATCTTTTTAACTGGTATTAACAGTTGTTTTTTTACTCTTAAGTTTTAAGAATTTCTAAATTAATATTTCAAAATAAAAAATAAATTTGTTACAGCAAAGTAAATACTCTCACATCGGAGACAATCATTTACTTGATATATGTGCCCGCATCGGACCTATTCTTGACAATGAGCTCACTCCAGCCGTCCCTGGTATTGTTTCACTGCTTGGGAGCGGGCGGCAAAGTTTGATGAGGACAAAAGAGAGTATCTATAAACCAAGGTCCTTGTTAGATTACTGTACCAGAGTACATGGAGTTTCACTGGCGGACTCTGCCGTTACGAAACCCATTCATAATTTAGGTTAGTTTTTAAAAGTTATGATTTAAAAGAAATATTATTAAAACCTGGATGATTGTCGTTAAACAGGAAAAGTTCTCATCGGTCGAGAATATGGTGGACCAGTTCGGAGAAAACTTGTTATTCCAACAAGTTTATATAGCAAAACACGTCTTTTGCGGCGTACTGTTGGGCATTTATCGTCTGTATACTGTGTACTGTTTGATCGTACTGGCCAATACATTATTACGGTAACTTTAATGAATCGGAATAAAATTAATAGCTTTATATTAACATTTTTCTTCTTATTCAGGGCGCTGACGATCTCCTTATTAAAATCTGGAGTGCGATAGATGGTCGGCTTTTGGCCACTCTTCGCGGAGCTTCAGCTGAAATAACAGATATTGCAATCAACTTGGATAACACAATGTTAGCTGCAGGCTCGTTGGATCGCATTCTTCGTGTCTGGGACCTGCAAACCACATCTCCAATTGCAGTACTTTCCGGGCACACTGGAATGATAACTTCAGTAAATTTTTGTCCATCACCTCGAGGTGATTTAAAGTACTTAGTGACAACAAGCACAGACGGATCAATTGCTTTTTGGCAATATACAACGCCTCGGGCTGGAAAGACAATATTTGCTCCGAAACCAATACAATACCATGAAAAGTTGCGCCCCGGTCAAGCTCAAATGATGTGTACTTCATTTTCCCCCGGAGGAATGTTCCTCGCGGCTGGGTCAGCAGATCATCATGCGCGAGTATATATCATGTCGGAAGATGGTCCTAAAAGAATACTTGAGACTGAGGCATACACTGATGCTGTTGATTCAGTGCAATGGGCGCACAGAGGACTAAAATTTATATCTGGCAGTAAAGATGGAACTGCACACGTTTGGACGTTCGAATCTCAGCAATGGAAGAGTTTGAAACTAAACATGACTGAACGATTACCAACGTAAATTAAAAAAACCTATTGTTGCCTCGCATACAATAATTTTATCTTTACAGATGTCCAGAGCCAGAAGAGGGTAAGAAGTTAAAGGTAACAATGGTTGCTTGGGATTATTCTGATAAATACGTTATAACCGCTGTAAATGATTTCACTGTAAGTTAATACTCAAACATAAATCTGCCTTATCCTGTTATAAAAACTATAACTATTTTTTAGATTAAAATCTGGCATGCTAAAACAGGTAAGCTTCACTGCGTTCTGCGTGGTCATAAAGACGAGCTGTACGTGTTAGAATCAAATCCAAAAGACGAATATGTCCTGCTCTCCGCCGGTCATGATGGTCAAGTTTTTCTTTGGGACATAGATCAAGGAATTTCCGTAGCACATTTCGTAAACAATATAGATGGACAAGGTCACGGTGGTGTTTTTGATGCAAAATGGTCTCCTGATGGGACAATGATTGCGGCCACTGATTCTCATGGGCACATACTTATCTTTGGGCTAGGAATCGGTCCGGACAGATTCAAAAATGTAGCTAGTCTAATTTTTTTTTTAATTTTGAAGCTTTATTAAATTAAACTTATTTTTAGCTACCGACAGAGCTATTCTTCCACACAGATTATCGACCACTCCTGCGAGACGCGCAACACTACGTTGTTGATGAGCAAACACAGATCGTGCCTCATCTCATGCCACCTCCATTCCTTGTTGATGTTGATGGTAATCCTCACCCCCCAGCTTATCAAAGATTAGTTCCAGGAAGAGAAAATTGTCCTACAGAGCAGTTGATTCCGAATATTACAATAGGCATTGAAGGGGTTGAAATCGACGACAGTGGTGGTTATTCACATATCGATCGCCTTATTGAAGCGCTGGCCAACCGACAGGGAGCAGATCCAGCTCCAGATTCAAATAACGAACGTAATCGCAACAATAGTTTCAATAATGGCAGTGGTAATTCTCCTCGTGGATCTGGTGCAGTTGGAAGAGCTTTGGCTGCTGCACGACGCACTGGAGATGTTGAAGGAGTACGCCAAAGCAGTGGCAACTGGCAAAGGGAAACAAACTTTAAGTTTATACGTCGTATTTATGTGCGCCCGATGAAATATTCACAAGTTCAAAATCTCAGACAGACTGTATACGCTGCAGGCCAATATGAAATGGATCAGTACAAACGGGAGATGCGACGTCGACCCATCATGATCAATACATCGAATGCTAATACAGCCCTGCAAGCTTCTAATCGCCAACGTGGAATAAGAAGTGCCCGACGTGGACCACGCCCAGCGTATCGAACTAGAGCTGTGCGAGGTCAAGAACATGTAGAAGAACCCCCTGAGGAAGAAGAAGAAGAGGATAGCAGCAATTCATCCGGCGACACAAGCTATTCAAACGTGGAGGAAAACCTTAGTGAAGAAGAAGAGTCATCCACCACCGATTCTGAGTCTTCTGATTACTCCGATTGGGTTGCAGACAAACCGGGACCAAACCTGGAGCCACCGAAGCGATCAAAACGCAAACCAATTACTCGGCGAAGCTCTTCGTGCAGCAGCGATGATACATCACAACCTAATACATCAGCTGTTCCATCAAAAAATCGACGTAAACGGCCAACTGTACCAGAAAATATGACTGGCGAGATTCCAGAGGCATATAAACCACCTGAATGGCTATCAGAAGTAATACCCCGTAAAACACCATACTATCCACAAATGGGAGATGAAGTGGTCTACTTTCGACAAGGACATCAGCGTTACCTGGATGCTGTTCGAACAAAAAAAACATACAAACTTACCCATAGCTCTGAGCCATGGAACTTTAGAGAATTACGCGAGCACGAGTTGGTACGAGTTATTGGTATGAAATATGAAATCAAACCGCCAAGGCTTTGCTGTCTTAAGCTAGCAATGTTGAATGAAGAAGGAAACATGACTGGCACGAGTTTTAAAATTAAATATCACGATATGCCTGATGTGCTGGATTTCCTGGTACTGCGGCAGACATTTGATCTAGCAGTACAACGAAACTGGGGAATTGGTGATCGATTTAGGTAAGTCCACATTAATGTTATTTCAATTTCCAATTTTCATTTAATTCCTTTCAGATGTATGATTGGTGATGGTTGGTGGATGGGGCAAATAGAATCACGTCATCTTTTATCACCTGAATTCCCAAGCTCGTACTTTATGTGCTTCCGTGTACGGTGGGACAACGGAGAATATGAGTATATGAGTCCATGGGACATGGAACCAATTGATGAGAACCGTTTACCTGATGAGGTTGGAGGGGCAGTTTCAGTACTGCCTGAAGAAATTCGTGCAACACTTTATCAGCCTAAATCCGAAGAGTGGCATCGTGGTGACAGAGATGGATCTTGTCGCAGAATAATAAATGGCTTAGAACAAGTGATGCGGCTATCGATCGCTGAACCATTTCTTGCACCGGTCGATCTTAATATATATCCCAATTATGCGTATTTGATAGAGTACCCCATTGATCTAACAACGATCAAAGCTCGATTTGAGAATCATTTTTATCGCCGCATCACATCTGCTCAGTTTGACGTTCGATATCTTGCTACTAATGCAGAAAAATTCAACAGAAAACATACAAATATTGTGCGGCATGCCAGAATCATCACAGATTTATGCCTAAGAATTATAAGGTAAGAATATAGTCGAACTAATTGTTTGTTACTTATTCATAAGTCTATTGTAGGGAGCAAAATGATATTGATGTTGCGCCTGTATATCACCAATTGGTTGACATTTATGTTTCATCAGAATCGGAAAATGAAAACAATGAAAATGAGCCAGGACCCTCAACAAGCACTGCAGGTCCATCAAGTTCGGCTACCCGCAGAAGTAATGGAAGTAGTACAAGGTTTGTTCATAATTGGTTTAAGCAGATAATTTGATTTTTTTTTGATCCATTTTGTAGAAGTCTACGGAATCGTGATGAAAATGGTTGGCAAGCAGATTGTAGGAAGTTGTTGGATATGATGTGGCTACGACCAGATTCAACTCCTTTCCGTGAACCGGTAGATACAATGCAATTTCCAGACTACTTACAAATCATAGATACGCCAATGGATTTGCGTACGGTTAAAGAAGATTTACTTGGTGGGAACTATGAGGATCCATTGGATTTCGCTAAAGATGTCCGTTTGATATTTCAAAATTCCAAGAACTACAATACAAATAAGAGGTCTCGCGTAAGTAATTTTGAAATCCATATCCCATTGCATTGAGTTTTGAGTGTTTGATGTTTAAAATGTTCTGCCTTTTGTGCGGAACCACACATCTTATTGCACTCGGCACATTGCTCGCTTTAATTCATCACGAAAAAATTCTTCCTCCCTTTCCATTCATGCTTTCTCCTGTGTCTGTCTGTTATCGTTGTGTGTATAGGACCAGTCGACGGTAAGATATATAAGTTATTTCTTTTTCAATTATTTTTTTTGTGATTGTTCAATGTTTGATTTGTTTTGTTTTTGTCTGTTTTATAAAAAAAAAAATGAAATAATATTTAAAAATGTGCGCTGTTTATTTCAAAGAAGTATGAGAGTAATTTTCGTTAGTTTTGTTTTTGTGATTACTTAGATCCTTGTTATAGCTAGTCCTAGTCTGTAAAAGACTGCAGGTAAAGGTCGTTTTATAAACATAGCAATGGTTCTAGGCTTTATCAAATCATAAACACCTGTATGCTGATAATAACAGATATATCAAATATTTACATATAAATGTCAATTATGCCCGTGACGTTAGGCGATACTGAAGACAAACAAACAATCTCTTTAGAAAACGACTTTATATATAAAATAAAGATGAATTACTTACTTACTTAGGAGGCGCTACAGTTCGGGACGAACCTGGGCCTCAACCAACATGCCTCTCCAGCCAGCTCGGTCTTTGGCTAGCTGCCTACAGTTTCGCACTTCAAGTTGGTTAAGGTCGTCCTCCACTTGAGCGCGCCACCTAAGGCGAGGTCTTCCTTGACTGCGTCTACCCTCTGGGATGTAATGGAATATCCTGCTAGCCGGAGCATTGTTGTTCATTCGCTCTACATGACCTACCCATTTTTAACGTGATATGCGTATTTTTTTGACCAGGTCAATGTCGCTGTACAGCTCGTATTGTTCTTGGTTGAACCTTCTCCCCCAAAGCCAGTTAATGCAGGTAGGGTCAAAAATCTTTCGAAGAATCTTACTACTCAATTGCCTTCCTAGCCCATAGAAACAGCGATTGGCAAGAGTATTCTTCGCTTTTTTTCTGATGAGATGTTGTTGTTAGATGTTATAGCGGATCCAAGGTACACAAAGTCCCTAACTACCTCAAAGCTCAAAGTTGTACCTGTCTATTGTGATGTTTTGTCCAATCCGCCGGTGTTGTGTGTCCCTTTTTGTGGACAGCAGGTACTTCGTTTTGGCCTCATTGACTGCTAGTCCCATCTTAGCCGCTTCAGCTTCAATGCTAGCAAACGTTCCAGTGACAGCTCGCCGAGTTCTGCGTATGCTAGCAATTGCACAGACTTGAAAAAAAATTGTCCCACTACAATTGACTTGCGAATTTCTTATAATTTTTTCAAGTATTAAGTTGTAGAAATCGCACGATAGCGCATCACCTTGTCAGAATCCTTTTTGACGTCAAAAGCTTCTGTGAGATCAGTACCAACCTTGACGGAGCAGCGAGAGTTCTCTCCATCGTCATCCTGCACAGTCGGACGAGTTTTGTGAGGATGCCAAAACCAGACATTGCTCTGTATAGCTCGTCTCTACAAATGCTATCGTACGCGGCCTTAAAATCGATAAAGAGGTGATGGGCATCGATTTGGAATTCTTGGGTATTTTCCAGGATCTTTTTTTTTTTTTTTTTTTTTTTTTTTTTTTTTTTTTTTTTTTTTTTTTTTTTTTTTATTTTTATAATTAACGCGCGCACAAGGGACTATTTGTTTCCCTTTTAATGTAACACACTGCGCGGGCATTAGGAAGATAGGGAGGGGAGAGATAGGAGGTGTCGATTAACATCTGCCGTAGCGTGAACATTTGATCGATTGTGGACTTTCCTGGTCTGAAACCACACTGATAGGGGCTAATCAGGTTTCTGACGAAAGGTTTCAGGCATTGACATAGTATGGCCGAGAGGATCTTGTAGGCAATATTCAGGAGACTTATTTCTCTATAGTTGGCGCAGTTGGCTCTCCTTTCTTGTGGATCGGGCAAACGATGCTGAGGTTTCATTCATCAGGCATACTTTCTTCTGATCAAACTTTAGAGACTTCATTTTGGTCAGGTGGACGGATGAATGGTTCATTCTGCCTGACAGCGGGTTTTTGGTCTTCATCGCCGTCTAACAGTCTGTAGAAATGGTCCTTCCATGTACTCAGCACCGACTGTGATTTTACTACGAGGTTTCCAATCCTATCTCTGCAAGCTTCTGTGCAGGTTTTTTTTCCTTGGCACGTTCTTTTTACCTGTTGGTAAAACTTCCGCACGTTGTTCCTGGAGTAGCATCTCTCAACATCTTCGATCGCGCGCTTCTCATGCTCTCTTTTTCTTTTAAAGAAGCCGGTGTTCTTCCCGTCTTTTCTGCTCGTAGAGCTCGCGAGCAGTTCTCGTCTTTCTTTGCAGCGCCGCTTTACATGCCTCTTGTTTGGCTGCATAGGCCTGCCTGCATTCGTCATAGAACCAGAGGTTTCGTGGTGGTGGTCTGGTGAAACCTAGCACATCAGTTGCGGCATCTCGGATGGCTTGTTGGCAGTGTTGCAACTGGTCTTCGGCACTTGATGCTGGCGGTACTGGATTTCTTGAGAGGTTACGGGATATTCGATCGGCATAGGTTCTGCCGGTTTCTTGCGATTGCAGCTTTCCGACGTCATGCTTCCTCACAGTATTACTCCGTTGTTGTGGTGTTCGGGTTATTCGCATTCTTACCTTTGCTGCAACAAGGTAGTGATCCGAATCAATGTTAGCTGCTCGGAAGGTGCGAACATCCAAGATACTGGAGGCGTGTCTTGCATCGATCGCAACGTAATCAATCTGGTTGACGGTTTTTTGATCTGGGTGTCGCCAAGTCCCTTTGTGTATATCGAGATGAGGAAACCGTGTGCTTGCAATGGTGACGTTATGTGCCGCTGCGAAGTCAATTAGCCTTAGTCCGTTTTCAGACGCTGTGTCGTGTAGGCTATGTTTTCCGGCAGCCCTACCAAAGATTTCCTCTTTACCTATTTTGGCGTTAAAATCGCCTTGTATTTAGGGCATTGCTCATAGGTTTTATCGAGGAGCTCGTAGAAGTCATCATTGATGGCGTCATCTTTGTCCCCTCGGATTGTCACAAGTCGCTCACTTACGTGTCAAAAGCCCAAGACTTCTTGCCTAAGTCTACCGCTTATGTCGAATAAATAATAAATAAATAAACGCTGCGGTCTTCTTGCACAGTTACCGTAGTACACGTCACAGTTTTTCATCCTCCTTTTGCCGCCCATCCCATCGCATTTCCTGGATGGCAGTAATTCCTGCTCTGTAGCAGTCTAGGGCGTCCGCTAATTGTTTGGCTGCACGTCGACTTTTAAGAGTTCTAACATTCCACGTGCAGATCCGAAGGTCGTTGTCCTCCGGGTCGTCAACAGTTAATCCGTGCTTTTCCGAGGCTATTGGTCGTTTCGCAACTTTTTTTTCCATGACGGGGTTGTTAACCCCACGCACAACCCCCAACCTGGGGGCCAGGTCCTTTGTTGGATTTTTTGGACAAAAGTAACCGGAGAATCCGGAGTCAGTAACCCACTTCGGGGATATGAGCGCTGCCGTTGGCCCATTAAGGGTTCATCCGCCAACATCTCTATTTCAATGCCCTGACTTGCATTGAATTATCCCAATGACCTTATCTCCAAATGTGTCGAAGTAGCTCATTAGGGCATCTGCTTCGTTGACTGTTGACGCCACCGTTGGTCCAATTGGTTGGGCTTATCCGCCGTACGTCCTCTTTCTGAGAGGCTCGTGCAAGACTTCTGCGAATCGATCAGAACAGTCATTAAAGCAGAGCATTATAGTGTTGCTATTTTTTCTGTGTTCAACACTCACGCTTATAGTTTAGCAGGAATGAACGGATGGACAGACCAGTACCCGGTGGTTACCGCGGGGAGGTAAAATAAGCACAATTGATGCGTACGAGATAGTTGCAGCACTGTGCATCACCTGTTTGACGCCGTTCAGTGCCCACCCTATTCATACAGCACCCAACCACCTCTATGTAGTTAGAAGTTAATAAAATTACTGCGTCTACACTTGTTGTCCCGTATGAAATACCCCTGCCAGATATGTGAAATTATGAAAGTTTGCTTCAAGTGTATATAAATTTAAAAACGTTGAAACCATCAAACTGTCCTGAGCCGAAATTCAAATTTAAATACTTTCTTAGTTAGCCATATTCGCTCCAGTAGACACATATACAATATACATACAGACAGACAGGAAGTTCCCACGTAATCAGGAGGAAGTACTAATCCGTAAATTTATTTTTTGCATTGCATCTGAATTATAACAGAAATATAAGAGTATTTATACCACATAACTCTCCCTATGTTGGGCAAGCATTTGGTTTATCAGTCACAGCGATTACTATGGGCACAAAATTCTTAAATGCATAAATCACAAATTTTATACGGTTACGCATTTTAAGCAATAAAATCCTTCAATTGACAAAAATCTTCTAAGTATTGGTCCATTCCGCTTTTCTACTACTAAGCAAACAATGAATTAAGAAACAGCAAAAAAGTATCTAGGTTACGAGAATTTCTCGATTAGGAGCCCCATTGTCAAAACATGAGCCTGAACCAGCCTTTCCACTCTTATTCGAAACTCTCTTTCCTCCTAATTTGATACATTTTCTATCTTTTTAAAAATAGAAAAATTCGTGTTGTAGATTTTTTAATAGTTTTATGTTTTAATTGTATTGTTTCAACGTGCCCTATACTTCTCATCACTGCTAACAAAAAAAAAAAGATAAAATATATAATATGTATCATGTAGATGAAACATGTAATTTAAGGGGTCATAACATTTGTATATTCTTCCAGATTTATTCGATGACACTTCGTCTGAGTGCTCTCTTTGAATCACACATTAAACCAGTTGTTTCCAGTTGGAAAGCAGCTCGACGACGTTTGAACAAATCTATTAACAACCGCACACCGCCCGATCGAAGTCGCAATCGTTCTGGTCCGTCGCGACGGGCGAAAACGACTAACGGCCGAACAAACAATCGTCATCATAGTTCTGCTGATGATGATGGTGAGGAGGAACCTACACAGCGCCAACGGTCTGCGGCAAATGGAACACAACACCGCAGCAGCAATCGCAATAGATTACCGAGAAATGCTTCTGATTCTCTGGCAACGACAGCGTTCAGCTCTAATAGAGTTACATCGTCGAACCAAAATGATTCACTGCCGGGCCCAAGTGGCCATAATCTACGTCGCAATGCATCTCGCCCGAATAGCCAAGAGGTTGACGGAGAGAGCTCGAATGATTCCAGCACTATGACCAGTGGTTCGTCTTCGTCTTCGGAAAACGATAGCGATAACAATGATCATAATCAAGGTGGGGAAAATAAAATCCGAACACCGAAAAAAGGTGGCAGTGCAGGTGGATCTGGAGCCTGCAGTCGCAACCGAGGAAACGATTCAGAGGACAGCTATAAACCGAATGAAAGAAGGACGAGTTCAAAAAGAAAAGCGCCGAAAAAGACACGAGAAGCGAAAAAATGTCGGAGAATTTTAACAGACGATGAAGATGAGAATCAGGCAGCAAAATCGCAAAGGAGGAATAAAACTACTACAAAACAAGCATCTGCAGCTGGTGGAAGTGTAAGAAAAAAAAGCTATCGCAGAAAGGATAACACATCGGATGAACAAGATGATCATAATTCTGTTGATGCAGATGAGGCACCTAGGTTGACACATCAACAAACACCAAAGAAAAAATCAGGTCGACCTATTAGGATAGTACAACAACCGTCGACATCTGCCGCAGCTATAGCTGCAGCTTCTATTGAAAATGAAAGTCCTTCAAGAGCTACGCGTATAAGTAATCGTCGATCGGCAGCTGAAACAGATCACAGCTATCATCTACCAGTTCGAAATTTGCGCAATGTAGTTGTAGACTCAGAGACTGATCAGGAAGTGGCACGGCCTACAAGGCAAAGTGCCAGAAGAGCAATAATAGAATGGGCACGTGGGAGTGCTGAAGAAGACGAAGAGCTCGAAGCAGAACAAGTAGGGCAGGTAAGATCTAAGATTTTAAACCATTTTTTACTTTATTTTAAATATGTTTCTTGTTTACTTTGTGTAGAATATTCCTACACGATCTCGTGGAAACCCGCGCGTCGTGAAGAAAACATCTGATTCTAGCCAGGATGCAGCTAGTGTTATTATGAATGGAGGTACTTTAAATATACCCTCAACCAGCCGCGCATCAGTTCAGACACGCCAGTTAAGAACAAATCGCAACACGAATGTTGTTTCGGAAGATGATGATGATGAGAGTGACAACGAGCCACTTGCCTCAAGCCAAAGTAGTCAACGGCAGCGGTTAGGTAATTCAAATATTTTTTGTTTAAATAGCATTCAAGCAACAATAAGTTGGTTTGCATTGAAAATTCTTTATTTTTTAATTAAGGTAATGAAATTCATGGAGCAACTTCAAGTAGAAATTTGCGATTGCCAACTGTAACAAGTTTTCGAAGCACACGTTCTCACACTACTAACCAGGATGCAATCCCATCCTCTTCCTCGAATCATTTGCGCTCTACTTCCAGCATTTCGCACCAGGTACAAGTAGATCACAACTATGGTGAGCCTGGCCCATCAACAGTTCGCAATACTCGTCGAGTACTTTCGCGTCATCAGCGGAACGCTGACGAACTTGATCTTGTAGAAGATCCACTCGAAATGTCAAGCATAATAGGAAATGTTTCTTCACGCCTAAGAATGCGCAGCAGCGTAAACAGTACAACACCTCAAGACCTGCCAATTGTAACAGAGACAGTCGCCCCTCGACGTGGAAGATCCAGGTACAGCCAAGAAACCAGTGCAACTGAGCCAGATATTGAAGAGGAAGAAGAAGCAGCAGAAGAAGAAGATGAAGATTCGGGTGGATCTGATGAGGGCACCGATGGCGGTTCTAAAGACACAGATTCTGATGATAATCAACCACTCACATCTTTTGTTTCCACACGGAATACTCGACCACCAAACCAGCGTACAGCAGCATCCGTAGCGAGTAGCAGTCGAAATATCCGCCATATACGTCAGCGTAGAAAACGAAATCATAATTCTGATGACGACGATGATGATCCTGGATCTGACGACGATGATGATGACGACGATGATTACCAAGGTGTGTCACACCAACGAGGATCGCGGAACACGCGGAATCAGAAACGACCCCGCTATAATGAAGAATCTGACGATACTGCTGATAGTCGTATTCGACGAAAAGTTCCATTAAGGCACGCTAATGGAAATGTGGCAGCCACTACGGCTGATAGTAACGAAGAAGAAATAGACAGCGATAACAATGAAGCTCTAGTGAGCGTTAGTAGCAGGGGACGCGTGCGTAAAATTTCAGCCAAGGCAAGGGGAATATTTAGGGACTAGCAATCACCTCCGCGGTCGGCTCAAGACGCCCACCGTATTGTTGCATCTACATCTGCTGTAAGTGCTTCTGCTACCAGTGCAAGGAATACGTTCTTGCGTTTCTATTGAAAAATTAACAGCACGAACCATTTATTCCACCGATATATTTTTCTTGACTAAGTTTAATGTCACATTTTCTCATGTTTTGTAAAACCATCATTGCTATCATCTTTAGTGTTAATTGTTAGCACTTCCATCATCAACGTTGTTGCTAGTATATTTCTCTTTGATCTGTTAATGCGTATTTTTTTTATATTTTCTTTGATTTATTTTTTTCTGTAAAATGAAATGTGTAGAAATTAATTTATATTACATAAACATACCTTTATTTGGCTTTAAGCATAATGAAAAATAAAATACAATAATTTATTTGTTTAAACTTAAATCATTTATGTAGATATATTTTTGGAAATGTTTCTCCGCGTCATGCCTTAAGAAGAAACAAAAAACAAATCGGCTTGTTCAATAGCCAATTTTTGACAGCAAAAAAAATGCATTGTGAGAAAGAGGTTTAGCGGAGGAAAATGTGTATTTCATATATTTGTGGGTATAATAGCCATTTAATAAGTAAATCTAATTACACTAATATTACTATTGTCATTAATAAATATGATTACGTTAAAACAAGAATAAAAAGTTCATTTTCTAAGCTACGAAAATACAATATTACACAATCTGTTTATTTATGTATTTAAATTTTAATGATTTTCCAATGTTGTGTTATTTGGAACGTATACCTCGAGAGATTTTTTTTCTCCGAGCCGATGCCTCGAGAGTTGTATATATTTCGGACTTAATACAAGACACATCTTATAAGTTTTTCGTACCTACCAAACAAAATTAATACATATCATCTATAGTGTCGTTATATATACATATGGGATATCAATTTAAAAACGACGCGACTAAGAAAGCGAATCGCTCGTTCGAAATAGACGCATTTATTACCCTCGTGCGTGAAAAACAATATTTATGGAATATTCGACATCCAAATTACCAAAATAAAATATTAATAAGAGATTCTTGGGCGGCTTGGAGAGTAAGTTAATAAATTATTTGTATTCCATTAATGATTCCAAAATGTCACTATGTCACTAGTCACTATGTATGTACATATGTATTAATACATTAAGCTTATTTAGTACATATAATAACATATTTATACATCGTTAGTTGACTCTTCATAAATATAATAATAAATTAAGAAATTGCGAGATTTTTCAGAACAAAATACCATTTCAAATTATTTCTAAATACCCCAGCTTCATTAGAACTTCTGTTACGTTGCCGATGTGCATTGATTCTGTTGGATACAGTAAGTTGAACTTGTGATAACGTCTGCGTACATACTCCCTCTTTATCAAGTATAGTATTGTGCAGTAAACAAATGGTTTTAATAAATAATTCTGCAGCTTGGATGTCTGTTTCAATAGATTTTGTTAGCAAACGCCATTTTCTCGTAATTATGCAAAATGCGCATTCTATTATTTTCCTAGAATGAAACTAGGCGAAATAGCTCTGCCATAAAAACTCAATCGCCAGCGATTTCGCTTGCGAATACGCTTCCCCATAAACGCAACCTAAAACGAGATTTGTTACAATCATACATGGTATTGTGATTGTCACAATAGGTTTTAAGAGCCATGCGAAACCTAAGTGTTAAAATGTTGCTTTATTGTAGACTTTCTTGAAAATTTTAAAACTAAAAGAAAAAAAATTATTTGAAAACAGCCAAAGCATATTGCTTATCTAATTATGATTCATGCTATTTGATAAGCAGCACTTGTTCTTAACTGATACCTGCCTTACATTAGGTGCGCTACAGTCCGGGCGGACCTGGGCCTCAACCAACAAGCCTCCAGTTTCATACGTGGAATCGGTAGAGGTGCTCTTTCACTTGTGTACGCCACCTGAGTCTCGGTCTTCCTCTACTGCGCCGTCCCTCTGGGGTGGATTTGAAGTTTTTCCGGGCCGGAGCATTGATGCCCATCCACACTATATGACCCAGCCATCTGAAACGTTGAATTGTTACTCTTTTGGCTAGGTCTGTTTCGCTTTACAGCCGGTACAGTTCTTCATCTCCTTCTCCACTCTCCGTTAATGCATACGGGACCATAAATCACCCGGAGAATCTTAACTGATATAACTGAAAGGATTATGGAAGCACAGAAAATGAATTATTTCTAAAAAAATCGTATGTATATGTACATATATGTACTCTGATATTGTAAAAGCTAATTATAATTACAATAACAATACAATATTCCCTACTTTGATTAAGGCTGAGTGGAAACGAAAATCAGAATTTTAAACTTGGGAGACCAAAAAAACTTTGAATAAAATGTCACATTATTAAAATGCAAACGAAAAAATATTTGTTCCTGAGAAAAAATTCAAAAGAGATATGGTTCACACAAATGAAACAGAAAAATAAAGACAATCCAAGTTCAATACGACCGGCTAGCGGCTGGTTAAATTCATGAGCCGAAAGCCAGACATCGCGCGGAACTTCAAAAGTCGGCCTCCGGAGGACAAAAATGCTTTCTGGATCGGGATACAATTGCGGATCCTGTTTTTTCTGTATTAAATTTTCTGCTTTCAAAAACACTGCTGCGCTATCCATGTTTAAGTTTGTTTTTATTTATTTTTTTATTTTGACCAATATGTATATATATGTAAATGTCAATTGCATCCTGGATAACATTGACATTGACATTGACGTAAATTAAACATAAAAACGACGTCGCCATATACGTCTGTAAGACGTATACTGAAGAGTTAAATACAATACAAATTTCATCGTATTTTATCGAAAAATTATGAAAATCTAATTAATTACCTATAGCATTTGTTTTTATAATTTTGTCTTAAATATCTGTTTCCTTGCACCATTTAAATTTCATCTTATAAATTATTTTTTTATATTTATATAATTCATCTTAAAAATAACGAAAATAATTTTTTTATCACCCTGTAATATATATAAGTATAGTTTTTATAATTATATCTGGTTCCTAGTGCCATCCACCCAACATACATTTCAGCATACTGTGATATTTTGGCCTGGGGTTCTACAAATAAAACTCAATCAAAATTCCAAAATAATACAACAAATCTCTTTATCTTATAAAACACAACGTCTTTCAGTTTAAATAACACCAATTTTAACTTATTTCACTTATTCACAATTCAAATACGTTTTTATTATTCAACACTTTTTATTTAATCTCAATTCAATCACTTTTTACTAACGCTTCCAGTTGTTAACAATTCCACTTTCGAAAATAAACTGAACTTTCAATGCAATCTACTCTTGTATTTATACAAGTTTACAAGCTTCTGGAAGCTTCTGTCTGGTTCTGGCACAATCTAAGCTTTCGGTACTAATTCGAGTCTCGAATTAGTACTTCAAGTTCGATTTAGTACTCAGTTAAAACATATTGCATATATGTAGCATACTTCTAGGGGCATGGTTGTTGTACACAATACATGGTGGTTGTTGTATACAATGAATCCAACAGATGTCGTTAGTTTACAAAATGTATACTCCAAATATCTAAACTTGTTGCCACATCACATTGTCCCCCTCTTAGTTTTGTTCGTCCCGAACAAGCACATCATCATTGTTTCCATGGTAACGATGCAGTCGATCCAAATGGACAATTTTCATTTTTGCTCTTGGTCCTCGTTGGATTCGGAAAACGACGTCATTAATGCGCGTAACTACTTGGTAGGGACCTTCCCAGTCCTGCTGAAGCTTGGGCGATTCTCCTTTTCTGCGATGTGGGTTGTAAAGCCATACCAGATCTCCCTCATTGAATTCAAGTGCTGTTGCTCGCGCATCGTATCTGGTCCTCAGGCGGTCTCTCGCAATGTTTATATTGCTTTGGGTTCTTTGGTGTGTGTCGTTGATCCTTTTAATCGGGGCGCTCACTTTGTTCTGGTGCATCTTAGCGCTTGCCTTGACTTTGGGTCCTCTACCAGCTTTGCACGTGGTGCACTTTCGACACCATCTCTCGACATCTTTTCTTACAGTTAACCAATAAAAACGTACCCGTACCTTTTTCCGTGTCTTGTTGATTCCTAAGTGCCCGCCGGATTCTTCATCGTGCATTTCCCTTAAAATCTCCTGCACTTTCGACCGTGGCACCACAAGCTGCATCTTAAAGGATCTTCCATTCGGCATTTCCCATTTTCTCCACAAAACACCATCTTTTACATGGAGAGAGTCCCACTGCGCCCAGTATGCCTTTAAGGTAGGACTTCTGTCGGAGATGTCTCTTGCATTCGGCTTATCCATAGATTCCTTCCATACAAGAATGGGCTCGATGTCAGGATCTTCCTTTTGTGCATTACGAAGTTCTTCCGCAGTCCAACCCTCTACAGGTTCGGCTCTTATTCTCTGAACAGAAATACTTTCGTCCTTCTTACCGTTCAAACACCTAGGATGCGCTCTTTCTGAAGATGGCCGGAGAATTTCATCACTGCTTATGATCGTCCGAAGATTTACAGCATTCTCGTTTCCGTACACCATTGAAATCTCGACGATTGAATACCTTAACACCTGCCTTCGAAAGTCTAGTAATACTTCATGTGCCTTCATAAAATCCACACCTAGTATGCAGTCGTCGCATATGTCAGCTACCAAGAATGCATGTGCGAAGGTCAGCCCTGCCAGTTCTATCTTCAGAAGTACCTCTCCGTATACTTTTGCTACTTCTCCCGTAGCTGCCTTCAGACTGTTCCAGCTGGTGTTGTGTAGCCAGGACGTCTGGACAAGGCCTTTTAATTATGGAGGCCGTGGCACCCGTATCGATAGTGGCCACACATTTTCTGTTGGCGATGACGGTCTCCACCGTCAAACTCTGGTTGCATCGTTTCGTTTGCGCAACTTGGATAATGGTCCTGGGGGCGTTCATTTCATTAACCGACTTCTGCTCTGCAAAGTTGGTTCTTACGCGCTTTCCACACTGATGTATCCCCAAATCATGCCCGGTAGGGTAAGCGATATCCCTGTCAGTAGGCCTTTTTCTCGCCCTATGTGGGCAGCTTACCTGTGGAGATCTGCATTGTCGCTGTAGGTGTCCTAGCTTGTTGCAATTCCAGCATCTCATTTGACCTCGAGCAGTGTTCGGGTTTTGTCTTTCAATGTCGACACGTTGACATGAGCACTCTAGCGTAGCCATTTCCCTGACGCGATGGCTACCTTGCGAAGCTTGGTCTGCTGCTTCCATTGTCAGGGCAAATGCTAAAGCCTCAGCGAGCGTTTTCTTACCTGCCATTCTCACAGCCATTTGTAGTTTTCCATCTGCAATGGCATTAGTGAACGCATCGGTTGCCAGTTCGTTTATGATTTCCCTGCTGGTATTGGGATAAGACAAATTTGCCAAGCGCTCGATGTCAGCTTGCAATTGTTGTAGCGTTTCACCTCTTTTCTGGACCCTTCGGCGCAACTGGACTCGGTAAACTTGCTGCATGTGGTCGTCGCCAAACCTCATCTCGATTGCCTTGACCATGGCATCATAATCCTGATGTTTGTCTTCAGGAATGGTCTGCAGCAATTCGGCAGCTGTTCCTCTGAGCGCAAGCGTAAGAGCAATTGATTTGTCTTCGTTGTCCAAGTTGTTCGTCAAGGCGGCAGCTTCAAACTGCCTCTTATAAATTGGCCATGATGTTTGACCATCGAAGACAGGGGGCTGCATTTCCTTTCTTCGTGGACCGTCGCTCGAATATTCCCGAACCTTCTGCTTTTTCAAAGAATCAACCTCCTTAGCCAGGTGTTCGTACTGTTGTTCTACACTTTCTACTTGCTTTCCGAACTTTTCTTCTAAGCTTTCTATTTTGGCTTCAAATTTCTGATCTACTATTTGAAGTCTTTCGCTTAGTTGATTCTGGAGAATTTCTAATGAATTCTTTCGTTCGTCGAATTTACTTTCGAGAACGTTCCTTTGGTCTTCGAGAACGTTCCTTTGTTCGCTTAGTTGTTGCTGGAGAATTTCCAACGAATTCTTCTGCTCATTCTTTTGTTCCTCGAGAACGTTCTTTTGTTCTTCGAATTTCAACAGAAGCAACTTCATGAAAGCAGGCATTTCATCAGCTGTACTTACTGTGCATTCTCTCCTTTGTTCTTCAACATCGAACAACATGGTATCGGGGTCTCCACCATCCTGAGTGATAGCATTCTGAAGTCGGAGCAATAGTTCTTTTTTCAGCCCCGAAGTCTGAAGATTTCGTTTTCCTAATTCTTCTTTCAACTCAGCTGTTGTCAATTGTTCTAATTTGCGACCCATTTTATGTAACCGAAACACAATTTTCGCAACACAGTCAATTTTATTTTAATGTCTCTCCTAGAAAAATCTTTTTCAAACACTATTTTAAACAAAAATATTCAGTATTCACAGTTTTATAGCAAAATCAGTTCACTTGCACAATTATATGAGTCACCGAAACTGTTTTAGAAAATGTCACTATGGAATTTTCTAGCACTTTACTGAGTTTTATCCCCAATTTCTGACACCAATGTGATATTTTGGCCTGGGGTTCGACAAATAAAACTCAATCAAAATTCCAAAATAATACAACAAATCTCTTTATCTTATAAAACACAACGTCTTTCAGTTTAAATAACACCAATTTTAACTTATTTCACTTATTCACAATTCAAATACGTTTTTATTATTCAACACTTTTTATTTAATCTCAATTCAATCACTTTTTTACTAACGCTTCCAGTTGTTAACAATTCCACTTTCGAAAATAAACTGAACTTTCAATGCAATCTACTCTTGTATTTATACAAGTTTACAAGCTTCTGGAAGCTTCTGTCTGGTTCTGGCACAATCTAAGCTTTCGGTACTAATTCGAGTCTCGAATTGAAAAATGATGAAATAAATTTTTTTCAAGTCACCCTGTAACAAAATTTTTTTTATAATGTTAACTTGGAATGTACAAAACAAAGTTTATATTATTCTATCTTTAAATGTCGAAATAAATTTTTTTGATGACCGTCTAATTTCTAATACATACATACAAACATATATAGAGGTATTTAGGGTGAGTCGCATAAGATACACCAAACGAGCTTATAGCTGATAGGTTGGGTGGAGACATAAAGAAGGGGCAATTTTGTATTTTATTTCGAATCACCCTGTAATATATATTTTTTTTAATAAATTTATCTTAAATGCCTGGTTCGTAGTACCATATCTATTTCATGTTATTCTATCTTAAAATTATGAAACTCAATTTTGTGGATTCACCCTGTATACTCCATAATTATTTTATAATTGATTTAACATCGAACAGCTCAGTGCAACATCTCTATCTTTGGACATTTCTTTCATTTAAATTTGTTTTCTTTAAACGGTGGCAAATAAAAAGAAGTTGATAAAATGACCCATGAACGCAACATTTTGTCTATTCACACATTAACAACTTAAAACCTACAAAATAATCTACGAAATATTTCATATCATAAAATAGCACAACAAATTTGCAAATAAATTCCTCCATTCTCTGAAAACGAACTTCTGCCAACAGCTGGTTTGAAATTAAATTTTGAATTTTGACAGCTCCGATATCTTACACCAAGAAAATACCTGGGGCGCATGAGGGTGCACTCAGTGCGTGCCCGGTGTTCGTATCGAACACAGTCACAGTGCAAAAACACTGGGGCGAAAAAAGTGTCACATAAAACACTTCAGTGCGATTTCAGGGTACACCAGTGCGCCCCAATGCTGACATCGAACAAAGCTAATGTTATCTTGGGTATCTAGCTCTTAGAACCTTCCAATATTAGTTTATAGTTTTCCGTAATAAAAACGAAAATCAATTTATTCGAATCACCCAGTAATATATATTTTATCATAATTTCTTGAATATCTGGTTCCGACGTTCTGAGCGCCAAACAAACTCATTTCATCTTTTACTATCTGAATAATGAAATAAAGTTTTTTCGAATCACGTGGGACCTAGTCGTGCCCATCTTTTTGTATTTTATCAATAAGATATTATAAATAGCTGTTACATTATTTAAAAGGAAAAATAAATTAATTAAATTTAAATCTGATTTCTGTCTTATTATGACTGTCTAGGTATTTTATATACTCCTAACGACATTCTCGTCGTAATCTTCTATGTCATCGTCTCCCTGATCGATGTCCACATCCGTCGGCTTTAGGGGGTATCCTTCCTCAGGCTTCACTATTTTAACACCTTTCATTCCAAGCTGAAGACAGTCGTAAGATCTAAACAATTTTGAAAGTAATTTCTTTAAAGCTTGTAATCATATATGTATGTATGTATGTATAAAACCTTTCAAAAAGTTCATATCCCTGAAAATATCCAGATAGATCCATGCAAACGTGCATATTACGGCCAAAAAAGTAGACATCGTAAAATTTTATACAGGCTCTAACAAAACCGAATCTAGGCGGTCGAAAACAAAATGGAGGCGGGTTTTTCCCAGATACGCTTCGCTGGAACAAAACACGATTATTTAGCTTCATTCGCAGATCAAAAGCAAAGTCTTCAGGCTTGTAAACGACTTCCATACATCCGTTCAGGCCGACTATTGAGAGCATTGCTGTGAAGAGAATAACTTGATATAAAACGACTTAAGGCTTTTTAAAAAGTTTTGGACTTTACTTGTGCAACATTTGCAAATGCCTTTATCACACGAGCATGGTATTCGGCTAGCGAGTTGACCTAAGGGGTTGGCAGGTAAAGCAATTTGTCGAGGCTCCTCCTGTGCAAAAAGTTGGTTGAGGTCAGAATTTAGAGCTGCGAGTTCCTGTGTAGCTTCGTAAGCAATATCGATTCCTGTTTAAATTCAATATAAACAAATATTTAAATATTATTGGCCATCAAACTAATTTTTTAAACCCGCAGGTTCGTATGTCATACAGATAGCCATTATTCTACAGTCTGGGTCTTTCTGTTATTTAGATATCTACCAAGGATTTAAGAAAAGGCTTTCTTTGAGGTACCCTGGCCCATACAAACGCAGATATGTACAGATCTCTTTATATTAATGATAAAGATAAAGATAATTATAATAAAACATAATTATGTTCATATATTATAAATTAGGATGTTTCGAATGTTTTATTACACCGGTATAAAGTTCAATCAAAACATTTATGTATGGATTTCAACAGCGCTTAAAGGCGTTCTTTTATTAACTATCGTTGTTGTGTCAAAAGTTTTGGTTAAGATGTCATTGTTAGACTTTGTTGGGATTGTTACAATTTCATTTTGGAACCATTTATTGTTAGACATTGTTAATCTGTCAACGTATTTCTCCAAATGAATACTTAATTAAATACAGTTACGATTCGTAACTATTTGGCATTTTGGAACGACAAATAGTTAACAATTGTTAACGATTGTCAACGATAGTTAATAAAAGAACGCCCCACTGTTAAGATCAAGTTGCCGATTTAGGGTATCCTATTTCTTTCGCGTATTATGGTTGGGCCTAAACCATAATACGCGAAAGAAATAGGAAGCTGGTGTCAAAACCGAAAGAAAAGTTTCTTTCTTTTCAGTTGACCATAATAGCCTTAATAAATAAAATACAATCATTTTTCCGATTTCCGTACGCTTGAAAGCGTACATTACATACGAAAAAAAAAGTTAAAGAAACGCAATCACGCGCACAAGGGATTAGTGTTTCCTTTTTAATGTTGAACACACTGCGCGAGCGCGAGCATAGGAAGATTAGAGGAGGAGGGACAGAAGGTGTCGAATAACATTGGTTTTGAATGTCTTCAAATTTAAATGGCAAGGAAAAACCTCGCCGTATAAACTGTTCCAAATTCGTGTTGTACGGCTAAAAAAAGAATCCCTCTATTCTATATCACGGTAAGTGAATTTAGTCCCTCTACAAGAATCTGTTATTACTTTGTTGCCATAAAATTATCGTACTATCCCCGAAATGTGTAGACGGTAGAGTACATACTAAACAAATAAATTGCACGACTGGATCGCACGTCACAGCTTCGAATAAAATTTGAAAAATATTAAAAGGAACTTCAAAGTTTTTATTCGATTTTTCTTACTCTTCTTTTCTTTGAAAAAAGTACGTAAAATAATTTTCAGCGGAAAAAATTAAACGCCATTTTATTTCCATCAGAAATATGAAAAAGTGTGATTTTTTTTTATCGTTTGAACGGTTTTTAAATAAAACGGTTTTTACTTAACAACTTTTTTTTTTTAAATAAAAAAAAAATTCCAGAATGCAAACTCAAACACAAAAATTACTTACATTTAAAAACACAAGAAAGTCGAAGAAAAAAAACGGTTCTATGGGAAGTACCGTTTTTAGCCCACCATCTTACATTTTTTTTCATCAAAACATAAACCACACCTACAAAGAACACTAATTTTTTTTAATAAAATTTTTTCGAGCCGTTATTGAGAAAAATAAGCTTTTACTTAACGGTTATATGACGGGTACCGTTAATATTTGAGCTAAAAAAAAATTAAAAAAAGTCCTCTGAGATGATTTGCCAAACCGTTTAGGCTGTAGTTCAATATACATCCGTACAGACACACATACAGACAGAATTTTGCCAGTAACTCAAATATGTTTCTCAATCATCGTCTGATTGTTAGATTCTTTTTTTTTTAGGAATGCATAACTTGCCTTATAGTCCCTATAAATCGCAAGTAAAAATATAGGGTTTGGTAAAATTTATTTTTCTCGAAAACTAGAACACATAGAACATAGAACCATCTGGTTTTCACTGTTTGATTAAGAATTAATTAAAGTAACAAATATTCAAACCAAATTTAATAATTAAAAATATCTCAATTTTGAAAAAAATCAAAATAAACTATTTTTTTATTTTTTTTTTCTTAAAATGTCGAATTTTTTAAAAAAGGCTTGCTTTACCTCCACGTGGTGGTCCCCGGGCAATGATTTGTGTATATTTTTGTACACAAATTAGCAAAAATGGCAAGCATTTCCTAAGGGTTGGCGAGGGGCTAGTAACCTCTCCCGTAAAAAAATATTACTCAGAACCCGACAACAAGCCTCGGAAATATACTGATTTCTCAACGACGAACCAAGCAACGACAACGGCTAGACGATTTAAGAATTTTCTCTTGGAACGTCAGAACGCTCTATAGAGCTCGAGCTGCACAACAGCTAGCTGATGTCCTGGCCATGTATAAAGCTGACATAAGAGCACTTCAGGAAGTGAGATGGCTAGGGAATGGTGTTTTGCAGAAAAAAGAATACGACATATATTTTAGCGGTCACTCAAAACACCATGGGCTCGGGGTAGGGTTCCTAGTCAGCCAAAAAATGAAGCCTACCGTCATCGGCTTTAACGCAATAAATGAAAGGCTATGCACCCTTCGCGTGCGAGGCAAATTCAATAACATCAGCCTCATAAACGTTCACGCACCTACTGAGGAGTCCGAAGAAGAAGAAAAAGATTCCTACTACGAACTTGTAGAGAGGACCCTCAATGCCTGCCCAAGGTATGACTTCAACGCATGAGAACACTAATGACAACGGACTACGAGTCATAGAAATAGCAGCATTAACAAAATTGGTCGTTGCGAGTACCAGCCTCCTGCGTAAGGATATCCACAAAGTCACTTGGGTATCGGCTGATGGAGTCACTAGTAACCAAATTGACCACGTGTTGATAGATCACCGCCACTACTCGATCCTGAGGACGATACGAACGTATCGAGGTGCCAACATCAACTCGGACCACTATCTCGTTGGTATGGTGTTACGAGGGCGGATTGCTATGCGAAGAAGTATTGCATCCGCTGGTCAGGCTCGAATCAACACAACTGCCCTACGCGATGAATGCAAAAGCAACCAATACAGTCGCGCACTAAGGCTCGCCCTCGGAGAGCTTCTTAAATAACGAATGAGGGTAGTTAATTAGTTATCAACAAAATGTAATTAAACAATTTATTATTTAACATCATCGGCACCAGATTTAGCTAGGCAATCTATTTGCGATGCATCAGTGTATACATGATCCAGCATATTTTCTGCTTAATTAAATAACAGATGAGAGTATAATATTTGTGTGTACATTTGTACAATAATGTAGAATGGATATACAGTGTTGGCCAAAAGTAAAACACGAAATGACATAATATTGGAAAAACCTAAAAAAACATTGATACTTGTACTAAATACATAAGCGCAGCATTTTAGTCATTTAACTCGACACTAACACTTTTTTAGTGTAAAACTAGGTTGAAATTTGTATGAAAACATGAGCTACACTACACCATTTTAAGATTGAATTCAGAATAAGAGAATTTGCTTTCAGAAACCGAAATATGGATTTCCGAAAATTCAAAATGAATTCAGAAAATGTTATTTTTAAATAAGGATGGGACAAATAGAATTCGGAATCAGGCAAATGAATTTCAGAATAGTCAAATGCAATTAGGAAAAAAAAATTGAATTCAGATATGGTTAAAAGAAATTCAGAATGGTCAAATTGATTTCAGATAAGGTAAAATAATGTTTGAAAACTGTCAAATGGAATTCAGAATAGTAATTTTGAATTCAGAAAGCATCAATTAAAATTTCGAAATGCGAAATTGAAATCAGATGCAGTTAAATAAAATTTAGAAAATAACAAATCAAATTCCGAAAAGGTCAAATGAATTTCAGAAAAAGTAATGTGGAATTCAGATTTGAACTTTTATGGAGAAAAAAACACTTGCTATCAAAACATAAAAATTAACGCAGTATCTTTTTCTTTGAAAATTTGTTGAGATTTTCATTATTTCTAACCAAATCAAAATGAAATTTAACGACAACTGCGTTATTTGCCGCGCTTCAATGCGAACTAAAAGTGTAGGACGGATTATCCCGTGCAGGCATATGTTCCACGAGAACTGCTTAACTCCCATCACCACAAGCACTAACCCTTCCTTTCCAATTTGCGCGAGCATATAAATGGTCGATCGAATGTTCACTCTACGGCAGATCCTGGAAACCACCCAAGAATTCCAAATCGATACCCACCACCTCTTTATCGATTTTAAGGCCGCGTACGATAGCATTTATAGAAACGAGCTATACAGAGCCATGTCAGGTTTTGGCATTCCCACAAGACTCGTCCGACTGTGCAGGATGACGATGGAGAACTCTCGCTGCTACGTCAAGGTTGGTTCTGACTTCACAGAAGCTTATGACGTCAAAAAAGGATTCCGACAAGGTGATGCGCTATCGTGCGATTTCTTCAACTTAATACTTGTAGTGTGTCGGACTGCTAAGCGAAAGAACCTGGGTTCAAATCCAGCTCATAGCCACCTTTTTTTCTGGGGTACTGCCTCTTGCGAGGAACTGACAAAACCTCCAAGAGTAAAATTTGTCTCGAAAAAGTGCATCTCATGTAGCCGTTCGGACTCGGCGGTAAACTGTAGGTCCCTTCCATTCTTGCAGAGTAACAACACACACACAGGAATGGTTGAGAGTATAAGTCACTAGGCCTTGGCTCTTTTAGGAGCTGTCGCGCCAATAAATTTATTTATTTAATACTTGAAAAAATTATAAGAAATTCGCAAGTCAATTGTAGTGGGACAATTTTTTTCAAGTCTGTGCAATTGCTAGCATACGCTGACGACATAGACATCATTGGCAGAACTCGACGAGCTGTCACTGGAACGTTTGCTAGCATTGAAGCTGAAGCGGCTAAGATGGGACTAGCAGTCAATGAGGCCAAAACGAAGTACCTGCTGTCCACAAAAAGGGACACACAACACCGGCGGATTGGACAAAACATCACAATAGACAGGTACAACTTTGAGGTAGTTAGGGACTTTGTGTACCTCGGATCCGCTATAACATCTGACAACAACATCTCGTCAGAAAAAAAGCGAAGAATTACTCTTGCCAATCGCTGTTTCTATGGGCTAGGAAGGCAATTGAGTAGCAAAGCCCTCTCTCGAAAGACAAAGGAGACTCTGTATCAGACTCTAATCATCCCAGTCCTGTTCATGGCGCCGAGGCATGGACTCTATCTAAAGCGGATGAAGATATCCTTAGTCGTTTCGAGCGTAAGATTCTTCGGAAGATTTGTGGCCCTATCTGCGTTAACGGGCTTTGGAGGAAAAGGTTTAACCAAGAACTATACGAGCTGTACAGCGACATTGACCTGGTCAAAAAAATACGCATATCACGTTTAAGATGGCTAGGTCATGTAGAGCGAATGGACAGCAATGCTCCGGCTCGCAGGATCTTCGATTCCATCCCAGAGGGTAGACGCAGTCAAGGAAGACCTCGCCTTAGGTGGCGCGCTCAAGTGGAGGACGACCTCAACCAACTTGGAGTGCAAAACTGGAGGCAGCTAGCCAAAGACCGAGCTGGCTGGAGAGGCATGTTGGTTGAGGCCCAGGTTCGTCCCGAACTGTAGCGCCACTTAAGTAAGTAAGTAAGTAAGTTAGTATATAAATGGTAAGAACTTGCTTTTTTTTAAGTGAATACAAAGGTTTTTTTTTGTTCAGCCGTAGAGCCATGTCTGCGCAAACGCTATGCGACTCATAGTCGCCAAGACCGCGAACGAGTTGTCGCTGCAGCCAATAGAGGAGACGACTGGATATCATTGGCGCTATCGTTTTGTACTGGGTGTTTTGTACAAAACAGCTTGGACATGGGTGAGTCTTGGCCGTCCAGAAGCATTAGCCAGAGGTGGAAATCGCCCGAAGAAGCTTACCGAGGAACAAGTCGACATCGCCATTTCATGGGTTGAGGCAGACTGCAGCATGACACTGCAGAGAATCCAGCTAAGAAGTCGAAGCGAATTTCATATTGAATTGTCAAGGACCACTGTGGCAAACTTTCTGCAAGGGCGACTTTATTCATACAAAGCTGTTCATACCCAGCTAGTGACGATGAACAGCAGTGAAAATAAGTAAAAGCGAGCTGCATTCGTGAGAGCACTCAACGCGAACATACAGGAAGGGAGGCAGGTTGTTTGGATTGATGAGACTGAAATCTATTTAGCTGTTCTGAATTTTATTAAACATTTTCTGAATTCAATTTGGTTGTTCTGAATTCTATTTAGGTTAATCTGAATAAGGTTTTTAAATTTCTTAATTTAATTTTGCTCTTCTGAATTCTTTTTTGAATCTTCTGAATTTCATTTAACTGTTCCTAATTCCATTTGGCAATTTTCAAATTCAATTTTTGATTTTCTGAATTCTATTTGACTGTTCTAAATTTCATTTTATTTCTTCCGAATTTTTATTTTCTAATGGGAATTTAAATTGATGCTTTCTGAATTTAATTTGACTGTTCGGAATTCAATGTGGTATTTTCTGAAATCAATATTGAAATGGTGTAGTTTCACATTAAGTTTTTGATAATGTCGACTTTATTTGTCTACCATTTGGCGACAACGTTGAATTCACAATGGGGACTTGACAATTTTGAATTTAATTTGTGGACGCACTGTGGTCGCTGGGAGCGAAGCAGAGCGCCTCCGATCGGAAGGAAGCCATGGATCAGGTCCAACAGTTTTGGTGGCTTATTTAGAACCTGATATTTTCAGTCGATTTAGGCAAAATATCGCCTATGGCCGACTTAGAATTATAAATGGTATCATTAAGTTAGGTAGGGGAGTTGCGGCGGCACTAAAAAAAAAGAAAAAAGCTCGCTGTGGCTTTTTTGGATTTAAGTATTGTAGGTTTATTTTAATTTAAGTTTATTTTATTTTTTTATCTTATTTTAAGTTATATATTAAAATATATTAAAATAGGTTAAGAAATCGATATCGATGGAGTTTATATTTACATAAAGCCACGTTAATTTAAATTTTAATTTAAGTTATTTTTAGGCCGAAAGGCAATTAAAATTAAAATATAGTACAATTTAGAGGACCTGCATAGGGCCAGTAGGTTAATTAAGTCGATTGATTTAACTAGTTTTTAAACCTAAAAACTAGTGTGTCGGACTACTAAGCGAAGGGTTGGGAAAGCCACCAACTTTCAGCAAAGATTAATTTACCATTTTCCGAAATTATCAGTAAAAATTGGCCGCACAAAATTATTATCACTGGAATGGACCATGTTGCTGTCATCATTTTAAAATAGTTTTATCGAGACGAATTTTGGCACCTCACTTAGCTTTGTTTTGTAACTATGATTTTTTAAGCACAAAATTAAATAATACGTCTGATGCGTAAAATACAAAAACCCAAACTAAGTATGCAGTCCCATCAAGTGATGTTTTTTTTAGAAATTCATTTAACAACTTTCTTTTGAGCGCAGACATCACTGCGAGAAAACCAATGTGAACTTCTGAAGATACATAAAAAAACCATGGCCTTGCAATACTTGAGCTTACATTATGACAACCAAAACCAGTTGGTGTTTATTAAAAAAGTGGTCAACTTTCGGCAATGGGATCAATTGCAAGATTGTTGATGCCGCAAAACCTATCTGTGTACTCTCACTTTTAACAGCCTAATTAGTGAAGTGCGCCAGCACGATAAATGTTTATCAAGCTAGGCCAGGCCAACAAGAAAATTTAAAGTTGTTAGTTAAAGAAAAAGAAATGTCAATGAAGACCAATGACCAAAGTATCACTCAACGACTATGAATGCGGTATTGGCAATAACATTAAACGTTTGTCTTTGAAAGAAAGTAGTATACTTTTGCTTCTTTGATTTTTAACAATATTTAATTTGATTGCATAATTTGAAATGTATCGTTTTGAATAAATAAAATATGTAGATGAGACAGGTTAACTAATATTTTTTTTCGAGTTCTCCAGAAGGCCTAATCTCTTATAACCTAAAAATAACCATTATTGTACTGCACTATTTTAAATATTATACACGAAACCATCTTCTTTTTACTTGCGATTATAGCTACTTTAATCTATAATGCAAGTTATGCGTTCGTGAAGATTACAAATTTTGAGATAGCAATCAAACATAACATTACGACTCTCTCGAGAACTATTTAACCGATTACAATCAAATTTGATATTCAGGAAGATGTAGATAAAAGATAATTTAAAAAAAAATGTTGTAATGTAAGTAATTTTTGTGTTTTAAGGTATTATTCTTGAATAATTTTTTTTTATTTTTTAAAAAAAGTTTTTATTAAAAAAAACCGTTTTATTTAAAAAACTGTCCCTAATAAGATTTTGAAAAAAATATCATACTTTCTCACATTTTTTGAAGAAATAAAATGGCTTTTAAATTTTTGCGCTGAAAACTATTTTACGTACTTTTTTCAAAGAATCAAGAGTCTGAAGTCAGAAAAATCGATAAGAACTTTGAAGTTCCCTTAAGTTTGTTCATATTTTATTCGAAGCTGTGACCGCACATAAGAGCAAGTACGTGCGACTCACTGGCTGAACACAATGGTGAAGCTGAAGCTGAAGTATAAAGCGCTGTCAAAGTTACTTCTTCAACTTGCGCTTCACGCTTCAGCTTCATCTTGACATTTCACAGGAACAAAATAGGCTAGTTTTAAGTTTCTGAACTCTGTAAGATCTCTTTTTTCTCAGATCCATAGGAAATAACTGAGAAAATTGCTAGATCACTCTGAAAGGTCAAGAAACTTGAACTGGTTTAATCCATGTTCCATACTTCACCATTGTGTTTAGCTTTATTACTCAGCTTCAATTTTAACGTGCCTCATTTTTGGGCTTCATACTATAGCTTTAGCTTCACCGTTATTTTGTTCAGCCAGTCAGACGTGCAATTTATTTATTTTTATTTTCATGAATAAAAAACAATTTGGTATTTCAAAATCAAAATTGCAATTAATTAATGAACCGAACTCCATCAAAAACTTGCTTAAATAGTAATTTTTCTCAAAAAAAAATCCCCACAAGTATTGTACTTTGTACCTGCTTATAGCTAGCTGTATTTTAACCGTTTTTTCGACGAAAAGACGTAAGCCGAAAAACACACAGCGACAACAATAAAACACAAAGCTCTAAGAAAGCTTCAATTCTGAAAACTCCATAGCAAAAACCAAAGACAAATTTATTATTTTTTTTTTTTTTTTTTATAAATAAGGCGCGCACAAGGGATTATGTGTTTCCCTTTTAATGTAGAACACACTGCGCGGGCATTACGAAGATAGGGAGGGGAGAGATAGGAGGTGCCGATTAACATTGGTTTTGAATGTTTGCAGATCAAAATGGCAAGGGAAAATCCCGCCGGGTAAACTATTCCAGATTCGTGTCGTTCGGCTAAAAAAAGAATCCCTATATTTCACGGTACGTCCGAAATTAGGCTCAAGGGTGAACTGATGAGCATTCCTTGCGAGACGAGTATTACGGGAGAAACTTTTAAGGGGAGGAATGCAACTGGCTACTTCGAGTGAACATTTTTTGTAAAAGAAACGATAAAATAAGGAAAGACATGAAACATTGCGTCGGTGTTCGAGTGGGGCAATTGTTTCAGCGGCAGTTCTATTACCTATCAATCTTAACGCTCGATTTTGTATTCTATCAAGCAGGTGAAGCGATGTTTGCGAAGCACCTGCCCAGAGGTGGGAGTTATACTCGAGTTTAGGGCGTATAAACGCTTTATAAATTGTAGCCAGATCAGATGGGGAAAAGTACTTCTTACACCGATACAGAAAACCTAAGCACTTTGCAGCATTCTTAGCGATCTCAAATATATGGTCGTTCCAACGGAGGTCGTCGTTGACACACATACCGAGTACTGAGAGCTTTTCGGTTTCTTCGATGTAAGTGCCATTCATGGACAATGGCATTGGGGGAATGTTTAACTTTAACGACAGAAGACAGCATTGAGTTTTCGAAGCATTAAACTCCACACGATTTCTATTACCCCATTTGACAATGCTGTATAAATCGGAGTTTAATGAGCTTGACATACGGCACCGTTGCAATTGTACGTCCGAAGGCGAAGGACGTGAATTATCGAACGAATATGAAAAGCTGAGGGTAGAGTCGTCAGCAAAACAGTTAAGTGGATTAGAAGTAACAGACAGAAGATCATTTATAAAAATGAGGAAAAGAGTCGGAGACAGAACAGAGCCCTGGGGCACACCAGCATTTATTTTATGGGAATCAGACTTGAATCCGTCCAATACAACTTGTATTGAACGGTCCAGAAGATAGCTTCTAATCCAACGAACAAGAGTATTATCGATCCCAAAAGCACGCATTTTCGATAAGAGAGCTTCATGCCAAACTCTATCAAATGCCTTGGAGATATCAAGAGCAATAATCTTACTTTCACCAAAGCGATGTAAAGATTTGTTCCACTGTTCGGTGAGATATGCCATCAGATCACCAGTGGAACGGTTGCTGCGGAAGCCATACTGACGGTCATGGAGAAGCTTACGATCTTCGAGATATTCCTTAAGCTGACGGTTAATCAGTGTTTCCATGACCTTAGAAAGAAGGGATGTCAGTGCTATGGGTCGGTAGGAGGAGGGGGAGGATGGGTCACCTTTCTTAGGGACAGGCTGGACAAATGCTGTTTTCCATCTTCTAGGAAAGATTCCAGAAGAGTAGGAGCGATGGAAAAGCTTACGCAGTGGCTTTGCCAGTGTGGAAGAACACCTCTTCAGAAGAATCGGGGGTATACCATCCGGGCCAGCGGATTTGTGTATATCGAGATCTTTGAGAACTCTTGCTACTGTACGAGTGCGGAAAAAAATGTGTCCCATGGAAAAATTTACATTCTCAAGTACAGGAGGGGCAACGTTGCTTTGAGGCAGCGTGGAGCTGGCAGCGAAATGGGCGGCGAGCAAGTTTGCCTTCTCTGAAGAGTAAACAATTGGTTTGTTATTGTCGATGAGCGTTGGAACCGAAGATGTCGAGGAGTTTTTTATATTTTTTACGAATGACCAAAAATTTTTACTGCCTTTGGGACACTGCAGAATTTTTTGCCGTAATTTTTGGTCATGCAAAAATTTGGTTCTTTCTATAACGGAGTTGCATGAGTTCCTTGCTTGTTTGTGCTTTTTCCGATTTTCCTCTGTAGGGTTGGCTTTGTAAGATCGGAAACTTACTTCTTTGAGCCTGATAGCTTCTTTACACTCAGAATTAAACCAAGACTTTTCTTTAGGTTTGATGCTTTTTACTCTGTTAGGAATAAAAGCACGCATCCCTAGAAGAATCACATTTGTGATCATTTCAGCACTGGCATCAATGTCACTATCGAGGAAGCATAGTGACCAGTTAAAGTTTCGGAAAAAGAAATTCAGGCCGTCCCAGTTGGCTTTCTCGTATTGCCAAACGGTCCTGGTGGGAAGTTTTTCTTTAACTGGATGGGTGGGGGATGAGAAATTAGCTGAAATGATACAATGGTCTGAAGTGCCAAATGGAGAAGTTACACTAATGGTATATTTATCAGGGTGAGAAGTAAGAAACAAGTCAAGAGTATGGGCTGCTTGCCCAGCAACATCCGGTATACGCGTTGGCACATCGATCAATTGGGTAAGGTGATGTAACCCGGCAAAGAGCTCGACATACCTTCCTTCGGGTGTTGTCTGACCAGAATAGCGGAGCCAGTTGGAATTGTGTACATTGAAATCGCCCGCAATAACGATTTCAGTGCGAGGACAAAGGGAAACAATTTTCGAGATGGAATCAGACAGTGCATCAAACTCGTTACAAGTCGAATTACTGTCAAGATTTGGACTCCTGTAAATAAAACAATAATGAATGACATGCTTGCGGACAGTGAATTTGAGCCATAAGAAGTTAAAGTCCGTGTTGGAACATTGCCCATATTGGGGAAGGCTCTGGCAAGCAATATCATTCCTATTATAATTTCCATCAACGATGAATGGTAACTTGGTAACTCTGAAACATTGTTTTTTTTAAATACACAAGTAACGAGAGGCAAAATGGCGATCAGCTTCCTTCTCCTCACATCCGGGGAGCAGACAGGTCATAGTGGAATGTACGTGTGGGTTTATGGAATTTTACAAAAACAATTTCAATGCAACTCAGGGGTTCTTTTTTTTATTTCAGTGGCAATTTCTTAAGTTGGGTGCGATGCAAACACCAGCACATAGCAGTGTGTTTGAAAGCTCTCTTCCATAAGGCCTGTACTGAAAATGTAAATTCAACAGAGTATAGGTATGTAGTCTAGTATACATGATTATACAATAAGGACTTGACAACTTTTTTTTAAATAAAACGCAAACCATTTGAGATATTTCAAAAACTTTATTATCGGCTTGAAGTACAATCAAATATTTATGAATGGAACTCGACTTCGTTCATATGGCCACTGCGGGCACGTTTGCAGGGTCGATTCGTTGAACCCAATTTTCAATGACTCGGCCACACACATGGCGTGATAATGCTGGCCATTCACAATAACTTGACGATCGTTATCGTCGACGAAAAAATATGAACCAATAACGCCGCCAGCCTGCAAATCGCACCAAACAGTTATTTTTTGTGGATGAAGTGGTAATTCATGAAGCCAACAAACTTGAATTTGCGAAAGAAGTGGTCTATTGAGAAATGGAGAAATATTTTATGGTCAAACGAATCTTAAAATGCTGTACAAGATGGGGCAAACCTCAAGATAATGTCCGGCGGCCACCTAACTCCGTTTTTAACCCTTAATATACGAGAAAAATAATTATACACGGATGTTCTACTATTATGGATCTGTTTTCATTTTACTGAATAAATGTCGATTTATCGCATTGAAAAAATCATGAATACTCCTATGCAGAAGTTCCGCAGTAAGTTATGCTTCTATTTGCCAATGAAGAAACGTCTATGATTTGTATCTTCCAACAATACAATGAACTCAAACACACCAGGAAGGGTGCGAAGGAGTGGATTAAGAATAACAGCTTCAACATGTTAGAATAGCCTTTGCATTCACTTGTTCCTAATCCTATTAAGTATTTGTGGTGTGACGTTAAAAAAAAATGGCTGACCGAGCCAAACCAACAAATAACTCGTCCTTTGTGTAAAAGTTTTGGGATGCTTGGACATCAATATCCGTAGAAATATGCCAAAAACCGATTGATACTGATTGATTATATGCAATGCCGCTGCACCGCTGATAGCATACAAAATTCACACAACACCCAACCAAATACTAATCTTTAAGTAAATTTTCAGTAATATTGAAGAAAGTAGGCTATTTTTCGAACATCTTTCAGGCTATATCTAGAAACACTTACAATTAATTTGACCACCCGTTTTCAAGATAAGTTTAAGTTTTTTAAGCCTCGTCTTGTTATAATCTATGTATTAAAATTTGAATTTTTTGTTAAGGTTTTTTGTTAATGAAGTTAAATTTCTAAAATGATATAAAACATAAATTAGGTAAATAAGATACTTTTGTTTTTTTTCATGTTTTAATGATTTCTAATTTCTCTAGTATTATTTTTACCGCAGCTGTATATCGTACATGTACTGTTCATAGTTCATCCAATCATTAGTTCACTCCAATTTTTCATTTGGTTTTATTTTTCGTTCGTAATGATATTGATTACTTCTGTTTAGAGGAAATCATTAAGATTTTTTGCTAGTTAACCTCCAAAAAAGAAAAACAATCGAAAATGCTTTAGACGTTGTTTTTACTGTTATTTGTATAAAAAAAAAACCTTAACCAAAAAAATGTACATATTTAGATATTGAAAAATGACATATTCAATGGAGTAAAGCTTTTAGCTTGGAAGATTTTACAGAGTTTTAATAATTAAGAACTTATACACATTAAAACACACAAATTTGAGGGCTTTTTTTTACTAACTATTGTTATGTATTAGCAAATAGCTAAAAGTACTTTTTCGGAGTTGACCTTTTTGACAGCTGTCACTTGATTTATGCTCAGTTTGGTTTGCCATCATTTAATATAAAAAATATAGTACTACCATGAGGGAGCTTCTAGTTTAGCGAGATACTGCCGTAATAGCGCTGCAGTAGTTCTTAATATGCATTTGTATGGGTTTTGGAGAGTAGAAAGAAATAATAGTGATGAAGGAGTAGGTTGTATGTTATATTTTCAGAAACGTATGAGTTAAAATGATTACAAGCATTTGCAGGAATAATGAATAATAAGTACTAGTGAAAGGTTCAAAAAGTGACACTAGACCATATGGTATGGCAGAGTAAGGGAAGCAAAAATTAATGGATTTCCCTTTGATTTTTCGTAAACAAACCAAGATTGTGCGTATTCAATTATTTTTTGGGATTTTGCATTTTTAAAGAAATTTTGTTATTTCTGTATTTTCTGTATTTCTTATACCGAAATTAATTACCAATGTTGCCATATTCGGATTTGACTGTTTAAAGTTAAATATAAAATTGGTGCCGATTGGTAAAATAGTATTTTTGGTACTATATTTTTAATACTTGCTACTAGAATTTAGTAATATCGTAGTTTTGGTACTATATTTAGTACTTAGTAGCATATTAAGTACTATATTTAGTAGTTAGTAGTATATTTAGTACTATATTTAATAGTTAGTAGTATATTTAGTACTAGATTTTTTGACGTGATAAGTGAATATACTCTAAAGCAAAAATATAGTTACAAACATATGCAAACAATGTGTTTTATTTGTAAAATCGTACAAAAAAAAACAAACCAATAATCAAATTTCAGCAAAAATCCGTAAAACGGTAAATTTCATCCTGTTGCCGTATCTATAAAAAAACCATCCAAAAACAGTGTATTTCAAGGCAGAAATGAAAACTCCTCACATACCTGTCTAAATTTCTATCTTCCATTCTCTCATTATCAGAAATTGACAAAGAAATAACACGAAAAAGTCTTGATAATTTGCTTCCCTCTTACTGCTAACAATATACATCTTTCCCGTTCTGTCAATTTCTAACGTTGCATATGTGTTGAATTCATCTCCCCGACTAAAAGCCTACACTGAGAAAAAGCGATATAGCGAAACTAAATGGCGCTAGGTTAAACACTTATCTTCATAGTACTATAGATTCTATATACAATGTTGCCATTTCATATAGATAGATAGACTTACTAGCTGAACACGGAGCTGGAGCTGGAACAGATGCCAAAAATGTTGAATATACACAAATTCAATGTTGCGAACACAATGGGACACAGCTGCAGACGGAGCTGCAATACGGAGACGAAAAGGTTGGTTAACTTTTAATAAAGACGTGCAGTTTTTTGACATTTCACAAAGAAACAAATGGAACAAAACAGTAGTGCATTCTTTTTGAAAGATCTTTGATAAGGTACGTTTACATCATTCCTATTTTAGGTAGTTTTTTCATTTTTATTTTTACAAAAAATGTAAAAGGTGTACTTATATCAGTAGGGAAAAGAAGTAACGAATGGAAAAATGAAAGTTTTAATATTTTAAGGGTTGAGCTTTGATGTTTCTCGTTTGAAAAAGAAAATGTTTGGCATGGTCTAAAAATAAGAACCTTTAAATTTAATTGTAGAACATATGGAAACAGCGAGAAAATCCAAAGGTATCCTGAAATTTCTGGGCTACTTTTCTTCCTGAAGAGACATATGAAGAATGGCTCACTGTTTTTTTTTTTCAAATTTTGAAAGGAAACCTATCTAGTTGAAATTTTAGCACAAAAAAAAAACGAAAAAGGAGAACCTTCATAATCTTAATCTTGATTATCACGATTTCCAATACTTTCATATATAAACGTTTATAAAAGGCGTTGTTTCAAAAATTATCCATTACCACAAAAGAAAAATAGGATTGGGCCTCCGCACACGAGACTAGTTCTTCCTGGCGTAGGAGTAGTTTTAAGGGGAGAGAAGCAGAGTGTGCAGGCGGGACGGCAGAAAATCTTTTACCTGGTTTGGAGTGGAAGAACGAAGAGGATAAACTAATACACACACAACTTTTCATTCTGAGGACTGCACAGAAATACAAACACATTGAAATATGGTTCATGTATACAAAATTTTCTTCCAGCATAATTCATCCCGTGTGCAGTCGAACAGTGGAGTGGAACTGGTTTTCATTCCGGAAGAACTAGTCTCGTGTGCGGAGGCCCATTGGGAGTATAAAAAGTCTTGTTTTTAGTCCGTGCTGGCATTTTCTTTCGCGAACGAGAAATGCTAAAGCTCTATCCTAACATTTTTTTAAATTTTTATACAATTCGTTTTTGTGCCAAAAAAAGAAGAAACAAAGAAGCGAAGTAAACAAGGTATTATAATAAATGGGTTGATAACTGACTTATGTCAAAAAACTGCACAGCGCCATTGTGGGCAGTTGCAAGCTGGGACGTACGTCCTCGTTTGACAGCTAATACGCATGCAGCTCCGTATTCCAGCTCCGTTCTTGCATTGTGTTTGCCCAGTTAAGCGTTGTTCACATGAGACAATGCAGAGATCAAGACAATAGGACAAAACGATCATTGTTCCATGTGAACAATTGTTTCCAGGACAAGACAGTTGTCATTATTATTGTTCTCCAAGCTAGCCTGCCAAGCTATCTCTGCGGACAATATCGACATCATCCAATCCCGTTCAGAAGCCCGGACAAGACAATTGATTATTGTCCCATTGTCTTGTCTGCTTGTGAACGCTGCTTTACTTTTGAACAGCGTTTGCAAACCGTGCAAATTTATTACCAAAATAATGGTTCATTTCGGTGGAGCAGAGTATCGAAGAAGACCCGAATGAGTCCATCGCCATCGCGCGCAACAATTGGAGCTGTGCCCATCCACTTTATGGAAGATTTTGCGGAAGGATCTTGGTTTGCGGGCTTACAAAATCTAACTCGTGCATGAATATAAGCCGAACGACTATCAAGCGCGCCGCACGTTCGGCGAATGCCTGAATGGGCCCAACACGAGATGGCCACCGATCCGAATTTTCACAAAATTGGGAAAATTGGCCATCTCGACTGGAATTTATTCGAGCCAGCCAATCATGTTTTAAAAAAATAAAGCTTTTCTTGGCCATAAAATCAAATTATATGGGCTTTATTTTTCTTAAAAACCACACGTTTAAAAAAAACACCTTTTATATCAATTTCACAGTAAAAAAAAAACTGAAAATCGGATACGATGTCTAGTTCTTTTTTGATAAAGTTATATACACCATTTCGAAAGCTACTTAGCTACCTGCTTAGGCTCCATCAAGCTGATGTCACATCAGGAAGATTTAAAGCGGGTATTAAATAGCCCTTCAGCAAAAATTATACGGCTTCCTGATGATCAGTGTGTGTAAATTAACCACTATACTCTGTTCAATTTATATTTTCAGTACAGGGAAGATAGGATATTTGCCTTTCACTCTTACTGTTATAGATTTCAATAAGCTATCCTCATTTTAAAGCTCTCAAATGGTTGCCATACTGGGCATTATAAATTGGTATAATTCTCACACAAATGTAGGTATGGTTACCAACTGCTTATTCAAATCCTATGAAAACAGAAACATGTAGACCGTAAACTAAATTAAAAAAAATTAAATTAAATTATATTATAGGATATTTGCCTTTCACTCTTACTGTTATAGATTTCAATAAGCTATCTCCATTTTAAAGCTCTCAAATGGTTGCCATACTGGGTATTATAAATTGGTATAATTCTCACACAAATGTAGGTATGGTTACCAACTGCTTATTCAAATCCTATGAAAACAGAAACATGTAGACCGTAAACTAAATCTAAAAAAAATTAGATTAAATTAAATCAATCTTTTTCCACACCACCACTTTTGATTGGTCGAAAAAAGTACGTACATAAATAGTTTTTAGCGGAATAATTTGAACGAAGGAGCAGGATTTTTTTTTTAAATCGTAGGAACCGTTTTTAAATATAACGGGATTTTAACAACAATATTCGAAAATATTTTGAAATAAAATTACTTTAGGCTACCTACATCTTCCTGAATAACAATTTTGATTGTAACCGGATAGCCAGTTTCCGAGGTACCGTTTTTAGCCCACCATATTTTTTTCACCAAAACACAAAACCACACCTCCAAAAGTACACAGATTTTTATTTTTCAAAGAAATCCTTGGAGCCGTTTTCGAAAAAATAAGCTATAACTTAACGGTTCTATGAGAGGTACCGTTAATATTTGACCTAAAAAAAATATGGCCTCTGTAGAATGTCAAAATAATCTTATGTTATACATTTGAAGACGATCGCCCAAGACGTTCAGTCTGTAGTCCAAAAAACATGCGTACAGGCAGACAAACATAATTTTCCAGTAACTCAAATACGTTTCTCAATCGTAATGTCATGTTTGATTATTATCTTAATTTATTTTTGTGTACGAATGCATAACTTGCATTAAAGTACCTTTAATCGCAAAAAAAAAAAATTGCCAACAAATTTTTTTAAGAAAAATAAAAACGAACAGATGTAAACAAAAAAACATAGCGACAACACCTTCCTCTTTAAACTTAAAATATGCCCTCATTCGCTCTAAGAAAGCTTCTATTCTGGAACTTTCATATCAAAAACCAAAGAAAAAGGTATTATAATTTCCATTAATGGCGAATGGTAACTCTGCAGTAGTGTTTTTTTTTTTAAATAAACACGGGTTTACCACGATATCTAGAAAGCAATAATGCAAAGCAAACATCTCGAAAGTAAAAATTTCGAAATACAAAAATCTAGACAAAAAATATAAAATAATTTATATATTAATTCTAGATCTTTAGCACCTCTTTAACAAACTAGTTTTGAATAGAATATTGCCCACGCGATTTTAAAAACTGGTTTAGTGTTGCTAATATAATACAAATATAATAAAAAATACATCATACTTACCTAAATACATTATTATGAATTAATAATTTAATTATTTTGTTTTTCATTGATTGTTGTTGATTTCCCGAAATAAATAAATTGTTTGATAAACTAAACATGAAATAATGCTTTTTATTTCAGCTTAAACTCTTTAAATATATAGGGACAAAAAAATCTCGAATTACTTCTTTTTCGAGTTTTTTTTTTCAAGATATGGTCTTTCGAGATTTTTCTGCATTCGAGATTTTTTCATTCTAGATTAAAAAATTGTTTTTTTTTAGATATTTTCCATTCGAGATAACGTGAACATGATCCCAATAAACATAATAAGCGAGAGGCAAATTGATAATCAGTCTCCTCGCAGCCGGGGAGCAGACAGGTCTTGGTGGAATGTACGTGGCGAGCAAACACTTGCAGGTACCAGTGTGTTTGAAAAAGCTCTCTTCCATAAGGTCTGTACTGAAAATATAAATTGAACAGAGTATAGTAAAGCTCATAATGAAACAACATCGGTATTCCTCAAGAGATTGACAATGGACAAATTGTGTTAGTTGATTTTGAAAAAGCATTCCAACAAGTCTGATTTAGGTTGCCCTTAGGCCTATAGGCAACGCTGAGTTCCTCCCCTAGTACCAAGACAAGATACTGAATTAACAACGTTTTGGTTAATTCCTACAAAAAATTGTTCTATTTGGCGATTTAAAGCTCACATAATTGGGCGGGATTTGAAAAATTGACCATTGGAGGTTATCGCTCTTTGCCATAAGCCATTTGACGACATTCAACCGTCTGCACGATGGCCCATCGTAGTGATTCATCTTGATGGCCTATCGTGTTGAGGGGCCATAATGTGTGAACAGTTTATGCCGAAAACATGTTTTATCACCGACCGCATCACAAACAATTTTCTAAGAGAACTTCATTTGCCGTTTATGGCAAACGCTTATTCTTTCGGTAAGCATTTGTATTTATATCGTATGAACACCACTTCGCATACATGTATGTTGGGAACACTGATACTTATATATAAAAAACTGTTGTCAAAAACGTATGACGCTAATGATCTCAGTTGGCATTCGACCATTTTCAATATACTTTTTTTATGAAAGATATGGTCGAGAAGAAGGTTTTAAGCTATGTGCTATGTGTTTATGTGTATTGGTTTTCCATTTATGGCTGTTTTTGTGAGCCTACGTTTATACATGTGTACAAGCAATGCAGCGCCCAATATATGTTTATATTTTTTTTTTGATATTTTGTTTATCAAATTATAGCAAAAAAATAGTTATTTCATTTACAGTTTCTTTTGATTAAATTTTTGAAAAATTATATTTTTTGCATTTTTACGATAAAAATATTCAAAATCACGCACACATAGATGTATCGATTCAAAAAATTGCTACTAGGTGGCTAAATGGAATATTCGTTTTTTCTCCCGTATTCTCATTTTTTTCTTTTTAAACCGCATCCGTCGCGTCCGTCATGTATGGGCCGGTTCTCATAAGAATGTGAATGTGTGAATTTTATCGCTCTGTCAGTTAAATACTTCGACTTAACAGATGCAACGGATTCTATGTGTTGGCCCCTTGAGATTTCTTTCAAACCAATACATGCAAGCACATTTACATGAAGTTTGAGATCGATGGTTTGGGACACCCAGCCTTTGAACCTGTTCGTCGAATCTCTTCGTTACTATATACATGGCCAATGTTGTCGAAGAGTAAAAATATGCGGTAGAGAAAAACAAGTTCTTGCTATATGTTTATTTATTTATGTAGCAAACAAAATTTTTTGTTTATGCTTAAATTTTTATAATAGTCGCTTTTCTTGCCAAAAAGCAGCTTTACTGCGCAATCTCTATACATACAAATAAGTTTAATTTTGTGTGTGATCTCTAGGGTCCGGCGGGTGGATTTATATAATTTGTTTTTAAATGAAAGGGCACCACATGTAAATGGTTTAGAAACAAAAAAAAATTAAAATCCGTCCTGCGGAAGTCGAAGTTTTTTTTAGCCAATGATGATTTTTGTTAAGGTTTTCCGTTCCCATTGATACATACATACATATGTATTTCAAAGATTTATTTATTTCATTACAAATTTTCAAAAAAACAAAAATTGTTTATCCATAAAAAGGAGATGTTATCGAGAAAGCTTCCTCCAATTTTGACGGCTTTCACACGTATATTGCTGGTGTTTTATGGAATAACTTAGGCCATTTTGATTATCCACCAGGTGGCGCTGAGGTCGTTTTTTTTCGAAAATTCTTATTTTTACATAGATTTTGATGCGACTTTCACAGGCATATAGCTGATGTTGTAAGGAGTAACTAAGACCATTACCCCTAGGTGGCGTTGGGGTCACCTTTTTTCATTCAAATAAAAGTAAAAAAAAACCTTTAGCAAAATGTTTATCCGATAGCTTGACCTGGGCAAGAGATATTGGAAAACGAGTTGTTCCATGAACCTTTACAATTCGTATATATTAACAATATTAAGTTAAAATTAAAAAAATCTTTGTGTGTATTAACATGGCTAGCTGGTAGCCTGGTGGTAGCGATTAATAGCGCCGTTGCGTTGTTGGGATCCAGAAAACGTATTTTAAACCCGAGCAACGCCCCATGGGTTTGCTTTATTTATATATACAAATTTCATGTCGCGATGTTTGTAGCCAATAGACTGTAAAACTATTGAACGGATTTTCATAAAATTTACTATTCTGTGTGTAATTTGGTCAAACTTGAGGCATAGGATTGTTTTTTATCTCGATTAATGAACTCAATATTGTTTTATTGTAAATTAAATGAGCCACAGCAACGCGTGGCCGGGTCTGCTAGTGTACTATAAATATATGAATAGATTTTCTGAAACATTTGCCAATTTTTTTCAAAGTCCCAATAGGTTGCGACTATTTTCTGCATTAACATGTTTATCTTTATGCAAAGCTCATGAAAATGAAAATTAAATTCAAATATTGTTAGTCGATTCGATTTTATATAAGGGTACCTACTTGCAATTTTTTTTATCATTTATTTATGCACCCTTGCATTTTTATTCCATTGAAATGATTATTAGAATTCGACTTGTTTGTAGCTACCCTAATGTTGATAGGTATAAATGCACCAATAAACTTGATGATTTCAGCATTCGTAATGTGTCGTTTCATAAGTTTTTTCTTGGGGTTAGGCCTAATTTTACTTTGCCGATCAACTTTTGCTGAGAAATATTTCGAAAACTACTATGACGAAATTGATTCAGATGAAGAATATCCTGCTTCTCGAAACGCTATTCGATGGAATGTTCAAAAATGGCCAAATAATATAATTCCGTACACCTACTCTGATGACTACACTCCGACCCAACGAGATACTGTGGACCAAGCACTCAGATTTTTCAACGAAAACACTTGTGTAAAATTCGAAAAACGAAATAATTCGACAGTAATAAATGGACAAAGAGTTGTTGTTTACACCACCAGCGGAACGCGATGCGGGACCAGGGTGGGTTACCAGATTATCCCAGCAACAGCCCATAATGTTTACCTAAGCCCATTGTGCTTAACGATTCCCGGAGCCGTGCAACATGAAACAATGCATGTCATGGGTATTTTTCATGAGCAATCTCGTTTTGATCGTGACGAATATATTGACATAGATTGGACGAATATCGATGCTAAGAACTATCATAACTTTGTGAAAGTTCCCGTCGAATATGCCAAACCCTATGACGTTCCTTACGATTACGGCAGCATAATGCATTATTCGGAGTATGCATTTGCTAAAGATCCACGAAGGCAATCAATTAAAGTGCGCTCAGGAAAAACAAACCCATACTCCAGGCTGGGTCAGTTAAGACAACCATCTGCTGGTGATGTACAAAAAATTAACCGAATGTATAGATGTTGACAATGAGAGTGGGGGTTCTAAAACAATAATATTTAAATATAAATATATGTATTAGAATCAAAATGAAAGTATTTTTTTTTTTTGATAAATAATTATAAGTTATGGTTGGAAGGTGAAATATTTATCTTAAGAATAATATCATAATTTAAAACTATGTATACAAAAAACGTTTCCTTTTTAAACTATGAACTGCCTAACTAATAAGGCTTCTGTCTCATTTAGGTGTTTAAGCTACAAATAAATAAAAAATAATAAATTTGTCTTTTAATGCACCACTGTGTACCCACTTTTGTTGTTGGAGCATTATGCTCTATGACGCAAGAAGAATCTTCTTTCAGCTAGCGTCAATTTTGTACTCATACGTCTTTCTTTACTAACTTACTTTTTACTTGCGATTATATAGGAGCCAATGGGCTCAGTAGCCAGTGCTAATAAGTGTCTCTACTTCGTAGATTTATCTACGGAGTAGATCGATATGTAATGTAATGTCAAGTACATTATAGATAATATTTTGCAAGTTATGCATTATAAAACTGAGAAAACAAAATATCAGTGTACTATTGTAGGTGTAGCTTATCTTTTCGCGAAAAAATTGAGATTGTAGGCTAAAAAATGGTACCTCCCATTAAGACTGTTTTTTTTTCTTTGAGAACTGGCTAACCGATTGATATCAAATTTGATATTCAGGAAGATGCAGGTAGCCAAAGTTATTTCATATTATAATATTTTCGACAAATTTTTTTTTTGTATTTTTAATATTTTTTTTTTTTGAAAAATCAATATTTTGAAAACGGATGTTTTTTTTCAAATTTTGTTTTTGTGGTTAAGTTTGCACTCGCGAATTATTTTTTTTATTTTTAAAAAAGTTAAAATAAAACCGTTTTTTTTATAATTAGCCCGCATTAAAGGGATTCTGACTACCTTAATAATGTTGATTAAACACAGTGGGAGCGCGTTAGTTTAATAGGGAAGGATGTAAGAGGAGGTACCAATGCACACTGGTTTTAAGCTTCTGCATTTCAAAATGGGAGGGAAAAACATAGGCGGGCAATGCGTTCCACATTCCTGTGTGGTACAAGTAAAAAAGTAAATATCTATTTGACTGTATGCCCGAGGTTGGGCGTAAGGGTAAATTGATGAGCATTCATTGCAGTGCGAGTATTATGATTGAATTGTTTCAGGAGAGGAATGCAACTGGCTATTTCACTAAAGCATTTTTTTTATAGAAATACCGATAAAAAGCGAAAGGCAAGAAAGGCATATATTTGCCTCTCCAGTCGGCTCAATCTATAACCTGCCATCTCCAGTTTCGCAACACAAGCAGTCGCAACAACCTGCATACATATAATAACATATAATACACATGTAAGTATTTTCTTTTAGAAACTAAATAAAGAAAACCCAGAACTTTTTTTAATCACATATACATATATTTGAATACCATCATTTATAATATAATAAATAATTAAATGATTATTTTGTTTTTTTAATTAACAGTTTGTTGTACAAAAACTAAGGCAAATTTGACAGAAGATAACTAAGTAAATATAAAAATATTTATTAATCTAACAGTTTGTGTAAAAATAAAATATAATACATATCAAGGTTTTTCTCAGTTTTAAATAAAGGTTTTCATTTGATAATATCCTTAAAAATAGTAGATATTTTTAAATTGTATTCTTTTTTTTTAAAGATCGAAGTATTAAAGACACTTTAGTAAACATATATATATATTTGTTTAATATAATATGCATTTATAAATTCGTTTTTTTTATAGGTTTTATTATATTATATGTAGATAAGTACAACACAGTTCTTAATTTTTTTTTTAACACCTCTTTAACATTAACTTCAAGAAAGAAAAAATCGTTGTTTTATCATGCATTTGTATGTTTTCATGTATTCATTTATTTAATCAAATTTGTAAAGCAACATAGAAATATTTTACAGTTTCAAAAATATTGTGTGAAGAGACGGATCTTAGTCGTTAATTATTTTTTTGTAAACATTTTTGAACTAAAACAAGAAAAAGTAAAAATTGTTTTTTGTCTAGTAAAGCGATTAGAATGACTTGTGCTGGAGTTAAGTAATAAGTTTATTATAAAATTGACAAGAACTTTGGCAAAACCTTTTAAAATTTGATTTTTTTATTAATAAAAATGAATATGATTTTGAGCCAAAACAAAAAAGAAATTATTTAAATAATACTGTTTCTTTTTTTATTTAAATAGATTTGTACGAAGAAAATTTATGTATTTAATCAAATATTGTTTTTCTGAGGAGTTTAAGGTTATTGAGAAAAAATGTAGCTAAGGGGCCAGTTATAGCGACCATTAAAAACCATCATGAAAAAAATTCAATTGGATATTTGTGTGTTAGAAAAAGATTTAAGACATGAAACTTATGCCAATCGATGGCAAATCAATGAAAATAATATATTTTAGGGGCTAGTTATAGCGATCATTAAAAAATTTCAATTGGATATTTTTGTGTGTTAGAAAAATATTCAAAACAAGAAACTTATGCCAATCGATGGCAAATCAATTAAAACAATTTATTTTGACAAAAAACAAACCCGGGAAACAGTATTATTTATTAAAAAAACATTTATTTATTTTAATGATGAAAATTGGTTTTACTGAACTGATTGTCATTTGACAGAATAATGGAACATTTCTTTCCAGTGTTTGTGGTCCTTTTTTTTTTTACTGTTCCAACCCACCAGTAAAAAGTTTACTGAAGCATTTTGCATCATTAAAACAAATTTGAGGTTATGGCTGGTGTGGTTGGCCTGTAAATTCTGACACAACTTTAATGATCGCTATAACTACCCCTACGTAAAAAATGCCAGTTTCCAGCTGTTTCAACTTTTAATGATGGATTTTTAATGATCGCTATAACTGGCGCCTTAATGGTGAAAATTGGTTTTGCTGAACAGCTGATTGTGATTTGACAGAATAATGGAACATTTCGTTCACGTGTTTGTGGTCCATTTTTTTAATGTTCCACTCATTAGTAAAAAGTTTAGGCGCCAGTTATAGCGCTCATTAAAAATCCATCATTAAAAGTTGAAACATCTGGAAACTGGATTTTTGTACGTACGGGTAGTTAAAGCAATCAGTAAAGTTATTTCAGAATTTAAAGGCCAACCACACCAGCCATAACCTCAAATTTGTTTTAATGATGCAAAATGCTTCGGTAAACTTTTTACTGGTGGGTTGGAACAGTAAAAATGGACCACAAACACTGGAACGAAATGACAATCAGCTGTTCAGTAAAACCAATTTTCATAATTAAAATAAATAAATGCTTTTTTAATAAATAATACTTTTTCCCGGGTTTGTGTTTTGTCAAAATAAATTATTTCAATTGATTTGCCATCGATTGGCATAAGTTTCATGTTTTAAATCTTTTTCTAACACACAAAAATATCCAATTAAAAAATTTTTAATTATGGTTTTTAATGATGGATTTTTAATGATCGCTATGACTGGCGCCTAAGAAATAGCGATCTACATCGTGACCTTCAAATTGAAATGGTTACAGAAGTGGTTAGAAAACACACTTTATCACACAACTAGCGACTACAATGTCATACCAACTCCGAGATGGAGATCGTCTTAAATGTACGAAACAATGTGCGGAGATTAAGAAGAAACAAGCCTCATGAGCTGATGGTCTAAAAGCTATGGGAAGTGATATAACTTTAAACTTAGCCCAATGCGATTTAAAAAAATAAAGAAAGAAAAATCATTTGTCGATCTTTCATAGATTGGTTCTGATTCACCGGTGGTTTTAATGCGGTAAGAGTCCCACATCCCACACTACTCGGGAACAAAATGTTCAATTAAAATCAAATAAATAATAAACAATTCGGAAAATTGACATTATTAAGATAAAACCAAACATTGATAAACAATTTGATTTTTTTTAAGTTTATGGGTAAACGACAGAGCAGAAAGAAATGTGAAGATATCTATGTATGTAAGAAATTAGCGAACATTCCCTAACGTAAATATACATAAGCTTTGTTCGTTTACTCCCTAAAAAGGGCTATTTTGAACAATTTTACACAAATGTTGTTCGTTTACTTACATTAGTTATGTTCATCTACTCCCTAAAACAGACTATTTTGCACAATTTTACTCAAATGTTGTTCGTTTACTTACATTTTCGAGAGTTTTCGGGAGAAGAGACATGTTGCGAGAGAAAAAAACATTTCCCCTTAATTCCCTATTTTAAACCAGAAAATTTCTTGGGGGAAAAATGTGAATTCTGTCAAACTCAAAAGTACATTTGAAATTTTACGTTTTTTAAAGGATTCGTATTTAAAGAATTTTAAATAAAAAAAAAATTGTAGTTAAATCCAAAGTAAATAATAAATTGACCTTACAATGGCCTAATAAAATAGTTTCCATCACATGCCTATAGCGGCATTTTAATTCGCTAAACTTTTGACATTTGAAGCGATTAAAAAAAAATGATTGATACATTTTTTGTAAAAAATACAATCTAAAACGTTTCTTTTTATTTGCAGTTTTTCAGCGCTTAATTTTTCTTATAAGAAATTGTTACAATAACAATATATGTATGTAAATTTGATGACAAATATATCACAAAATTAATTGTTCTAACTTCACGCTCTCACTGTTTTTGTTTAGGAGCCAAATTTGAAATATAAAACCCAGGCTGCTCTGGGTGCGTTTTTATGCATTACGGATAGCTTTTCCAAAAAACACAGCTAATGTCTGTTAGCATTGTACAGTATTATTGATTGCATTAATACGCCCGAAAGTCCGAATATATTAGCAAAATTTCTAATGTCTCAAAATGATTAGTTAAATTTCTATAGGTACATTAACTTTAAAAAATAGTCTTACGGCTTCTCTTACATTAGTAGAGTGAAAATGTTAAAAATTCCATAAACAAAATAAAAAAGTTTTATTGCAAAGTACTAAGGATAATTAATAGCTCTGTTCCAAAAATTACTGAAACTAATTAATAACACATAATGTATATGTATATAATATACGCGATGTTAAATACTGCAAAACTAGAGTACATATAAAGGATGTTTCAAAGTTGTATTGCGATTTGTCCATTATTTACCAAAAAATTAAGAAAATATTAACTTAAGTGTACCTTTACTCATGTTATCAAAAATAGTAAGGCTTGGAGCAACTTGGAGCTTATTAGCAGAATCTGAACTTTAAAGATTAGCAGTCCCTTCAATCTTCTCATTTACCCTGATGGAACCCATTTAATCATGGTGTCAAAAATTTGTGAAGTGTTATTGCAAACAGATCAATCGGTCTTTTTAAACTAACACCAAGACCGAATTAAAAAAAAAGATTTACAAGGACTATTGGTTGATGTTCCGCGGAATCAATTAGCTTCATCAGAATGGGCGTCAAACTTACTATATTCACGACGACGACGTCGAAAATTGCTAGATAATAAGTAAAGTAAGGTGATCGTTGGGTAGGATAGGAAGAAAAAGCCAGTTCAGACCTATTTGATTTCCAAACCGCACTGCAATAGATTTCTTGAAATGAGGAACTTTTATTGCACTGAAATATCAACTTAAACTGAATTGGAAGAGGAAGACAATATGATTATTCAAATATGCCGGTAGAATAAGAAAATATAAAAAAAAATAGAACATTTTTATTTAGATTATTGAAAACATTTTTCGTGCGACTTTCCTTTGCATGTGTATAATTTTAAATTTTTTTTACAGTTAGGTAAGGGTTTCAATAGAACAGGATTAAAATATTAGAGTTAGGAAACACCGTTAAATCATAAAAAAAAATGTTTTCTTTTTCGGTTTTAACCAAATTTTTTTTACAAAGTATGAAGAAGAAGAACCCTCCTGCTTGGGCCACTATAGGATTTGGAGAATGTGCAAGGTTGGGTATGTGCAACGTTTCTCTTTGATTTAAAGAACTTTTGCATAAACCCAATCTCGCACATACTACTGGTAACACTTAAAAAGAGAAGCCATTTTCGTATGCATTTTATATGGGAATTTAATAATTTCAAAAATTAATTAAAAATAGTTAGAAGTGTTTCCTCCCTCTAAAATTGTGATATTTATTTAAAAAGTGCTAATCTATCGAATAAAAGTATCCGCGTATTAAAATTCGTGCTCCCTTAAAGGAAAGTTAAGCCCATTTTTCTACTGATACAGGTTTTCCCAAGATCTATTAATTCTATAGGCGTTTTTCTTTATCCACATTCATATTCAGCATTCTGAGCAATCTGATAATTATCTGAACCGAGGAGCGCTCCGATATATTTTTGAAATATGTTTGCATACGTTTGATACAAACAAATACAAGGTATGCCAAGTAGACGCCATCTTGATATTTTATGACATCACATTCTTCTTTTATTATTGTTTTATTTATTAAGTAAAGATTATTTTTTTAAAATTGAAGGTTAACCGATTTTTTGTATGATTGTAAGAACAATAAACATATAAAAACAAAAACAAAATCGGCAAATTAATAGATTTGTTTACACTCTCTAAGTCGGGACTTACACGGCGCATTAAATTAACGCGCAACTCTGGCTTATTTCCTTTTGAACTTGTATTCGGTAATACACGCGCATTTACACGGTAGCATGTTTGAGTTGCGCGTGTTTTTTTTAGTTTCGCCTTATTTTGACAGCTATCTTTTATTTTACTTTCTGTTTCAGTGATTAGTTTTAATTAAAAAAATTAATTAAAATGAAATAAATTAATAAAAAAACTTAATGAATGAATGAATAAATGAAAAATAAATGATAAGAAACTAATTCCATACACCATTCAAATTCTGCGGCCATCATACATACGTTGTTATCTTCTTGTAATGTGTTGTTTGAGCAAAACAAGTATGAAGCGAAATAAGAAGAACAAAGAATACAGACGAAGAGAAACGTCAAAAAAGTTGCAGGGACAGTTCTACCCGTGCATGTTCGGGTTACTCTATTTCTATTTAATTAGCTTTCCCTTTCCCACTCCAAGCATGCAAGGCAAACACGTGCCGTTTAAGTCTCGACTAAGAACAAAAATCTGAAGAATGTGACGCATAGTGTACTTTTACACGTTGACTGGCCACTCATAAGTTTTTTCGAACTTCTCTTTATTATTTTCTTTCCGTGAGTTTAACGCTTCTACACTGTCGCTTGACTCAAATTTGCCATTTCTCTGTTCTTTTTTTTTGCTTGAAAAGAGGGTGTTTTTTTTAAATTCTGCATTAAGCAGTTAATGTATGAAGCAACCCAATGATTAAAAAAAGAAGCGAAAAGAAAAACGTCAAAAACAGTTAATGAACAAGTTACCCTCGACCCATAGGGTAAAATGGTTTTTCTTCTCAACTTTCGAATTTGCTATCTCTTTTGTGTTTCTTTTCTCTTCTTCTTTTTATCATTGTGTTCCTTCATTATGTTTTCGGCGCTTGTAGAGTCGTTTTCGCTGTGAGCGATTTCTCTCATATTTGTTAATGCTTTTTCTTAGGGGCCAGTTAAATCGATCATTAAAAACCATCATTCAAATTTTTCAATTGGATATTTTTGTGTGTTGGAAAGAGATTTAAAACATGAAACTTATGCTAATCGATGGCAAATCAATTGAAATAATTTATTTTGACAAAAAACAAACCCAGGAAACAGTATTTTTTATTAAAAAATCATTTATTTATTTTAATGATAAAAATTGGTTTTACTAAACAGCTGATGTCATTTGACAGAATAATGGAACATTTCGTTCCAGTGTTTGTGGTCCATTTTTTTAATGTCCAACCCATCAGTAAAAAGTTTAATGAAGCATTTTGCATCATTAAAACAAATTTGAGGTTATGATTGATGTGGTTGGCCTGTAAATTCTGACACAACTTTAATGATCGCTATAACTACCCGTACGTACAAAATCCAGTTTCCAGCTGTTTCAACTTTTAATTATGGATTTTTAATGATCGATATAACTGGCCCCTTACATATTTCCTTGGAACAAATATTTGTTGAACAGAGAATACGACATACCTGAGCACTTCGAGCGTAAACGACTATTATTTGATTATTTTTATTTGCTTCATGTCAAAAATAAAAAAAAAATCCCCTTTTCAAGCAGAAAAAAGAGCAGAGAGGAATGCCAAATTTTCGTCAAGCCAGTCAAGCGAAAAAGTCGACAGTGTAGAAGCCCTAGATGGAAAGAAAATAACTAAGAGAACTTCGAAAAAAGTCATGACTGGGCGGTCTATGTGTAGAAGCATACTTTGCTGTCACAAATTGTCATTTTTGATATGGCTCTTTTACAGGCGGCAATATTGTCCATATAATACTAATGTCAGTTTTACTTTGGCATGTATTTTTCGAAGAGTGGTGGCAATGTGAATGGGATAAAGTGAAATAGCCTACAACTCTAAAGTGACGTTAATTGCGTTCAGCATTTTCTCAGAATGCTCAGTCAATTTATCCTGAGCGAAAACAGGGTTCTCAGAGCACGCTCTGATCATTCTCTGAATGAAAAAAGAAATGCAACTGAAATTCTGAACGCTCCGAGCAAACAAAAAAATACAACTTCTTTTTTGACAACTCAGACTGCTTTGAACGAAAAAAGAAAAACGTCTTATGGGTTTTATGCAGACTTGTCATCGAATTCTGTATCGTAGAAAAATGACCGGAAAACAAAACGTTCACCTTGGCAAGATTATTGGAAGTGACAAATAAATATCTGGTTGAATTAAAAAAAAAATATTATTTTAAATAAAGGCATCAAACTATAAAGTGTCAGCTTTATTTACATGCAATTATAAGTATTTATTTTTCAATAAATAAAGCCTACACATATGTAGTTCTTGCATGTTAGTTTATGCAGAGAAGTTTATTAAGCATGGGTCAAGGTTTAAGTTAGCCTCCTCTTAAATATTTGGTAAAAGGTGTCTATATTTAGAGAGATTTTAAATATGCTAAGAAATCATTTTCTAAATACAATGCCACTTGCATCCTACATACATGAAAATGTTGAATCTATTTTTTTTTGCAATCATAAAGCGATATAAAAAAGTGACAAATTAATATAAGAAGAGTGATAAAAAAGCGTTTACATATTTAATTCTTTTTTAATTTTCTGCACATTAAAAATTAAATCGCTGTTTGTTAAACTCGAAAAGTGTAACTTTATAATCTTATTGTAAATTTTACATTTGTTTGACTTGGCTTATAAATAATTGAATTAAAAATCACAAAGTTTCTTCTTGTAAAATTATACACGCATGTTATTTTTCTTAATAGTCTTTCTCTTAGAAAATATACCAGCACTTCTAGTGTTTACTCAAATATAGCATGAAACCAATTCAAAGTTAAGCAACTTTTTTTTAACTATCAATGTAAACATTATTTAAATAATGGATGTAAAATACATTCTGAACAATGTAGTCACATTGAAAACAATATATAAAAATAATACATTTGTTTTTCATTTCACATATATAACTATGTATTTAGTTGAATATATATATTCTACTACAGTCGTTTGTATATCATAAATAAATTTGTATTCATCTGTTTTAAAGAAATAGATATATAGTATATGAATATTTTACGCATAAAGAAAAAGCAATAATTTTTTGTTTTGTTAAACAAAGCTTAATTGTTAACATAACCAAATTACAAAATAAATGTATGCTAAAAATAATAAAAATATAAATGTTTTCTTACGGCTATAAGTCTTATTCAAGAAAAAACTTAATATCTAATTCAAGTAAAGTTACTTACTGTAGACGTTGACCAAAATCAGATAATTGTTTATGTGTAACATATCCACATATGTTGCCGTTTGTTGGCTGTGGTATGGCATTTTTTGGTTCCATGATTTCATAGCTACTTTTATCTGCCGCTATTGGGGCAGAAGCTGTTGTAGATGTTTGAGGAAACAATGGTTTGCCCATGGCATCTAGGGTGGTATAGCCGTTGAATGATGGAGCTTCCCTTTTCTGTAACTAATATTGATTTTTTAATTGATGGGAAAAAGGATTACAATGTAATTAGGATCACAATATTCATGTGAATTTAATGTAAAATTAAAAGAAATTAAAATATGTACTTACTTGCTGGAAAGCTTGTGGTTGCACATATCCATTACTCATCATTATTGGTTTAATGTAACCATTGTCAGAGGGTCTTAATTGGACGGAAGGTTGTATAACTGGTGTAGCTGATTTTTCTTCAGGTATCGTTGATTCTCTTATATTTGCGTTTGGACTATGTGATGGCGAATAGGTATATGAGCAACTTGTGATATCATTAAGTTCTACCGAATCAGTACTTTGAGAGCTCTTTTCGCTGTCTTGGTGGTCGGAGCAAGCATAAGCACTACTTTTATCTAGACACTGCACGCTATTCAGAAAACCAGAATCGTTGCCAACTTTAGATAACAGACGATGATTTTCTTTGTCGTAAAATAATTCATCATTGCGTATAATGTCATCGCGTTCAATTGTATTGTCAACACCCTTTGAAATATGAGTGTTGTCTTCAAGACCCTCAGGGATAACTAGGCCAATGCTGCTCATTTTGTTGTACTTCTTTCGAGCAGAGTAAATAGTTGCCAGCAAAAGCATCGTGACAACAATAACTACCAGCGCAAAGAGTGTCAACTTACTAAACTTTGTCTCACTACATGCAAAGAATGGACCGTTTTGCCAATCAGAATGGAATAGCTTATATTGGCTATCATCTTTGTACTGCCTCAAGATTTTTAAAGTTTCCTTTTCCCCGCCAATGCAAGTAAAATCTTCATTGCTATCATCCTCAATTTCATCTGGTATCTCTGTAGATAGCTGTGCAACAAACGATGGCTCGGTTGTTTGAACCAGTTTCAAGTTTTCACGTTCATGTCGATGACGAAGATGTTTTTCGGTAGTTCCATGTATTTGATACGGCGCTCCAATGGATGTGTTAATTTCAGCATTTGAATGACGTCGTCTTTTAGCTGCACCTTGGTGTAATATACTAAAATGTGATGTATCACGTTTGGAAAATGTGTGGTAGTCCACTTCACTTTTGTCAGCAACGTTTACAGCCCGCACATCGAAGATATACGAATTATTTGGATCATAGCAAGGGATTTTCATTTTGCAAGTGTTGCCGACAACTCTTGATGTTTTAAGAGTTTCGCTTTCATTATTCTTACGCACAGTAACGCGAACCTCATAAAATTCAATACGACCTGATGGTAGTTCTGGTGGAGACCAGCTTAAAAGGAGTTCTTTATCATGTCTGTTCATAATAAACGATAGTGGTATTGAAGGAACTGAAAATAAAAATTAAAAAATCATTCATGGCATTATATAATACTGATCCTATTCAATATGTTGCTTCATTGCATTTAAAAGTTGTTTCAAAGCAAAGAAGCAAATTCAATATGTACTTACTTCCAATCAATGTCTTGAAGTGAATATCGTTACTCGGTACTGAGCTCTTCACAGTATGTGCAGTAACATAAACTTTGTAGTCCGAATAGCTGCTCAAATCTCCAAGTTCGAAATTTATTTCACTTTCAGTATCGTTAGATGTAATGTTTACAGAAGTGCTTTCGTTTTTGTACCTGCCATTTAAAAAGATATTAAGAATGAAGGGTTTAATAGAGCTACGTCTCTCTATTTCTTACCATACAGTGTAGGACCGCAAATTACCATTACTATGTTTAGGTGGAAGCCATGAAAGCTTAACTGAATTACTAGTGACATTATATTTTTTCAGCTTTCTTGGTGCAGATGGAGCTGTTGGAAATAATAAAACGTTAAGGATATAGAAACAACATAAGTTACTTCTTATTTATTTATTACCATCCTCTGTGGTCGTTTCGGTCACTGGGTTACTCATGGGTCCAATTTTAAGTTTCGAAAACATCAAAATCGATATTTTATAAGTAGTAAAGGGTTCCAAACCAGTGATGATGTGCTCCTTGGCCGACTTTGATATACTGATGGTTTTTTCTATATCAATGCAACTTCCAATCATTTCGGGAACATTGTTGTCAACTTTACAGTATGTCAAATTGTATCCCTCCAAAATAGCCATGTACAAGCATTCAGTACTCCACTGCACTCTAATACTATTCGATGAGATTGGAGTTGTTTCAGGGTCCATTTTAGTTAAATCAGTCGCTCCATCAGCTGTACACATAGCCCACATCATACCAGTGCTGTAGGTATCATAATTTGCGGATACAGCAAAGTTTAATGTATGATTTTGTGGTGCAGTGGTATGATTAGTGGTATACTTGTCAAAGTGTTTAAAATTTATTGTGCCCTTGAGAAAATGACAGAATTGTATGTACAATTAAAAAACAAATACATTACAACTTGGATAAGAGACAATTAAATTACCTTGCATTGGCTTTGTGATTCCATTTTCGAAATGCACCAAAATAGAGTAAAATTGCTCAACTTATTCATATCGGATGGTTGCCTCCATGTAATGGTGTAGGTTTGGTTGTGATATACTTTTGTTATTACTTGAATTTGTTCTATTTGCAGGGAACGTTTTCGACTGGGATGAACCTCTAAGATACTTGTATTCAAAGACTTCCCAACTTGATTTTGACTTTGGACTTTGAATTGATAATGGGATGTTCTTTGCCATTCGTATGTAGCTGACGTAGAATCCATCTGGGTGGGCATGGCATTACTGTAAGAAAAGTTAGACAAAAGTTATAGACAAGACAAAGAAATCTATACTTGAAACATAAACAGCTTCAAAAATTTTTTTTTTTACGATTAACGCGCGCACAAGGGACTATTTGATTCCAGCACACAACATTGAGTGTTCGAAGCATTAAACTCCACACGATTCCTATTATCCCCTTTGACAATGCTGTATAAATCGGAGTTTAATGAGCTTGACATACGGTACCGTCGCAATTGTACGTCCGAAGGCCAAGGACGTGAATTATCGAACGAATATGAAAAGCGGAGGCTAGAGTCGTCAGCAAAACAGTTAAGTGGATTAGAAGTAACGGGCAGAAGATCATTTATAAAAATGAGGAAAAGAGTCGGAGACAGAACAGAGCCCTGGGGCACACCAGCATATATTTTGTAGGAATTAGACTTGAATCCGTTCAATACAACTTGTATTGAACGGTCCAGAAGATAGCTTCTAATCCAACGAACAAGAGTATCATCAATCCCAAAAGCACGCATTTTCATGACAAACTCTATCAAATACCTTGGAGATATCAAGAGCAATAATCTTACTTTCACCAAAGCGATGTAAGATTTGTTCCACTGTTCGGTGAGATATCCAGTGGAACGGTTGCTGCGGAAGCCATTCTGACGGTCATGGAGAAGCTTTCGATCTTCGAGACATTCCTTACATTGACGGTTAATCAGCGTTTCCATGACCTTAGAAAGAAGGGATGTTAGTGGTATGGGTCGATAGGAGGAGGGGGGGGGGGGGTCACTTTTCTTCGGGACAGGCTGGACAAAATGGGCGGGAAGCAAGTTTGCCTTCTCTGAAGAGTAAACAATTGGTTTGTTATTGTCGATGAGCGTTGGAACCGAAGATGTGAATAAGTTTTTAATATTTTTTTACAAATGACAAACAAATTTTACTGTCTTTGGGTCACTGCAAAATTTTTTGCCGAAATTTTTGGTCATGCAAAAATTTGGTTCTTTCAATAACGGGTAGGGTTGGCTTTGTAAGATCGGAAATAAATAACAAGATCTTAATTTTTGTCATCCAAATAAGAGTATGCACTTACATCAATTTTCCATCGCGTCGTACTTCAGTGATATTGTATTGAAAATCTGGTCCATTTTCTTCATATTCTTCTAATTGTTGCCAGTATAAACGAATATTTTGCTCTGTAGGATCAATATAGAAGCTCCCAACATCCATGTTTGGTGCACGTTCTGGTCGCCTGGGTTTTGTGTAGAAAAATCCTTCAAATGGTTCACTCCACATTGTCTCGTCACTTTTGTTAGCTCGAACAGTCTTCACTCGTACCCTCACATCATATTTACGGAAAGAATATTGTAAATTCTTTATCTCAGCTTTATAGTCTTTGTCGTTTTTCTGTAATACCGCATTGGTATTGACGTAAAACCAATCAAATTTGTCAGGACGTAAACGGATTTCGTAGTGAAGACCATCTGTATGGCTATATTGACTGAATTTCGAAACAATCCAATAAAAAGTAACGCTGTTTGTAGTTATACTTCCGATTTCAACATTCGGTCTCGCTGGTACAACTGTAAAAAAGAAACTGTAAGTTTTAATCAAATAAACAACTAAATGACCTGTAAATTTACTTCTACTGTATTGATCAATCATTATAGATTGTGTAAGAGTACCAAGTGAATTGTTTGAAGTTAGCTCAAAGTTATAATATTGGTAAACGATTCTGTAATTATTTTTGTCCATAGTTATATTGCAAATTCTCTCAGATGATTGAAGCCCATTCTCTAGGGTACATGGATAAATGTAGTCCTGCAAATATTTATTTTGGCATAATTTTCTGTCATTTAACCGCTTACATACCCGATACTTAATGGTTTCATTAAACATTTTGTTTCAAGCATATAATATTAGATTCGAATTAGGCAGTAGTTTTCGCATGCATTTTTTTGGATTTATTATTAATTATTGTTAGTAGTGAATGTTAATTTTGTGTAAGTAGATAGAGTGAACCCATGCAAACCATACATAAAAAAAGAAAGAAAATCGTGTTAGTTATAAAATAGATTACATCCATAATATAAACATGCATTTTAAACAAATTTAAACTTAATATTAGCGGTTAATTGCTTAATTAATGTGTTGGTTCTAATTAATTCAACAATAGAAAGGCAGAGACTTTTTGTATGTTTCCATACTGCAGGTAGGCGGTAGGCATTTTCTGGCCAGACAACACCCGAAGGAAAGTTATTAATGCACAATTCGTGTATTATCGCCATTGGACCATTGTGTCATCTCTGCAAATTTCTCGTTTCACATTTAACCAGTTAAAGAAAAAACACCTAGGAGAACCCTCTGGCAATACGAGAAAGCCAACTGGGACGGTCTTAATAACTTTTTTAAGAATCTTTAACTGGTCACTATGCTTCCTAAATAGTGACATTGATTCCAGCGCAGACATGATTACAAGTTTAATTCTTTTAGGAATGAGAAATTTTATCCCGAATAGGTCGAAGAGTATCAAATCTAAAGAAAACTCATGGTTTGATTCGAGCTGTAGAGAGGTTATCAGTTTAAGAAATTTAAGTTTCCGTTGTTATAAAGCCAACACCACCGAATAAAACCGGAAAAAGTTTCAGCAAACTAGAAAGGCCTGCAATGTTCATATTCGTCAAACTAAATTTTTACGAACAACCAATTTTTATGAACAAAAACTTCGGCAAAAAATACTGCAATGTCACGAAGGCAGTAAAATATGTTGGTCATTTGAAAAAAACAAAAAAAAAAATCTTCGTCATCATCGGTTCCTACGCTCGTCTTCAATGATACTCCTGCCGTTAGTTCTCAGGAAAAAGCAGATCTACTTGCAGCCCAATTCGCGCCAAACTCAAGGCTGCCAGCAGGTATTAGAACTCCTCCTGTACTTGTGAGTGTAAATGATTTTATGGGACCAATCTTCTTTCTCACTCGTTCAGTCGCAAGAGTCCTGAAAGATCTTAATATACACAAATCCGCTGGCCCGGATAATATACCCGCTATTGTTCTGAAGAGGTGTTTTTCAATCCACTTTTAATTCCATCGATCCTATTCTTCTGGGCTCTTTCCAAATGCATGGAAAACAGCATTTTTCCAGCCTATCCCCAAAAAAGGCGAATCTTCTTCACCCTCAAACTATAGACCAAATTTGGTGAAGGCTAAATTATTGCACTTGATATTTCTAAGGCATTTGATAGAGCTTGGCATCAAGCCCTGATATCGATAGCGTGCATTTGGACCCGACGAATCGTTCAATACAAGTTGTGTTGGGCGGATTCAAGTCTGATATTCATAAAATAAATGCTGGTGCCCCAGGGCTCTGTTTTGTCTCCGACTCTTCCTTATTTTTATCAACGACTTATTATCTGAAACAACTAATCCTATCAATTTTTTCGCTGACGATAGTACTCTCAGCTTCTCATATTCGTTTCTAGATTCACATCCTCGTTCTTCGTATGTGGAACTGGAACGGAAGCGCATGATAAGTTCATTAAATTCTGATCTTGATAGCATTGTACAATGGGAAATAAGAAATCGCGTAGAATTTAATGCTTCAAAAACTCAATGTTGGCTCTTGTCGTTAAAGCGAAACATACCCTCTGTGTAATGACCACATATTTGACGTTGCCAAGAATGCTGCGAGAGGTGTTAAGGTTTCCTTCAAAGATGCAAGAAATTCTTCACCCCGTCTCAACTGGCTACAGTACATAAAGCATATATTCCACAAAAACTCGAGTACAGTTCACATATTTGGACATGTGCTCCCATAACCCACTTGAGTTTTATAAATAGAATTAAAAAAAGAGCTTTGAAAATGATAGGCGACCGAACAATAACAGAAACATTTACATATCTTGAATATAGACGTAATGTTTCTAGCCTTTCGTTATTTTATCGTTATTTTTATAAAAAATGCTCTAGCGAAATAGCCAGTTGCATTCGTCCCCTGAAACGATTCAACCGTAATACTAGCACTGCAACGAATAACTTCGGACGTACTGTTAAGTATAGAGATTCTTTTTTAGTCGCACCACACGAATGTGGAATGTTTTACCAGGCTCTGTTTTTCCTCCCATTTTGATGTGCAGAACTTCTTTTCCCTAATGCTCGTACGGTGTTCAAACATTTTTTTTTACATAAGCCCTTTTTTTACTCGGTTGAGCGAGCTGCATCACCGCAGCATGAAAAACTCGATTTTAGAACAAGTTTTATTGGCTTATTTAATTTAATTACATTGACTATTCAATCGGTTTTCTTTCTATTTCCTTCAATCATTTATAAACCAAAATATAGAAAATACCAGCGAATTTCTTTGGATTTATGCACACGAAAGAACTTAAAGCACTCATCTAGAAACTTTATGAGATTTGTTGTAGGCTTACAAAAAAAATCTTTCCTATCTTTCTAACTTATTCTTCTAACTAGTGTGGTGCAGCATCCATTTGCATTCTAAAAGTGTTTTGCAGGCACATAGTTAAAATTATAGATTAAAAAAACTACACTTTGTTAGTTGTAGAGATGAATTATGACAATTTGTGAATTTCGTAGCAAGTTTAATCTAGTGTGTGAGGTGTATTAGGTTTAAATAATTCGCTTCCTTATGTGATCAAAAAATGCATTGATTAATACAAAAAAAATAGTTAAAAAAAATTTTAAAAATCATGCAATTATCAAAATATTTTGTACAAATTAATAAATAAACACATGTTAACATGTAAAATATGTATATTTTAACTTACCGGTGAACTTGTTGAGAATTTGAGCTTGTAGTCGGTGTAAATTTTATTTTCAGGAACGTTAAAGCTGCAAGTCATAAATGAAAAGTCATAACCGCGGCATTGAAAGTCAGTAACATTGGTGGGTGGTGTGCCTGCAAATAGAAACATATTTAGAGTGTTAATAATAATGCAATGAATGTTGAGTATGTAAACAAAAAATAAATAAGGTTAATTCTTACCAACATAAATATTAGTAACATATACTCCTTTATCATGACATTTACACGTGTATCGAACTGATTGCTCTGTTGCATTACGAACCATAAAAACAATTGAAGAATCATTTATTACCTAAAAAATAGTAAATAAAGGTTTAGTTCAAGTTAAACATAAATACATTTTGAATTTGTATAGTAAAGTGAAATTCTGTGTTCTAAATTTTGGTCGAAATGACGAATTTAAACTTTGGTAGCGCTAGTATTTATAGCATATACAAACTCAACTAAATTGACGACGCAGTTGCTAAACTATTTAATATTTCATTTAAGTATTTTTGTGTACAATTATACGATATTAAGAAATTGAAATTAAATCATTTCGGAACATTTTGATCAGGTGCACCAGTTCTGGTAGCTTAGTTCAGGCTGATAGTTGCAGTCGACCTTGATATTGCCTATGATAAATTACAAAACTCTTGCTGTGGCTCTTCTAGGTTTAATAAGATTTAGTTTATTTTTAGTAGTTTAATGTACTTAAAAAAAAAATGATCCTTAAAAAACTGTTTTTTTATTAATTTTCAGGATTAAAATAAAATCCTATAATTTATATATTTATATTTATATATTTATAACGCACGTTAGATCTACGCCGTAAGGCATTAAATTTAAATACTGAATAATTTAGGGTAAATTGTAGGTACCTTCTATTCTTGCAGATTACCAACACACACACAGGAATGGTTGAGAGCATAAGTCACTAGGCCTTGGCTTCTTAAGGAGCTGTCGCGCCAATAAATTATTTATTTATTATCACACGGTCACTGCAAAAGTGATGTGTAGCCTGCCGCTACAATGACTGTGTCCCAACCGTGACGCGGCAAAAATTTCTGCACGTCATTATTTGTCATGGTTGGGCGTTCGGAATTGAACACCCTTTTATTCAATGACTTTGGTGGTGCTAACGGATTTGCAATTTCCTATACCCAAAATACGAGTTGACAGCCAGATGATGAACAAAACATTTTATTTCAAAATACATTTAAAAAAAATTTATTAAAATAAAAAAAATATATATATTACAATTAAATAAATTTTGGGAATTGTTTTGTTTTCAATAATTTGAACAAATATTATCGTTCCTAGAATTTTTATTCGGAAAGGAGACCCTCTAAACTGCGCCAAATATAGAGGAATAAGTCTCCTGAATATCGCCTACGTGATCATCTCTGCCGTACAATGTGAACCCCTGAAACCTTTCGTCAGCAACCTGATTGGCCAATATCAGTGTGGTTTCAGACCAGGAAAGCCCACAATCGATCAAATGTTCACACTACGGCAGATCCTGGATACTACCCAAGAATTCCAAATCGATACCCACCAACTCTTTATTGATTTTAAGGCTGCGTATGATAGCATTTATAGAGACGAGCTATATAGAGCCATGTCTGGTTTTGGCATCCCCACAAAACTCGGCCGGCTGTGCAGAATGACGATGGAGAATTTTCACTGCTCCGCCAAGGTTGGTATTGACCTCACAGAAGAAGACAAAACATCACAATAGACAGGTACAACTTTGAGGTAGTTAGGGACTTTGTTTACCTCGGATCTGTTATAACATCTGACAACAACATCTTGTCAGAAATAAAGCGAAGAATTACTCTTTCCAATCGCTTTTTCTATGGGCTAGGCAATTGAGTAGCAAAGCCGTCTCTCGAAAGACAAAGGAGACTCTGTATAAGACCCTAATCATCCCAGTCCTGCTCTATGGCGCCGATGCATAGACTCTATCTAAAGCGGATTAAGATATCCTTAGTCGTTTCGAGCGTAAGATTCTTCGGAGGATTTTTGGCCCTATCTGCGTTAATGGGCTTTGGAGGAGAAGGTTAACCAAAAACTATACGAACTGTACAGCGACATTGACCTGGTCAAAAAAAATACGCATATCACGTTTAAGATGGCTAGGTCATATAGAGCGTATGGACAACAATGCTCCGGCTCGCAGGATCTTCGAATCCATTCCAGAGGATAGACGCAGTCAAGGAAGACCTATTGGGTTATGGGTTCAAAAAACGAACAATATATTTTTCAGCTATTAAATCAGAAAAGTCTGTAAGTCTAACGAAACTCGAAAACTATTGAATAGATCTACACCGCTAGAAATTTAGAAATAATTTTCAATCGTACTCTTACATAGAACGACCAACTTTCACAGCCATTGAAAAAGTATTTAGTGGCCTTCATGCTCTTGAGATCACTCGAAGATACGTCCCTATAAAAACTAAATTGCTTCCAGCCAAAACCCTTTTAGTTCCCATTGTTGTAAGTAAATGTTAAGTCTTTTGCAGCTTATTCGACTCTGCTATCTGCCTGCTGGCAAATTAAATGTCGAATATATCCACATTTGCATTATATGTATATAGAACTTTCAATCGGTTAACTATCTGCAAAACTTATAAGGCTGTAGATGCTTTTGAAATTAACAAAAAAACAAAAACACATGTAAAACAAATATTTCAAAAACGCAGTTCTCGTTTTCTTTATCACCTTGCAAAGAGCAAAAGTGATGACTTCGACAGTCTATCACATTAGTATTAGTCCATTTCCAACCAGGAGATAAGACATCTTTTACATAATGCAAATATCACCAGTTAACACTTCCAAGAAAAGTTTATCAGTTTCAGTACATAACAAATTAGTTTTTTCGTGTACTCTTATTTAAATATATATACATATTTATGTATATATATATACTGTTTCCTTACATTACTCCAAAATATTTTTTTTTGTTGATCGGCATGCTAATTTTAACAAACACAAAAAGATAACAAACCGAGATTCGACTATGAGTAAAAACTTCTTTTCAGTCGTCTAGGAGCATTTGTGCTGCGAGCAATTTCGTACATTTGTGTGGAACACATTGAGTTATTTCTTTGTAAGCCCCCGAACATGAACCAAAATCACATTTCCACCAAAGTGCATTGAAAATTCAAAACAAATTTGCAAACGAAAAGTGTTTTAACAAAAATTAATTTAGTGAAATATAAATGGAAACTTTTTGACAAAAATTCTTGAGTTTTAAATTATCCATACAAAATTATTTTTACATCAGACGTCATTTAAATAGCATTAACATTTTTTTATTTATACCAATGCATTGATGATTTATAAATTAAAGCTAGCAGTAGGATCAAACTCAACACTCTCTTTGTAAAGTGAAGGTCACACAATTAAGTATGTGAAAAAACTGCTATTGCTATTGGTTTCATAAGTTATTTTTAGTTTTTTTTTAATGGATAAATTCAGCTGTTTTTCTTCTTATTGACATTTAAATTCTCATCAATACAGCATTTCTATATCAGCACAATGCAATTAAATAATAAAAAAGGAAGCAATGGAGCTGAGTTCCTATGAAATACACGTATGTCCGCCTTTAGCGGTCTTTTGGTACTTGTTTTCCACCAATAAAACTAATTGCTTTCTATATATGGTGACGATTTCTCAAAACTGTTGTATTGTTGAATTAGCAAAATAATATTTTCCTTTAAATTTTAAGGAACTTATTCATTCTTGAATTATTCATGCCATGTTAGTTTTTAAAATCGTAAAATTATTATTCTAATACTATTTTTTCTGTTACTTTATGTTTATTCTACAAAACTTGTGGAAATTGTTGAAACGCTGTTGAATTTTTGAAAAAAAAAATTAAACCAAATACGAAATTTTATTATGCCAGATTTTTTCAGTTGATGCTGTTCGTAGTTTCTTATCGGTAATAATATTGTGTGAGAGAAAAACAGTTTTATAAACTATGTGTGCTATAGTTTTATATTACAAGATAACCTCTTGTTTAAAATTATTATTAAAATAACAATTTTAGAAAGAAAAGATTATTTTTACGTAAAAAAACTTAGTCTAAAATAATATAAGTATTTGATGAAATAGTTTTTTTTTAAATAATTTTGTATTTTCAAAAAAAAAATAATAAAAAAACTTACATGAATGTGTTCCCTTGGTACCATAACATTGCCATGATCTCTGGTGAATGAAAGACATGAACTGTTATTGTCATTGAAGTAGCTTCTATTCATTCGGCAAGTTATGTTCACACTACCTCCAATTGGAAGCTCAACATGATGTGGGATAACCTCTACAGATTGAAAGAAAATAATTTTTATTATTAAAATATGAAATTTAAAACAAAGTACATTATGACCTTAAAAATATTTGTTATTAGTTTGGGAAATATTTTCAAATTTATTTATTTAAGTACTTTTATTTTTTTATTAATGTGTTCTACTGTGTGAGTGTTTTTTTAATGACTAACTTTAAAATGTCTTTTTTTTATATATCTTAAACTTAAATAGGTAGTTTTTTTATTTATTCATCCAATTCTAATCGCCTTAATATAGTAACAACAAACACAAATATTACCTCCAACGTAATCGTGTGCTGATACTGGGGAGTTTACCAAACATATGGTTATGAGGAAAAACAAAAACAATCTGAAAATAAAAAAATCGTTGTACATTTTTTATAAAGACAATTGTAATAAATAAGTTTTTTTTTAATAAATAACAATTTATTATAAAATAAAAATATTAATTTTGATCCAAATCTATATATATAAAAGAAAGTCGTGTTAGTTACACTATTTATAACTCAAGAACGGCTGAACCGATTTGGCTGAAAATTTGTGGGGAGCTATCTTAGAACCAGGAGACGGACATAGGATACTTTTTATCCCGTTCGATTGCTTTCCCGTGTGAAGTGACAATAAACCAAAAATGAGATATCCAGATTAATAAAAAATAATAATGGACCAAACGGCGAGACCGATTTTGTTGAAATATTCAGAAATTTTTAAATTGGCCCGATAGGTAGCGTTGGAGTGGATATATTGACGAAAATTTAGTTTTCCCTCTATGAAGTATGAAAATGGTGCCCTTGGTTGTTTTACTGTAGAGTTCGCCTCTATAAGTGAAGGTGTTATCGGGATCCAGAAAATATGTTTTATTTCAAGTAAATTAGGGCCACTCATTATATTCTCAATTTTGGTGAAATATTTAGGTAATCCTAACGTTAGTTCAGCTGTTGATCCTGTTAGCTTTACACCTAGAATTTTGTTTTCCCTGTATATATTTTCATAACAACATTAAATTTGAATGGCTTGACCGATTTTAAAGACATTTTTTGAGAGTTTAAATATAGTTCCTTTAGTGGTTTTTAGTTTTTCTGGCACCGGACCGGAGCAGCTGTTGTCGGGACCCAAAAACGTAGACAAGCATTGTAAGATGCTAATAGGGCGAGTCACCAAGCAAGCAGGCTCGCGGCTTCTTAGCCACGGGTGAGACTCTAGACACTTTCCAGTTGTTAGGAAAAGATGAAGAAGTTATACAGAAGTTGATAACATGTGTTAAGGAAGTAAGAAAATATGGGATTATTAATTTTAGAAAACGAAGTGGCAAACCATCCTCACCAATAGCATTTGACTTAAAGTATAAATAGTCTCTATTATGTCATTTTCATTAACTGTTTCAAAACTAAATTCAAAACCATTATTTAGTTAATGATTAGGTAAAGAATTCGTGTTAGTTTCAATATCTGGTATAAAGGCGTCATTGAAAATGTTTGGATCCATCGAAGAGTTAAGATTTTCAGACTTGCCTATACCCATGTTACGCAAATTGTTCCATAAGCGCTTAGAACTAAATCTTGGATTAAGCTTTGAAGAATAATAGTCCTTCTTAGCTCTCCTCGTTACCCATGTGGCATAATTTCGAGCCTGACAGTATTTTACCCAATTACTGTTACAGCGAATTCGTTTCCATACTAAATATTTTTTTCTTCGAGACTTAATTGCAGTAATAACTTTATTCGTAAACCAAGGACATTTTTCATCACGCACAGGAAAAGTTTTTGGAGGAACATGCCTATGGTATAGATCCAGTAATAGCGATTGAACGAAAGGAAGTTTTTCATCAGCAGTGCATAGATACTTACAACTATCCCAACTGAAAGTGGGAGCTTCAAGAGCCAGCGCAGGAATATTAATTGCGTTAAAATCTCTGTACTGAAAAGTCATAGGGTTAGAAGCACGTGAAAAAACAATATTGTAAGACATAAACAGCAGGTCATGATCTGAAATTCCATCCAAAGAAAGTTGATCGTTGAGTAAAACATTATCTGACACTATTATTAGTTCAAGCTGACTTGGGGCAGAGTTAGGTGCATATCGGGTAGGATATGAGTTCTTTACGCAAAGTCCAGAAAGCGATATTAAGTTAAGTAATCGATCTGAACTTCATATGAATTAGATAAAACTCTTAAAGCAGCATGGATTGCTAAATTGGTTACAATAACAGAAGAATTATCTGCCATGTTCATATCGTGATATTGTTTAATTATGCACAATGGAACAACGCTTCACAGGAAAAAGAGGAGATAAGAAAAAAATATTGTGTTCTTATTTATTAATTAATTAAATACAAATAACTTGATTGGAAATTCAAAATAAAATGAAAAAAAAAATTAAAATGTCGAAAAATTAGGATAGATAAGTTAATAAAATAAATAAATAAATTTATTGGCGCGACAGCTCCTTAAGGAGCCAAGGCCTAGTGACTTATACTCTCAACCATTCCTGTGTGTGTGTTGTTACTCTGCAAGAATGGAAGGGACCTACAGTTTACCGCCGAGTCCGAACGGCTACATGAGATGCACTTTTTCGAGACAAATTTTACTCTTGGAGGTTTTGTCAGTTCCTCGCAAGAGGCAGTAACCCAGAAAAAAAAGGTGGCTAGGAGCTGGATTTGAACCCAGGTTCTTTCGCTTAGCAGTCCGACACACTAACCACTAAGCCACGGGGCACTACAGATAAGTTAATAACTGAGAGAAAAAAATACAAATAAATTCAGGTTATGTATATGAAATGATTTGAAGCGATAATAGTTTCTGCTGTTGAGGATGTCAGTTATATAATTGTATTTCGGCTTAAGGCTATGTAGAGCTTTCATGTAGGTCCGATGCATTATCCAGTTCAATATATTTGTTAAGCTTTGAATGCTGATGGATCGTTGCTGACCATGTCCTCTAATAATGTTTGCATTAAGAAGGTCATTAAGACACTGCAGAGAATCAATCCGCTGAGCTTCTGACTGTTGCTGTCTTTTGACATAAATATTCCCACGGTAATTGAACACTGACGCAATTTTTTCATTCTTCTTAAGATCGAGTTTCATTATTGAGTGGTTTTGCTTCGTAAGAGATTCATGTACATATATAGGGGCGTCTGAGCTTAATCCACAATCACGTAGACAAAGTTGTGACTCTTTCTTCTTGCAATAAAGCGCAACGGACTTGAGCATAAAGTTTTTATCGTAAGGAGATTTGAATTTAACGATAATTGGAGAGTCAACATTACTCTTAGAGTGGATACGATAAATATTATTCAAACTTGGAGCTTTAATGTTTGGCTTACCATTTTTTTAAGATGGTGGTCTTTTTGGCTGAGTTTTCAGTGGGCTGTTGAAGTGTGGCACGGGGTGAGGACTGTGGGATGGATTCTTGTTTAAGAGTGTTCGATCTGAGTGTTTCCCTTTTGTTTGACATTTGAGTTTTTTATGTTTGGTTTTGCTTATTTAAAACAAATGATCAACTTTTATTAATAATTTAAAAATGTTTTAGTTTTATTTAGTAAGTCACTTTTAATCATTAATTAAATACTGCAAAATGCACAACGGACAAAATTAAGAACGTAATATTTTGTATAACATTGTTAGCATCAGGAGCCGAAAAGAAAAACGTGTCTACTCGAATGCTGACATTGACTTCTTCTTCAAAATTTTATATTTATTTTTATATTTATACAAAATTGTTTTGAAAATGATTCAATTAATGACATTTTAAGAAACCCTCACATGAAAAACATAGTAAAAACATCGAATTTCATAACAGAAGCAAACAGTAGCTCGTTAAGCTTAATATTATCGTGTAATTTTAAATATTTAGTAACAAAACAATAATAATAATAATAATAATAATATTGGTACAATTGTATTTTGCAGTGATGCTGCATTGTTACATTCATGCACTCGGGATACATATAAAAACAAAGTTCCATATCTATTCAAAAACTGAAATTAAATTCTTTCTAAAGTAACAAAAAATAAAGATAATTTCTTTGTCCTAACAAATGATGAGCAATCATTATTATATAAAATGTAAATTACTCCTTTAAAACCAAGGGCGTCTAATTTAGTACACTGCCTTATTTAATTGTAAATTGTAAAAATAAATTGCTTTTGCAGTTTCAAAACACAACAAGCCAAACGACCTAAGAAAGTAGTGGCAGCAACGGAATATTATGGGCGCACCATCAATTGAAAAATCCGATTACACCTTTGAGCGGTAGCATCGCTTTTTAACATCCAACATCCGATTATGGACCACTATAACTTAAGAAAGAATTGAGGTATATAAGTCGTTAATATGTCATGTTGTAGATAATTTTACTGTTTGACGCTCGGTTCTTAAACTGTGTTCCGCGGAACCCTGGGGTTCATTCGGCGGAAGAGTTGTAAAGGTTCTTGAAAGAAATAACAGCAAGCACCAAAACAAATTTTTTTGTTACAAACATGTTTGCGCAACATTTTTTTTCATCGAAGTGTGAGCTACAAAAAAATATAAATGCAACAAAAATGTTACAACAGCATCCACTTTCAAATGAAAATTACGATCCACACTCGCATTATGTTTGCATGAGTGTGAGAAGAGTGCGCGTATGTAAAGCTTTTATAAAGTTCTGCTTCACACTATCTCACAAGAATGAGTATAAAGTATCTGCATAGTAAATCTCACAAACAATGCAAGTATAACTATAGTCAGAATGAAATCGAAATAAACTTCCAAATTTGCGTCTTTATGTTATTTGTGTATATTGCTTCGTGATGAAAATCTCAATTTAGTTGAACTTTTTTTTTCAAATACCTAACTATTAATTAGTAACGAGCTGGTACAGTGAACGTTAAATATTTTTAATTGACATACATATGTACATGTAAGTACATTGTATTTTTCACAAACAGTATTAAAACTAAAATTGTCAAGACCCCCTGAACTTAAATTGTAATGGATAACTGGCTTAGGACAGGACGCCTTTCAAAAACAATAGCTTTTGGTGCAGGAACACCAATTTGTCCAGAAAACATTTAAGAGAATGTAGCTGATTGTTCAGTGAGTAAGAATTTATTTGAATACGAATACTGATGATTTGAATATGACGATTAAGACTTATTTAGTAGCATTTTGGGATATTAATTCATATATATCAAGATTTATGTTAGCCATGTTATTTTTAATATTTTTGAGTTAGTTTTGTGTTGTGACTTGTAGTTTTATTTTAAGCTTTAAATTTGTTTATTCTTGAAGTGCGTTCTATGGATGGATTTTCTATAATTCTTAAAAAAATCATTATTTTATTTTATTATTAATAGCCAATTTATATGTGTATTTGTGTATGTACAAAGTGCATACATATATCATTAGAAATAATAATTATTTAACTTATTTTTTTCTGAATTATAAAATTTTAGGATGCAGGAAACGCGGCATTAACTCCAGCAAAAGATAAACAAGAAAATGAGGCAAAAGTACACTAAAAAAACGGCAATACGATGACTCTTATTTGTCTTTTAGATTTATACCAGTTGGAAGTTCCGAAGAACCTGATGCATTATGCCTTGTTTGCAAGAAAATTTTAGGAAATAGTTCTCTCGCACCAGCAAAAAATAGAAAATTAAAAGGAGAAAAACATCAGCTTTTTTCAAAAACAAAAAGACTATTATGAATCTACAGTGTCCAATTTGACTATGTAGATTTGCAAAAAACTGACAATGAAAATGTTATTGAAACATCTTTTCTCCTAAGCTACAGAATAGCTCCCTCTGGAAAGCCAAACACTATTGCAGAGACCTTGTATTTTAGACACAATCCGTTGCTGCAGTTCAATGCTCAGACAGCACTGTGTCTAATCGGATTCACAAAATATCTGACCACATTGAGGATGAACTCGTTCGCAGATTGAATGCTTGTGATATGTTTGCAATGCAACTCGATGAAAGCACGGCCGGCCTGTCCATACATTTTGTATTCGTCAGGTACCCTTTCGGTACATCTATTCAAGAAGATTTGCTCATTTGCAAACTTTTGGAAACGAATACAACTGGCCAAAAAATATTCAAGGACATAAATTGTTTCATGAATAAATGCAGCATTAATTGGGACAAATGTATTGACATATGGACCGACGGAGCCGCAGCAATGGTAAAAGGTTAAAGGGTCGTTTCGAAAATTAAGAACATTTGCATCGTTATGCACTTGTGGTGAGAAGAAAGCCATCTGAGTCATCTGAGACAAGTTCTTGATGAAGCTGTGAAAATTGTAATTTTTTTAAAAAGTCGTCCTCTCCAATCGAGATTATTCAAGAAAGTTTGCAAAGATATGGGAAGTTAGTACGAATCGCTTCTTCTTCACACTGAAATCCGATGGCTTTATAGAAAAAAGCTTTATTTAGGTTATTTCAACTTCGTGATGAGTTGAACGTTTTCCAATTAGACAAAAATATGTCTTCATCTGCAAACCTTTTTGATGTATTGCATGATGAGCAATGGATTACAAAATTAGCTTATCTTGCAGACATTTTTGAAAAGATAAACGAAACTGCTACAGCTTTACAAGGAAAATCCATAACAGTATTTTTTTGCGAGAGACAAACTGGTAGCTTAGAAAATTGATTTCTGGCTTACCTGTAGATATACAAAAGAACAATGTTGAATGTTTTCCAATTTTACATGAATTCTTGCAAGAACATGTGCTGGAGTTCAGAGCAGACATTGGCAATGTGACATTTGGTAAGTCTACAAAGATCTTTGTCGGATTACTTTCCAAAATTCAAACCCCAGGCCCTGAGCATACAGGAACACGAATCTCTCATAGATCTTCAGAGCTCTTCCTCGTCAAAACATTTTTTGATTTTGTATCATTGCACGAATTTTGCGTTGGTATTGGGAGTGAGTACCCTGAACTTGCCAAAAAGGCTATATTAAATTTGCTCCCTTTTGTCACAACGTTTCGCTGTGAAGCAGGTTTTTCAGCGTATACGTATACCAGAACTAAATACAGATCGAAATTGGATGCTGCCCCAGATATGCGAATACAGCTTTCGGACATAAGAGTAAATTTTCAAACATAAATAAATCAAACAATGAAACAGTTTCATTCTTCACACTAAACTTAATAAAATATCTTAAATAAAAATAAATACATTAAAATTAGTTGTTTTTAATTTTTTGTTATCGTTCAGAGTTGGGGTTCCGCAATGTATTTGGGATCAGTGAAGGGTTCCACAGCTTAAAAAGTTTAAGAACCACTGGTTTAACCTATAGTAATCTCGAAAAACTGAATTTAACCCCCTTTACCTCCCCTAAAATTTTGTGCTCCACTCCAAATTTATGGTATTTTTTTTAAGAAACGTTTAGGACGTAAAAATGAAACGAAAAATATTTTTCGTAATAGGGTCATTTTGTTGTCTAATTTTCCTGGACTAATAGTTATTTTAAATTCATATTTATTTGTTACATTCGTTCGAAAGTATTTTGTGAACATTCCATGCTCAATGTAGTAATTTGAATTGGTCCATTTGGTTAAATTTATTGATTTTTAGCAAAATTCAATAGAAAGGAATGAAAACACTTCCAATTTAAATTCAAACATATATGGATAACAGCTGTTTATGTAAGATAATTTTTAGCTGCTACAGCCCAAAAAAAATTCTTGGCTGAAATTCGTAACTTTCTCACTTGGGGAGTATTTTACTCTCTCAATATCTCTCTTTTTACGATTTTTTTGTGTTAGGGAACAGACAGGATTAGTTTAGTTTAGTTTAGTTTTAATTCTTTATTAGTTAAAAAAAACTCTTTTGAACAAATAATTTCTTAGATATACATACATAAATACATGTCAAAATTATAATATGCTGCGCAATCTGTTTTTTGAATTAATTAATATATAATAAATTATTAAGCCAATTTGTTAAGTTTAAATATTACAATTAATAAATTAAATTTTAATCTTTGTTTAATATTTTTCCATTTCAACTCATTCAAGATATCAGGTATATGGGTTCTCCTGCCACATCTCATAGCTCTGTTTGCAATATTTGTTGGGCATCAATTTTCACAATGCTACACAAACTTAATATCGAAGAACAATAATCAATGGAAAACAATTATTGTTAGACATCTACTCCGTAGATAAATCTACGAAATAGAGAGAAGAGACACTTACGAGGACTGGCTACTGTTGGCATTGGCTCTCACAAGACTCCATTGATACAGACAGAGAAGAGAGATATACAAGGCAGAGGAAAGAGAGGGAGGACAGAAAACAGAAAACACATGTCAACAGCACGCAGTTGGTTTCTAAACGAACTTTGACAAATCAACAATCTCAATTCATATTCAGTTTGTTCAATGAAGACTTGAGTAGAGTAGCGCAAAGGCAGCGTATAGCAGAGCAAAACAGCTGTTAAATGTCGGAGCAAGTAGAGCACAAGCACAGATGTCATTCATGATGTGACAGAGAAAAAAAACATTTTGCTTTTCTTTTGGCTAATTTAAGCTATTTAATGTACATTTTTTAATATTTAATCCAAACAAAAGCACTCGATAAAAAAATGTATTACACATACATTGAAAACATCTGACTTTGACAATTCCACTCCAACTTGCTTTCCTTGCTCTACCTCAAATGCAAGTGTATAATAGAAAATCTTGCTCTAAATTGCTCTAGAAAAACTCAATGAACAGCAAATCCAAAAAATGAGAGCAGCTTGGAGGGGACATTTTCTCAATGAACAGCAAAATCGTGCTTTTTTTCTTTTTGGAGTGGTTTAGAGCAGCTGGATCAGACTCATTGAACAGACTGATTATGGACATGAGTTGGAAATAGTTACGAATCGTACTTATTTGACACTTCAACAATGCACTGTTAATTTCAAAACAGATTTCTTATGTTTACAAATAAAATGCTGCGCAAATCCTCTTCAAGCAATAATTTTTTTTAATGGCACGAGGATCTTGAAAGGTTTGCCACGATTGATGATTGCGATGTCGTTAAAAAAAAATAAAAAAGCGCTTCAGGAAGAAGAAAGCAGAAGCGGAAGAAAGGAATAATTCAAAACTGGAAGGCCGGCTGTTATCATAGAAAGCATTGAAGTAAAAGAGTTGTATTCCCAGCCGAGATCATCAAAAAAATCAGTAGAAATAATGGATCACAAGCTGACGTGGCCATTTAACGTTTAATTAAATCATAGTAGTAATTTAATATTTACAATTTTTTTTATTTTCTATAATTATAACGTCATTCGAGGTCAAAGGTCACGAAAATTGGTATGCCCTTGGGTTGTGTCAAATCATTTGAAGTCTCAACCTAGCCAATGATTTGCTGCGATTTTATTTCATCTTCTCCTTTTGATGCCATGCATATGCATCATCTTTAAAGAGATACAGAAATATGCCCGGCTGTATGTATATATATAAACGCTCTGTATCTAAAATGACTAAAGTGACTGCCTTCTTATTACACCATCCTAAGGGGAGTTTTTTAAATGTACCTGCCATATAACCGTCAAAGAAGAACTTCTTTTTACGAAAACTGTTCTTACGATTTTGGTGAACATTTTTAATAGTATTTTAGTAGGTATGGCTGGGCTCCGCTATTAACTCAGTCAACAACACCAGCGCTGCAATCAACCGAAGAATTACTCTTGCCAATCGCTGCATCTTCGGGCTTAGAAGGCAATTTAGTAGCAAAGCCATCTCTCGGGCAACTAAATTGTTCCTTTATAAGACCCTCATCATCCCAGTCAAGCTCTATGGTGCAGACGCATGAACGTTCTTGTCAAAAGCGGATGAGGACGCTATAAGCTGTTTCGAGACAAAGATTCTCCAGGTGATTTTTGGTCCCGTATACATTAACCGAGAGTGGAGAAGAAGATACAATAAAGAACTGTACCAGCTGTAGAGCGACACAGGCCTAGTCAAAAGAGTAAAAATTCAACGTCTCAGATGGCTGGGTCATATAGAGCGGATGGCCATCAATGTAGAGACATACCGAGACTCAGGTAACGCACACAAGTGGAAGAGGACCTCAACCGACTCTACGTGAGAAACTGGAGGCAGCTAGCTAAAGACCGAGCTGGCTGGAGAAGCTTGTTGGTTGAGGCTCAGGTCCACCCTGGACTTTAGCGCTACCTAAGGTAAGGTAAGGTATGGTTTCAAATTCCTAATACCAAATTTAAATTATTAATAAATTGAAAGAAGTTATCGTTGCAACTATATCGTACACATCAATTGTGCTTATTTTACCTCCCCGCGGTAACCACCGGGTACTGGTCTGTCCATCCGGACATTCCTGCTAAACTTATAAGCGCGAGTGTTGAACACAGAAAAAATAGCAACACTATAATGCTCTGCTTTAATGACTGTTCTGATCGATTCGCAGAAGTCTTGCACGAGCCCCTCAGAAAGAGGACGTACGGCGGATGAGCCCAACCAACTGGACCAACGGTGGCGTCAACAGTCAACGAAGCAGACGCCCTAATGAGCTACTTCGACGTATTTGGAGATAAGGTCATTAGGACAATTCAATGCAAGTCAGGGCATTGAAATAGAGATGGTGGCGGATGAACCCTTAATGGGCCAACGGCAGCGCTCACATCCCCGAAGTGGGTTACTGACTCCGGATTCTCCGGTTCCTTTTGTCCAAGGAATCCAACAAAGGACCTGGCCCTCCAGGTTGGGGGTTGTGCGTGGGGTTAACAACCCTGCCACGGAAAAAAGAAAAAGTTACGAAGCGACCAATAGCCTCGGAAAAGGACGGATTTACTGTTGACGACCCGGAAAAACGAATCAAGGACAACGACCTTCGGATCTGCACGTGGAATGTTAGAACTCTTAACAGACCACGTGCATCCAAACAACTAGCGGAGGCCCTAGACTGCTACAGAGCAGGAATTACTGCCATCCAGGAAGTGCGATGGAATGGGCCGGGCAAAAGGAGGATGAAAAACTGTGACGTGTACTACGGTGATTGCGCAAGAAGACCACAGCGTTTATTTGGGTGCGGATTCGTCATAAGCGGTAGACTTAGGCAAGAAGTCTTGGGCTTTCGACACGTAAGTGAGCGACTTGTGACAATCCGTATCAAGGCTAAATTCGCCAACATTAGCCTAATATGCGCTCATGCCCCCACAGAGGACAAAGATGACGCCACCAAGGATGACTTCTATGAGCTCCTCGACAAAACCTATGAGCAATGCCCTAAATACGACGTTAAGATCGTACTAGGCGATTTTAATGCCAAAATTGGTAAAGAGGAAATCTTTGGTAGGACTGTCGGAAAACATAGCCTACACGACACAACGTCTGAAAACGGACTTAGGCTAATTGACTTCGCAGCGGCACATAACGTCACCATTGCAAGCACACGGTTTCCTCATCTCGATATACACAAAGGGACTTGGCGACACCCAGATCAAAGAACCGTCAATCAGATTGATCACGTTGCGATCGATGCAAGACACGCCTCCAGTATCTTGGATGTTCGCACCTTCCGAGCAGCTAACATCGACTCGGATCACTACCTTGTTGCAGCAAAGGTAAGAATGCGAATAACCCGAACTCCACAACAACGGAATAATACTGTGAGGAAGTATGACGTCGGAAAGCTGCAATCGCAAGAAACCGCCAGAACCTATGCCGATCGAATATCCCGTAACCTCTCAAGAAATCCAGTACCGCCAGCATCAAGTGCCGAAGATCAGTGGCAACACTGCCAACAAGCCATCAGAGATGCCGCAACTGATGTGCTAGGTTTCACCAGACCACCACCACGAAACCTCTGGTTTGATGACGAATGCAGGCAGGCCCATGCAGCCAAACAAGAGGCATATAAAGCGGCGCTGCAAAGAAAGACGAGAGCTGCTCGCGAGCTCTATGAGCAGAAAAGACGGGAAGAACACCGGCTTCTCCAAAAGAAAAAGAGAGAGCATGAGAAGCGCGCGATCGAAGATATTGAGAGATGCTACTCCAGGAACAACGTGCGGAAGTTTTACCAACAGGTAAAAAGAACATGCCAAGGAAAAAAATCCCGCACAGAAGCCTGTAGAGATAGGAATGGAAACCTCGTAGTAGAGTCACAGTCGGTGCTGAGTACATGGAAGGACCATTTCTGCAGACTGTTAAACGGCGATGAAGGCCAAAATCCCGCTGTCAGGCAGAATGAACCATTCAACATGGATGATGGCAGACAAAACTTCCGTCCACCTGACCAACATGAAGTAAGGATAGCAATATCTAAACTCAAAAACAACAAAGCTGCTGGACCCGACGGATTACCCGCCGAACTTTTTAAAGCGGCCGGAGATGACCTGGTGGAGTGCATACACCAACTCATCTCTAAAGTTTGGTCAGAAGAAAGTATGCCTGATGAATGGAACCTCAGCATCGTTTGCCCGATCCACAAGAAAGGAGACCCTCTAAACTGCGCCAACTGTAGAGGAATAAGTCTCCTGAATATCGCCTACAAGATCCTCTCTGCCGTACTATGTGAACGCCTGAAACCTTTCGTCAGCAACCTGATTGGCCCCTATCAGTGTGGTTTCAGACCTGGAAAGTCCACAATCGATCAAATGTTCACGCTACGGCAGATCCTGGAAACCACCCAAGAATTCCAAATCGATACTCACCACCTCTTTATCGATTTTAAGGCCGCGTACGATAGCATTTATAGAGACGAGCTATACAGAGCCATGTCAGGTTTTGGCATTCCCACAAAACTCGTCCGACTGTGCAGGATGACGATGGAGAACTCTCGCTGCTCCGTCAAGGTTGGTTCTGACCTCACAGAAGCTTTTGACGTCAAAAAAGGATTCCGACAAGGTGATGCGCTATCGTGCGATTTCTTCAACTTAATACTTGAAAAAATTATAAGAAACTCGCAAGTCAATTGTAGTGGGACAATTTTTTTCAAGTCTGTGCAATTGCTAGCATACGCTGACGACATAGATATCATTGGCAGAACTCGGCGAGCTGTCAGTGGAACGTTTGCTAGCATTGAAGCTGAAGCGGCTAAGATGGGACTAGCAGTCAATGAGGCCAAAACGAAGTACCTGCTGTCCACAAAAAGGGACACACAACACCGGCGGATTGGACAAAACATCACAATAGACAGGTACAACTTTGAGGTAGTTAGGGACTTTGTGTACCTCGGATCCGCTATAACATCTGACAACAACATCTCGTCAGAAATAAAGCGAAGAATTACTCTTGCCAATCGCTGTTTCTATGGGCTAGGAAGGCAATTGAGTAGCAAAGCCCTCTCTCGAAAGACAAAGGAGACTCTGTATAAGACCCTAATCATCCCAGTCCTGCTCTATGGCGCCGAGGCATGGACTCTATCTAAAGCGGATGAAGATATCCTTAGTCGTTTCGAGCGTAAGATTCTTCGGAAGATTTTTGGCCCTATCTGCGTTAACGGGCTTTGGAGGAGAAGGTTCAACCAAGAACTATACGAGCTGTACAGCGACATTGACCTGGTCAAAAAAATACGCATATCACGTTTAAGATGGCTAGGTCATGTAGAGCGAATGGACAACAATGCTCCGGCTCGCAGGATCTTCGATTCCATCCCAGAGGGTAGACGCAGTCAAGGAAGACCTCGCCTTAGGTGGCGCGCTCAAGTGGAGGACGACCTCAACCAACTTGGAGTGCAAAACTGGAGGCAGCTAGCCAAAGACCGAGTTGGCTGGAGAGGCATGTTGGTTGAGGCCCAGGTTCGTCCCGAACTGTAGCGCCACCTAAGTAAGTATCGTTTACCAAAATGTTAATGCTTGGTAACCATATGTGGGGTATAGACTTAACAGAATGTTCTGTCCTTTTTTTTTGGCCATGAGATAAGAATTTTTTTAAAAGTGGATGAAGAGAAGACTTCATTTGAGGTTTCTAGCAAGGGTCTGTAGCATTGTTCGATGTCGGCACTGGGGCGCACTGGTGTACCCTGAAATCGTGCTGAAGTGTTTTATGACACTTTTTTCGATCTGAACACCGGGCATGCCCTGAGTGCACTCTGAAGCGCCCCAGGTATTTTCTTGGGGTAAGAAATCCGGAGCTGTCAAAATTCAAAATTTAAATTTAAATCTTCGCAGAAGTTCGTTTTTAGAGAAGGGAAAAATTTAATTGAACATTTGGTGTCCTATTTTATGATATCAAATATTTTGTAGAATATTTTGTAGGTTTTAATAAAAAATTGCTTTCCTTGGTCACGTATCTATTTACTTGTATCTATTTGCCAATTGCCACTAGTTAAAGAAAACAAATTCAAATGAAAGAAATGTCAAAGGTAGAGATGTTGCACTGAGCTGTTCGATGTTTAATCAAAACCGGAGCAGCTATGCAGTTTTATGACAGTTTGACGTAATGTACTGACATTACCCAGTGTGCACTGGGCAGGGAACATCGAACAAACCTTGTGTATAACCAGCTTATAAGTTGGGTCGATCGACAAGTTAAGTTAAATAACACATGCATACTAAATGTAATGAATGGACCAGAAGTTATTTTTTATCTATTTCTTTATAAGTTTTTCGACTGGAATTACAATTCTTCAACTATTGTTGCTGTTAGGTGAGATGTCCTCAGAAAAAATCGTCAAAGCTCGTGGTTTTGCCTGCTTTTCCATTTCTGAGTGGCTCCAAATAAAAACTACCAACAAATATTTTTTGTTCTTAAAAAATGGGTATTAACAACTTTATTTTATGTAAGCCTAATGTGCTTATAAAATACATAATAGTATTGTATATAAGTTTTATTATAATTATGAAAAAAATACAAACAAATTATAATTTGTAACGACGATTAATGACAGCATATGTAGAGCTATTAAACGTTTATGGAATTAACGTAAATGGAATTGAAATATCACTATGTTATGCAATTTCTATATCAATGTGTACTTAAACGAATACCTTTTCTAAGAAATATAATTTTTATTCGTACTTACTTTAAACGTTCACTCATGTCGAAAAGTTGTTTTGACGTTATGTATCCAGAAATGTTTTCATTAACTATGTGCGTTGAAGCTGTGCGATTTTTAGCCTCGTTATTTGAAGGAACAAATACTGCTGTGGCTGATTTTAAAATAGCCATAGAACTTGGAGTGATGTATCCATTTAAGGTAGAGTTTTCTGGTATATTAATCTGTCAAAGAAAATGTATTTAAGTGCATAGCATAGCATAAATAAAAGTAAACATACATTTTCAGATTCGGTCTCTTCAAATTTGTTTTTCATTGAAGTTGGTTTAATGTAGCCATTGTCTGAGTTTTGCAGTTGCAACAATTTAAGTTGATATTGTTTAATTTCCAGTGCACTATTTTTTCTTTGAACACCTGGTATTTCACTGACCTCGGATAAAAGCGTCTCTTGTTCCTTTTCCTTAATTGCATCTTTACCACTTGTATTTTCAAGTAATGAATTCGTATTGATTTTTAATTTCATGATATGAATATCAAGACCTTCAGGGATAATGTATTGAATGTCCCTCATTTTTGAAATTCTCTTTTTGATTATATATAACGCCAAGTATAACCCCAAAGCAATCAGAGTTACAAAGGCCACAATGATGCTTATTCTTTTAATATTGCCTGCAAATATAATTTATAATTATAAAAACCACAAACAATTACTAAATTATACACTCGGTATAAATAAATTCGTACCATTTTCAGGTGTAGTTTTCAAAACAAATATACTTCTTGGCCCATCAGTATCTTGTGACACCATATAAAACCATATTTTATAACTGCTAGAAGGTCTCAAACCAGTTATTGTGTGACTTCTTTTCATTCGTGATATAGTCAACTTTTTGGATTCGGAAATGCATTCTTCGTCATTCTTACTGTCAGTCATACAGTATGTCAATGCAAATTCCGTCAAAATAGTACTATACCAACATTGAGTATTCCATTGTAGATTAATAGTGCTATCTGACGTTACTGTTTCTTTAAGAATTATATTTGTTAATTTCGGTTCATTATCTGGAGCACACGTTGCCCATATCATTCCGGTACTGCAATTATGGTAATTTTCGGACAACGCAAAATTGAGTGGTTGATTGCTTGGTAAGGATGTTGTGAAACTAGTTGTGTTCTTATTTAGCCTTTGAATTTTAAATCCGCTCTAAAATTAATAAATTTAAATGAGTTTTTTTCCAAATCTAATACACTTCAATAATGCATGTAACATTTACCATACAGTCCATTTTGGATTCTGCTTTTGCAACGCAAGAAAACAGTGTTAAATTGCTTAAATTATTAAAATTCTCTGGCTGCCTCCACAAAATGGTATAAGTTTGGTTTTGTTGGTGATAAATTTTAATAATTTCTTGTTTGCTCTCCTTTACACCAGGATATATTTGAAAAATACTCGAATTCAAAGACGTTCCAGCTTCATTTTGGCTTTTTAATTGAAATTCGTAGTGTAATGTATTATTCCATGGAAAACTGATAAGAGCTGAATTCGTATGCATTTTAACAATGGAAGGCGTGCTGTTGAACAAAAAAACACATTTACGCAGTTAAAAAAACGTCTATACAAAATGTGTTCTTAAAATACAGAACGCATATTACTTACAACTTAAAAGTACTAATTATCAACTTACATTAATTGTCCATTCTCCTTCATTTCGGTAATAACGTATTTAAAATTCGGCCCGTTTTCTTCAGATTCTGATAATGGTTCCCAAAATAGCCAAACAGTTTGATTTTTTGGTTGTATGTAGTAGCTTCCAACATCAACTTTAGGAGCACGATCTGGTTTTCGGGATTTAGTTGTGAAACTTCCCATAAACGCTTCACTCCATGTATCATCATTGCCAGCTTCGAAAGCTTTATTAGTTATCATGCGGACACTATAATTGTATTGACGGTACGGGAATTCTAAGTTTTTGATATTAATCCAAAAGTATTGATTTGCCTTTTCTACTAAGGAGTTATCAATGGCAAACCACTGTTCGTTATATGGGTGCAAACGAATTTCATAGTGTAAACCTCCAGCTTGAATGTAGTTACTATGTCTTGTTATTTTCCAACGCAGAGTTACACTATTTGAAGAAAGATTTTCAACTTGGACTATTGGTTTGGGTGGTACAACTAAAAAAAAAGAAGTACAGTACCATTACAAAATAATGATTTTATATGAACAAAAGCCAATACTTACCTCTGCTAAACTGTTTTACTAAAAAGCTTAATTTCAATGAGTTGGATCCTTTTAAAACAAAGTTATAATTTGGTATAACTGGCCGATAACCATTGTATATGGTTATTAAAAAAAATAATTTACCACTTTTTATCGTTCCAGGAATGTTTGCTGACTAAAAAGAAAAAAATAATTTTGTAAATTTATGGCTAGCGAAAATAAATTAGTAAAAAAAACTGTTTTAGTTCAAAAGCTTTAGAAACAAGTAAAAATGGTTAATGTCTGGATAAGGAGGTTTTTCTCAGACCGACTGGGAAATACAAAAATAAAGAGTATTTAAAACATGTGGAAATACATCAATTTCTATATGAAACGAAATATTAAATAACAACTAAACCAGCGTTTGCGAACAGAAGCAAAGCTTTTAAGGAAGTCGGTCGACCACCATGAAAATTGGCACATACATGAGTGATGAAAATTGATTAAATCTATGTCTTTGCGAAAAAGCAGTAAATGAGAAAAGAAGATATGGAAAGGTTTCCTCTTCATTTTCGTTCAGGCAACTTCTGTAAAAGTCATAAGAGAAGACACCAAGTCTCATGGCTTTTTGCCTAGTGACCAGTAATGGCAACTATCAAGGAGCTAATTATGTAATCTATTCAGAGCCAGCAAACATTTAGAACGTTTCAGATGCATCTTTAGCTAGATCTGCCAGGTCACTCTGTCTAAACCATCTCCAAATTTATTTTCGGGAAATACTTTTTGGTCACCATTCCACCAAGATCCACTTGGGACAGTGATGAAATGTTCGGATTGATTTGAAAATTTCAGAATGATAGTACAACGAATAGAACTATTGATCAACTGAGAAATGTCTCCGAGACAAATAGCTGTACTCGCACCTTCTATACGTACTAAGGAGAAAAAGGTGTAATTAAAAATTGAATAATGAAAATTTGAAAATCTATACAATTGTGGGGCAATTCTTCCTGTTTTACCAAATAATGGAAAGCAATGATTTCGTTTTTAACTTATTTAAACGACAGTTCGCGATTACTTTTTACCCAAGGTTTTCTTTTGTCACAAACTATTTTTTTTTTATAATTAACGCGCGCACAAGGGACTATTTGTTTCCCTTTTAATGTAGAGCACATTGTGCGGGCATTAGGAAGATAGGGAGGGGAAAGATAGGAGTTGTCGATTCACATTGGTTTTGAATGCTTGCAGATCAAAATGGCAAGGGAAAATCTCGCCGGGTAAACTATTCCAAATTCGTGTTGTTCGGCTAAAAAAAGAATCCCTATATTTCACGGTACGTCCGAAATTGGACTCAAGGGTGAACTGACGAGCATTCCTTGCGAGGGGAGGAATGCAGCTGGCTACTTCAAGTGAACATTTTTTATAATATATTATATATATATATAATATATTATATTATATTATAATAACACATGGCTTTTCTGTGATTACTTTCAAGTTAAGGCTATTATGAAAAATGCATTAAAATTGCATTACCCGTATGAATTAAGTCTTTGTATATACAATATTGTAAAAGTCTTAAGAGCTATTCTGTAAATGCGAAGAAATTTAAACCTTGTAGGGTAGGTGCCAGGCATTTAAGAAACAAAAACAGGGAAAGAAATAGACACAGGAAGTACGAGTAAATAATATGGAGATCTGGGTTTCTTGCAGTTTGGGATAGCGCACCGTCTATTTGAAGCCAGTAACCATTCTGACCTTTTTAACCTTTTGTGTGGGCAGACATCTACAGATAACGATTCCCATCGAATGTTTCACTTTCTCTGGAAAACAAATGACAAATGATGGTTTTGAAGAAACGGCGGAACAAACACAGTTTATCGGCAATGTTTTGCTCTTTTACACTTCTAGTGTGTACTCCTAATTACCCAAATGCAGGCCTCGTCGCTACCTAACACAACCAAATAAACATATTCGTTTGGTAAATATAAATTTCTTGCCTGTAATTCCAGATTGTATATGTCATCATTTGGAGGAGTAAAACTACAAATCATATATTCAAAATCATAAACACTGCATTGGAAATCAGTCATGGTTGTTCGTGGGGTACCTGAAACGAAAAAATGTTTTTTTTTTTTAATAACAAAATGCGAAACAAAATTTAAGTATGTAAAATAAGTTACTAAGAAAAAATAAGTTTTTAAAGCAAAAGTTTAATATGTACATAGGTATGTAGTTCTAATATAAATTCTAAGAACATGTTGACCAATTTCTTACCCGCAATAACTTTCGTAGTACCAACTTGTATGTCGTTACATTTACACAAGTATGTTGTATTTTGCTCTGGAACATTTCTCATTAATAGTACAATATCATTTTCACTTTTCACCTAAAATGGAAACAATATACAAAAATAGTCAAAATGGGATAAATTATTTTGAATGTTGGTTTTTGTTATTTAAAATAGAAAAGAAAAATCTCATACACCTAAAGTAATAAAAAAAAATAGCAATATTTCGCTCACCTTTTTTCAATTTATATGTAAAGTTTATATTTTTTTATACAAGACATTTATTTTTAAATTATCAGCGCCCCCTAAGTAACTTTGAGCATTCAGAGCTTCAAATTGGTGTTTGTTTCTTTTTTTAATCCTGCGAATGTTCAAAAGCACGCTCCACGAGCCGAGAATAACATGATGCTAGATACACAAGAGGCAACCGTTGCACCAACACAGCCATGTTGAAGCAACTGTTGCTTCGTGTGTAGCTGTGTTGCCTATTTATTTTCTTGTTGCTGCAACCGTTGCCAGAAATATCAAAAAGTTTTGATATTTTCGGTCGGTTGCTGCAACCGTTGCTTCGTGTGTATCATTGTTTACTGCATTTACTCGTTCAGGTTCAGTTCATCGGAAACAAGCGATTAAGAAGGTTCGTGAAGACTTATATAAAGTGAAAAAAAGTTCATCAATTATAATAATTGCAGTGATCTCACGTATTACGACACGCATTTAAAAAAATTAATTTAACTTTTATTCCGCTTGTGTCTTTTCTGTATCATAGGTCACAGCTACACACAGTACTGTGGTTGCGGCAACAGTTGCCACGTGTGTAGTGAACAAACGAAACACGTTGCTGCAACGGTTGCCTCTTGTGTATCTAGCATACTAGCATGACAGACACAGAGTTTAGAGTGAGATGCTGAACACAAAGCAAGGAGGGACAATAAAAGAACTTTCGGAACAATGAAGAAGACGTTGCTTTTTGCTTATTTGTCGCTTAGGTGTGGAAGGTTGAATGCGGGAGAATCTCGAATCTTCTTCAGTATAATTCGCCGGGAAGTTATTTTAATATTAGGCATTTTTTTGGCAAAGTTATCCGTAGCGAAGTAGGATTTTTCACTCATTACAAATACAACAACCACTTGCCGATAAAAACATTAAGTTGCCAATAAAAGTAAATGCTGAATTTGGTTGTGGATAGATTTTCGAATTCGAAGTTTTGTCTCATCTTTATTATGTTTGACATAAAAAGATTTCATTCGTAATAGATCATTTCTGTCATAATATGTATAAGACTTTTCTTTGCATTTCTGTGTGTCTGAAAGGCTTCGTTCATAGAGTAGATAATTTGATTACAGGTCCTCAATCAATCAAGATTATAACAAGTAAGAGAAATCATGATGATGTTTATTTTGATTAAATAGCATTTCGTTTGTATGACAGTGTGATTGGTGCGTGTGACTTGTTTTGTGTTTAGTCAATTCTGATTATTTTACATATAAAAGACTAAAATTATAATATGATTGTAAAGAATTATTATAGCATTTGAATCACTTAAGTCCATTGTTGATATGATGCATCGTCATCCAGTACTGAGGTTTAACATAGCTAATAGCATTTTTACCTCTTTAAATTAAATGAAACAAGTGTGTGTAAACGGCAACATAAGGGTCAAAACAGATGTGCAGATAATTTCGTGCAGGAAAAAAAATTACACTGGCACTTAAGGGAATGTTAAACCCAAAATTCTGCAGGGTTGCAGAATCTGCACGATGTTTCTATTTCTAAATGTCATGCCTTGTTTCATTGCTGCCACAAAAACAAAGGAAAAAAAATTAAATAAAAGGTATCTGGCATTACTGATATATACCAAACTTGCTAATCAGCGCTACCGCTGTGACACTTTTGCCACCACTTTTAAGAAAATACTTCATCATAGTTTGTATGGTTATATTATATTTTTAGTTCCTTACATTAATACGATACTTAAAAAATTCAAATTTTTGCCGGATTAGAATTTTTATTCTCTAAATTCAATATTCACACAAATTTGATTTTATTTACATTATTTTTAAGTGACATATTTTTTTATTCAGTATAACAACTTTTTCCATCTTTTTAAAAGTAGCAACGCTGCATTTTGGCATTAATACAGCAATGCATAAATGTCAAAAAATATGCACATCTGTTTTAAGTTGGGTTCAGCGCGCAGTTATGCGTAAGAACAACTGCACATCTGTTTTCGGCTTATCTGTTTAAATCGTTCTACAAAAATGATCCTTAATTTCGTAAGGAAATACGTCTCTCCATATTTTAAAATTTCTTTTGTAACGCCACCTTTAAAGGATTATTTGAACCATACTATGAATATTCCTTATGGCGTGAGATAGATTCATATTTTCCCCTTTCTTTTAGTAATTCATTAATTTGTAATTTTGTATTGCTCTTTCAATTCCACAATGCGCGCCATCTGCTGTACGTTTATTTTACTATGCCTATAATCTCCCATAAATGTAGGCAATAAGCTGATAAAGTTTCATTGCAATCAAACAATTGTGCAGATGAAATTTTACAATGCAGATGAACATGGTTGTCTTTACTATAATCTGCAATCTTCATGACTTGTAGTTCCCTATAATCTTGAAGATCTCTCCCTCTCTATCGAACAAGTATGATTTTTCTATTTTTTAACCCTTTTTTCAGAATTCAGATGTTAACATACAGATCAATGTAAAACTTTTTAAGAATGTAAAAGTTGATTCTTTAAGACAGAGTAAAATAGTAAATAAAAACATAGTCGTATCTCTTTCACAAACCACGAAAAAATGCCCAACCAAAAGAACAAAACAAAATGGAACTGAAAAAGTTAAGAGTCTTCATTGTATATGAAATCTATAGTACTTCTATCAGGCAGCATCTAGTTTAGAGATATACTGCCGTAGTAGCGCTGCAGTAGTTCTTGACATACATTTGTATGGGTTTTGGAGAGTAGAATGAAATATAATAATGAAAGAATAGGTTGTATGTTATATTTTCAGAAACGTATGAATTAGAATGAATACAAGCATTTGCAGGAAATGAATAAAAAGTACGAATGAAATGTTCAAAAAGTGACACTAGACCATATGGTATGGTAGATTAAGGGAAACACAAATTAGTGGATTTCCGTTTGATTTTTCGTAAACAAACCAAGATTGTGCTGTGCGTCTTCAATTATTTTTCGGATTTTGCATTTTTCAAGAAATTTTGTTATTTCTGTATTTCTTATACCGAAATCAATTATCAATGTTGCCATATTCGGATTTGACTGTTTAAAGCTTTAATGTATATTGTTCAATTTCGAACGCTAGTAAAATATAGAACTGGTGTCGATTGGTATTATGTTATTGGTACAATAGTATTTTGGTACTAGATTTAGTACTCGATTTAGTACTTAGTAGTATATGTAGTACTATATTTAGTAGTGAATAGTCGATTTAGTACTACATTTAGTAGTTAGTAGTATATTTAGTACTAGATTTTTATGACGTGATAAGTACTCAAAAAAAAATAACAGGTACAAAAATCTGCTGACGTTCTTTTAGCTATCTAAATTATTTAATTAAAATGAGGATTACGTTTCAAGAAATATTTTAAGTATTATTTACTTATTTACTGTTGCAATTTTGCAGCTTTGAACGTACATAGTTGCGTTATTAAAATGGATTTTTGTATCAAATCCCAACCACCAAGCACAATGGCCATTTCATCATCCATAAACGTTATTGGCAAATACCAAATACCTGATTCTACGAACAAACCCCGTTGTCTTAAAGTAGTCGATATGTCAATTTTGAAATAAAATAACAGGCGGTTGCGAAAGTTTTTTTTTTTTTTTTTTGGAAATATAACTTCACTGCCCATATAGTTTTCCCTAAAAAACCGGCTATTATCTTCTTAATACTCTCCATAATTAAAAAAATAAATTAAATACCTCTCTTATAATCATTTTTTTCCTATGTGATAAGGCACATAATTTAAGATAGCGTTGCCATCCGTCCGGGTTTTTCCGGACATGTACTCTCTTTGCCTATGCGGGAGACGACGTCGGGATAGTTTTTAATTTAATTGTCCGGGATTGTACTCTTTTTACCTGCAAATTTCCTTATTACTTAGTGTTAGATTCTGATTACTTCATTCAGCTATCTACTTTCACTAAAAAAATATATCCATTAATTTTTAACTTCATTAATTCACTATTTTAATCGTGTTCAAAATTGTTGCTTCTAATTGTTGACGTCAAAGAGGGGAAGCAAAAATGCAGAACACCTCGATAGCTCGATAAATCAAAATTATAGAAAATGAAGAAGATTATAATGAAGACGAACAAGTTCATTTTGATTAAAGCAGTACATCTGCATAATAGATTGAGTTGTTCGGGTGACTCGGTTTTTGGTTTATTCAGTCAATTCTGAATTTCTGATAAGATAATAGTATAGAATACTAAGAAAGCAAACAATTTTAGTTTTATTTAATGTTTGTGTTCAAGGAAAAATTTTTTTTGTCGTTGGAATAAAAAGAGGATTTCTGATTTACTAAATTGGGTAGAGTTAATTTCATTAGCTCCCGAATGTGCTCAAGAAACTTGTCAAACATTTATAGCTACTAATTTGAATTCGTTAATTTGTTAGGGTATACCCTTTCTTTCATTCACAAAAGAAAAATTATCTACTAATACCGCTTCATTCGAATGACGTAGTACTTAAGTTCATATTTTTTTATGGTTTTTAGTATTGTTATGTTCTGCTTTAAGTTTGGTGCAAACATAAAGTTGAAATATGTAATTTACCTAAGAAATTATATTTATTTTTTTCGATCAACTGAAGTGTTTGTTTTTGTAATAGTTTTGTACTCTTTTGTGTGTCCTAATTTATTCGAAGAATGTCCGGGATTTCTGGTCTCGTTTACTACTTTCATCATCAAAAACCATTTGGCAACCCTAAAATAAGAGCAAGTACGTGTACGTGCCGTGCCGCCCAGTCGTGCACTTATGTGTGGATGAAATGGTGTTTCTAAAAGGTTTTTAGAGTTTTTACTCAACTAATAATAAAAAAAAATACTCAACTAATAATGCATATTCTGTTTCTTAACGAAGTTTTTAGCCAAAAATGTGCTTCGTCATTGCCCTCGCCAACTTGGAATGTTCAATATTGTTATCAATTTGTATTCAAACGTTCTTCGTTCAATTTACTCACTTTGAAAATGTTCTTTTACTATATATTTACTTTGAATTAACACTTTGGTCAATTGTTCTACGCGCAAGAACTACTGCATCTAAAATAAAATGTAAGGACATCTGCATTAACTTGGCCGCAGATATGGAAGACTAAGGGCCGTTTTGTTCAGTCAAAGTTGAACATAACTTGAGAATTTTTATTTCCAACTTGTGAATTTCTTTTTTTTTCACTCGAAGTTTGTTGTAATTAGCATGGTTAGAAACAGATCTTAAAATATAAGCAATCAAATTGCCATTGAATCTTTAACTAAAGATAAGTATTATTAAGTTATTAAAATGTGAAATTAAAATTAAATAAAATTTTCCTGAGCATTTAAGCGTTAGCAAAAGCAGCTCGAATCTTCGGAAAATAAAGATTTTTTTTATTTTTTTTTATTAATTTAATGAACTTTATGTTGAATTGAATCCAAGAATTACCACTAAAAACTCTTTTTTCAATCTGTGTATAGTATTTTCTTTCTTAAACGAGAAACGTTAAAGCTCAAAGCTAAACAAATCTTGAATTTTTCATTCTTTTATTCGATATTTCATTCCTCCTACTTTCCTACACCCCTTACCATTTTTGTCAAAAAAAAAAAAATATTTAAAAAACCATTGAAAATAGAAATCATGTAAACAAGGCCCAACAAAAAACCAATCCAAAAGTTAAGTTTGACATATTTAGCCCTATCACAGATTCCCTCGTAGAAAATTTCCGAACGAAACGCTACGCCCCGAATACGAAAAAATTCAAACCACAAACCCCGAACGGAATCAGCCATTATCCAAACATCTTTTCGGACTTTCGGAATCAGTTGATTTGTGTCAAAATGTGAAAAGCAAAACTAAATGTTACTTTTATTGTGTATATTTCAATTGTTTTCTGTTTTGAAAAAAAATTATCTGAAATGGATTCAATTGCGATTGCTAATATAAAATAAATCAAGAAAACGCGTGGAGAAAACGCAAATTAAAATTACAACGTAGGATTTTTAGAGACGCCTTTAATCCCCACACGACCACAATCCCTGGAAAATTTATGACTTCTCTTGTATCATATCCAAAAGCCTTTGAAATTGGGCTCTGTTCGTATTCACTATTGACCTGTTGTTAAATATTTGTTTAAAGTTAAATATTTGTTCTTAAACTGTTTCGCACGACATCCGAGCAAAATAATTGGTCGCTGAAAAATCAATAAAATTTCCTTTTTGTTCGGGTTTAGTGATACCAATTTTCCCGAACTCCGAATTTCTTACGAAAATTTTCGTTACGACCGACGGGGGCAGTGATACCTTTTTTCGGGATTCGTAGTACGATTCTATTACGACGGAACCTGTGATAGGGCTGCTTATCTGTCACAAATATCCCAGGTGAACAAAACCAATTCTCTTTTTTTTTTTTTTTTTTTTTTTTTTTTTTTTTTTTTTTTTAACTTTTTTTTTTTTTTTTTAACTCTCGAGTTGAGATCAACTCCCAAGTTGGCTAACTTTGGATTTATCAGCGAGTTGAATAATAGTGAACAAAACGGCCCTAAGAAGCCTTAGGGTATAGCAGAGAAGTAACGGGTCCGCCAAATAACTTTTTTTTTTTGAAAATGCTTCATCAACATCGAGTGTAGCTTCGGCTGTATGGCACGTAGCGCCGTCCTGTTGAAACCAAATGTTGCCAATATCCTCCTCTTCAATTTTTGTGAACAAAAATTCGTTCAACATGACGCGACAACGATCGCCATTGACTGTAACGGCCACTCCTTGCTCATTTTCGAAAAATGGCCCCATTAAGCCTCTGGACCAAAATCCGCACCAAACAGTGACTCGTTTTGGGTGTATCGGCTTTTCAATGTATGCGTGCGGGTTTTTTGTGCCCCAAATGCGACAATTTTGCTTGTTTACATACCCGCAAAGATTAAATGAACTTCATCTGAAAAGATGTTTTTTTTGGCAAAATCGGCATCTTCTCTAAGTTGATCGCAGGCAGGAATGTCGCAATATTTCGCAGCGTATACACAACCATATTCGTTCAGCGGAAGGATAAAACTAATTATCTGTCAAATCAGACATGAGCTAAGTGTTACCATTCACGAAATAAGCACTAGTTGAAAAAAACGTTAGATTGCGGACCCTTTAGGAGAGATATGGTCCAAGTCGACATTATAACAATCGTCGTTTAAAGAAAAAGTTTGATAAAAGATCCAAGATATTTAAATTTTCGCAAACTATTTTTGATTGGAGCAGTTCGGTTATTCCTGATGGGCACTTTATTTTTGTTTAAACTTGTTTCCATAATTAGATCGTCTGTGCGTTGATTTCATGTAACTGTGTTCAGTAACTCCTGCGGGGCAGCCTATTTTTGTTTTCACTTATTTCCATGCCATTGGGGCGTTCTTTTCGTTGGAGAAAATGACCCGTCATCTTGGAGTCAATGGAGATCGCTACAGACAAATTATGCGATATTATATCAATTACATACGCTAGCTGACATGGTTTAAACAAGACGACGCACGCCTCAAGCCACAAACCAACAATTGAATTATTGAAAACTCAATTAATTTCAATATCAACAAAATTTCTTACTTTGTTTAAATAGAATAATAGAACAAACACATTTTTTTATACTGTTAATAATAAAATAACAGATTTCCCGAACATTACTAAAAAGGAATAATAATCTAGTTCCATAAAGGTTTTTTTCTTGAAAAGAATAAATAATTTAAAGAAAACTAAAAAATATAAAATAAATTGCACGACTGGATCGCACGTACTTGCTCATATGTGCGGTCACAACGTCGAATAAATTTAAATAAAAGGTACGACTGGGTCGCACGTACTTGCTCTTATGCGCTAATCCTTTTTAAGTGCAGGCGTCTTTTTGACAAAGATTTTATTTTAATATTTTTTGTATGACGTGCAACTTCCTTAGAATCGTTTTGGGGTGAAGCTCGAACGAACATGCGTCACGACAAAGGGATAAACACATAAATATATAGGATTGTTAGCTTTTGCAGTTTTTTAGTGTAGTATTATCTTTCCACTTGCTGCTTACTGTTTATAATATAATTTGCTAATAGAAAGATACAAAGGACTTTTTTCAGTTAAATTTTCGTTTTGGTATGGAAAAATTTGAACAACTGGCATAAAGATTCGTCGGAATCAGCAGTATGGCAATAATGCTAGGTAAAGGGACCTTTATACGTCCCAATATGGGACCAATGGAATTTATAAAGGATTTAGGTACCTATAATAAGGTTGGTTGGTTAAAAGTTAACACAGTGGTTTTGTTTATTTATAGGAAGGTGTAAACTTTTGTTTTCTCGATTGAAATTTTTGCATTCAGTAGTAATCGAATAGTTTTTTTTATTTGTTAGTTGTTTTTGTGTGTTTATCAAAGGCTTCCTTATTTATTCTGTGCTTTTATGATGATGAAAAATACTTTAAAATACGTAAGTATGTATGTAATGTAGGTTGTCACTTTCTTTTATTTGACTAATGGCTTGGCTAGGGCTTAGCCGAGCAATATGAAATAAAATGTTGGGGAAAAAAATTTATGAATTCAAAAAAACACTACTCATAACGTTTTTTGGAAAAAATGTTGTAAGCCATCTTATTTCTTTTACTGTTTTCTATTTTATGAATTTTTCATTTCAAAATCGTTCGACCAGTTTTTTCAAAAAAATGTTTTTTTTGAAAAACTTTTCGAAAACATATTTTAAAATTTTTTTTAGTATGTCAATTTTAAGAAATCTATAGTTTATACTAGGAGAAAAATTTTAAAAAAAATCTATAGATCCGTTTTCAAAATATTCAAAAAACAAAATATTTTTTTAAAAAAATTATTAAAATTTAAAAAAAAATGTTTTTGAAAATTTTGATAAGCAATATTATTTAAATCATAAAACACTACATATTTTGAAAATTTCATCAAAATCCGTCAATTAGTTAACGAGAAAGTCTGATTTTAAAAAACCGGTCATATGGGAGGTACCGTTATAAAACTTTTTCTGAAAAATCCATTAAAATTAAAAGATAGATTTTGCACAGAAAACATCATTCTGAAAGTTTAATCAAAATCGTAGGAGCCGTTTTCGAGAAAAATAAGTTTTTTAATAAAAGTTATATGGCAGGTACCGTTAGTTTTGGAGCTAGAATGCCAATTCCAAAAACTGTCGGGTAGAGCACTCTAAAAATACTATAACCAAGTTTGAATCAAATCGGCCCAACCGTTTAGGCTGTAGATATCGATACGGACAGACAGACAGACAGACAGACAGACGGACGGAATTTCCGGACCCACTTTTTTTGACTTCTCTATCATCGTAATATCATGTTTGATTGTTAGAATTTTTTTTTTTTTTTTACGAATGCATAACTTGCCTTATAGTCCCTATAATCGCAAGTAAAAATGCACGACTGGGTCGCACGACCTTGTTATTATGTTAGATAATTGCTTAGTGGCTGCATATTTTGTGTATGTATGTACATAAATGGTGTTTTTTTAGAAGTGCGGTTTTCAAGAAGAAATAAGACGCATATAGTTTAACTTTATGGCCAAGAATTAAGCTTGATTATTAAGATAAGGATTTGCATTATGTTTTAAAAATGATTTCGGGGAAGTGGCCGCCGCGGCTGGCTCGATTAAATTTCAGCCGAGGCCCAATTTTGTGAAAATCGGGATCGGTGGCCATCTCGTTTTGGGCCCATTTACCGAACATGTGACGCGCTTGATGGTCGTTCGGCTTCAAGTCTTGCACGAATTGGATGTTGTAAGCCTGCAGACCAAGATTTTTCCGCAAAATCTTCCATAAAGTGAATGGGCACATCTCTAATTGTTGCGCGCGATGGCGGATGGACTCATTCGGGTCTTCTTCGATACTCTGCTCCACCGAAACGAACCATTATTTTGGTAATAAATTTGCACAAATTGCAAACTTGTTCACGTTCAGCAGTAAGTCTATTCATTATGAAATGGCAAACCAAACTGAGCATAAATCAAGTGACAGTTGTTAAAGAGACCAACTCCGAAAAAAGTATTGCCAGATTGAGAACCACACGTCTATTAAAATAAAAAAATAATTTTTTTTTTAGAAAATTCTTTAATTTTTTTGATTAGTTTAAGAGTTTTCTCGGAAAAACTAAGTATGCAATAAAATTTAAAAACTAAATGTCTATCGAGGAAAAAAATATTGAAAATCGGTAGACCAGTTTTTTTAGTCGTTTTTTTTTGAAAAACTTTTCGAAAAAATATTTAAAATTTTTTTCTACTTAGTACATATGTCATTATAAGGAAATCTGTAGTTTTCGTCTGGGAAAATTATTTGAAAAAATTCAATCAACTCATTTTCAAAAAAATTTAAAAAATCGAAAAAAAGGTTTTGAAAATTTTGAAATGCAATATTAATTAAATTATAAATGACTTTCTGTGTGCAAAATTTTACTGAAATCGGGATGATAGTTAACGATAAAACCGCATTTGAAAAACCGGTTATATGCGAGGTACCGTTATAGAACAAATTTCGAAAAAATCATTTTAACTGAAAGATGTATTGTTGTAAAAAAATAGCACCCTGAAAGTTTTATCAAAATCGTTAGAGCCGTTTTCGAGAAAATTTAACTTTTTGTTAAAAATTGTATGGCAGGTACCGTTATTTTTCGACCTAGAACAAAAATGAAAAACACCCCCCGACCTAATAAATACTAAATACCACGTTTGAAGCAAACAGACGGGCAGGCGGGCGGAATTTCCGGATCCACTTTTTTCGACTTCTCTATCATCTTAATGTCATGTTTGATTGTTATAAAAAAAAAATTTGTTTGCACGAATCCAAAACTTGTATTATAGTACCTATAATCGCAAGTAAAAAAATAGTTTGAATTTTCTAACCGTTTATGAAATAACAAAATTCTTTGTTTTGTATTAGTACGATTTTTTTTATTTCTAGTTTTAATCCGGAATTAATGAATGCCAAACTCTTGCTTAATTCTTTTATACACTAAAAGCACATAACTCGATATTAGATTAGTTTTAATAATAATTCATCTCTAAACTTCGTCGAATTGCTTGCCACACGCAATTCTTCCACATTCGAAACCTGATAACAATTAGGGTCGTCGTAGTTCAGGATTTGTTCATGCAATTCCCGAATTTCGGAGTAAAAATAATTTTCAGCTGAAAAAGTAAGCAAACGAACACAGCAGCTCGCGCACCGTTCATTGGAAATTTGTTTTAAACATAATTTGTTTGGAATACTGGGAACTTTAAAGATCCACATTAAAAAAAGAAGAGAGCCAAATAAACCCGTACACTGCACAGTGAACACTAAAGAATAAACGGAGAAATCAAAGAAAACATATAAAAACAAGTAGAGTACAAAACTGCAAACCTGTGTGTAAGTTTAGTTTGGATACAAAATTGTAAAAATAAAGATACAAAACTTACACTAATGTGTTCCTTTGGGATCGGTGTGTTGCTGTATTCTTCGTAGAATGCAAGACAGGAGCTGTTATTCTTATTAAAGTGACTTCTAATCATGCGGCATGTTATGTTGGTATTGGCTCCGATCGCAATTTCAACTTGAGCTGGATTCACTTCTGAAAATGGAATATTTTTCAAATGAATTGCACCAGAGGAACAAATGATAGCAGTTTAGTGGAATTGTTGTTGGTTAGTTGAACGGATGACCATAATGAGGATTTAAATAATGGATGTATGGAATGGAATTTATTTTTATAAAGAAAATGCCAAGTCATTCTAAAGAAATGTGTAAAATATGGAATTGTGCAGAAAACTTACCGCCAACGATATTGTACACCGACTCTTGTGTGGATTCCGAACTTGATGCTATTAAGAATAATTGCAAAAACCTGGAAAGATGCGTGATGTTAGGGATTTATTTAATCTTTTAAATAGATAAATATAAATGTAAAACGAGCAAGGGGCTGAGGTAGGTACAACTACAATTGGATGTTTTGTGCGTGTTTGGGTATACCGTGAGAGGATCCTTCAATGAGCTCGTAAGTATTTTGAGATACCTTTCATTAAACGCGTTTTATTTTATTTCGACTTTCTCGGTTAAGGATTATTGGATTTTCACGATTTTATACGTTTAAAAAGACCTAAGTTGCCAAAAAATGAAGACACATTATTTCTTATTTTGTGGGACTTTTTTTCAAATTCATACTTGAAAGAATAATGCAAAACTCTCAGGTCAATACCAGAGTATTGATCTTTCAACAGGGTGAAATATGTTGTGATGCAGTTCTGCAAGATCTAACTTAAAGAGCAAAACATATCTCCCACATTCTCCCGGAGATCACGCAGTGGAGGAAGACCGAGACTTAGATGGCAGACTCAAGTGGAAAAGACCTCGATTAAGTTCACGTGCAAAATAAAACGTCTGGAACACACATATTCGTAATCAAGAATAAAAGGAGAGTATTTCGATGTGACCAACATATGGTAATAGTTGAAAAGAAAAAAGTTTTTTTGATTTTTATTACAAAAAAATGAATTTGAGGATGCTTTAAGGACGTCTGGCCGGGGGAAAGCTGAACATAAAACGTCTGGGACACACGTATGTACAATCAGGAGATTTATTCTGATGTTTTGATATATCACTCATTTGGTTATACCTCTGACACCAAAAGCTGATTTTTCGCTCCTTTTGTGGGGCGTCTGGCAGGGGGAAAGCTGAAAATAAAACGTCTGGCACCAAGATGTTTAAAATCAGTGAGCAATTCTCTATCGTTTCTGTATGATTTGAAGTGGTTATATCTCTCACACAAAAATCGGAAAAATTACCGTTTTCGAACGGCCCTCTGCTGAAAATAACCCTGCCAGGCTTTTCGATTTGATATATTATCGCGTATATCTACCATACACGTATTCCAATTTTGGTTATACCTCTACTCCCAAAATTTGCTGTCGGCTCTTAGACTAGATGACGTAGACCAGTTCGCCCGAAGCCTTGGTGGGCGCAATTGAATGGAAGAGGCCCGGGCCAGATCCTGGTTGCTGCGCAGATGATGCCGATGATTAGTCATGTGCTAATCCACATCCGAAGAACATGTTTTATAATGAAAACGAATATGATAGCTTAGAGTACTGCCGTGACCAGAACAATTTATCGGAATATTTGTTTCTAACAATAGGTAGGTCGTTGATAAATATAAGGAACATAGTCGGATACAAAACACAGTTGCACCAGTATTTTTTATATTTTTTTTATTTTTTTTTTTTATTTTTCATTATTCTTAATACATTTATTTATTTTTATACATCTATTTAAGTATATGAGTAACAGAGCTTTACAACAAAGTTTTAGAAGAAATATTATGTTACAGAACAGTTATTGCGACATTTTATATGTGGGTGAATCAGCATTAAAGAAACATCAAAATTATTTATTTATTTAATCAACAAAACTTATTTAACAAAACTTCGATTTGGTTGTCGTTAATTTAAAATGTGGCTTCATTATAATTCTTGGCAAAAATAATTTTAATATTCGAATATAACGAATACTTTGCAGGAAACGTATTAAATAGCAACTTCTGAATATCAGTTTTAAAACCACCCAAAACTACTTGTATTGAAAGATTCAAAATGTAATTACTAATCCTACGAATAAGTTTCTTCGAAGCCAAAAACACACGTTTTTAATAAAAGCACTAACGACAAGGGTCGTTAGTTTGAGTTTGTCTTTTTTTGAGGAAAGACTGAACAAATGCTGTTTTTAATCCTATCGGAGATAGACCAGCGTTTTTCCAGGGTTAAAAAACACCTCACCAGAAAAAGAGGGATTATGAGTTAAACGAAAGCAGATTTCCGTAGTTTTTTTTAAAATAAATAAATTAATAATAATAATAATAATAATGATTATTATAATAATAAGAATTAAATTAATGAATAATAACTACATAAGGCACATTGCTATTTACAATGCAACTGTATGATTAGACAAATAATTCCCTTAGCTTTGTAGTGTTTAGTGGCTAAAGAAATATACTCCAATGTTATTTATCAAGTTGAATTAAATTATTAACATTTAAATTACAACAAATGGTAGGTACATGTACCTACTATACACAATTTTAATGTCAACAGTTTTGTGTTTTAGAAAGATGAAAGACGTACCTACATTGTAAAAACGTGCGACCGATACGTGACCTTCATTTCTTTTGTCAATGCTTAAGTATAGAAAATATGTAATTCGAAGAACTAAACGGTGTACTAAAATGAACCACAACTAAGACGGTAAAAATATGCTGTTGATTTTGCTCACTCGATTGAAGACCAATCGACGAGTTGAATATTAAACACCCATTAACACCAAAAAGGAATGGTATTATAAAAGTGAGGAGACGAAATTAAATGTTTTTTTTTACTAAGGAGGCCGACGAGGTCTTCACACATTTGTATTGCATACACATACACACATATTTTTTGCACACGCTTCTTATTCAGCAGGATTCTCATTAAGTGTTTTGAAACAAATGTAATATATATATATATAATATAATTTCTTTAATATGTACATAAGTGTATAGTTCCAAATATACTACTAAGTACTAAAGCTAGTACTAAACCTGGTACCAAACCTGGTATCAACAATGCAATAGTACTAAATTCAAGTACTAAGTACTACAAATCTAGTACCAAAAATACTATTGTACCAACAACCTAGTACCAATCGGCACCAGTTTTATATTTAACTAGCGGTACGCAGCGCGAGTTACTACGCCCTAGAAAAAACATGTTTTAATTTGAAACGCGAAAATAATGCTAGCGGGACCAAACATTCACACAGGAACGATCCCTGGACAAAACTATATTTAGCCTGTAAATTTCGGTGCAGGGACATAAGCCACAGTCATACAATTTGGGACTAATATCCCACCTTGGTGGGGCATAAGTGCCAAGTTCTAATTTGTGACTTATAACCCACTTTGGTGGACACAATTGAGGCTCGATGCACTAGTCAGATTTATAGAGGTAGATTTGTTTTTTACACTTCAGATTATATGTTGTAGTAAGCTCAGAGCAAGCTTATTTCTACAATCAGAGGCTCATCATAAGTGCATGTGTTGTGTTAGTTGTTAGTAAAAATAAAACATAAACAATGCTAGCCTAACACACCCATAAAATACAAGAATTAAAGAAAAAATGGGCACGACTGGGTCGCATGTACTTGCTCTTACGTGCTAATTACATTGGAAAGCAAGATCTTTGAAGAAACAAGTAAAATTTACGTTGAAAATAACACAGTTTAAACTTATAAAAAAGTATCAAAACTACAATACTTAACGGTTTTTAGTAAAAATGAAGTACGCCAACACACGTCTTAAATAACATAGAATTTTTGAAAAATTTATTTCGAAAATAGTAGGACCGGTTTTGATAAAATCCTGTTTTTTATTTTTAGTTTTTTTTAATTTTGGTATGTATGAATATACAAACCTACATGTGATTATAAAATTTAAAATAATTTTTTTTGATTAGTTTTAAAAATATTGATTTTTCAAAAAAATAAAAGGTACGACTGGGTCGCACGTACTTGCTCCCGTGTACTAATCCCTTTTAGGTACAGGCGTCTTTTTGACAAAGATTTAATTTTAATGTTTTTTTGACGTGCAACTTTTTTAGAATCGTTGTGGTTTGAAGCTCGAACCAACATGCTGCTTCACGATAAAGGGATAAACACATAAATATATTAGGATTGTTAGCTTTTGCAGTTTTTTCGTGTATTATCTTTCCACTTGCTGCTTACTGCTTATAATGTAATTTGCTAATAGAAAGATATAAAGGACTTTTTTCAGTTCAATTTTCATTTTGGTATAAAAAAAATTGAACAACTGGCATAGAGATTCGTGGGAATCAGCAGTAGGGCAATAATGCTAGGTATAGGGACCTATAACAATAGGGTCCCAATAACAATAATTTACTTTTTGAAATCAAATTAATTAAAATAGCTTAATTATGTTTGATGGATCGATAAACGTATGGCGTGGGTAGGTATTAATGGAATTTATTAATAATATTACTAAAATTAAGATACACATTCCATTCCATTCACTGCTAAACGAGTGGGTATAGAGACAATATTAAAAGTTAACACAGTGGTTTTGTTTATTTAGGGGCAGGTGTAAGCTTTTGTTTTCTCGATTGAAATTTTTGCATCGAATAGTTTTTTTATTTGTTAGTTGTTTTTGTGTGTTTATCAAAGGCTTCCTTATTTATTCTATGTGCTTTTATGATGATGAAATGCTTTAAAATACGTAGATATAGATGTAAGTTTTTACCTTCTTTTATTTGACTAATGACTAGAGCTTAGCCGAGCAATATGAAATATATTTATTGAACAAATAAAATTTTTATGAAATCAAAAAAAACACAATTCATAACGTTTTTTTGGAAAAAATGTTGTAAGCCCTTTTGTCTTTTGCTGTTGCAGTTTTTTTTTCAAAAAAATGTTTTTTTTTTGAAAAACTTTTCGAATAGGTACATATTTTAAATTTTTTTTGAGTATTGCCAATTCAAAGAAATCTATAGTTTATACTAGGAGAAACTATTTTAAAAAAATCTATGGATTCGTTTTCAAAATATTCAAAAAACAAAATATTTTTTTTAATAATTAAAAATTCAAAAAAAAAAATGTTTTTGAAAATAAGCAATATTATTTAAATCATAAAACACTACATATTTTGAAAATTTCATCAAAATCCGTCAATTAGTTAACGAGAAAGTCTGAATTTAAAAAACATCATTCTGAAAGTTTTATCAAAATCGTAGGAGTCGTTTTCGAGAAAAATAAGTTTTTCATTAAAAGTTATATGGCAGGTACCGTTAGTTTTGGAGCTAGAATGCCAATTTCAAAAACTGTCGGGTAGAGCACTTTAAAAATACTATATACCAAGTTTGAATCAAATCGGCCCAACCGTTTAGGCTGTAGATATCGATACGACAGACAGACAGTCAGACGGACGGAATTTCCGGACCCACTTTTTTTGACTTCTCTATCATCTTAATGTCAGGTTGATTGTTAGAATTTTTTTTTACGAATAACTTGCCTTATAGTTCCTATAATCCGCAAGTAAAAAAAATTAAAAAGTTAATTTTAATTAGAAAAAGTTATTCAAAAGGAAAGGTACCGTTAATAGAATTTTCCCGTAAATTTGCTTCTTCAAATAATAGCCAATACCAACAAAAAAGTTCTCAAAAATTTTCATCAAAATCGTTCAAGCCGTTTTCGAGAATAAGCTTTTCCTAAACAGTCATATGGCAGGTACCGTTATTTTAGGCCTAATAATAAAATTTCAATTTCTCCTCTGGAGAACACCAAATTTGAAGATAATCGTTTAAGCCGTTTAGGCTGCAGCTCGTTATAACGGGTGATTTTTTTGAGGTTAGGATTTTTATGCATTAGTATTTGACAGATCACGCTGGATTTCAGACATGGTGTCAAAGAGAAAGATGCTCAGTATGCTTTGACATTTGACATCATGAATAGACTTACTAACGAGCAACGCTTGCAAATCATTGAATTTTATTACCAAAATCAGTGCCCTAGAAAAGTTGGCAGAAAATCCGCTTTTTTATCGACAAATTTTGTTCAGCGATGAGGCTCATTTCTGGTTGAATGGCTACGTAAATAAGCAAAATTGCCGCATTTGGAGTGAAGAGCAACCAGAAACCGTTCAAGAACTGCCCATGCATCCCGAAAAATGCACTGTTTGGTGTGGTTTGTACGCTGGTGGAATCATTGGACCGTATTTTTTCAAAGATGCTGTTGGACGCAACGTTACGGTGAATGAACCGAACACTAATTTTGGTAATAAAATTCAATGATTTGCAAGCGTTGCTCGTTAGTAAGTCTATTCATGATGAAATGTCAAAGCATACTGAGCATTCTCTTTGACACTATGTCTGAAATCCCGCGTGATCTGTCAAATACTAATGCATGAAAATCCTAACCTCAAAAAAATCACCCGTTACATACTGACAGACAGATATTTTTTGTCGATCATTTTTTTAAACTTCTCTATGATCGTAATGTCATTTTTCATTGTTATATAATTTTTTTTATATTCACGAATCCTAACTTGCCTTATAGTCCCTATAATATAAAAAAAAAAACAATTACAACAGTGGAACACTGGTTCGAAATAATGGTTTTAGTACCACTTTTCTTAAATTGAAGTCGATAGACGAAGCGTTCATACGGTTTAGAGCTTCATATTTGATTTGCCATAGTTTGTTCTATGAAAGCCTACATGCAGAAGTTTTGACCCCCGCAGGTCATAAGATAACCCACGGTAATTTGCCACAATATATTTTTAACAGGTAAGGAGCACAAATCGTTATTAAAACGGCTTCGGTGAAGAGCCTGCATCTAAAGAAGCTGAATTCGCTCTTCATATTAAAAGGATCATTCCAGGATAGACCCTTAAGGGCAAAACGAATGAAATTGAGATGTCTTTAAAATGGCAACACTGTTTTCTGTGACAAGCAAATGTTTAGCATTTAATTTGATTTTGCAATTCTTGAAGAATAGACTCACGATTCTAATAATCAAGCATTCCATATGAATTTGTTTAATGATCACATTATGCAAATAAACATTCGGCCAATAAAAAGCTAAACGTTTTCGAAATACCACATGCTCTCAACAGTTATTTTTCTTGGAACCTCATTACGCAGTTGGATGCAAAATGTCAAAATATCTTCTTTAATTTTTGTTCACTAATTAATAGATTCTCGCATTAGATACAAACAAAAATAACATCAAATACTTTAAAGGAATTTTAATTCCTAGTAATTTAAATATGATTTTACTCTTCGGGTCACAGGCCTCACATGTCACAATAACAACAACACAAATGAATAATCCGGGTAAGTGTGAGTTCCCACAATTTATCAACGGCTCATTTACTACGAAAACACACCGGATACAAAAGTAAAACCCCACCAATGCTGTTTCATTCATTCATAAGTCATAAAAGTTAAATATTATGTTACCTAATGAAATTGAACAATTTTAAGAAAACAAAGTACCCGAAGAAATGGGGAACCCCTAATAGAAAATGAAAACATATTGATAAGCAGCATGTGGCTGTAAACGGAATAAAATTCTGTTGGCCAAAAGTCTGTTTTGTAAGGTAGATGCACGTGTAGCTACCATTTGGAACTGGAACTTAGAAAAAGTGGCTTCAAAATCGGTACGGATTTATTTTTTTATTGTGCCAGATGAATCGAAAATTACAAATTCAGTTGAAATTCTTCAACAAATCTGAACAGTCATATTATGGTATTACATTTGAAATGTGTCGAGGTTATTTCAAAGATTTTTTTGGATTTTTGTGAAATTAATTTTTATTGTTTGAAAAAATTACTTGCATATGTATGTACATACGTAATATATAAAAGTGGGTCCGCAAATTCCGTCCGTCTATGTTTCTGTCAGTTCGCACCTCTACAGTCTAAACGGATTGGCCGATTTGCTTCAAACGTGATATTTAGTATTTATTTAGTAGTATCACGGGGGTGTTTTTCATTTTTGCTCTAGGTCGAAAAATAACGGTACCTGTCTTGCAATCTTTTAACAAAAAGTTTGATTTTCTCAAAAACGACTATAACGATTTTGATAAAACTTTCAGGGTGCTATTTTTTACAATACATCTTTCAGTTAAAATGAATTTTTCGAAATTTGTTCTATAACGGTACCAACCATAGGACCATGTTTTCGATTTCTCGAGAACTACTTAACCGATTACAATAAAATTTGATATTCAGGAAGATGTAGATAGTGAATTTTTGTTTACCAGGGCCCTATTGCACCATCAACTTATTACTTATCTCTTAGTAACTTATTATAAATTTTGAAAACTTTTCGTTGCACCAACAAGATATTTGATAAACATTAATTTGAGTTTGAAAAGTAAAAAGCTCTCAAATTAGTAGATAACTAATGCATCAAACAAGAATTTATTGAGTCTTAAAATTACCGATTTGATAAGTGATTTGTTTATCGAATTATATCTAAATTATCAAATTCTGTTGCACCAAAATATTATTTCTTACGCTTATCGAAGAAAAAAATGATAATTTAAGTTTAGAAAAAATTTGACTTATCAGCTTTTTAAGATTGTGTTCTTTACCAATAATGCATTTATTCATATAATAATGAATTCACGAACAAGTGTTTTATATGTTTTATAATTATAATTATGAAAGTCGTTAAGGCTTTATACATTAAATTTAAATCTATTAAATAATACATCCTGTTGCAAGAAAACATAAACTTTAAATAGCCCCATCCACAATAATGAATGCTAAGTTCAAATTTGTTGTCATAAGGCACAAGATAAGAAAAAAAATAAATACTCTTACTCTTGAATGAAGGGGTTTTTGGCCGCTAACACTAAGAGGTCCTAAATTTACACTATACATACACTGGCAGTCACTAGGTTAGAAGCAGGCAGATTTGAGAAGTTAAACTGAAATTTCTGCCGCTGTATGCGAATGAGAAGAAACAAAATTTTACCCAGGACAGAATCTTTAGTGTACTATAGAAAAACTTTGTTTTTGTACCAAATATAAGAAATAGCGGATTGTTAAAAAATTAAATATTAGCTTATTCAGTTTGTTTGGAAAAGAAAATAACGTCATAAGGTTAACTAACAAAAAATGAAGAAAAAAGATATAAGATATTATTATTTTTAATGTTTCTTTTTTATTGCACTAGTTAAACATGTGTTTTCTAATAATGTGTACATCCACCAGCTTTTAAAATAACTTCAAAAATTCGATCTGTTAAAGAATTATAGAGTTGTCCCAAGTAATGCAGAGAAATCTCACTCCAGGCCAGCTTAATGGCATGAATCAAGGCTTCATTGTCATCGTATTTCTTCTCTCCTTCATACACTTTCCTTGTTAGCCAGCCCCATACATTTTCTATTATATTCAAGTCCGGCGAATACGGTGGCCAAGGCAGCAAATGATTTGGATTTTAATAAATGATTTAACGACCTGAGCTGTTGAAAAATCCACGAAGTTAGTCCAAAAAGATCGTTCACTTTCGGAAACACTGTTTCTAGCATCGTTTTGTAGCTGTTTCCGGTAATTTTCACACTTTGAAATACTAAATCTATTGTGCCATAATAAGAAATAGCACCCCAAACCATAACGCACCTTCGCGGCTATGATGGCGAATCAGAAATCGCTCTTCTTTCCTAAGATCGTGGAAATAATAATTATAACCATCTGGGCCATCCAAGTTAAATTTTTTCTCATCAGAAAAAATTACTTTTCGCCAATCATCTGAGCTAGGTGTATGTTGCAGATTCCATGTCATGTGTTCTCTGGCAAAACACAAGCGTTGTTTTTTGCGGGCCTCATTTAATTGTGGTTTTTTTTTAAGTTTTTGTCGGTTTAAATGTTTAGACCTACGAATCACACGCAAAACAGTGGATACACTTGACGAACATTTGCTTTATCCTTTATCTTTGCTGCTGAAAGGGCCGAATTCGATGCAATTCTTCGGATTAATCTCGTTTTGCGGGGTGTTAAGACGGATGAGGTGTTTCTTTGTAATTTTTTGGGTTTTTTTAAATAATTACTGATAGCATGGTCACTCCGCTTGATTTTTCTGGCTATTGCTCGGTTGGAAAATCCTTCCGAGTGATAAACATCTATTTTTGCCCGTTTCTCAACACTCAAACACTTTTTCTTTCCCATTTTCATAGTCACGCACTACTTAGGGTTAGAACTTATAAAATTTATCTTTTATAATAAAAAAAATCCTTACCACTTCAAAAAAACCCTTGTCAACTTGACTGTTTCTAATCTTATGACTCGATTTATTAATAAATTTTATACTCGTAGGTACTGCAATCATTGGGTGCATTCAAATGTCGGTACGAAAGCCTATCTAAGAAAGGTTATTTTATTATCTATTTTAAGTTCCTGAGCAACCAATACCGGATAGGTTAGATTTGTATGTATATGTTTTTGACATATTTCATGGGATACAAAAGTATACCAACCTTTTTTAGATAGCTTCGGGTTTATTTTTTGGCAGCAGCTGTTTTGTCGTCAACTGTTTCTTACATCGGATTACAACACCAACCTATCCGGATTGCTATGCGTCGATTTTTTAATGCGGCCATTTTCTTTTCTTACTAGAGATGTCGCGAATATTCGGCCATTATTCGATATTCGGCTTATTTTTTACTTGTGATTATAAGGACTATAAGGCAAGTTTAGGATACGTGAATATAAAAAAATGAGATAACAATCGAACATGACATTACGATCTTAAAGAAGCTTAAAAAATCATTGACAAAAAATGTCCGTCTGTCTGTCTGTCTGTCCGGGTGCATATCGATCTGCAGCCTAAACGGCTTAACCCGTTGGGTTCAAAAAGTTAAGAAAAGTTTATTAACGGTACCTTTCATATAACGGTTTTTTTAATTTTCAACTTTCTCGGTAACGGCTCAATGGATTTCAACAAAATTTTATATTTGAAAAGATCTAAGTATACAAATTAATTCTACATACAAAGATTTTGAATAATTATATTTTTCTAGTTTAAATTAATTTTTGAATTTTTATTTTTTTTTGAAAATTCAATATTTTTTAAAACTTATCAAAAAAATACCGAATATCAAAAAAAAAAATGGGCACGACTAGGTCGCACGTACTTGCTCTTGCGTTAAAAAGAAAACGTTTAAAAGGCAAAATCAAAGCAAACATTTTCTTTTTTAATTAATATCCCAATTTAACCTGTAAAAATGTATCCATGAGATCAAATTTAGCCAGCATTTTAACGCAATTGACACAGCCTAACTGTTAAATTCTCGTGAAAACCTGGAATATGCAAACGTCAAAACAAAACAAGGATGTGCTTGAAACACATAGAAAAAAAGAACTGCGACCCGCACCACCCTGAAATTTTATTTTGTATATGTGAATACGTGTGAAAAGCAGCCAAACGTTTCCTATTTCCCAAAATTGCAGACGTATGTATTAGAAGTCCCATAAGAAATAAACAGGGACTGGTAAACATTAAAATGTAGCTGACGGGAGATTTTGAGTTTGTAGGCGAAAGATAAATTATCTTATAAGTGGGCGTTCTTGTTTCTTTTTTCTATGTTGAAACAGAGAAAATTTATGCAATTCAAATCAGAGAGGGCTTTGTTGCTAAGGTAACGTTCACAATTATTAAATAATCAACAAAAAAAATTACACGGAATATTTTCTTTTTAATAAGAAAATAGCAGGTGAATCGGGTTTAAAATGTTGTAACAACAGGAGACAGTAGATTGGACTTTTTTCGAGCAAAACAACTGGAGGCTCCTGTCATGAGAGGAGAAGCGGCAGCACTGATATATGCTAGAAAACCTACCCATCATATTGAAGATGCCAATTCCGTTTGTGAAGATCTAAATATTAAGTTAACTATAGGAATCCAATTTTTTTACCAAACTATCAAATCAATATACTCTATCATTCCTGAAAATTTCAAAATTTCTATGTCCATTCCCTAAAGAGATAAAATTCTTAAGTTGCTTTGTGTGAGAATACTTATCGAATTTAGCGATTTTGGTAAGTCTTGCTTTTTGTTAAAGCAACACTTTTCATTTTTACTAAGCTTAAATATAAAAAGTTTGTAAATGAAAAGTGAGTGAGTTTACAAATGCATTCATGCAACGCTAATCACTTACAATTATCAGAATATCGCTCAACAGATAAGTTGCTAAAAGATAAGTGATAAGTCATTGGTACTATACTCTGTTCAATTTATATTTTCAGTACAGGAAAGATATTTGCCTTTTACTCTTACTGTTATGGATTTCAATAAGCTATCTTCATTTTAAAGCTCTCAAATGGTTGCCATACTGGGCATTATACATTGGTATAATTCTCCCACAAATGTAGGTATGGTTACCAACGCGAATTCCCAAAATAATTCCACTTAAATTCAAAAAGTACAAGAAAAGAAAAAGAAATACAAAATAGGCGGAGTTTTATAAAAGTAGAAACTAGATGTAATAATGGTTTGTGATTGTGGATTTAACGAGTGTTTGTGGGTCATTTTTTTCAACAAAAATCGATCGCAAACGTATTCTGAGCACCAGGCGAATATAAAAAAGAACAGGCGCAAATTCCCAAAATAATTCCATTTAAATTCAAAAAGAACAAGAAGAGAAAAAGAAATACAAAATAGGCGGAGTTTTGTTAAAGTAGAAAGTAGATGTTGATATTGGGGTGTAAGTATAAAGTATATGTTGATATTGATGTGTGTGTGTGTGGATTTAACGAGAGGGTTTGTGGGTGTGAGTTAGCGGGCTGCATGTTGTGTTGGTGCCATCAATGTTTTCTTATGAAGTTATCACGTAAAATTATATTCCGTAAACCGAATTTACAGACAACCAACTCTTTTGTCATTTGAAATGAGGCAATAGGTGGTGGAATAGGATAGTGGATTTGGAAAATTAAGGCGTGAAAGGGATTAGGATAGGATATATAACATGAGAGATCGGATTAGGATAGGATAGGATAGGAAGTAGGAGTGAAGCAAATATGTAAAAGAAGAGCAGGATAGGAATTGGCAGAGGAGATACTGTAGGAGAAGTAAGTAGGAGCTGGAAGGTTGATAGGCAGATTATGACTGGGACAAGTCAATGGAGAAGAGCCTACCTATCAAACGAGGGAACCGTATACTGTGCCAGGAGGTAAAAATGGATACAAGAAAGATGTTGGAGGGGACAGGAAGGGATAGATTAACCGCTGTGCGAGCAGTGGCATGCTCACGAGCACGGCTTACCTCGCCAGAATAGGGGGGATCTTGCCTTCACATACGGACCTCACCTCTTTCAAAATACAAAAAGCATGCCTTATATACGACGGTTTACAAAAGTGATTTACCAGGAAGCCACATTGAGGTGAGAGGAATCTTACAAGATGTTTGTAAATGTAGCTGATCTTTAATTTAATTACCCTCTTCTGGAACTGATAGGTAAGACGCAGGTACTTGGTAGAAGACACTTCTCTTTGAATAATAAACAGCAGGAAGCAGTGTAAGGTAGATCCTTCAAGACTGTTTTTAATAAGCATTGGGATCAAAAAATTCAAGTAACTATCTTTCGGAGGTCTTTTTTTTATATGTTTACCAATAAATTAATTGAAAATGAAAATCAAACTCAGTTAATAAACAAAGCTATAATACAAAAATTAAAGTAAACTGAATTTATTCCATATTTTCTTTCATTTCCTTATTTTCTATAATATTCAGATAAACACTCAAATAAATAGTACAAATAAATAAACACAGAAAAATAATTTCTACTGCCACTATGAAATATTTGTTTACTTCACAGTCTCTGCTTACGTCATAGCTCTCAAAAAAAAAAATCACAATGGCGGATTTTTGGACGGCGTAATCTTGTATTCTATCATTCTTGGTTATTCCCGAACGAACAATGTGTTCGTCGAAGTGTAGGTCGTATGTGGAACGCGAATATAGCTTGGCAGTTCGTAGCAATTAGATTGGAATTCATGACAAACATTTTGTTTTCTCAAATTAATCATATTTTAGAAACTAAAAGGCAAATTTAAGTTTCTAAATAATAACTATTATTATATTTCTATAATTTGGCGTTGAGTTTATTTATTTATTTATTCGTCGATCTTTGGTCACTTTCATGTGAATAGTCCTTAAATAAATCTGGTTTTTGTTTTCGATTTGCCACACAATCTGAAATTTTAGATCATATCTAGAATTCAAAAAAAACAATTCGAATTAAGTTTTTTTAAAAATAGAGATCTTGAAACCTGAACTCTGATATTTATTTCTGGAAATTGTTTATTTGCAGACTTCAAAAAATTGATGGAACCGCTTTTTTAATACTCTAAATCATGGTACTTTGTTGATAACGGTGATAGACTCGTCAGTTGACAGCGAGATTCCTAGTCAATAGGTAATTAAGTTTAAATATATTGAATAAATAATTGACATGTTCAGGTTTCTCAAGCTCTCGCTAATCTCAAGGAATTCGCTCAGTCATTTTGATGGAGCTGAAAAATTATTCTGAATAAACTGATTTCCTAATAAACACAAAAAAAAACTTTGTATCTCTTTCCTTCTAACAGAGTTACTTATGACAAACTTTAATTGAGCAAGCGAATCCAAAAAAATATTAGAATTAACTTTTTGTTGAGATATTTTCTGGGAATTCGTTTTCAAGATTCTGAGAAAACATAGATCTCGCAGATATCAGAAACTTGAACCGCCAAAATAATAACTTTTTTTCTGAAGTTTGCATAATGTAAATGTATTTCTAAATTAATTTCAAAGAGATACACATGTACATATATTGATTTCCAAGAAACATTATAAGAACAAGAACGTATCTTTTATTCTATTTGATCAATAAGATCTTGTTATTTCAAAAAAGTTGTGTAGTGTGATGACATCTTTTCTTCAAATTTTAAATTAACGTACTCTGCTTTAAAACTTTGCAAAAGTAATATCAATATTTGTTCGTCTCTTGAGAAATGCTTTCAAGCAAATGAAAGTAAGGTACCTACATGTTGCTTGGACAAGTTTTAAATTATTAATGGTAGGTAGGTATTACTTAAAATTAAATGTAGTAGTATTTTACTTTCCTGTTAAACCATGTTTCTTAGTTGTCGAACAAAAATGGATATAAAATTATGCACCGTAAACAATATCTAGTTCTAGATCAAAAAATGGGCACGAATAGGTCGCACCTCGCACGTATTTGAACTTATCGAGTCTTACTATATTGGAAGACAAGAAATTTGACAGAAACAAGTAACATTTACGGAGAAAAACAATGTGTTAAGAACTTATGAAATGTTTCAAAATCACAACACTTAACGGTTTCTATTTAATATTGAGTGCGCCATCGCGTTTTTTTAAATTTTGGTATACAGCTATTTACGCTGCGGCTCCACAGGCAATATTTGAGGCAATGGCAATATCAATAGGAAGGGCAATATTCAATTTGGGTGGCCTTTTCATTTCTATTGTGAGCGCTTGTTTCAAATAATGTTAAGCTGTGTTTTATAGGTAATCTATAGCTAGCACAGTATTGGAAGTCCATATTATATATTTCACTTTTAAGTTGTGTTCGTCTACTTTTTCGGCTGTTTTAGGAAAACTGTCAAACTTTGATGAGTGGGGAGGAAATCTCTCAGAAAATAATAAATTCGCTCAAAAGTAAAAGAACGCTTGGAGGAAAATAGGGAAACTTTTTAAACGTCAAAAAAATTAAAATTTAACTAAACGAAATGGATCAAATATGGAATGGAAACCATTTTATTAGGTCATTGTAAGGTCATTTTATTATTTACTTTGGATTTAACTTTTTTCTTTCTGCTTAATCGTTTACACATAAACTTATAAAAAATCAAATTGTTTATCAATGTTTGGTTTTATCTTAATCATGTCAATTTTCCGAATTGTTTATTATTTTTTTGTTTTTAATTGAACATTTTTTCCCGAGTAGTGTGGGATGTGGGACTCTTACCGCACTAAACCCACCGGTGAATCAGAACCAATCTATGAAAGATCGACAAATGATTTTTCTTTCTTTATTTTTTTAAATCGCATTGGGCTAAGTTTAAAGTTATTATAACACTTCCCATAGTTTTTAGACCATCAGCTCATGAGGCTTGTTTCTTCTTAATCTCCGCACATTGTTTCGTACATTTAAGACGATCTCTATCTCGAAGTTGGAATGACGTTGCAGTCGCTAGTTGTATGATACAGCGTGTTTTCTAACCACTTTTGTAACCATTTCAATTTGAAGGTCACGATGTAGATCGCTATTTCTTAGGCGCCAGTCATAGCGATCATTAAAAATCCATAATTAAAAACCATCATTAAACAAATTTAATTGGATAATTTTGTGTGATTTAAAACATGAAACTTATGCCAATCGATGGCAAATCAATTGAAATAATTTATTTTGACAAAAAAACAAACCAGGGAAATAGTATTATTTATTAAAAAAGCATTTATTTATTTTAATGATGAAAATTGGTTTTACTGAACAGCTGATTGTCATTTGACATAATAATGGAACATTTCGTTCCAGTGTTTGTGGTCCATTTTTTTAATGTTCCAACCCACCAGTAAAAAGCATTTTGCATCATTAAAACAAATTTGAGGTTATGGCTGGTGTGGTTGGCCTTTAAATTCTGAAATAACTTTACTGATTGCTTTAACTACCCGTACGTACAAAATTGCAGTTTCCAGATGTTTCAACTTTTAATGATGGATTTTTAATGAGCGCTTTAACTGGCGCCTAACCTTTTTACTAATGAGTGGAACATTAAAAAAATGGACCACAAACACTGGAACGAAATTTTCCATTATTCTGTCAATTCACAATCAGCTGTTCAGTAAAACCAATTTTCATCATTAAAATAAATAAATGTTTTTTTAATAAATAATACTGTTCCTGGGGTTTGTTTTTTTGTTAAAATATATTATTTTCATTGATTTGCCATCGATTGGCATAAGTTTCATGTCTTAAATCTTTTTCTAACACACAAATATCCAATTGAAATTTTTTCATTGTGGTTTTTAATGATCGCTATAACTGGCCCCTTAGGCGTCAGTTATAGCGAGCATTAAAAATCCATCATTAAAAGTTGAAACAGCTTCAAATACGAATCCTTTACAAAACGTCAAATTTCAAATGTACTTTTGAGTTTGACAGAATTCACATTTTCTCCCCCAAGAAATTTTTTGGTTTAAAATAGGGAATTAAGGGGAAATGTTTTTCGCTCTCGCAACATGTCTCTTCTCCCGAAAACTCTCGAAAATGTAAGTAAACGAACAACATTTGTGTAAAATTGTGCAAAATAATCTGTTTTAGGGAGTAGACGAACACAATTTTAATTTAATCCCCCGAAGTGACAGCTGACGTCTTGTTGAATAAATTTATAAGGGTGTGTTCCAAAGATGTGCAATTAATTTTAGGTCTCTAAAGTTGGCATGACCATTTTGAGCTGGACTAAAAACAAATATCCTATAATTTGCCGTAAATTATCCGTGGAAAAAAAATTTGCTGCGAAGTCTAACTTGATATAAAGTTAGCATGACCAATGGCGTATCTTTCTATAAATGGCACCTACAATTATCTGCATGGGCTTTAAATTTGCCGTAAATTATCCGTAGACAGATCAAATTATTTTTAGGTTTTTTTTTTTTTTTTTTTAGTTTTGCTCACTTGATCAAGTTAGCAGGATCATAATCACTAACAGGATGATTCACGAGACATGTGAAAAAAAGGTAGAGCGTGTAGGTTGGACAAGAAAAAAATTGTATGGGAGGGGGGTCTCCCCTCCCCCTCTCCCTTCTATAGCCAGGAGGGACAATTTTCTTTAAAAATGACTTAAAACTGAAAAAAAAATAATAAAAAACAACGTTTACACTCACAATGCCATGGTATGCCTTTTTGTAAAGTCGAAAATCGCTTCTTTTATTTTATGTTTAAATAAAGCTGTTATTAACAGTTTTTGAAACAAAAATTTAAAAAAAAATTAAAAAAATTTCAAACTATTAAACTAATATCGTAAAATTTGCCGTAAATTATCCGTAAGTTATCCGTGAGAAAAAAATTGCCGCTAACTCGGATCATATGATTTCCCATGTGCTACTAACTTGATATAAAGTTAGCATGACCAATCACGTATCTTTCTATAAATGGCACCTACAATTATCTACATAGGCTTAAAATCCACTAGTAATCCACGAGGAACCATTAAACCCTCTCAAAGTTACTGCATTGTGCGCTGTTCACGCTGAAGGAGTCATCGTGCCATTTTTTTTTTTCGAGAACGCCGCTGGTCAAACGACAACAGTAGACGGTGCGCGCTATAGGGCCATGTTAACCGAGTTTTTTCTGCCGCAATTAGACGAATTAGGACTGGGGGACATGTGGTTCCGACAGGACAGAGCTACGGCGCGCACTCCGCGAGCCACAACCGATATTCTGAAGGCGGAGTTCCCGGGTCGCCGCATCTCTCGTTTTGGCGATTTGCACTGGCCCGCAAGATCGGCCGATTTAACCGTGCCAAACTTTTTTGTGGGGTTTTTTGAAGCCCCGTGTTTACGTGAACAAGCCCGAGACCCTAGAAGCCCTCAAGGACAACATTCGACACGAGTGCGTGAATCTGTCGCCCGAAGTTCCAGTGACGAAAGCCCGAGCGAAAATTATTCTTTTAATTGAACCAATAAATTTCGTCCATGTGCAGTCTGCAAAAACTGCGAAAGAAAAATGGAACAATCTGGAACGAGCGTTTGAGGACTCAGGGTTGACGCGTAGAGTTGGATTTTTACGTACCCTCATAACCACACGTTTGGAAGATAGCGATTCTGTTGAGTCATACGTAAACAAAATCGTAAGTACTACCAACAAGCTTCGGTCAGTGGACATGGAGATTAGTTACGAATGGATTGGTACTTTGCTGCTTGCTGGATTACCGGATGAGTATCGTCCGATGATCATGGGACTTGAAAGCTCAGGTATAGCAATCACGTCGGATGTGATAAAAACAAAATTACTCCAGGATGTCAAAGAATGGTGGCTCCGAAAGCTCTACAGTGTTCTTTGGTAAGCAGAAAGCAACGACAAAATCCAGTGGACCAAGATGTTACGAGTGTAGGGAATTTGGACATATTTCACGAAACTGCCCAACGAAGGCCAAAAGTCACAATGATTTCAAATCAAAAACCAATTTAAAGTCGCATGGTTTGTATACTGCTTTTACCGCTTGTACCACAAACGATGACTGGTACATTGATTCCGGGGCCTCCGCTCACATGTCGAATAAGCGTGATTGCTTCAGTGAAATTGTTCAACCAGCTAAGAGCGAAATAATTTGTGCTAATAACTCGCGTCTCTCAGTAGCAGGAATGGGTGACTTGAGTCTACAGTTCAGAATGATAACCAAGATGTTGCTGTTAACGACGTATTATACATACCTAAATTGTGTGTCAATTTACTATCAGTAAGTCAGACAGTAAAGAAAGGGAATTCCGTGCATTTCGATCCAAGGGATTGTCGAATATACAGTAGCGATAGACAGTTGATTGCCACTGCCTCGCATATTGGTTATATGTTCAAATTGGATCGCCCGAATACAAGTGTGAGTCTAATGGCAAATGTTAATGTCAAGGAGGCGAAAGCGGAAGACAGCAAATTATGGCATCGTCGTATGGGCCATATCAATTGCGACAGTCTAGCGAAGTTAAAAGATTGTGTATCTGGTGTCAATTTAAGCAAAATTAACAAGGAGAATTGTGAGGTTTGTGTATAGGGCAAACAAACACGAAAACCTTTCAAGGAAAAAGGGATTCGAGCAACTGAAATTTTGGAACTTATACACTCTGACATTTGTGGTCCCATTGACGTTGTTTCCCTTGGAGGTGCCAGATACATTATGGTTCTTGTTGATGATTTCAGCAGAAAAATTTTTGTTTATTTTTTGAAAGCAAAGTCTGAGACTTTTCAGATTTGTAGATTTCAAAAATTTTGCTGAGACAAACCAATAAGAAAATAAAAAAAATTCGAACGGATAACGGCACGAAATTTTGTAACAGATCGTTTGATGATAAACTGTTCAAGGAATGTGGAATTCTACATCAGACAACTACACCGTACACGCCAGAACAAAACGAACTATCATTGAGAAGGCACGCTGCATATTGTTCGATGCTGGACTTGAAGTAAAGTTTTGGGCTGAAGCAGTTTCAACTGCAGTCTACGTAGTCAACCGTTCTCTTAGCAATTCATCGACTGGTGTCACTCCTGAGGAGACATTTTCTGGACAAATCCGAATTCTAAATCATATTCGAGTATTTGGATGTAAGGCAATGGTCCATGTCCCGAAGCAATGTCGTAAAAAGTTTGAAGCAAAGTCAGAAAGCTGCATATTTTTAGGGTACTGCGATGACACAAAAGGCTACCGGTTAAACCAACCCAAAAAGGACAAAATTGTGATTAGTCGAGATGTGATATTTTTTGAGAATTGCCGACTGGAAAAGAGGAAGACCGATTTAAATAATGCTAAATATTCTTACGTATTACCAGAGTTGTCGAATGTAACTGCAGATACAAACACAAACTCAACTTCAGAGTTGGACGATATCCCGACTGAAACTTATTACACCGACGATGATGAGGTCGAAGAAAACGTAGAAAGTGATCCGGATTATTCGCTATTCAGATCAATTGGTGTATTGAGCTTAGATAATGAACCCCGATGCACTCAAAGACTTTACTTTGCCAAGTAAAGTCTATTGAGCTTTACGATCCATTGACAGTTAAGGAAGCCGAAGCGACTCAAAATTTTGCCGCAATGAAAGAAGAGTACAACTTTTTAATAGAAAACAAAACTTGGTTGTTAACCCAAGAAGCGACCGATCAATTGTAAATGGGTTTTTAAAACTAAAAAGGATTCGAAGGGTAAAATATATCGCTACAAGGCTCGTCTTGTAATTAAAGGATGTGCGCAAAGAAAGGGGATTGATTATGAGAAAACTAGGTCTCTAAAGTTGGCATGACCATTTTGAGCTGGACTAAAAATAAATATCCTATAATTTGCCGTAAATTATCCGTAAATTATCCGTGGAAAAAAAAAATTTGCCGCGAAGTCGGATCATGTGATTTTCCATGTACTGCTAACTTGATATAAAGTTAGCATGACCAATCGCGTATCTTTCCATAAATGGCACTTACAATTATCTGCATAGGCTTAAAATTTGCCGTAAATTATCCGTAGACAGATTGTCAAATCAAATTATTTTTAGGATTTTTTTTTTTTTTTTTTTTAGTTTTGCTCACTTGATCAAGTTAGCAGGATCATAGGCGTATATCACTATACAGAATGATTCACGAGACATGTGAAAAAAAGGTGGAGCGTGTAGGTTGGGCCAAGACAAGAAAAAAATTGTATGGGAGGGGGTCTCCCCCCCCCTCTCCCTTCTATAGCCAGGAGGGGCAATTTTCTTAAAAAATGACTTAAAACTGAAAAAAATATTAAAAAACAACGTTTACACTCACAATGCCATGATATACCTTTTTGTAAAGTCAAAAATCGCTTCTTTTATTTTATGTTTAAATAAAGCTGTTATTAGGAATAATTTTTGATAAATTAATTTTTTTTAAATTTTTTTTAATTAAAAAAAAATTTTTAAAAATTTCAAACTATTAAACTAATATCGTATAATTAGCCGTAAATTATCCGTAAGTTATCCGTGAGAAAATAAAATTTGCCGCGAAGTCGCATCATGTGATTTCCCATGTACTGCTAACTTGATATAAAGTTAGCATGACCAATCGCGTATCTTTCTATAAATGGCACCTACAATTACCTACATAGGCTTAAAATTTGCCGTAAATTATCCGTAAATTATCCGTGGAAAAAAAAATTTGCCGCGAAGTCGCATCATGTGATTTTCCATGTACTTCTAACTTGATATAAAGTTAGCATGACCAATCGCGTATCTTTCTATAAATGGCACCTACAATTACCTACATAGGCTTAAAATTTGCCGTAAATTATCCGTAAACAGTTTGTCAAATCAAATTATTTTTAGGATTTTTTTTTAATTTTGCTAACTTGATCAAGTTAGCAGGTAGGCGTATATCATTATACAGCATGATACACGTTTACATCCACAATGCCATGATATACCTTTTTGTAAAGTCAGAAATTTCTTCTTTTCTTTTGTTTCCAAACAAAACTGTTTTATTAAGTACGTGTAAATCCCAGTCGATGTGTAATTGGTTATTTTTTTGTACCATCAGGTGTTACAGGTTGAACTACAAAATTCATTTACACTAGCTACATCCTTATTTGTAACAATAATAAAGAAAATGTAATAGTACATAGCAAATTTTCCACACTATCAAGTAGGAAAGGTTAAAATTAAGACGAAAGTTAAATAAACATTACAGAGTAATGTATGAATTACATTAAAAACTGAATATAAATAAAAAACACATTAAACAGCAGTCAATAAATATATTAAATTTACTTTATACATATATAATAGTAATAATCTACTTTCTTTGCAATTCAGGTCGCGCGTACATAAAATATTAATTTTGGTGTCACTTCGTTGTTAGTCGAGACTTTATTTTCCTTATCCTTTAAATCATTGTATTCAATCCACATCCCTGCTCTGAATACCAAGGCTGTATAATGGCCTACATTTCTGCTGTCTTTTGGATTGTAGTCACCAATATAATTTACTACACCTAGTAATAGATAAAGACTGCCATCCGTATTTTGTAATTGTTTTGGAATCTTGTTTATTCGGGTTTTAGATTGAGTTTCAGAAAGAGCGTAAGTTTCGAAACATTTTTTTTTTCCACGGATAATTTACGGATAATTTACGGCAAATTTTAAACCTATGTAGGTAATTGTAGGTGCCATTTATAGAAAGATACGCGATTGGTCATGCTAACTTTATATCAAGTTAGCAGTACATGGGAAATCACATGATGCGACTTCGCGGCAAATTTTATTTTCTCACGGATAACTTACGGATAATTTACGGCTAATTATACGATATTAGTTTAATAGTTTGAAATTTAAAAAAAAAATTTTTTAATTAAAAAAAATTAAAAAAAAATTAATTTATCAAAAATTATTCCTAATAACAGCTTTAATTAAACATAAAATAAAAGAAGCGATTTTTGACTTTACAAAAAGGTATATCATGGCATTGTGAGTGTAAACGTTGTTTTTTAATATTTTTTTCAGTTTTAAGTCATTTTTTAAGAAAATTGCCCCTCCTGGCTATAGAAGGGAGAGGGGGGGGGAGACCCCCTCCCATACAATTTTTTTCTTGTCTTGGCCCAACCTACACGCTCTACCTTTTTTTCACATGTCTCGTGAATCATTCTGTATAGTGATATACGCCTATGATCCTGCTAACTTGATCAAGTGAGCAAAACTAAAAAAAAAAAAAAAAAAATCCTAAAAATAATTTGATTTGACAATCTGTCTACGGATAATTTACGGCAAATTTTAAGCCCATGCAGATAATTGTAGGTGCCATTTATGGAAAGATACGCGATTGGTCATGCTAACTTTATATCAAGTTAGCAGTACATGGAAAATCACATGATCCGACTTCGCGGCAAATTTTTTTTTTCCACGGATAATTTACGGCAAATTATAGGATATTTATTTTTAGTCCAGCTCAAAATGGTCATGCCAACTTTAGAGACCTGAGAAAACTTACTCCCTTGTGGTGCGATATACCTCAATTCGATTTCTACTTGCAATGGCTGCCAAATAAAACTTTGACATCGATAAGATGGATGCGGTGAGCGCTTTCTTATAAGGTGAACTCAATGAAGAAATTTGTATGTTGCAGCCAGAAGGGTTTAGTGATAATACTTTGAAAGTCTGCGTTAGTCTACGTAGATGATCTACTGATTTTTACAAATGCTGCGGAGAAAAAGTAAGAATTAAAAAATAACTTACAAAACACATTCAAAATGAAAGACATTGGAGAAGCCCGTTACTTTTTAGGAATACAAATTATCAGAAATCGCAATAAGGGTTCCATTTCATTGGATCAGGAGCTTTATATTAATGAGATTCTCAATCGATTCAATTTGTTTGATTGAAATTCAGCAACTACGCCTTTGGAAGCTAATCAAAACTTGACAAAAGAGATGAGTCCACAGACTGAAGAAGAACGAACTGATATGAATGATGTTCTCTATCAACAAAGCTGTTGGAAGCTTAATGTTTGCAGCTCAAGTTTCACGTCCGAGTATAAGCTTTGCTGTAAGTACAGTAAGTCGTTATAACCAAAACCCTGGAAAAACACACAGGACTGCAGTCAAGCGAATTTTCCGGTATCTTAAGGGAACTGCCGACATGAAACTAGTTTACACTGCTGGGGAAGAATATGTTTCCGGTTTTTGCAATGCCGAAAGGTAGGCGATCATAAACTGGTTACAGTTTCCTGCTACATAATGGTGCTATCTCATGGAATTCAAAAAGACAGCCAACAGTTGCCATTTCAACGATTGAGGCTGAATACATGGCATTAACTGCCGCCACACAAGAAGCAACTTGGTTGAATAACTTACAGAAAGAGCTTATCCCAAACGCACCAAATTCAACAACTATAAGATGCGACAATAAAAGTGCTATAAGTTTGGCTCTTACCAGTACATATCATGGAAGGACCATGATGTCAAACATCATTTTATCAGAGAGAAAATCAGCGAAGGCAAAATATTATTAAAATTTGTTAAAACAGAAAACATGACTGCTGATGTGATGACCAAGGCTCTTCCGTCTTCGAAACACATCACTTGTTGTGCTGCACTCGGACTCAACTTTGGTAAAATCTAATTCAGTGGGGGTGTTGTTTTATTACCTTGGAATTCAATTTTTTGATTTGATATAGTAGTTTGTACTCTCATATTTTTTTTATAATTTTCTATAATAAAAATTCATTCTTTTTAAAACGATTCAAGCTTAAACACGTTTTTGTTATAATTTAAAACGATTTTTATCACTTAACAAGAAAAGCACGCAAGAAAAAGGCAGTGACAAAAACAAGGCTTTTGCAATAGAAGCATTCAACAGGCCGTTGATGATCTGCAGGTCCCATCGATGGAGAACACCACGTCAAACATAATTTATTACTGCACGCAGGACTCAGGACAAACTAATTATTATTTCGAAGTCAACTTTAACCTTTTGAAAACATTTCCCCAGCTTAACGAGCTAAATTTAAGCCATTGGATACCAACATGACTACTGTACACTCTGGGCCTAATAACGGGTTATCTCCTTGTTTTCTTTGTAAGGTGTTAATGAAACTATTAAGTTCAAGATCTCAAATTATACTAGCTTTGAGTTGTGACCTTTTTCAATAGACTCGAAAATTCGATTGAAAGTCAGTTTTTGGAAGAACAAATATCTTTTGGTTACAAATCAGATTCAGATTCATCTTCAATTTCATGAGACAATAGGCAACCAACTGACTTGTTTACTTCTGACTTTATAAAAAAAAACTTGAAGGAATTACATATATGTAAAATAATAATAAATTAAGCAGAGGTTCCACATAAGTATGCAACCATTATTAGATCTGAACTCCCGATAGATAGGGGTAGGTACTTACCCTAACAAGATGCTGTTGACTATAGTTGTTTGCGTCAAAATGCAAGTAAACTTCATCCTCATTTTGAATATGGGGATTAGCAATGCAACAGGAACCCAATTTATATATATTTTTTTACGAATTTAAGGCAAACAATTGTTATGCATTCAACAAGATAAAATCTTCACAACTGCAATCACTTGATATTTAAAACAAAATTTTATTCAGGATTCAGAAAGAAACGTGAGTTTTAGTAGAGCGTCATTGCGCACACAAAATCCATAGTTTGAGGAGAAAAACACCGACTGATGCAAATGCGAAATTTATTTATAGCCGAGGAAAATAAAAACTGCTACCTATATTCTTCAAAAGAACATCACATTCACAACATAACATTTGTGTATCTGGAATCTACAGAAGACCGATGGTGACGAAGGAGGGTGCAGTGTGTCGTATCTGCTGTGTATTCCCACTTTCCATGCATGAAAATTCTAGGAATTCTTCTAGGAACTTGAATTCTGGGAACCTTGAGAGATACGTACGTAGGTAGTTTTTTTTCTTTTGTTAATTTTATTTTTTGTTAAGGAATTAAATTTTGTTTGGACTTTGATTGGATGGAATAAGGTTCAATTAATTCAAATTGATATTTCAAATGAATCTGGGATACGAAATTAAAGTTTTAATTTTCTTCAAGAAAAACAACCCGACGACGACGACAGCGAGAAGGAATTCCAGGAAAAATTTACGACGCACAGACTAGATATAGATATAATTTTCGTTGGCGATTTGACGTTCTATTTTCTGGAAATAATTCACATTTTCGATAGATTTACAAGAAACTATTTATGAATTCAATTTGTTTAAAGGAATTTAATGCTTCGGCACTAGAGAATCATATTTAATAATATTTTTCTTATTTCTAAAAGACTTTTGATGAACAATACACTTGCACTGCAGGTGGAAACCGAATTTGTGGAGTACGATAGACATAAAAAAAAACGACACGATTGTGAATAATGGTAGGTTACGTTTTAGGGTATTGTGAATAGTGGTGAAAATGTTAAAGTTTGAGAAGTTTGTTTGGGTACAGTTCACAATGCTTAGATGATTTTTAAATATTTAGCCAGTTCACGTTTCTAAGCACTCAGAGATCTCTGTTTTCTCAGAAACCTGGATACAATTTCTCAGAAAAAAATCTCAGATTTGCTGTCAAAAAATTAAGTCAAAAAAATTTTGCATTCGCTTGCTCAATTTTAGTTTGTCAAAGAGAAGTCTGTTAGAAGGAAAGAGATACAACGTTTTCTTGTCGTTTGCTGAGAAATTCCTTTCGTTCGAGGTTGCTGAGCTCTCTAATAAATTGTTGCAAAATATATTGTGCGTTTGTGAACGCATAAAGCTTCGTATTCATTACGACAAACATTTTGACGCATAGCAGCTGCGCAAAATGAATACCACGTTGCCGCGCGTGTCAGCTCGAACATGCCGCGCAACGAACCATTTCCGATGGATTTTTTATTGCGCGGTATGAAATGTCACATTTGCCGCGGAAGACGATGGCGCGCACACCATTCGCGCATAGTGAATACGAAGCTTAAAACCCAATAGGTAACAATTTATATCAAACATACTACATTTGCACAACCAGCTGATTTCGTGGTCAGCTGTTCGATAACAAAGTGTACCAAACATTTTGCGCTAGCTTGATTTCAATTTGGAAATCCTGTGTTTTGTTCGTTGTTATGGTCGTCAGCTGTTAATCAGCTGTTATTAAACACGTTTAACAACAACAACGATTGCATTGCACAGCAAAGCTATGAGACACCGAACGTCGCCATTGTGTTCACATACATTTGTCAGCTCCATCAAAATTGACTGAGAAAACTTCTTGAGCACTCCAAATTCTCAAGAAATGTGAACTGGCTAATTATTTTCTCATTTGGCCGCGACTTTGTATATGTAGTACTAAAGTGCCCTTCATACGAGTTGCGAACTGTGAACGCGAATAAACACTTTAACGCAATTTCTAAAGAAAATACCAATTTTATTTTACTTTTATTAATGGAGAAAGTGACTAAATTATTAATTCTACAAATTTAAAAAGAAAAACACTGCATTTAAATGCTTTATATTACAAAATTTTACATTTAATTTTTTAGTACGACCAACATAATCACGACAGCAAACTGTCAAAGTTAATTCGCAATCCACAACATCAGAACGCGATCCACAAACTTGCGAATAAAAAATTCTCCGAATTTAATCTGAAATATAATTTATGCACTTCACTCTGCTTCTTCTCTTTTGGAGACATCAAATATTTCCTAAATAATGATGGTTTTAGATCCGATCATGCAGCTCAAAAATTAATTAGAATTTTCTTCGGACATGCGAAATAGGTACCGATGTAAACGTCGACTTTATTTTTCGAGTTGATTTACCAGGGTAAAAAAAATGTACTTCCTTATTACGATACATATTAAGTGAGTGCACATTGCACAACCAAACATAATGCCTCTTCTTAAAATATTTATAGCATATAAAATTGTACAAAAGCCACTTTTTCCGAAAATAAAATTGTTTTACTCTCAATGCTTTTATTGTTGTTGACTACTGCACACCTGCGACCAAAAAAAAAAAGTCATGTGAATGGAATGTCAAAACTCGCGACCATTCGCTGTTCGCAATTTCACATGAGAGCGACCAACGAACGATGAATATATGAATAAATGTGATTTAAAACAACTTATAAACCTGAATTCTTTACAAAGTCAATGCAAATGATAAAAATATAATTTCAATTAATATTTAGATACTTAAATTTGAATTGACGACGACCAAATTATTCGTTCGCGAATAATCTCACCACCTTTGTGTCTGATTCCTTGGTGGTTTTTAGCTACGAATAATAAAAATCCATGTGAAAGAAAAGTCAAATAGGTTGGTCACTCTTATGTAAATAGTACTTAACTACCAACCTCGTAAACGAACTGTCAAAATTTGTATAAACATTTATTTCTGCGATCCTCGTTAGTTTATCTCATGAATTTGCCACGGAAAGTGTAGGAAGTCAAATTAAGGTGCTGCCTTAAATTTCAAATTAGGGGTATCATGTAATTGCGTACAACCCTCATAAGCCTTAAAAATCTCGTGAATTTATTCTCGTACATGAACTGTCAAAACTTGTATGGCGACATTTTTCTGTGAACCTTATAAATTTATCTCATGATTTTGCCATGTTAAATGAAAAAAATTAACCTCGTAAAACTGAGGAATGTCTTTTTTTTTTTTTTTTGTTGTCTTTGTCTTTTGTGACAGCTGAAGGTGATATAGGTACACTTGTTAACAAAAGTCTACTTAGATCATTCTTGTGTACATAGACTTTTGTAATTCTTTTTTATTTATACTTTATAGATGCTGACTTGTTTTTTTTTTTTGCTTTTTGCCCATCGCAAATGTTCTGGTATTCAATTTTCTTTCTTTCTATGAAAATGACAGGTGGTATTCTATAAAATATAGATCGTGAAGACAGGAAGACGCTTTCTTAGATCCAAGTTCTTGTTTTACCACCTCGTGGTGGTCCCCGGGCAAAGATTTGTGTACTATTTACACAAACAGTAGTGCCGCGTGGCTTAGTGGTTAGTGTGTCGGACTTCTAAGCGAAGGTTCCGGGTTCGACTTCCCGTGAGAGCCAGCTTTTTTCCAAGTTACTTGCGAGGAACTAACAAACCCTCTAAGAGTAAAATTTGTTTCGAAAAAGTGCATCTCATGTTCCGTTCGGACTCGGCGGTAAAATGTAAGTCCCTTCCATTCTTGCAGATTCATAACACACACACAGGAATGGTTGAGAGTATAAAACACTAGGCCTTGGATCCTTGAGGATCTGTCGCGCCAATAGATTTTTTGACGTGATAACGTCTTATAAATCGATGAACGCCGGCTGCACGCACGAAAAAGCATGACTCATTGTCACGTTCTGTCTGACCCGAGCGTGCAAGCGAGAGCGCGGAACAAGCGATAAAGAGGCACGATCGGCCTAAAGACAATGTTTTCTTATGACGTTATCACGTAAAATTTTCGTCCGAAAACCGACATTACAAACAACTAATTTTGTTATATACACAAATTAGCTAAATTTGGAAGCGCTAGTCCCCATTGGTTGGCGAGGGGGCTGGTAACCTCTGCCCCAAAAAAAACAACTTAGAATCCGACAGTAAGAGAGAGTCCGAGCTGCTCATCAGCTAGCTGATGTCCTTGCCACATCTGACGAAATGATGCTTTGCAGAAAAATTTATGGGATTTGGAGAGTAGAATGAAAGAAGGTAAAGAAAGAGTAGGTTGTATGGTCTGTTTACAAAAAGTCATTAGTTTGAATGAAAACAAGAATATGCAGGAATAATTAATAATAAGTAACTGGCTGAACACAATGAGCTGGAACGGAAGACGGAGCTGGAGCTGGAACAGATGTCAAAAATGTTGAATATACACAAATTCAATATTGCGAACACAATGGGACGCAGCTGCAGACGGAGCTGCAATACGGAGACGGAAAGGTTGGTTAACTTTTAATAAAGACGTGCAGTTTTTTGACATTTCACAGAGAAACAAATGGAACACAACAGTGGTGCATGCAAGGTACGTTTACATCATTCCTATTTTCGGTAGTTTTTTATTCTTATTTTTACAAAAATTGTAAAAGGTGTATATCAGTAGGGGAAAGAAGTAACGAATGGAAGAATTAAAGTTTTAATATTTTAAGGGTTGAGCTTTGTTTCTCATTTGAAAAAGAAAATGTTTGACATGGTCTAAAAATAAGAACTTTAAAAATTGATTGTAGAACATATGGAAATAGCGAGAATATTCAAAGGTATCCTGACATTTCTGGACTACTTTTCTTAATGATGAGACATATAAAGAATGGTTGGCTGTTTTTTTCAAATTTTGAAAGGAATATAATTATATGTAATTTTAATTGACTTAGTTCAAGCAAAATTTGAAAATAATAACATATTAACATATAAATCTTACAATCTAGAATACTTATTCTAACTTAAAGCTATACGGTATGTTAAGGGATAAGTGGAAACGGGTGTAAAGGTTTCTTCTGAGGGATGATAAACTGGAGGAGAAGTCGAGGATATGCTGAGCACTATTAGCTAGGCGTAACATTCTTGTGACGGGGTTGAAGTGGCCATAGTTGGTGCGGTGGGAAGGGAGGTGGAAGAAAGGAATGGACCTAAGGTTACGCGGATTGGTGTTAAGGTGGATCGATTCGAGGAGCGCTGGAGAATCAATGGTACCAGTGAGAAGTTGATGAACAAAAAGTATATCGGCGACAGCGCGACGTTTTGCAAGGGTGTGTAGGTCAATTAGTTGCAAACGATCTTCGTAAGGGGGTAAGATAAGTGTATTTTACCAAGGAAGGCTTCGTAAAGCAAATCAGAGAAACCTTCGCTGCACAGATTCAATTCTAAGAGAGTGGGTGGATTGATAGGGAGACCAAACTTGATTGGCATACTCGAGAATAGGTCTGACGTATGTAGTGTAGAGGGATTTAGTAACATAGGGATTGGAAAATTCTTTAGACCAGCGCTTGATGAATCCAAGGGAAGAGTTCGCTTTAGAAATCATTTGATCATAGTGGGCGCGAAAATTGAGTTCACGATCACAAATAATCCCAAGATCGCGAATAGATGAGACAACAGGAACAGATACATTGCTAAAGTGATAAGTTCGAGGGAGTGAGGGCTGGCGTTTACGGGAAAGTCATTGATTGGCATTTACTAACATTTAGTTCCAACAAAATTTTATTACACCAAGTATGGAAGCAATTCAAGTCTTGTTGAAGTTGGGATGGATCAAAAGGGGAAGAGATTATTTTCATAATTTTTATGTCATCGGCATAAATGGATAGGTCAGAGAAGTTTATAATGCTACCAATATCGTTAATAGCTAGCACACATAAGAGCGGCCCAAGGTGACTGCCCTGAGGAACACCAGAAGTTGCTAAGATTGGATTGGACACTGCGCATCTGAACACGACTCTGTAAGTACGGTTTAAAAGGTAGAAAATAACCCATTTGATAAATAGAGGTGGAAAACCATACGCTTTGAGCTTAACAATAATAATTTGGTGACTTATCTTATCAAATGCCTTACTAAAGTCAGTGGTAATAACATCAACATCATGGCAAAACGGCTTGGGAAAGTGACAGTTGAAAGAGATAGAAAAGGGGTACGCAGAGTACATTTAAACTTAAAAATTGATGGTATGCCATCAGGACCAGACGAAAAGTCTTCTTTAATTGTCTTGATCTTATCGCTAACCATTAGAGGACTTATGTCAAGAGAAACGAGTGAGGTATGTGGACTATTTAATAGAAAACTATGATATTCATGGTCGGGTACTTTGGGTCATCGGTGAAGGATTGATTGAAGAATGTCGCAAAGAGGTTGGCAATTACCTGAGGGTCGGAAGAAGAAGTGCTGAGAAAATCAAGGGTGGGAGGAAGGCCGTCAGATTTCCTTTTAACATTTATAAATTGATAGAACTTCTTCGGCTGAGTGATAAGGCTAGACTGCATTTTTTTCAAGGTAATCACGATAGAGTGAATCACATAGGGTAGAAAAGTGGGCAGAAGCTTGTTTATAGTAGAAAAAGCTTAAAGGCGTCTGAAACTTCGGGTAAGTTTTCCATACCTTATTCCTAACATTGCGGAGAGTTCGTAACTCTTTAGTATACCAGAGGGGAGAAGACATACAGCTTTTTTGGACTAAGTAAGGAAACCTATATATGTATCTAGTTGGGATTTTAGCACAAAAAAAAAAAAAAACCATAAAGGAGAACCTTCATTCTTCTTTTGGACAGACACGTACGTTGATGTTTACACTAATCTTGATTATCACGATTTCCAATACTTTCATGTATCTATATAAACTGCGTTGTTTCAAAAATTATCCATTGCCACAAAAGAAAAATATGATTGGGCCTCCGCACACGAGACTAGTTCTTCCTGGGGTAGGAGTAGTTTTTAGGGGAGAGAAGCAGAGTGTGCAGGTGGGACGGCAGAAAATCTTCTTCCTGGTTTGGAGTAGAAGAACGAAGACGTAAACTAATACACACACAACTTTTCATTTTGAGGACTGCACAGAAATACAAACACATTGAAATATGTTTCATGTATACAAAATTTTCTTCCAGAATAATTCATCCCGTGTGCAGTCGAACAGTGGAGAGTGGAGTGAAACTGGTTTTCATTCCGGCAGAACTAGTCTTGTGTGCGGAGGCCCATTGGGAGTATAAAAACTCTTGTTTTTAGTCCGTGCTAGCATTTTCTTTCGCGAACGAGAGATGCCAAAGCTCAACCCTAACACTTTTTTAAATGTTCATTCAATTTGTTTTTGTGCCAAAAAAAGAAGAAACAAAAAAGCGATGTAAACATGGTATTATAATAAATAGGCTGATATCTGACTTATGTCAAAAAAACTGCACAGCGCCATTGTGGGCAATGGTATGCTCATTGGACGCATACAAGTCGCCATCTTGATATTTTATGACGTCACATTCTCCTTTTATTATTATTTTATTTATTAAGTGAATATTATTTTTAAAATTGAAGGTTTAAACGATTTTTTTATGATTATACAATAAACTTAAAAAAACAATAACAAAATCGGCAAATTAATACCTTTATTTACACTCCCAAGGACAAAAATCAGAAGAATGTGACGTCACACGCACAATCAGCCAAAGTGAGCATACCTTGTGTTTCTGTGTATCATGCAGGACGTATTCCAGCTCCGTTTTTGCATTGTGTTCGCCCAGTAAGAGTCAAAGGTTCAAAAAGTGAAACTTAGACCATATGGTATGGTAGAGTAAGGGAAACAAAAATTAGTGGATTACCCTTTGATTTTTCGTAAACATACCAAGATTGTGTCAGAATTTTTTTTGGATTTTGAATTTATTTTTTTTTAAAGAAATGTTGTTATTAATGTAGTTTATACCGAATTCACATACCAATGTTATGTATGTATTTTAGCAAAGCCAGGGTAGAACTTTATAAGTCCATGACAGAATTCGGCATCACAAATAAATTGACACGACTCTTTAATGGACTGGTCTGGCTTGCATCCTCTTCAAACCTGGCGTTGGAGAAAGCAATCCGTGTCCGCGTTCGAAAGGAAAGTTTTACTGACAATTGTTGGTCCCGTGTGCGAGGGAGTACGATTCCGGCGAAGATACAATTATGAATTGTATGAAATCTATCTCAAAGCAGATATTCAAAAAAAATAAAGCTCGGTAGACTCCAGTCCCGGTGGGCTGGGCACCTAGCTCGCATGAGATAAGAGAAGCTACCTCGGAAAGTTTTTTGAAGTTCTATGTATGGTAAAAGACAACGTGGCAGACCTTGCTGGCGTTTGAAGGATGGCGTAGACTAGGACGCCCGAAGCCTTGGAGTTCACAATTGGATGACGTCGGCCAGCAATCGGGATATATGGAAGAACTTATTTAAGAAGGCCCGGACCAGATCCCGGTTGTTGCGCCAATGATCATGATATGGGCAAGTTTAGGATTATAAGAAATACCTATTAAATATGATATTACTTTGATGAAGAAACATAATGTATGTAAATGTAAGTAGTTAATTGAAAATTTGTTTCTGTCTGCATGTATTACGATGTGCACTGGGATCTGTGACTCATTTGGCATTCGAAAGATTGGTTTTTGGAGTTATTTATATTCTCTATACCAACTTTTTTAATAGTTTTTTTTTTTATTTATAATACCTTTTTTTGCTTGAGTTTTCAATACTTTAAAAACTAATCAATACATTTTATTGTAAATTTTATGATCAGCTGTATATTAATAAATCCTTAAATATACTGTTTACCAAAATCTCAAAAAAAAAGATTCAAAAAACTAAAAATAAAAACCGGGATTTTATCAAAATAGGTCACACAATTTCAACATATTCTTTTTCATACTTAATACTTGAGGTGGCGTACTCCATTTTTACTAAAACCCCTTTTAGTGTTTTTGTATTGACTTTATAATATTAGACCGTGTTATTTTTCTACGTAAATATTACTTATTTCTATCAAAGATTTTGCCTTTCAAAGTGATTATGCACATAGGAGGAAATACGTACGACCCAGTCGTGCACTTTATTTTTGTTAAGCAACAAAAATTATTTTAAAAATTATGGTTTTCCTTTCCTTTTCCTTACTCCTACTCCAAATGCAAAATCTTTAAGTAATACAAAAAAAAAATGATTTAAATTTGCATCAAATGTGTGTAGAAGAAGAAAGTATGTATACAACAACACAAAGTCGAAATCAATAGAACTGGGCAAAACTGATAAAGTATCTTGTTATGTGTACTTGTTAGATGCAAAACAAACCAGTGACCAGTACCAGGCTTCAAAATAAATAAAATTATAATATTCCGAATCAGTGTTTTTGTTTAACTCGTGGAATTCGGTTGTTGGTGGTACAGCTAGTGAATTATTTTTCTTATTAGTTTTTTAGGACCTAGTTTGTAAATATTTAGTATACATGTGACGTATCTTTCGGATTTGATTCTATGATTGTGATGGATGCGAATCGGCTTAAAGATGCAATACGTTGCATGATAATCAAACATGAAATCGTTTCTTGTGAGGTTTTGAGTCGTCAATAGAATCGAAAGAACTAAAATGTTTCACAATTATTCAGAAAACACTCCCCACTTATTTTGAAAAAAATCAACATTACAATTTTGTATTTTTAAAATGCTATAAAAAACAATGAGTCTAGAATTTTGGAATTAAAATTATCGAAAACTATATTGTGTAGTGTTGCTAGTAGTTTAAGAAAATTATTCAATCCTACCCTCATAACCTTGCTACTTTTATACATTCCTACAAAAACTAGGAAAATATTTGCAGAAACATAAGCAGTTTTGAAACATTTGCACCAGAAATTTACATTTGGGAAAATAAGCAACAACTATTTGGAAGCGAGGCTCCAGCCACAATCTATAAGAAAAATGTGGTACGTATACTTTTTTCAACATATACCTACGTACATACATTAACGTATCTTAAAAAGAGATGTTTTGAGCAAGTCTTTTTAAGCACGAATGAAAGAATGAAAAGATTGCCAGAATTTGAGTTCCATTTTTGAATCTTTTGCGCATCTGTATTTAATATACCTTAGTTCATGGAATTAACTTGCAATTCTTTTTAAATCAAGAGCTGAACTAAATATATCGTAGTTATAAAACCCATAAGATAACGTGGATTATGTTCATTTAAATTATAACTATACTAAAATTGGACCACCCTTGGGATCCAAGAAAAGTGGTCCGATTAGGAGTTGGTCCCATTGTAGAGATCCCTTTTTAATTGGACCGGTCCACTTACAAGGTTTTTCCCCTATCCATACCTATCCGTTAAAAGTGAAGTATGCATGTTTATTTATAATATTTGAATTTAACTTCGATTATGAAATGGAATTGTTTTATTATTTATATACATATGTAGGTATGTATTAATTGAATTTTATTGTTAAACAAATTTTTATAATGTACTTTTTTTATTTTGGATTTTAATTGCTATTTTATTTATTTTTTTTCTCATCTAATTACTTTTTTTGGAATGAGTAATTTAAGTTATTTTTTCTTCTTCTTTAATTTATTTAAACATTTTTTTTTCTCATGGAATTAATTTATAAGACTGATTAATTTTAAATTAATTTTTGTGTTTCCTATCATTACTTAATTGTTTTTGTTTTTATTTATTTATTGCTTTTGATTGTTGTACCTGTTTTATTAGCTAGTGGGTTTTGAATGTTTCGTTGTTATGGATGGTACGTCAGTAAAGTCTGTCATAAAAATACTTTCAAGTTCACGTGAAAGTATGTTGCATTAATGCTCGTAGCCTTAATATTCAAAAATTGGATTCTTTGAAGTATGTCTTTGAATCATCTGGGGTAGATATTATTTGCATTACTGAGGCATGGTTTAGACCTGAGGTTCCGAGTAGTGCGTATGATATTAAAAACTATGATTTAATCAGAAATGATAGAGTTAGCGATAGCATTGGAGGTGGGATAGCAATTTATTGCAACACATCACTTAATTTTAAGATGCCTAGTAAATCAGACAGTGGCGGCATAGAGTTTCTTATTCTAGAGGTAACTGATGGCAATATTAAGAGTGTCATGGGCGTGGGTTATAATCCTAATAGAAGTTTTTCTCCTGACCCTTTATTTTCAGCTCTACAACAATTCTCTGCCAATTATGAACACATTATTATCTGTGGAGATTTTAATGCTGATTTTTTGCTTTTGGACACTCGGGCCAATCAATTAAGAGATGTAATTGCGTCAAATGGACTCCATGTCTCGAATTGATATGCCCAGTCTACTCGACCTTATGATAGTATCTGAACTTTCGAATGTTTTCCTAACAAGACCAAGTGTCCTTAGATGGTGTATCCGACCATTTTTTGCACTTACAACATTGATTTCTCACCTGTGCCTACTCCGTTGACGTTTCAATTTAGAGATTTTAAAGCAGTTGATAACTATGCGCTGCAAACTGATGCTATCGATTTCCCTTGGCATTTATGTCAAAATTTCACCAACTCTACCGAAAAAGTTGAATACATTTAATTACTTCTTATTGAACTGTATGAAAAACATGTTCTCCTTAAAACAGAGTCAGTTCGTAACAAAAATTGCCCCTGGTTTACCGCTGATGTTGAAATATCAATTAAAATAAAAGGCACGACTGGGTCGCACGTACTTGCTCCTGTGTGCTAATCCTTTTTAGGTACAGGCGTCTTTTTGACAAAGATTTAATTTTAATGTTTTTTTTTTGACGTGCAACTTCTTTAGAATCGTTGTGGTTTGAAGCTCGAACGAACATGCGTCACGATAAAGGGATAAACACATAAATATATAGGATTATTAGCTTTTGCAGTTTTTTAGTGTATTATCTTTCCACTTGCTGCTTACTGTTTATAATATAATTTGCTAATAGAAAGATATAAAGGACTTTTTTCAGTTAAATTTTCATTTTGGTATGGAAAAATTTGAACAACTGGCATAAAGATTCGTCGGAATCAGCAGTATGGCAATAATGCTAGGTAAAGGGACCTTTATACGTCCCAATATGGGACCAATGGAATTTATAAAGGATTTAGGTACATATAATAAGGTTGGAAGGAAGGTAGGTACTAAAATTAAGATACGCGTTCCAACTACTGTTAAGCGAGTAGGTATAGAGACAATATTAAAAGTTAACACAGTGGTTTTGTTTGTTTATAGGAAGGTGTAAACTTTTGTTTTCTCGATTGAAATTTTTGCATTCAGTAGTAATCGAATAGTTTTTTTCTTATTTGTTAGTTGTTTTTGTGTGTTTATCAAAGGCTTCCTTATTTATTCTGTGCTTTAATGATGATGAAAAATACTTTAACATACGTAAGTATGTATGTAATGTAGGTTGTCACTTTCTTTTATTTGACTAATGGCTAGGGCTTAGCCGACAATATGAAATAAAATGTTAGAGAAAAAATTTTATGAAATCAAAAAAACACTATTCATAACGTTTTTTTGGAAAAAATGTTGTAAGCCATCTTATTTCTTTGGCTGTTTTCTATTTTATGAATTTTTCATTTCAAAATCGTTCGACCAGTTTTTTCAAAAAAATGTTTTTTTTGAAAAACTTTTTGAAAACATATTTTAAATTTTTTTTAAGTATGTCAATTTTAAGAAATCTATAGTTTATACTAGGAGAAAAAATTTAAAAAAAATCTATAGATCCGTTTTCAAAATATTCAAAAAACAAAATATTTTTTAAAAAAAATTATTAAAATTAAAAAAAAAAATGTTTTTGAAAATTTTGATAAGCAATATTATTTAAATCATAAAACACTACATATTTTGAAAATTTCATCAAAATCTGTCAATTAGTTAACGAGAAAGTCTGATTTTAAAAAACCGGTCATATGGGAGGTACCGTTATAAAACTTTTTCTGAAAAATCCATTAAAATTAGAAGATAGATTTTGCACAGAAAACATCATTCTGAAAGTTTTATCAAAATCGTAGGAGCCGTTTTCGAGAAAAATAAGTTTTTCAATAAAAGTTATATGGCAGGTACCGTTAGTTTTGGAGCTAGAATGCCAATTCCAAAAACTGTCGGGTAGAGCACTCTAAAAATACTATATACTAAGTTTGAATCAAATCGGCCCAACCGTTTAGGCTGTAGATATCGATACGGACAGACAGACAGACAGACAGACAGACAGACGGACGGAATTTCCGGACCCACTTTTTTTGACTTCTCTATCATCGTAATATCATGTTTGATTGTTAGAATTTTTTTTTTACGAATGCATAACTTGCCTTATAGTTCCTATAAATCGCAAGTAAGAAGAAAATCGTACTTGAAAAGGAAGCTTAACCCTACCAACGATAATTGGGAATTATTTTGCCGTGCAAGAACTGATGCGACATATATTATTCGGAGAGCTAAAAAACGATTTTACATGTCAAAGTTGGATACAAAGCAATCGTCTCGCAAGCTATGGAGCAATCTTCGGTCAATTGGTATTGGGAAAAAGGAGATGGTTGGAAATTTTCCTGATCCTGATGATTTAAATACATCATTCATATTGAGAGACATCCGAAGTCTGAACTTTGTGCCTAACGATCAAATTGCTTGTGATCCATCTACAGTGTTTGAGTTTGATCCTGCCTCTGAATCTGAGGTTGTGGAGAGCATTCGATCCATTAAGTCCGATGCTATTGGAGACGATGGGGTGCCAATGTGTTTCATAAAAATGATTATACCTCATGTTTTGAGCGACCTGACGCAACTGATTAATTATTGCATTGCGTTCTCATCATTCCCAGAAAACTGGAAAATAGCTAAGGTCATTCCTGTGATCAAAAGGGCCACCCCAAGTTCATGCTCTGACTTTCGTCCAATTAGTATTCTTCCTTGCCCGTCGAAAGTCTTTGAGAAAATTCTGGCCTCACAGATATCGACTTATCTTAAAAGGTTTAATTTACTGTTACCACTTCAGTATGGTTTCCGTGCGAATCATAGCTGCTTAATTGCACTGATCAAAGTCCTTGAAGATATTAGGTGTCAATATGACTTGGATAACGTAACTGTTCTCTGTCTGCTGGATTTCTCAAAGGCTTTTGACCGAGTAAACCATGAATTACTTTGCCAAAAACTGAAGTACTATTTTGGCTTTCATGATAGAGCTGTACAACTGCTCAAGAGTTATCTTTGCAATCGCTGCCAAAAAGTCAAGATTGGACGGGTAGAATAAGAACCATAAACTTACACATGGGTGTACCACAAGGTTCTATTTTAGGGCCTAACCAGGCTAAGTCTCAACTTATTGCTATATCCAAAAAGCAGATTGACACCTCACTCTTGCCTCCAGTTTTCTTTCCCAAATCCAGCTTCAGTTTGTTGAATGTGTTACTAGTCTAGGCTTTAAAATCAAACAGTCACTTTCAGCAGTAAATCACACTAATTACATTGGAAGAATCTATTCTGGATTACGTAGACTCTGGCCATTTTCCGACATAACTCCAGTAAATACCAAACTAAAACTTATAAAAAACCTTACTAGTGCCTTTAATCGACTTCGCTAATGTAGTCTATTGTAAGCCTGACTCGCTTTTTTAGCATACAATCCTTGTGGCTTTTAATGACATGATAAGATACGTGTATGGCCTTCGGAGATACCAACACATCTCACATTATCATCAACTGGTTCTTGGATGCTCGCTACAGCAGTTTCTTGATGCAAGATGCTGTATTTTTTTGCACAAAGTTATAAAAAATAAAGCACCGCTATACATTTTTGGTAAGCTTCAATTTTCCCAATCTCTTCGAACTACTAATCTCCTACCACCGACTTTCAACTACTTGAATTCTTCACGGCTCTTTTTACTTGCAATTATAGGGACTTTAGGGCAAGTTATGGATTCACCATCGCCAGCAAAGAATAACTGATGCACTTTTTGCTCTGTCACTTTACCTTCAAGCAGATAGTCAAGGACTGTAATAAAGAGCAATGGGTTGATCATGCCTGGTGTACACCTACTTTGATTAACAATTTTTCGGGCATTTGACCTTTATTTTTGTTTCCTCGTACATGTCCATAATTATCCCCACGTAGGTTTCCGGACATATGACGTTAAAACATCGTTCCAAAACGCAATGTTGATGTCTCAAATAGTTACGATTTATATATTTTTTAGAAAAGTGTGAGGTTAAGCGTTTGGTACGCGATATGAAAACAGTTTCTTGTAGTGAATTATTTGACAACTGGATATCTTAAAAACTCAAAATCAAAAGCCTATTTTACTACACTAATAACTCTTTCATAAAAAATATGTATAATAAAACACATGCATCATAGTGTCTTACTTTCTTTCCAAATTCTGAAAATTAAACACTGGCAAGATTTCAAGTTAGGAGTCTGGTCATCGTTGGTCCACAAAGATAACACTCTTAACCAAATATTTGTTCCTATTTTCTTGAATAAAAAAGATGTACATAATATATCCTTCAGTTTGAATCGAGTTTTCTTAGCAATCTCTCAGAAATTATATTCATATTTATTAAATGGACTAGGTACTTTACCTTTTTGTTTATCAAGGCTTCGAATTCGATAAAAAAACTCAAAACATTCCTTAAAACTAAGCACGTTTAGCTGTTTGAAAACACTTATCAATAAATAAAAAACGTTACTTACCAACTGCAACTTGTATGAAAAAGAAGTCCAGAAAATAAAGTTAGTGTATTAATAAATGATTTTTTTGTTCCGAGAATTTTGATTCACATACAACTTTTTGGAAAAAAAAAAACATTTTTTAGTATACCTACGTGCTCTTTATCAGATGCTTAAAGCGTAAAGCTGACTTGTTTTTTTAATTTGGCGCCAAGTTAGGCTATAATATTAAACCTATCTTGCACCTATCTAAATTATTGTTTGTAAGTATTCTTGAATTAATAAATAAATTGCGTATATGTACACCTAACCTCGTACCTATTTCGAATCCCATAATGACTCGAAGGGGGAGTTGGCCCCCTTGCCTACGTAATTTTTAATCCCATGAGAAATTCCAATGAACAAAAATTAAAAAAAAATATAAAAAAAAAAATTCATAAAAAGAAAAAAAAAATCCTTGGTACTTCAAAAAATCATTATTATTTCATACCTTTTTGGGGAATTATTTCATCTTCGATTTAGGAAATAATTTCACAGTGAAATTATTCCCCAATTTTGGGGGGTTATTTCATTTTCTGTTTGGGGGGTTATTTCCTGGAGCCGTTAAAAAAAAACCAAAACAAATATAAGAACGTGTCTAAATGTTGTCATTTTGCGTGGTAAAAGTTTTTTTTCTTTTGCCAATTTACCAAGTTCTTGTTAGTATCTATATTGTGAAAAATTCTGTCCTTTTCATTTCCCGATTAAATTCTATAGTTACAAAAAAAAATATTCAAATTGGTTTTGTCGTTCTCGTGTGATTAAACAATGAGTTTTTTAATGTACCTTAAAACAAAAATTAAAATAAAAAGTTTTATAATTACGCCATCTGTTTTACAGTAAAAGAACGCAACAACGCAAAGAATGGCGTGGATGTACAAACAAAAAAAAATGAGCACGACTGGGTCGCACGTACTTGTCGTATGTGCCCATTTATATCTTTGACAGAAAATAACGTTTGAACTTATAAAAAAGTATCAAAACCACAATATTTTACGGTTTTTAGTAAAAATGAAGTATGCCATCACACGCCTTAAATAACAAAGAATTTAATAAAAAGTATTTCGAAAATTATAAGACAGGTTTTGATAAAATCCTGTTTTTTATTTTTAATTTTTTTGAAAAAAATTTTGTTTGTAATTTTGTTATGCAGTATTTTAGAATTTATTGATTTACACCTGATTTTAAAATTTAAATATTTTTTTTATAAGTTTTAAAAATATTGAATTTTCAAAAAAATTATTTTTAGGCCTAAAAATAAAATTTCAATTTCCGCTCACGCACAGCAAGTTTGAAGATAATCGTTCAAGCCGTTTAGGCTGCAGCTCGTTATACATACTGACAGACAGATAGTCAGATCAGACAGACATTTTTTTCTCGATCACTTTTTTTAGACTTCTCTATGATCGTAATGTCATGTTTGATTGTTTTCTCAATTTTTTCAATACTCACGAATCCTAAACTTGCCTTATAGTCCCTATAATCGCAAGTAAAAATAGTGATTAGTGCTGATTTGTTTTTTGTTACACACTACAAGTACAAAATGTACATGTTCAGAAACGGACATGAACCGACATTCTAAAGGCAGCGTTCCCGGGTCGCCTCATCTCTCGTTTGGCGATTCAGACTTTTTTTGTAGGGTTTTTTGAAGTCCCGTGTTTACGTGAACAAGCCCGAGACTCTGGAAGCCCTCAAGGACAACATTCGACACAAGTGAGAGAATCTGTTACCCGAAGTTCTCGCTGAAGTGATAAAATAAAACTATAAAACGAGCTCGTATGGCAATCAATTGTAACGGCGCCCATTTGGCCAATATCATTTTCTCGACTTCACCAATACAATTCTAAAGGTTCAAATAAACATAATCAAAAAACAGAATCGAAGTTTTTCATTTAGAAAATAAATTGCACGACTGGATCGCACGTTCTTGCTCATATGTGCGGTCACATCGTCGAATAGAATTTAAATAAAATGCACGACTGGGTCGCATGAACTAGTTCTTATGTTAAATAAATGCTTAGTGGCTGCATATGTATGTATATAAAGGGTGTTTTTTTTAGACGTGTGGTTTACAAGAAGAAATAAAACGCATATAGTTTAATGTTATGGCCAAAAATCTAGCTTTATTATAAAGATAAGGGTTTGCATTATGTTCTAAAAATGATTTCGGGGAAGTGGCCACGGTGGCTGGCTCGAATAAATTCCAGCCGAAGCCCAATTTTCCCAATTTTGTGAAAATCGGGATCGGTGGCCATTTCGTTTTGGGCCCATTCAACGAACGTGTGACGCACTTGATGGGCGTTCGGCTTCAATTCTTGAACTAGTTGGCTTTTGTAAGCCTGCAAGCCAAGATCCTTCCGCGCGATGGCGGATGGATTCATTTGGGTCTTCTTCGATACTCTGCTCCACCGAAACGAACCATTATTTTGGTAATAAATTTGAGCAATTTGCAAAACTTTGTTCAGGAGTAAGTCTATGCATTATGAATTCGCAAACCAAACTGAGCATAAATCAAGAGACAACTGTCAAAAAGACCAACTCCGAAAAAAAGTATTGCCAGATTGAAAACCACACGTCTATTAAAATAAAAAAATATTTATTTTTAAGAAAATTCTTTATTTTTTTTAATTAGTTTCAGAGTTTCCTTGGAAAAACTAAGTATGCAATAAAATTTGAAAACTAAATGTCTATCGGAGTAAAAAAAATTTTGAAAATCGTTCGATCAGTTTTTTTAAAAAGTCGTTTTTTTTTTTGAAAAACTTTTCGAACAAATATTTAAAATTTTTTTCTAGTATGTCATTATAAGGCAATCTTTAGTTTTCATCTGGGAAAATTATTTAAAAAAAGTTTTATCAAAATCATTAGAGCCGTTTTCGAGAAAATGTTACTTTTTGTTCAAAATTGTATGACAGGTACCGTTATTTTTCGACCTAGAGAAAAAAATATCCTCCGAGATACTACCTAATAAATACTAAATACCAAGTTTGAAGCAAATCGGCCCATCCGTTTAGGCTGTAGAGGCGCGAACAGACAGACAGACAGACGGACGGAATTTCCAGACCCACTTTTTTCAACTTCTCTATTATCGTAATGTCATGTTTGATTGTTAGATTTTTTTTTTGCACGAATCCATTGCATTTTAGTACTAAATCGCAAGTAAAAAGAGAGCCGGATGGATGACTTCTTTTGGCCCACCCTGTACTTTGGATTGCATCTGGTAGTTGATTTACCCGCGACAAAACTGCACTGGTCATTGGATAGCCGTAATATATTTCGCAGTCGACCGCCCAAAACCAGCTCCACGATCTTCATGGTGTGTGAAAAGAACGTAAATACTCAAAACTGCTTTCTTGTGAATGGCATAATTTTTATCAGCATATTTCATGAACAAAGTCTATTAACGGTACATTTAATGTAACCAAATCTTTCATATAACGTTACCTTTCATTTAATCGTTATCTTATTTTCGACTTGCTTGATCACGGCTCATTAGATTGGTACAAGATTTTATATTTTTTGTGCATGCCCACATTTAGACATTTTTTTTTATATACATAACTAGCTGACCCGGCAAACGTTGTACTGCCATATTAATTATTCCTATTTCATATTTCAAGCTAATGCATAGTTGACACTCGACTGGAAAGCCAGGGAAAGTCAGGGAACAAAAACTTGCGGTCAGGGAATTTCAACAGCGGTCAGGGAAAATATATTCAGAACTGATTTTTTTCATATTAAAATAATTTAATCCTTAGTCATACTCGGCTAATACTTTCGCGCCTTTGGCATACTCGTTTAACTTTTTTCTGGTGTATTTTAACGCAAAATGACTTAATATGCCAACTTGTAGCAAATAAAATTTCTTATAATTTTGGTTTTAATTGTTCTACAACCAGTATAGCGACGGAGCTATTAAGCAGCCAAAAATGCCCAAATTAAAGTATTTTCTTAAGTTTTCCTTGTGCAAAAAGGGAAGAGCAGCGGGGGAAAACTGCAAAACCACTCAGCTAGGACTTCTAAATAACGAGATAAAGACGTGTGAAGGCGTGAGTGATGAGCGAAATTCTTCGGGAACTGCAAGTTTCTTTGAGTGCGCTTACAATTAAATTTATTGTTAAAAAATTGATAACTTTTCTAAAATTAAAATTAAAAAAAACCTGAGTAAAAGAACTGCTTTGCTTTTTAATTTTTTTTTTGCCCCGTGGCTTAGTGGTTAGTGTGTCGGACTGCTAAGCGAAAGAACCTGGGTTCAAATCCAGCTCATAGCCACCTTTTTTTCTGGGTTACTGCCTCTTGGGAGGAACTGACAAAACCTCCAAGAGTAAAATTTGCCTCGAAAAAGTGCATCTCATGTAGCCGTTCGGACTCGGCGGTAAACTGTAGGTCCCTTCCATTCTTGCAGAGTAACAACACACACACAGGAATGGTTGAGAGTATATGTCACTAGGCCTTGGCTCCTTAAGGAGCTGTCGCGCCAATAAATGTATGTATGTAAACAAAATAAAAAAAAAATGGGCACGAATGGGTCGCACGTACTTGCTCTTATGTGCATAATTACATTGGAAAGCAAGATCTTTGGCAGAAAAAAGTAACATTTGCGTTGAAAATAACACAGTTTGAAATCATAAAAAGAATTAAAAACCACAATACTAAACGGTTTTTAGTAAAAATGAAGTATGCCATCACACGTCTTAAATAACAAGGAATTTATGAAAAATGTATTTCGAAAATTGTAGGACCGGTTTTGATAAAATCTAGTTTTTTATTTTGTTTTTTTGAAAAAAAAATATTTTTTTTTAATTTTGGTATGCAGTTTTTTAGAATTTATTATAATACATGTGATTATAAAATTTAAAATATTTTTTTTTATAAGTTTTCAAAATATTGATTTTTGAAAAAAAAATTCAAAAATTAATTTTAATTAGAAAACAAAAGTTATTCAAAATTTTCATATGCAGAATTAATTCGGCTACCTAGATCTTCTTAAATATAAAATTTGACAGAAATTCAAAAAGCCGTAACCGAGAAAGCCAAAAATTAAAAAAAAACCGTTACATGAAAGGTCCCGTTAATAGACTTTTCCCGTATATGTGGTACTAATCAAAGGATAGCCAATACCAACAAAAAAATTCTCAAAAATTTTGATTAAAATCGTTGTAGCCGTTTTCGAGAAAATAAGATTTTCCTAAACGGTCATTTGTCAAGTACCGTTATTTTTAGGGCTAAAAATAAAATTTCAATTTCCCCTCTGGTGAATGCCAAAAGAATCACACACACCAAGTTTGAAGATAATCGCTTAAGCCGTTTAGGCTGCAGCTCGTTAAAAATACTGACAGACAGACAGACAGACATTTTTTCTCGATCACTTTTTTAGATTTCTCTATGATCGTAACGTCATGTTTGATTGTTATCTGAATTTTTTAATATTCACGAATATTATAGTCCCTATAATCACAAGTAAAAATATATGAGAATTGTATTGGGTGTATTTGCCTCACAAAAATATTTACCTATAACTTCATACATTTTTACATTTTTAGATATTCTTTGAACAAAAAACAAAACAAAATTATCGGAGTACAATTCCTTAACACGTTTTCTTTAAAATAACGGGTGATTTTTTTGAGGTTAGGATTTTCATGCATTAGTATTTGACAGATCACGCGGGATTTCAGACATGGTGTCAAAGAGAAAGATGCTCAGTATGCTTTGACATTTCAAGAACTGAAGCCGAACGATCTGCCACAACGTCGAATTTTCAGTGAATGGGCTCTAGAAAAGTTGGCAGAAAATCCGCTTTTTTATCGACAAATTTTGTTCAGCGATGAGGCTCACATCTGGTTGAATGGCTGCGTAAATAAGCAAAATTGCCGCATTTGGAGTGAAGAGCAACCAGAAGCCGTTCAAGAACTGCCCATGCATCCCGAAAAATGCACTGTTTGGTGTGGTTTGTACGCTGGTGGAATCATTGGACCGTATTTTTTTCAAAGATGCTGTTGGACGCAACGTTACGGTGAATGGCGATCGCTATCGTTCGATGCTAACAAACTTTTTGTTGCCAAAAATGGAAGAACTGAACTTGGTTGACATGTGGTTTCAACAAGATGGCGCTACATGCCACACAGCTCGCGATTCTATGGCCATTTTGAGGGAAAACTTCGGAGAACAATTCATCTCAAGAAATGGACCGGTAAGTTGGCCACCAAGATCATGCGATTTGACGCCTTTAGATTATTTTTTGTGGGGCTACGTCAAGTCTAAAGTCTACAGAAATAAGCCAGCAACTATTCCAGCTTTGGAAGACAACATTTCCGAAGAAATTCGGGCTATTCCGGCCGAAATGCTCGAAAAAGTTGCCCAAAATTGGACTTTCCGAATGGACCACCTAAGACGCAGCCGCGGTCAACATTTAAATGAAATTATCTTCAAAAAGTCATGGACCAATCTAACGTTTCAAATAAAGAACCGATGAGATTTTGCAAATTTTATGCGTTTTTTTTTTTAAAAAAAGTTCTCAAGCTCTTAAAAAATCACCCGTTATAATTAATTAAAACAAAATAACAAACCATTGCCCCATGATCAGGATTAAAATATCACCAAAAAAACACGTAATTTTTGGTTTTGCTGTAAGAAGTGATAAGGTTATTAAGGTTAAGGAACTTAAGGTTATTTTGATATTCTACAGAGGAGTTTTTTTCAATTTTTTTTAGCTCAAAAATTAACGGTACCTGTCATATAACCGTTATCTAAAAGCTTATTTTTCTCGAAAACCTCTCCAAGAATTTTTTATAAAAAAAAAATCAGTGTACTACTGTAGGTATGCATTATATTTTGGTGAAAACAAATTAATATGGTGGGCTAGAAACGGTACCTCCTATAGGACCGGTTTTTTTCATTGACTTTTTCGAAACTGGTGATCCGATTACAATCAAAATTGATATTCAAGAAGATAGGTAGCTTGAGTAATGTTGCATTAATTTTTTATCGAAAACTTTTTTTTTGTATTTTTAATAATTTTTTTAATTTTTAAATTTTTTTTTTTTTTTTTTTTTTTTGAAAAATCAATATTTTGAAAACGAGTGAGTGATTTTTGTTTAATTTTTGTTTTTAAATTTACGTTATTTGTGTGCTTAAGTTTGTATTCTTGAATTATTTTTTTTGACTTAAACTTAAAACAGCTTCGATTCTCATATTAATTGATTATAAAATTTACATTTTTTTCACAATCGAAGTAAATTACAGAGCAAAAACACACATATCAAACTGACTACTCTAAATTCTTTTTTTCTCGATGGCCTCTTGCATTTTTCTGCATTTTATTTATTTGTGTATTGCTTATACTAAAATCGCGATTAAGAAATCGGTGTTGGTGGTAGGAGGGTGGAAATTTGGTGATATCAATATTTTTTGATACCAAATCTAAAAAAAAAATACAAACAAAAATCGTCAAAAAATAGAAAAAATGTCTGCAACCACCTATCGGTTTAAAATATACTTTACGACCTATTCTCATACGTCATACCTACAAAACATACATACAAAATTTCATAAAAATCAGTCGAGCCCTTTCGGAGGAGTACGCACACAAACACCGTGACACAAGATTTTTATATATTAGAAAAAGAAGATTAATATAAAATAAGTGAAGTCTAAATTAGAAATATACATATTTCAAAACAGACTTGTTAATTAATTATTGATTAATATTATTAACAAAATTGATTGAATAAAATCATAAACCAGCATTATTCTCATAATCTAAAGTTATTCTGTTTTACCTTAGGTTAAATGGGAAATTAACAATCATCTTGTGTTTTGTTCATCAAGCATTAGGATCAGAATCAGAATGTCCTCGTTTTGGTGGTAAGTAACTTTTCAACAACTGTTTCTGAATGTTCATTTTAACTACTGTAAGATGACAAAAAAATACATAATTAATTCACTAAAAGTGTCTGATGCATGATGCCCCAGAAATCTGACACAATTTTTAATTTGTATCACTAGTTCTCTATATATTTTCGTACTTAAAACTCTTTGTTGTATAAAACATACATACATATATATATATGTACATAATATACCGTCAATGAAGAAGAAATACATATGTGTTATTTCTACATAAGCGCATATTGCAGCTGAAGCGGTGCTGTGATTTATTTTGTTTTTTTTACGTGTGGATTATTTGGACTCCAGTAATGTAAGTTGTGGAAATTGGTAACTCCATCTCTGGTAAACTGGGCTTCATCTGTCCAGACTATCCTTTTGAAGTAGTTGTATTCTGTTTCTTCCCTCAGCCATAGCGTTCTACAAAACTCTTTCCTCAATACCTTATCATTTGATGTCAACTTTTGCACTGGGGTAAAGTGATATGGGTGAAGGTTTTCAGAATGAATCACTGTCCAAACTTTACACTGGGACAATCCAAGTTGCTATCCTTCTGGTGCTAAGGGTGGGATTACGTCGTACCAAATCCAAAATTCCTTCCTGTACTATGTTTGCCGATCCAGCAGATGACCTTTCCCTCCTTGGATACTACAGCACTCCATGTTCCCGAAGGCGATTGTGAAGTCTTGCAAATATCAAATAGTGGGGACATCTCCTATTGGGGGACCTTTCAGCGTACAATCTTTGTGCTTGCCGACTGGAACCATCCGCTAATCCTAGCAGAAGTGCATATCAGCCAGTTCTTCCCGGGAGTAGTTTAAGTTTGCCATTCTTTTGTGTTGACGATTTTTTGCGCAGTTTGGAAATAAGTTTAATTCAGAATATCCTTCCATATTTATTTGTGGTTAGGTAAAACATATTTTTTTTTAATTAGGTAATTAGTATAAATACCTTTCATTGAAGGCAGGTCATTTTGCTACGTGCCTCAATTAAAAAAAGGTGAAATCTGGTTAATCCAGTTAATTGTTTTTTTTTTTATTATTTGTTTTAAACCGGATGGTATGTAATAAAAAATAAAAAAGGATAATCCTCTAATTAATAATACCTGAGCAGGTCAAACTTGGGAAAACCAAAAAAAATTTTTTTTTCTTCGAAAAAAGTACTTTTAGTTTTTTTTTTATTTCTCAAAAACCAAGATACATTTTGGTATCCGGTTTTCTGTTTTTGACTAAAAATAAATAAGAGCATTGAATTTTGAAAATAAAAAATAATAGTTAATTACATAAAATTTTGAAAAAAAATTTGTTTAAAATTTTTTTTTCTTTTTTTTTTGAAAATTTTGAGTTTGAAAATTAATATTTTTAAAACTGTTCACTTAAACAACTTAATTTAAAAATAAACTAAAGAGTAGTTTTCTGGCTTTCCAAAAAGAAATAACAAGGCTTTGTATCATTCACCGTTGTTTTTAAATAATTTTTTTTTCTGATGTCATTTTTTTTAGAAAATTGCCCCTCCCTTCTAAAATTCTTGAAATTTTTTTATTTAGTTTAAGAGTTTTCTCAGATAAACTAAGTATGTAATAAAATTTGAAAACTAAATGTCTATCGAGGAAAAAAATATTGAAAATCGTTCGACCAGTTTTTTTTAAAATTCGTTTCGTTTTGAAAAACTTTTCGAAAAAATATTTTAAACTTTTTTTATTACGCTATTATAAGTAAATCTGTAGTTGTCACCTGGGAAAGTTATTTAAAAAATATTCAATCAACCCGTATTCAAAATATTTTGAAAACCATTTTTTTTAAGAAAATTTAAAAAAAATCGAAAAAAAAAGTTTTTAAAAATGTTTAAATGCAATATTAATTGAATTGTAAATAACTTCCTGTATGCAAAATTTTGGCGGTGCGAAATAACGGGCCCAAAAACAAAAAATGAAATAAGGTACCAAAAGTATATTAAGAATACAACAACAACAAAAAAAGTCTTTATTTTGGGGAGTAATTTCACTTTTTGGGGCATAATTTCATTTTTAGAATTGGGGTTGTATTTCATTATGAAAAAAGCCCCTAATATCAAAGAATGAAATAAGACCCTACGAAAATATTATGTCGAATACGAAAATGGGCAATAAAAGCCACTTAGGCCAGTTAGAGCACAAACAACAAATTTAAAGATATGTCTCACTTTGATAAATGTTAGTATGAAGAAGGTATAGGGGCATGCTGCCCCCATGCAACCCCCCTGCTTGGGCTCACTGTATGATTTGGAGAAGGTACAAGGTTGGGTATGTGCAACGTTTCTTTTTGATTTAAAGAACTTTTGCATAAACCCAATCTCGCACATACTCCAAATCCCATAGTGAGCCCAAGCAGGGGGGTAGCAGGGGGGCAACATGTATGAAGCAAATTGGCCCATCCGTTTAGGCTATAGAGGTGCGAACAGACAGACAGACGGACGGAATTTCCGGCAAAAACAACAAATTTAAAGATATGTCCCACTTTGATAAATGTTAGTATGAAAAAGGTATGGGGCATGCTGTATTTTTAATAATTTTAATATTTTTTTTTTGAAAAATCGATATTTTGTTTTTAAATGAAAATTATTTTTTTTTTGCTAAAGTTTGCATTCTTTAATTATTTTTTTTTTTAATTTTTATCAAAAGTTGTTAAATAAAAATCGTTTTATTAAAAAACCGTTCCTACGATTTTGAAAAAAAATCACAATTGACATTGTTATAGAAATAAAATGGCGTTTAAATTTTTCCACTGAAAACACTTTTGCGTACTTTTTTCAAACAAAAATCGAATAAAAAACTTCGAAATTCTTCTTTTAAATACTTAACAAATTTTATTTGACGCTGTGACTGCACATCCAGTCGTGCAATTAATTATTTATAGATTGATTGTGTGGGGAATTTATTCTTCTGCAATTTGGGTAATTTAACATCGAATTTTGGGTAATTTATTAAAGTGTCATCGGCAACACTTGCACTTTATCAAAAGAAGGTGCGGAAGTAATTTTAATAAACTGAACAGAAAGTGACACAAAGTAGAACATAGCAGATTATTTTTTTACTTGTTTCTTACAAAAAAGCAATTTCTCTAATTTTATGATATTTTCTTGGCTGTTCGTTCGGCTTCAATAGGAAAAACTAATCAATCTATTCTTTCTTCTTTCAGCCGTGACACCAACATATTCCGAAATGCGAATAGGAGATGATTTAAATATAACATGCTGCGTCAAAACTGACAATATCTCGTGTGTTCATTTCATTCACGATCAAACTAATACAAATGTTCCTAAGGATCAAATACAAGTACACATGTTATCCTAATATTCTTTTATACATACATAAATAATGTTTATTAATCCGTCTGTTTGAATATGAATTTTTGAGAATTATTATTAATTTTGTATTTTTTTATAAATGTTTAAAATTTAATTAAATTTTTTGAATTTTTTACTATTTTTTTTCTTCTAGCTTCTAATTTTAATTCGACCCTTTATTCAATTCTAATAGGTAAATAATGGAAATTCGATAGTCTTTATGCTTCGAAATGCCAAAGAAGGCAGATATGTATTTACTTGCTACTGTGATACAAAAGGAGTTGGAAAATCGAGGGTTTTTGTGGGTAGGTGAAGTTTGGTTTAAAAATATCACTAAAACAAACTTTAACAATGCCTTTTATACTTTCTATATACAAGGCATTATATTATTTGTCATGACGATGAATGTCGCTTTTAGAATTTTTTTTTATTATATATATTTTTTATATATATAAAATATATTATATTTTTATATATATATTTTTTTTTTATTAGAAAACTATATTGAGGAAATATAGAGTCTTGTGTGATTAGAAAGCCTGTCCAGTTTTCTGTTTTAAGTCTGAAGATATAAAAATTATTTGATAAACATCGCTACATAAATAATTATAAGAAACAAAAGCTACAAACACTTAACTAGAGTTTGAAAATGGTAGGTTTTGCCCAGCAAAACTATTATAGGTTGCCCTATTAATAAACACAAAATAGAGGCGAAACAACACTAACACGTATTTTAACCCATAATTGTTAATAATAAACGTGTTTTAACGTTAGATGATGGATAACTATTTCTAATTTTTATTACGCGCCTAGCCCAACCTTTAAAAAATTTAAAATGTTCATTTATTCTTCGTTATTTTATTGTCCCTATTTTTTACACTTCTACCATTGTTTCAAAAAGCCGGATTAAGAAAACACTGAAAACAGTACCATGTAAACAAGGTCTAGCTGAAATGACATGTCAGCCTTCAAAAATTAAAAAAAGTAACAGAATATTTAATACTTTGTTCATGCTTTTCGTTGAATAACTAAAATGCACATAAAACAAGTTTATTAATTTTTACTTGCGATTATAAGGCCTATAAGGCAAGTTTAGGATTCGTGAATATTAAAAAAATTGAGATAACAATCAAACATGACATAACGATCATAGATAAGTCTAAAAAAGTGATGGAGAAAAAATGTCTGTCTGTCTGTCCGTCTGTCTGTATGTCTGTATGTAAAACGAGCTGCAGCCTAAACGGCTTAAGCGATTATCTTCAAACTTGGTGTGTATGATTATTTTGGCATTCCCCAGAGGGGAAATTGAAAAATTTTATTTTTAGCCTTTAAAATAACGGTACTGCCATATGACCGTTTAGGAATATCTTATTTTTCTCGAAAACGGCTACAACGATTTTAATGAAAATGTTTGAGAATTTTTTTTTTGTTGGTATTGGATATTATTTGATTAGAACCATATATACGGGACAAGTCTATTAACGGGACCTTTCATATAAGGGTTTTTTAATTTTTGGCTTTCTCGGTTACGGCTCTTTGGATTTCTGTCAAATTTTATACTTAAGAAGATCTAGGTAGCCAAATTAATTTTGCATATCAAAATTTTGAATAACTTTTTTTTTCTAATTCAAATTAATTTTTGATTTTTTTTTTTGAAAAATCAATATTTTGAAAACTAATCAAAATAAATTATTTTAAATTTTATAATCACATGCATATTAATAAATTCTAAAAAACTGCATACCAAAATTAAAAAAATATTTTTTTTTCATAAAAACTAAAAATAAAAAACAGCATTTTATCAAAACCGGTCTTACAATTTTCGAAATACATTTTCCAAAAATTTCTTGTTATTTAAGACGTGTGATGGCATACTTCATTTTTACTAAAAACCGTTAAGTATTGTGGTTTTTAATACTTTTTATAAATTAAAACTGTGTTATTTTCAACGCAAATGTTACTTGTTTCTGTCAAAGATCTTGCTTTCCAATGTAATTATGCACATAAGAGCAAGTACGTGCGACCTAGTCGTGCCCATTTTTTGATTTAACAAACGAATAAGTCGACTATCCGTGTGTTAGATAAATTAATAGGGCTGGAGATATATAACTTGATTATACACAAGGCTTCGTTCGCCTTGACATATGCGTCACAGGAAATTAAACAGCCAAAGAAATATTTTTCGAAATTTACTTATAGCCGTTCTAACTGAGTTGTGATTTATGAGTCTTGCATTCCAACTGTTTAACTTCTCAAGCGCTTATTTTGGAATTTTGTACATGAGTACAATAAATGCAACATGTTACCTATTGTCCTAAAAATACGGTTCTTGAGAAATATAAAAGCCGTAGCAACGCATATAGAATGCGGACTTTGATTTTCTCTTTTGAAGTTGTGAATCAGTTAACTCGGCTTAAACGGCTATAAATGCATTATATCTTGATTAATATTTGAGGCGTTCAGTTATCTAAATCTTAAAAAGAAGAACAAGGAGAAGAGGAAGCAGAAGAGAATTACGAACCAGATAGATAAGTTTCCTATTTTTTTAATTTACACCGCTTTTAGTATTAGTATAATCATTTTTAACCTTTGCCAATATCTTTAACTATTAAAAAGTTTCAAATTAAACAGAATCAGAACAGATCCGTGAAATAGGCCTACCGGGGAAACCACATTAAAAAAAACGCGCTAAGTACACTAACTCAAGGGTGGCGTGGAAACGTGTGCATAATGCATGTGCAGTGCATATTATGACAATTACAACTCTTTCAACTTTTTGAATCGTTATATCTCGAAAACGGTGACTCTTAGGAAAAAAGGTTTAATAACATTTTATAGAGATAATTATCTGATCTACACTTTTGCCTCAGCATATTTTATGATAAAACTTACCGTTTTTCTCAAAATCGCGAAAAACCCGTTTTTGTGACCTTTGACCCCGCGTAATTTTTTTTGCAGGTGTTGGATCGATGAGCACTTTTTAGATTTTATTTATGATGTTGTTGTGAACAAACCTACCAATTTTCAGCTGGGATGAGCGGACTATTAATATCTCGACATTTTTCACATTCACAATTCCATAACTTAAACATATTGTACCTATGTATTTATATCGGAAGTTAAATGAGTTATTATTTATTATTATTTAGGTGGCGCTACAGTTCGGGACGAACCTATGCCTCAACCAACATGCCTCTCCATCCAACTCGGTCTTTGGCTAGCTGCCTCCAGTTTTGCACTCCAAGTTGGTTCAGGTTGTCCTCCACTTGAGCGCGCCACCTAAGGCGAGGTCTTCCTTGACTGCGTCTACCCTCTGGGATGGAATCGAAGATCCTGCGAGCCGGAGCATTGTTGTCCATTCGCTCTACATGACCTAGCCATCTTAAACGTGATATGCGTATTTTTTTGACCAGGTCAATGTCGCTGTACAGCTCGTATTCTTGGTTGAACCTTCTCCTCCAAAGCCCGTTAACGCAGATAGGGCCACAAATCTTCCGAAGAATCTTACGCTCGAAACGACTAAGGATATCTTCATCCGCTTTAGATAGAGTCCATACCTCGGCGCCATAGAGTAGGACTGGGATGATTAGGGTCTGATACAGAGTCTCCTTTGTCTTTCGAGAGAGGGCTTTGCTACTCAATTGCCTTCCTAGCCCATAGAAACAGCGATTGGCAAGAGTAATTCTTCGCTTTATTTCTGACGAGATGTTGTTGTCAGATGTTATAGCGGATCCGAGGTACACAAAGTCCCTAACTACCTCAAAGTTATACCTGTCTATTGTGATGTTTTGTCCAATCCGCCGGTGTTGTGTGTCCCTTTTTGTGGACAGCAGGTACTTCGTTTTGGCCTCATTGACTGCTAGTCCCATCTTAGCCGCTTCAGCTTCAATGCTAGCAAACGTTCCACTGACAGCTCGCCGAGTTCTGCCAATGATGTCTATGTCGTCAGCGTATGCTAGCAATTGCACAGACTTGAAAAAAATGTCCCACTACAATTGACTTGCGAGTTTCTTATAATTTTTTCAAGTATTAAGTTGAAGAAATCGCACGATAGAGCATCACCTTGTCGGAATCCTTTTTTGACGTCAAAAGCTTCTGTGAGGTCAGAACCAACCTTGACGGAGCAGCGAGAGTTCTCCATCGTCATCCTGCACAGTCGGACGAGTTTTGTTAGAATGCCAAAACCTGACATGGCTCTGTATAGCTCGTCTCTATAAATGCTATCGTACGCGGCCTTAAAATCGATAAAGAGGTGGTGGGTATCGATTTGGAATTCTTGGGTAGTTTCCAGGATCTGCCGTAGAGTGAACATTTGATCGATTGTGGACTTTCCTGGTCTGAAACCACATTGATAGGGGCTAATCAGGTTGCTGACGAAAGGTTTCAGGCGTTCACATAGTACGGCAGAGAGGATCTTGTAGGCGATATTCAGGAGACTTATTCCTCTATAGTTGGCGCAGTTTAGAGGGTCTCCTTTCTTGTTAAATGAGTAGGACGTCTATTAAATTTAAAGAAGGTGCATCATGTATATTTCTGTATTAATTGTTGAAAGAAATGCTTTAGGTTTTGTTTTAATTTTTTTATTGCATTATTTTTAATTAAAGGTTATTTTAATATTTCTTGTTCTTCCATTCCATGAGCCATGAATGCCATTTTAATATTTCTTTAATTTTAATTAGGTGAGGCTTTCAATTAATTTATATTAAATATTTTTGTTTTGTTTTTATTTGTAGGGACGACTCCAAAAACAATTACAGATTTTCAATGCACCGTTTTTGATTTTCAAAAAATGATTTGCCAATTCACTACTCCACAAAACAATGTTTTAACCCAGTTTAAGCTAGCTACAGAAGACTTACAGGTAATACATTACATTACATTGTTTGTGTAATTTGTAATGTTTAATATAAGTTTGTTATGGATTTGTAACAATTATTGTATGAAAAGTCAATATTTTAAATACTTTTTTATTTAGAACATAGAATGTTCAAGAGATGATAGAAATAATATTAGAACATGTGAGATAGCTGGTTCACTCTATAAGACCTATCAGCAATTCTACAATTTAGTTCTAAGCTCTACAAATGCTCTTGGAAACTTCAGCCAGACTATTAAAGTCGACCAATACCGCAGAGGTAAGCTTTTTCAAGGTAAGAAGTTTACGATGTAATTATGTTTCATTTCTTCTTAAGTTGTACCAAAAACACCGGCTTTACATTTTGGTAATATAACCGAAAATGGAGTTACCTTGACATGGAGTCTATCCAACTACGCTCTCTATGCTAACCACACAAATGGTCTCCTATATGAAATATTTTTAAAAGCAAATGGATTTGATGCGTTTCCAATAGATTCTGGAATTCAAGTATATAATGAGATGAGTGTTGCAATATTCGACTTGCATTCTTTTATTCAATACGAAGTGGATGTTCGAATAAAGGCTAATAAAGCTAGTAACACATTGTGGAGTGAACGATCTAAAGGATATTTTATAACACAACCGAAACGCCCTGAAAAGTCTCCAAAAATTGACATCGGAAGTTTTTATATTCATCCTGGAGGCAATTGTATTAGTTTGTTTTGGCAGCAATTGCAAGAATACGAACAAAATGGACCGGATTTTAATTACACAATTATTGAAGTTACAGAGAATTGGCTATTAAAGTAAGTTGTTAAAAATGTACATATTTAATTATTAATTCATTTATTTAACATCAATCAGATAACAAGTACTTGGTTATATGTTCATTGCGTAATAGGTTATCCTATGTTCACTTTCACGGAGCTGAGTATCTTGATAAGAGTGTTTTCCATAAATTCTATTTTATTATAGACATGAGTAAATTTTATAGTTTCTTGTCTGGGTTCGTTACATGAGTTGAAAATGAGATTTATCGTTATATGTTAGTATACCTTACCTTAGGTGGCGCTACAGTCCGGGGTGGACTTGGGCCTCAAGCACCAAGTTTCTCCAGCCAGTTCAGTCTCTAGCTAGCTGCCTCCAGTTTTGCAAGTGAAATCGGTTAAGTTCCCCTTCTTCTGAGTGTCTGTCTTCCTCTGATGCACCGTCCTTCCGGGGTGGAATCGAAGATTTTCCGGGCCGAAGCAATGATGTCCATCCGCTCTATATGACCTAGCCAAGAGACATTGGACAATAACTCTTTTGGTTAGGTCTGTGTCGCTGTACAGCCCATCTCCTTCTCCACTCGCCGTTATTGCATTTGGTATCAAAAATCAACCAGTGCCCCGTGGCTTAGTGGTTAGTGTGTCGGACTGCTAAGCGAAAGAACCTGGGTTCAAATCCAGCTCATAGCCACCTTTTTTTCTGGGGTACTGCCTCTTGCGAGGAACTGACAAAACCTCCAAGAGTAAAATTTGTCTCGAAAAAGTGCATCTCATGTAGCCGTTCGGACTCGGCGGTAAACTGTAGGTTCCTTCCATTATTGCAGAGTAACAACACACACACAGGAATGGTTGAGAGTATAAGTCACTAGGCCTTGGCTCCTTAAGGAGCTGTCGCGCCAATAAATTTATAATTTATAATCAAAAGTCAACCGGAGAATCTTTCTCTCGAAGTAACCTGACGCATCCTCATCCACTTTTGACAAGGTCCATCCGTCAGCACCATAGAGCAGACTGTGATGAGGAGCGTCTTATAAAGGGACAATTTAGTTGCCTGAGAGAGGTCTTTGCTACTCAATTGCCTTCTAAGTCCGAAGAAACAGCGATTGGCAAGAGTTATTGATCGTTTGATCTCAGCGCTTTTTGTTGTTCTCTGAGTTAAAAGCGACAGTGAGGTCTTTACTGACCTTGACGGAACAACGTGCGTCATTTTACACAGGCGGACGAGTTTGGCAGGGATGCCAAAACTGCAGATTGCTGTATATAACTTGTCTCTATACATGCCGTCGTACACGGCTTTGAAATCGATGAAATGGTAGTAGGTATCAATATTTTGTTGATAGTGGACTTTCCTGGCCTAAAACCGCACTGATAAGAACCTATCAGGTTGTTGACAAATGGCTTGCAATCTTATATTCGAGCTCTCTAGCTTTGACAGTTTCTTTTTAGATTTTGATAAAATTTTTCTTACTTCATTCAATCCGAATGAATGTTTGCCCCTTGGAAAGTTCGGACATCCATGATACTGGAGCAGTACTTTGCATCAATCGCAATGTGGTCAATCTGGTTGACAGTTGATTGATAAGGGAATCTCCATGTCCCTTGTGAATGTCGAGTGGTGTAAACTGGGTACTAGCTATTACAATATTTTGCCCCGCAGACTGTTTTCCGATTGTACTACGAAAGATACACTCTCTAACTGGCTTGGCGTTAAGGCCGCCTAGGACAATTTTAATGTAATAACTAGGACATCTTCTTATATGTTTTGTCCAGGAGCTCAAAAAACATATTTTTGGTTTCTTCATCTTTTTTATATGTGGGGGCATGCGAGCATATAAGGCTTATATTGGCAAATGTAACCATGACTCGGATTGCCACTCGTTGACACATTTGTAACTCAAGACCTCTTGCCGAAGTCTTCCTTCAACGACGAATCCACCTCCAAACAAGCGCTGTTTTTGTGTGTGAGCAGTTGCCCTAATATATATAGCAATTTTTCGTTTTTCATTTGTCCAGCCCTTCCTTTTAGGCCTGAGGTCCGAAAACTTCGTACTAACTCATTTAAGGTGTTCACTCAGTAGTTTTGATTCAGCCTGACTGGTACTGTAGAGGTAGACGTCACCGTTGATTCCGTCTCGAGAATTTTTCCGCTGCCGCCTGGAAGCCAGGAGATATGCCTCAAAAATTAACGGTACCTGTCGTATAACCGTTATGTAAAACTTTATTTTTCTTGAAAACGGCTCCAAGAATTTTTATGAAAAAAATCAGTGTACTACTGTAGGTAAGCATTATATTTTGGTGAAACAAAATTAATATGGTGGGCTAAAAACGGTACCTCCCATAGGACTGGTTTTTTTCTTCGACTTTCTCGAAAACTGGTGGTCCGATTAATATCAAAATTGATATTCAATAAGATGTGGATAGCCTAAGTAATTTTGCATAAATATTTTTTCGAAAACTTTTATTTTTGTATTTTTAATAATACATTTTTTTTTTGTTTTTAAATGTATGTTATTTTTGTGCTTAAGTTTGTATTCTTGAATTATTTTTTTTAATTTTTTGAAAAAAGTTGTTCAAAAACCGTTTTATTTAAAAACCGGTCCTACGATTTTGAAAAAAAATCATACTTTTTTACATTTCTTAAAGAAATAAAATGGCGTTTAAAATATTTCTCTAAATACAATTTAACGTACTTTATTCAAACAATCAAAAGTCACAAAAATCGAAAAAATGCTTTGATGTGCACTTTAATTTTCTTATTCTTATTCTACAATGTGACCGCTCGTATGAGCAAGATCCAGTCGTGCAATTTATTATATTCTCCTTCCAGAAATTCAACTATAACTACAGATGACACTTCTGCCTTGATAAATATCAATTGGAAAAATACATCACATTACAAATTCAAAATAAAAAGCCAAAACCAGAAGGGTCTTTCATTGAACACAAGCATCTTAGAAATAACTTCCCGTAACCCAAATATTAGCCATGACGAACAAATCCATGCATTAACAAAAGTGTATCGAAGTGAAAATCAGACATATACAGTGTTATGGTTACAACCCGACAATTTCGATATTTTGAGTGGCTATACGCTTTTCTGGTGCATTGCAAAAACAGGCTTCAAAAATCAGTGCATGGTGAATATTAATTTAAATCTAAAGTTTAATTTATAACCTAATTAAATATATTATTATTTTTATAGGGATCAATGATGTTCACTAATCTAGACAAGCATGCGCTTCATTATATCTCTGAACCCCATAATGCAACCTTAAACTTTGCTTTATCAGAAAATTACAATGGCAACACTTATAGCAGTGGTATGATGTGGGCAATGTGCGCTCGAGACGCAGCAACTAATTTAAACGAAGTCCTAGTGGACGAAATAGAAATAGCTACAGAAACAAGTATTACAATTCAGTGGACTACGGAATGCTGGTTTCTGACGATTTTAGATGGTTACAAACTGACATATTGCAAAGTTGAGACAAATGATAGTTGTTCAGAAGTGGAAGAAGAAAGATTTGTTTCGAAAAACGCTAAGGAATACAAAATAATGAACCTCAAACCGTCATCTATTTATAAAATCTCAATCAGAATGTATTCCAACACAGAACTTGGACCGATACGCGACCAGCCAATATTCAGAACAACTAAAGACCTTGGTAAGAATGTATTTAGAGTTAGGAAAAGCAATTAATGGTTCTGGTACTAAAAATTTTATAGATTCCTCATATGTAGTAAATTAAAACTCTTTATTTGATGGTAGTTTGTCCGGAATTCAGCTCAAGTTTTTTTTATATATAATTAACGCGCGCACAAGGGACTATTTGTTTCCCTTTTAATGTAGAGCAAACTGTGCGGGCATTAGGAAGATAGAGAGGGGAAAGATAGGAGGTGTCGATTAACATTGGTTTTGAATGTTATAGAAGATTAAAATGGCAAGGGAAAATCTCGCCGGGTAAACTATTTCAAATTCGTGTTGTTCGGCTAAAAAAAGAATCCCTATATTTCACGGTACGTCCGAAATTTGTCTCAAGGGTGAACTGATGAGGATTCCTTGCGAGACGAGTATTATGGGAGAAACTTTTAAAGGGAGGAATGCAGCTGGCTACCTCGAGTGAACATTTTTTCTAAAAGAAACGATAAAATAAGGAAATACATAAAACATCGATTTTGTGTTCTATCAAGCAGGTAAAGAGATGTTTGCGAAGCACCTGCCCAGAGGTGGGAGTTATACTCGAGTTTAGAGCACTTAGCAGCATTTTTAGCGATCTCAAATATATGGTCGTTCCAACGGAGGTCGTCGTTGCCACACATGACGAGTACTGAAAGCTTTTCGGTTTCTTCGATGTAAGTGCCATTCATGGACAATGGCATTGGGGGTATGTTTAGTTTTAACGACAGAAGACAGCATTGAGTTTTCGAAGCATTAAAATTCACACGATTCCTATTACCCCATTTGACAATGCTGTATAAATCGGAGTTTAATGAGCTTGACATACGGCAACGTTGCAATTGTACGTCCGAAGGCGAAGGACGTGAATCATCGAACGAATATGAAAAGCTGAGGGTAGAGTCGTCGGCAAAACAGTTAAGTGGATTAGAAGTAACAGACAGAAGATCATTTATAAAAATGAGGAAGAGAGTTTGAGACAGAACAGAGCCCTGGGGCACACCAGCATTTATTTTGTAGGAATCAGACTTGAATCCGTCCAATACAACTTGTATTGAAAGGTCCAGAAGATAGCTTCTTATCCAACGAACAAAAGTATTATCGATCCCAAAAGCACGCATTTTCGATAAGAGAGCTTCATGCCAAACTCTATCAAATGCCTTGGAGATATCAAGAGCAATAATCTTACTTTCACCAAAGCGATGTAAAGATTTGTTCCACTGTTCGGTGAGATATGCCATCAGATCACCAGTGGAACGGTTGCTGCGGAAGCCATACTGACGGTCATGGAGAAGCTTTCGATCTTCGAGATATTCCTTAAGCTGACAGTTAATCAGCGTTTCCATGACCTTAGAAAGAAGGGATGTTGGTGCAATGGGTCGGTAGGAGGAGGGACAGGCTGGACAAATGCTGTTTTCCATCTTCTAGGAAAGATTAGGAGCGATGGAAAAGCTTACGCAGTGGCTTTGCCAGTTTGGAAGAACACCTCTTCAGAATAGTCGGGAGTATACCATCCGGGGCAGCGGATTTGTGTATATCGAGATCTTTGAGAACTCTTGCTACTGTACGAGTGCGGAAAAAAATCTGACCCATGGAAAAATTTGCATTCTCAAGTATAGGATGGGCAACGTTGATGTGAGGCAGCGTGGAGCTGGCAGCGAAATGGGCAGATTATTTATTTCCAAATAATGTCAGCATATTCAACAATAAAGAGAGTATGAGTGTATGAGGATCAGTGAAATCTTTACTGTTTCTTTTAATAAAGTCAACTACTGAATTCGACTTAGGGCTTGTTTCTCATTATCTGACTAAAATTCTGATTAACTATCCGACACATAAACAAACTTCAAGTTAAATCCTCACATTTATCTAAAGCTTTTTCCAGTTTTCCAGACAGAAGTGTTCTGACATTTTGAAAATAATAAAACATTTGGAATTGACTTTTGAATTTGCACTTCAAAATGTCTTGAAAACGCGGAAATGGACGTAACAGGATAGCACTTGCTCTTATGTGCCTAATCTTTGATAGAAACAAGTAACATTAACATACAAAAATCACACGTTCTCAACCTATAAAAATTGTCAAAACCAGAATATTTAACGGTTTTTTAGTAAAAATGAAGTACGCCATCACACTTCCTAAACAACAAAGAATTTATGAAAAAAGTATTTCGAAAATTGTAGAACGGATTTTGATAAAATCTAGTTTTCTATTGTTTGAGTTTTTTTTTAATTTTTTTTAGATTTTTGTATGCAGTTTCTAGAGTTTATTTTTAAAAATTAATTTTAAATACAAAACAATAAATATTCAAAATGGGCACGAGTACTCCGGTGCCAAGATTTAATAATGGTTTCTTGTAGAGGGGTTAAATACAAGTATTTTTTACTATGGGAGGGAGTCTATCTCCCCCCGTTTAGGAGGTAGGGGCGATTTTCGAAAAAAAAAATTATGGAAAACTAAATATTAAAAAGCAGCGGCAACATTTTAAAACCATTTCTATAACGGTTTTAACAGCCAGAAATTTCTTTTTTGATCCTACATTTAAATGAAATTATTTGCGTCAATAGTTTTTAAAATATTTGCATTCAAACTCGAAATTTTGATAAAAAAACGTAAAAAAATATTTTTGAACCAATTTTGTTCAAAGTTGGGAAATGGAAAATAAATTTTTCTTTCTGTGGTCAATGCTCATATCCATTTTAAATGAAACGCAAGAAACCGAAAGCTTTTATGTCTACTATTTCTTGAGAAAATTGAAAATAACTGAAAGTACTTTTGATTAAATGATAGCTAGTACCCACAAAAAAAATTCATCAAAATCGTTGAAGCTGTTTTCGAGAAAAATACAATTTCTCTTAACGGTTATAGGTTCCGTTATTTTTAGCCCTAAAAATAAAATTTCAAAAACCCCTCTGAATGCCAAAAGATACACACATACCAAAATTTGAAGGTGATCGCTTAAGCCGTTTAGGCTGCAGCTCGTTAAACATACAGACGGACAAACAGACAGACAGACAGACATTTTTTGTCACAAACTTCTCTATGATCGTAATGCCATGTTTGATTGTTATCTTTTTTAGATAATAATCAAACATGACATTACGATGATAGAGAAACATATTTGAATTACTGGCAAAATTCTGTTCGTCTGTCCGTCTGTCTCTCTGCCTGTCTGTCTGTATGTATTTTGGACTAAACGGTTTGGCCAATCGCCTTCAAATTTAGAACTTAAGGTTATTTTGAAATTCTACAGAGGAGTTTTTTGAATTTTTTTAGCTCAAAAATTAACGGTACCTGTCAAATAACCGTTCTGTAAAAGCTTATTTTTCCTCAAAAACGGCTCCAAGAATTAAAAAAAAAAATCTGTGTACTATCTACAGTAGGTAGTACACTATATTTTGTTGAAAAAAATTTAATATGGTGTGCTAAGAACAGTACCTCCCATAAGACCTTTTTTATTTTTCTTCGACTTTCTCGAAAACTGGATATCGGATTACTATCAAAATTGACATTCAAGAAGATGTAAATAGCCTCAGTAATTTCGCATTAAATTTTTTTCCAAAAAAAAATTTTTTTTTTGTTGTTTTGATAATTTTTAAAAAATAAATTTAAATCAATTTTGAAAAAGGGTTGGTGAATTTTTTTTAAAATTTTGTTTTTTAAATGTCTGTTAATTTTGTGCTTAGGTTTGTGTTCTTAAATAATTTTTTTAATTAAAAAAAAATGTTAAAAATAAACCGTTTTATTTAAAAACCGTTCCTACGATTTTGAAAAAAAATTACACTTTTTAACATTTTTTAAAGAAATAAAATGGAGTTTAAATTATTTCACTCAATACAATTAAACGTACTTTATTCGAACAATCAAGTCACAAAAATCGAATATATATGTGCTTTGATGTTAATTTAAATTTTCTTAAATTTTATTCTACAATGTGACCGCACATATGAGCAAGTACGTGCAATCCAGTCGTGCAATTTATATATTTATATTCACGAATCCTAAACTTGCCTTATAGCACCTATAATCGCAAGTAAAAATCGAATTTTGAAAAAAAATCATTTATTGGTTGGTAAATTTTGTTTGGGATAATAAAAACGAAAATGAAAGTAGTGATGTGTTTGCTGAATGAGCTCTGGAGCAGTTGGCAATCAGACAAAAAATCATCTTCAGCGATGAGGCTAATTTTTGGGTGAAGTAAGTCAAAAAATAAAATTGTCGAATTTGGAACGTTACTAAATCCAACGAGGTCCAAGTGCAACCCAAAAAATTAATGTTTGTTCTGGATCTTGGACTGGCGGCGTCATTGGTCCATATCTCCATATTTCTTTGAGAATGACGTTGGCCTGACCATCACCTTCAAGGCGAGTATTATAGGTCAATGATTACCACCTTCTTTTGGGCTGAGTTTGTTGATGAATTTTAACCTGAAGGTGCTATGTGCCACACGGCTCATTTGTCTTGTCTGGATTTCTAAAGAAGCAGCCTGATTTATAAATTGGACATTTGAGATGCTCCCCACCCCTAGAAATTGCGCGGAACATTTAGTTTAAGTTTAGTTTAAAATTATGTGCAACGGAATTAAATTATACATTCTTCCAGTATTTCCACTCTAAAATATTGAGAAAATAAAAAATATTCTATATTGCTTTTGAGAAACAGAAATGGTGTTTCATTACTGTCAGTGTTCTACAATGTAGCTGATTTAGCTTATGAGAAATAGGCCCCTGGCCTGTAAAGTTTTCATTACTTTAACTACTAGTTAGACCTATTCAGTATTCAGATATTGTGAAGCGCAAGCTAGATTGATAACTGAGAAATAAGTTTCCAGTAGCTCAACTGAAACTTTAGTCCGATATGTATATGAAACAAAGCCTTAGTTATAATAAAGTCAATGTGAGGATTAAATGTTAGTTTAGAATCAATTATAACTCCAAGGTCTTTAATTTGTTAACTCTTTTTAATTAATTCTGATTAAGGTGATATTCATGTGCATAGAAAGATGGACATTTGAAAAAAAGTTATAACGTTGCATTTATTATTGTTTAGCTTTAGGCAATTTTTATCACACCAATTGGAAAGTGAGCTTAAATCATATTGAATCCTTAGGCATTCTTGGGGTTGTTTGTTAAAAGAGTTTTATATCATCTGCATATGTACATCAAACATTGGCAATATTTGATTTTCGACACTATGTCGTTAATAAAGATAATAAATAAATTCGGTCCTAGCTATAAGTGACTACCCTGATGTACACCAGAAGTGCAAATTATTGATCTCGATAATTTGTTATCATAAGCTACTCGCTGGGTTCTATCAACTAAAATAGCTGAGTTAAATCCAAAGTTTTCAAGTTTCTTAAGGAGAATTTTATAAGAAACTGTATTGAATGCTTTACTGAAATCCGTATAATTATATTGAGTCAACTTGGTATCCATTTTCTATAGCATTTGTTAGAAGATTAGAAACAGTTGATCGACCAGTAGCAAGCCCGTGTTGACATTCTGATATGTGTTCCTTAATTTTAAAACGCAATTTAGATTTTACGATGCATTCAAAAACTTTTGGTATTGAAGAAAGTTTACAGATACCTTTATAATTTGCAATATTATTTTTCGATCAGGATTAAAAAAGAAGATTTCAATTCATCTATGAATAGCCTGGATCTGAGCGATTTGTTAAAAAAATGGTAAGTATAGTGGCTTAGAAATTGCCTAAAATTTCTTTTTAAATGCGTGCATTTGGAATCGATGAATCTCTTCTTCGTTGGATTATTAATTATCTGATATTCACAAAATAAATAAAATGCTGGTGTTTTGTCTCCGACTCTTTTCCTTATATTTATCAATGACTTATTATCTGTAACAACTAATCCAACCAATTGTTTTGCTGACGACAGTACTCTCAGCTTTTCATATTCGTTTCCAGATTCACATCCATATTAAGCTCATTAAATTCTGATCTTGACAGCATTCTACAATGGGGAATGAGAAATCGCGTAGAATTTAATGCTTCTAAAACTCAATGTTGTCTTTTGTCGTTAAAGCAAAACATAGTTCCGATACCACTATCCATGAGCGGCACTTGAATTGAAGAAACAGAACACCTCTCAGTTCTCGGTATGTGCATTACAGACGAACTTCTGTGGAATGACAACATATTTGACATCGCAAAGAATACTGCGAGGTATTTAGGTTTCCTTCGAAGATGCAAGAAGTTCTTCACCCCGTCTGATCTGGATACAGCATATATTCGACCGAAACTCGAGTATAATTCCCATATTTGGGCAGGTGCTCCTATAACCCACTTGAGTTTTCTATATAGAATTCAAAAAAGAGCTTTGAAAAATTACATCTCTAGAGATTCTTTCTTTAGTTGCACCATACGAATGTGGAATGCTTTGCCTGTTTTTCCCTCCCATTTCGATATGCAGAACTTTAAAGCTAACGTGCATCGGTATCTCCTCTTTTATCCCTCCTCATTTTCCTAATGCTCGTACGGTGTTTAAACATTTTAAGGGTACACACAAACCCCTTTCGCGCGTGTAAATTATAAAAAAAAGACCGGTATTCCATTAACTTTGGTTTCAAACTCAAGAGCGCATTTTTAAAATCAAGGATATTTAATTGCATACCCTATATGTATCTATTTTTGGTGTTGAATCAAAATTTGAAAATGAGTTTGAACTCGATTTTGAATACACAGATTCGAAAAAGCAGGCGAACAAATTCAGTTTTTGATCAATTCATTTGCCTCAATAATATTTTAAAACATAGTTTTAGATATTCCAACAGCTTTCTTCTTACAGCTAATATAAGACCATAAGGATTTAGAATCAATTTTCAGTTTGCTTTCAATGTCTAAGTTATAATTACATAAAATATCGAACTCCTTATGGACACTAAAAAAATTGTTGTCACATGATTTCATAGTTTAGATAGATCTTGACAATCTCGATTGATTACTGCGATAGGCATTATGCGAGGAAGAACACCTCTTCAGAAATATAGGGTGTGGTATACCGCTTCTGGATCGGCGGATTTGTTATATCGGTGTTGTATCCGTTCCTCTTTCTTATATTCATCAACAATGTCTGGTCCGAAATGGCGGCTTATAAGATCTCAATTTTAATTTTTTACCAAAAAAGTGATAGATTGTATCTTACGTTTAAAAGATATAGTATATTTTAAATTACATTTTTTAATAATTATAAATATAAGACAATTAATGTTTATTCTTTATTTTAGGTATGACTACCACCAAGATCATCGTTATTGCAACTTTATGTGTCGTGTTTTGTATAGCAGCTGTGGCATTAGGACATTATGCTCGAAAAAAAATTTATAAAATGATTGAACTCGAAATCGTCTTACCAAGGGGACTTGGAAGCGAAGAAAATGCACCAGAAAAAGTAAAGGAAGTAAATGAGGGCAAAGAAAACATGGAAAACGAATCAAATTTGAGTGAAAATGAAAGTTTCATGCCCAGATCGAGTCGTGATCCTAGTTTAAAAGCCAATATGTATTATAGGGTTCCCTGTGTATTATTAAATGAAGAAAAATGTGAAAATACTTTCAAAAAAATTGAATCAATTGACGAAAGTGAAATGCTGAATTCTTCATTTTCCAAAGCATTGCCCGAAGTAGAAGATAAATCCCGCCTAATGTCAAATGGTTATATTAAGCCGAGGCAGTTAAATAGTGGATATGTACAACCACAGCAGCTATGTAATGGTTATGTACAACCGCAGCAGGTTGGTTTTATTTTTTACTTATATTTGTTCTTTTTTTTAATTGCTATAATTTTAATAGTTGATGAATGCTTCTCATGGATATAATATAATGAAAGACTTGCAACGATCAAATCTCAAAACTGCTCAAGCAAAGACTGACGAGACCATTAGGAATGAAATGGTTAAAGCTAAGCTTCTTAATGAAAACTTTTCGGGCTATATAAAAAACAATCACGTATCTGACTTATATAAATAAAAAAGCTGGTATTGGTACCCGGTTATTTGCTGCCGCTATGTTTGTTTGTAAGGGATTTAAGCTTCTCACATCTTCAATGCTCTATAAATCCTAAAGTTGCCTTATAGTACCTATAATCCCAAGTAAAAATGCAATTGAGATTCGGAATCAATATTAGTCTAGTCGGGTTAATCATTTATTCTTAATTCGTACAATTTTCTTTTACAGTATGTTGGGGGGGGGTGGGGGGGGAAGGTCATTAGTAGTCTAAATTTTAGTTTTCGGGAAAATCGTGCTGGAGCTTCAGAATTTAATGAAAATTTTATTTTGGCCAATAACTTCGCCATTTTTGATTTCTGATAAAAAAATGAAGGTAAAACTTCTCTTCAACTTTAGTCTTATTATTTTTTCGCGAGATATTAACGAAAGCCTGTTTTGGAGCTTGGGACCCTCTTCTTGGATCATGAAAATATTTATTCGTACAATTTTTTCTTACAGTTTATTAGGGGGGAGCTTAAGCCACCATCTTAATTTAATGAAGATTTGGTTATCTTTTTTTTATTCAAATAAAACCCTTTTCCGGACCACCATCGTCGAGGTAGAGTTTAAGGTTTTCTTTTTTGTTCTTGTGGTTTCCCCTTTCTTTCCAAAATAGCGGTTGATCAAATCCAACCCATTAAGCCTTCCTAATTCCACGTAAGTAAGATGAAGTCCTTCCCATGTGGTATTCAAGTCAAACTCTTACATCTTTTGTTAAAGATTCATACAACTTTTTCGTCTTAACAAGGAAGCATTTAAATATGTATTGAAGGAGATTGGCCCACACCTTCCCAGCTTTAAGTCCACATATATTCCAAATGTGTTGAAATTGGCTGCAACTCTGCAGTTCCTTGCAGGTGGGTACCAAAGAGGAATCGGTCAGGATTTTCTTGTTGGTATGGCCCAACCATCTATATGTCAGTCACCCTAGCAAAATGTTTGCCTGTCATGGAAGATGTTCTCTGCCCAAAATGTATATCATTTGCAGAAACAGAAGAAGAAAAGGAGCATCCCATGACTCATTTGTCTTCAGACGCCACTTTTACAGAAATGGACTAATGGTGACAAAAGAAGTTGGTTATTGGGCAAGTACCTATTTATTTATTAAAAGAGTTCTTTTTTTAGTCTTTTAATTTATGTAGGTGATTCCGGTCTGCCGAAGAAGGAAGTCGGAAAGAACATTTTAATAATGTTCATTCCAAGTGTAGGAATATAATTGAAAGGGCGATAGGAGTTTTAAAAGCGTTGTTGAGATGAATCCTTGGAGCAAGACAACTACATATATTATCCACCGGAAAAAGCTACCCAAATTGCAAATGTTTGTGCTGCTTTGCACAATGTTTGCAAGAAGTTTGCTGTAGCAGATGTCTTGGTAGTCGACAACAACGATGCAGAAGAAGTTGAAGTTACAACTACTTATAATAACCTATTTTCAAACGCAGCTGTAGAATTACGGAACCAAATTAAAGACGTTTTGTAAAACAAAAAAGGTTTTTTTTTTTTTTAATTCAGTTCGTTTTAATTCATACATAACTTACAAAAAAATAAGTACTTATTCTATTTCAGTATATTGAATTAAATTAAAAAAATAATACTCTTCTTTAAAACAAAACTTAACTAGCTAATATAACTTAATCAGTACCGCTGCTGGAGCTTTCATTGGAAACATGCTTATGTTTCATGTCAATTTCCATTTTGGCTTTGTTTTTCCAACATTGTCATTCTGGTCATTTTATTTGTTTTTTTCCTTGGAATGGGTAAGTTAGGGTTGATATCAGCTGTGATATTTTCAGAGTTTTTTTTGTCTGGTATAGCTTCTTCGATAAGCATATTAAACATTTCTTCGTCAACAGCTTCTTTTATTACGTGTTCACAAGTGCTGTTGTTGGCACTTCCAAATTGCTTGCCTGTATTTCCTGAGACGGCTTCATTTAAGTCAAGGATCGCAATAATGTTTTTTTCGAATATAATTTCTGTTTATTCGCACCGCCTCATGTGCCCCTGAGATGAAGAAGGTTGCGCGCATTTTGCGTTTGAGGTTATACCTAAAATCTTTCCATACCTAATGAAAATGGAATGAATACAAAGAAAAAGAATATTATGTCACAATAACATACAGTTTTCCAACCATCCGTTGTTTTCTTCGGAGGACCACAGGCGTTCATTTTTTCTGAAATGCATTACAGAGCATTTTGCTATTTAATTTTGTTGGCTCGTCGGCAGATAGTTTTTTGCAATGTCTGAATTGCTTTGCATAAAATTGATGAGTAAATCCATTAGTTTGGCATTAGTTCAAGGCCTAAATGTATTAAACAATCATATTTCAATGTTTTTTTACACTTTTTATTTATATTTGTTTACTTACATTTCTGCGGGTTACCCAAAACAACCAAATAGGTACCAGTTCAAAACAACAAAAAATACTTTGACGTTTGACATTACACACAAAACGAGTGCTGGCACTCGTTTACAAAATATGTACGAGTATCGTTTTTTTTACGAATCTCGTTTCTCGTAATCGCAATTTGACAAATACGCTATATTATAAACGATAATCATTTTACATAAGGCACCAGAGTTGAACGTAGTGTTTATCGTCTCGTAATTAGAAGGTGGAGCATTAATAAATGGAAGAACTGTGACTTTTGAACTAGAAAAGGTTTTGTTGGCAGTAGCTTCTTCCATAAAACCATTGTAACCAGCCTGGTACTCCAACCAAAAAAATATTTATACACACTCGTTAGAGAAACCGAAAAAAACCCCTCGCGTGTGCTGTAAAAAATAAAATAATGTACACTCACGTCGTTGGAGGAAAGAAAAAGATGCCCACTCGCGCTGTGGAAAAAAAATAAATAAAAAGCATTCGCATAGCAAATTATCCTCTTATCTGTCCCAAGACCTTTGTGCTTAACTGCCTCTTGCTTATCTACTGTAGGCATCGTATGACCATCTTATGCTTGCGGTAAATGGAAAAGGGCATCTGAGTTTGTCTTATTGTGCTGAATATTTAAATTGATTTTTTGTATGCAAGCTGTCTTATGGGCATAACACCTAAGAAAGTTTGTTTATTACAGAAATTAATTTGGATTTTCACTGCATGGTTCGACTTAGTCAGAATTGTGTTTTGTATGTAAGTATGTATTTTTTAATTGGTAAGTGATTTTTGTGTCGTATATTCTAATGTTCGCGGCCTAAGAAAGAATTTTTTTTCACGTGTAGGTCTACACTGTTCAATACAGGCCAGCTGTTTTGGCATTAAGTGAAACCTAGGTTGGAGTAAATACTGATTTATCAGAATTTGCTCTACATGGGTATAGCTTGGTGCCATTACTCTTTTCCCATCATGGTCTCGTGGTCTATGTTAGAAATGATATTGCTTGCCAGAGCCTTCCCCAATATGGGCAATGTTCCAACACGGACTTTAACTTCTTTTGGCTCAAATTCACTGTCCGCAAGCATGTCATTCATTATTGTTTTCTTTACAGGAGTCCAAATCTTGACAGTAATTCGAATTGTAACGATGATTCCATCTCGAAAATTGTTTCCCTTTGTCCTCGCACTGAAATCGTTATTGCGGGCGATTTCAATGTACACAATTCCAACTGGCTCCGCTATTCTGCTTAGACAACACTCGAAGGAAGGTATGTCGAGCTCTTTGCCGGGTTACATCACCTTACCCAACTGATCGATGTGCTAACGCATATACCGGATGTTGCTGGGCAAGCCGCCCATACTCTTGACTTGTTTCTTACTTCTCACCCTGGTGCGGAGGTGGAGAAGTTACACTAATGGTAGTGTAACTTCTCCACCTCCGCACTTCAGACCATTGTATCATTTCAGCTAATTTCTCATCCTCCACCCATACAGTTAAAGAAAAACTTCCCACCAGGACCGTTTGGCAATACGAGAAAGCCAACTGGGACGGCCTGAATATTTTTTTCTGAACTTAACTGGTCACTATGCTTCCTCGATAGTGACATTGATGCCAGTGCTGAAATGATCACAAATGTGATTCTTCTAGGGATGCGTGCTTTTATTCCTAACAGAGTAAAAAGCATCAAGCCTAAAGAAAAGTCCTGGTTCTGAGTGTAAAGAAGCTATCAGGCTCAAAGAAGTAAGTTTCCGATCTTACAAAGCCAACCCTACAGAGGAAAATCGGAAAAAGCACAAACAAGCAAGGAACTCATGCAACTCTGTTATTGAAAGAACCAAATTTTTGCATGACCAAAAATTACGGCAAAAAATTCTGCAGTAAAAATTTTGGTCATTTGTAAAAAATATTAAAAACTCCTCAACATCTTCGGTTCCAACGCTCAACGACAATAACAAACCAATTGTTTACTCTTCAGAGAAGGCAAACTTGCTCGCCGCCCATTTCGCTGCCAGCTCCACGCTGCCGCATAGCAACGTTGCCCCTCCTGTACTTGAGAATGTAAATTTTTCCATGGGACATATTTTTTTCCGCACTCGTACAGTAGCAAGAGTTCTCAAAGATCTCGATATACACAAACCCGTTGGCCCGGATGGTATACCCCCGATTCTTCTGAAGAAGTTTTTTTCCACACTGGCAAAGCCACTGCGTAAGCTTTTCCATCGCTCCTACTCTTCTGGAATCTTTCCTAGAAGATGGAAAACAGCATTTGTCCAGCCTGTCCCTAAGAAAGGTGACCCATTATCCCCCTCCTCCTACCGACCCATAGCACTGACATCCCTTCTTTCTAAGGTCATGGAAACGCTGATTAACCGTCAGCTTAAAGAATATGTCGAAGATCGAAAGCTTCTCCATGACCGTCGGTATGGCTTCCGCAGCAACCGTTCCACTGGTGATCTGATGGCATATCTCACCGAACAGTGGAACAAATCTTTACATCGCTTTGGTGAAAGTAAAATTATTGTTCTTGATATCTCCAAGGCATTTAATAGAGTTTGGCATGAAGCTCTTTTATTGAAAATGCGTGCTTTTGGGATCGATAATACTCTTGTTCGTTGGATTAAAAGCTATCTTCTGGACCGTTCAATACAAGTTGTATTGGACGGATTCAAGTCTGATTCCCACAAAATAAATGCTGGTGTGCCCCAGGGCTCTGTTCTATCTCCGACTCTTTTCCTCATTTTTATAAATGATCTTCTGTCTGTTACTTCTAATCCACTTAACTGTTTTGCTGACGACTCTACCGTCAGCTTTTCATATTCGTTCAATGATTCACGTCCTTCGCCTTCGGGCGTACAATTCCAACGGTGCCGTATGTCAAGCTCATTAAACTCCGATTTATACAGCATTTTCAAATGGGGGTAATAGAAATCGTGTGGAGTTTAATGCTTCGAAAACTCAATGCTGTCTTCTGTCCTTAAAGCTAAACAAACCCCCAATGCCATTGTCCATGAATGGCACTTACATCGAAGAAACCGAAAAGCTCTCAGTACTCGGTATGTGTGTCAACGACGACCTCCGTTGGAACGACCATATATTTGAGATCGCTAAGAATGCTGCTTTGTGCTTAGGTTTTCTGTATCGGTGTAAGAAGTATTTTTCTCCATCTGATCTGGCTACAATTTATAGAGCATTTATACGCCCTAAAATTGAGTATAACTCCCACCTCTAGGCAGGCGCTTCACAAACATCGCTTCACCTGCTTGATAGAATACAAAATAGAGCGTTAAGATTGATAGGAAATAGAACTGCCACTGAATCAATTGCTCCTATCGAACACCGACGCAATGTTTCATGTCTCTCCTTATTTTATCGTTTCTTTTACAAAAAATGTTCACTCGAAGTAGCCAGTTGCATTCCTCTCCTTACTCGTCTCGGAAGGAATGCTCATCAGTTCACCCTTGAGTCCAACTTCAGACGTACCGTGAAATATAGGGATTCTTTTTTTAGCCGAACGACACGAATTTGGAATAGTTTACCCGGCGAGATTTTCCCTTGCCATTTTGATCTGCAAACATTCAAAAGCAATGTTAATCGACACCTTCTATCTCTCCCCTCCCTATCTTCCGAATGCCCGCGCAGTGTGTTACATTAAATGGGAAACAAGTAGTCCCTTGTGCGTGCGTTAATTATAAAAAAAAAAAAAAAAAAAAAAATCAAGCAGGCCTATTTTCCATAGAGCCACATAAATCGCCCATGGACCTATGTATGTATTAAATATCGACTACTAGTTGATGTCATTTCCATATAATATCCTAGAAAAATGTATCGCGCCATCCAAACACCTTAACAGTTATGAAATATTTTATTACAAAAGATTTTATTATTAAACATTAAACCTTAGTTATCATTTATTATTTTATATTGTTTTTGGTATATACTTTTATGGTTAAGAGGGATTAGTTGTCCTTCTGCTTCCTACCAATCTACCCCTCTTCATTGAAATTTCCATATTTGACAACCAGTTAGTTTCAAGCCCTAGAGAAACCAACGTGAGGTTGGCTCCTGGCAGTCCATACCTTTTAGGTCGCCAATGTGGGCAGGCATTTTCCGCGTTTTCGAAATATCAAAAACTTTTAGTTTTCCAAGTCCATTTGATTTTCTTTGTTCGTAGTGAATAATTTCGACATTTCTAATTTCTGTAAGAGAAATTTGTACGAATTAACATTATACATTGTTATTATTGATACAAGCCCCAACAGTTTTTTTTTTGATATTTCGAGAACGGTAACTTTTTTGAAAAAAAATTATTAAGACTAAAGTTGTAGAAAATTTAGTTTCCTAGATATTTTACCTTTTTTATTTTTGTCAGACATTAAAAATGGCGAAGTTATTGGCCAAAATGAAATGTTCATTAAATTCAAAATGACGGCTGAGGCTCCAGCACGATTTTCCCGAAAACCAAAATGTAGTTAGATTTTCGCCGATAAACTAATACTTAATCTTCTTTTCTACTATTTCTGACTACTTTCTGATCTCGAATGGGATCACAATTCTCCCCATTTTCTTCTTCACACTAGTGTTCCACGTTCGACCTGTGGGGTTGATCAAAAAATCAATAAAAATAAAAGGCACGACTGGGTTGCACGTACTTGCTCCTATGTGCTAATCCTTTTTAGGTACAGGCGTCTTTTTGACAAAGTTTTAGTTTTAATGTTTTTTTTGACGTGCAACTTCTTTAGAATCGTTGGGGTTTGAAGCTCGAACGAACATGCGTCACGATAAAGGGATAAACACATAAATATATAGGATTGTTAGCTTTTGCAGTTTTTTAGTGTATTATCTTTCCACTTGTTGTTTACTGTTTATAATATAATTTGGACTTTTTTCACTTTAATTTTCATTTTGGTATGGAAAAATTTGAACAACTGGCATAGAGATTCATCGGAATCAGCAGTATGGCAATAATGCTAGGTAAAGGGACCTATAAAGGTCCCAATAACAATAATTTACTTTTTGAAATCAAATTAATTAAACTAGCTTAATTATGTTTACTGGATCGATAAACGTATGGTGTAGGTAGGTATTAATGGAATTTATTAAGGATATTAGGTACCTATAATAAGGTCGGAAGGAAGGTCCGTACTAAAATTAAGATACACGTTCCAACTACTGTTAAGCGAGTAGGTATAGAGACAATATTAAAAGTTAATACAGTGGTTTTGTTTATTTAGGGGCAGGTGTAAACTTTTGTTTTCTCGATTGAAATTTTTGCATTCAGTAGTAATCGAATAGTTTTTTTTATTTGTTAGTTGTTTTTGTGTGTTTATCATAGGCTCCTTATTTATTCTTTGTGCTTTTATGATGATGAAATGCTTAAAATACAAGTATGTATGTAGGTTGTCACATTCTTTTATTTGACTAATGGCTAGGGCTTAGCCGAGCAATATGAAATGAAATTTTGGGGAAAAAAATTTATGAAATCAAAAAAACACTACTCATAACGTTTTATGAATTTTTCATTTCAAAATCGTTTGACCAGTTTTTTCAAAAAAAATGTTTCTTTTGAAAAACTTTTGGAAAACATATTTTAATTTTTTTTGAGTATGTCAATTTTAAGAAATCTATAGTTTATACTAGGAGAAAAATAAAAAAAAATCTATAGATCCGTTTTCAAAATATTCAAAATACAACATATTTTTTTTTTAAATTATTAAAAATTAAAAAAAATGTTTTTGAAAATGTTAATAAGCATTATTTAAATCATAAAACACTACACATTTTTAAAATTTCATCAAAATCCGTCAATAAGTTAACGAGAAAGTCTAATTTTAAAAAACCGGTCATATGGGAGGTACCGTTATAATACTTTTTCTGAAAAATCCATTAAAATATAAAGATAGATTTTGCATAGAAAACAACATTCTGAAAGTTTGATCAAAATTGTAGGAGCCGTTTTCGAGAAAAAATAGTTTTTCATTAAAAGTTATAAGGCAGATACCGTTAGTTTTGGAGCTAGAATGCCAATTCCAAAAACCGTCGGGTAGAGCACTCTAAAAATACTATATACCAAGTTTGAGTCAAATCGGCCCAACCGCTTAGGCTGTAGATATCGATACGGACAGACAGACAGACAGACAGACGGACGGAATTTCCGGACCCACTTTTTTTGACTTCTCTATCATAGTAATGTCATGTTTGATTGTTAGTATTTTTTTTTTACGATTGCCTAACTTGCCTTATAGTCCCTATAAATCGCATGTAAAAATTATAAAAATATCATCAGAATGAAGAAACAATGTGCTGAAGTACCTACCTTAAAAAAAATGTTGATAATAAAATTAGAAAATAATACATTTTAGATTAAAAAAATTAAATAAGAGCTTAAAAAAACGACCCCAGCGACACCTATGGACAATTAAAATAGCCTGATTAACTTCTTACAAAATCAGCTATCTTCACGTGAAAGTCCCTTAAAATCAGCCCAAAAATGAGAATTGTGAACCTACAGTGACACCTGGTGAGATTCTCCGACATTTCTCTTTCCTAAACCTTTGCGTAGTAATTACGAACAAGCCTGCAGAAGAAAGTATTAAATTGTCCAGTCGTTTTCAAGTTTAAGCATTAGAACAAACCACGATTCACTAAAGTGAGAAAAAATACTTTGTATTTTTGGATTCTGCTTAATGTTAGGAGGAAATTATTTTGTCAAGCACGATTGTTCAACTTGGCAACGCTGCTACAGTCTGTGCAGTAAAAATTGTCAGTACAGGGCTTATGGACTTTTTTCAAACCGTGTGAATTGAAAAAAAGGTATTGCACCAACAGAGTTAACTTTGCCAATTGAAAATAGTACTATATAGCTTTTTCATTGGTTTTTATCATATTAGGCTTTTTGGGCTTTCGGTTTTTGGAGCTTTTGAGAACAAATTTAGCAGTGTGATGTTGTCGTATTTGTGTATTAATAGTAATAATAGTTGGAAAATTGTTAAAATGCAGTTAAATATTGTTGCCTTTTGGTATTTAAGAAGAAAGAAGTTATATTTTCTCGAAGTTTGCAAGTGCATTACGTGATCATATTAATTTGGAAAAGTATTTTGTTTAATAAATTTTGTATTTTAATAAGAGTGCATGTGGTATTGTAATTAATACAAATGAATATATATATGTTTGTACGTATGTAGTATTATTAAATACAGTGAACTGAAATTGGTTTAATTTTTTTACATTGTGAAGTACTTTTTTTTTTTTTTAATAAAAAAATTTATGTATATTTTTTTAAATAAATAGTAATGTATTGTATTGCAATCAGCAAGTGGTTACCCTACACATATTGCTCTCCCATTTGCGGCGATTTATAATTTAAGTACGGAAACCCTTTTAGAGCTTTTACTTGAAACAGAAATATACAAGCCAATGCAATTAAACTGAGAGGAAAACGTCCTATCTTCCCTCTACTGATATTTTTTGTTGAACTATAGTAACTTTTTCCTTTAAAGTAAAACTTGCACCAGAGCAGTGAAATTAGGGGTAAATCTACCCGAAAAATCGAGATCTGATAAATTGATCTCAGATCAAAAAAAAAATAATAATAAAATCCTCTTAAATAATAGATTAAAATTTGCATTAACGTATTTTTGCTTGTGATATATATACATAAATATAGTCCGGGAGCCAGCGACGTTTTTTTAAATACCCAAAAGCACAAAAGCTAAAGATGTTTGCTAAGCTTTGTTTGGCGTCACTGGCTACCCCTGCAGCAGCAGCTAGCGCACTTCCGAGTTAGTAGCAGCCTCTCACACACGTACAAAAATAAAAAAAAGTAATACCACAGAAGCACAAAATGTATAAACCTGTTGATTATGTGTTAAATAAACAAAAAAACGTATCCAGCCCAAATAAGACTGGGGAATGCCCCAGCTTTTTTCATATAACTTATTCATTTAACTATTGTATTACCAAATTTCATCTCTAGAAATCTATACTTTTTCATTAAACACAGCTCGCCGTCAGCGTCCAGGCAGTTATATTGGATGACAGATATGTACATAATGTATAACTTTTCTGCTCTGACGGCATATAATAAAAAATAAGTTTTCTTTTAATTATTTAATTTTGTTTAGAATTTATGTATCTACAAAAAACGTACTAAAAATAATAATAAACATGCATAATTTTTCATTTTTTTTTGTCAATGAAGCAAAGAAAATATTCTTGTTAAATCTAAAATAGAAAAAAATTAAAAATGGAGAAGAAAAGTTTTTTTCAAAAAAACGGTTTAAAAATCCAGAACAATGTCAAAAATTATCACCCACCATCCCGAACATTGTGCCGCAGGATATATTAAATCTCGCTTTTCGAATCAACCGAAGGTGTTTTATTTTAAAAATCGAGCGATTTTAAAAGCGGGATTTAAGAAACGGTATAAAAAAATGGGCACGACTGGGTCGCACGTACTTGCTCTTATATGCCTGATTACATTGGAAACCAAGATCTTTGACAAAAACAAGTAACATTTACGTTGAAAATAGCACAGTTTGAATTTATAAAAAGTATCAAAACCACAATACTTAACGGTTTTTAGTAAAAATGAAGTATGCCATCACACGTCTTAAATAACAAAGAATTTATGAAAAAATTATTTTGAAAATTGTAGGACCGGTTTATTTTTAGTTTTTTAAAAAATTTTTTTGTTTAAATTTTGGTATGCATTTTTTTAGAGTTTATTAATATACATGCGGATATAAAATTTAAAATATTTTTTTTGATTAGTTTTAAAAATATTGATTTTTCAAAAAAAAAAATTCAAAAATTAATTTTTATTAGAAAAAAAAGTTCTTAACAATTTGATAGGCAGAATTAATAAGGCTACTTAGGTCTTCTCAAATATAAAATTTGACAGAAATCGAAATAGCCGTTACAGAGAAAACCCAAAATAAAAAACCGTTATATGGAAGGTCCCGTTAATAGACTTTTCCCTTATATGTGGTCCTAACCAAATGATAGCCAATGCCATCAAAAAAATTCTCAAAAATTTTAATCAAAATCGTTGGAGCCGTTTTCGAGAAAAATAAGCTTTTCCTAAACGGTCATATGGCAGCTGCCGTTATTTTTAGGCCTAAAAATAAAATTTCAATTTCCCCTCTGGGGAATGCCAAAATAGTCCTACACACCAAATTTGAAGATAATCGCTTTAGCCGTTTAGGCTGCAGCTCGTTATACATACTGACAGACCGACAGACAGACATTTTTTCTCTATCACTTTTTTAGAATTCTCTATGATCGTAATGCCATGTTTGATTGTTATCTCAATTTTTTTAATATTCACGAATCCAAAACTTGCCTTATAGTCCCTATAATCGCAAGTAAAAACGGGATTTTTAAGGCGGAATTTAAAAAAACAGGATTTTTAAATGTAAGTTATTTTTTTCGCTTAGGTTTGCATTCTTGAATTTTGAATTTTGTAAGCCTGCAAACCAAGATCCTTCCGCAAAATCTTCCATAAAGTGGATGGGCACATCTCCAATTGTTGCGTGCGATGGCGGATGGACTCATTCGCCATTCGGGTCTTCCTCGATACTTTGCTCTACCGAAACGAACCATTATTTTGGTAATAAATTTGCACAATTTACAAACTTGTTTAGGAGTTAGTCTATTCATTATGAAATGGAGAACCAAACTGAGCATAAATCAAGTGACAGCTGTCAAAAAGACCAATTCCGAAAAAAGTATTGCCAGACTGAAAACCACAAGTCTATTAAAATAAAAAAATATTTTTTTTAGAAAATCCTTTCATTTTTTTAATAAGTTCAAGAGTTTTCTCGGAAAAACTAAGTATGCATAAAATTTTAAAACTAAATGTCAAATGTCAAAGAAAAAAAATTAAATCGTTTAACCAGTTTTTTTTTTAAAGTCGTTTTATTTTGAAAAACTTTTCGAAAAAATAAGGAAATCTGTAGTTTTCATCTGGGAAAATTATTTAAAAAATTCAATCCACCCATTTTCAAAATAATTCAAAACCAATTTTTTTTTTAAATTTAAAAAAATCGAAAAAAATTTGTTTGAAAATTTTGAAATGCGATATTAATTGAATTATAACTTCCTGTGTGCAAAATATTATTGAAATTGGGATAATAGTTTACGATAAAACCGCATTTGAAAAACCGGTTATATGAGAGGTACCGTTATAGAACAAATTTCGAAAAAAAGTTTTATCAAACTCATTAGAGCCGTTTTCGAGAAAATCTAACTTTTTGTTAAAAATTGTATGGCAGGTACCCTTATTTTTCGACAAAAAATTCGAGAATTTTCGAGAAAAAATTAAAAAAATGAAACTACCCAATAAATATTAAATACCAAGTTTGAAGCAAATCGGCCCATCCGTTTAGGCTGTAGAGACGCGGACAGACAGACAGACGGACGGAATTTCCGGACCCACTTTTTTCAACTTTTCTATTATCGTAATGTCATGTTTGATTGTTAGTTTTTTTTGCACGAATCCATTACTTGCATTATAGTACCTATAATCGCAAGTTAAAAAAAACAATAGTCCCCTAAACATATGCGGAGTTACTTTAAATTCAAAGAATCTTTACACCATATTCTATAGTGAAGTCAAGCAGGGGGGTTGCAGGGGGCCAGCATACCATTGTTTTTTAAAAATATTTTGTTCCAATGCTTTGTTAGAAAATTAGCCCTCCTGCCTGAAAGGGGGCAGACAGTAAACAAAACGCTGGTATTTAATCCTTCTATTAGAATCCGTTATTATTTTGCGTCACCAAAATTATCGTAATCTAGCATCTTACCAAATAAAAGTCTATAAAATGACAAACTTAAGCAATATTTTGTCCATAAACATAATGCATGACAGTGCACTCAGTTACAGCCCGGATCTCACATCAAAACAAATGTAAAAACACTGAAGCGAAAAAAGTCACATAAAACACAATCGATCGCAAACGTATTCTGAGCACCAGGCGAACATCAGGGGCCTATTTCTCATAAGCTACATCAACTACATTAGCCGTGTTTTATTGGTAAGTGTATACTCAGCGCAGTAAAATTTTATACGGCAAGCAACAACAAACAATAAGTGTCAATAATTAGGTTAGTGAAATTAGTGAATATAATAAGTTGAGATAAATCTTGGAATGTAATTTCAACCAACTGGAATGTAGAAAAAAAAGGATATGTTCGTTGAGTATCATGATATATGATTACAAGACAAGCGCCTTCCTGTATTTTGACGTTATCAGTGACCCAGATTGACTAAATAAGACATTAGACAAAACCTGCATCAATTGAAACTGAAATTACTGCAGTTTTTTTTTTTTAACCGAATTTAATTCTGTCATCAAGGGTCACTGATGATGTCATGGTTAGATATTCTATCCGGATGTCTCTGTCCAAGAACTGAGTTGAATTTGGAACACACCCTTCTAAATTTATTCAACAAGACGTCAGTTGTCACTGTTAAATTAAAAGTGATTTATGGAGTTTATATAGCGTTTTATTGGGACTTCCAATACTGCGCTAGCTATAGATTACCAATAAAACACGGCTATTGTAGTACACTAACAGTAATGTAACACCATTTCTGTTTCAAATAAGCAATGTACAGGGTGGGCCAAAAAAAGTCATCCATCCGATGTTGTTTGGCTCGCTTTTTTTTCTAAATGAAAAACTTCGAGTCGAGAAGATGATATCGGCCAAATGGGCGCCGTCACAATTGATTGCCATACGGGCTCGTTGTATGGCATTTTTCATCACTTCAGCTAGAACTTCGGGCGACAGATTATCGCACTCGTGTCGAATGTTGTCCTTAAAGGCTTCCAGAGTCACGTAAACACGGGACTTCAAAAAACCCCACAAAAAAAGTCTGAAACTGTTAAATCGGGCGATCTTGCGGGCCAGTGCAAATCACGAAAACTAGAGATGAGGCGACCCGGGAACGCCGCCTTCAGAATATCGGTTCATGTATCGCTCCATGGCTTTTTCACTTGTATTTTGCATCTGTCTAGTCCACAAATGTCAAAACAGATTTGACATTGGCGGTGATTTCTTTTTGCCAACCTTGTACAACATTTTTTACTTCACCAATGTTGTAGACTGGAAATACTGGAAGAATGTATCATTTAATTTCGTTTCACACAATTTTGAACTACGTATTTATGTGTGTAAGCACAATTCACAAGAAATTCTTTATAAATAAAAAATATTCAAAGCAAAATGCAATTTTTCTATTCACTTGTTGTTGGTACAATAGTATTTTTGGTATTAGATTTTTAGTACTTAGTATTCCAATTTACTACTATTGTATGTTGGTACTAAAAATGGTAATAGATTTAGTACTTAGTAGTAGATTTAGTACTTGATTTTTTGACGTGATAAGTAGAATTGTATATGGTGTGAATTAACGACCTGTGTGTTTGTGTTAGTGTCATCAATGTTTTCTTATGACGGTATATCGTAAAATAATCGTCCGTAAACCGACTTTACAGTAAACCAACTTTTTTGTCGTACAGAACAGTCCGGAAGCATTCCGGATGCATCTGAAATTGTTCGATTGGCACTGAATGACAGTTCTTGTTCTGAAAAGAAGAGAAAATACAAATAAATGAAATAAAAAAAATTATTTGAATCGAATTTGATGTTTTAGAAGTACAATAAAACCCAAACCACAGAACCAAAATTGCTTTAGCAATTTGTTCGTTTGGCACGGATCGGGGTAGTTCTGTCGTTCTGTTACTGACTCCGGATTACCAAGAAAACACTATTAAAAGGAATAACACGACTCCAAACGAGCTTGTCGTTTAAATAAAAAATAAAACGAAATAAGAGTGAATACCTTCCTGCAGTTACCTACTTATAACGAAAAAATGTTTTGGTTTTATCTTTTTTTGCTACTATTATTGATTTGAAATAAAAGAAAAAAATATATTTATTAAATATTTTTGTTGCAATGTAATTAAGTATTACCTACTAAAAACTTTAACATCAATAACTAAATAATGTATTTTTTATCGGGAACTCAAGATAGTTCGCAGTGTTTCCACTCTGGTTATGTTTGTGTGTGTAGTTATCAGGCCAAATACCAAACAAACAAACAAATTGCATAATAGAGTCATTACTCTCTCTCTCTGAACAGCCACTCAGATCTCCAGAACCAGATCAGAATCAGATTCAGAATAGACGTCCCAAAATAAAGCCAAGGGACACTTTTAACTACACTTTAGTTTAGTAGGTAAGGTACTAAAATACAGAAAAATAACTCAAAATACATTCAGCTTCGGCCAATCATAGATAGCCACTGTACTGAGTTTGATAAGCTGTTGCACGTTGAAGTTAAAGTGTTAAGCTTGAGCATGAGCATACAAAGCAACAAAATCATTATAAATTACGAACCAATTTCAATAAGCTTCGCACTCGGAGTGAAATTATTGTCGCGGCAGTAACAAGTCAATTAAAAAGTTTTTAAGTGCTTTCTTTTGCTTTTAATATTTTTAGCTCCATAATCTGAGAGAAAAAACACAATCGCCTGAAAAGATAATTGCAATTATTCAATCAATAACTATTTGTACAACAGAACCAGGTACTTTTATTGGTTATCTTTGTGATAATATTTAAATTATGATTTTATTCCTCATATGTATTCTACTTAAAATGCAGCATACAAATATTTCAGGAAAAGAAAATAAATAAACAATTTGACGTTTCTCACTCTCTGACTCTAAACAGTTTGTTCAAATGAAGTCTTGCCTAGAGTAGAGTAGGGTAAGGCAGCGTTAAATGTCAGAGCAAGTAGAGCACAGATGTCATTCATGATGTGACAAAGAAAAAAAAACATTTTGCTGCAGCAATTCACTACTACTTATAAGCCCTCATTGGACATACGTTCAATACAATACATTTTTCCAATTTAATTTTTAGAATCACATTTATTTTTTTTTTTTGGCTAATTTAAGCTTTTAATGTACATTTTTCCATATCTAATCTAAACAAACGCACTCGATAAAGAAGGTCTCACATATATTTACATTGAAAACATCTGACAAATTAGAAAATCTTGCTCTAACTTGCTCTAGAAAAACTCAATGACAGGCAAATGAAAAAAATTGAGAGCAGCTTAGAGGGGAAAAAAAATAGCCCAAATCTTGCTTTTTTACTTGCGATTATAGGGAGTCTATAAGGCAAGTTTAGAATTCGTGAATATAAAAAAAAATGAGATAACAATGAAACATGACATTACGATCATAAGGAAGTCTAAAAAAGTGATCGACAAAAAATGTCTGTCAGTATGTATAACGAGGTGCAGCCTAAACGGATTAAGCGATTATCTTCAAATTTGGTGTGTGTTATTTTGGCATTCGCCGGAGGGGAAATTAAAATTTGATTTTTAGGCCTAAAAATAACATATGACCGTTAGGCAAGCCTATTTTTTCTCGAAAACGGCTCCAACGATTTTGATAAAATTTTTTGAGAATTTTTTATTGGTATTGGCACTTGACTAGAACCAAATTTACGGGAAAAGTCTATTAACGGTACCTTTCATGTAACGGTTTTTTAAATTTTGGGCTTTCTCGGTAACCGCTCTTTGAACTGTCAAATTTTATATTTGAGAAGATCTAGGTAGCTCTATTAATTCTGCATATCAATTTTTTTAATAACTTTTTTTTCTAATACAAATCTTTGTATATGAAATCTATAGTACTATCATGAAGACGATTTTTTTTAATTTGAACTCAGCTCATGTGAGGGCGCTACAGTAGCCTAAGTGGATTGTAGTGGAAATTAGTAGAGAAGCAAAAAAGTAAGAGCAAGAAATATATATTGGGTAAGAGAGTGTTTTTTTGGAGGATGTGGCTTGTAGATACATTTGATCAAGTTCAGTAAGTTACATACATAGTTGTTTTGGTTTTGTTTTTTTTTTCTTAGGAATATGCAGTAAGATACAAGTCTACCGATAGGTAAACAAATGTGTGTTTACTACTGAAACTGAAAGTATTCTTAAGTTGCTATGTTAATATGAATCCTTTATTTTGGTTTCAATTAAGGGATCGCAGACAGAAAATTCAGAGGGAGAAACATAGATACATACATATTCTTAGTTAAATCCTTATTAGCGATATTGATGTTGTTGACCTAGTTTTGTGTACCTTTTTTACCACACTATTCACTTGCCTACATTTTAAATGTTGAATTTTTTGTGTTGTCGTTGATTTAACACACACATTCTTATAATTAACTACATAGTTTTATGTTTGCTGTGAGAAAAAATATTTGTTGGTATTTGGTAACTTGTGAATGTTTCCAAGGCAGGTATTTTGTAACTTGTGAATGAGTTCAAATTTGTGTACCTATCTAGCAATTTAATTAAAAGTCAACCTAAGGTATTTGAATAGTATAGGTAGAGGTACCTATGTTTAAGTATTAAGGTTTATTTTTTTCCGAAGGCGTTTAAATAGGTATAATAATTTTGGACTTTTTGAATTTTTTTTTCAGATTTTGGAATGCAGTCTTATAATATGCAGATAAGATGTCAAATAAAATTAATTGATAAGTTTTACAAAAAATACTTAAAATTAAAAAAAAAATCTATAATTAGTTAGGTAGGTGTAGGTATACCAAGATATAAGTTAGAAGAAAAAAATATTCAAAATGTTGGTAAAACTTATTAGAAATCCAAAGGGTCGTTACAGAGAAAGGCGGAAAGACAAGTTATATTCGTAGTGGGAAACATACAAACAAAAATCAATCATTAAGTCAATATTTAGGAGAATTATGAAAATCGATAACTTTGGCACCGCAAATTAATAAGGGAATCTTGTAGAGGGACTAGATACAGACATTTTATAATAAAGGAAAAGGGGTCTATCTCCTAGCGTTTATACAGGAGGTGCAATTTTCTAAAAAAGCACTTGCATTAGAAAAAAAATTATTCAAAAATAACTACATACAATTATGTGCTAAGTCTTTTTTTAAAGCTCAAAGTCTGTTCTATCATAAAGGTTTTCTTAATCTTTAAATATCTATAAGAACTTTTGTAAAAATTTATTTCAAACTCAAAATTTCAGAAAAAAATTAAAAATAAATATTTCATATTGATTTTTTTTCAAAATTGAGAAAAATGTCTTAAATTTGCTTTTAATATTTAATATTACTCCTATTAATTCTTAATTGAACACAGAAAACGAGATGATATTATGTATTCTAGTGTTCGAAAAAGTTGAAATTTAGCAAACCCACTATTTTATAATTTGTTTGGTATTTAAGTGGTCTTCCCTCTACACATTTCGGGTGGAGTAGGTACAATAACTTTGGCGCTGCAAAATAATAAAAGATTCTAGTAGAGGGACTAAATACAAGTATTTTTTGCTATGAGAGGCGGGTCTATAACCCACTTTTTAGGCGGGAGGTACAATTTTATTAAAAATTACTCTTAATGAAAAATTGTTTTATAAGATAAGACTTAAAATTAAAAGTTATACTTTTTCTGAGAGATAAAAATGTGCACTTAACTTGAGTTTTTAAATTAATTAACAGTTTTTTGAAAAAAAAATAACTTCAAACTCAAAAAAAAACACCCCTAATCCAATAGTGAAAACATTTCTTTTATTTTCTTCTTTACTATTTTCATACACTTTACTAACAAAATAATAGGTATATTTTTTTACTTAACAATTCTTTTGCTTTAAAATAATTTTTTTAATTTAATAAAATCTTAATTTTTTTCTTCTTTACAATTTTCTCAAACTGCATAGACAATATATGTAATCGTTTTTTATCTTTTCCTTTACAATTAAATCAAATAACACTATGTATTTACAAACACTTCACAAACTTTTACATTTTTACCTTATACTTCACAATTACACACAATAATAGTAATAAGTAAAAATTACTAAAAGCATTTAACGATATTATTTTACTACCATCATTTGAAAAAGTGACGACGTCTTGTTTTACTCAAGGTCCCTTTATAATTTTTTTACCTTACACGATACATGTTTCAAGATTGTATTCTTATTATACAATATCCGAAAATACACCTTATCATACAATTCTACCATCATTTCAAAAAGTGGCAACGTATTATTTTACTCGTCGTCTCGATAATTTCCTTACCTTACTCTATACATGTTCAAAGAATGTATATATACACCTATGTGTATTCAAGCAATATCACCGAATACCATTTTTCCTCCCCTACCTTATTTTTCTACCATCACTTCAAAATGTGGCAGCAAAACGTGTACCAAGGATGTATTCATTAATTACCTACCAAGCAATATAAGCATATACGATCGTCTCGATAATTTCCTTACCTTACTCAATACTTGTTTTAAGAATGTATCAATACATCTAAATATTCAAGCAATATCAGCAAATACTATTTTTCCACCCCTACCTTATTTGTCTGCCATCAATTCAAAACGTGACAGCAAAACATGTATCAAGGATACATTCATATATTACCTACCAAACAATAAAAGCATATACCATATTTCCACCCCTAACCTAAGTAAATTAAACGCCTTCTTTACCCTCTTAATGTGATATTCAGTTATAATTTTCTCTTGGTACAACATGCCTCTTCATTCTCTTACATTCCACAAGTTGTGGACATTAGTTCTGCTTCAGCTCTATAGAGGGACTACACAAAAAATCTCCCCATGATAGTACTATAGATTTTATATACAAAGTACAAATTAATTTTTGATTTTTTTTTTTTTTTTGAAAAATCAATATTTTTAAAATTAATCAAAAAAAATATTTGCAATTTTATAATCACATGTATATTAATAAACTCTGCATACAAAAATTTAAAAAAAAATTATTTAAAAAAACTAAAAATAAAAACTGCATTTTATCAAAAACGGTCCTATAATTTTCGAAATACATTTTTCATAAATTCTTTGTTACTTAAGACGTGTGATAGCGTACTTCATTTTTATTAAAAACCGTTAAGTATTGTGGTTTTGATACTGTTCTTAAGTTCAAACTGTGTTATTTTCAACGTAAATGTTACTAGTCTCTGTCAATGATCTTGCTTTCCAATGTAATAAGGCACATAAGAGCAAGTACGTGCTACCCAGTCGTGCCCATTTTTCTACCTGAAGTGGTTTAGAGCACTCATTGAACAAACTGAAAAGTTTTTTTTTTGTACCATAATTCTTTTATTTAATACACAAACCAATTTTCAGATATAATAATTAAAATGTCTACCGGAAATACGCATTTGTCATATATTTCAAATGTATTAATTAAGGAAATTGAGGAAAAACTGCTGCCGACGAAACTTTTGGAATATAAGGTGGAGCACTCGACGGGATTAGATGGTTTTATGTCCGCATTATACACGATAAATATTAAGTTGATGGATGCAAGCTATAAAAAGTAAATTTTCTATAATATAGTAGCAAGCCTAGAACACTTACATACGAATATTTTTAGGGAAAGTTCTCTTAAACTGATTGCCAAGTTTATGAAGGGCGATGAAAATTTCCGAATATCGAGTAGATGTTACATTCAATTTGCAAATGAAATATTGATTTACTCTCAAGTTATACCCTACTATAAAGAAATTCTTTTAAATGCCGGCATTGAATCGATTAAGACTGACAATTGGATTCCCAAGGCTTATGTTGCAAAATATGGGAAAATAGAAGGTATTGTGGATTATTTTTTTTTTTATCATATTCATAAGAATAACTTTTTTAAGGTTTAAGCGACAATGGAGGGACTTCTAATGAAAGTATTTTAGTTCTAGAGGATTTGAAAGAAAGAGGCTATGCCATGGGGCCTAAGCATTATTTAGATAAAGATCACATGTTGGCAATGATCAAACCACTAGCAGAATACCATGCGATGACCTATGCCCTCAAGCTCCGAAAAGATCAGCATATTGAAAAATTAATTAAGAGCATTGAACCTCTGCCATTTGTTGAAATGGCGAACACAACAAACAATTTTTATGATGCGATATATAGAGTTGCTTTTGATAGGTTTTTTGAATATTTTCATCGTTGCAAGGAAAGTCTTATTTCAAAAGAAAATCCCGACGATATTCGTTTGGAAGAGGAGATAAACAAGTTAGAAACAAAATATGGGAAGACTCCCACAAAATTGCTGGAATATATTCGCACAATTCGCGATGATGATGATCGCAAGTACGCTGCGATACTTCATGGCGATTTCAATCGAAATAATGTTATGTTTCGTTATGAAGCGGGCAATGATACACCTAAGGATTGTAGAATGATTGATTTTCAGGTACTTAGCTATTCTGGGTAAATTTAAAGATTTTCCACAAGTATAAATCTTTGCAGGAACTACGATATGGTACACCTTGTATTGATTTAAGTTTTGCAATGTTTATGAACATGGAAAGATCTATACGTGATGAGTTTTGGATGGATCTTTTAAAGTATTATCACAAAACATTATTTCATACAATGTATGAAGTTTTAAAATCAAGTGATAAGAAAACTCGCGAAAGTTTGGATACCTTCTCGTAAGTGTTGCAAATAATTTGTTGATGTTACGCTATATACTTACTATTAATATTTTTGTCAGGTTTGATGACTTCTATAACCACTTTTCAAAGTATGCTTTTTACGGTGTTATGATTTGCATGCATTTTGTACCATGGCTTTGTGGACGTGAAGAAGAACTAAATTTATTAGCACAAGAATTTGAACGTGATATACATGGTAAATTGTTTTATAAGGTTTCCTTTGAAGCTGGAGGCGATGATGCTAATGAGAGGATATTCAGAATTATAAAGCATGCTAGTAAAATGGGGTACATGGCTACATTGCCATTATAACCCTAAAGCCGGTATGCTCACCATACAAAATAAATTGTTCCCATTTTGATATATATTAATTATGTCGATATTAATAAATTTATAATATGTAATGTTTACTCTATTGTTTAGTTTTATAAGTCCTTTGTTTTTGTTTAATACTTCTAGCGGAAGTCCATTCCGGCGTTTGTCAGGTACACCGGATATAAAAATGTATTTTGACGTTCCTTAAATATCAAAAATCAAACAGCACCACTTATAGCGAGTTTCATTCAAATTTCCAAGATATGCTCTCAAAATAGAGATTTGATCTTTTCAATGAAACTTGTTTCATGATTTAATTGTAGTATTGGTGAATGACTGACACACCTCCTCCGTCACATGCATTTAGGGATGAAACATCGTTCATAAAAAAATCGATATTTGAACATGATGTTGATATCGATATTTTCACGATGTTTAAGAAAAATGTTTGTGAAATGATTTTTAGATACATAATATATTTATTAAAAAAAAAAGTATAAAAAAAGAATACATTTTATTTATTCTATTAACATTTTTAATTCTGAAGTTTGTTTCGTTGTATTTGTAAACAAAACATCAAACGCGATTAAAATAAATTTGTTTTGAATTTCATTTGTTTTTAAACATGGCGAATACAAATTTACGGGAAAGTATCCTATTTGCAATAAAAAGGAGACATTGTTTGCATCGATAGTAAACTTATAAATAATTATAGTAGCTTAAGTAATATTCCACTATCAATTCTATTCCAATTATATTTTCTTCACTTTATTTCCTTTCTTTCTTATGTCTTTCAAATGAACAATCACAATTTAATAAAGATGTCATATTTCATGATTTTGAATTTTAAACTACGTCCATGAATGCATGTTTCTGGTCATTGTCATTAATTGCCGAACGAACACTTTCAGAAGCATTCTAAATGCTTCTTGACTATTCTGGACAACCAAACGAAAATGATATATATTAAGCAACAATGTAATTATGAGTAAAAACCTACACAGAAAATATCCACAATATAACACATACAAATACAATACTAGCTAGTTACCGATATCCATAAACAATATCTTTACCTTGAACTGGAATTATCAGAGCTTGTACTTGATAACACAAAACTGGTTTCACATGAAATTTTCTTAACTAAATTTGAGATCATTACGTTTTCCTTTTAAGAGATCGGACCTTTCGACACACGTGTCACTATTATCGTTCACCAAGAACGATGTATCAATGTTTAAGTGGGTTTCATCGATGTTTCGAAATCGATATTTATGAATGATAAATCGATTTGTTAAAACATCGATATATCGTTCGCATGCTGCATCTTTATTGACATTGACAGAAAAGATTAGTTACATGTATGTGTGCATTCAGATCAAATCTTCCACTCTATGACCTTGAGTACATGATTCCTTTTTTCGGTTGTTTTGGACAGGCACGTACGTTGGTGCATGGACGTATTATATATGGACTGCTAGTCTAATGTCAGCTTCATACAAGCTCTCCTGCACCCACTTTAGGAAAAAAAAATCAACAACTTAAAATGTTGACATAGAAGCTCGCGGCATCTGTTTTTTAAAAATTCAAAAAGTCGCATTTACCGGTAAGACATAACTGACACTTTTCAATTCCATCCATAGAAGTGTGCGACATCTTTGGTATTTAACCTCTTGTTTTTTTAGATAGTGGACAACTTCTTTTTTTATTGGTTTGTGCCTAAGATAAGCTAAAAGCACTAGAAGGAAAAAAAGAAATTTTTATTAATTATGGGAAAACCTGCTGCCAAAGTCTGGGATTACTGGATGAAATGTCAAAATTGAGGTTTACTTTTTGTTCACTAGCTCAGTAGGGCTAGTATCGCTTAAAATAACTGAAACTAAAATGGAACCAACTTGAGGTAGGCAACTAGCAGTCCATATATAATACGTCCATGCGTTGCCGTGAACACTGTTTTGGATTAACCCGAATATATCCAATACTTTCCTACAAACTGTGCTGTTTTATTCTAAAGAAATTTGCGAAATTCTAAAAAAAAAAACAATTAAAAACCATTCATTACCACTAAAAACATGATTGGAAATTGTTTTCAATTTTAAAAGTTCTTATTTTTAGTCCGTGCATAGCATTTTCTTTCTCAAATGAGAAACGTCAAAGATCAACCACAAAAAAATGTTAAAATTTTCATTCTTCTATTCGTTACTTCATTCCCCCTACTTTTCTACACCGCTTACCGAATTGTCAAAAAGAAAGAATGAAGAAACAACCGAAAAACAGAATCATGTAGGTACACAATGTCTATCAGAGATAAATTCTTTCGTGTTGAGATTTGATCTAGATTTGCTCTTTTCTTGCAATGAAACTCAAAATTAAAAAAGATCAAATCTTTTGACAGAAAGAGCAAATCTTTTCTTGAATGAAACTCACTATTAGTGTTTTTTTTTTTTTTGGTAATATTTTTTTGTAATATTTACTTGTAAAAAGATTCAATTAAGAATTAATAAAAGTAATAACTATTAAAAGCAAATTTAGTATATATTTTTTCAATTTTGAAAAAAAATCAATATGAACTATTTATTTTTAATTTTTTTTCTGAAATTTTGATTTTGAAATAAGTTTTTACAAAAGTTTGTATAGATATTTAAAAATTTAAAAAACTTTATGATAGAACAGACTTTGGGCTTTAAAAAAAGACGAACCATATAACTGTATGTAATGCCGTTATTTTTGAATATATTTTTTTCTAATGCAAGTGCTTTTTTAGAAAATTGCATCTCCTGCCTAAACGCGAGGAGATAGGCCCCTTTTCTTTTAGTATTAAATGTTCGTTTCTAGTCCCTCTCCAAGAAACCGTTATAAATTTGCGGTGCCAAAGTCATCGATGTTCATAATTCTCCTAAATATTTCCCTTAATTATGGATTTTTGTTTGTATGTTTCTCACTACGAATATAACTCCTCTTTTCCCCTTTCTCTGTAACGCCTTTTTGGATTTCTATTAAGTTTTATTTTTAAATTCTGTGTAGGTACCAACATTTTGAATATTTTTTTCTGCATATCTGCATATTATTAGACTTTGCATATTATTAGACTCTGCATTCCAAATCTGAGAAAAAAAATTTCAAAAATTCCATTTCTATTATATTTAAGCATCTTCGGAGAAAAAAAATAAACCTTAATACTTAAGCATAGGTACCTATACATATACTATTCAAATACCTTAGTTGACTTTTAATTGAATTGTTGGGTAGGTACCTACATAAATTTGAACTCATTCACAAGTTACAAAATACCTGCCTTGAAATCATTCACAAATTACCAAATTCCAAAAAAATATACCAACAAATATTTTTCTCACATAAAATATAAGAGTATATGTAGTTAAATATAAGAATGTGCGTTAAATCAACGTCAACACAAAAAATTCAACATTTAAAATGTAGACATGAAGGTAAAAAAAGGTACACAAAACAAGGTCAACAAAATCAATTTCGCTTATAAGGATTTAAATAAGGATGTGTATGTACCTATGTTTCTCCCTCTGAATATTCTGTCTGCGATCCCTTTACCCTTTATTGAATCTAAACTAAAGGATACATATTAACATAGCAATAGCAACTTAAGAATACTTTCAGCAATAAACACACATTTGTTTACCTATATCGGTAGACTTGTATCTTACTGCATATCCCAAAGAAAAAAAACAAAACCAAAACAACTATGTAACTTACTGAATTTGATCAAATGTATCTACAAGCCACATCCTCCAAAAAAGCAAAGAGCTCACTCTCTTACCCAATATTTATTTCTTGCTCTTACTTTGTTGCTTCTCTACTCATTCCCACTACAATCCACATTAATTTTATGGGCTACTGTAGCGCCCTCACATGTGGCGAGTTCAAATTAAAAAAATCGTCTTCATGATAGTACTATAGATTTTATATAACTACAAAGATAATTATCTCTGCGCCTATAAACTGAAAAATGATCCGTTCAGCGACACATGCATGTGTACTGGTCCCTGTAAATTTCTTATGGGACTGGTAATCCGTTTGCATTTTCGTGGGCACGAAACGTATGGCTGATTGGCTGCTCCTCACACGAATCTCACACGTATTCACATACACAAAACACAATCTCAAGGTTTGCATGGCATGATACTTGACAAAGAAAAGAGACAACAAATACAAGATATACACTAGAAAGCTTGAGAATACAAGAAAAAATAAAGAAAACGATGAACACAAAGATACTATAAAATCTAGTTACAGTGTGGCTTTGAGAAAAATCATGTGCTTATAAGTTCTTGTCTTGTCTTTTAATGTTAAACGTTTTGTTTTAATTCATTTCACTGTTGTTTTTGTTTTCCTAAATGCAAATTTAAATTTAAAAATAATTAAAATAAGATCTTTTAATACAAAAATGTTTTTAGGGTAAAAATTGTTGTTTAAAAAAAAAACAATTTCATTGTAATAATTTCAATATAAAATCGTCCTTGAAAAAGTTGGAAAAAAGCCAACGAAAAATCGGAAAGAATGAAACGATCTTTTTATTTGCATTCGAAAAGTAAAGATCTGAAACCCTGTCAGAACAAATTATCATATATCTTTTGTTTCCAGAAAATTCCTTACAATTTCTCTAAAAATAAATTGAATCATTATAACACACACATTGCATTTTTTTCTCGCGACCAAAGTCCGAGTTACGAGTATTTTCGTTAATTTTGACATTTCTTTCAGACGGAATGTCTGTGTATGAAATGACCATCCACCAACAAAACAAAACCAAGGGTTTGAGGCATGGTTACCTTTGGGAGTCTTTTGCCACTTTTCTAAAATAATCGAAAATGGACTCCTTTTACAAATTGAGGACTCTTTTTAACAATTTAAATAATTTTGGTATAGTACACAATTATCGTTGAATACTTTTCTTCTGCATTTACTTGCATTCTTCTCTGAATTAAGCCCTTTTTTGTTTGAAATCGGTTAATTGAAAAACCATTTGAAAGAGTTTTTGTTTCAACTTTTATATGATTTTACTAGACAAAATTACATTACCCCATAGCAGCGCTTCTGCTTTCAAAGCTAACGTTGAAAAAAAAAATTAACTTATTCAAATAAACCGATGAAAAGTATATTTTTGCCAATCAATGTTTTCTGTCCTAAATGTATTAAAAGATAAGCAGCTCGAAGATTGGGTTCCTGACTCAATCTTGGCTCAGAACTATAGGTAACATGCTCCAAACAACTAATATTTATAGACTTTTACTTATTTGGTTATTTTGTTAAGTAAATAAATATTTTAAGATTTTACGTTTATTTTTTTTTGAAAAAAAAAGATGTATCCTTTTGTTTTAATTTAATCAAAATATAATTGTTAATATCTAATTATGTATGTTTTTCAAATAGTTTATACAGGACTATTTTTTTCAGTCAGGACTCTTTTTTGATTCCTTAAACAAATTTTTTCAGAGGTAACCCTGGTTTGAGGTTATTCGCGCGCGAAAGGTTTGCTAGTTGATGTGTTGATCGTATGTGAAACGCGAATAGAGCTTGATATTTCGTAACTATCATATTATAATTCGCGACGACCAATTTTAGATTATAATTCGCAGACAAATTTATTTTCTCAAATATATCTTATTTTAGATATTAAAAAATATAATATTTCCATCCTTTTGTACAACCAACAAGAAAACAAAAACATGGATGGTTTTTAGGTTATTCGTTTGGTTTAGTTCTGATATTGAACTCAGTTATATTCATCAATGAGTAGAAATGTGTTGTTTTTATAATTTCTGACATGTTCCATTACAGATTTAGTCAAAATAAAAATGTATTTTTTTCTTTGTACTACTTTGAATTTGAATTGAGTTATTTGAGTGATTGCGCTTGAGTCAGTAGTTATGTGAGCTACACATCTCTAATAAAACTCATTATTTTGTCATTAGCTGTATCTCTTTTCTGTTTCTACCATTGTGAACTATATGGAAACAAAAATATACACCTTCTTTGTCCTTGTCGAGACAGGTTAATCATATCTAAAATTTATAATTGTATATCCATCACATTCTTTTCACATTTTTTCTCCTACCTGCTATAGCGCTATCACGAACAAAAATAATTGTTTGCATTAGGTTTTTTTACCATAGCCATATGAAATCAAACTAAACAATTTTGTAACTCAATCATTATCGTCTGAGCTAAGAAAGTGAAATCAAGTTAAATCTTACAACAATAAAATAAAAAATGGCAAGTGCTCCAAAAACGGTTGAACCAAACTCCTTTCTGGTACTAGCTACTGGTACTATTGAATCCGCGATTTTCCCTCTTGGTCCGGAAAGCAGTCAAGTGTTTTGTCGTTTCGAAGTAATTACTGGAAGTGACTGGGAACATCTTTCGGGAGTTAACCATGGTATTTCCCAAGCAGCTATGCCTAAACAACCCAATGATAAAATTGTGTTTAACATACCATTTGAGTGCATTTATAGAAGTGATAGTCCTTTTGGATGTAGGTTTTTTTTTTAATTTAAGCCTTGCAGGTTGTTTTACATTAAATGTGATTATTTAAGGGCCACAAGTGCTTGTCAGCGTTTATGGAAGGAATCGATGGTCGGTGGAGACAATACTTGGCTATTGTTGGGGGCATTTTCCAATAATTGGATCAGAAAAGGTACAAACTACACAACCAATTCGAGTACCAAGGAAACAGAAAGTAATGGGAGCTCTCTCTAGCTGGATCAAATCAAACAATCCAGAATTAAAAGACCCTAAAGTCCTGCTAGATAGTTATGAAAACACAAGTTTGTTCTAAGTTACATTTGCTTTTTCTAATTTCGAATAACAATTTGTTTCCCTTAGATAATCTTTCGGTTGAAAAGAAAGGGGAGTTGACGCTGACGCTACGCACACTTTGCAGAGGAACTAATAATGATTTTTGTGAACCTGAACCTTATGAAAAACCTTTCCGTAAAGCAACAAACAATTTTTAAAAATGTTTTCTTTTATTTCACTTTAGACAAAATTGTATGTACATATGTATGTATGTACATAAATTCTTACATGATTTGAAAGAAACAGAAACTTTTCGATAGTAGTTGCAACTTAAAATTGTTCTTACAATATTTACCTTGTGTTCAGCCTGCAAATAAAGTACATTACATTTACTTTTACATTAGTGGAAGTGGAATTGAATAAATTTTATCAAATAAAAAAAAATCGCAGAAGCCATATTTTTTTTACCGATTCATGTGATGCCAATTCTATTTTATAAATTTTTAAACATGCACGCCACCTGTGTGTGACCATGCTTACGTTCGAGTTTGGTAGATTACCTCTCAAAACTCGAAGCAAAAGAGTCACTTTTGCCACCACTTTTAAGAAAACACTTCATTGTTTTGTATGTTATGTTTTTCGTTCACTTAAATAAATACGATATTAAAAAAAATCAATTTTTTGCCGGATTTGTTAGAACTTTTTCAATATTCACACTTATTTGATTTTATTTACATTAGGGGTATTCATGCAATCGCGTAGAACCCTCATAAAGCGTAAAAACCTCGTGAATTAATCTTCTCGTGAATGAACTGTCAAAATTTGTATGGGAATTTATTTATGCGAACCTTATAAATTTATCTCATGATTTGGCTGCGTAAATTGAAAAAAATGGACCTCGTAAAAATGAGGATGCCTTTTTTGTTGTCTGTCTTTTGTGACAGCTGACAATGATATAGATACACTTGTTAACAAAAGTCTACGTACATCATTCTTGTGTACGTAGACTTTTGTAATTCCATTATATTACATACGTCTATAGATGCTAAACACAAATATATTTACCCTGAACGCAAATACACCTTTTAACAAATATTTAAATCAATAACAAATCTTCTTCGAAAAATTCTTTTAAAATATTTGTAACTTTATTGTCCACAAAACGAAGAAATTATAAAAATAAACGCTTTTTATTATCTATCTCTCCCCTCCCTATCTTCTTAATGCCCGCACAGTGTGTTACATTAAAAGGGAAACAAATAGTCCCTTGCGCGCGCGTTAATTATAAAAAAAAAAATAGATATACAGGGTGGACACCCGTACGTCATCCACTACATATTCATTGGTCATTAAAAAAATTATTTTCTTTTCAAATTTATTTGTAGGCCGAATCGCAACGGATGGCGATGTTATTAGGCGTTGAGCTGAACAGAGCTGCAGTTGTTCTCACGCATAACTGCACGCAGAGCCGCACCTAAAACAGATGTGCATATTTTTTAACATTTATGTATTGCTGTGTTCATTGTCGTATTATATATGGTCTGCTAGTTGCCTACCTTAAGTTGGTTCCATTTTAGTTTCAGTTATTTTTAGCGACACTAGCCCTCCTGAGTACACTAGCGGGAAAAAAATACACCTCAATTTTGACATTTTATCCAGTAATCCCCGACTTTGGCAGCAGGTTTTCCCACGTTGGCATGTTAAAATTTCCTTTTTTCTCCCCGTGTTATTTAGAATATCCCAAAATTAGTTGACAAGAAATCCCTTTTTTCCTTTTAGTTCTTTTAGTTTATCTTAGACGCAAACCAATAAAGAAGGAAGTTTTCCACGATCTAAAAAAATAAGAGGTAAAATACCAAAGATGTCGCACACTTCTATGGATGGAATTCAAAAGTGTCAGTTATATTTTACGTGTAAGTGCGACTTTTTGAATATTTAAAAACAGATGTCGCGAGCTTCTATGTCAACATTTTAAGTAGTTATTTTTTGAAGTGGAAAGCTAGCATCGCATTCTCAATTTAGGCGACATTTGTTTGACAAATGTTGTATGAAGCTGACATTAGACTAGCAGTCCATATAAAATAAGTCCATGGTAGTACTATAGATTTCATATACAATAGCGCAAAATTATAGACGCTTTAATACCAAACTAAAAGAAATAAAGTTTGGCACTAACATTAAAAGCGTAGTTCTTCAATTATAGACAATTCAAAAATTGATTTTCTCTTAGTGTGAAACTAGATTTTTAATAACAGGAATACCTTGCATTATCTTTTAAGTGCGAAACTAAAAACTCTCAGAGAGAATGACGGATCGCTCACACAAAACGCCATTTTGAAAATATAAATACACACAAACCCTACCTAAATCCAATAAAAACAAAATTCCCTAAGGCCCTAAAACTTTCAAATTTGATTTTAACTAGTGCAGGGGTTTTTTTGTTTATAATTAAGAAAAACTTAGTGCAGAACTAAGCATTTTAAATAGTGTGAAGTTAATGTATTAAAAATAGGTAGTTTAGACATAATAATCATTAGTGAAGAGTCAGCCGAAGCTGTACATTTTCCGAACACACCCTTAGCCTGCCCTCTCTATATGAAAGTAATTAACATAAACCCAAGCGGCATATCCTCTACTTAATTTCTAGAAGCCATTTTGATTCGTTCATTCTTCCTTTGTTCGTTCGCCAGCGTGGAAGTCTTTTAAAGTGGAGGATTATATAGAGTTAAAAAACTAAATATATATTAAAAATATGGAAGCCAAAACTGAGGCAATGAACGGTGGAAATCCATTACCGCAGCGTAATAAAGGAGGAAATCAAAAAAGTCAGAATCAGAATCAAAATCAAAAGCCGCAACAGCAACCACATCAGCAGCAGCAGCCCCAAAAACAGGATCAAGATAAGCAGCAGCAACTGCAAATGCAGCAGGAACCAATAGATGTAGATGCTCCTCCGGTAGAAAAGAAGGCACGATTTGGTAACAACCAACAGGGTGGTGGAAACTTTCAAGGTGGTAACTTCAATAATCAAGGAGGTGGCGGCGGAGGCGGTGGTCAAAATAATGCTGGTCGTGGAGGAGGAGGTGGTGGTGGTGCCGGAAACTTTGGCGGTGCTGGTCAAGGCGGCGGTGGTGGTGGAGGTAGTCGCAGAAGCAGAGATCGCCGCCGAAACTTTGGTGGCAGAAATGAGGTGAGTGAAAATTTTTCTTCAAAATGGCCGCCGTTCTTTATACTTACATATATACATACATAATTTTCATATGATTTGTGGTACATCTTGAGAAGTAGAAATATGTTAAAAATGTTACATTATCGAAAGCAATTTCTGTAAAAAAAAAAAACCAAAATGTTTGGTTTATTATTTTGTCTAAGTAATTTTCGGGAAAAATTGAGAGTACCCTTTAATGCATTGAGGTGAGTTGAAAATTGAGTATCAAATTCAACTCTAAAAGGCGGCTTTCCATATTTGTCTTTAAGTTCACTTATCAAATGAAATCTCTTGCAACGTTGCAATTCGACAAAAAATCGATCGGCTTACAAGTTTTATACCTGTAATCTACGCCATTTTGTTTTTCTGTTGATATTTTCAACCTACCGACAAATTCTGAATACCTACAGAATGGAGTTGAGTAATTATCTGCTAACATTTTTATTTCACTCCAAAAACTTGAGTTGGTCTTTCTATATTAAGAACTGCTGAACCCGGACCAACTTTAATATTCTGCTTTTCGAATAAGGCTACCCTTTCGCATTATATATATATAGCAAACCTATTATTTCGTGTAACGCTTGGCTTTATCCTACAAATAGAATTTTGATAGGTTCCGTATTAACACAAGCGCTCACTGCCCGGCCGACCAAACGGTGAGTAATATGACCAAACCGTCTGATTCGCCGACTATCGAGTCGCCAATCTGAAACTTGTGGTTCATATACCTAATAACATTCCTACTACCTGTGCTTGTTATTTTCAGTTAGTTAAAAGGAATAGTTTCTTAACGAGTTCTGTCTGTCTATTTTTCAAATGAAATAAACACGTGACAAAAATAAAGTGTGTGTGCAAATACGTGTTCACACGCGGTTTAGCTGATTGTTTAATAGAACTAAGTGTTAAGGTTTTTTTTTTAACAGGCCGACTCCACATGGTATCTGTATCTCCAACGAAATCACTGATATAAATATCATGCCATTTTCTTTTTTTTTTCGCTGGGCAGTTCATGTCTTGATACATATTTCATTAAAGTAAGAGAGGTATGTATGTATGTATCTGACAAAAGTCAAATGATTGAAATTCTTCATCATTTTTTCTTTGTCATTTTTAAACATTTATTCCATTAAAAACCTTTTTAGTTAGTAAGGCTAATATGATAAAAAGGAGAAGAAACTCTTATACAACGAATTGAAATATCATTAAGAAGAATGGAATCATCTGGTGTTATTTCAGGGATACTAAATAAAAGGGTTTGGGAGGAACAGAAATACGAAAGATTGTTCGCTCTTTCATACTTTCTCTCTGCATCAGATAAAATGTCAAATTTACTGTACGTAAAATTTAAAAGTTAACCAACCTTTCCGTATGCGTATTCCAGTTCCGTCGTCATTGTGTTCAGCCAGTTATGTATGTTGGACAGATTTTGTGGTTTTTTGTCGAATATGTTCAACACTTCTTTTAATATTTTCGAAAATGTGGACTGAGCAATGGCTACATTATAATCCCTTCCAACTCCTGTTTGGTAGCTTCCTTCAGCCATAAATTGCAAAGCTGCGGCCAGTTTAAGAATGCTTGGAACTGATGTCGAGTGCACTCGAATCTTTAAGAATGGCTCAACCTCGTCTAGGACATGCTTGAACGCTTCTTTAAACAGTCGAAGTATGTTTTTAAAACTGCAAAAATTCAGGATAGTTTTTTTATAGATTTAAAAAATTCATACCAAGCTTCTGGCAAATCCATCGGATTCGAATCATCTCGAATTTTTCTGCGTTAGTGGATAACCTTACCACAGAGTCATTAGAATAATTAGGGTAAAATAAACCTAGGGAATTCATATTGCAATATAGCACACATGTTTATTTCATTTGATGACAATTCAAATATTTGAAAGCAAATGACAAGAAACGATACGCGTTGTTTTTTAAGTTTCTCGTATGCAACGTATTCGACTTGAAGAATACCATTTTGGATACGATACGAGTTCGAGTACGCCCTTAGTCGCCCGATACGAAATAAGACTTGCCGAATATGGGTGATTGTCTTTTACTCCTGTTAATACACATAAACTGACAAAAAATACTATATTCAGACTCATTGCAAACAAAATTTTTGAAGCGCATTAAAAAAAGACTACCGGCATAAGAGACAACAAATAATGAGATGCAACGCCATCGGCACACAAAAAAAAGGAAAAACACGTAAAATTGATATCAAGACATCGATGTCAAAACAGAATCCAAGAGAGAGATCGCTTACATCCCAACAGAGTTCGAAACAACGCGTCTCCATTGGATATTTCATATCATGATAGCTTTGTTCCAATTGCTGTGAAATTCGCCGAAAATCACCGAAAAGCTGTGCAAAGTAGTCGTTCCATCTTGTACATTTTTCGTAGTTTTTCACAGAAGAGAGCTCACGAGAGTATAAGATTTCCCCACCCTGTGAATTTCTACTACATAAATTTTTGTGCACAGAAAGTTGAAAACTAATTCCTGTTCCGTACACCAAAAATTCGTAGAAATTCGCAGAAGAGAGCTCTTGGGAGACAAAATAATTTCCCCACTCTGCGAATTTCTGCTCAAGAAATTTTGGAAGGCAGAAAAAAGTAGCAGCTAAACGTCAGTTTGACAATTGAAAAAAGACAATAAATAAATCAAATTTACGTCACGTTTGATAATAATGATTGCAGAGTTATTTTTAAAAGTTTATAAAAAAATATTAAAACCCGGTGGTTCTATGAACTTTTGCATAAATATTGTTGACGAAGTCCAGGTACCATATTTAGTTCAGGGTTCAGGAAATTGTTACGAGAGCAGTGTGAGTTAAGTACTCTGAAGCCAGCTGTTTGCAAGAAGAAATAGATAAGAATTGTTGCTGAAAACGTTGAAGCACCTACAAAACTACTAATTGTTTTGTTGGCCGAGCTGATGCAACAAATAGGCAAAACATTTCCCTTGAAATAATAAACAATAAATTAAAAATCGTTCAACAATCTTTTCACATTTAAGTAGTGATGCTCGAACATCTGAAAGTTTATAGATAGTGCAAAATATCGGCTACATCGATAGTTTAAAAAACAATCGAAAGACTATAATTTAAACTTACCCTCACATTTCGAGCTTGTGATGAGCTTATTCAAGAGATGCAAACCTTTTGGAAAAGCTAATATTATATGCTTAAACGATTTATCAGATCTTCAATGTGAGCTTGTTAAAGCTATGAGAGAAAGTCCGCAAGCTCTTGCTGCACTGACAGCCAAACATTTTCAGGCAATAGATGAAATCTTGCAGCTTTCCTGAGTGCTTTGAAATTTTGAAATCAACAATATCCAGCAAAAAATACGTAACAATTTCCTCTTAAACGAAGAGTTTCCGCAGTTGATAGCGTTATATGCGAAGATTGTAACTGTCGAAGGCAGGAATGTACTTAAAAGTTAAACTGATACTGTTAAAAGCGAATAAAACCTATTACACAAGAACGCCACTCGTGCTGTCTAAAATCTTTTCGATTATAACTACAATTTTATTGAAAGACATTAAGAGTGTTCATAAAACGTGGTAAGCTTTACATTTGTTGTAAGGATAGGCGGTCATAAATCTACAAAATCTGAACAATCCTATCGAATTTGATGACATTGTCATCGTAAGAGAGTTAAAACTATGAATAATTTAAATTGTATTTAATTTTAATTAATATTTTCAAAACTATCGATAATAAATAGTATCGATGCATAAGCAACACTAGGAAAGAATACTGCATTTTTTTTTAGTTTAAAGCGTTCCTGTCTTTTTTCTTAGAAATCTCTCAAAGAGAGAAAATATCCCCTCTACTCAAAAATCTGACAGCTGCGAATAATTATCGGGAACACAACTATTATGTCGGCCTGTAAAAGAGATGCCTCAGTAGGGTTGGCAGTAATAAAACTGTTCAGTTTTGCGTTTTTTTCTTCCTTTGGTTGTCTGTAAAGTCGGTTTACGGACGATAATTTTACGTGATAACGTCATAAGAAAACATTGGTGATACCAACACCAACATACAGCCCGTTAGCTTACACCATATACAATTCCACTTACTCCACTCCATACACATGTCATTACACGTTTTGTAATTACAACAAAAAAATCTAGTACTAAATCTAGTATAGTACAGTAGTACTATATTCTAGAATTATGTACTAAAAATCTAGTACCAAAAATACTATTGGACCAACCACCTAGTTCCAATCGGTATCAGTTGTATATTTAATTTCAGCAAAAAATATATATATTTCAAAAAATCGGTGTTACGTTAAAAAATACAATAAATACAATGCCATCTGTTGGAATACGTACAAAGTCTCGTCTACATTTATCAAATCCCCAGTTAAAAAAAAATATTCAATACACAATTCAGACATTGTGTGGAATGCTAAAAGTAACGTGAGCATGAGTCATGTTATTTCGTGTTTGCAGCGTGTCATCAATTTATAAGACGTTTTACTTATAAAAAACCCTCCGCCGAAACAATCATCCTTATTCTTCAAGTCGTATTTTGTCTCGTACTCGTAGTCGCACTCGAACTTACCTCGTATCATAATCGGTATTCTTCAAGTCGTGTGCGTTAGGTACGAGAAACTAAAAAATTCAACGCTTACGTGGCTTGTAGAAAACTGTCAAAACCCTTTAAATTTCGAATAAAATTATTATTTGTGTTTTATTTCGCATATATGCTCCTTATGATATCAACGAAACCGTTGTTAGTTTTTCCATCATCCATAGGAAATTTCGTATTAAAACTAATCCAATGGAATGGAATGATGAACGGATTTCACTAATTTAATGTATGGAAAATTAAGCATGAATTCTTTCTGTATGTTCTACGCCATTGTAAGACCAATAAATGATCATTTTGAGTTACCAAACCAGCTCCAGATTTCTTATTTTCTATGCTCTCTTCACAACCTTGGTAAAATATGGTGATATTTGTAACCTGTTCTTTGCCACTTGTGTGTCGGAACTCCGGGTGGGACTTCCAAAAAAGAAGGTTTTTCATGTTTTTTTTTTTATAAATTCCGCTCTTCTCATAACCCCTTTCTTTGCTACCATTTTCTACAATGCAAGAATCAAGTGCTCCGTAGCTTAGTGGTTAGTTTGTCGGACTGCTAAGCAGAGTCGGGGTTCGACTCTCCCTCAGAGACCTTAAGAACTGGGAAAACTGGTTGCTTATTTAATTAGATAAAACAAAATGAACGTACATTGCAAAGGGTTAATGCACAACAAAAACAGAAAAAACTTAAATTTGATTCAGGGTTCAGTTTATCGATAGTATAGATAGTGAAAAATATCGGCTACATCGATAGTTTAAAAAACAATCAAACGACTATCGATAGTTTAAATAATTCAAACTTACCTTCACATTTCGAGCTTGAGCTTATTCAAGAGATGGAAACCTGTTGGAAAAGATCATACTACATGCTTAAACGATTACGGGATTTTCGATATGAGCTTGAGCTATGAGAGTGTGTCAAAAAGGTCTTGCTGCACTGACAGCCAAACATTTTCAGGCAATAAATAAATCTTGTAGCTTCATGAGTGATTTGAAATTTTGAACACGACAATATCCAGCCAAAAATACATAACAATTTCCTCTTACACGAGGAATTTCCGCAGTTGAAAGCGTTATATGTAAAGGTTGTAACTGTTGAAGGCAGGGATGTACTTAAAAAGTTAACTGATACTGTTAATAAGCGAATAAAACCTCAGAAGAACGCCACTCGTGATGTCTAAAATCTTTTCGATTATAACTTTTTACAATTTTATTGAAAGACTTTAAGGGCTAAAACACAATCACGCTTTAGTTTCGGTTTCAACTGACGTTTATAAGTTCAACCATAGGAAATCAATATATCTTAACACAATGTTACTTTGGCTTTGACGTTACGTTTGGTTCGTGTACAAGATAAGGTAACGTGACTCAAACAAAGCTGAAGTAGAAACTGGTTGAAATTTTGCTCGCTTTGATAGAAAACAGAAAAAACAGCAACCAATTTGGAAAATGTCACTTAAAGCGAACACAAAGCGTGTGAAATATAACGTGACGAAGCCAAAGCTGAAGCGTGATTGTGTTTTAGCCATACGGGTATAATAAGCTTCACTTTTGTTTTATGGATAGGCGGTCATAAATCTAAAAATTTGAACAAGCCTATCGAATTTGATGACTTATAATTTGCGCCTATTCAATTGATAAATGTATCGATAGTATCAGTACTATCGATATTTTTTCAAAACTATCGATGATATCGGAAATAAATACTATCGATGCTTAAGCAATACGGAAGCGCGCAATTGCATCACTGCAAACTCGGGTCTGCACACTGAGATAAAATGACACCAGAGGAACGTCTGAAAAGTAAAGCACAGCTTTTCTGTACAAAGAAAGGTTGTGTCTGTGCTAAGAATCTATTCGCAAAAGTGTTTTATATGTGTTTTGTTTGATAAGCTTATATTTCTAAATATTTTGTTTAAGGTCTATCTATACGCATATATTTTTTTTAATGAGTAAAAGCACTCAAATCAATACAACTCAAGTGAATCGTATTATCACGGCGATAAAATGCAAATGAATGTATCTGTCGGAAATGAAACGATATGAGAAGGAAACTTGAGTCACTGCACAGAGTTTTAAAATAAATTATGAGATTCCTGCAGATTTTGAATTCTTTAGCCCATCTCTTTCCTTCTTATTAAAAATCATTCCTTCTCTTTTACATTTTGATTCAAGTTGCATGTGCGCTTCCGTCAATGTGGCCAGGCAGTAGGAAAGAATGCTGCAATTTTTTTGGTTTAAAGCGTTCCCGTACTTTTTTTGTAGAAATCTCTCAGAGAGAAAATATCCCCTCTACTTAAAAATCTGACAGCTGCGAATTTTCTGCGAATAATTATCGGGAACACAACTATTTTTTGGTATTGAGATTTAAAGGGTTTTCGAATAAGGACTTGACAACAACGCAAACCATTTGAGATATTACAAAAACAATCGGTAATCATGGCGCGATAACGCTGTGGCCATTCACAGTAACGTGACGATTGTTATCGTCGACGAAAAAATATGGCCCAATAACGCCGCCGGCATGCAAACCGCACCAAACAGTTATTTTTTGTGGATGAAGTGGTGATTCATGAAGTAAATGTGGATTTTTACCCGACCAATACCGCATATTTTACTTATTGACAAATTCATTGAGCCAAAAATGAGCTTCGTCACTGAATATGATTTTGCGATAAAATTCAACAAGCTTTTTTTTTTAAAGTATTCTTACGTGGGGACACAAAATAATCCCAAGAAATAGCGCTTCGAAAAAGTTCTTTTCAAATTTCCCTCAAAAATGCCAAAACTGCCGATGTTTACCTCATTTATTGTGTTATACTGGAATTTATATCAAATGCTGGTGTAATTATGATTCTTGGATAAAACCACCAACTTTTGACGCCCTACAAATTTAAATGCGGCCCTATTCGTTCTAATGCAAATAATTTTTTTTCCACTAATTTGTTGTATAGGAAAAACATTTATTTTTCATGTTTATTTATATTTGTTTTTGTATTAATGTTATTTTTTATTTATTTTCTAGCAAAATAATGACAATAAAAACAACCAGGGACGCGATGATAATAGAGGAAGTATGGGTGGTGGTGGTGGTGGTGGTGGCGGTGGCGGTGGCGGCGGTGGTGGTGGTATCAATGAGAGCATGCATAATAACCGTAACAACATGAATGATCGTCGCAGTGGTGGTGGTGGTGGAGGCGGTGGTGGTGGCCGTGGATATGGCGGTGGTGGTGGTGGAGGTGGTGGTGGTCGGAACGAAGACTTCTTTATTGGACAACGTTTGAGAAGCATCACTGGTCCTACACATGAATTGCCTCCACTTGAATGTGAAGAAGCCAAGTTTTCTGGACGTAATCGTCTTTATATCGGTAACTTGACTAGTGACATCACTGAAGAAGAATTGCGTGAATTGTTTAAGCCCTATGGTGAGATTGGTGAAGTTTTCTCTAATCCTGAGAAGAATTTTGCATTCTTGAAAGTGGACTTCCACCCAAATGCTGAAAAAGCAAAGCGTGGTTTAGATGGAACAATGCGCAAGGGTCGTACACTTCGTGTACGCTTTGCACCGAATGCCACCATTTTGCGCGTTAAAAATTTAAGTTCACTTGTATCTAACGAGCTGCTATATAGATCGTTTGAAATTTTTGGGCCAGTTGAAAAGGCAATTATTGTTGTTGATGATCGCGGAAAACACACTGGTGAAGGTGTTATTGAATTCGCTAAGAAATCTTCAGCAAATGCAGCGCTTCGTCTTTGCAGTGATAAATGCTTCTTTTTAACAGCATCACTCCGACCATGTGTCGTAGAGCCATTTGAAATAAATGAGGATCCAGATGGTCTGCCTGAAAAGTCTTTGAATAAGAAAACACAGGAGTTCAATCATGAGCGTGGAGTAGGACCACGTTTTGCCGAAATAGATTCTTTTGAGCACGAATACGGTACAAGATGGAAGCAATTGTACGAATTATTCAAAACAAAGCAAGATTCTCTTAGACGTGAACTTAAAATGGAAGAAGACAAATTGGAAGCTCAAATGGAGTATGCTCGCTACGAGCACGAGACAGAAATGTTGCGTCAAGGTAATAATTTAGAATTTTGTTCTGTTGGTGGATAGTTTATTAATCTGTATATATCTTCTTTATGTAGAACTTCGCAAACGTGAGCAGGATAATGAACGCAAGAAGATGGAATGGGAAAACCGCGAGAAACAAGCCGAAGAATTCAAAATACGTGAAGAAGAAAACGCACGTCGGCAACAATCTGACATGCAATCTCGCATGTTGCGCCAAGAAGAGGAAATGCGTCGCCGCCAACAAGAAAACACATTATTCATGCAAGCACAACAACTCAATTCTCTTTTGGATCAACAAGAAGGCAAACAAAGTGGTGGTCCACCAAACATTGCCGGCGGTGGTGGTGGTCCTGGTGGTAGTGGCAATGGGCCAAACTTTGATAACTTCGACAATGCCAATCAAAATAACAGCCCATTTGATTTTAGAGGTAAATACATATATTTAAGATAATTTTTATTTGAAATACAAAAATTAAAAACAAACCTTTTTGTGCAGATGCATTATCCGCTTTTGCCGGTGGCAATAACCCTGGAAACGCAGGTGGCGCTGGCATGGGAGGCAATAACCAACAGGTACGTTCATTTTTCGACATGTTCAGACAAGGGCCATATTAAACCAAGAAAACGAATATTTTTAAGTAGTAGTATTGACACAATGATATAAAGAATAAGAAAAAATAAGAACAAGAAATGTTTAATAAAATCTCTTAAAGAAAATTACTTGAGTGCTTCGACTGAACTCTTCTGTCTTATTTTGATTTTTGTATACTAGATAATATTCGTTTGTATTCAAACCTGCATTTTGTATTTTTTTTTTTTTTTTTTTTTTATTGCATAGGATGTGTTTAATTTAAAGGACCGTAATTTCCTTCTAATCGTTTAAAAATTGTTTTCATACTAATTTATAACAATGCTTTTTAAGCGTTATATAGCAACCCTTTCAATTTAATGCTTTCTGACTGACAAATTGTTTGAGATTTTTTCCGACCCTAAATTTGTCAATTTATTATAAAATTAGAAACTAATCTAATTCAACAAGAGGAGGCACATTACCCGGTGACTGACTATCGCCACCATTTATACAATATGCCATCAGATATTCCTTGATAAAAGAAACAAGTCGCAGATGCCGGTGGCATATGTTCTTATATATATATGTATGTTCTCCATCTGGTCAACAATTCTAAGTCTTACTCTATATTTTTGAGAACTGCATCCAAGCCAATAACTAGCATACATCTGAAATAATAGAAAAACAAATTAATTTTAATAATAGTTTTTGCGGTTCATGTTTAACAAATAAAAAGACTGGCTAATGCTAATAAAAATTAAATTTAATTAATCGTCATAATTGACTTTATAAAGCGTGCCCGCATTACAAATTATTCGATTGGAAATTACGGTATAATTAAATAAAACAATATACGCATATTTCAGGATTTATCCATTCTACTATTAAAACTTCAGAAATAAAACTTCTATCGAAATTGTATTTTTGAGAAAATGTATTCCACATAAATTAATTTTATAGCTCGGTAAATATTATTTCATATTTGCGACAAGTAAAAAATTACTTATTTTGATGAAAATAACTGGGAACTTTTGAATGAGGCTTTATTGTGTGTATTGACGCGTGTATGAATTTTGAAGGACTTAGAAACTAGGCAACACGAAAACGTGTTGATCTCATTTGACCTCTTTACAGATGCTATTGTTATCATTTCTCTTTGTATTTTACTCAGTAATATACGATTATTCAGTTATTTGTGTGAATACCAAAAGTTAACCTCTTGAAAAGACTTATTTAAAATACATTACAATGAATGCAGTAACGAACAGCGTCGAAACGTGCAGTTATTTAGAAAATAACTATTTGCAGTCTTATTAAAAAAAAAAACAAACACTGTTTGTGATTTAATTTTCCACATCTGATGACAACGAGCTTAGGAAATCGAAATCAACATTTTAGTTATGCACCTAATATGCTTTAAATATTAATTGAAACAAAAAAGCAAGTAAGTAATCAAATCTAGTCGTCATTAGGATATCATATGATCATCATTAGATTCTATTTTTCAATTCGCATAAAATCTTTTCTGGAAAAAAATAACATATAATAGTCACGTTTGATATATCTCTTCATATTGTTGCTACATTTTTCTCAATGCGTTTTGTTATATCAAGTCGAACATTTCGATTTTATTTTAAAAATCAAAATGTTTTTTGTTTGCTCTTCACTTACTTTGTTTTGGTTTTCCGAAAATCTCTGAAACAGCTGTAATAATATTAGTTAACATTTTCAAACAATTGTTAAAAACTTTAATGGCTATGATCACAATAGGATTTCAAGATATTATTGTTAGGAAACTATTCTATTAAGAGGGAAATAATTAAATTTTTCACGTATAAAATCACGTATTAAACTCTGGTTAACAATGATACAAATTATAAGTTCGTTTTTTACTTACATATATATAATTTTAAAATATATATTACACTTTCCAAAAAAAATAAGTAAATTTAGCTGTGCGAGAAAGTTTTTTTCTGCTAAACAGTATCGTATAGGTGTTATATATATCGTATATTACGTAATTAAACTATACATTGTCAGTACAGACTTGGGAGAGCTCATTTTTTTGCAAATGGTGTCAGTGCCCAGTAGGTAGTTTATTCCCTGACAACCTTCTGAGATAAAAAAGTCAAAAGACGCAATTCCCTTTTTCACATAAAATTACATGATTTTTCTCGCAAAGGCGGCGAATTTATATTATTATAATATTTGACCATGCGATATCGCAGTGCTCATTTCATGTATACACACAAGCTATGGGCAGCTTTCCAAAAAAGCGCATAGGCAGCCGCCTGTTGTCTTATGTCCCAACGCAACCTTGCAACCTTCTCAAACAATGCAGCATAAAACGATCATTCACAAAAGACCTTTGACCAGTGAGTCTAAAAAAATATTTACACACAAGATACAACCAAAAAGAGCATCGAGCACGAACAATGGTTGCATTGGCATTCGAATCTCAACAAATAAATGTGTAGCTATAGATTCCAACACGCCCAAGTGCAACATTGCACCCTTCTCAAACAATGTAGCATAAATGAAAATTGGTAATTTTATTTTGCTCTGCGTGAATATCTGTGGAAATATAGTATCTGTAGCATGATGCAAGTCTTATATCTTGTCTATTGTGAATGAAATCATGTTGTGTCGAACATGCAATCCGCAGCCAAATTCAACATCTACTTTTTTCGACGGTTGGTTGTTGTATTTGTAGTGTGTGTAAAATCTTGCTTCGCTACGGATAGATTTCCCAATAAAACAAGGCTAATGTTAGAACTAGCATTAATAGTGTCGTTCTGGCAACGCTCTGTTTTCCGCATTTACGCAATTATTTCAAATGTGGGGGTTCATGCAAATGATTGCGGAAAGTGAGAATTTTCTACAGCGCGGAAATTTATCTCGTTGCATTAATCCTCTAATGTTCACTACGGAAAACCTGTAATATTTTCGGTTTCTTCCAGCTGCCATCAGAGTGAGAATTTATCGTCTTATCTTCCCTGCACTAACAATTTATGTTGAACAGAGTATAGTGCAGAGTCCTTTATAATATGTCGGACCGGAAAAACCTTATTTATATTAGTTTCTAACTTTGTATAGATATTAAATGGGATGAACGATGTTGAATAAAGGTAGTTTATGGTGTTTCTTATTTGCAGAATGTCTTGTTTACTTGAAAATAACATTTACAAAAATTCATGTTATTTACTTTTTCATCATTTTGAAATGATGTTAATTCTTTGAATGGATTTACAAATCGAAAAATAAGTGGAGAAATGGCGACCTAACCATATTTTGAAGAAAAACATGGGAACAAAAAAAAAATACTCTGATTTAGGCTGGCTTATTTTTATTATTTTTTTTTTAATTTGCAAAGATTTTTTCATTTAAACATTCATCTGAGGAGTTATTTTATCTCAAGATGGGCATCAAAATGATTTTTTGTTTTTATTTAAGACTAGCAGTTATCCGGCGCTTTGCTGCCGATCTGTTTGATTATTTCGAGTTTTTATGAAAGCTTATAACATTAAAAATTCTTTAAGTGAACAAATACATACATGGTTGTGGCAACTTTGGTGGTAAACGACATAATAATTTTAGAGTTTTGCATAGAGAAACATACGCAAGACATTATGCGTACCTACTTTTCATATTTTTAAAATTTATTTTATAGCACCACCTAAAGGATTTCACTATAGGATGAGAGAGATTAATTTCCCCCCATTTCTTATCGTAATTCTTTATTTTGTTATTTTTTATTGATCATTTGGTGGAAGTAAATTTTATTATGACTATAACCTTCCCATAAGTGCAGGCAATACTCTGACAAAGTTTCATTGCAATTGTGTGAATGGTATGGCAGCGCATTGAATACGAACAAACAAACAAACAAATTTTAATTTTTATAAATAAATAACATTAATGTACAATTCAAATTGTTATCACATATTGATGTGTGTCGATGAGCAAAAAAGCGTTGTTTAAAATGTTCTTTTACACAAAATCTTGCCTTGATGAGAAACAACACTCATTGTAATTTCAATTTCTACAATTGGCTTTAGAATCTTTCCCACAAAAGCACTTTTCCTTCTGCAACATCTTCTGAAACTGCAGTAACATCTTCGTTTACATTATATTTAGTTTTTTTTTTTTAATAATTTTTGTTTTGGACATATAACCTTGTCCACCAACAATTAATTTTCTCTTGATTCTATTGACAATTCATTTATAGTAGAGGGCTGTGCCCATTAGAATTACGAAGCTAAAATTTGTATTTGACTTATTAATTTTTATAATTTAAATTAATGAAAAGGTCTTCCCTACACTAACTAAATGCACAATTGTATACTTATTTTTCTGAACAAGCTTAAAAAATATGCGTTGATCTTGTTTATGAAGGCGTTTAATCATATATTGTCTATTAACAAATTTGCATGGGGCAATATATTATTTCAACAACTAAAACACATGTATGCATAAAGATCTTTACTTTTTTTCTTTTAGGGTGGGGGGATTTTCAATCGTCAACAAAATTTAAACGGTAGCATGAGAAGAAACTAACTGGCCAGAGATTTGATAAAGTACGTATTTGACGCATTAGTGCAAGAGGTGGAAGTATTAAAAAAATCATCCCATATACTGCGATTATTTATTTAACACTGATTTTTAACTAAACTGTTCCCTTGTAAGGGCAGGTTTCTTTTGAAACAGTATTTTTTTTAAAGATATGTTACACGCTGTCTTGCAAATATTTAGCCAGAATATACTTTCGCTTAAATTAGTGCCCATAATAAGGTTCTTTAACTGTTATATTTAAGGTTGCTGAAATATTGTTTGTCTCCGTGAATTTGGGTTATAAATGGGTGTGAAATCACAAATTTTTCAATACTATACAAAACACTTTTCGCTGTATGATAATTTTTACTGATTTATATTGATTTTGTTGGAATACAATTTTCTTAATAATATACGTCCCTTACATCATGTGTTGGATTTTCCTTATACATAAAACAACTTAGTCTTTTTTGTTCTATTATATTTTTTGGGGGTACTATGCTATGATTACGAAACTATTTCTATTTTTTTGTTACATTATTAACCTGTTATTAGGATCAATTCAATCCATTCGAATTTGGTAATAATCAACAAAATCAGAACCAAGGAGGTGGTCCAGCCAATCAGCGAGGAAATAACGGAGGTGGAAATAATAATAATAACAAACCCTGGGAACGCAGAAGACGTTTTTAAGATATACATTTCTAAAACTTAACTTTTATTTCATCTACAAATAATGATGTGTTTTAATTCATCTACTAATTAATTAATCTAGGTTATCTAAAAGGAATAGATAACCGCAAATTAGAGATTTTGGGAAAGAATGAATTTCATTATAGTAAAAAATCATACATACATTTAAACATCTTATAATAACTTGACTTAAATTATACATTTATCTAATTAAAATATAGTATTTTAAGCAGGTAAACAAAAGGAACCTTAAGCTTTGTAAATCTCACAATTAAAAATAAAATAAAATTGTATTCGCAATGGGACATTCAATATAATGTTTAATGTGTATTAACAAATAATTCAATGTCTTTCCTTGAAAAACAAAAAAAAAATGAATAAATAGCAAGCTATTCGGAGATAAAACGGTTCTTTATTATTTTCTAAATGTTTCGTCTGTAGTAGTAGCAGTTTTTTATTTCGCATTATAACGGGAGAACAAATTTATGAGTAGCACTTTGACAAATAATGCATATCTTACGGTTAAATTCCAGGACCTCGTAAGTTAACAAAACAAATTAAAGCAAACAATTGAGAATCATGAAAACTGTTATACGAGATCCTGTACTATTTTTTTTATCGGTAGTTAAGGTCGATTAAAAAACATTTTTTATTGCTAATAGCAAATGGACGTGTTTAGTTCAAGTTTTTTTTTTTTTTTTTTAAGTAAATTAAATTTTGCTGCGGTGCATGCCCTCGGAAATTTTCTCATTTATACAAATAAGTAGCTTTCCAACTGAAGATAGCGGGTATATAACAAAACTTGTCAAATATTTGTTTAAAGTCACTCGATGAAAACAAATTTTATAGTAGAATAAAAATACATTTTATATCTTAAAGTAAATTTCGAATAATTACATTCAAATGGTCCTTTTTTATAAAAAAAAAAGATGCAAACCATTATAAATAACAAGTAGTAGAAGGCGCCTGTTATTTTTTACTTGTGTTTATAGGTTCTTATAGTACAAGTTAAGGATGCATGAAAATGGTAAAAATCGACATACAATCACATATTTATAACATTCACGTCAGAATAGAGAAGTGAGTTGGTGACAAAAAATGACGCGTCTGACTGTGTGTGTATATATGGCCTTCTGGCTGAAATGATTTGCTTCAAATTTAATTTGTTGATTTGTTTGATTATTTTGTTTTTTAAATTTAATTTGTATGTAGGCTTAAAATAAAGGTGTCTTCCTACATATACATACATATATATACGATATATTGTTTGGTCAACAATTTCTTAGGCTTTTGCAATAGTCTTCAAAGTAACCATTTCTTTATTTTCTTATCAGATTCATATTAAATGGAAATAAAATAAAGTTTCTAACCAAAATCTTCCTTTTTTTACTAAAAATAATTACAAATCCTTATTTACAAATTAATTGTTATTTTATACATCAACTATACTCAGTGTTAATAATTACTGCCCTCGTAAGCGAAATTGTTGTATCTCAAAAAAAAATGTAATTTTCGGTAGAACCTTTTTGTAAAAGTACATCCTGCACCTGTTAAATATATGTAGCATAATCTATTTTCAAGGAGATGTCACAAATTCGCTTAGGTTTTCAACAGTTTTTTTGAAATACGACTTTTTTCTTAACGATTTTTTACTATTTATGAACAAGATACAGTTTACTTACTTAAGTATAATGTCAGGTAGCTCGCAAACTTTCCAAATGACAAAAAATCGCAAAAATAACATAAATTGAGTTACGACCTTTTCGCTTAGGAGGGCTGAATTAATTGTCCAATTACTTTAAGTTTGCATGAACTTTTATAAAATACGAGAGAGCTGCATAATATGTTTGTACATATTTCTCAAATTTTTCTTCCTTCCATCTTCAAAATCGCTTAATCATCTGCTTTCATGTTTAGTTGTTAATAGGTTACAGTCAACATTCATAATATTTTTATTTGCGATTAAAGGTACTATAAGGCAAGTTTAGGATTCGTGAATATAAAAAAAAGTTATTTTCGAAAACGGCTCCAACGATTTTGATGGAAAATTTTTGAGAGTATTTCTGTAAATATGTGCTACGATCTTGTCAAACCCGAATTTGAATAATTATTTTTAATTAGGGCCCTATTATGACTCGCGAGTCGAACGTTCGACTGATGGCGAACAATTTAGCGAATTACTCTTGTCGTGATATTGCGAAAAGCGAACTCGGACGTTCGCCTGTCATAAAGCTACCAACATTAAAAACTGAATGTGCTAAGTCAAGTTGTTGAACGTCAAAAACTTCCATTTGTTCAAATAATTTTCTTTTACATTTTTTATTTACTTTATATTTTTGGATAAACATGCATTTGAGTTATTTTTAAATATCATGAGTTCATAACTCAAAGTTCAGTAATTTCACCAATCATCTGCAGTATCTGTTGTTTTAAGCGAAGTTCTTGAAGTGCTTGAAACAAAAAGTTGTGTTCGGCCTTAGATAAAGATAGATATGTCCAGTCCGGAGAAAAGCAACAAGCCAGAAATGATTTCTTTAAGAAATATGGACGGCCTAAAATTGTTAGATGTGGATTGAACCCACAATGGGATCATCGCCCCGACTGAGTTTCAGCATCATTAAACAGAAAAGAAAAAAGATTTTTTTTCTAAAAAAACGCTTTTCAAAATAAACTGCTTTATTATTTAAAGTCACCAGGATTTACAGTTCGACTTGTTCTGACAGATAGAGACGAATGTTCGCTAATGGTAATAGAACGAGTTTTCAATTCGCCTCATTTTTTGACATATGAGGAAAGTAATTTTAGGCGATTCGAAAACAGTAATACCAAATATTCGCATTCGCCAAATAAAATCGCGAGTCATAATAGGGCCATAATTTTTTATCGAAACTCAATATGTTTTTAAAACCGATAAAAAAATATTTTAAATTTTAAAATCAAGTGTATATTAATAAACTCTTTAAAACTGTTTACCAAATCTAAAAAAAAAAACGTTTTCCAAAAAAACAAAAATAAAAACACGATCTTATCAAAACCGGTCCTACAATTTTCGAAACACTTTTCATAAATTTGTTATTATTTAAGACGTGGATGCGTACTCCATTTTTACTAAAAACAGTTGAATTTTGTGGTTTTGACATTTTTTTTTAAATTCAAACCGTGTTATTTTTCAACGTAAATTTTACTTGTTTCTGTCAAAGATCTTGCCTCCCAATGAGATAAGGCACATAACAGCAAGTACGTGCGACGCATTTTTTATGATATATGTTATGTGAGGCTGCGTTTATTTTTCTAAAAAGAAAATATTGTTCATTAGTTAGTAACGTTCTTTAAAAAAAAAAGTAGTATTAATGCTTTTTCTTTGTTTAGCCCCGAGCGGGGCCTGTGCAGAGTTTCCATCGTAACCTACATAAGCGTTTCTATTTATTAAAAAAACACAATTTTATAACATAAACATTGTCAACTTTGCTCGTGAAGTTGTTTTTAGAATTTCTATTTTATTAAAAACTGAACATCTCTCGCTTATTTCACCCCTTCCATAAAAAAAATTATGGCAGCTTAAAACTATATTTTTTCTTCAAAGGAGAGCAACAAAGTTCATCAGTTCCCCATTGCTTTAATTTTGCTTACTAGTCTGACGTGAATTTACAAATCCTTTCATAATCATTTATTTAGACACTTAAAATTAAAAAAAAATACTTGAGACTGTTTTAGTACTGAACATTGATTTGCCATGTATTTTATGGTATTTTCATTATCAATAAGAAAAACCTTATCCTCTGGAGCAGGGCTGTCCAAAGTGGGGCACGTGGTTTGTACTTGTCCGGCCCGCGACAAAAAATTTTAGGAAAATAAATGTAGAATAAAATATTCATTCGTATTGTAAGGCAACAATGATAATTATTGAGTCTTTATTTATTAAGTGTTTGTTTGAGTACAAAATTTCGCATTCTCAGTAAACTTGGTTTAGTGTGTTCCAATGCATTTTAAATGGGCTTTTTAAATGATATTTTTTGACGAATTAGTACTCTATGTTTAATGTTTTATTAGTTTCTTGTTGTCATGCGGACACAACATAAAAAAAACTAACAAATGGGTTTTGAAGAGTAAGACGTACGAACCATTTTCCTCTATATTAAATTCTCTTTATGGTTCCGATGTAGGATGTAGTTCAGGCTTTTAAAATCCAATTTGCTTTCACATAACGTATCACATTATCTATCCCATAAGAGCGCCTTTAGAGATAGTATCGTAAAAGCGACAAAAAAGCGTTACACACACGCACGCACTTCTTTATGTATCGATGTGCTAGATTTCCTGCATGCGCTTGAATTTTTTCAGACGACCATATTTCGTTTCCAGTGGACCTATATTAATTATCTTGTTTCACGGAATTGTAATTTTTACTAATATGTGCGCGGTATTTAATATGAATAATTACTAACCATAATATACGGCCTCTTTAATGTCTTATTGCAAACATATAATTATTGAAGCTGCTAGAATTTGTTCAGAAAAAGCTACCTAATTATAACTTCATTGACTTGATAAACATAATTCCAGTCACAAGCAGTCGTTGAACGTTTCAGTAAATGATAACTTTCAGAAGCTATAGGTTATGTTTTGTGATTTGAATGGGGTTGGTAGTTAATTTTATGCTAGATTCCGCAGATTTGTTGAGCAATTGTCTACTTAATCATAAATTTCAATAACAAAGTCTTACTTAATTTATTATTATCTACCTGAAAGACAAAGTTAATGTTTTTAGGCATTGCATTCGATTAAATTTAAAATACTAAAAGTAAATTAATTTCTTTCATAAAAAAAAACATACGCAAAATCAATATACAATCGATATATGTGTATGCGTAATAAATAAATAGTGATTGTGTAAATTTAAAACAAAAAGATATCTCGTCGGTACATTTGTAGGCTTAGGATTTAAAAAGAAAGCGAGTATTAAAATAAAAAGATTCCATTATCGCTGAGATTACATTTAACGTACATTGTAAGCATTCAATTAAATTTCATTTTGCCCTAGGAAAAACCATCTCTGGTAGACTTTTTAATTAAGCGTAGGTGTATTTATATAACCGCGTGGAAATAAAAACTTTACCCTTATTTTCATATAAAATAACTGACGACAATATTACCAAAACTTTTTTTTTTTTATACAACATTCAAACCAACTACGTGACTGACTTCGCATTGACATATTAATTTTTTTTCTATTTATTTAAAAATAAGATGTTGATATTAATAAAGACAAATTAAATATGCTGCAATTAGTGTTACGTATGTACTGATTGTATTTATGCTAGATGCCTGATCTATTTTTACACCAAAGGCATGCTCGGGGTTGTTTTAATTTTATCCAGCACTTTACAATCAATAGTTTACATAAACATTAAAAGGAGTATAATAAAAAAATCTGTAAGAAAAAAAAAAAGAAATATTTTAGAACATTTTTTGATATCATTTAGTTTTCTTTTCGAATTAACGCTTCGGCTATTGAGCGAATACGCTTACTAACGGTAAACTTATAAAAAAATAATACACACCATTACATTCAAGTGTTTCTGAAATGTTTCTTTTTTTGTATACGCAACTAAACTAATTGGTAGTAACATAGTTGCTTTAACTGGAGATACAATTGGATGCTAAAAAACTTCAAACTATTGAAAATGTCTTGAAAGATATTTAAGCAAAGGAACTTCATTCAAAATGTCGACATCGATCTAGAGTCTAGACAATTGCAAGATGCGATTTTAACCGGATAAAGATTGAGTTATTCATTTGGTAAGTATGTATATAATGAACGGTACGATTTGGGTTTCTCAGCAAAAAAAAGTATTTAATTGTATGATGGAAACCTAGGTCGTACTTTTCCCAATCAACAAATGTATGTATTAATAAAAAAAAAGTTGCAACTTAAAAAAACAATTTTTTTTACCCTAGCCTGACAAATAAACAATTAAAGCATAGTTTAAAAAAAATCATTCTATTAATTAAAGTACCTTCTAGGTACAATGTGGAATATAATAATAATACACCTATTTACTTTTTCATTTTTGTCACTAAGGACCAGTTTTAATCAACCCTCTAAGTTCTCAAATCGTTTTTTTAACCTAACTAAAGTTACTTCACATATTCTGAAATCAAATGGAACTCCAAAATTACTATTATTTTTGGTTGCCAAAATAAATGTATGTAATTGGAAAATATTCCATTCACTCTATTCAAAAGTGCAAGTTGAAAACATAAATCAATCAACAAATTGAAATTAAAATTTCAGAAGAAATCGTCAGGCAATATTCTCCAGTCAAAGCAAATGGAACGGTTTTAGATATATTTTTGACCAGCAAAGAAGGTTTTTTACCGGAAACTGCTGGTCTCTTTTTAGTATGGTTTTACATATTGTATACAAACTGATGGTCCGTTCAATTTCGAGGACTTAATTCAGATTTCAAATAAAACTTCATAAATTACACTTTGTGGTAAAATTTAGTGTCCAACGATGTGTTAATTTTTTATAACATCAAATAAAAAAAGACTGTTTTTAAATGTCATTTTAGCACTGCCGAGTATTGGCAATTAAAAAAATTATAGAAAACATTACATTTTCGTTAATGTTAGTTATTATTTTGAAAAATAATGAAAACACTTATTTCTGTCCACAAATTTAAATTTTTATTGCTATGTAAACGCGTTTCTAGGCACTGAATTATTACATAAGTGCGATTTCATTTTCTTTGAAATGAGCTTAGTGAACATTTTAGTTAATGTAAACAAAAAAAAATCTTTTTAACTTAACATATCTTGTACTGAAAAAAGGTATTTGTATCTTAAACAAATTGTTTCAGATTTGACGTCATATAGTTACAAATCGTCTTTTTTTTTTTTTTTTTTTTTTTTGCAAAACTCAAGAACATAAGCTGTCTAATTGTTGCAAACCGTGATTTTTGTCATTTTATCTCAACCGCTGACAGCGGTGGTATATCGACTTCATAATTTTCTTAACTATCTAGGCGATATAGTAATTTAACCCGATAAAAAAACTTTCATATTTCGTGTGTTGCTTTAAGCCAAGACCAGCACATTCTTACACTTCACCACCATTGTTTGTAACAACAAAGACACTGCTTTAAATTTGATCTTTCAATTGTGCCACGTGCCTATTCAGTACGAAGTCGTGTGACAAAATCATTCAGTGCGACCGATTCGAATATTAATGTTGAATAAAATTCCCATTTACACATTTTAAATTGATTACAAGGATTTTAACTTATTAATCATTATTTTCCTTTATAATGATGACTTAAGGTATATTTTTTGTATTGTATTTCTTTTCTAGAACATTTTTATATTTTCAGGAATAAAATATCTTAAACAATCTCGTATTTTTGTCTTACATTCACTATCACTAGTCGAGGAGGAAATAGTGAGAATAAGATGTTCAAACAGCGTGTTATTGGGTTGCATAGGAATTCCAAGAATCTTTACTATTATTCGTTTTTTTTTTTACTTTGGACGTGCATTTTCTTATAAAATTATTTAAAGGTGCTGATTTATTCAAACCTGTTATACTGTCGTACAATCGCTACTATTGGGAAGTTTAGAATAATTTGTTGAACTAAAGAATTAAGAAGAAAATGTTATTAATTGGGTCAGTTTTATTTTATGCATTATCTTAGGAGGACAGCATGAATTTTGAGAATAAATTTGCTGTTAAAAAAGCTAAATCTGATACCAAACGGTACACATTCGGTTATTTGTTCTTTACAAACCACTAACTGCTATATTATCTATTCCTTGTAAATTAAAGCAAGTCAAATGTATTAATTCTCTCTTAAATTATATAAGTTTTCTATCGTAAAATCAACTCCTATATACATCTATCTCATAGATATAACTTCTTTAAAAACCATAAAACATGTTTTTAGATGCTTTCTTCAAAAATAAACTGTATTGAAAAAAAAACTATTAAATATTGCTTCAAACGAAGTCAAATTAAACTGTTGGAAATTTGAAAAATTGATGTGTTTATAAAAGGCGGCAGCAAAATGAAAATATTTAGGTTGACACGTTTTTCAGTTGATAAAAGTTTCGTGATTAAATTCGAGTTTAAATGGTTAATAATGTGTCTGAACGACGCCACTGCCTTTTTAGAATGCAACTGAATGTTGAAATAAAAATGTTCCATCACTATAGATCCATTTCAATCCAGGGGTGGAATCGGCTAAGGTGATAGGTGATTGTCACTGTTTTGATGGTCAATTTTGATTATCAACTTATCTTCGTTCTGCGTAAGGTGATCGCTAAAACCTACAAATGCTTGGCAGCACTCACAAATTTAAATGTCATTTCGATCAGCTGTTTTGTGCTTTACTTTTTTTTTCAAAAAATATAAGTATGTACTTTCTTGCAATATTTATATTTAGAGAAAACATTTTTGTTTTTATTAAGGACGGCCACAAGACACCAAATTTCGATGATCTCAGCGTATATGGAAAAACATTTCCAGCTAGCCAGATAATTAAACGCTTCTCAAGCTTTGGGTGAACATCTCAAAAGCATCAATAGGGCAGTTGGTGAATGCGATTGTTCCAAAATATTTGATTTGTTCCCAAGTTAGTTCCAAGCAATTGATCTTTTTTTTAAAAATGTTTTCTTCCTTTCATCACCACCTTTTAATAGTTTTTGCTTAAGGTTTGATAACTTTTCCAGTAGTTTAAAAAAAAAATCAAAACAAGAATTGAAGCCGACACAACTTATATTTTTCACAAATTTTATACATAAAATGTATGAAGGTGACAACTTAACTAAATAGCTGTCACTCGCAAATCAAAGCAAAAAGTGATGGTCAATTTGATAATCACCTTACATGGAGCAAAAGCATTATTTTTGATGATCAACTATCACCTTAGTCGATCCCATCCCAGACTTCGTTATTTACCCCACCAGTCAAAACTAAAAACAATCTTTACACATATAGTGTCTTAAACGTTCTATTTTGTTGCTAAATTAACAAGTAGCTAGAAAGTTAATAGGTGTTTTTGTAATTAATTATTATGTTACCTATCATAAACTTAATTAAATATGGATTTAAGTCTTTTGTGAATAGTTCCAGCTACTTACTAAATTGCTTTGAGTAAAGAATTCTTCATTGCCAAATTTATCAAATATTCAAACTGTATATTTTTTTTTAGTTGTTGCTAGTATGTTTTTAGAAAAAAGATTTATATTTAATTATGATGAGAAAGAAATGTACCTAAGCACTTCACCTGATTAGTACAGTTAGTGTTTCAGATTTTATTGAATTTGGAACTGACTCAATTTTTTTCCTCATATTGATTACTCCTTTAACACCCACAAGGTTTATTGTGACTGGTTACGAATGTGTAAATCTTAAAAGCTTCATTATCAAAATACATTTTCAAATTTTATGGATGAAATTATACGTTTATAAGGACAAAGAATTTACCTCCATTAAAAAAAAAGAAATAACCTAATTTCTGGTTGTTGTTTTCTTATTTATGGTGTAAATTAATAAATAAAATTTTAAACTACAAATATATCCCTCCTATGAAAAGCCAAACATTTGTAATAAATGTTTTTGGCATTTAGGAAGCTCAAAGGAGCAGTAATATAGTCTTGAATGTGTAGGTCCTGTACCGATCTTTGCTTCAATCGTAGTAAAATTTCTATTCTTAAAACCGTCATGTTGAAGAACAATCTGCAAAAACTTCCGTTATACAAAAGTCTTCAGAGGAATTATTAAGAAGTGAAAAACAGGTCAAAATATTACATTACCCTTTAAATGCCAAACAGTATGCTACTCTTCAAACAACTATTGCTTTTGAGATATGCGAACACCAGTTTTGTACGCTTTGAGGTAAGATTTGAACTATTTTTTTTGTTTAATATTAAAGGGTAAATTTAATAACTATGTTTAATGTTCTTTTTTATGTGTTGCGTCGCATAATTCCAAATGGATGTTTGCGATTGCTTAGTTCTTAAGATTTTCTACTACAAATTGTCGTTAACGACACTTTTACTCCCACCCAGATATGCTCATCGTTAATTTAGGTTGAAATGTTAACAAAAATAACTTTAACATCTTGATTATTTTAATCGTTATTGATATGGCTTCATCAGTTATTAAAAATTAAACATGTGCTCCCAGCTTGCACACCTACAACATACGGCGAGACAGCAAAGCTTGTTAAAAACTCGTCAACTTGAACAAGACATTGTCTTAAATAATTAGAACATCTCAAACCTTTTCTTTTGTGGCAATATAGATGCGGACTATAATATATAACAAATTATTTGGGGGACAACAATTTATTGTTAAACAAAAAAGTAAATAGCTGTTTTTTTTATTGGAATGCAAAATGTTCAAACACATTTTTTACGAAAAATCATTTTTCAAGTTTTGAGTAAACTGTTTGGTCCGACCGTTAATTGTTTTAAAGTAATTTATACAAAGATTGTCAATTTTTGGATTGTTGCTATTTTGTTAATAGAAATATATGTATTACGTACATTATAATAATGATATATTTTGAAGTCATTATACAGAATACTCCAAGCTTGAAAAATGTACCACATGCTGCTACTTTAATAAATCAATTTCTCTTAAGCATATCTGGGACTTTCTGTTTGAAAATTTAATTTTCAGTCAAGCAGTCTCAACTGCGTTCAAAAAAATTGAAAAAAAAATGTTAAAAAAACACCTACTCGGATCTAAAAAAAGAGACGTTTTATTAAGTCTGAAAGCATATAATATTATGTACATTTACAAATGTATATAATTAACGTCGATAACGAGCTTTAACCGTTCACAAGGACTTAATAAAACTTCTCCTTTTTTTATAATTCATATAAAAATAAAGTGAAGATAGTATTTCTAACAATTTATATCGATTTCAGTTGAATAACATTCGTATGCGCTGATTTTTTGAGGAACCTGTGAATATAAAATTGGAAATGCATTCATGTGAGTATATTATCAATTTTATTTTTTGTCAAATGTAAAATAAAGTTACATCTCAATTTTAAGGAATGATGGTGTTTTATGATGGAATCGTGGAGTTCATATCGGTAGGATTGACTTGTCATTTTATCTACTTCAACAATTTGAATTTGAAGGTAATTTTCATGGCCCAGTTGTTTGCCACTTAAAATTAAAAACATTGTAGTCATGATATCCAACTGTATATTATCCCCTCATACATGGCCGAAATTCCCAACGAAAGAATTTTTTTTACCAAAATCACTCCGAAAACAAATTCCCCGGTGTCCGTGTACATCTGCGTTACGTGCATGTAGTTTTGAGAAAAAATCTCATGAAATTCTGTTGCTATTCGGAGTATGTTCATATACCCAACCTGGCACCTATTTCAAATACAATAGTGACCCCAAGCAGAGGGTCACGCCTTAAATTTAAATACACAATATGGCGTAATTTCACATTTAAGTGATGGTTTTAGTTCTCAACAAAGTCTAAGATCTTCTTGATCATATTTGTTTTGGAGATGTTTGGGGATTTTTACACTGAAAATTTTCTCCTTGGGTATTTTTCTGCTGGAGATTTTATTTCGCGGATTTTAATTTGCAGATTATGTCTTGGGGGAAAAATGTCACTAACCCAAAAACGGATCTAACTACTGTGTTTTTCTTTTGAAAACTCTTTTTTTTTAATATAAATTTTTCATAATTGTTTAAATTTGTATTTTACAGAATTCTGAACCCAAGGAACCAAGGAACTATAGATGACACCAAATCAAGAAACATATAATTATATTGCTTAGAGGTAATTTAAACACATTTTTAATTTGACTAAAAAAATCACAATGATGATAAAATACGGATCTAATTACCGAATGTAAACATGTGGATTTATACAAAATGAGTGTTTTAATGTTAAAAATCTTTTCTAAAGTATAAATATAAAAGTTTCAAAGTTCTTTTAATTTTCGTTTACAGAATCCAAAATAAAGAACTTAATTCTTCACCAGGAAAAAAGGCGCAGATATTAATATTGCTTTAGGTAAATTATACAAATTATTTATGTAAAAAAAAAAAAATATATGTACATTGCACGATGATGAATTAACCCATACGGATCTAATTACTGATATCCCTACTAATATTGTGTGGATTTTTACGAAATGAGTGTTATTTGCTGTGTTCTATTATAGAAGAAGAACTTTCTTAATTATAATATAAATCTAGATTCTGATCAGTATAGATCTGTCGAATAAAACATAGCAATTATGTGAACAATTTTTATTTAAAATAAAATAAAAAGAATTGTAAGATAATATAATTTATTTCTTTTTGTTTGTAGGATAAGTTCACATAAAGGATAAGCCTAACAACTTCAACTTGATATGCAACTAAAATGTAAGTGTTATTTTTGTATATGTTTATGTTACCGGCAAAACCGTTTTTTACGCTAAAATAGCTGCCCTGCTGAAGGTAATTCTTTGATTTTCGGCATGTAACTGTTTGGGTAAATACCAAATTTTTTTTTTATTCAAAGAGACTATATTACCAACCTGGCACCTAGTCAAATAGCTTGGCAAAAAAAAACAGTTTGCCGGACAGATGTATAGGGTTTTCGAATAAGAACTTGACAACTTTTTTTTTAAATTAAACTCAAACTATTTGAAATATTTCAAAAACTTTATTATCGGCTTAAAGTACAATCAAAACATTTATGAATGGAACTCGATTTCGTTCATATGGCCACCGCAGGTACGTTCGCAATGGTCGATTCGTTGGAACCAATTTTCGATGACTTGGCCACACATTTCGGCCGAAACAGCCGCTATATCGCGTTGAATGTTGGCTCTGAGCTCTTCCAACGTCGTCGGCTTGTTGGCATAAACCAATGACTTAACGTAGCCCCAAAGAAAATAGTCTAGAGGCTTTATCGCACGAACGAGGCGTCAATCGACTCGCCCATTTCTTGACATAACACACTCATCAAACTTACTCTTCAATAAATCGGTTGTAAGGTGTGCTGTGTAGCTTGTGGCACCATCCTGTTGAAACCACATGTCGTCCAAGTCCATATGTTCCAATTGGGGCCAAAAATAATCGGTAATCATGGCGCGATAAAGCTGGCCATTCACAGTAACGTGACGATCGTAATCGGCCCAATAACGCCGCCGGGCATTCGAACCGCATCAAGCAGTTATTTTGTGTGGATGAAGTGGTGATTCATGAAGCAACTGTGGATTTTCACCCGACCAATAACGCATATTTTGCTAATTGACGAAACCCATTGAGCCAAAAATGAACTTCGTCACTGAAGGTGATTTTGAAATGAAATTCAACAATTCAACGCTTTTAAAGTTGCGGTCAAATTTTTTATAATTTGTAGACGTTGCTCGCTCGTGTACACTTTGCCATGATGAAAATGTTGAGTTTACTGAATAAATTGAGAATGACAGTTCGATGATTAGTGAAAGGGCGAGTTCACAAATTAAATTCAAAGTTGTCAAGTCCCTATTGGAAAACCCGATATTATGTACATATGTACATAGTATTTCTATATTCCTATGTGATGAAATTAATTACCGTTTGACATTTTATGATGATTAACGTTAAGGCTGCAATTATTATTGTCCTGATCCGAAAATATGATATTTTACATTAGTTTTAATGCGAAGAAATAAAAATGATTATTTCTTAATAGTTTCAGGTTCAATTCCTAGGCAGCGCGAAAACAAGATCATTTTGAAATAGAAGCATTACTTTTGATAATCAACTGCATAATGTAAGTATAATTAGTTTTTTTTTTAATTCGTTTTATACATTTCTTTGTGATGAAAATAATTACCGTTTGACATTTTATGATGATTAACGTAAGGCTGCAAAAATTTGCACTGAACTAAAGCATAAAACATATATTATGATCATTATTATGTGAATGTGAAGAAATATTTTTTTCTTTTTTTCAGAATTCCCAAGATTTGGTCTGAAATTGTGGGAGAAATTTAATGCTATTAAGATTTTCAAATAAAATGTAAGTGTAGTCCTTGTCGTATTTATTTATCTGTAAATGCTTTTTCATGATGAAGTTAATTACCGTTTGACTATCAGTGATGATTAACAAAAGGCTGCAATAATTTGCTCTGATAAAACGCCAAATTTTAATATAACTCGTATTTAATAATGTTGATATGTATTATAATAAGTTTTTTTTTTTCACAGAGCGATAAAGTCACAGCCTAAAGTTTTTATGAATTTGCTGAAATTCTTGTACAGGAATAAACGTGTTCAAAGTAAGTATATACTAAAAGTATAGTATAACTATATATATAGTTATAGTTACTCTTATTTATTGAGATACAAAATCTGTCTGCATTTATATTTATATAATGATGATAATAATTATTAAATAGTCTTCTTTTCCCGTCATAAAAAAGTTGATGATATCGATAAAATCTGAAATAAATATATTTGCAGTTAAGACAAGACGTTAAACAGGATGTCAATTTCAAATAAATATAGTATTAATTATTGTATTGCAATATGTGAAGTAAAAAATTATTGACATTAAGGATTTTTTCTACATTTTCCCTAAAACCTTGAATTTTAGGAACTTTTTTGCGAAACCAAGCCAAATGGCGTTCAACAAGACCATGATGACAAAAGAAAGTAAATTCTGATCTTTTGAACGCCTAAAAGCCATTTTCTTCACTGCAAGTTGAACTCAACTTGAGCATTTTTATTCTCAACTTGTGATTTTGTTTTTCTCCACTCAAAGTTGAAAGAGCAAACTTGAGAGTTTTCTTGTCATTTCTTCTGTCAAAAAAATTATTCTCGGTTTGAATAAAGAAATATTTGTATCATAAAACGTTTCGAAAAAAAACTATTATTGAGAAAATCATCCATCAATTAAATTTGAATAAACCTGGCTTGGTGGTGTGATATTGAACTCTTTACCAATATCTTTCATCTTCTCACGCCTTGTCTTTATCGTGCTTCGTTGCGCTGTCAGTTTTTTTTTTTTCAATAACATATATATGTAGCTGTATTGCAGCATTTGAATCAAGGCAGTACTCTTCTATGGAATATACTTTTGGCAACTTGTAAATTTTTTTCTGTCATGATTTATATTTTTCTTCAACCGAAGTTTAATTTTATATCAATCGCGCAGAATAACTTAAAATCTCAAGTTGGTGTCAACTCTAGAGTTAGCTAAGTTGAGAGTTTCCGGCAAGTTGGGCAATAGAGAAAATGTCTCTTATTTGAACAGAAAAAATTGTTGCGATTCTTCAACTCCTCGTTTTACCGCTTCACTGTAATAAACGATAGCAATTCACGCACCACGTTACGTAGACCGCGTTTTCAACGCTGTGTAAGTACACCACGGTTTTAAAGCACTGTGACTAGTGCGGGGAAAGGATTAACGGGTAACTACGATCAAGCGGCGAGACTTGGCCACTTAATGCAACTTTTACAAAAAAATGTTCACTCGAAGTAGCCAGTTAAAAGTTTATCCCGTAATACTCGTCTCGCAATGAATGCCCATCAGTTCACCCTTGAGCCTAATTTCGGACGTACCGTGAAATATAGGGATTCTTTTTTTTAGCCGAACAACACGAATTCGGAATAGTTTACCCGGCGAGATTTTCCCTTGCCATTTTGATCTACTAACATTCAAAACCAATGTTAATCGACACTTCTTATCTCTCCCCTCCCTATCTCCCTAATGCCCGCGCAGTGTGTTCTACATTAAAAGGGAAACAAATATAGTCCCTTGTGCGCGCGTTAATTATAAAAAAAAGATAAAGCTATTTTTTTTCTGTAGAAAACAAAATAACTTATTTCGATTTGGTTAATATAAGAAAGTTTTCATCCACCGCTTTTTCACAAAAAATGTACCATATTTCTTTTCTACGTAAATGTTCCTTGTTTCTTTAACATAAGTTTTTAACGTCGTGGGCGACAGTGGTGCAGTAGATAAGGCGTTTGCTTGCCAAATCAGACTATTGTCGTGCAGCCTTCAGTTGCATGTTTAAATATTTTTTTTTCGGAAGATATTACAATTTCATTTTCTTCGATATTTTCATCCTAACTACTTAAAATTATGCAGCTGCCCATTTTAGTCGAATTTAGTGTAAAACAAACAGGTTATTTTTTTTGTTTATTTCTGTGCATATGTATAATTAGCACTTACGTTCGCTGTAAGATATTTATAAACAACTTTTGTCAAATCTGCAGAATAATTCTTTTTCATTTTTACATTTTCTAGATACACACGTATTATGGCTGCTGAATTGCTGAGAATGTGATATGTATACGCCTCTGTTCTAGGTATGCATAATTTAAACTCGCTTATAAATAAAAGAATACTACATGACTAAAAAATGGAATAACAAAGATAGTTTTAAAGCAATTAGAATTTAATTAATTACACTTGTTGGAATTTATTTCGTTATTTCATTTTTCTTTAATAACAAAAAAAATATTTAATGATGATACTCATAATTTATGTCTTCTTTTCCCGACATAAAATTTTGATGATAAATCTTTTTCTGAAAATATTTTTTTAAAGTTTTTTTTTCAGCGGTAGTTTTTTTTTTATAACTAAATACTTTTTTTTCTATTGCTTAGGTTTATTGTGCAGGTGGCTTCGATAACCATTACAGCTGAATTGGGAAAAAACAACATAATAGAGGTTTGTTTTATTTGTATCTTATGCAAAATTTATGTAAGATGGTCAATAAATTATTTAAAAAAGGAAGGCGGTACCTTTAAGTTAAATTTCAATTTTATTTGAAACTTTCAAATCTGAATTAAAAGTTTATATTAAGTGCCGTGCCGTCTTTCTTTAAAAAAAAACAACCAAATCTGTTCTAGAATTGATGATAATAATTGGTCCGTGTTTATGAATTTATGTTGATTTAATTTTTTCCAATTACTGAATCTACCCTGAACACCTATGCATGTACATATTTAGCTATGAAAGATAATTAAAAAAAATTTTTTTTAGCTCTACAACCGGATTGAACCACTTGATCATCATTACGAAAAATATCTTTTATACGAGGTATGTATGTACGCAAAACCTAAACAAAATACAGATTTTTAATGATGAAATTAATTGGTCCGTGTTTATGAATTTATATTGATTTATTTTTTCCCAATTACTGAAAGCTCAACAGTTTCTAATTGTTTTGTATTTTTGTAATACTGCTAGATGTTTAATTTAAAAAAATTATTTTCTTTTTGTTTCAGGTGGTTTTGTCCTTTTTCCCCGATGATGGGGGCCACGCTTAGTAAAGTTGAACTATTTAAATTCTAGTTAAGCATGTAAAAAACTTAATTTAGATAAATAAAGCAATATTTATAGAATAAAATTGTGTTATACGTTTCAAAAGATATTTTAAAAGGCGAATGAGACACAAATAATATGAAGTGAAACTTTTTCAAAAAAAAAACAATAAATTAATAATTAATGGTAACAAGTTTGGTGTGTAACTGATGCGATCGTTATATGCCAAAAACAACTAACAGCTCATTTCATAAAATGTTGGTTTATGGAAGCTATAATCGAATATCATGATCAGGGGCTCTATTGATTTTTGAAACGAGCGGGAAGATAAATGAAACCCGAGTAGCAAGAAGCAAGAATGCTATCAAGCTCGAACCAACCGTTGTTAAAAGTAAAAGAGACTTGAAATTTAAGAAAGTATGCAAATTTGGGATTTTGTGTGTGCTTAATATAGTTCAATTGTTATTGGTTGTACAAAATCACTTGATTGTTGAAACCAAGCTTGTGGGATATGTATTTACAAGTAGTTGTTCCATACTTGTTTTTATTTTACAATGCACCAGAAAAGAGTAAACAAGTTCCGATTTTTAGATAGCAACGTCGCCAAAAAGTTTATTTTGTAAATAGCTGATTTTTGATATTTCCTTATTGAATTTAGATAACAGCGTAGTATGTCAGCTTAACTGCTGGAAAACAATGGAGACGGAGTCGGAAACGAAAACGTATCGCAATGTCAAAATATTGAATACACACGAAGTCAATCAGCCCTATCACAGATTCCCTCGTAGAAAATTTCCGAACGAAACGCTACGCCCCGAATACGAAAAAATTCAAATCACAAACCCCGAACGGAATCAGCCATTATCCAAACCTCTTCGGACTTTCGGAATTAGTTGATTTGTGTCAAAATGTGAAAAGCAAAACAAAATGTCACTTTTATTGTGTATATTTCCATTGTGTTTTGAAAATTTTTATCTGAAATGGATTCGATTGCGCTATTATGAAATAAAACAAGAAAACGCGTGGACAAAACGCAAATTAAAATTAAAACGTAGGATTTTAATAGACGCCTTAAATTAATCCACTCGACCACAATCCCTGGACAATATATGGCTTCTCTTGGAGCATATGCAAAAGCCTTTGGAATTGGACTCTGTTCGTATTTACTTTTCACCTTTTGTTAAAATAATTGTTTAAAGTTTAATATTTGTTGTTCTTTACACTGAAAATACTTACATTTTTCTATTAAATGCGTGTTAACAAACTGTTTCACACGACATCCGAGCAAAATTATTGTTCGTAGATAAATCAATAAAATTTCCTATTCGTTCGGCTTTAGTGATATCAGTTTTCCCGAACTCCGAAATTCTTACGAAAATTTTCGTTCCGACGGAAGCAGTGACCTTTTCGGGATTCGTAGTACGATTCTATTACGACTGAACCTGTGATAGGGCTGAATGTTGCGAGCACAATGAGACGGATGCGCAATCGCAGAAGAGAACGGAGACTGACTTAATAAATGCGTGCGCATTTTCTGACATTTCACAAAAAAAAAAAAAAAAAAACAGTAACGTGCTAATAAAATCTTATTAATAACAGTGGTAGATTGCAATTCAGAAGCAATTGAAGCAAATCGTATTGCATACGATTAATTCATCTTGATTTAAAAAAATAAATCGGGATCATTGTTTTTCATAAATCTGAAAGTGGTCTGGAAATAGCCCTTTAATGGCCTCTCCTGGGCCCTCATCACGTAAGGTTGGCGGTATCGAGAACGATAGACAAGCTTCATGAAACAATAAATGTCCCATATCGTGCGATAACGACTTGATGTTTGCTTCACGTAACACTAAAAGTTGTCAAACACTCGTCTCGACGATAGCAATTGCACGAGCTATTTAGCAATCGTCCCGTTTGTGTTTTTTTAAGTTGCGTCTTGTATTTATTAAAAGTACCTTAATATCATAAGAAATGTTTCGCCGTAATGCATTATTCATGTCGAATGAGGAGGAAATCGAAATTTGAATAATACAAATAAGAAGAGAACTGTTATCTTCTGTTATCAACAAAAATTTAAGTCAATATAAAAACCTATTGTATTTATACAAATATTTTTGAATAATTAGAGCTTTATTAATCGCTTCTGTCTTTCTAATGAAACTGTTTTTTTTTTTTTAAGTTTTAAGAAGATTGTACTACATTTTGAATAACAAAAGTCGATTTTTACTGTTAATTTGGAATGTTCAGTTGCTCTCAAACTGTAACAACGAAAGCGATAGTGTTTCGTGAAGCAAACTATTGGCGATAGCGTTCAGTGCTATCGCTTTGACGATTATCGTCCGAAAAGTTACATGATGAGCGCCCTGGTACAAAGGCCGCATCCACCATCTTCGGTTATTTTGTTTATTATAGTGATTGAAGTACAAGTATCACAATTGTAGAAAAGCCATCAAAAAACTAATGTAATCTCCATCATCATCCATTTTAATTTAAAAAACTTACTCGACTCGTATTCAGAAATAGGGCCCCCGGTTTTATAGGCAAGGGAGCAGATATAGATGATTTTCTGAATCTTTTTTAGTAAACAAAACCGTACACTATTTTCAACACAAATGGTGGTTTTTGACGTTCAACGACATTTTGCCTTAGCAAATTCAGGGGCCCTATTCCTGAATACGAGTCGAGTAAGTTTTCATGTGAGATCGACAAATTGGTATTCTCGAACACGACTCACTAATTATCGGTATTCCCCAACTCGAATGTCGAACGTCAAATGACACTCGAATGATACATACCTATCCTGAACTCGAAAGTGACGCTTTTTTCTGTGAGAAAGCATTCATGTTTGAAAAGTGTTCGAGAGCAGCAGTGATGGATGCATAAATGTAGGTAAACATAAAAAAGACTAATTTTCTAATTGTTATGAATAATGAAGTGTTTGAAACAAAATTTAAATATTTTTTGGTGGGAGGTATTTGGCATAAGCGACGATCTGGCGTTTGTTTTAAATTTGTGCTCCATTACTTGCAGCAAATATACAAAAATTGTTTTATAAAACATCTCTGTACTTATCATATTAATTTTGTTTGCACTTTTACGATTTAAACTGATTAATTCAGTATCAAATTACATTTAACGATTAGTTCTCAAATCAAAAGATTTTTTTTGTGAAACGTTAAGTCAACATTTACTGAAGTTGGCTACAGTTCAATGGCTATGTTCAACATTTTCAGAGTCATGTCATGTTTTTGGCTCTCACTAGAGTTGTGGAATACCGATTGTTACTCGACTCGACTGTGAGCTCTCGAGCGACATCCCATTCGACTCGTATTCAGGGGTCTATTCCTGAATACGAGTCGAGTGGGATGTCACTCGAGATCTCACACACCCCATCTTCCTAGACCCAACAATCTGGAGGATGTCATCCGGCGCAGCATTTCTGGTGGCGAATGATAATACTCCTCGTAAAGCTCCAACCCAAACTGATAGGAGAAGTTCATTGTCTAACTTGCCTATAAAATTTCTGGTTGATTAGTAGATTCCTACTTGACAGTGCAAGAACCACTCAGCTAGGACTTTTAAATAACGAGATAAAGGCGTGAGTGAGGAGCGACATTTTTCGGGAACTGCAAGCTTCTTTGTGTGCTCTTACGACAAAATGTATTGTTAATAAAATTGATAACTTTTCTAAAATTAAAAATTAAAGAAACCCTGAGTAAAAAAACTATGCTTTTTTAAATTTAATAAACAAAATACAAAAAAAAATATATGACAATTGTATTGGGGGTATTTGCCTCACAAAAAATTCTACGTATTACATTTTTAGATATTCTTTGAATAGAAAAACAAAAGAAATTATCGGAGTACAATTCCTTAACATATTTTCAAACATAACAAACCATTGTCCCTTGATCAGGATTAAAATATCACCAAAAACACGAATTTTTGTTTTTGCTCTAAGTGATTATACAATTTTTTTATCTAGGCTTTATTAAAGACTGAAATAACCCTAATTTTGGATCGCTATTATTCAAAATTTATAAGTTTTGTCAAACGGCGCAACAATATCATCTAGTAAATTCGCCTTAGATAATGTAATATAGTTTGATTTTTTTTAGACTGGTTTACAGAATTTACAGAAGAAAATTTAATTTCATTGAAATATGTATTCCAAAAATTGAGGAAGTTACATAACTCAACGCGAAGCTTTAAACTATTTTTTTATGGAAACCCCCCTTAAGTATTTGGTCAGGGAAAATTCGAAAATTGGTCAGTGAAAAGTCAGGGAATTTTATTTTGAAAAATAGTGGCATTTTTAGTTTTAAAAAATGTGAATGACAAAATGTTAGCAATGACTAAACTGTCCGACAAATTATATTTATATTGCTCAAGAGACAACATTATGACAAAAAAAAAATCGTTCTAAAATGATTTTAATTCAGTGATTTTCACCTGACAAATAAGAGATGCTCATATCCCAGGTAAACGCAACGGCTCTCGGGTGACAGACATACCACGCTGTTATCGAAATTCAATCATAAAGGAAATATCAACAAATCAGCTGTTCAAAAATTCTTTCTCGAAAACGTTGCTAGCTCTCGTAGTAGTAGTGTCGAGTCGAATAAAACCAACAAAATATTCACTCACAGCTTAATTATGGTTTGTCAAATATCAAAACCATGGACGTATTATATATGGACTGCCAGTCTAATGTCAGCTTCATACAACAATTGTCAAAAAATGTCGCCAAAATTAAGAATGCGATGCTAGCTCTCCTGAACCCACTTCAGGAAAACAAAATAACTACTTAAAATGTTGACATAAAAGCTCGCACCATCTGTTTTTAAATATTCAAAAAGTCGCATTTACCGGTAAAACATAACTGACACTTTTGAATTCCATCCATAGAAGTGCGACATATTTGGTATTTTGCCTCTTGTTTTTTAGATCGTAGACAATTTATTTTTTTATTGGTTTGTGCCTAAGACAAGCTAAAACTAAAAGCACTAAAAGGAAAAAAGGGATTTTTTTATTAAATAATTGTGGGATATTCTAAATAACACGGGGAGAAAAAAGGTAATTTTAACATGCCAACGTGGGAAAACCTGGTGCCAAAGTCTGGGATTACTGGATGAAATGTCAAAATTGAGGTTTAATTTTTTTCCCGCTAGTGCACTCCGGAGGGCTAGTGTCGCCCGAAATAACTGAAACTAAAATAGAACCAAGCTGAGTTAGGCAACTATGGACTATAATACGTCCATGATCAAAACGATATACGATATAAGTATTTGATAAGTATCGACAAAATTTATAAGTTGGTATTATGGTGATCATTTATCAAATTTGTTGATAAACTGAATTGTGAATAATTCTGTTGATAAATTGGTATTATGGCCGTCAAAAATAACGATTCCAGTCGATCATTCTATCAGCCACAAATTTGTTGGTGATAGATACATATCAAGTATTTGTGCAGTAGATTTCCTTTAAAACAAAGATGTAAATTATTTGCAAATGTTTTAATTGAAAAAAGCAGAATTTAAAAACGAATCTGAACCTTGCCAAAAAATTGAGGTTTCGCTTTCCATCGATAATCCTCTGGCTCACCGTCTGCAATGTTTCAATAAAAATATTGAGTTTTCATCCTTACAGAGATATTTTTATAGTGTTCCTCTTTTTTTTTTAATGAAACATATATGTATTTCAGTTGATTGCTTAAAATAAATACAAAAGTTGTTCAGTTCAAAATTCAAACAATGATGATTAGTTTTCATCAATATCGGTATATATCTCCTCTGTTTCGGGCTTTGCGCTATGTGTTTCCACTTCAATTGATTTCTCCGGCCCGCATCCATTTGTTAAACCCTTAACACATGCTCTAACAAACACTTGGTATATTTTTTCAGGCAGAAGGTCCTCCAACATATAAGAGTGTACTCTACCAGGGATTTCAGTACCTTCGTATGACTCTAAAGGGTCACATTTGTGTTGATTTACGTCGTCCGCTGTTGAGTTTGTGAAACAAACATCTTTTGGTTGAATAACTGGGAAATTCGCCACTCCCGTATCCTGTTCTAATATTGATAACCTCTCAACTTCATCGAAATGCTTCCGTAGTTTCAACTCAGTTTCCGTCTCACTATCGGCTATTTCTTGAATTTCTGTAATGTTTTGTTTTGGAATTATTTCAGTTGTATTTTCATCTTTTTGATTATGAATTATCTGTGAAGTTTCTCTTTTTCGCCTCGTTTTGTCTTCTTCCTCTATTTCTTTATCGATTTTACTTAGATGATTACTAAAAATTAAACTCTTGATTAAACTTTACGACAAAAAAAACTCAGGTTTTAAATCTTACGCTGAAACATACACGAAATTCAATACAGCAGCATCATATATAGCTTTTTCTTTATTGTAATAATCTACGTCAGATGGCGGGGGGCCTCGAATTTTTGGTACGATATCGCACTCACATTCTTTATTTCCTCCTTTGTCTGGATTATAACCAACAGTTTGCGCGTATCCTAGAAAAAATCTTGGAATCTTAGTCAAACGTGCAATATTGTTACATGTAAAACTCTAAATAGGTAAGCTAAATTTCTTGCTATTTTAGCAATTCGTCAAACAAGAAGCTGTCGATTAATATGTACATATGTATATTTCAAACGTACGAATAACCTCTTTCAAATTAATAAAGTTTCATGGTCCTAATAGATATATGACCGTTAGGAGCCAACATGGCTCCAAATTAGCGCTTCACGCAACAATGTAGTCAAATATGGAAACAAAATTTCTATGCAGAGGAGTACATTGGCAGAGGCAAGACCACAAAAATATGTATCAAAAAATATACAATAATAATTGATAGATAATTATTAAGCTTAACTTGTTTATTAATAGTATTTTACTACAAAACTTTATACTTTTGCTTGTATGTACCTACTATTCTATTTGAACAAGTTTAAAAAAAAAATATTTGCGGAGAACTGAAGGTACACCCGCAAATTTTTAGGCTAAACTAATAAATGGGAATGATTAGGCACTTACTAATATGATGATCAATCATTACGTGTCTTATTAAATATTTTTCAATAACGCCATTGGGACTTTTTGGCGGCCACCAATGAATAATCTGAAAAAAGAAAAGGTATTTTAAATACTTTTTTTTTATAAATCAAATGCGATTTTTAATGATTTTTTCAAAAAATTATTAATTAATGTATCTCTTAAATTAAAAAATTAAACAAACCATAACTCTAAAAAATATTTGATTCAAAAAAATAAAATTATATATTAAATTTATCATTTATCCAAAAGAATTCTGATCAGTATAGATCAAGAAAAGTCAAATTATCTTTACCTACATAACTTGTTTTTTTTTTAATTGCTTCTTTGGCGTGGTTTTTGGGACAGAACGGAGAGTGAACGCTACTAATGATACTACTTTGTATCAATTTCTATTCTGTAAATTAAAAAAATACAAAATCTCATTTAATCGCGTGTAAAACGGGTGTAACAGCCGATATCATCAAAATTTCTTGCAGTTTCTCTGACAAGATTCAGCGATATATATCTAATTATCCTGTTGAGAAACCCTGTGACTAGAGTAAGGAATGACTAGGATAAGTATGTATGTAAATATAGTACATATATATATATGTACTTTTTTATCACACTTTTTTCATATTGCGAGAGCAATTACCTGACTAACATAGAAAATATAGCCAAAACAAATTTTAAATATGAACAAAAATAATAAATATGCAACTAAAAACAAAAAAAATATAATAAAATATATATATATATATATATATATATATAAAAATATTTATGTATATTTTTAAATTTATTTTTATCCAATAGTTTTGCGATTTTAATTTAATCTTTTGTGTTTTTTTTTATTATTATTATTATTAAAATTTAAATTGAAGAAGAGAAAAATGGGAAAGCTTTCTTTCTAAAAGTAGACGGTTCGACAGTTCTTTGAATTTCAAACAAAATGGAAGTCCATTCCATATCTTGACTACAGTAACAAAAAAGATCGTTCAGAAATGGTGTGTTTAAATCGAGGCAAAATTCAGTCAAAGTCCTCTTTTGAGACTGTGCAAATTGAAGCGTTTCTCCTAAGTACCCAGGACACCTTTCGTGAATAATTTTATGAAGAAAACAATAATATTACGAAACATAATATATTTACCTAAAGTCAATCCCATCAAAGAATCATGACAAACTGAAACACTGTCATATCTAGAGGTGTTATGGATGAAAAGTAAGCAGTCATTAAACGCTACATTTAGTTTATGTTTACATTCGTACATTCGTAAAATTAGGATAAACGGCGCAGTTAAAATTGAAAAAGGGTAATATAAGGTTTTTTTTTAAATCAGTGTCTAGTATATGGGAAGAAGACCTCAGGGAACGTAAACCACAGTAAATTCGTCTAATAGATTCTGACATTGCATCACAACATGTCAATTTGTGATTAATTTGAAAACCTAGGTATTTAACTTTGCTAAAATATTCAATAGTCTGTGTATTTAAAACAATTGCTGGTAGATCCATTTTATAAACTTCATGCCATGAGCAGACCATAGATAGTGTTTTTGACGGATTAAGTTGAAGTTTATTTAAATTAGCCCAGTTTTGTATATTAACCAAATCTTCATTGATCCGAGCAACACAATCTTCCATCAAACTAATTTTACGAAAAATATACAACAAAACATTGTGTCCATACATGTGAACGTTTTTACATTTTTTACTTTTAAATGATTTTTATTTTACTTTTACTTATATCTACTTAAATGCTAGACAAAAATCTTAAAACTAGCTAAAACTATCATCTTAACTAACTTACTGGCCCTATGCGGGCGCTCTAAATTATTCTCTAACTTAATTTTAATTGTCTTTCGGCCTAAAAATAGCTTAAGTTTATCTTATATATAAAGGGTTTTATTTTCACCCAGAAAATGAAAAAAACTGGGTATCTTATCAGTTTATTAATCTGTCTTAAACTACTTAAGAACTAACTTAAAACTAAACTAAAAATAAATAAATAAAATAAACTTAAAATAACTTAAAATACTTTAATCTAGAACAGCCACAGCAAGCTTTTTTTGATTTTTGTGTTTTTATATTTTTTTTTGTATTTTTTGAAATTTTATATATTTTTTTTTGGTGCCGCCGCAACTGCCCTACCTAACTTAAAGCTACAATAGATATATATGTAGTCGGCCATAGACGATATTTCGTCTTTGCCGACTGAAAATTATCGGGTTTTAGTTAAGCCACCAAAATTGGTGGACCTGATCTACTGCTTCCTTCCGATCCCGGTCGGGCACGGCCCTATTGAAACGGAGGCGCTCTGCTTCGCTCCCAGCGACTATTTCTCGGTCGTAGAGGAGCCGCCTATCGACTGTTCTGCGGCCGACGTGGTAAATCAACGGAATCGCCGATCTATCGTGAATCAGCCCTCGACTATCAAGGTATAGGAAAGCCATACATGTGAACGTTTACACCCCGAAGTGGACAATGAATGGGCTAGAAGAAGCATGTTATAAAGATAATTCCTCAATAGTTTAAGAGCAGTATTATAGTATTGCGAAAACCAGACTGCTATTTACAAAGCTTGTTGTTGGCTTGAATGTATGTAGTTCCGAATTTGATCAGCCATCAGCCGTTCAAAAACTTTACCAAAAAAAGGCAGCAAGCTAATTGGTCTGTAATCCAATGGATTACTTTTTTTTTGGAATTGGTATAACAGTTGCATTTTTCCAAGGAAACTCACTTCTATAAATGGCGTTAGTTATATGTTTCAAAGGTGGAAGAACAATAGGTAAAATTAACCGAATAAATTTTGGTGAAACATTGTCAGAGCCGATTGCGTTAGATTTAATTAACTTGATAGCGCTTAAAACCCTATTATCATCCACACAGTTAAAAGAAAATAAGCCAGCTTCACTTCCTGGCAAGTTTAATGCCCTAAACAGATGTGCAGCTGGGCTGCACGCATGACTGATGTGCATATTTTTTGACATTTATGTATTGCTGTATTAATGCCAAAATGCCGCGTTACCACTGGACATTATTAAAAAGTTGCAAAAAATTGATATACTGAAGAAAAAATGTCACTTAATAATAATGTAAATAAAATCAAATTTGTGTGAATATTGAATTTAGAGAATATCCAACAAATCCGACAAAATATCGATTTTTAAGTATCGCATTAATGTAAGTGAACGAAATACATAATATTACCATAAAAACTATGATGAAGTGTTTTCTTAAAAGTGGTGGCAAAAGTGTCACAGCGGGAACGCTGATTAACAAGTGTGGTATATATCAGTAATGCCAGACACCTTTTATTTACAATTTTTTTCGTTTGTTCTTGTGGCTGCAATGAGACTAGGCCGCCAATTTAAAAACAGAGAGATCGTGCAATCACTGCAACTCCTGCAGGAACTGGGTTAGTCGGTCCCATAAGAGCCTGTGCAAATTATTTGACTGCACGGAAACAACTGCACATCAGTTTTCACCATAAGGGCACATTCATATTAAACATGAGGAGGAGCATAAAATGTCCTCATTAATTCAGGATTTAGTGAACAATTTGAAGAATTTTTGCTTCCAGTAACAGCAATATCTTTGAGGTTTTTCCAGAGCACTTTTGAGTTTAACGAAACATCGAGTTTTTGCAAAAAATATATTTTCTTGGTTAAACGAATAAGCAAAACTAGTTTATTTCGAGCAAAAATGTATTGACGTCTATTATACTCCGATAGTTTTTTTCTGTATTTTTTTATAGAAACGCTCTCTTTCCTTTATTTTTGCTTCGATATCGCTACTGTACCAGGGGCAAAAACTCTTGATTTTTTAACTTGTTTGCTAACGATTGGAACAAAATTGTTGAATAACAAAACTTTACTATTAACATCAACTGTGTACATATAACATATCCTTCCACTAATCATATGCAACATTATTTTGAATATCTACAAAGTTAAAAGATCGATATGACCGATAGCTAAAAGATTTTGGATCACGGATGCTTCTCGTATTAAAGTGAAAACAACAGAAAATTAAATCGTGAATAAAGTCCGAAGTCAGCCTAATTTGGTCGTTACATAAAATTTTATTTCTAGAAATAGTCAAAAATATATCAATTAGTGACGGATTCAACACTGACTGAAAACATGTAGGCCATCGTTTGTTTTCAACAAATAGGCTTAATTTGTCACAAAAATTGTTGAAAAGACGTGTTGTAGTATTTTCAACAAGTAGATTTACATTAAAATCACCTCCGACTAGAACATCAATGTACTTAGAATTCAAACGGAGTAAAGTGTTTTCAAGTTCATTTAAATTCTCCTCCTTGAATGTACTAGGTGGGCCATAGACCACTACTAAGAGGCAAATGTAGACGAATATATACATAACTTTTGATGTTATATATATATACATATATAGAGCCACGATCATTTCTAAACAGTTTAAACCCTGAACAATGTATCAATTGGAAAGAAATAGATTGTGAAACGACCTTAGCGGCACCAACGGGTGATTTAAATAGCCTTAGTTACATCTCACATCACCTATCTGCCTGTGAAGATGCCTCCAGCTCCACCTGGGGGTAATAAATTAAAATAGCCTTACTTCTTACAATATCAGCTTTCTGCCTGTGAAAATCCCGTCAAAATCGGTCCATAACTAAGAATTTTCCAAAAAAACGGCCCCAGCCCCACTCAGTGGGTAATTTAAATAATCTAAGTTACTACCTAGAACATCAGCAATCTGCCAGTGAAAGTCCCGTTAAAATCGATGCAGCCGTTCCCGAGTTTACCCGGAACAAACAGACAGACAAACATTTAAAAAAAATGTGTTTTTGCTATAAGTACTTAATATACTTTCATATACATCTTGTAAAAAGCTGTTATTTTGATATTAAAAACATGCAGTTTAGGAAAGCTCAAATAAAGAAATTAAAAATAATAAATAAATAAAAAAATAATATGGTTAGGTATACTTACGACAGCTGTTTTTTCGATTTGTACAAAAAAAAGATTATGCACTGGTCCCGGTTTTGAAGAATTCGTTTTAAAGTATTGAATTTCAGAGTACCAATCCTGTCTCATGTAGTTATTTTCTATCGAACTGAATGTCTTCACAAAGTATGCATATTGTGTATTAGGCTTTAAGTTTGAAAAGACATGTCGAATATTAGGATTTAATTTCATATCCATTCTCCAGCTGAAAAAACGATAAAATTCAGTTTTGTTTTGGGACTATCAGTCTAAAATTACTTGTCACGACCACATCCATGCCTGCCATCGAAACTTGTAACATTCTTAATGGGTGCCTCTTTGTAATAAAAAAGATAACCCAAAACAAATAGCCTATCAGATGAAGCTAAAGTATCTAACTTTACTCTAGCAGCCGTTGCATTGATCGCTTCAATTTTTGGGTAAATTTGTTTGACCTCACTTCCACCTGAAAAAAAAATTTCAATATTATGATGTAAAAAAAAGAGGAGTCAAACTTACAAATAGCTTTGTCGCCATTCGAGTTGTGGGATGCATCTGAAACTAGAATTTCATCCGAGTCTCTTAGTGATGGACCTAATTTTAAAATCTTTTCGTAACAGAGTCTAGGATTCGAATGGAAAAACAAGCGACCCTTTAAGATGGCAATATTTTGATTATCTGGCCAAATTTCTTCTAAGTGAGCATTGTCAACAACATAAAGAGCGATTCTGGAAAAAATGCATATATTCCCTAAGAGGTTTTAAGAAACTCTGTTTAAACTTACTTTCCATTTAATAAATTATCACCCCTGATTGTGTTCAGCCTCATTAGAAATCCCAAACTCATAATTTGGGGTGATTTTGTAACTTTTAAATACCCCGTTATTTCTTTAATGCCACCAAGAACATTTTGCAGATCTTCGATTATGTTATCCGCTTGGATAACAAAAAAAAAAAAAAAACTAATGATTTTTGAAAACTCGAAATATGTAAATTATCTTACATTGGTCTCCTCTAAGTTCAATTTGCAATGAACCTTGAATTGTAACACAATCTCTAACGTCTTCCAGCGTCTCTTTGGAGCGGATAATAAAATTACCCTTGCATTGTAAAGTGCATTGTGGAATGCCATAGTAAGAGCCCTGTTCGTAATTTGGAGGGCAATGCTCAATGCACAAACCAGCATGTGGAATGTATTGCATCTGTTGACATTCTTTAAATGTCACGCATTTATCTCCTAACTATGTATATAAAGACGCATATGAGATATGATATATACTTAATATACAGACCACACAAGTACCCTAAAGAATGGAATATTGCAATTGGCAACACAGTTCCCTTGAAGGTTCTTGAAATCCTTACAAATTCGGCACTGTTCTGCAAGACATCCCGACAAACATAACGGTGAACAGCATTTACCATCTTCAGTGCATCCTCTTTCGTCACACTCAGTAGGGCAACCTTTTAATTTAGGAACAGGCTTCTTAAGCTGGTAGTTTTTTTTATTCCAGCAATTAAATTTGAAATATTTAGAATCTGAAAATTTGTTTTGATTTTTTCCACCTTTTTTCTTATCAAACTCAATTTTTTTAACACATCTGGGGCACTCGTCCGGGTGCTGATTTTCCTATAATAATCGAAATTTTAATAATGAAACAATTTTTTAATATAAATACTTTACTTTTTGTTTGTTATTTTGGGCACAATAAAAATAATAAAATTCTTCTGGTTTCTTTCATGCGACTATAAATGTGCAGTTATGGATCAGTGAATGTGAAACAGTCGAAATAACAATCAAACAAGGCAATTTCAAAAAGTGAGTACTTTCGAGCGGCAAAGTCACTCCGATTTTATTTAAATGACATGTCTAACGTAACACGTTAACCTTATGTTAGTAATAATATTTTAACGTTGTGCCTATGCATTTTAGAAGGCGCTTCCTATTAGCGGAAGAGGTTCAATAGGAGATGCCGTTGCACATTGGTTTTAAACTTCTGAACGTCATAATGGGAAAGGAAAAAAGATTAAGCAAAAATATTCAACATTCGAGTTGTACGGCTGAAGAACCAAACTCTGTACTTAACTGTACGACCGAAATTGGGCTCGAGGTGCGCATTCCTGAAAGCGGGAATATTACGCTGAAACTGTTTAAGGGGAGGAATGCAACAGGCTATTTCTTTAGACTAGTGCAATGCTGCCGTAGAAATAATGGTGGAAAAAAAGAGATAATTGAAACAATATGTCAGTGTTCGATTGACGTGAATGTTCTGTTGATATGTGATCATCTCCAATAATTTTGAATGCATCCTTTGAATACAATCCAAAAGAATCAAGTGAGTTGTTGGAGCACCCGCCCAGATATGGGAGTTGTATTTTGTTCTTGGACGGATATTAAGATTTGTACATAGTAGCCAGTAAGTTTTGCTCATATGATTTTTCATTCTTGATTGGATAATGATGTCAAGATCAGAATTAAATGAGCTTAACATACATTGCCGTTGATGATCCACATCCAAAGAGCGAGTACAAAAACGAATATGACATGCCCTGGGGCACATGAACGTTTATTTTAAACTAGCTGCTACCCGCGACTTCGTCAGCCTAAAATTTATCAACTGTTTACGCAAACCTAGCGCCACCAACGGGTCATTCAAATAGCTTTAGTTATTCCTTTCAAAATGAGCTCCCTGTCTGTGAAAGTCCAGTCAAAATCGGTCCATAAATAAGAATTTCCGAAAAAAGCGCCCTCTAGTGAGTAATTAACATAGCCTGAGTTACCTCTTAAGATATCAGCTATCTGCCTGTGAAAGTCCCGTCAAAACCGGTGCAGCCGTTCCCGAGATTACCCGGAACAAACAAACAGACAGAAAGACAGACAGACAGACAAAAACAGACAATTCATTTTTATTTATGTGTATAGATTTGAACTTAGGATAAAAGGAAGCCAAATATTTTGTTTAACATTCATATGTATATTTAATACAAAGGTAGTTATTTTGTGAATGCCTCTAAATATTTGTATATATTTATAAAAGAAAGTAGCCCCTATCGTTTGCCAACAAAATATTATGGTTTTATAGTAAACTAGTGGTACCCGGCGCGCTTTACTACCCGTAGAAAAAAACATGTTTTAAAGTGAAATAAAATGCTAGCGGCACCAAACCTTACAGGTACCATCCCTGGACAAAATTACATATTTACTCTGAAAATTTCATTAAAATCTGTTGGGTGGCTTAGGAGTCCATATACTGGACATACATACACACGACATACTCACATCCATTTTTATATATGGGGTTTAGTTACGGTTGAAACCGATAAGTTGTGCTATTGTCGGGATCGAGCAAATGTATGTTATACCCGAGCAATGCCGGGTGGGTCAGGAACTATCCCCGGACAATTAAAATCAGTTGGGTGATTTAGGTTTCCATACTGGACACACATACATACATACACAAATCCTTTTTTTATACATATTTCGCACCTCCGACGTAAATGCAATTTTTTTCCAAAACTGAGTTAAAAACGCCATAATTTTTAAAATGTTGAATTTTATATGGCGTAAAAAGGACATGATTGTTCCTTTGCTAGCGCCTAAAAGAGAGCGCTTTTTTGTTTGCCACAAAAGCGCAGAAACGGCAAAGCTTTTCAACATAAGAACGTGACAAAAGTCTGTTGCGCGCCGTATCTTAAGATAGGTCAGTAAATTAGTGTATGTCTTAAGGAAACAACTGTCTCGATTCTTAACTGTCTATTTAAATAAGGTAGAAAACTTAAAACTTGATTTGTTAACATTTTGGAAAATACCTCGATATTGCATGGGTGCGGAGGTGCGATAAGGTGTTTATGTTTAGTTACGGTTGGAACCAATAAGTTGTGCTGCCGAGAGCAAATGTACATATGTTATACCCGAGCAACGCCGGGTGGGTCAGCCAAACCTTCACAGAAACCTTCCCCAAACCTTTTCAGTCGCAACACAATGCACGTACCGTAACTTTAACATTTGAGTTCCAGTTCCGTCGGCATTGTGTTCGGCCAGTTATGCTAGAACTATTTGTTTAATTTTGGAGTAAAGGTTCAAAAAGTGACACTGTATTTTCTGTATTTCTTATACCGAAATCAATTACCAATGTTGCCATACCAAACGGATTTGACTGTTTAAAGTTTTAATGTATATTGTTCAATTTCGAACGCTAGTTAACTATAAAATAGGTGCCGATTGTTACTTCATATGTTGTTGGTACAATAGTATTTTTGGTACTAATTTGTTAGTATTTAAAGAAATTGGTATAATAATCAAACATGATAACTATTAAAGATTGTACAAAAAAACCAAACCAATAATCAAATTTCAGGCAAAAATCGTTAAAACGGTAAATTTCATCCTGTTGCCGTATCTATAAAACGCTCACCCAAAAAGAGTGTATTTTCAAGGCAGAAATGAAAACTCCTCACACACACCTGTCTAAATTTCTATCTTTCATTCTCTCAATATCAGTTATTCTTAAGAAATTGACAAAGAAATAACACGAAAAAGTCTTGATGATTTGCTTCCCTTTGACTGCTAACACTTTATATACATCTTTCCCATTCTGTCTTTTTCTTGCATATGTGTTGAATACATCTCCCCAACTAAGAGTCTTCAATGTGAAATAGCGAGATACCGAAACTAGATGGCGCTAGGTGAAACACCCATCTTGATAGTACCTACTATAGATAATATATATTACGAAGTAAACATAAATAATTGTAAGAGGAGCGAAACAACAAAACAAATTAGGCCGTAGTTTCTTACATAACATTTTACAATTTTACAGATGGCGCTATACGAAACTTATGGAAAATGAAAATATGAATTTTTTTTCAGGTGGAGAAAAAAACATACCACATATTTGTATATGTTTTCTTTTCTCTTTAGTGTCCTTACATATACATATTGTTTGTGCAAATATCTATCATTTTAAATGTATATAAGAACAAATATAAATGTACTTAACCATTAATGAAAAGTGCTGTTTGGAGGGACTCTCTACAAGGTATATCCAATTGACTGTATCAGTATAACACAACACTGGATTTGATGATATTTTAATCTGGCCATTTCGAATTTTCAACAAAGATTTCAAGCCTATGTTACGAATCTCCCGAATTTCATACAAAATAAATGAATATCGATTAAAAAGCAAATTATGGCCACGAATTATTGTAAGATTTGGAAAAAATTCCTCCAAAGTTTCCAAACCTTCAACCCGGTAGACCAAAAAATAGTCAGTGATCTCTTCAACTCGTGATGAAAATCGCGTAGTACTAGATAGGCGAAAGTTCGTTAGCTGTACATGTCCTTCAACTTTTACACAATCTTTTAGTTTTTCCAATTCACTTTCGTCATATATTTCAATAGTGCTGCAAGTTTTTGGTTCTAGGGAGAATTTTTAAGTTAGATGTAGATTTTATAATTTCATACAATTCTTACCATTTAAAGCCAACATTGACTTTAGAAAGATGATAAAAACAAATAATAGAATAAATATTTGTTTCATGGTCAATTTTTAAATTTATGAATGTCGTAGTTTGAACTTTTTTAAACTGAAATGACTATTATGTATTTTTAATTTTAATGGCATGTAGTATTTAGAGAGAAATACAACTTCAATTCAATACTACCTTAATACAATTTTGTTTAAATATAATATACGTTTAAGTGCAAAAAAAGTATTTTAAAATAGGAATAAAATAAGGTTGTTAAGGCCACAGCAACTGTTAAGTTATAGTCAGTATCCAATAGAATAAATATCCAAAACGATTATTGCATGAACCCAAAGCTTTTTATCAAAATCATAATTGTAGTGTTAAAGCAACTTCAAACAAAAACACCAAATTCGATGCGAATGAATGATAAGTTGACACATGGCAGAAAAGTATAGACGTTAATTTTTCTAAAATATTATGTTGTGTATCATTAAAACACATAACCCACATATTCTAATGCGACATAAATAACTTTCGTAAAGACCAAATACAAAATCAATAGTGTGGCGCCATAGAATTTGTTCAACCTTCTCCTGTTTAATTTCTTCAATTAAGTTCTAAGTTAATTAACACTGCGACCTTATGATATTCACTTTACTCATCTTCGATTAAGTTAATTTAAAGTAAAACTCACTCATAACACTCATCATCAGATATTAAGTAACAAAATTCTAATGAATTTTTGATTTTTTAAAATGTTTTAAGTAACTGAAACAGGATAATCCTCATAGCCTCTAGATTAAATTTAAAATGTGTTTTGTTAGTATTCGAACAAAAAGAACCCATCAGTGAGCACGTTATGTTCTCTTTTTGGACTGATCAACTCCTCATTGAAAGCAATCAAGATCGACCAGCTATTTGTATATAATTAGAAATTTTGTGAGTGATCATAGGGAGCTGCTATGTCTGTTATAGATTTGAGGCAAGAAGCTTACCACAACTATTACAATATTTTGTTAGGGCATAATATTTCTATTTTGTGTAACACACATTAATAAACTATGGGTTTTATTAATATTTTATATTCATAATAATATTTATTATTATGCTAATTATGAAGTATTTTAATGGTTATTGTTCTTGTTATTATTATTATTAATGTTTTTTATTACTTTTATTATTTTTACTATATCATATTTTTAAACAATCTGACTCACTCAAAAACAAATCCCAGTTAATGTTAAAGTCTTTAATAAACAGATCGTCTAGAGCAGTCAAATGACACATAGTCAAAACAATACAGTTCTTTTAATTGCATGAGTTCTTCTGGATCATTCGAAAGTCCTCCAAATTCTTTGCATTCTTGAAATCCTACCACCGCATTCATGGACGTATTATATACGTATATAGACTACTCTAATGTCAGCTTCATACAACATTGTCAAAAAAATGTCACCAAAATTGAGGATGCGATGCTGGCTCTCCTGAGCCCACTTCAGGAAAAAAATAACTACTTAAAATGTTGATATATAAGCTCGAGACATCTGTTTTTAAAAATTCAAAAAAGTCGCATTTACCGGTAAAACATAACTGACACTTTTAAATTCCATTCATAAGTGTGCGACATCTTTGGTATTTTGCCTTTTGATTTTTCAGATCGTGGACAATTTACTTTTTTTATTGGTTTGTGCCTAAGACAAGCTAAAAGCACTAGAAGGAGAAAAGGGATTTTTTAAAATCTCGTAGAAAAAAGGGATTTAGTTTATGTTCAAATCTCTTCAAATATTGCTGATTTTATTAAGATTTTAAAAGAAACTAATCAATTATGATCAAATAAAACACTGCTAATAAGGCAGACAATATGATTTGACATTTTTTCTCTATCATTCTTATTCTGCAAACGTCCAAATTCGAGTTGCGTTCTAAAAGGCAATGTGACTAACTAACTATTTGTTCATTAATAATGATAAAACACAAAGTTAATAAAAATCCTGACAAAATGGCCAGAGGTTGAGACCTATTCCCTGTGACGACTATAAAGGTGTGTCCACACCAAAAAAAAAAACATTTGTTTAAAAAACATTTCTGAAATGTTTCCCCTTTGCTTAAATATCATTTAGGAATTTTTTAAAACATTTCTAAAATGTTTATGTTTCCCATTGTATGTATCCAGTTCTGTACTTCATGATGTAAAAAAGAAGCAATCATAGCGTAGCGTTTTGTCATCATGAACAAAACACAAACAAATAAAAAGAACAAAACCTGCCAACTAGACTAAAATGCATGAAAATAAAGAGATTTCCGTTCGGAAGGGAAAACAGATAGACATTTCAGAAATGTTTCGCGAAGCGTCCAGACTTAAATAAACATTTTAGAAACATTTAAAAAAACATTTCTGAAAGGTTTTTTAAATGTTTCTGAAATGTTTTTAAAAAATGTTACTTTGGTGTAGACACACCTTAAGGCTGTTTGTTAAGTTTGCAATATGACAGTCCAAAATCGCAACAAAGTTTAGGTTATAAAGATTTTACGAACTTGTAATTTACCAAGCTATAAAAAACTAATTTCAATAAATCCATGAGTGTTTTTTTGTATTTATTACTTGGTGAATTAATTTTGGGATATTCTAAATAATACGAGGAGAAAAAATTAAATTTTAACATGCCAACGTGGGAAAACCTGCTGCGAAAATCTGGGATTATTGGATGAAATGTCAAAATTGAGGTTTACATATTTTTCCCGCTAGTGTACTCAAGAGGGCTAGTGTCGCCCAAAATAATTGAGACTAAAATGGAAGCAACTTGAGGTTGGCAACTAGCAGTCAATAAATAATACGTCAATGAATACAGTAATACGTAAAAGCCAAAAGCGTGCATAAATGCATGCAGCTTCTCTGCACATCTCTTTTCGACTTTAATGGATTAAAAACACGTTTTCTATAATTTTGTACAGGCGTTTTTCTTTTTTCGTTCAGAGCAGAGTCTGAGTTGTCAAAGAAGAAGTTGTATTTCTTTTTTGGCTCAGAGCGTTCAGGTCATCAAAGTTGCATTTCTTTGTTCGTTCAGAGAATGATCAGAGCGTGCTCTGAGAACGCTTTATACTCTCACAATAAATTGACTGAGCATTATGAAAAAATGCTGAACGCAATTAACATCACTTTAGAGTTGTAGGCTATTTCACTTTATCCCATGCACATTGCCTGCACCACTCTTCGAAAAATAGATGCCAAAGTGAAAGAGACAATAGTCTCTTATATATATAATATTATATGCATAATATTGCCACCTGAGAAATAGCCGTATCGGTATATCGGTGTCAATTTGTGACAACCAAGAGCTCAAACGTATTTCAAAAATATATCCAAGCGCTCAGACCATTTTCGGTTCAGATAATTATCAGAGTATGCTCAGAATGCTCAGACTCGGTTCAGATCCCTTTTCTGAGTGAATAAAGAAAAACGCCTAATGTAAACAAAAACACTCATTTAAATGCCACATTATTCTCTTGCAACATCCCTGTTGAGTAATCATTTTTTTGACATTTATCTCAAAACGTCACTGTCTTGTTTGCCATCTTGCTGTCATAGAGCCACAGAAAAGCCAGTAAAAAGTTATTACAAGTTCAAGTAAGAAGTGAGTACGCTTTAGCACGTAGAGTTAAATAAAAAAAATTATAATAATTGGAGTGATTGTGTGCAAAAATCACCTTTTTCAATCCTTTATTCTCTAACTAATAGCATGCCATCTTAAATTGGCTGTTATAAGTACGTAAGATAGTACGTCATCAAAGCGTGATTTGATAAATGCATCCCAAAATAGATCTTGAAAAAGTGTTTTTTGTACTAACAACGTAATATATCTAATTTAATTTTTCTATTTAATTCTTTTATTAATTTGTGGATACTTTGAAAAATATTAAGTTGTTTATTGTGTTTAAATCGTCTGGTTTAATATAAGCAAACGACTCGGGAAAAATCAATAGAAACAGTTCGTTTCGAAATCCTTTCACTTGCCAAACATACAAGATGAATCAAAAATGGACTAAGTGTTGATCTGTCCATACATTTAAATTGTTATCTGCAATTCCCGCTGCATTTCCATTTTTGTTTCAAATTGCGTATTCGCGAGCAATTAAAACAGGGACGGAAACGCTATTAATCTTTTTAAACATATAATGTCTTATGTCTGCAGTACATATGTATGTACATTGTCAAAAGTTCTATCACTTAACTTCCAATAAAAGTGTTACTATAAAAGAGTGCCTATTATATGGAAAAGTATTATAAAATACATTTTAGTGAAAATTCATAAAGCGATTTATATTATCATTCATAATTATAAGTAGCTTTTTGTTGTTCAGCTCTTTAGGAAGCTGGAATATAAGATTTTTAATATCGATAGAAGTTTTTTCTTAATTGAAGAACTATACACTACATGCCAATTAAATGGTTAATTTAGTTGATCGCTCGATCTACCACTGATTCCTAAATATTTTATACTGTTACATAATTTAACATTTAATGAACTATCCCGCATATTTATTTTAAAACAAAGTTTACTCTTTTAAGCCACTGTCAAAATTAGGTAAAACGTAGCTCGTACCCTGTTAGTTTCTAGACACATATACTTGGGTGCGATAAGTAGCGCTGTTTTTGGGATTCGAGCAACGCCGGGTGGGTTTGCTTTCTTTGTATATAAAAATCTCATGTCACTATGTTTGTCGCCAATGGACTGCGAAACTACTGAACCGATTTTTATGAAATATTCTATACTGTATGTAATTTGGTCCTATTTGAGAATGAGGCATAGGATTGTTTTTATCTCGAATAATGGACTCAATATTTTTGTATTGCAAATTAAATGAGACAGCAACTCGTGGCTGGGTCTGCTACTATGTAACGGGTCCGCCAAATAACTTTTTTTTTTTGAAAATGCTTCATCAACATCGAGTGTAGCTTCGGCTGTGTGGCACGTAGCGCCTGTTGAAACCAAATGTTGCCAATATCCTCCTCTTCAATTTTTGTCAACAAAAATTCGTTCAACATGGCCCGATAACGATCGCCATTGACTGTAACGGCCACTCCTTGCTCATTTTCGAAAAATGGCCCAATTATGCCTCTGGACCAAAAACCGTACCAAACAGTGACTCGTTTTGTGTTTATCGGCTTTTCAATGTATGCGTGCGAGTTTTCTGTGCCCCAAATGCGACAATTTTGCTTGTTTACATAACCGCCAAGATCAAAATGAGCTTCATCTGAAAAGATGATTTTTTTGGCAAAATCGGCATCGATCGCAGGCAGTAATGTCGCAATATTTCCCAGCGTTGTTCAAGCGTATAGACAACCATATTCGTTTAGCGGAAGGATAAAACTAATTATCTGTCAAGTCAGACATGAGCTAAGTGCTACCGTTCACGAAATAAGCACTAGTTGAAAAAAAAACGTTAGATGGCGGACCCCTTACATTATAACTTGATCTTGTTAAACATTTTGCCACAAAGCGAACGGTACATAAGAACAATAAGTATGCACGGTCTGCAATATTAAATAATTATGATCGATCTGCGGCCGAAATGGTGAATTGACTACCTTCAGATTTGGTATGTCTATGTGTTGTTTTTTTTGTTGGGATTCTTTAATTGGGTTTTTGAAATTAACTTTTAGAGCAAAAAATGACGGTATCTGCCATATAACCGTCAAGGAAAACCTTAAAATAAATAAATTTACTGACGCGACAGCTCCTAGAGGAGCCAAGGCCTAGTGACTTATACTCTCAACCATTCCTGTGTGTGTGTTGTTAATCTGCAAGAATGGAAGGGACGTACAGTTTAGCGCCGAGTCTGAACGGCTACATGAGATGCAGTTTTTCGAGACAAATTTTACTCTTGTAGGTTTTGTCAGTTCTTCGCAAGAGGCAGTCACCGGAAAAGAAAGTGGCTATGAGCTGGATTCGAACCCAGGCTCATTCGCTTAGCAGTCCGACATACTAACCACTAAGCCACGGGGCTCTCAAGGAAAACCTTATATTTCTCGAAAACGGCTTCTACGATATTGATGAACATTTTTGAGAGTATTTTTGTAGGTATCATTTTGTCAAAATCAAACTTAAAGGAGTCTATTAACGGTACCTTCATATAAGGTTTTCTTTTAATTTTGGACTCTCGATAAAGGCTTAGTGGGATTTCAATAACATTTTATATTTGGAAGGATCTAGCTTGAACAATTGATTCTGCATTCCAAAGTTGCTACGCCCAAGATAAAAAAATTGTATTTAATGTGAATTGAAATGCGCCTCTGGCGCGAATTTTTTGAAAGCGAGATCCATGTTGTTCTTCAGTTTCAGCGGTTCTGGAAGTCAAAGTTCTGTCGCGCCAGTTATAGCGATCCGGAAAACGTATCAGGAAAAAAATTCAAATGGATATTTAATTATGTTTTCATATGATTTTAATCACAATTACTATACTAATCGAAGAGAAAACACTAAAAGTTTCGTCAGGAATATATATAAATACTTTTTTTTTACAATAAATATTTGTTCCATTAAGCTTTTTTGGCAAAAAAAAAACTGAGTGTTTTCCCTTCGATTAGTATAGTAATTGTGATTAAAATCATATGAAAACATAATTAAATATCCATTTGAATTATTCCCTGATCGCTATAACTGGCACCTTAGAAGTCCATACCGGACATAATATACAAACATACATACAATTATTTTTATATATAGAGATTTTCGATTTTTTTTATATGTAATATGTATATTTAAAACTAGTGCCTCGTGGCTTAGTGGTTAGTGAGTGTCGGACTACTAAGGCGAATGAGCCTGGGTTCCAATCGCGCTCATAGCAACCATCTTTTCCGGGGTACTGCCTCTTGCGAGGAACAGACAAAACTTCCAAGAGTAAAATTTGTCTTGAAAAAGTGCATCTCATGTAGCCGTTCTGACTCGGCGGTAAACTGTAGGTCCCTTCCATTCTTGCAGATTAACCACACCCACACAGGAATGGTTGAGAGTATAAGTCACTAGGCCTTGGCTCCTTAAGGAGCTTTCGCGCAAATAAATTTATTTTTATATGTAAAACTAATCCATACATTTTATTTTAAGTTTTATGAACAGTTGTATATTAATAAACTATAAAAAACTGCTTACACCAGCAATACCCAGTCGCGCCCAATTTTTCTTTGAATTCAAAATTGTGTTCTTTTAGAGACTTTTTCACGTAGGTTGATTTTTATTTTTATTTTATCATATACATATATAGATCAATATTATATTCCCAATATTATATTCCCCTCCCCTTTAACCTTTAACCTAAAAAAATAGCCATACAAACAATTTGGTATAATTTTGTAAGCAAGACTAAATTTATATTTTTCATCTTCCTGCTGCAAGACTTAACAAAATGAATGCAAATGCGCCAGCAAATTATGCCGCTTTGATACTCCGATTGGACTTTCTTTTTGTATTATCTTTCTATCGAATAGGAAGATCTCACATTTCCTTAACCACAACACAAACCATACTTAATAGTTGCAAAGATTTCCGATGATAAAAAAGTAATTCACTTTTATTTAACTCTATCTATCCGCGTCTATTGAACTTTTGAATCTGTTCGAAAATGTAATGAATATCACAAAAACATAACATTGTTTGAATCACATGATCGTTTATGTTTGTTATGTAAATGAGAAAGATTTGCAATTATTCAGATTAAAAACAAATCTGTTAGAGAAAAAATAAACATTTGCCAATACTTAATTTAATTTTGTTTAAGGTAAAATGGAGAGCACATAATGCTTGCCATGAAATTATCTTTACCTTTTTATACATGCGTCAGAATTGGGTTGTAGCACTCATTATCATTTTTAGTTATTTTTAAGAAAATATAAACTATAAAACGTAAATAAATTAAATGCAACACTTCCGTTTTATTTCTGTAAGAATTTTTTGTGACTATCCAAACATTTAAGCAAGACAAAAATCTGGTGCTAAATCATGCTTTTTTGCTTTTTACTTGCGGTTATATACAGGTAGATTTTAAAAAAAAACGTGAAATAACAATCAAACATGACATTATGATGAGAGAGAAACATATTTCAGTTACTGGCAAAATTCTGTCCGTCTGTCTGTATTTTTTTGGATGTATTTTGGAATACAGCCTAAACACTTGAGCCAATGTTTTTCAAATTTAGTTTGTTTTAGAACATAAGGTTATTTTGAGATTCTACAGAGGAGATTTTACTTCTCATAGAACCGTTTCTATTTTCACTTCGACTTTCTCGAGAACTGGTTAACCGATTACAATCAAAATTGATATTCAGGAATGTGTAGGTAGTAAAATCAAAGCAACTTCATTGAATTTTTTTTAAAACCTTTTTATTGTATTTTTTAATAAATTTTTGTTTCTTTTTAAAAAATCGATATTTTTAAAACGAGATAGTTATTTTTTTAATTTTGTTTTTAATGTACATATGTACGTAGGTTATTTTTGTGCTTATTTGCATTTTTGAAATTTCTGCCAACTACCACCAGTGATCTGGACTCCCTCACTCGTCTTGCAATTTTGTATTACCTTCCTTACACGCAATAAAGATTGTAGCACTTTCCGATTTTCAAATGGATAATCTCTGTGGATAAGCATATCAGTGCCTTCATCCACATAATCTATTGAATTAGTTTGCACCAGAATATTGCAAGTTTTGTATTTTGAAGCTAATAAACGTATGGAGTTGATAGAAACCTGTTCATCAGGTGCATGTGAAGTAAACAGCTTTTTAACTTCTGCGCGATCATCGATGTTTGGATGTTTGGCAAGACGGACGATGATGTTTTTTTTCACTAGATTTCTTAGATAGAAAATCCACTTCTCTTTTAAAGAATTTGCCCTGATTTTGCATCTCCTCCGATTTAGTTTTTAAGCTCCATATTTTTTGTTTTGAGTTGTTGGATTTCGTCATGGATACCTGTGATTTCTTCTTTTGTCCTACTGCCATTAGCTTTGTTTGATAAGCCTAAAGTCAGTTTTTTGAAATACCTTAACTCGCCCTCAAGAAAAAATTCTCTGTTTTTTTAAACCTGGGGTCGCCACGAAGTCACCATGAAGTCGATCTTGGTATTTTGCTAGGCGAGTTGAGGTAACGATCAGCTGTTGTACACTGACATTAGGTGTCAATTTTTAATTAAATTTTACTGACGAAAACTCATTTTACATAATATGTATATCAGCTGATTGTTATTTCACTCAAAATGCAATTCATTACAACTAGTTTCACTATGTACTAAAGTATGCAAGTGTGAGTTTATTGTTTTTAATAATTATTTCAATTTACATTCTTATATCGTTTTTTTTTTTTTGGTCGTCCAGAACAGTCAAGAAGCATTCCGAATGCTTCTGAAATTGTTCGATTGGCACTCAATGACAGTTCTTGAAAAGAACAGAAAATCGATTCTGTTTTCATAGTCAGAATCAAAACCAGAATCACGCACACATAGACACAATTTAAAATTCAAAATCGTGTACGTCGGTTTTTTATTTAACGTATGAAATTGTGATCGTTGAATTGAGGGAGATAATAACAAAATAAACACAAAATCTGCTAAAGAAAGCAAATAAAGTGAAAGAGAATATAATTAAAATAGAAATATGTATATAATTTCTCCTTTTTCTTTGTAAATGAAATGCAATCCTGCAATTTGTATCCGCCATGCTTACAAGTAAATGAAATTAAAACAAAAATTTATTTGAATCGCATTTGACGTTTTACAAATACAATGAAACCCAAACTTCAGAATTAAAACTGCTTTGGCAATTTGTTCGTTTGGCATTCCGGATCGGGTGATTCTGTTACTAATTCCGGATTACCAAAAAAAACACTATAAATTTGCCACAGGCGAAACAGGTTGAACAGTAAAGTGCGAGTAGTCATTCCCCTTCTTGTGATATGTCACTAAATTAATTGACGGCCCTTTTGTGTTTTTTGAGATTCAAAAAACCCAGTTTTTTTTGAAAACTCTTGGAGCTGCCGTGGGTAAAGTTCAACGAACAAAGCTATTGTTGTTATGATTGTTGTTATATTTTGCTGTTTTTTAGAAGATGAAGTATACAATTTTCTGAGGAAGTTGAAGCAAGAGGTCTTTTTGCAGTCATTTACACTTCACTTTTCGTGTTAACTTTTATATTCTTTATATAAAATAGTGCTATTTTTGATTTCGTACAAATTTATAAGTTTGTATACTTTTTATTTTTGAAATAAAAGACTTCTTTTACATTTAAGATGTCACTTATTATTCTTCCAGAGTTGCCATCTTATTTTTATAATATTAAAAATTGTTAAAGAAAACAGTTTTATAACTAACCGTTCACATGATTTCGAAAAAAACACACTTTTTCACATATTTTAAAGAAATAAAATGGCGTTTAAATTATTCCGCTGAAATCAATTTTTCGAACAATCAAAAGTCACAAAAAACGAATACAAAATTTGAATTTCCCTCATATTTTTAAAATTTTATTCAACGCAGTACATTAGAGTAAGTACATATGTGCGATCCAATCCAGTCGTTTAATTTATTTTATATTTGATTTGTGTTGAATCGATTAAGCTGCCATAAAACAAACAAATAATTGTTTAACGGAAGCTATGTACATTCATTTGGCAATACATGCTACTTTTTTGTCAAAAAAAACTCTTTGAATGATTTCCCTCCGATTAGTATAGTAATTGTGTTCAAAATCATATGAAAACATAATTAAATATCCATTTGAATTTTTTTCCTGGTACGTTTTCCTGATCGCTATAACTGGCATCTTAGAACTAAAAATTATGACTTCTTAACTGAATTCACAAAGTAGTTGTAAGTTGTTTCAATAGTTTTTGCTCGCTGAGGAACGCTGATCTGTACAGTATGTAGCTCATATTCATTAAGCACACCTTTAGTTCTTTAGTTCCAGTTCTCCGCTCCGATACCAGCGGCTAAGATTAAAGTCATGTTAAATAAATTGCACGACTGGATCGCACGTACTTGCTCTTATGTGCGGTCACAGCTTAGAATAAAATTAGAAAAATATTAAGGGAACTTCAAAGATTATATTCGATTTTTCTGACTTTTGATTGTTTGAAAAAAGTACGTAAAATAGTTTTCAGCGGAAAAATTTAAACGCCATTTTATTTCTTCAAAAAATGTGAAAAAGTGTGAATTTCTTTTTTCAAAATCGTTAGAGCCGTTTTAAATAAAACGGTTTTTTAACAACTTTTTTAAAAATTGAAAAAAATAATTCAAGAATATAAACTTAAGCACAAAAATAACGTACATTTAAAAACAAAATTTAAAAAAAAAATCACTTACCCGTTTTCAAAATGTTGATTTTTCAAAAAAAAAATTTAAAAAAAACTATTAAAAATACAAAAAAAAAAGTTTTCGAAAAAAATGTATACAAAATTACTCAGGCTGCCTACATCTTCTTGAATATCAATTTTGATTGTAATCGGATCACCAGTTTTCGAAAAAGGCGAAGAAAAAAAACCGGTCCTATGGGAAGTACCGTTTTCAGCCCACCATATTAATTTTTTTTCACCAAAATATAATGCATACCTACAGTAGTACACTGATTTTTTGTATAAAATTGCTTGGAGCCGTTTTCGAGAAAAATAAGCTTTTACATAACGGTTACATAACAGGTACCGTTATTTTTTGAGCTAAAAAAAAATGAAAAAAGTCCTCTGTAGAATGTCAAAAGAACCTTAAGTTCAAAATTTTAAGACGATTGGCCCAACCGTTTAGAGTGCAGTCCAAAATACATCCGTACAGACAGACAGACAGACAGACAGACAGACGGACAGAATTTTGCCAGTAACTCAAATATGTTTCTCTATCATCGTAATGTCATGTTCGATTGTTATTTTAAAATTTTTAATCTGCACGAATGCATAACTTGCATTATAGTACCTATAATCGCAAGTAAAAACTCAACAAAAAAAGTCTACCTCATATTACTTACCTAGTATCACAAGGCGCTTGAAGCACGTATATAATAATGTCATTATAAATAATAATCCAAAAACAAACATCTTGCTCGAAACACACAAAATGTTAAATCTTGTGTTCATACAGTTTGTCGTTTTATAATTTACTTGGTCGGTAAAAAATCACGATCGCTGTCGAACTACATTATGTATGTATAGATCGTTTTTTGTTAGTGTGTAACTAAGCATTTTGGGAATTGTTTGAAAGAGTTATTTCAAAATTTCTCCTAGTGTCAAGAGATACGTGTAGGTAAACAACAAAACGCTGCTGAAAATTCATTAATCCTAACAAAATAGCATGAATTTTGTTTAAAGGGGTTATAATCTATTCCTTTTGAAATGAATTATTTGCAGGTTTGAAGTCAAGTTAAATAGAACAATATTAAACAAAATTTCAACATGCAGTACAGTACAGTACAGAAGGCTGTTGTTACGATTTTTTCCCAAGTGATAAAACGATTAAATGACGCATTTTTTTTAAAGTCAATCACATTTTATCACTTGTTTTCTTGGGTAATCTTAGATAAATTACACCACTGGTTGTGTTTGCGTCTGACTGATTTGATAAGATAAATTACTTGAATTCTTTTTTTAAGATATAATGATTCAATATGGTATTGTTCAACATATTGTTCATATTTTAATAAATATTTTAAATATATTATTGTATTTTAGTGTGTGACAATTTCTTCCCGCTACAACACTTCAATAATATTGCTATTCAAATCTTGTCTTACACGTGAGATTTAATTAGAACAGTTTAATTTAATTGAAATATTACTTGCTCTGTTTCCCTGCCATGAAACATTAAGAAGGTGCCAGTAAGATCTTCTACTTTGTTATTTTTAATTTTTATTTTTTTTTTACAACTTAGTAGGTGTATACATATGTACATTACATATGTAGTTTTTTTTATTAAAACCTTCAGTTCAATTAGTCCGGTTTGAGTTTTCTAAAATAACTATAATCTTATCTACTTTCTATCTTAGATCACTTTGTCCTGTCCTCAACCTTTAGTGGCTTGTAGATGTTCTCTGTGTATTGTCTCTATTACCATTTTTAGATGACGCACAGAGTTAAAAACGAGATCAATGTATTTGACGTGTTGTTTAATTTGCATACTACCGCGATGAACCACGCTGTTTGATGAGGCCTATAATATTTTAAGCATTTTTTTTACACCTTTGCCCGCTAATTGTGGTCTCGTTATTAACGATTCCGGATAGTTTGTGGCTTGTGCGAGTCCTAATATCTCAGCAGAATTGTCTAACTAAAAAAAAAATTCATTTTTTTACCCAAGAAATGTTCTTAACTCAAGTTCGCGGGAGAGAGAAATATTTTACTCTCTCGTGAGTACTATCTTCTATAAAAAAACTACAAATTTAGTTTCTTGTAAAACAGCCTTATTTCGTATCTATTCTTAAATTTAAATCCTAAAACATAAATAAATTTTCTTAGCATATGAACAAAAAATCTAAAATTCTATTTCAGGTATTACTTCAATTTAAGTCCAAACAAGTTATTTTAACTTTACATTTTCAAACACACTTTTACTTGCTGTGGTATTGCAAAAGTAAAACGTTCTCTTTACCAAAGAAACGTATTTGTTTTACACATTATTTGATTCAAAAGGCAACAGTATGTCACAGAATCAATCGTATTTCTGGCAGACCACCAGACACAATGTCTATCTGAAGCGTTCCGCCAAATACCACTTGTTGATGGTTCTTATGGCGATACTCACATTTTCAACAGTATGCCTAGCAGAAATTGAACCGAAATTTAATGATGATACCGGAGTGTTACAAACCGAAGAAGTAACCGTAAGTGAAAAATGGGCTTATTTAATAAACCCTGACAGAAATTAATTAAACTTGTTTTTTTTTTGTTTTCAGAAAATGGCAATCCATGCAGAAAACGCTTTAAAACCAAACATAAACGAGCAAAATGTAGGCGATTCACCAATTGAAAACAAACCCGAAGTTCCAAGCACCAAGGGCACTACAAGTGCGCCTAACCTTGGTTTCATTCATGCATTCATCGCATCGATTTCAGTCATTTTAGTTAGTGAATTAGGCGATAAGACTTTTTTTATTGCTGCCATTATGGCGATGCGTCATGCAAGGCTCACTGTTTTTGTGGGAGCTATTGCTGCATTGGGCCTTATGACTGTTCTCTCAGCAGTTTTTGGCATGGCAGCAACTATTATTCCTAGGGTTTATACATACTACATTTCAACAGCATTATTTGCTATATTCGGTTTAAAAATGCTTAAAGATGGCTATTACATGAAGGCAACCGATGCTCAAGAAGAGTTAGAAGAAGTGCAATCAGATTTGAGAAAGCGAGAGGACGAGGTAAGTTGCTTTGATACATTATGATTAGATATTGAAATTTAATTTCTAGTTTTACACTTGTGCTTATTAGAACCAACAAAAAATTAATATGCGATCATAAATTATTAAAATTTCATGCTTGAATTTTTTTCTATCCTCATACATACATTTATTGAATCTTGATTTCGTATCTAATATTTTTATTTGAAAAGATTCCAACGATCACTTCATTGTTTTTTACTGTAATTAACAATTGTGACTAAACTACATTAATAATATTTTATGGTTAAAAAACTTTTATTAATACCAATAGGGCTCTCAAATGTAGTTCATTTAACTACATGCATTAAATTAAAAGAAAACCTCATATTTTCATTTAATTTATTAATTTAGAGTTTTAATTCTTTGTTTTTTTCGAGATAGTTGGTAAAGTTTTATATAGACATTATTAAAAATATTTCCACCAAGTATTCTAAACTGTCAAAACAGTAAAACATTGAATGCAATAAAGCTTATAATATTGGCTCCTAAGCTTTTCTATATTCCAGGGATAACGTCCTGATAATCCACTTTCGTTTGGTTCAATAAACTTCAAAAAGGTACCAACTACTTTAATTTCGGCTTAAATTCCCCAATATTTTTTCTATGAACTATCACGTTTAAGCTCCGAATAGGAAATTCGTGTGATCAATTCATACATTCATTGTATTTAGTATACAGCTAACTGCTAGAGGTGTTGTCTCCATCTCTTACACATGTACGTCGAATGACTTCGAAGATCCTACGCGTTGAAGCTTTAGTTTCATTTTAATCCTCTAGGTTTTCAGAATCTAACAGTTAGTTGGAATGGAATATTCTGTATTGGTTACTTCATAATTCACTTAAAGCTTAGGCTGATCGCTTAAATAAGAGTGGATTTGATTTAAAAATAACATTATTTAAACTTTCAAATCTGGAGATTAAGCTTCGTAGAATGCCTTCCAACATAACTGGGCGAACACAATGCAAAAACAGAGCTTTAATACGGAGCTGGATCTGTATTAGCCGTCAAAAGAGGACGTACGTGCCAACTTGCAAGTGCCCACAATGATGCTGTGCAGTTTTTTGACATTAGTCAAATAACAGCCCATTTATTATAATACCTTGTTTACAAAAACGAATTGAATGAAAATTAAAAAAAAAAAAATGTTAGGGTTGGGCTTTGGCATTTCTCGTTCGGGAAAGAAAATGCTACCACGGACTAAAAACAAGTGTTTTTATACTCCCAATCATATTTTTCCTTTGTGGTAATGGATAATTTTTGATTGATTTTTTTTTGGAATACAACAGCGCAGTTCATATAGTTATATGAAAGTATTGGTAATAATCGTGATAATAAAGATCAGTGTAAACATCAACGTACGTGTCTGTCCAAAAAAAGAATGATGGTGGATTTTCATTGTTCTGCAACGTCTTGATCTGCAAAATCAAGAAAATTGGAACGGGGGAGATATACGTCATTTTACAATAGAGTGAAGGAATACACATTATACGTATGCGTATTTTCTTGCTATAATTTTTTATAGCTCGTTAACAGAAGTCAAAATCAAACCATCATCTCCGTCCACTAGGGATTCTTCCACCTCGCAGGGACGTTTATCTTGTGAATTGAAAAAAATATGAATAATGTTTAATAAAAATAATTAATTATTACTTACTTAATTCAATTTTGAACATGAAAATTTGAAAATTGTTGTAAAAACGAGAAAACTATGGAAATTATAGGGACCTCCAAATGCAGAAGAACCTGCTATAATCAGGATGAACATGTTCGTCTTCACCATAATCTTGATCTTGGTTCCTCCTATTTCCTATAATCTTGATTTATCAAGATGTTCTTGATTTTTATCTTCCCTCTCTATCGAACGAGTATGTTTATTATATGTTATATTCTACTTTTTTGCAGAAATCAATTTGCAGAACAGTGAAAATCCACCATGAATGTTCTCCTTTTTCGTTTTTTTTTGTACTTAAATTCCAACTGGATAGGTTTCCTTCCAAAATTCGAAACAAAAAAGAAAAGCAATCAGGCGTTCTTCATATGTCTCATCAGGAAGAAAAGTAGCCCAGAAATTTCAGGATACCTTCGGATTTCCTCGCTGTTTCCATATGTTTTATTTTTTTCTTTTTCAAACGAGAAACATCAAAGCTCAACCCTTAAAATATTAAAACTTTCATTCTTCCATTTGTTACTTCTTTCCCCTATTGATAAACACCTTTTACCATTTTTGTAAAAAATATGAATGAAAAAACAACCGAAAATAGGAATCATTAAACGTACCTTATCAAAGATCTTTCAAAAAGAACGCACCACTGTTGTGTTCCATTTGTTTCTTTGTGAAATGTTAATAACTGCACGTCTTTACTAAAAGTTAACCAACCTTTCCGCCTCTGTATTGCAGCTCCGTCTGCAGCTGCCTCCCATTGTGTTCGCAACATTGAATTTGTGTATATTCAACATTTTTGACATCTGTTCCAGCTCCAGCTCCGTCTTCCGTTCCAGCTCATTGTGTTCAGCCAGCAATGGTTCATAAATGTCATGAATCCTTGGTTAGAACAAAAGTTTTCGAGATTGTACTTACCAGTCTTATTTTTACTTCTACTAGACATTATATTATATTCCCCTTAACCCCTAACATTTTCTTTAATCTAAGAAATCAATCCTTAGTAATCGATAGTAAAATGCCAATTGGTACATAAGGTGAATGTGTGAACTAATTTGATTTCTGAAAATCAGAACGATATTTTTATTGCGTATGAACGCAAAGTTTTCTTTAGGAGCTCCTTAAACAGTGTAATATCTTGGATTCTGCAACTCTAATGTGACGTCTTTTAATAACGAAACAAATGAAAACTGCAATTATTTATTTGAATTCTTTAGAAACATAATCACTGCATATTATTTTTAATGAATTTACCCCAATTATATGCGCTCATTGATTTCTTAAAAACACTAATACATTGAAGATAAAACATTTACAAACATGTGATTGTTTAAAATATTTCATTTGATTTTTATTTTATTTTTTCTTCGCAAAATAAATTGGCTCCCGCTTTCATCCGCAAATAAACATTTATTATTTTCTTTGAAAAAAAAATCGGTGTACAAAAAAAAATCATAATAATTACATCATAGCTCAAGCGTAAAATGCATGGGGGTTACAATGAAGCTGATGTTAGCAAGGTTAAGCGCAAAAACAGCAATCCTGACACTAACTCCGATACTATTGGAAAACGACTTGCCTCCAACGCCGAAATGCACCACCGTCAGCGCAAACAAACAACGTCTTCCACAACAGCCAGCAACAATAACAATGAAATTGAAAGTGACGAAGGCGATGAAAAGTCTACTCAGCGCCGTGCAATTCTTCCGATTTCAGCTACAACAACAATGAATAATATAAGCGAAGAGAGCCCAGCACCGAAAATGCCTTCGTTTAACAGTAGCCCATCTTTATCTACATCGACGGTTGTTACAACCACTGCCGACTCGAATCAAAATTGTGATATAAAGCCATCGGCAAATGGTAAAATCAACGGACAGACAGTGGCTGCTCAGTCCGTTGTAGATCCCGGTATACATTCATCTACTACCTCACGCTACTCAGTGGACCTGAATTCAATAAATAGTATTAGTAATAATAGCCAAAACAATGTAACGACTGCTGGTCAGCCTAACTGTAAGCTTGGCAATGGCGAAGTTAATGCAAACGGAATGGAATTGAAGCAACTTGGCAACAAAAACCGGGTTAGCATTGGATGTTATATGTTACCAATACAATATTCTTATGCTGTTTAATTTATATTTCTTATTCCTGTGCCAACATGTTCATGAAAAACAAAGCACGTTTTATTCGTTTGTCCAAAAAAATCCCTAGCATTAATACATAACTTTACTTTTTTGGTTTGGTTTAACTTATTTTAGTTTGTCTAAAAACAGTTTCATTTTCCAAATTGCTTATTTGAAAACAAAATTAAAAAAAATACAAGTGAATCCATTGTATAAAAAAAACATATTCCAAGAATTCTCATGAAATAACTAACTTTGACTGCGTTATCTATATGTATTTTGTGGATATGTTAATTGTTGTAACTAACATTTTTTTTAAACAAAAGAAATACATAATTCTAAAGAGATCTTGGATAAAAACATAACAAGGATTCACTTCCTCATTAATACTGTCTGGTTTACATTATATTCATCCAAACATGTATAAATATTGGACAATATTACTGAATCAAATTTCAAATGTTTTTGGACGGACTATATCATATTTTGTGCAGATCATTTGTGTTATATTTTTCATTAATCACTTTATTTTAGTATTATATTTGTTTCGTATGTTTTTGTTTAATTAAGTTTTGTTTTTGGTTTTTGTGCAGTATTTATTTTTTTGACACGGTAGTTTCATCTTTACAAAACAAAAAAATCTACAGAAAAGTTTTATTTGGCTTTTTTACATTTATTCTTAAAATGTATTTATGTTATAATTTTACATACATTATGAGATTTTAGGTTTTTATTTTCGCGGACGATATTCATATTAGATAAAGTTTTATATTTTCGGATCTTATCGCGTTATAAGAAATATTTTCTAATTTCTTTCTACCCGACGTTTCGAAGAAGTTTCATACCTCGTGGTCACGGGATGAGACTGACGTTTGATTGATGTTGTCTAAGTTATTGTTTTTTAGCTCTCGCTCTCAAGCAGTACCGATGCGTAGATGTTGATGCACTTGGATTGCTTGTGGGTGGTGGTGGTGTACTCGTTCTAGGTTGGTGTTGCGTTGAGTCGATGTATTTTTGGACACATGCAAAGTTCACGACGTCGGCTATAGGTTTTTTGATTTGCTTTACTTTGGTTTTGCTTATGAGAGGATCCCACGTTGGCGATAATTTAAAGCTGGAATATCTATTGAAATTTTTATGATTCTTAATTTCAATTGCTTCTCTGACGATTCTTGGTACATAAAATCTTTCATTTGCGATTGATCTAGCTTGATCAAAGCGTATTAAGTGATCTTCGTTGTAGGCCTGATGTTCACATATTGCCGATTTTGTGACAGCGTTGTTTTGGATAGCTTTGATATGTTCGTTTAAGCGTGTTTTAATACCTCTTTTCGTTTCACCAATATAAAAAGACCCACAGCTACAGGGAACAGAGTAAACACCAGGATTTTGGAGTGGAATTTTGTCCTTAGGCAATCTTAAAAATTGACGAACCTTAGTTGGCGGTTTAAAGATGGTTTTAACATCATATTTTCGTAAGCGATTCGCCCAATTCCATCCGTTGGGCCTTTGATATAGAGTAAAAAGGCCCTTTTTTCCAATGCTGGAAAGGGCGAATGTTTCTGTGAGCTGGGTTTGGGTTTCCATGTTCTCTGTTTGGAGTTGTAGCCATTCTTTTCAAGTGCAATGTCTATATCCTTCAACTCTTGCTTGAGGTGTTCGGGGTCACAAATTTTGTGAGCAGCACGGTTCACAAGAGCCGATACAACCGATGTCAAGTTGGCTGGGTGATGATGATGTAGCATGTAAACATCTGTCCGTAAGAGTGTCTTTCCGGAACACCGTGTGGCCGATCGAACCATCCTGCTTTCTTGTGACTTTAGGTCTAGGAAAGCCAGAGTTTTCTTGTTCTCTTTCCATTGTAAATTTAACTTTTTCGTGGATATAATTAAGATGAATCAGAAAACTTTCTACCTGATCCTCTTTGAGAACGCAGAAAGTGTCATCCACGTACCTTATCCAAATTGTTGGTTTCGTTAAGGATGTTTCTAATGCCAATTCCTCAAAATGTTGCATCCACATGTCTGCAATTATTGGTGCAACAGGTGAACCCATTGCAACACCATCAATTTGTAAATAATATTTACCATTGTATAAGAAATATCAATTAGCTCTAATAACTAAGAGTTGTTTTGAGAATCAGACAATTTCGATTTTATAACATTGAGGGTTTCTTCAATTGGAACATTGGTGATTAAGGAGGTAACATCAAAATTTACCATAATTTCATCTTGTTTAATGTGAAAGTCTTTAATCATGGACACGAAATGTTCCGAGTTTCTTACCATTGAGTTTGAGTTTTCAATAAGTGGCTTAAGCTTAAAGGTTAATTCTTTGCTGCAATAGAAAATCATTCGGTTTTATAAAAGTTGAATGAAATTTCATTTTTTTTTTGTTGCGAGCTCCTTTCTTGACGGCGTATTCTTTGCTGGCATGCTTCACCGTCCTCGCCCTCATCGGAGGGAGTAGGATCTTGACCCTTATCGGAGCGGAAACAAAAAGTGTCATGTCAGACTTTGGGGATAGTGGTATTCGTCTACCTTGGTATGTTGTCCGCCTCGATAGCTCTTTTTCTGGAATTGTGACATTCATATCAATACCGATTGTATTTGTTAGCAAACAAAATTATTGGAATGAGTTTTCCTCCGTATCTAGGGTTGGAGAGGCAAAACACCAACACTTATACAAAGTAAAGATTAAGGTTCTTTAAATATAATTTCTTTTAGGTTAGATAACATTCATTTCATTTATTTATTAATAGTATCTTTTACAATGGGCTTTTAAAGCCTATAATACGATGCAAGAGTTATAAAGTGATTCATGTACATTAAGTTAAGATTAAAATTAAGTTTTATACATAAATTCAATTTTGTTAATGACAAGTAAGATATAAGAACATTTTTAATTGGAACAACTCCTTCGTTTCTGTTTAAATTTTATTTGAACTAATTTAATTCAATTTACTGTCAAGTGTCTGAATAGGGCTGCATCAAAATGCGTCGTGCCGCGAAGTCTTCTAATAAAGTATGGTAAGCTGTTCCACTGCCTGATAACATTAACAACAAATTATCGTTTCGAGTTTCTGCAAGTAAATCTCGGTTGCAGTAACATATATGATCGCGACGTGTTAACGAATTGCATTTTATCAAAAAGATACCCTGGTTGTTTGGTGAGTTTGAGTTTGTAAAAAATTGCTTTCGAACTCAAATATAGATAGTACTAACTATTCACACATTTATATGAATGAAATGGGTATTGTTTATGTGTAGGACTTAAAAATATATACAATGTTTATAATCCCCTTCTCTTTCATTTCGTATTTTTTGAACATACATATATTTTTCAATGAGGATTTTTGTATCAATTTATAAATTCTAAAAAAGAAGTTAAAGCTTGTTTCAGTAAATCTGGTCTAATTTTCAAACTTGGTCAAACTTTGGAGCTAAGCATTTTGTCACATCTAAATTATTCCTTCTCGGTATTAAATCATTTTTGAAATTTAATCACTAACTTGGTTTACTGTTGTAATTTTTTGAAACTTTCGAGGCATCATGTAAGCTGTTAACTTGAGATTATAGGTACTATAGGGCCAGTTATGCATTCGTGCAGATTAAAAAAAAATTAAATAACAATCAAACTAACATTGCGATGAAAGAGAAACATTTTAGTTAGTGGAGAAATTGTCTGTCTATTTGTCTGTTCATCTGTATGAATATATTTTTAATTACATACCTGAACGGTTGAGCCAATCTTCTTCAAATTTAGAAAATAAAGTTATTTTGACATTCTGCAGAGTACTTTTTTCATTTTTTATAGCTAAAATATTAACGGTACCTGTGATATAACCGTTAAGTAAGAGCTTATATTTCTCGCAAAGGGCTCCAAGAATTTTTATTAAAAAAATTAGTGGACTATTGTAGATATGAGTTATGTTTTGATGGAAACAAAATTTAAGGTGGTTGGCTAAAAACGGTCCTGCCATTGTCATTGATGTGCTTGAGCTTAAGCTTGCAATTTTATTTATTTTTTATTTTTTGAAAAAAATTGGTTAAAAAAACAATCAAAACTCACAAAAATGAAATAACACTTTGAAGCATCCTTTATATATTTAATTTTATTCGCGCTAGTACGCGAGATCCTGTCGTACATTTAATTTTAAGTGTATTTATATGTATATGTCAGTCAATTCAAAAGTATATATGTATGTGACCGATTTCTTTATAATGTTCTAACTGAAAAATCTCGGTTTGGTGAATTTGGAGAAGACCGGTGCATTGTGCGGCATATATTTATCTAGTCTTAATGGCTAAAACACAATCACGCTTCAGCCTTGGCTTCGTCACGTTACATTTTACACGCTTTGTGTTCGCTTTAAGTGACATTTTCCAAATTTCGGTTGTTGTTTTTGCTTTTTTCTGTCAAAGCGAGCAAAAGTTCAACCAGTTTCTACTTCAGCTTTGTGTCACGTTACCTTATCTTGTACACGAACCAAACGCAACGTCAAAGCCAAAGCGACATTGTGTTAAGATGTATTGATTTCCTAGTTCTAAACGTCAGGCTAAAGCGTGATTGTGTTTTAGCCATAAGGCTTTAGGACTGGGTTCGAAATAGAATTCAGACAAAGCTTTGAATTTGTCCTATTGTGCTGAATGTTTAAATTGATTTTTTGTATGCAAGCTGTCTTATGGGCATAACATTTGTTTGTTTATGTGTTTATTACAGAAATTAATTTGGACCTTCACTGCACAGTTTGACATTGTCAGAGTTGTGTTTTGAATGTAAGTATTTTTAAATGGTAAGTGATTTCTGTGTCGTCTATTCTAATGTTCGCGGTTTAAGAAAGAATTCCTTTCACGTGTACGTCTACACTGTTCAATACAGACCAGCTGTTTTGGCATTAAGTGAAACTCAGGTTGCAGTAAATACTGTTTTATCAGAATTTGCTCTACATGGGTATAGCTTGGCGCCATTACTCTTTTCCCATCATGGTCTCGTGGTCTATGTTAGGAATGATATTGCTTGCCAGAGCCTTCACCAATATGGGCAATGTTCCAACACGAACTTTAACTTCTTATGGCTCAAATTTACTGTCCGCAAGCATGTCATTCATTATTGTTTTATTTACAGGAGTCCAAGTCTCGACAGTTATTCGACTTGTAACGAGTTTGATGCGCTGTCTGATTCCATCTCGAAAATTGTTTCCCTTTGTCCTCGTACTGAAATCGTTATTGCGGGCGATTTCAATGTACACAATTCCAATTGGCTCCGCTATTCTGGTCAGACAACACCCGAAGGAAGGTATGGCGAGCTCTTTGCCAGGTTACATCACCTTACCCAACTGATCGATGTGCCAACTGGGGCGGCCTGAATATTTTTTTCTGAAACTTTAACTGGTCATTATGCTGCTTCCTCGATAGTGACATTGATGCCAGTGTTGAAATGATCACAAATGTAATTCTTCTTTGTAAAAAAAATATTAAAAACTCCTCAACATCTTCGCTTCCAACGCTCATCGACAATAACAAACTAATTTTTTACTCTTCAGAGAAGGCAAACACTGACTCACAGCAACGTTGCCCCTCCTGTACTTGAGAACGTTATACCCTCATGTTATACCCCCGATTATTCAGAAGAGGTGTTCTTCCACACCACTGCGTAAGCTTTTCCATCGCTCCTACTCTTCTGGAATCTTTCCTAGAAGAATGAAAAAAGCATTTGTCCAGCTGACCCATCCTCTCCCTCCTCCTACCGACCCATAGCACTAACATCCCTTCTTTCTAAGGTCATGGAAACGCTGATCACCCGTCAGCTTAAGGAATTTCTCGAAGATCGAAAGCTTCTCCATGTCTGTCAGTATAGCTTCCGCAGCAACCGTTCCATCGGTGATCTGATGGCATATCTCACCGAACAGTGGAACAAGTCTTTACATCGCTTTGGTGAAAGTAAGATTATTGCTCTTGATATCTCCAAGAAATTTGATAGAGTTTGGCATGAAGCTCTCTTATCGAAAATTCGTGCTTTTTTGATCGATCGTAATCTTGTTCGTTGGATTAAAAGCTATCTCCTGGACCGTTCAATATAAGTTGTATTGGACGGATTCAAGTCTGATTCCCACAAAATAAATGCTGGTGTGCCCCAGGGCTCTGTTCTGTCTCCGACTCTTTTCCTCATATTTATAAATGATCTTCCTTTCCTTATTTTATCTGTTCTTTAAAAAAAAAATTCACTTGATGTAGCGTTCCTTTCCTTAAAAGTTTCTCCCGTAATACTCTTCTAGCAAAGAATGCTCATAATTTCACCCTTGAGCCCAATTTCGAACGTACCGTGAAATATAGGGATTCTTTTTTTAGCCGAACAACACGAAATTGGAATAGTTTACCCGGCGAGATTTTCCCTTGCCATTTTGATCTGCAAGCATTCAAAACCAATGTTAATCAACACCTCCTATCTTTCCCCTCGCTTTCTTCCTTATGCCCGCGCAGTGTGCTCTACATTAAAAGGGGAACAAATGGTCCCTTGTGCGCGTCTTAATTATAGAAAAATAGCCAAGATTAATTTTTAATTTAAAAACCAAATAAAAAAATGTAAATTTAAATTATTATTTTATTACTGTCTTTAACAATTTTTTTAAATGTACAAAGAATTACACTATTTTTTTTATTGCGTTTCGGAATAAAATTCCATCTTAAGGTAGTGGTGACTGGCGAATGTTTGAATGTCTTTGAATTAGACATGGGTTCAATAAATGGCTCCCAATATTCTGTGAAGTTATAAATATTATGCTTTTAACCGTATATTTTCAGGTGTAGTACCGCGGATCCTACGTCAGTTGTTATTCCACTAATGAAAGCTTGCTATTGACAATATTTTTACACAGTTACAGAATACGCAACGGATCGCAATTTTGTTTGTTTTTTATTTTCCTAAAAACGACGTTCTTTCATCTTTCCCCTCATCGTCAAAGACCCCAAAGTAAAAATTGAATCCATTTCTGAATAAAAATATATACCAGCACCCAAGAACTTAATATTGGTAAAAAAATAAGAATAAATTATGAAAACATTGTTTTTTCTTAATTTTTCAGTTCAAGGATAAATTACTGTCAACAAAAAAAGAAAAATATTTGAAGAAATGAAACCGCATCTTAACCGAAAATGTTTTAACGAATTATATAGGACGATATAAAATTATTTATATTGTATCCTTTGAAAATGAAATCAAATGAAATAAACAAAATCTTTTTAGATAATATGAGTGTATACTATATACACATGTATCTAATGGTAAATCTATTTACTATTTTCCTTTTTATTTATTTGTTTTATTTGGTTTTTTGTTTGTTTTTTATAAGCTTAAGAAATTACATAATTATTGTCTTGGAATGAATTGTAGTTAACGGTTGCTGTAGATACTTAGATATACTTATCTATATCATTATCGACGAAGTGATCGTTGTTTGTAACATACGAATTTTACACATTATAGTTGTATATTTTGTATTTTTGTGTTTATAATTTTGTGATTTTGATAGTGTTTGCTGTATATCGTTGGCTGTATTTATAAAACTTTTTTTTTAATTATTGAAAAAATATCCATATTTTCTTAACAGCTGGATCGTGAAGTGTCGTCAACGTTAGTTCAAGACCCAGAAAGTGGTGTTATCCGGAAGAATGCCAAACGCTCAGGTGCCTACATGGCATCCAGAATTTTCATGCAAGCCTTTACAATGACCTTTTTGGCAGAATGGGGCGATCGTTCACAATTAACAACCATCATTCTATCAGCTCGTGAAGTAAGTTTATTTTTTTTATTTTTATCATACACTAAACACATTTAATTTTTTTTTTTCAGGATGTCTATGGTGTCATTGTGGGGGGTGTTCTTGGACATTCAATGTGCACTGGTTTGGCAGTTATTGGAGGACGTATGATTGCACAAAAAATTTCTGTTCGCACTGTTACAATAGTCGGCGGAATCGTTTTCCTGTTGTTTGCTATTACTTCGCTCTTCATGAGTCCCAACGAAGATTAAAATGATTTTTGAAAACAAAAAACATTTATTTGGTATCAAGAAGCCACAATTCTATTGACTTTGCAAAATTATTTTTTCACATTCGTAATGTTCCTATACACCTGCAAAATTACCTCTTAAATTTATTTCCATATATTAAAAAAATAGGCACGACTGCATGTACTTGCTCTTATGTGTCTTATTACATTGGAAAGCAAGATCTTTTTGATCATTTAACTTATAAAATGTATTAAAAACCACAACACTTAACGGTTCTTAGTAAAAATGAAGTACGCCATCATACGTCTTAAATAACAAAGAATTTATGAAAAATGTATTTCGAAAATTGTAATACCGGTTTTGATAAAATCCTGTTTTTTTTTTAGTTTTTTTGCAGTTTTTTAGAATTTATTAATGTACGTGTGTTTATAAAATTTAAAATAACTTTTTTTTTCAAAAAAAAAAAATATTCAAAAATTAATTTTAATTAAAAAAAAAAGTTATTAAAAATTTTGATATGCAGAATTAATTTGGCTATTTAGATCTTCTCAAATATAAAATTTGACAGAAATCCAAACAGCCGTTACCGAGAGAGCCAGCTCATTATACATACTGACAGACAGACAGACATTTTTTCTCGATCAATTTTTTAAACTTCTCTATGACCGTCATGTCATGTTTCATTGTCATCTCAATTTTTTTTTGTATATTCACGAATCCTAAACTTGCTTTATAGTCCCTATAATCGCAAGTAAAAAAGTGCCTTCTATTAAGCTAAAACATTTTTCTTGTTTAAACTTATAATCATGACAAGATACTAGGTTGAAATATATTGAAAGATTTGCCCATGAAATCTATCAGCTTGTTTAAGTCGAGATACAAAATTAGCTCAGTTTACTAAAGTTCAACAAATATTTGTAGTTGACTATTGTGGAATGAGCGGATGTAATCAAATATTTCAGTTTGACAATTAGCTTGGGCACGTTCAATGTGTCGACTTTCGTTGTGCAGTAGTATTTTTTTTTTAATTTAAATATTTTTAATAATACTTTAACTAAAGTTTCTGAACAGTCGACAGATTAAGCGTACTCTGTTCTAACTTACCCGAAACATCACTAAAAGGGTTTCCTTAATTCTAAGTTGAGACAGAAAATTACAAATACAACATCAAACATTTTCCTATCGTTTACCCAATAAGATCGGAAACAGACCTAACATGATTGAATTTGAATTCTTGAATTACAACCATGAAGGGCAGAAGATATTTAGCTTAAACTTAAACCTGGGCTTTTACCCCAGCACCTTGAGGTGAAACTGGCTATTAATGTAATAAATTGTTTGCTTAATCCTCAATTTTGGTACACATCAGGCAATTTCAATTTTTCTGTTGCATTTCAGATGTTGTGAGCTTAATTAAAGCAAGCTTATATCTATGATAAGAAGCTGGACATAGTAACATGTGTCACTTGTTAGTAAGAAATATGTATAAACCATTCAAACCTTTTTACACACAAATCATCCAGAATGTGACTTATTTTGCAAAGTCAAAAAACAAATGTATTTAGATTTTTTTTTGTTTAAAATTGTGTTTAGTCTTTAATTCCGAAAGTATTTTATTTTAATTATGAAACGTATATAATTTTCATTGTATGTTTTTTACTTTTGCCATAATACTTAATTTTGTATTGTTCTTATGGAAACTGTTTTTTTTTGTTATAAAAAATTGTAGTGAAACAATTCTTTTCATATTTATGTAAATATGTTGGAAACTTAGCAAATGTAAAGGATGTAAATAATTTCAACATAATTTTCAACAAGATACATATTTGTTAACATAGAAATAAACAAAAATCGAAATATGATACGATTTATTTTTTATTATTTTTATTGAAATCAATGAAAAACACAAAAAAATATACTATTGCAAAAAAAATGACAAAATAAAATCATGCAAATAAATTTGGCTCTTTGTTTCATATCATTTAATGTTCTAATATATTTACAGCCGAATTTATAAACCATAGTGTATAACGAAAACAAATGCTGCTGGACCCGACGGACTACCCGCCGAACTTTTTAAAGCGACCGGAGATGACCTGGTCGATTGCATACACCAACTCATCTCTAAAGTTTGGTCAGAAGAAAGTATGCCTGATCCACAAGAAAGGAGACGCTCTAAACTGCGCCAACTATAGAGGTCTCCTGAATATCACCTACAAGATCCTCTCTGCCGTACTATGTGAACGCCTGAAACCTTTCGTCAGCAACCTGATTGACCTCTATCAGTGTGGTTTCAGACCAGGAAAGTCCACAATCGTTTAAATGTTCACCCTACGGCAGATCCTGGAAACTACCCAAGAATTCCAAATCGATACCCACGACCTCTTTATCGATTTTAAGGCCACGTAGGATAGCATTTATAGAGACGAGCTATACAGAGCCATGTCTAGTTTTGGCATCCCCACAAAACTCGTCAGAATGTGCAGGATGACGATGGAGAACTCTCGCTGCTCCGTTAAGGTTGGTACTGACCGCACAGAAGCTTTTGATGTCAAAAGAGGATTCCGGCAAGGTGATGCGCTATCCTGCGTTTTCTTCAATTTATTACTTGAACAAATTATAAGAAACTCGCAAGTTAATTTTAGTGGGACAATTTTTGTCAAGTCTGTGCAATTGCTAGCACACGCTGACGGCGTAGACATCATTGGCAGAATTCGGCGAGCTGTCACTGGAGCGTTTGCTAACATTGAAGCTGAAGCAGCTAAGATAGGACTAGCAGTCAATGAGGCCAAAACGAAGTACCTGCTGTCCACAAAAAGGGACACGCAACACCGGCGGATTGGTTAAAACATCACAATATACAGGTACAACTTTGAGATAGTTAGGGACTTTGTTTACCTCGGATCCCCTATAACATCTGACAACAACATCTCGTCAGAAATAAAGCGAAGAATTACTCTTGCCAATCGTTGTTTCTATGGGCTTGGTAGGCAATTGAGTAGCAAAGCCCTCTCGAAAGACAAAGGAGACTCTGTATAAGACCCTAATCATCCCAGTCCTGCTCTATAGCGCCGAGGCATGGACTCTATCTAAAGCGGATGAAGATATCCTTAGTCGTTTCGAGCGTAAGATTCTTCGGAAGATTTTTTTCCCTATCTGCGTTAACAGGCTTTGGAGGAGAAGGTTCAACCAAGAACTATACTAACTGTACAGCGACATTGACCTGGTCAAAAAAATACGCATATTACGTTTAAGATGGCTAGGTCATGTAGAGCTAATGGACAACTATGCTCCGGCTCGCAGGATCTTCATTTCCATCCCAGAAGGTAGACGCAGTCAAGGAAGACCTCGCCTTAGGTGGTGCGCTCAAGTGGAGGACGACCTCAACCAACTTGGAGTGCGAGACTGGAAGTAACTAGCCAAAGACCGATCTGACTGGATAGGCATGTTGGTTGAGGCCCAGGTTCGTCCCGATCTGTAGCGCCCCCTAAGTAAGTAAAACGAGTTCTAATAAATAAGGGTGTTAATGTATATATACTATATTCGCATGTGCATTCGTCGTCAATATATAAATATTGAAGGTTGGAGAAGATTGTATTAGAATTATTTGTGCAAACACGGATACAGAATTTATGGCAGACACATCTCTTAAAATCTCTTTTATTGCGTAATTTCGATTTTACATATATTAAAAATTACGGACGTTTCTGGACTTTGGTGTTCAATTGAACTCGGAAGCCTTCTTGTATATGGCCATCTCCAAACTTGTATATATGTAATTCATTTTGGTAAAAACATTTTCCGTAGAAATCTTTTTTTATATAAAAATGTAAGTCAAGAAAAAGAAGCCTAATTTACTATAAATATCAAAGTTTTATTGGAATGTACTGTATTTCCTGTTACAAAAACTATTACAAAACAATTTTTTTTAATAATTACGGCGGCCCAATGGGACTATTTGTTTCCCTTTTAATGTAGAACACACTGTGCCCGCGCACAGATAGGAGGCGTCGATTAACATTGGTTTTGAATGTTAGCAGATCAAAATGGCAAGGGAAAATCTCGCCGGGTAAACTATTCCAAATTCGTGTCGTTCGGCTAAAAAATGAATCCCTATATTTCACCGAAATTGGACTCAAGTGTGAACTGATGAGCATTCCTTGCGAGACGAGTATTACGGGAAAAACTTTTAAAGGGAGGAATGCAACTGGCTACTTCAAGTGAACATTTTTGTAAAAGAAACGATAAAATAAGGAAAGACATGAAACATTGCGTCGGTTTTCGAGAGGGGCAATTATTTCAGTGGCAGTTCTATTTCCTATCAATCCTTAACGCTCGATTTTGTATTCTATCAAGCAGGTGAAGCGATGTTTGCGAAGCACCTGCCCAGAGGTGGGAGTTATACTCGAGTTTAGGGCGTATAAACGCTTTAAAGATTGTAGCCAGATCAGATGGGGAAAAATACTTCTTACACCGATACAGAAAACCTAAGCACCTAGCAGCATTCTTAGCGATCTCAAATATATGGTCGTTCCAACGCAGGTCGTCGTGACTGTAAGTGACCTGACAGGAATTTTAAGCTCGTTCCTATAATTTTTATTCTCAAACAACGACAAACGTGTTACGTCAAAGGCCTCGTCAAACAGAGCGCGTTTTTACCCCGCGTTTCAAAGCTACATTAAAGTATACATCAATACATATAACGCCGCCTCGAGTTCAATGCGACGTTAATACGCGGCGTTAAAATGCGCTCTGTTTGAGGCTTAAAAACTTCGTTTGGAAAAAAAATCAATCTTTTTTTGATTTAGATCACGTTGGAAATCTGGATTTTTATCGAGATTTACACCGATTTGCACACACACTACTTGTATACATCGCAAATGTCACTGAAGTTTACATTTCATTTGGATTTTGTTCTTGACTTGAAAGTTTTGTGTAAATTAAGGTGAAAAAAGCATTAAGAATCAACAAAATATTAAATAAATGAGTAGTATTGAGAATACTAATACATACACTAATACATCAGGCACGATATCTACATACGTCGTCATCGTATTCAATCAAATCAAATCAATCTCGTTCATGTTCGTTTTTAGAAGAAAAATCTGAAATCTGAGATCAAATCTGAAAATTAAAAACGAATTCGACATGTCATTGTCATGTAATATATAGTAATACATACCCCAAGTCACATAGTGCGCGTTTTCAACGCCGCGTCAAGTTCCGAACGGCGTTAAAACGCGGCGTTAAAACGCCGCGTTGTGATTAATTACGAATTATATTTTTTGACGCCGCGTTAGAAAGATTTTTTTTTTATTATTTTGTGCTTGGTGATTTAAGTCATTCTGAATTTGTTGTAGAAATTTTTTGACTTATTTTATGTCATTTAATATTGTTTTAAATGGAAAAAATAACCTGATTGGCAGTTGGTAAAAAAATGAAAGTGAAGATTTAAATATGAAACGCGCTGATAGCTCTCTGTTTGACGTTCTCTAACACCGCGTTTAGAACGCCGCGTCAAAATAATCTCAACGCCGTGTATGAGATTATTAAAAAATGTGTTTTGTTTGACGAAGCCTTTTATTCTCAAAAAAATAATTTGTTATTTACTTCAACGCGGCGTCTTGACCGTACGTATTGAACTCGACGCGGCGTTGAAAACGCGCTCTTTGTGACATGGTATATGTATTGCGGTATATTACAACGCGGCGTTGAAACTTGGCGCTAAAACGCGGCGTCAAAACGCGGCTATTTGACGAGACGATAGAGCTCTGGCTCCTCAGCTCTTAATTTTCAGATTAGTTTTGCACAGAAACCTTCATTCTCACGTCGCAAAAACTAATTTTTGAACCAAAATGAACGATTTCTTTGCGGTGGCCTTTGGTTGTTGTCGGAGTCATCGTCTGCTGCTTTCCAATATGTAGGCCGCAAGAATCGCCACCTTTACCATATTTCGTGTGGACATCCTTAATTTGACTTTTCACTTTTGCCTTTAATCACTGTAATTGGAAATGTATTATTTATTCTTTTTTTAATTAAATTAATCTAGGTAATTAAAACACTTCAGAAACTAACGTCTATATTTAACCAAAACAACCAAAACAACCAAGACACAATGACTGATTTGAGTGACGCCGTGTGATCGTCACTGCTGAAAATGATAAATGTCATAGCAGTTTAGGCTCACCGCCAACGATCAGCTGTTTGAGAGTTGTCAAGTCGTATGATCGTCACTGTTTTGCATGTCCTTGCAGTGATACCGAGATACAGGGACAACAGTGACACACTTTGACGTTCATTGTATTTTGGGACCACAAGGACAGACGTGTCATTCTTGTAATCGTCACTGTAGCTAGCTGTGATACGATTACCTTTATCGCGGCAGTGACGGTGGTAGAACCTATTTTGTTGTGACGTCACAGTGTCCCTGCAGTGACCTATTACAAGGGCCGTCTAATACTAGCTTAACACTTTACATACATCTTTTCCGTTCTGTCTCTAACATTGCATATGTGTTGAATTCATCTCCCCGACTAAAAGTCTACACTGAGAAATAGCGAGATAGCGAAACTAGAGGACGCTAGGTGAAACACCCATCTTGATAGTACTATAGAATAGATATACAATGGTTTTACGACAAAATCGGCATCTACTTTTTTATAGCGTTAAATTTCCTATAACTTTGACTATTCAACGATGCCAACTTCCGGCAACCACAAATGGGTAAAAGTCTATTATGCGCCTAGTCCCATTAGAAGGCAAGATAACATTTACGTAGAAAAATCAAACAAACTGAACTTATTAAAAGTATCAAAACCACATCACTTAAATAGTTTTTAGTAAACATGGAGTATGCTATCACACTTCTTAAAGAATAATGAATTTATGAAAAAACTATTTCGAAAATTGTACGATCGACTTCGATAAAATCCTGTTTTTTTATTTTTAGTTTTTTGCAAAAGAAATTTTCATGAGGTTTTGGTGTGCCGTTTTATAAATCGATGACACGCTACACATACGAAATAACATGACTTCTGCTGACAAGAAAAGTAACGCGTTACGCTAACTGCGATACTCTGTGGTTTTTTCAACCAAAATCGTATTCGGAGCACCAGGCGAACATGAAAAAGAAGAGGCAAATGCAAATTCCTCAAATAATTCCACACAAATTCAAAAAGTACAAGAAGAGTAAAAGAAATACAAAATAGGCGGGGTTTTGTTAAAGTAGAATGTAGATGTAGATAATGGGGTGTGTGTATGTGGATTTAACGATAGGGTTTGTGGGTAATTTTTTTGATGACTGAGGCTCGGTGCACACTTGCGTCATTTTGACGCCACGGTGACGCTTTTGCGTCTTACCCTCAGGCTACACTTAAAATAGATGATTGCAAGACAAGTGTCATGCAGCCAAAATTTCTTGTGGAGGCCCCTTACGTCTGGATTTCTCTTATTTTCAGACATACATTTCTCAATTTATTTCTTGACACAGTAGACGAAATAATTGGAGAAATAAATTTGACATTTAACGCTCATTTTCTGTCATTTTTATTAATGTTGTTTTTATTGTTTGCGTATTTGCAGGCATTTATTAGCATTGAAAAATCGCAATCGCTCCCCTTTTCCCAATAAAAAATAAAAATAACGCAAGGTTGTTTTATTGGAGATCATTCGAAATAATGAAATTTCATAAAATAATTGCTCACTAACTCAAAAAAATATAAACTTAAGAAATAATTTCTGACATAATGATCGATATAATTATTACATTACTCACAAATGACGCGGCGGCATCTGACGAGTGTTATTCTATTTATTTGTGAGTACTGTAAGACGCAAAGCGTCACCGCTGCGGCGCCGCCGCGTCAAAATGAGACAAGTGTGCACCGGGCCTGACACCTGAATAGTTACAAAAATCGATTGCAAACGTATTTTGAGCACCAGGCGAACATGATATGTATGTATGTCGAGTATGCAATCCTAAATCCTAGTTTTGTCCAGGGATCGTTCCTGTGAATGTTTGGCATTTCACATTAAAACATGTTTTTCTAGGGCGTAGTAACGCGCGACGGGTACCGCTAGTTAAATATAAGACTGGTGACGATTGGTACTAGGTTGTTGGTACAATAGTATTTTTGGTACTAGATTTTTAGTACTTTGCATTGTTGGTACTAGAATTTAGTAATATTGCATTTTTGTTACAAGATTTGGTACTAGATGTAGTACTTGATTTAGTATTTAGTAGTGAATTTAGTACTAGATTTTTTTGAGGTGATACATAACTGCAATTGTATATGGTGTGAGTTAACGGTCTAGAAAATGTTGAATTTTCAAAAGAAAAAATTCAAAAATTAATTATGAATATAAAAAAACTAATTTTTCAAAATATTGGTATACATGAATTAATTTGGCTACCAAGATCCTTTCAAGTATATAATTTGATAGAAATCCAATGTTACCGTTACCGGGAAAGTCGTAAATTATAAAACCGTTGTATGAAAGGTACCGTCAATAGACTTTTTCGTTAAATTTGGTTTTGATTAAATGATAGCCAATACCTCCTATATCGACTGAACAAATTTCAACAAATTTTTTGCAGCGGTATTTGAGAAAAATAAGCTTTTCCTTAACTGTAGTATGGCAGGTACCGTTATTTTAAATACTAAAAAATAAAATTTCAAAAATCCCTCACATACTAAATTTGAAAGTACTCACTTGAGCCGTTTAGGCTGCAGAATGTTATATGTACATACATACAGACGGACAGACAGTAATTTTTGGTCATTTACTTTTTTAGGCTTCTCTATGATAGTATTGTCATATTTGATTAATCTAGAACCCCTAAAGGTAGCCCTAAGCGACGAACATGCTTGCCGAACTTGTTCGTGTTCACTATGTTTTCGTCGTGTAGGAGCTGGTTCGCGAAGCTGGTTAGATTTGGTCGTGTTCGCGAGCAAACCTCATTTTTGCTGTGAAAAATAACCATAATCGCAACCAGTTGTGCTTTTTTTTCCACATGTTTACGATTTTAAGAATCAACACAAAATGAATGTTCGCCAAATGTGTTCGCCGTGTAGGGAATAACGTAAACGAAGAAGTACGGCGAGCATGTTCGTCGCTTAGGGCTACCTTAAACCACGGCGCACTACAGTAAGATATAAAAGCAAATTATTAAAAGAAAAACAAAATACATATATATACATACATACATATGTATGTATTATCGGAAAAAGTCAAAAGTTTTTTTTTTATTTTTTATAATATTAAACTATTGACAACACTCAGAGTATAATATAGAAAACGAAGTTTCTTAAAAATTCTATGTACAGTGATCGAATTTTCGTTCGAACAAACAACTAAAATTTAATTTAAAGCGAAATAAATAAAAAAAAAAATAAACATAGGTATGCTTATTTTTGTGTCATAGGATCACGGTAGATTCCAGTGAAGAGGATCGCTTGTGTCTTGTGGTCGTAGATAAGGAACAAAAACGGATGATTACATTCGAATTTTGTTGGCTCAACTGGACGGGCCGATCGAAAACTGAAAAGAACTGTAGCAGCAGCAGCTGTACTTCCCTCTTCGTCAACCTTAATTTTGGCAACATGCTTGGCGTCTCCAAGTGAAAGTTGCTTATCAAGTGAGAAGCCACTAAGGTCGGCCTTGGGTGTGAAAAGATTGTTAATGCCAATTTTGTTGAATACCTAAAAAATATATACATAAAGATAAATTAAAACAATAAATATCTCATATGCATGCAGATGAACTTACTGGTAATAACTCAAAATTTTGTTCAAATTCGAATCTTGGCAAGGAAATTTCAATTTCACGTGCCATACCCTCTTTCAAAGCCATGTTAAGAGTTTCTGGAGTAAGCCTCTGCAAAACATCGTCCAAACTGTTTGGTGCAAATGGTGGCAGGATAATAACCATCGAGATTCCTGCTTCCTTGTCACTTAAGTATGGCATTTCAAGAACATGCGCTCGAAGACGTTCATCGACAGACAAAGCGTAGGTTCCATTCTTGTGCATCATGTCAACGAATGTTTGTTTGGTGGCTGATGTGTAAAATACATCTTTTGTGGTATGTTTAGCATCAAATTTAGATTCCCATTGTCCCTTGAAGTAGGCTGCATTACCAAGAACCAAATTTGTTTCTGTATCGATGTCACCTTCATTTAAAACTTGAGGAATTTCGTTTTTAGTGACATTTGCAATCCAATTGTTAATTTCCATTCTGCATTGTTCTGGGTTCGAACGGAAATCCATTGTTTCTAGCTCTTCAAAGAAAAGATCACGCATACACTCGTGCAATGTGGCTTCTTTCGAGAAGAAAATCCTATCGGCAGACGCAAAATCTATGTCGCTATCTTTTGAACGCATTATGCGTTGCACTTTTTCGACACGGTAGGCTTGTCTGACATGATTTTTGTTTTTTGCCCAATCTAGATTAAGAGCTTTGATAAGTTCAGCTTCGGTTTCATTGCGGGCACCAAAGTAGGCCAACAAGAGTGCATGGTAAGTACTATAAGGAGAGAAGAATATATTTTCGTTCGGTGTGGCCTTGTTGATAGCGTCAAGCATTGAAACAGTGAATGCTTGTTGTCCTCGATAGAGATCCGATCGAATGGTTTTTGGGTATTCATTGTCGTCAATTTCTGACAAACACCCAGCAGAAGTGGCATCTTGAATACAAAGAATGCAGGCCAAAGAAACTATAATAAGTTGTTGAAGTATGTGGGCCATGTCGATTGTCTGAAAAAGAAAAACAAAGTAATTTAGTTACAAATAAATGTTTTTATTAAATGTTATACTTAAAACTAAACAAAAAAAGGTAATAAAAGAATGTTTAAACTTTCTTCTTAATGATTGCTGAGTTAAATGCAGGTTTCGTGCATTTGTTTGAAGCAGCCTGTCTGTCTGTATGTCTAACGATCTATGGCTTAAAAAGCAGAATCTGTTTTATTTTTGGTCCTTGCATTCCTCAGAGGGTTTTTGAATTTTTATTTTTACGGCTTAAAAAATCGGTATCTGCCAAATAACCGATAACAAAATGCTTATTTTGTGCCAAAACGGCTTTTACGATTTTGATGAAATTTAGTTTTAAATTATTTTGGTATCAGTTTATCAAATAAAATTTTAGTAGAAAAGTGCCTTTCCAGTAACGGTTTATTGTATTTTTTCTGATCTTTTATTAAAAAATACCTATAGGTTGCCAAAAAAAACTGTATACCAACATCTGGGAATTGTATGACTAGGCTCAGGTCTTGTTTTACTCTACATATTTCTTCTTCTACATATTTTTATCTCCTGCTCTCATATAAAAACATATTCATTTCAACTCGCGTGTCACTCAATTTACTATTATAGTTGAATTAATTTCGTTTTCAAATTATTTATATCATTTTGGACAGGTACTCAAATAAACCACTGGAAAATCACTCTCGTTATTGACTGTTGTTAGAAACATAGATACAAAATCAAAAAAATCCTTTTTGACCTGCTGCAGGTTTTTTTCCGATAATCGTAAAATCTATAAGTTTTTCCTGTTTTAGTAAACACATAAAATAAAAAATTACCTTAACCCAAACAAAATCGTTTTCATTCACAACCATTGCAACTTAAAGCAATAAGAGACGTCTTGTAAAATAACGAATTTATGAAACAAGTATTTCGAAAATTGTAGGACGGATTTTGATAAAATCCTGTTTTTTATTGTTAGTTTTTTGATTTTTATTTTAATATTGGTATGCAGTTTCTTAGAGTTTATTAATATACATGTGATTATAAATTTTAAAATAATTTTTTTGATAAGTTTTAAATATATTGATTTTTCAAAAAAAAAAAAATAATCAAAAATTAATTTTAATTATAAAAAAAGTTATTCAAAATTTTGATATGCAGAATTAATTAAGCTTCTAAGATCTTCTCAAATATTAAATTTGACAAAAATCAAAAGAGCCGTTACCGAGAAAGCCAAATATTAAAAAGGCGTTATATGAAAGGTACCGTTAATAAACTTTTCCCGTAAATTTGGTTCTGATCAAGTGATAGCCAATGTTAACAAAAAAATTCTCAAAATTTTTCACCAAAATCGCTGGAGCCGTTTTCGATAAAAATAAGCTTTTCCTAAACGGTCATATTGCAGGTACCGTTATTTTTAGGCCTACAAATAAAATTTCAATTTCTCCTCTGGGGAATGCCAAAAGAATCACACACACCAAATTTGAAGATAATCGCTTAAGCCGCTTAGGCGTTTAGGCTGCAGCTCGTTATACATACTGAGAGACAGACAGATAGACAGACACACATTTTTTGCCACAAACTTTTTTAGAATTCTATATGATCGTAATATCATGTTTGATTGTTATAAATATCAAGGGAACATCAAAGTATTTATTCGATTTGTGTGACTTTTGTTGTTTCGAAAAAAATACATAAAATTCTATTGAGCGAAATAATTTAAACGCCATTTTAATATTTCTTTAAGAAATGTGAAAAAGTGTGATATTTTTTTTCAAAATCGTAGGAACGGTTTTAAATAAAACGGTTATTTTTTAACAACTTTTTTAAAAAAATAAACAAAAATTATTCAGCAATGCAATCTTAAGCACACAAATAACCTATATTTAAAAACAAAATTTAAAAAAATTCTCTAACCCGTTTTCAAAATATTGATTATTCAAAAAAAAAAAAAAAAAAAAAAAAATATTAATAAATACAAAAAAAAGTTTTCGAAAATATTTTAAAATAAAATTACTTAGGCTACCTACATCTTCCTAAATATGAATTGATTTCAATCGGATAACCAGTTTTCGAGAAAGTCGAAGAAAAACATGGTCCTATGGGAGGTACCGTTTTTAACCCACCATCTTTATTTTTTTTTACTTAAATATGATCCGCACCTACAGTTTACAAATTTTTTTTCATAAAAATTCTCAGAGCCGTTTTCGAGAAAAATAATAATAATAAATAATGGTTATATGGCAGGTACCGTTAATATTTGACGGACAGAGTTTTGCCAGTAACTCAAATATGTTTCTCTATCATCACATTGTCATGTTTTATTGTTATCAAAAAAATTTTAATCTGCACGAATGCATAACTTGCATTATAGTACCTATAATCGCAAGTAAAAACTATTCAATTACTGAATCCAAAAATTTCAATCAAGAAAACAAAAGTTTACACCTGCCTATAACCACTGTGTTAAGTTTTAATATTGTCTATACCCACAAAAACATTTTTGAAAAATTTGACGACGACCCGTTTCGTAGTGGTTGGAATGAATTTTAGTACATAGTATCCTAAATAAACACGTTTATCGATTCATCCAACATAAATAAGCTATTTTAATTCATTTAATTTCAAAAAATTGTTGTGAAATGTACCTATAGGTACCTATACCTAGCCTTGTTTCCCTACTGCTGATTTCTACGAATCTTTATGCCAGTTTGTTCAACATTTTTAAGTATGTACTTGCGATCCAGTCGTGCAATTTATTTTGTCGACCATTCGTTCGCCTCCCAATGTATCCACTCCCACATTAACTGAACGACTCACGACTGATGAAATTTGTATTTCTTAATGATAACTGTACAGGCGTGGATTTCTTTGGTTTGCAGCATACCGCTCAGACTTATAAGTTGAATTGACAGTGAGTACTTTGTCAAGACCCTGAAGTCAAAATGACTCCAGCCAGAGGAAAATTGTTAAACCTTAACTTTGAACTTTACAAAAGTTCAACCAAGCGCTATACCTTCAGGCAAACGGTCAAGTGATCTTATTCATTTATATATTTTTCTTTAAATGTGCGAATGAGTCATATGTTTAAGTTTAAAATTAAATATGTATGTATGCACGTGTGGATTATTTAATTAAAATATAAACACATACGTACACTTAACTCTAACCTTCAATAAACTATCAAAGCCAACTTATTAACAAAAAGTGCTTCTTGTATGCTCTGCAATAAAACAAATTAAGTAGACAGATATGTAGATTTGCTGCTTTTTTAACATTTAATGATTAATCAGTCGCCGAAAAAAAAACAAGTTGACGCTGATTAGAGTCCAATAAATAAGAATGTAAATCGATATTATTGTTTGTGTGCCGTAAGAGGCTTTGCTCAAAAATTTATTATTATTTATTAAAATCTTAACCCAACTTAATTAATTAATTTTATAACAGAAGTTAAGCTCAATTCGCTTAAAAAGCTTTTTTTTTTAAGGTGTTTTTTAAGAGGTATAGAACCTTAAGTTGGCAACACTATTTTAACTGGCGGCCATCTTGTCAGCTGTCAAGTGATTTATTTTTAGTTTGCTTCTTTGCTTTGGCATTTCAACATGAATAGACTGACGCCTGAACAACGCTTCCAAATTCTGCAAATTTATTTTGAAAATCATGATTCTCTTCGAATACGTATCGTATATTTTACGGTCAACATAATCGTCCATCAGAGCAATTAAATGGATTTATTATGGAACGTTTTCGCACCACGTTTACTCTAAATGATAATAAGATAACAGAGACGTCGTACATTGTGTACAGAAGAAGTCATTGCTGTTGTAGAGCGTAGCGTAGAGGAAGACCCGAATCAGTCTATCCGCCATCGTGCACAGGAATTGGATATGTGTCCATCCACTTTATTGAAGATTTTGCGAAAAGATCTTAGTTTGCGTGCTTACAAAATCCAACTCGTGCAAGAATTGAAGCTATAGGATCACCTAGCAAGGCGTAGATTCGGTGAATGGGCCCGAAACAATATTGCCGTTGATACCAATTTTCAAGGGCGAATTTTGTTTAGCGTGAAGCTCACTTTTGTTTGAATGGATACGTCAATAAACAAAACTGCCGTATTTTGAGTGATGATAATCCTCAAGTGTATGTTAAGACACCGTTACATCCACAAAAAACTGACTAATTGGTATGCTTTATGGGTTGGTGGAATAATTTGTCCGTGATTCTTTAAAAACGATGCTGGCCAGAACGTTACAGTTAATGGTGACCGCTATAAAGCCATCATTACTGACTTTTTTGTTCAACAATTGAACAACTATGATGTGCAGGTTTGGTAACCGCATAGTCTCATGTTACGGACCCTGACTATTTTCTGTGAAGATATGTGAAGTAGCTAGTCTACGCTAACAAGCCCGAAAAGATTGACCAGTTGGAGAAAAACATTCTCCAGGTTATTGCCGATATACGGCTACAAATGTTGGAAAAAGTCATCGAAAATTGGACCTCTAGACTAGACTACGTCCGAGTCAGCTGTGGCGGTCATATGCCAGAAATTATATGACAATCAATTATAATGCCAGAAGATTATCTTTCGAATAAAGTAAATTTCATGTCAATTTAAAAAAAACACCCTTTAGTTTACCCGCACATAATGGAATTGTGTGTTGCCCTTATAGTGTTTAAACGCACTGCGCGCAGGTGGGACAGAAAGTGTCGATTAACATTGGTTTTGTATGGAATCGTTAGAATTCAGCCTTAAGAACACTGCAGTATGTCATGAAGTAAAACTACCTCAAAAACTTGAGTGGAAAGATAGATTAAGTTCATTGTACCCAACCAAACTATTGAGAAAACTTGAGAGCACCTGCGAGACAACTTTAGAAAATCTTGCCGAAGAGAAGATATGTTTTTTGAACAATTGTATAAAACAAGTCGTATCTGCAAAATATTTAACAAAAAAATTTGTCGTTGTCTGCCTAATTGTTGTTTTTTAAGCTGGATTATTGTTCACTCAGATTTAATTTTGCATGTGAGTAGCTGTAAGCCTAAGCCATATTAAACAAAAATTACAGGGTTTTCGTTACTGAATTAAATAAACAAATTCAATATAAGGAACACCCTCATTGTACGTATGTACGTATAGTCAAACTCTGGGACTTATGTAAAACATATTAAGTTAAAGCTCAACCTTTTAACTATTTCTGTTATCAATTTTGATCTGGGCTGTTGCATAGCGACGTTAGCAGAAAATATGGCCCATTTCACACTGATCTTTAATACAAGTTAAGTTAATGTAAACCCATAACAATCGCTATAAAAATAATCACAACTCGTATGTCTACGTAAGAGTCAAAGCCAAAAAAAATAAACAATGTAAACAAAGTGAAAGTAAATTTTTCTCCTGTTCATAGTCTGTTACCGTCGTCGGTCGCGTCGTCAACCGACACGGTTTATCCACATAGGCTTTTTCCAAATGAGTAACATTACGAATTATGAATGGATTGGCAGTTTTATTATACGCACCGGGGATGACTCATTGGTAACAGATTGCATAAAATCTGGAGTGCGCTTTCCATTGTTTTTTTTTTTTTTTTTGAAAAAAAGAAAATGGTGAAATCGTGCGCTTTGATCTGAAAGAATTGTTAAATTTAATTTTAGTCATTGTTTTTGGTGAAACCCAGTTTCAGTGCGGGTTAAATGTTTGTGTGTATATTATATTAATCAAAATACATACATATATTAGGTTTTTCAGAAGAAGAAGGAAACGCAGACTCAACTTTGAACTTTTTCAAAACAAAGTGGTTTGGAGACTTTTCAAGTAGGTCTGGTTGAAGGTGTCAAAAACAATCTCAGACAGAGAAATTTTTTTAAAATAAAAGTACAAGTAAAACAATTTTACCAATTGATCTGGTTTATACGGATGTGTGCGGATAAACGCATACAACGTCGCTAAGTGGGGGGCAGCATGCAGCCAATATCTCTCTCACTATTTATACGGCGTAAACTTTTAAAAGGGTTTAGTGGGAAAAAGTCCAAAACTTTTTTGGCAGAAATTATGTCCCACCTTGTGGGATAGAAGTCGAAAATTAGATTTTGGGGTTTATATGTCACATCTTTATGGGACATAAGTTTTAAAAGGTAAAATTGGGACTTATGTATGCCCCTTCGTCAATTGTGTTGCCTTTTTTGTTATTTTTTTGTTAGAAAAACCTTTGTTTAAAATAAATTGCTTAAATCTACATAATGTATGTAATGTATGTATATAATTTCTTTCTTTATTTGACATCGACATCTAGTAGAGAAAATAACAATTTAAAATATTAATAAGTTAGAGACTGAACAATGATAATGAAATATTATGTGTCTACTACAGATGCTAATTGGGGTAAGGACAAAGCTTGAAGAAAGTTCAATAGTGGAATGTTTTCAAGTTAAACGGTAGAGCCCTCTGGTGGTCATTCCGGAAATAAACTTGCGTGGCACTTTTTTCGACGGAATCAAGAAAGCACCATGGATTCGTCCCATAAAAAATGATACGGTAGAAGAGATAGTATAACGAAGAAATAAAAACGATGACAATCAGAACGTTTTGAAACCAATAAATGATTTTTTTTTGAAACATCGAACTCCCAGTCATTTTGTAATGGAATATGCCAGATATAAAATAGTTGATCCACCTTCTTACTTTATCACTTGGGAGCATTTTTGGGCATATCGGTTTGCAAATGAGACCGAAAGACAATTTATTAAGATAGTGAATAATTTTATATGCTTTAGTAGAATTAATTTATAAAGAGCATGATTATAAAAAAATAAGAAAAATATGGAACAATAACGATCATTAGGACATTAATGACATATTTGTTATTACACTAGCAGGTACCCGGCGCTGCTATGGCACTTTCAAAAACTTACTTTTAATGGTGTTTTTCCAATACTTTTGATTAAAAAAAATATATACGGAAAACTCAAAGCTAAATTAATAATGAATGGAGTTTTAATTTAATACACAAATATAATTCAATTTTTTACTTTATTTTTTTTTATTAAAAAAATCTTTTTGTTAATTTGTTCAGTATACTGACAATCTCGTTACATTTTATATATGTAAAGCCAATTTTTCTATAGTAAAAAATTCACTGTGGCGTATGCGCATTATTTTCAATTTTAAGAAAAAAATCGGTAATTATGTCTTTTAACTTACAAGTGGAGAGTGGGGGTTATACATGTTATTTTTGGGGTGATTCTCAACAATTGACGATTTTTACTTTTCACGTTTACGAATTATTATTCTCATTAAATGACATAATTTCCGAAATTTCTCTAAAATTAAATTTTCTCCAAAATTAAAAATATCTCCAAAATTAAAACTTCTAGCAGGTTGAACAGTAAGATATATATGGGGGCATGCTGCCGCCCCGCAACCCCCTGCTCGGATCACTAAAGGATTTAAAGTGTGTGCGAGAAAAAATATGAAGGAGGTGCAAGCGCGCCTTAACAATTACATAGACAAGTAAGGGTCACTTTTAAAGTTGTAAGCTAAAAACCATAATTTCCAAAAATTGTTTTTAATTCCAATTAACAATGTTAATACAAAAACATTATTATAATGGCACAGAGATTTATACCATACGATGCATCAATCATATGGGTGCAAACATGCAGACTTATATAATCGAAGACAGCAATACCAGAAGAGTCTGTCCGACCAGCGGTTTTGTAAATTTTAATTTAATTTACAATTTATTGATGGCTAAATTTTCCATTGACCTGACGAGGTTGCTGTTTTTATTGACGCCTCCTGGATCAATAGTTTTTAGTGAATAAGTATGATATTTTATTTAAAAATTGTCGCGTTTTTAGTTTTAAGGATTTGGGTGTCCATTTTACCTCCAACTTTGAATTTACTCAACATGTTTATTTTATTGTGAATAATGCTAGCTCTATGCTAGGATTCATAAACCGCTGGGCAAAAGAATGTAGTGATCCATATGTGACTCTTTCCTTGTACAATTGCTACGTACGCCCCCACCTTGAGTATGTTTCACAGGTATGGACTCCTTATTACTTAATTCATAAGAACCGTATTGAAGCAAAAAAAAAGGTCTACCTTGGAACAGCGAATCCAGCTTCTAAAGATGCAAACCCTTCACCAAAGGCGTATTAATAGCGATTTAATATTTTTTCATCAACTTATTAAGGGCGAAATTGATGCTCCTTGTTTATTAGCCTGTATTGGGTTAAACTACCATGGAGGATCTTATCATCTGCGTGGATCGGAACTTCTGCATGTTGACTTTCATAGAACAAACTATGGCATACATAAAGCTCTAAGCCGTATGAGCAGACTTTTTAATCTAAACGCTTCTTCTAAAGACTTTAACTTAAGTAAAGTAGGATTAAAATCTTTATTTGGAACCAGTGCTCCACTGTCGTGATTGTTTTGTTTAATTTTTTCTTGTAGATATATAACTGGCATGATTACATTTTAGTTAATTTTTGTATTTTGTGCATGTGTTAGGCTATCATTATTTTATTTAATTTTTATTTTAAGAACAACTAACACATGCACTTATGATGAGCCTCCGATTGTAGTAAAAAGCTTGCTCTAAGCTTACTACATCAAAAAATCTTAAGTGTAAAAAAAAAAAAACCGTTTTTTTAAACAATTGTCCCTAAAAAGTGCATCTCATTTGGGTGTTTTAGTTTGGCGGTAAATTGTACAATTCTCAAAGCTTCTGCGAATTCGAAACACACAAACACAGGAATGGTTGAAAGTACTAGTCACTAGGCTAATGTTTGCTTAATGAGCACCTGGTTGTTTCCCACGCAATAGCCAAGCTTTCAACACACTTCACTGTCTCAAAATCGCTTAATGTAGGTAGGTAGTAGGTACCCAAAGGTAATGGGTTCACATCACATTATTTACATTAATGTGCAATGACAGACATCCGGAAGGTTAATATACACCTATTCATATCACAAAAAAGAAGCATCGACATTGGAACTTGGATTTGGAAAACCCCACTTGTGTTTACAACAATAAATAGCTGAAATAGTTATGTGTGGAATCAAAAAGTGATTTTATTTTCTGCACACAACTGTCCGAATACTACTTGTTGTTATGTTGTTAAGACGTTTTAAATGAAGTATACAATATATGTACCTTATACGTAACTCATCGTTAAATATTGTCAGCTGCTTGTCATTAAAAAAAACTGTTTCCGTGATTAACCTGTTTTTATACACAAAATTGTTCGTGAATTTATTGAATGGAAATATATAGCATTGCATGATGTGCATCCTGTACCCATAATACTAGTTAAGTTTAATGGATGTTCGAGTGAAAAATGGTCATTACTTTACTTACCAATTGTACCTTTAAGGTAACATTCAAACATCCCATTAAAGCTATTGAACATGTAACTGTTCAGCACTGGTGACTTGACTTGTGAACTTGATGAAAGAGGTTTTTTAATTGTGAAAGAGGGTCACAACACCGTGAGTTTTAGTTTTACCATTAATAAGTTCTTTTTATGTTAGAAGACAACGTGTAAGACCTTTCTTGGCGTTGGAAATATGGCGTAGACCAGGGGCCTATTTCACCAACGTACAAAATTGTGAATACAAGTGATTTTTCACAATATTTGTGACAGAATTAAGAATAAATTTAATTTTACAAGTTTTTTGTGTTGACAGGTTTGTAGTTGCGGCTTACAAATGAATACTTAATAAAATATAGATTTTTCCATCGAAAATAATACTATTTGGGTTATCTTTGCATAAGATCATGTTTTTAATCATTGTAAATCTATTTTAATTTTTTAAACTCAACCAAAATAAAAAAAAAAATTTATTTGAATTCTATACGAACTTTGACTTTGACAAATCAACAATCTCCATTCATATCATGGACATGAGTTGGAAATAGTTACAAGTGTTAACAATTTGGCATTTCGAAAATGTTAAAACGATGTTTTTACGTCAAATAGTTATGAATCGTAACTATGTTCTTGTTATTTTGGAACAAAAAATGACGTGTTTTCCAATAAGTGATTTCATTTTGATATTAAAATAAATTGCACGACTGGATCGCACGTACTTGCTCTTGTGTGCCGTCACAGCTTCGAATAAAATTTGAAAAAATATTAAAGGAATTTCAAAGTTTTTATTCGATTTTTCTGACTTTTGATTGTTTGAAGAAAGTACGTAAAATAGTTCTCACCGGAAAAATTTAAACGCCATTTTATTTCTTTAGAAAATATAAAAAAATGGTTTTTATGAAACAACTTTTTTAAAAATAAAAAAATAATTCAAGAATGCAAACTTAAACACAAAAATTACTTACATTAAAAAACAAAACTAAGAAAAAAATGCAAATACCCGTTTGCAAAATATGGATTAAAAAAAAATATTTAAAAAAACTTATTAAAAAATACAAAAGAAAAGTAATTTGAAAATATTTGTATGGCGTATTAGTTGGGCTAACTACATCTTCTTGAATATCAAATTTGATTGTAATTGGCTAAGCAGTTCTCGAGAAATTCGAAGACAAAAAGTGATCCTATGGGGGGTTCCGTTACAGAACAAATTTCGAAAAATTCATTCTAACTGAAAGATGGATTTTTGTAAAAAAAATAGCACCCTGAAAGTTTTATCAAAATCGTTAAAGCCGTTTTCGAGAAAACCTCTGAGATAGATACTATACCAAATAAATACTAAATACCAAGTTTGAAGCAAATCGGCCCATCCGTTTAGGCTGTAGAGGTACGAACAAACAGACGGACAGACTTTCCGGACGGAATTTCCGGACTCACTTTTTCGACTTCTCTATCATCGTAATGTCATGTTTCATTGTTAATTTTCTTTTTGTACGAATCCATAACTTGCCTTATAGTACCTATAATCGCAAGTAAAAGAGTATTTGATATTTATTTCATTTTAAAGAGGAAGGTATGCCAGTAACAATGAAAAACAATATCAGCCAAATGGCCGCCACGTCTACGGTTGCAGCACGATATTCTTTTCATGCATTTGGGGCTGTATATCATCAAAAACTTCACGAATTCCATCTTTAAGGTTTTGAATCTATTGTGGAGCATTGGCATAGACTTTATCTTTCACGTGGCTGCAAAGAGAAAAGTTAAATCACAAAAAATCAATTGTAAACACCTGTTCGAGAAATAACACGGTCAGGAAACTTTTCTTGAAAAATTGCGATTGTTTTGTTGCTTGTGTGGCACGTAGCCGTCTCTTGTTGAAACTTAACGTCGTCCACATCAATTACTTTCAATTCCGGTCACAAAAATCATTAATTAATTATGTAGTTTCAAGGACCCAATTAGCAAAGATATGGCGTTGCTGGTGATCGACCGGCTTGAGTTCTTATGTCAACTGAACCTTAAAAGCCTTAAGATCTAAGTCTTCATGCAAAATATGTTCGTTTGTAGAATGCCTTATTCCAAAGATCGACGAGAAATCGACAAACCTGGGTTTTCCTCAATATTAAGAGCTACAGCAGCAATATTCTCGGTTTTTCTTGAGCGACGCACACGGTTTTGATTCTTCACATCACTTACTTGTCCAAACAGCTCAAATTTGTCCACAAATTTCACTATTGCCGGCTGAAAAGGTGATTCAAGACGACCCAAAAGTGCTCTAGTTTGTCACCATTTTTGTAGTGAATTTTAACAATTTCAACGCGTTGTTGAAGACTGTGCGTGTATCGTTCCATTTTGTCGTACCTAATGGCGTAGTTTTTACTTGTCAAATGTCAAAGATGACAGCTGCCCAGATATAGGTCTATTCAAAATGAAACCCCTTATTGGAAAACGGTTTAGTTAACAATTATTAACAATTTCAACGATAATAAATAGATAATAAATAATAAAAGAACGCCCCATCGTGCGACTTGGAAACACAGGGTATCCTTCTAAGGATTGGTTAGCTACATCGATTTTAAGGACAACAAATATTGTCGTAAACAGCTACAACCGAGCTCATGAATCAACTCAAAGGATTACTGAAAATTCAATTGATATTTTGAAGAAAAATTCATTTGTCTCAAACGTTTGAGATTACAACCATAAGGTCGTTAAGGTCATTAAATGCTGCATTTGTCTACGATTTTGTTGACTTTGTCCATCTTGAACTTTACTCTAACAAACTGAACAATTTATTGAGAATGACTTACAACTCACAAGAAGGAACAAAACATGGTGTAGTTTGCAAAATTTGTTGTTTTCAAAAGCTCTTTGTAATTTTTTTTTTTACTATCACATACATACATATTTCTGAAACAGTTATTTTTACTTGGTAAAACCGAATTTTTTTGCGAACTACAAAACCCAAAATTGTGCTTGTAATTTGTAGTTGGTTAAATAGGCTCTTTTCAACTGGCTAAATAAAAGTTAGTTGGCTTTAAGTTGACATTTTGTCAAAATTCTCGTCAAGATTTATTGACTTAACTTTTAACTGACATTTACCCCTTTTGTGATTTATTGGTTACAGCTTATTTAGGTAGTTTATTGGAGTTTCACTTTCTACTTACGCTTATACATACATATTTTAATAACTACAAACTAACAAGTCTATACAAATTAATATACATATATGTATGTATACGTATACGGTATACGTCTGTTGGTGTCTTTGTTTTTATGTGATTGGAATATGAATATGACTTCTTAGCTTATTGCCTCTACTAAGGAGAAGGTCTTAGGCATAGTAAAATAAACTTGCAGTTTGTACTTGTAGCGCATATTCCATAATTTTGCATTGAAGAAGTGAGATGTTTAAATGCAAACAAACAAAAGCTTGTTTTAAAATACTTTTTAATTTAGTTTTTCAGACAAAAGAAGAAAGAAAAATAACAATAGTAAGCAGTAAAGTTTTAAAATAAACTGTCAGCTAACAGACTCTAGCAATATCATTGTCAATAATTATTGTAATCACTTTACCCGGTTATCAAATTAAGCGCAACAATTTATAAATAAACATCTCATTGAGAAAAAATTTTGTTGATCAATGATGACAAACACGCACAGTCCCCCCCCCCCCTTCCTATTTATACAATAATTCCATATTAAATCGCATATTGATCGTGTATGCTCGAGAGCTTCATAAACAATTACTTAACTGTTAACTGTTGTTCAGCTGGTGGTGATTCCCGCAATTATTAATGGAAGTTGGGGAATACCAAATGTCACAATTTGAATCGTGCTTTCTGGCTTAAGAATAAGAACATGCTACACAAGGAATTTGGATGAGTTGTCTGTTCAGTTATTTTTTTATTTATTTATAAATTAAATCTGTGGGAAGCTATCAGTTTCCAGTTTCTTTCACGATTGGAAAACCCAATATTATTTGTTTGTTCAACTGACGTAACGTATTTATACATTATTGCAAGTTTAACCTTTGATAACTTGTTTCTTGTTTATTGTACATGCGGAAAGTAAATTCATTTTTTTAAGGCAATTTCAATTTGGGGTATTTCAACGTTAAGAAGGAATTACTCGTAATATGAAGTTTTTAAAAGTAAGCACTTACTTATGTTTTATTACTAACGTTTTATACTATTTACAAATTACATATCTCTTTTTACGAGATGCATATGGAAGTATGTATATATATAATACGGTACTTATTACAACAAAAAAATTAATTCTGTTTATCTGTTTGTTTGTTTCACCTAATCTCTGAAATCGCTGCGCTGAATTTTGATGCGACTTTCACTGGCCGATAGCTAATGTTCTTAGGAATATTTTAACTATCCGCTAGGTGGCACTGACTGATGGATGGATTTTGACGGGACTTGCTCAGGCAGTTAGCTGATCTGATATTGTAAGGATAAACTTGGGCTATTTTAATTACTATCACCATATGATTTGAAATAAGACATCAAATAACAATAATTATTTATTATGACTTGTTTTTATTCCTAAATGTAAAACATCAAACAGCACGTGATTTTGCTTTTATAAGTGGCACGAATTTAAACAAAATTTGAGTTCTTATGAAATTAATAACTATACACATTTGCGGTCACCTGGTTGATTGTAAAAAATTCAAAACTGGACCGATTTTTATGATTCTTTTTTGAAATGTCCATTTTGACGGCGAATTTATTAAAAAATATAAAAAATAATAAAAAAATGTCATTAATACTTATTTGTGATGCCAGTAGTTTGTTTTCTTTATTATTTGCAGAGTTTTGATAAGCAGAGCCATGCTCCTTACTTTCTTGAGAATTTAATAAAAAAAAATAGTTTTTGTTTCTTATCTATATGTACATATGTATATAGTCAACTTCTTAAGGCAATTGTTTTATTTTTGTTTCCCGTTGCTATTGGTAATACAAAAAAGGTGAATTAAAAATTAAAAAAAAAATAAGCAGAATTTTTGAGAAGTAGAATTATAAGAAAAGCAGAAAAAATAAAAAAAACAGAATTTTGAAAAGCAGAATTTTCATTTTAAAAGCAGAATTTTGAAAAGCAGTATTTTGAAGCCAGAATTTTGACCCACTCCCACAAAATTCACTTTTTAATTTGGGAGCGGGTCGGAATTCTGGTTTTCAAAATTCTGTATGGTCAAAATTCTGTTTTCCCAAGATTCTATACTACAAAATTCTGTAAATGTGAACTTCTGTATCTGTCTAAGAAAAATAACCATTTCCGGAAAAACATTTTTTGTGAATTTATTAAAGATTTATTGAATGCAGACGAAAAACAGGTTTTACACAACTTATTAAACAGAACAAATTTATAACTAAAAGAAAAGTAATAATTCATGTCAACAACGAACTTTAAACATAACCAATTATCCAAATTTATAGCTAAATGCATACATACATATTACATCGTATAAATATATATAAACAATATGCTTAAGCAAATTATTCAATACAAAACCAAATCATTGGCGATTACTTTCTAAATAAGCAATATGGTTTAAGTCAAATCAAGTACTATTTTATAATCTTGTCAGTAGGTTACTATCTAATCGGTTCAAGTGTATACATTATGTATGTTCTTATTATGTTTACATTATGTAAATATTTGCTATTACAAAAATATTCTTTTTTTTTCAAAATTCAGTTTTTAAAAATTCTGTAATGTCAAAATTCTATTTCGCATACTTCTGGCTGTACAAAATTCTGGATGACGAAAATTCTGTATTTCAAAATTCTGCATTTCAAAATTCTGTACGTTCAAAATTCTGTTTTCAAAATTTTGTTTACAAAATTCTGTTTTTAAGAACTCTGTTAATACAAAAAAAAAAATCGTTTTGATAATGTAAAAAAATGCGCAGTTTTTTAAAATTCTGCAAATAATAAAAAACAAAGTTTTGGAAAATGTTACTTTCTTAAGAGTTTACCTAATAGAAAAGTAGGTTTTTTGTTTCCTATCTATATACTTATATATTCGCTCTACCTTTACCTCTTAACACTATTTATAATTCAGTTAGTGTCATTAGTTAAATCTAATAAAGGATAAGATAAATTGTGTGTTGATAGATGTATGCTTTATGAAAAGCAGACAAAATTGAAAAAAGCTGAGTTTTCGTTTTGAAAGCAGAATTTTGAAAAGCAGTATTTTGAAGCCAGAATTTCGAACCACTCCCCGAATTTCGACTCCAACCCTGTTTTTTTTTTTTTTTTTTGGGAACAACGTTTGTACATATTTAACCGATTCCTGTCAAAACTAATGTTTGAACCAGAGTTTGCTCTTGAAATTAAATTGCTTACGTGTAAAACTCACAAAAATCATTTTCTTAATTAAAGTAAAAACTTCGTAGTAACTTATTATAAGGTGTTCACTAAGCAGTTCAGCCTGACTCTTTTTTTCAAACATAAAAATTTATGTGAAGATAATTTTTCCGCGCCCAATACAATATACATATTCTTGTTCAGCATAACGGACTGAACAACATATTTCAAATATTTCAACTACAAATGCTGTCTCAATGTTTACTAGAGATAGAGTACTTAATGATAAATGCTGAAGCTTTTTGAAAATTTATTTCTTGTTTATAATGCATCGAAAGTTTTATCAATCAATATTTATTAATTAAACATTCAAAACTGTCCTAGAATGGATCATCATTTGCCTTTGCTATGAAAAATTATTCTCAAAATTGCAGTGCTCTTCGCGGGATCTGATTTGGTTGTGAAAAATAATTTATTATTGTGAAAAGTTTTTGACGTTTGTTTTCACTTTTTCACAGAACGAGAATCGTACCTATTTAGCGTGAAAACGCGATAAAATTTATAATTTCAAATCGACCACCTAAACTGTCCGATCCGGCATGCCAAACGAACAAATTGGCAAAGTATTTGAAACATCTGAACTTTGCGTGTCATTGTATTTCGGAAACATCAATTGCTATTCAATTAAATTGGTTTTTAATTACATTTATTTAATAACATGGCGGATACAAGCTTGCAGGATTGTATCCTATTTGCAATGAAAAAGGAGAAATTACATAATATTTATATTTATACATATATTGCGGTTCTCATAAATTTTTTTTTTTACTTTTTGACCTTTTCTTGCTGCAGTCATAGTTGTTCAGATTAGGGCCCCTAGGCTGTAGCCTTGTTAGCCTAAGCGGAAATACGGCCATGGATGTTATAGTTTGAAAAACACTGTTGCTTTTTGCTTTATACAATGCAAAATATACCCTTTAATTCCAATCAATGTTTTTTGTCTCAAGTTTAAAAAGTGAATAGCTTGTGTTTATTTTAACAAAACAATACATTGCTTATCAGTTGGTTGATTAAAATATTGTTCGTTATTAACAGTGGAATAATTCAATGCTAAACTTGAGGTAGACTTCAACATTGAAAAAGAATATATGTATTATAAAATAAAAGTTGATCCAGGGTCAAGTTGATTAAACACGGTTCAAGTACATATGTACATACATAAGTACGATTGTGAAGTATTTACTTTGAATTTTAATTTCTTTTTTAATATGAGTACCAGACACTTACGAGGAGTATAAAGTTCTGAAGAACTCGTTATGTTTATCTGTATACTATTTCTCCATTAGACTTAAATGATAAATATGAAGCTAAGTTTATTTATAGAAAACAACAATCGCTTTATGAGAGTATTAATTTGTTCCCTTTCCCAATTAAGCACGAAACATTTTTTCAAGTTTAACCAACCATACTTTTTTGGTTATCAAAGATTGGTTACAATCTATTGAAAGCGTTTTTGCTAAAATGTATTGGATTTTAAGGTCTGAGTATTTTAAGTCTTTGAAGGAAGTCCTTCGAGTTATTTTTTTTTCTAGCACAAAATAATAATAAAAATTAATATTCATAACCATACTAAATCATTATTATTATCAATTCTTATCACTTAAAAGTCGTTACCCAGAATAGAAGCGTCATGGTTCTTCCTTATCACGTTTATTAATTGAAAAATGAAATATTAAAAATATATAAATTAAAATAACCTGAGGCTATATTAAAAGACGTGATATTTTTTTTATTGTTAAGACATTAAATAGATTGGTACATACCTTTTATGTTTATATTGCCATAAGGAACAAAATTGGTTAATACCGAACGGTTACATGAGATGCACTTTTTCGAGACAAATTTTACCCTTGGAGGTTTTGTCAGTTCTTCGCAGGAGGCAGTACCCTGGAAAAGAAGTGCTATGAGCTGGATTCGAACCCAGGCTCATTCGCTTAGCAGTCCGACACACTAATCACTAAGCCACGGGTGTAATAAATACAAAAAAAAACGATGCAGTAAATAATACTTCAAGGAATTTGTCTCAAATAATGTCTTCATTTTCGAGTCTTTTTTTTATTAAATGAATCAATCGAAGACAAAAAAATTAGCCAAGGCTTGGATTTATTTTCATCGAGAGATGGATTGAATCATATACATTTGTATACATTTACATACATACATAATGTACATACATATATGTATGTATACAAAATATATTTGCTTTGTTTATATTTTAAATTTTAAGCGGCTAACAACTTCGTAATCGACAAAACGTGACAAAAATTTTGAATTGAAGTTAAATAAAACAGTAAATATGTATATACCGTGGCGTAGCAAAGTTGGGCATTGCAATGGTTCATGTTGATGTTTTCAGTAAAGTTTATTTAAATATTTTAAAGATATGAAGCTTCATTGTAGTAAATTCTTATGTAATTTTTGATGTCATTTTAATGTTTCATTAAAGAAAGGTGACATTCAATACGTTTACTAAAAGTCAGTGAACGCGATTCTGATTGGTCAATTGGCTCTAAAAGTTATTTGACTTTTGGTTGAGATTTAGTCAAAATGTTATAGCGAGTTTCATTCAAATTTTAAAGATCGGGGGTGGAATCGACTAAAGCGATAATCGATAGTTGATTATCAAAATCGACAATTTCGCTCAAATCGACAAACGATTCTTTGCTTTGATTTAGGTAATCGTTTTCATACTTTTACATTTTTGGGACTTTGGGTTTGGCTCAGTCGACTTCAAATTGGTTACTCGATTATAAAAGTGAAATGTTTACATCAGTGGCACTTTTTGAAACCTTTTTTTTCAACCTGATTTTTACTTAAAGCCAAAACCGCCGCGCTGCATTACACGCAGTGTAGACAAGCACTGTTGAATGGAGTAAGGACTAAGGAGCCATTCGTATTTATCTTATCATTGGAATCTTTCTTTACAAAATGCATTCATCGGTTAACTATGGATTTCGCCTTGTTTTTCAATCAATTTAAAACTGCCTTTATTCACATTCATTTTCTTTTGTGTACCAACAGGTTCGCTGGCATCAAAAGAAAAATATTTCATTTATTCCTAATTATTAAACTTAAATACAATATATTGGACAGACGATAAGTAGGTAACCATGCACTAATTTTTAATTCTGAAGTTTGTGTTTCTTTGTATTTGTTAACATCAAATGCGATTCAAATAGATCAGTTTTGAATTTACTTTCTTTTTTAAAAAATGACGAATACCAATTTGAAGAATAATTCCTGTTTGTAATGAAGAAGGATACATTATTCGCACCGATAGTAAAATTATAAATAGTTATAGTAACTTAAGTAATATACCACTATTTCAATTATATTTTCTTTTACTTTATTTCCTTTCACAATTTCATAGATTCAATAAAGAAATGACATTTGACGATGTTGAATTTTAGACTGCGTTCACGTGTGCGTGTTTCAATTTTTGATTCTAATTACGAGCACAGAATCGATTCAGAACAAAACCTGTCATTAATTGCCAAACGAACACTTGCAGAGGTATTCCGAATGCTTCTTGACTGTTCTGGAGTCTGGACGACCAAACAGAAATTATATAAGCGACAATGTGATTATGAGCAAAAAACTACACAAAAAATATTACATTTGCCTGTCCACAAATTAATACACACGAATACAATACCAGCTAGTTATCGATACCCATAAATAATACCTTTACCTATAACTTAGGAACTATCAGAGATTTTGCTTGGTAACACACAACTGGTTGTGCATGAAATTTGAAATCACTAGGTTTTCCTTTGGTAATAAGACAATTCGACGCACCTGGTACTATTATCGTTCACCAAAAATGATGTATCGATGTTTAAATGGGTTTCATCGATGTTACAACATCGACATTTATGAATGATACATCGATTTTTGAAAACATCGATGAATCGCTTGCATCCATATTGACATTAACAAAACAGATTATCTACATTTATGTGTCAAATCTTCCAATCCGTCAGAGATCACATCTTTCGTGTTGAGATTTGATCTAGATTTGCTCTTTTTCTTGCAATAAAACTTTAAAAAGTCAAAAAAATTAAATCTTTTGACAGAAAGATCAAATCTTTTCTTGAATGAAACTCCCTATTAGAGAAGATTTCTTGACTTTTTTCAACAGACAGTTTCCCCTTTACAATGTATTGGTGTCATTGCCCATTGAACGCCACCAAATAAACAAACTTGCTCACATTTCACTGCCAGATGTCCTGTCAAATTGTAAGACATTTTTAAATTTAAATTACTTTTTTTGAGTCATATTAAATTTTTTGTGGAAATACTATAAAATTAAGCAGTTAATAATGAGAAGATATGTGAATAATAGAATAATTTAAGTTTTTGTCTGTTTATTCCGATTATTCTACGGAATACGTGCGCTTGGTCAGTAATGTCCCAAAAATCACATTATTTATTGACACAAGATATTTTTCATATTGAAGAGAACATTTACACTTAAAATTAATGTCATGCTTATAAGAAAACCTTTGTGTGAAAGTGACAGCGATAGGCAATGCAGATTAATCATTATGTTTTGATTAGACCGTTCGTGGGTACTTAACACTTAGGCGGACACTTATGTTAAAACCAAATGAAAGTCTTGAGAATTAATAAGCGAAGTCAAATTTACATACATACATATGTACATCAAGACTAGTTTTAGCAAACATTAAATACGAAACTATAATAGGCATTAATAAGCATGACATGTTGCCAAATTGCATGTGTTAATGACCGACACACACAGTCATGGCATTGGCAATGACAGCAACATGCACTTTTCGTTATCTTTCGTTAACCATGAGGCATTTCATTCTGAATCGTTCTGACACGCGTTAAAGGAGGCTTTACTTGCATCTGCATCTGCAAATTTGAAGAAAAGTAAAACAGGACTAATATAAATCAATAATATATAAGATAGACAGAGAACACACTAAAGGATTCCCATAAATTTACTATAACTTTTTGACATGTTCTTGGGCACATTTAAGTGCTCCAATTCAATACCTACCCGAAGAACATTTAACATAAACAAAAACCAAAACATACCAATTACTATCAATATATTAAATAAATAAAATAAGGAAAACAAATATTCTGTGCCATTTACTAGAAAACGAACATATATGTAAATCCACATTCTGATGCAATAAATTTGTCCATTTTTCGCCCAAATAATTTTCAAAGCACGCTATACGATTCTGCCAAATAGTCAGCGCACATTGAAAAAATGAAATGCATAGTTATTTTAAATTGCAAATCAATCAAAAAATATTCCGAATTCAATTTAAAACAAATATATAAATAAAATGCGCACGCATCACAATAAAAACTTAACAAACGAAAATGATAATTTGTGTTTTTTAAGTATTTTTTTTAATACGATGTTTAACAATGATTGAAAAATACTAACAAACAAACTCACCCGAACAAATAAAACCATGTTGCAGATGAAATGCTATAATAAAGATGAACATGTTCATCTTTATCTTCATGTGCAATCTTCAGATTCATACTTCCTATAATCTTCATACATGAAAATGATCTGCATTTTGGTTTCCTCTCTCTATCGCACAAGTATGATTTGTGTGTTGTGTGTTCTCTTTTTTTGCAGATGTCGATGCAGATGAAGATGAAGATGCATGTAAAGCCTACTTAATTTGACAGCTGTGGCATTTGACAGTCAAAACAAAATTTTGAATGTGAGGACAACAAATTTCAGTATTAATTGATGCAAAGGTTAACTTTATCAGGCTTCTTGATCTTTCAATAATCAGACTTTTTTGATCTTTGTTTATTACTTACTGCTTAATAAATTAATCGTTACAAAAAAAATGGGTAAAATATAAAAGCTCAGCTATGATATAGCCATAGCCAAAATCAATGCCAGTAGATAAATGAAGTTAATTAAACTCTTTTTTTAGCCGTACCATACGAATGTGGAATGCCTTGCCTTTTACATCCTTCCCTGTTTTCCTAACGTCCTCGCTCTGTCTAATAAACATTATAAGAGTGTAGTCAAAATCCATTTAGTATGAGCTTATTATAAAAAAAAGAAAAAAAATGTGTTGAAAGATCAAAATTCAGAAAGATCAAGGAGATCTTTAGTTCAGAGGAAAAACATGGCTAAATGGCTAAAAAACTAACACACCAATGACATAAAAACATTAAACTAGACATTTTTTTTAAATGTTCGTAAGCAGATCAAAGCAAATATTGTTTTACGAATTTCAACGAAAAATTAACAAATGTAAATGATTCATGTTAACAAGGCCTTAAGGTTGTTTTCCTAAAAAACAAAAATTTTGTTTTCGACAAGCACATTATGTTAATCACGATGACATTTCTTCTTGATGATACTTTTGTTTTGGTATCTAAAAAATGAATCGAATTGTTGTTCAAAGTTGTACAAAGTTGCTCTTTTCTGGGAGATTTTTCTTCAATTCTAGATTCCTTAAGCTGCGATTTTGTGTGCCGAATTTACGGGCATAGAAAACATAAGTGATCTGTATATATCGTTTGCCGGTCTTATCACAAAAAATGCCGGCAGGTTGCCGCATTTTAGTTTAATGTAACAACTAGTGTATCGGGAAAACTTAATGGGACAGAATTAATATAATAATGTTAATACAAACAAAAAATTGAAAAAATTGTGATTCTTCCAGTGAGAGAAAAAACTCAAATAAACATTTAAAATAAACCCAACATTTTGGGGATTCACTGTTCAGTTATAACAGCTGTTTTGTTGGTAATTTAGGAAATTTGTTTCTATTTTCAGGTATGCTTCTTTAACTAATTAGAATATTTGTTTGGACAAATAAGAAATAAATATGTTTTATAAGCTTCAACTGCAACTACGTTCAATAAAAAATAAAATTTACGATTGCTAATTGAGCCACCTATTTTTAGAAGAAAAGAATTTTCAAAAATGTGTATATATACATACATACATAGATGTAAGCTTACACATGTGTATGTCAGACAAAACTAGCAATATTTCGACTTTTTCGTAAAAATTTATTAAACCTAGTTTCTAAAACAAGAAAAAATTTTGGCGATTGCTATGAAAGGACTAATAACTGGCAACAGGTTTTTAAAGTTTTATTATTTCACACATCGAAACAAAACAGTCGTTTTTTTGACGTTTAAAAAAAATCTACAAACATACGAAAAGACAACATATTGACAGCTAAAGTGACAGTTGCCATAATACCAGCATACTTTTTGTGCATAAATGTCATCAAAGATTTTTGTGTTCTTAAACTTATTTCCAGCTTACATAAGACTTAAGTTAACACAAAACATATTTTAATTTAAGGATTTCGAAAACGGCAACAGCTTAGCTTTTGACAACTTTAATACTGTGTGAATCATAACACTCTTACCTAACCAAAGCGACAATAAAAGAAGCACACAAGGCAAAATAACTTGTTGCCAATTTGAGACACCCAAGCGGATTTAACGCGTTTAAGTTTCTACGACGACAACTATGAGCAATAAATTAAGCAATAACCAGTTGGTCAGAAAATATTAACTCACCTTTAATATTATTGGTATCACAAGTTGAAATTAACAGGCTGAGTTTTTGCCCTTGAAAATAATTTGGTATAAAATAAGTTATGTCAATCAGTCTTCGACGTTGAATTTGACAAAATTAAAGGCTTTTTCTTGCACCTTTTTTATTAAAAAAAAAATTATAAAACTAGTTTTCTTTCTTAGGCTGTAATGGAAACTTTTACTTTTCTTTTTGTTTCAGTCGGTTTTTTTTATCATTCACACTTTCAAAACTTGTTACAGGCGTTTGAGTATGCAAGTTCTTACTTAATGTAATTTATCACAAGTTAAAATTTATTTAAATTATTATTATGATCTGATGACTTATCAATAAGTCTCAATTAAAAGGTAGTAGTAAGTAACCCTTGTGGAAAACTCTTTTTTTCAGATACTAACGGCAGGCGTACCTATATGTAGCTTTTGTAGGGCTACACGTATCGTAAATTGAACCGCTGTTGGTCGATTCTCGATAGAGACTGAACTTGTTGTGAACGCTAGGCTGTGATCAAGGCTTTGGAATAAGTAGCTCTTGTCATTTTGGTTTAAATATTGGCGGCAGGGGGAAGTTTGTCTGTCTGACGCAGATTGGATGCAATTTATTAAGTTGCGCGGGAGCAACTCGCAATTTGTGGGTACCTATGTGTTATGTGAGTGTGAAGAAATAAGTAGGGAATGTTTTCAAATCAGACTGGGAGTCAAACAAAAAGCATATTTTTTGTACGCCTTAGGAAAGAGAATTACTTGATGATGTTTTTTTTTATAATCATAAGGTGAATTTTCAACAAACGTTTGACATTTTAAAACTCTTAATGTGTAGAAAATATTGTACGCAACAGAGCCGGACAATAATTTTTGTAGCAATAGTGAAAGAAGTACATCATGCATCAACTAAAATTCAGTCAATGGCCTCTGATAAGTCAGTTGACGCTTAAAGTTAGTTGAATTGCTGACTTCATGTTAAAAAGTTAGTCAAGGCTTTTGACTTACTTTCAATTGATAGTTTCCTTTTTGACGTGATTACGTCTTATAGATCGATGACAGGATACACATACGAAATAACATGACTTATGCTGATAAGACTCATGCTGATAAGAAAAGTGACGCACACTGCGATACTGTTACTGTGGTTCTTTCAACCGAAATCGATCACAAGTAGGGATGCACAAACATCGATGTTAACATCAAGCACACACGGGATGAACCAGTCTGGGGGAAGAAAATGTATACATGAACTTCTTTCCTATGTGTTTGTATTTCTTGCTTATTTTTCAAAGCCCAAACTGTAAAAAAATGTGTGTGTATTATTCCAGTTGGTTGAAGATTTCAGTCCAATTTATACCACACGTTTCCCTTCCCTTGTCCAGAAAACCGGTTTCAGTCTGGATTGAAAAGTCTCGTGTGTGCTGGCCAAATGTTTTGATAGCCGATACATCGACGGCAAAACTGTCAAACATCGACATCGTTCATTCATTTCGTTAAACATTGGCAAAAAAAATTTTAATCATTAAATGTGCTTGTATTTGTGTAAAACCATATATTTGTACAACCTAACATATCACATATCACATCGGAACCAGCGCTAACACTTACGAAAAAAAGTCGAAGTAGATTTGAGGATAAAAGGGAAGTAGATTGAAAAAATCAAAGTAGATTTCAAAATTAACCTTTTTTAAAAAAATTATTAATTTAAAAAAGTTAAAATTTAATGCAATTAAACAAAAACAAAATAAAAAAAAACTATATTCTTTCAATTTTCATATTTAGTATGTACATGTTTTGTTTCAATAAATTGTTTCATAACACTTTTGAGCAAAAGAAGTATATTTTCTGCAATTGAAGTGAAGTGGTAGCACTGATCCGAACACTATTTTCAGTGTTGCAGACCGCAAAAACAAAAAGCAACCATAATCGATGGCAAACGTATTCTGAGCACCAGGCGAACATAAAAAAACAGCTGCAAATTCCCGAAATAATTCCACTCAAATTCAAAAAGTATAAGAAGAGAAAAAGAAATACAAAATAGGTGGAGTTTGTTTAAGTAGAAAGTAGATGTAATTTTTGTAGTGCCGATTATAAATATTCTTGAAAATCCAAAAGAATTTTATTTTCTAAAAGACAAATGCTACATCAAGAAAATAGAATCTTAAAAAACGAAAAATCTAGACTTACATTCCTTCGCTTAGTTTTACTTTAAAACAATCTTCTACAACTTTTTCATTAATAATGAGAAAATTAATTTCAAATTATTCAGAATAAATTCCAATCAAATTCAAAAAGAACAGGAAGAAAAAAAGAAATACAAAATAGGCGGAGTTTTGTAAAAGTAGATGTAGATATTGGTGTATGTGTGTTTTGATTTAACGAGAGGGTTTGTGGGTCATTTTCAACTAAAATTGATCGCAAACGTATTCTGAGCACGAGGAGAACATGGAAAAGAACAGGCGCAAACTCCCAAAATAATTCCACTCAAATTCAAAAAGAACAAAAAGAGAAAAAGAAATACAAAATAAGCGGAGCTTCGTTAAAAAAGAATTTAGATGTAGATATTGGTGTGTGTGTGTGTGTGTAGATTTAACGGGAGGGTTTGTGTGTGTGAGTTAACGGTCTGTATGTTGGGGTTGCTGCCATGAATGTTTTCTTATGATGTTATCACGTAAAATTATCGTCCATAAACCGACCTTTTATCTCTTTTTTACTTGCGTTTATAGGTAAAATAAGGCAAGTTATTGATTCGTGCAAAACAAATTCTAACAATCAAACATGACATAACGATGATAGAGAAGTCGAAAAAAGTGGGCCCGGAAATTCCGTCCGTCTGTCTGTCTGTCTGTTGCTGTTCGCACTGGCCGATTGTTTCAAGCTTGGTATTTAGTATTTATTTGGTAGTATCTCGGGTTTTTTTTTTATTTTTGCTCTAGGTTGAAAAACAACGGTACCTGCCATACAATCTTTAACAAAAAGTTTGATATTCTCGAAAACAATACATCTTTCAGTTAGAATATTTTTTTTCGAAATTTGTGCTATGTATAACGGTACCTCTCATAGAACCGGCTTTTTCAAATGTGGTTTTATCGTAAACCGTTATACCGATTTCAATAAAAATTTGCACACAGTAAGTATATATTTATAATTCAATTAATATTTCATTTCAAAATTTTCAAAAACTTTTTTTTTCAATTTTTTTTTTTAATTTTTCTAAAAAAAAAATAGTTTTCGAAATATTTTGAAAACGCGTTGTATGATTTTTTTAAAATAATTTTCCCAGATGAAAACTACAGATTTCCTTATAATGACAAAAATGAAAAAAAAAATTATATTTTTTCGAAAACTTTTTCAAAAAAAAAAAACAACTTTAAAAAAACTGGTATATTTTTATTTATTTTTTTTCTTGATACATTTAGTTTTCAAATTTTATTGCATACTTAGTTTTCCCAGAAAACTCTTGAACTAACTAAGAAAATGAAAGAATTTTTTATTAATTTTTGGTTTTTTCAAAAACAGTTTCTTCAAAATTTTAATTTCTTTTGTTTTCTGATAAAAACTACCAGCTGATAGATGTTGGCATACTCAAAAAAAAAATTGGAATATTTTTTTGAAATGTTTTTCTACCTGCTTTTCTTTTCAAAAATCTCAAGCCCCAAGCGACAGTGGTCGCACATTAGAGCAAGTTCATGCGACCCTGTCGTGCACTTTATTTTCTGGAATAATGGTTTGGCTCTGACAAAAATCAATTTTTCTTCTTATGACGGTATCACGTAAGATTATCGATTATTGTATGCTACACATACATATTTAGATAACAAATCAATTCAATGCCTGCTAAAGTTGACGTTTCTGACAATTAATTTCCAAGCAAAAAGCATAGAAATAAGAAACAAGAACGACAACTGGGCGGATAATTCTCTCTTCGTATACAAACTGAAAAATACCCGTTCAGCGACATATGTGTACCGATCCCCGTACATTTCCATTGTATATACATTTTCTATGGCAGTGTATATAAAATGACATTTCTTATGGGACAATGCGTTTGCATTTATGTGGGCACCAAACTTATGACTGATTAGCTGTTGATTGGCTGCTTCTCAATCGAATCTCACACGTATTCACATTAGCAAAATAAAATTTCAGGGTTTGCAGTGTATGGTCGGTACGAGTCGCAGTTCTTCTTTCTTTTTTCTATGGTAAAAAGTGTACTAATTGTGTACCAGGGCAGTTATGGTAACAAATGTTATTCTCTTAGCTATGAGAAATTTTGCCCCGAATAGGTCAAAAAGTATCAAACCTAAAGATAACTCATGGTTTGATTCGGGCTGTAAAGAGGTTGTCAGGTTGAAAGAGGTAAGTTTTCGTTGTTATAAGGGCAACAAAACCGAGAAAAACAGGAAAAAGTTTCAGCAAGCTGGAAAGGCCTGTGGTTCTCATTCCTAAGACAAAATGTTTACATGAACAAAAAATCCGGCAAAAAATACTGCAATGTCCCAAAAGCAGGAAAAGTTGTTGGTCATTTGTAAAAAATGGGCACGACTGGGTTGCACGTACTTGCTCTTATGTGCCTAATTACATTGGACGGAAAGATCTTTCACAAAAAGAAATAACGTTGAAAATAACAGTTTGAATTTATAAAAACTACCAAAAACCACAATACTTAACGGGTTTAAGTAAAAATGAAGTACGCCATCACACGTCTTAAATAACAAAGAATTTGTGAAAGAAGTATTTCGAAAATTGTAGGACGGATTTTGATAAAATCCTGTTATTTCTTTTTAGTTTTTTTGATTTTTTTAAATTTTGGTATGCAGTTTTTTAGAGCTTATTAGTATACATGTGATTATAAAATAAAATTTTTTTTTGGTTAGTTTTAAGAATGTTGATTTTTCAAAAAAAAAATTCAAAAAATTATTTTTTATTAAAAAAAAAGTTATTCAAAATGTTGATATACAGAATTAATTTGGCTATCTAGATCTCTTCAAATATAAGATTTGACAGAAAATTAAAAAAAAACAGTTATATGAAAGGTCCCGTTAATAGACTTTTCCCGTATATGCGATTCTAATCAAATGATAGCCAATACTACCAAAAAAATTCTCAAAAATTTTCATCAAAATCGTTGGAGCTGTTTTCGAGCTTTTCCTAAGCGATCGTATGGCAAGTACCGTTATTTTTAGCCCTAAAAATAAAATTTCAATTTCTCCTCTGAGGAATGCCAAAAGATAAACACATACCAAATTTGAAGGCAATCGCTTAACCCGTTTAGGCTGCAGCTCGATATACACCCGGACAGACAGACAGATGGACATTTTTTGCCAATGACTTTTATGCTTCTCTATGATCGTAATGTCATGTTTGATTGTTACCTCAATTTTTTTTATATTCACGAATCCTAAACTTGCCTTATAGTCCCTATAACCGCAAGTAAAAAACGTAAAGAACTATTCCTCATCATCGGTTCCGACGTTTGTCTTCAATGATACTCCTACTGTCAGTTCTCAGAAAAAGCGTAAATGATTTCATGGGACCAATTTTTTTTCGTGCTAGTACAGTCGCAAGAGTATTAAAAGATCTTAACATACACAAATCCGCTGGCCCGAATAATATCCCTGCTATTGTTCTGAAGAGGTTTTCTTTAACGCTGGCAAAACCATTGCGTAAGCTTTTCCATCTGTCCTATTCCTCTGGTCTCCTTTCGAGTGGATAGAAAACAGCATTTGTCCAGCCTATCCCCAAAAAAGGCGAATCTTCTGCTCCCTCAAACTATCGACCAATTGTACATATGTACGTCCCTTCTTTCCAAGGTCATGGAAACGTATTTCTAATAGCGAGTTTCATTCAAATTTTAAAGATTTGATCTCAAAATCGAGATTTGATCTTTTCAATGAAACTTCTTTCATGATGAAATTGTAGTATTGGTGAGGGACTGTCCTCTTTTTTTGTCATTTGCATTTAGGGATGCAGCATCGTTCATATAAACATCGATGTTATGATGATGATATCGATATTTTCGCAATGTTTAAGAAAAATGTGTATGAACTGATTATTTTTGATACTCAATAAACGGTTACTTCTTGAGTTAAAATACGAGTAGCGATAAAATAAAAAACGATAACTAGCCAGCCATTTTTAATTCTGACATAACATCAAATGCGATTATAGTTAGTTAGCAAAACTGAAAAAAATTGGAAAACCGTTTTTCGCCGATATCTCATAAGATTTGAGATTATGTTTAAAGATTCCCTGAAGTAAAATTGTAGGTTTTTTTAATTATCTACAACTTTTCTGTAGACCATTTTTCGATCAGAAGTTAAACTTCGCCGAAAATCAGAAAAGAACTTTTTCAACCCTTAAACCCCACCCCCACAAACCTCGCCATTCCAGTCGACTTGCATTTGTTTGTCCCCTTTTATAATCCCTTTCACTGGTGATTCCCACTATTTTTCATCCTGTAGCTAATTTTTTTTCAAAAAAAAAAATTACTCTGGATAGTGAAAATTTCACTATCAATTCTGTTCCTGTTTCCTTTCTTTCTTAGAATTTGTGTTTATTTTGTTATTATCTTCCGCAAATAAACAATCGCAATTTCATAAATTTAATAAAGAAATGCCTTTCGATTCTATGAGAAAGGAATCGATTTTCTCTTCTTTTTAGACAAAAAATTGTCATCAATTGTTTAACAAAAAACTGGTGTTGCATGAAATTTCACTAACTAACATTGAATTTGAGATTACTACGTTTTCCTTTTCAGAGATAGGTTCTTTTGACAAACATGGCATTATTATTAAATAACTTTCACTAAGAACGATCTATCGATGTTTAAATGAGTTTCAACATCGATGTTTATGAACGATACATCGATTTTTAAAACATCGATGTATCTCTTCCATCCCTATATTTCATTTGGATGATGTCTGTGTCATTGACAGAAAAGATTAGTTACATGTATGTGTGCATGCAGATCAAATCTTTCGTGTTGAGATTTGATCTAGATTTGCTCTTTTTCTCGAAATTGAAAAAGATCAAATCTTTTGACAGAAAGTTTCTTGAATGAAACTCGCTATAAGGCATTTGATAGAGTTTGGCATCAAGCTCTTTTGTCGAAAATGCGTGCATTTGGACTCGATGAATCTCTTCTTCGTTAAATTAGTAATTACCTTTCGAACCGATCAATACAAGTTGTGTTGGACGGATTCAAGTCTGATACTCACAAAATAAACCCTGGTGTGCCCCAGGGCTCCGTTTGCTCTCCGACTCTCTTCCTTATATTTATCAACGACTTATTATCTGAAACAACTAATCCAATCAATTGTTTCGCTGACGAGAGTACTCTCAGCTTTTCATATTCGTTTCAAGATTCACATCCATGTTCTTCGGATGTGAAACTGCAACGACAGCGTATGATAAGTTCATTAAATTGTGATATTGACAGCTTTGTACAATGGGGAATAAGAAACCGTGTGGAATTTAATGCTTCAAAAACTCAATGTTGTCTTCTGTCGTTAAAGCGAAATATTCCCTCAATGCCACCCCTCGCGCTGTAAGGAATGCCCATCAGTATACCCTTGGGCCCAACTTCGAATGTACCGTCAAGTACAGGGATTCTTTCTTTAACCGTACCACGCGAATGTTGAATGCCTTGCCAGACTCTGTTTTTCCTTTCCAATTTGACTTGCAGAACTTTAAAACAAATGTGCATCGTTACCTGCTTTTGCATCCTTCCTATTTTCCTAACGCCCTCGCTATGTTTATTTAACATTATAAGGGTAGTCAAAATCTCTTTAGTACGGGCCGATTATAAAAAAAAAATTGGACATTTCAGCAGTGCATTTTGGAAAAAAGTGTGTTTTTTTTTAATTGACGTAGTAATTTAAATTTCTATTTTTAATGTTTTGCGAGTGCATATGGTAACTGAAAAAATTATCTGAACAGGGTTTCCCTAAAACGCCAAAAAAGACTTCGCCAAATTAAAATTGAGTAAGCGAATCTTAACAAATATTAGGGTTAATTTTGCCGCAGTAATGTTTCTGAGAAATTGTGTTCAAGTTTCTGGAAAAACGGAGATCTCGGAAGGGATCAGATATTTGAACTGGCTATGTAAAAGACTGCAAAAACTGGAAAAAGATGAATTTTAATTCTATTTCTTGTATTTTAAAATTATATTGACGTAGCTCAACTGACGGCAAATTCGTGTTAATCTAACTATTTAAATACTATTTAAAACAAACAATGACAAAATAAAAACCATTAAATATTTTCAGTTTAACAGAAATATTCAAACATACATCATACATACAAATATGTTACATCTTCATGATAAAACACTTCGAGTCGAATTTATAAAACAAGTATATGTATCTGATGTATTACAACAACATTAATCTATATTGTAGCTCATTAGCAAATGCGAAAAACAGGCCCATTACAGGTGCAATACAACGGTAGTTTACTTATGATAACTAATAATTACTTCTGCGACTTTTTGTCGTTTAACTTAAATTATGGGTAGTCATATACAATATAACCATAGACACGAACCATTTGATACAATTGCCGCTGTACAATAATGCTGTCAAAACGAAAATTCCTTACCTAAAACGCAGCCAACTTCACAGAGTGAAAATTTCTATTGCGAACTGTGTATCATAAATGTAGTGCGGAGCAAATTTTTATAAAAAAATGCAATAAACCCAACGAAATTCCAAACAAAAACATTTCCCGATGGCTACCCAAAAGCCCGGCGAGTGGGCGAACTCATTGCTCGCTCGATTTGAAGACCAGGTAAGCTAAAATCATGAAATGAAAAAATCCACCCAAAAGAAAAACGCAAAAGTGCCGTCAAAATAAATTCCCTATCGATCCAAAAAAGGACCAAATTGTGCAAGCGAGTTGGCAAATCGCGAGCGAGATAGCTTATTTTTGTTTTGATTTGGCCATGAATGAAACTTACGTTTTGTTTACGTTTAACCGGCTTTGCTGTAGTAACGACTTTTACTATTTTTTCATTGATTAAATAATTGTTGATTGTTGATGGTGAAAGTTATGAATAAAAGGAGGTTACTGGGTGTGCTATTGCTAGTGCTCGTGCCCACAACAGGAGAAAGTTTATTGCATTAAAATTAAGAAAAATGATGAATGAAATGAAATAATATTTGGATTTTTATTTTTAGCTTCCAAACAAAATTGGCATCTATGGCACTCAGGCCAGATTGAGCCAGGATCAACTGATTAATTGCCTAATTCAGATATCACGTTATAGGTTTTCTTTGGTCATATCTGGATTAACAAAGATGCTGCAGCGAGTTAACGAAACTGCCGTAAGATTGCTTATGCTTTCATTATACTAAAATTTGTGCAATTCAACCTTTTTGTTTATCCAGATAGCACAATTTCGAGTCCATGACACAGAAAGATTCTACTATGATTCTTTGATTATTATTTTAACCACTTTGGAAAGGTGCCTTACTAATCAATCAAAAGATACCGCACGTTTCGAAGAGGCCATGAATGTAAAATTACTTTTGCGAGAAATTTCGCAATTCATTGATGTCCAGAGCGAAACTAATCCCAATGCTGCACAGTTAAAAGCATTGGCCTCTAAAGTTCTGTTTGCTCTTTCGCAAAATCATTTCTCAGCGGTTTTTAATCGAATATCAGCGAGGATTCAAGAGCTTACGGCATGTTCAGAGGAGAATCCTGATTACAGTGACATCGAATTGATTCAGCACATTGATATGGATGTGACGAAACTGACCAAATTATTGCAAGGTAATTATACTGTAATATTCTGTTTTAAAATGCATGGTGCATGGTGCATGCTATATAATCTTATATTATTTTCTCCTGTGTTAATCTTTCTGGGCCAACAAAAAATGTTTTTTTTTTTGTGCTGTAGATAGATTAACATATTTACTTACTTTTTACTTTTAGTTGCGCTACATAGGTGGTGCACCCGGGCCTGGTCTAATATGCCCCTCTAATCGGCTCGATATCTAGGCTGCGGTTTGCGATTTCTCACTCCAAGCAGTCGGAGGTCTCACCCTATCTGGTCGCTGCATCGAAGATGAGGGATATCTTGACTTCTCACTCCTCGGATACGACGTCGAACACTGCCGAGACGTCTTCGCCGTGGAATACGGATTTTTGTGGCTAGGTTTATGTCGCTGTATAACGTATGCAACTCGTTGTATCTTCTTTGGCACTCTTGTTATGTCCAGGATCGCAAAATAGGACCATAAATCGGACGTAGAGCTTTTCTTTTGAATACCCCAAGGAAGCTTTCATTAGACCAGGAAAGGTTCCAGACTATGAGTTTATTGTGTATCGTTTCGTTAGTTTTTTCTTGATAGGGTTTTATTCCTCAATTCTTTACTTAGCACAAAAAAACAGCGATTAGCAATAGTGACGTTTCTTTTACACCCTGCTCTATTTTCCTAACGCCCCCGCTGTGTTTATCAACATAAGGGTAGCTTAACCCTCTTTGGCGTATGACCAATTATGAGAAAAAAAGACAGTAGTGGGATTGGACTTTTGTTGGTGAAAGAATATTCTTCGTTAAATATTCTTGCTTGCAGCTGACTTCATGGAAGCGAAAGCCCCGGTTACTGCCCGCTTAGTTCTTCCAATCACATAAATGTCGTCAGCAAACCCAAGTGTATATGAAGAATATGCCTGATGTACTACCCTCTGGTTGTTCCGTACTACCTTTTCAAGCACAATGTTGAAACAGGCACACGACAGTGTTTCACCTTTTCTCTGAAGGTCTCGGGCAGCGAGCATTCTATAATGTTATTCCGATAAGACATCGAGTTAGCAAGAATTTCAAAGCTGTTTACACTGCCGTAGGTTGCCTTGAAACCGATAAACAGGTGGTGGGTCTCGACGTTAAATTCTTAGGTTTTCTCCAGGATTTGGCGTAATCTAAAGATTAGGTCGATCCGAGATTTTCCAGATCTAAAATCAACCAAGGCCAAGGAAGGTCTTGTAAAGAGACAAGAGCCCTGCTACTCAATTGCCTTCTAAGCCCGAAGAAGCAGCAATTGGCAAGAGTCATTCTTCGTTTGATTGCAGCACTGGTGTTGTTGTCTGAGTTAATAGCAGAGCCCAGGTAGACAAAGTCCTTAACTATCTCAAAGTTATAGCTGTATATGGTGATGTTTTGTCCAAGACGTCGACAGTTTACTGCTAAACCCATCTTCGCCGCTTCCGTCTCAATACTCACAAAAGCGCTACTGACATCACTATGTGTTCTTCCGATTATGTCAATATGGTCGGCGTATGCGAGTAATTGGACGGACTTTTGAAAGATCGTGCCTCTGGTGTTGGCGTGAAAGTTCTGCACTATTCTTTCAAGTATATGCCTGAAAAAGTCGCACGACAGCGCATCGCCTTGTCTAAATCTTTTTTTGACTTCAAAGGTGTCGGTGAGGTCTTTACCCACCTTGACGGAACATCGTGCGTTTTTCATCGTCATTTTACACAGGCGGACGAGTTTGGCAGGGATGTTAGAAGTGCACATTTGTCTATATAACTCATCTCTATAACAGCTGTCGTATGCGGCTTTGAAATCTATGAAAAGGTGGTTGGTATCGATTTGAAGATCGACCAAGATCTGCCGTGAATATTTGGTCGATAGTGGACTTTCCTGGCCTAAAAACTGATAAAGACCTATCAGGTTGTTGCCGAATGGCTTTAGGCGTTCACACAATACAGCAAAAAAGATCTTGTAGGCGATGTTGAGGAGATTGATACCCCTGTAATTGGTGCAGTTCAGAGGGTCTCCTTTTTAAGGATCGGGCAAATTATGCTGAGATTCCATCACCATCAGCTCCGGCGGCTTTGTTTTCTTGAGCTAAGATATAGCTAGATTTATTTCATGCAGATATGGTGGGCGGAATTGTTGGTCTACTTCGCCCAGATAAGATGGACCATTCTGCCTAACAGCGGAATTGGTTTCGTCATCGCCGTCATCATAGCATCGACTGCGATTCCACTACGTTGTTCCCTTGATCGTCTTTGCAAGCTTCAGTTCGAGCTCTGTAGCATTGACAGTTTCTTTTTACTTTTTGAGAAAACTTTCGAACTTCATTCTTGCAATAACAGCTCTCCATTTCCTCGATTGCGTGCTTCTCATAATCCCTGTTTTTCTTTCTGAGAAGCCGATGTTCCTGTTTCCTCTTCTGCTCGTAGAGCGCAGGGGCTGTTCTGGCCCTTCTTTGCAGCGCCGCCTTGTATACTTCTTGTTTAGCTGCGTGTGCTTGCCGAAACTTATCATCAAACCAGGGTTTCGTTGTGGTGGCCGTGTAAAACCCAGAACTTCAGAGACGGCTTCCCTGGTGGTATTTTGGCAATGTTGAGACTTGATCGGAAAAGGAGATAGTGGCCCGAGTCAATGTTTGCCCCTCGAAAAGTTCGGACATCCATCATACTGGAGTAGTGCCTTGCATCGATCGCAATATGATCAATCTGGTTGACATTTGATTGATCAGGGGATCTCCATGTCCCTTTGTGAATGTTGAATTGTGGGAGTGTGGGAACTTGGTACTAGCTATTATAATATTTCGCCCGCAGCAAAGTCAATTAGCCTAAATCCGTTATCGGAGGTGGTGTCATGTAAGCTGTGTTTTCAGATTGTACCACGAAAGACATCTTCTCTCCCTCGCGTGGCCTTAAAGTCGCCTATGACAGTTTTAATGCCATAGCTAGGGCACTTGTAGCTCAAAACCTCTTGCCGGAGCTTGCCTCCAACGACGAATCCACATCCAAATAAGCGCTGTTTTTGTTGTGTTTAGCAGTTTCCATAGTTGTCGCAGTTTTTCATTCTTCTTTTGCCCGGCCCGTCCATCGCATTTCTTGGATGGCGGTTATGTCTGCCGTACAGCAGTCCAGGGCCTCCGCTAATTGTTCGTGGTATGTTAAAGGATCTAACATTCCACGTACATATCCGAGATTCGTTGTCCTTATTTCGTTTGCAGGGTTCGTTATCAGTGAATCCGTCCGTATCAGAAGCTTATGGATGACTGAAACTGTAGACGTCACCGTTGATTCCATCTAGAGAATTCTTCCGCTGTCGCCTGGATGCAAGGAGTAGTGCCTTAGTGATAACACTCCTCTCCCCTCTCTCGTTTGCTTCCACCAACAACCTTCCAAAGGGGTTGGAACCCAATCTACAGTTGAGGCTAGGCTCCCGATGTTCACCACGTGAAGGTGAGAGTAAGAATTGATAGACAGAGGTGGATTGTGGGTTCTTGTACGCTCTTGGGGACACATGTCTACTTTTATTATTCCTACTATTCTCTCTTTTTGTAGCTCGGACAGTAATTTTTGGTTGTCATCTAGGTTGACAAGTTGGCTGACCGACGGTGTATCTACTAAAGTCTACTAAAATCTACGAAAGCCTCCAACTCCAGCTGTGATTAGAAAATCAGGAGTTCTAGTAACAAATTAATTTACCAGAATGTTTTCAGTGATAGGTTTCCTCTTTGCACTTGGTCTCAAATTCTGAAGCACTTGGTGAAAAACTTACCTAAGCTATAAAAACATGATATTTTCAGGCAACGTTTGCTCACTAAACAGGCCACGTGCAGTTGAACATCCAGCGAAAGACCTACTTCATTATTAAACTGATATAACAGCAATCCAGGAAAAGCGTTTTTCATCTCCACAGTCAAGATTATAACAGAACTGATAAAATAACAATATTTTTTTCACTACATAAATGCAATCCAAAAAATTAGTAAAAAATAAGTAATAATTAAAAATAATACTTTAATTTGCTTCTAGAAACTATAACGAAATTTCGTTCAAAAAAAGCCCCACCCTTGATTCTTCTCTACTCATTGGAAAAAGCAATTTGGAATTGGATAGAGTATCACCCACTGGAGTTCCAAGATTTACAAAGAGGTGTGAACCGAGATATATCAATGTAAGTAAAGCAATCATAATTCGCTTAGAACTTTGTTTAAAGTGTTTTACTTGCAATAGGTGCTGGGAACCCTTACTCGATTTCGTGGAAGCTTACAAAGCTGAAAATAAAAAAAGCAAAACTACAGTATGGTCTTTGCAGATGCTCTTGCTCATTCTTAATCCTGTAAGAAATTCAGAAATTCCTTTAAGACATTTTCCTGATAATTAATATTATCATTATTTTGAAGGCATCGCTTGAAACCACCGTAAACGAACTTCAGCAAATGGACAAAGAAAAGGACAAAGATAAGGATCGAGTACAAAGCAAAGTTCCAACATCTCGTGACAAGGATTATTCTGCCAAACAATTTATCGAAGGTGTAAAACGTGGCCTAGGTCCACATTCGCCATCCAAACAGGTTACAGAATCAGCAGCGATTGCTTGCGTGAAGCTATGCAAAGCATCAACTTACATAAACATCAACGATTCTAATAATGTCATTTTCAAATTAGTCCAGTATATTATAAACGATCTAAAGGCTTTGCTTTTTAACCCAGTGAAACCTTTTTCCCGAGGTCAGGGATACAATTTTGCAGACATAGAACTTATGATTGATTGCTGGGTATCATGTTTTCGCATTAATCCGCATAACATCGAAGCACTGAAGGTGTGTTTGAACTTATCATCACCTCCAGCATATCACTTTGTGATTGTTTGTGCTTTATTGAGGTAAGTCATTGCCTAGAAAATGTTTGCTTTTTTTCTTTTTTTAATCACCACGTTCTTATATTCAGGCTAGCCCATATCTACGTAGACTTCCGAATGCCGAATAAAAATCCGTTTAGGATAGTCAATCAACCGCGTCTTCCTTGGTGGCCTCAAACAGACGTCGTTCATTACCGTTCTGCCGAATTAAGAGCCCTCTTCACAGACACATTAAATAAAGCAACACAAGGTTACATTGCACATACTCCTCTTCGTATGATTACTTCTTTAACTCTGAAGTCAAAAGACGCACAAAAAGGGCTTGCACGAGCTGAAGAGGGTCCAGCGCATAAAATGTTACTTTTGCTCCTTGTTCGCCTGATTCATGCCGATCCTACATTGCTTCTTAATGTAATAGATTCTTGTATTCACTTTAGCAAAAATCTCTTAATTAATTTATTTTTTTAGACACAAGGAAAAGTCGCACACGAAGTACAAAGCTCAACTCTAGAACTAATAAATGGTCTTGTTAGCCTTGTTCATCAACCGACAATGCCTGATGTAGCACAGGAAGCTATGGAAGCATTACTAGCTCTACATTCACCAGAAAAAATCGAAGTATGGAATCCAGAAGCACCGATTAATACATTCTGGGATGTTAGCTCCCAGGTCCTGTTTTCTATCTCACAAAAACTAATTCAGCACCAAATTGCCAATTATACGGATGTACTAAAATGGCTTCGTGAGATACTAATCTGTAGAAATACTTTTCTCCAAAGACACAAAGACTATGCCCATGTGGGAAGTCAAATTGCAATTTGCAAACAAGCGCATATTAAGCTTGAAGTGGTTTTCTTTATGTATCTGTGGTCAGTTGATTTGGATGCAGTGATAACTTCGTTATCATGTCTTGGTTTATTGGTTGAAGAAGCGGAAATACGATACGGACAAGATGAGATGGCAGTTGGTTTTGTAATGCCTAATTATCACATCTACCAAGAGTTGGCGCAGTTATCAACAGGTTTGTAAAAATAAATATTTTCGTATATTTTCAAAAGTAATAATTTTATGGTTGTTTTTTTTTGTTATAGCAAGCACCGACACGCGGTTTTGTTTCTATGAAAATATTCATGGGAATTCTGTTTTGAGTAAGAAACGGCAAACCAAATGTTTAATAGTTTTTTTAATAACAAATGTATTTTAGGTCGGATGGTACTTCAAAAAAGAATAATGTTACTTTTGCGTAAGATCGAAGTATGTGCTAATGGGGTTCAACCAGCGTGGGAGGAGACATTCAGGTATGATGTTTTAGATTTTATGTATTAAGAATATCGTAACATAAACGTTGAGTGTTGTATGAATAGGGTAGACACTGATCGGTGTCAACCAGGCGATGCACAGTAATGTAACTATCTCGTACGCATCAATTGTGCTTATTTTACCTCCCCGCGGTAATCACTTGGTACTGGTCTGTCCATCCGGATATTTCTGCTAAACTTATAAGCGCGAGTGTTGAACACAGAAAAAATAGCAACACTATAATGCTCTGCCTTAATGACTGCTTTGATCGAGCCCCTAAGAAAGAGAGGACGTACGGTGGATGAGCCCAATCAATTGGACTAACGGTGGCGTCAACAGTCAACGAAGCAGATGAGATAAGGTCATTCGGACAATTCAATGCAAGCCAGGGTATTGAAATAGAGATGGTGGGGGATGAGCCCTTAAAGGGCCAACGGCAGCGCTCATATCCACGAAGCGGGTTACTGACTCCGGATTCTCCGGTTTATTTTGTCCAAGGAATCCAACAAAAGACCTGGCCCTTCAGGTTTTGGGTTGTGCGTAGGGTTAACAACCCCGCCATGGAAAAATTAAAATGTTGCGAAGCGACCAATAGCCTCGGAAAAGGTCGGATTAGTTAATTAGTTGACGACTCGGAAAAATGATTTAAGGACAACGACCTCCGTATCCGCACGTGGAAACTCTTAACAGACCACGTGCAGCCAAACAACTAGCGGAGGCCCTAGGCTACTACAGAGCAGAAATTACTTCCTTCCAGGCAGGCAGGTACTACGGTGATTGTGAAAGAAGACCACAGACTTTATTTGGGTGCGGATTCATCATAAGATGTAGTCTTAGGCAAGAGGTCTTGGGCGTTTTGAAACGTAAGTGAGCGACTTGTGACAATCCGTATGAATGCTAAATTCGCCAACATTAGCCTAATATGCGCTCATGTTCCCACAGAGGACAAGATGACACCACCAAGGATGACTTCTACGAGCTCCTCGACAAAACCTATGAGCAATGTCCTAAATAAGACTTTAAGATAAAGAGGAAATCTTTGGTAGAAAAACATAGCCTACACTACGTAATGTCTGGAAACGGACTTAGGCTAATTGACTTCGCAGCGGCACATAATGTCACCATTGCAAACACTGTTTCCTCATCTCGATATACACAAAGGGACTTGGCGACACGCAGATCAAAAAACCGTCAACCAGATTGATCACGCCAGCATCAAGTGCCGAAGACCAGTGGCAACACTGCCAACAACCCATCAGAGATGCCGCAACTGATGTGCTAGGTTTCACCAGACCACCACCACGAAACCTCTGGTTCGATGACGAAAAGAAAAGACGGGAGAATACCGGGTTCTCCAAAAGAAAAGGAGAGCATGAGAAGCGCGCGATCGAAGATATTGAGAGATGCTACTCCAGGAACAACGTGCGGAAGTTTTACCAACAGGTAAAAAGAACGTGTCAAGGAAAAAAACCCGCACAGAAGCGTGTAGAGATAGGAATGGAAACCTCTTAGTAAAGTCACAGTCGGTGCTGAGTACATGGAAAGACCATTTCTGCAGACTGTTTACCTTAATACTTGAAAAAATTATAAGAAACTCGCAAGTCAATTGTAGTGGGACAATTTTTTTCAAGTCTATGCAATTGCTAGCATACGCTGACGACATAGACATCATTGGCAGAACTCGTCGAACTGTCACTGGAGCGTTTGCTAACATTGAAGCAGAAGCGGCTAAAATGGGTCCACACAAAGGGACGCACAACACCGGCGCATTGGACAAAACATCACAATAGACAGGTGCAAGTTTGAGGTAATTAGGGACTTTGTTTACCTCGGATCCGCTATAACATCTGACAGCAACATCTCGTCAGAAATAAAGCGAAGAATTACTCTTGCCAATCGCTGTTTCTATGGGCTAGGAAGGCAATTGAGTAGCAAAGCCATCTCTCAAAAGACAAAGGAGACTCTGTTTAAGACCTTAATCATCCCAGTCCTGCTCTATGGCGCCGAGGCATGGACTCTATCTAAAGCGGATGAAGATATCCTTAGTCTTTTCGAGCGTAAGGCATGTTGGTTGAGGCCCAGGTTCGTCCCGAACGGTAGCGCCCCCTAAGTAAGTTAAGTAATATAAACATATACATATCGTAGTAGATCGCGTTCATATTTTTCAAAATTGATAAGGTTTTTCATCTTGGAGTAAAAATAAACATAAACAAACTAAAGAAATGGCACAAAAAATTGTAAATAAAAATTGTTGTCTTTCAGAAATTGGGAAGCTATCAGCAAGATTCTTCAATCGTATCCTAAATGTAAAACTGAAGACGGTCAAGCAGAAGTATTTCATCGTGGCATGGGAAAACGAAGAGCCTCTCACCAAAGCTCCGAACACGATTTAGAAGAACAAATAACCGAATGGGCTAACATGACCTGGTTTCTGTTAGCCCTCGGAGGAGTTTGTTTACAAAGACCACGCTCATTTCGCGTACCGATTAATCTTAATCAAAACATCCAAAACAGTCAGGGCAGTCAAAGCAACCAAAATATTTCAAATAATCCCATTAATTCTCACAATCAACAAAACAATCCACACAGCACAAATAATCAAAATATTTCACACAATTCAACAATGCCACTCAACCCAAATATAAGTGTATCATTGGGTTCATTGGCCCAGAACTCAGTGAACTCTGTATCGAGTTCGGTGAGTTCCGGACGAGGTTCCCTTCATCCGAGCACCATATCATTGGTGACCACTACTATTGTTATTCCACCGCCACAGGAAATTCAATATTGTCCAGTAACACAGTGAGTTATCGGATTCTTATTTTGATTTGAAAGGAAATAGCAAACATTTTCTTATTCCCAGATTCATAGGCCAACTGTTGCGTTTGCTAGTTTGCAGTAACGAAAAGATCGGTTTAAATATTCAAAAGAATGTCAAGGAACTGGTTGGAGAAGAAATGTCTCCTCAGCTCTATCCCATTCTTTTTGATCAAATACGTGCTATCGTTGAAAAGTTCTTCGATCAGCAAGGTCAAGTTAATGTGACTGACATAAATACACAGTTTATAGAACACACTATTTACATCATGAAGTCTATACTAGATCCAAAGCCAAATAAGGATCAAAATGACCAACCTGCACCCTCTGAGCATTTAGGGGTGACTAGCATTGAAGGCATGATGTTGGGCATCGTTAGATATGTACGTCATTTGGATATGACTGTTTATGCCATTCGCATTAAAACAAAACTATGTCAGTTGGTTGAAGTTATGATGAAGCGAAGAGATGACTTGGCTTTTAGACAAGAAATGAAATTTCGTAATAAACTTGTGGAATACCTTACCGACTGGGTTATGGGTACATCACATCAAATAGCTCCACCAAGTTCAGTTGATGCTTCAATGATGACCAAGTGAGTTGACAAAAATATTTTGGAAGGCAATTTTAATATGAACTTATGACTTTAAGCACTTCACTCATTTTCCGAGACCTGGACCAAGCTTGCATGGAAGCTGTTGCAGCTTTATTAAGAGGGCTTCCCTTACAACCTGAAGAATCTGATCGTGGAGATCTTATGGATGCGAAAAGTGCTCTATTTCTTAAGTATGCACAGTAAAATATATTTCTTAATGCAGAGTTTTAAAAATGATTTTTCTTTTTTTCAGATATTTCACTCTGTTCATGAATCTCTTAAATGACTGCATTGACAGTTCTGAAGCAGAAAAAGATCTACAAAACTCCCAAATGCTACCTCCACGACCAAGAATGGCCGCGGGTAAGTTGACAGCTCTACGCAATGCAACGATTCAAGCAATGTCCAATTTGTTGGGAGCCAACATTGATTCGGGTTTGATGCACTCCATCGATTTGGGGTATAATCCTGATTTGCAAACCCGAGCGGCATTCATGGAAGTTCTCACACAAATTCTACAGCAAGGAACGGAGTTTGATACTCTCGCTGAAACAGTTCTTGCGGATAGATTTGAACAACTTGTTCAACTGGTAACCATGATAAGTGATAAAGGAGAGTTGCCCATTGCAATGGCTCTTGCTAATGTTGTAACAACATCTCAAATGGATGAGTTAGCGCGTGTTCTAGTCACGCTTTTTGATGCAAAGCATCTGTTAGCGCCCCTTTTGTGGAATATGTTTTATAGAGAAGTAGAAGTTTCGGACTGCATGCAGACATTATTTCGAGGTAATTCGCTTGGCAGCAAAATCATGGCGTTTTGTTTTAAGATCTACGGCGCAAGTTATTTGCAAAGCCTGCTTGAGCCACTAATTCGACCTCTTCTGGATGATTCAAATACAAGTTTTGAAGTTGATACAGCAAGGTTTGTAAAAAGGTTTTGTTCAATTTTTTTAACTTCGATTTAAATGATTTGCCTTAGATTGGAACAAGCAGATGATTTAGACAAAAACCGGGCGAATTTGGTAGCTTTAACCCAGAAAGTATTTGATGCCATTATTAATTCCGCTGATCGTTTCCCACCGCAACTCCGTTCAATGTGTCATTGTTTGTACCAAGTTTTGAGCAAGAGATTTCCAAACTTATTGCAAAATAATATTGGAGCTGTTGGCACTGTTATATTTCTAAGATTCATCAATCCCGCAATCGGTAAGTTTTTTTTTAGAAAGGTTATAATTTGCATTTTTCACATTTTCGATTTTAATTGATTTTTTAAATTATTAAACAAAAAGACATATCTCCTTTGTTATCCGGTTATCAACGCTTATAACATTTGTTAATTTTGTTTAGTGTCTCCACAAGAACTTGGAATAGTTGGAAAGCAAGTTCCAAGCTCAGCAAAGCGTGGCCTAATGTTGATGTCTAAAATCCTTCAAAACATTGCTAACCATGTTGAATTTTCGAAAGAGCAACATATGCTGTGCTTCAATGATTTTCTTCGTGCGCACTTTGAAGCTGGTCGCAGATTTTTCATCCAAATCGCTTCAGACTGTGAAACAGTTGACCAAACATCACACAGCATGAGCTTCATATCAGATGCCAATGTCTTAGCTCTACATCGTTTGCTTTGGACTCATCAGGAAAAGATCGGAGATTATCTGTCATCAAGTCGCGATCACAAAGCCGTCGGTCGACGACCATTTGATAAAATGGCAACATTATTGGCATATTTAGGTCCCCCCGAACACAAACCTGTTGATTCCCAGTAAATTAGTTCGTTTTTTACAACTATAAAACCCCAATTAAACTTGAATGTATTTTTAAGCATGATGTTTTCTTCGTTCGCCCGATGGAGTTCCATTGACATGTCATCGACAAACTTTGAGGAAATCATGGTCAAACATCAAATGCACGAAAAAGAAGAATTCAAAACACTAAAATCCATGAATATTTTCTATCAAGCAGGCACAAGTAAAGCTGGCTATCCTGTTTTCTATTACATAGCCAGAAGATACAAGTAATTCGTTTTTAAACAATTATAGGTCTTTCGAGATATAATAAGTTTTTCTGTTATAGAATCGGCGAGACAAATGGAGACCTGTTAATTTACCACGTTATTCTAAGTCTTAAACCATTTTGCCATTCGCCATTTGAAGTCGTAATAGATTTTACCCACACATGCTCAGACAACAGATTCCGTACAGAGTTTCTTCAAAAATGGTTCTACGTCTTGCCTGCTGTAGCATATGAAAATGTAAATGCAGTTTTTATATACAACTGCAACTCTTGGGTGCGAGAATATACCAAATTTCATGACAGAATTTTGGCTCCTTTAAAGGTAAGCATCATCCTGTAGTTTTTTTTATATAAAATAATTTCTATTAATTTTTGTTTTTAGGGTAACCGTAAATTAATTTTTCTTGACGCTCCTAGTAAACTCAACGACTTTATTGACCCCGAACATCAAAAACTTCCCGGAGCTACGTTATCACTAGATGAAGATTTGAAGGTTTTCAGCAATGCTCTTAAACTCAGTCACAAAGACACCAAAGTTGCAATAAAAGTTGGTCCAACTGCCCTACAAATTGCCTCAGCTGAAAAAACAAAAGTCTTAGCCCATTCTGTGTTACTTAACGATGTCTATTACGCCTCTGAAATAGAAGAAGTTTGTCTAGTCGATGACAACCAATTCACTCTATCCATTGCTAACGAAAGTGGTCAACTAAGTTTTATCCATAACGACTGTGATAATATCGTCCAAGCAATCATTCACATTCGCAATAGATGGGAACTTAGTCAACCAGACTCTGTTACTGTTCATCAGAAAATTCGACCAAAAGATGTTCCTGGAACATTACTAAATATGGCATTGGTAAATTTGGGCTCCTCTGATCCAAATCTAAGAACAGCTGCCTACAACTTGCTCTGTGCTTTAACGGCAACTTTCGATTTGAAAATTGAAGGACAATTGCTGGAAACTCAGGGATTATGCATACCATCGAATAATACTATATTTATAAAGTCGGTTAGCGAGAAACTGGCTACTAATGAACCCCACCTAACATTGGAATTTCTTGAAGAATGTATTCAGGGATTTCAGAGAAGTACTATTGAACTAAAACATTTGTGTTTAGAGTATATGACGCCGTGGCTTAAGAACCTTGTTAAATTTTGTAAATCTAATGATGATTCGAAAAAGTTAAAGGTCTCTCAAATTTTGGACAAACTTATTTGCCTAACAATTGAACAAAAAGAAATGTATCCTTCAGTTCAGGCAAAGATTTGGGGGTCAATAGGTCAGATACCAGAATTGATTGACATGGTCCTGGATAATTTTTTGCACAAATCCATTACTTATGGTCTGGGGTCACCACAAGTTGAAATTATGGCGGATACGGCAGTAGCATTGGCCTCGGCAAATGTCCAGCTCGTCTCAAAAAAGGTTATAACTCGCATGTGTCGCGTCATGGATAAAACATGTGCAAACCCTACCCAATACCTAGAACAGCATATGATGTGGGACGATATAGCAATACTGGGACGCTATCTCCTTATGTTGTCTTTTAATAACTGCTTAGATGTTGCTACACATTTGCCCTATTTATTTCATAATATCACGTTTCTGGTATGAAAAAAACATAAATATTGAAAAATATATAATTTACTATTAATTGTCTCTTAGGTATGTTCCGGATCATTGTCCATGCGTGCTTCGACTCATGGTTTAGTTATTAATATAATTCACTCACTTTGTACCTGCACAAAACCGTCATTTTCTGAGGAAGCTCAGCGAGTTCTTCGTCTTTCCTTGGATGAATTTTCTCTACCAAAATTCTATTTACTCTTTGGCATTAGCAAAGTTAAATCAGCTGCTGTAACTGCTTTCCGTTCTAGTTGTCGTCATCCACCCGACAAGTGGTTGGGAAACGAAAGAGTTTCTCAGCCTCTTCCGGCCGACAGGGAACGCTTGTCTCTACCATCGCTTGAAGTTATTACCGATGCCCTTCTGGAAATAATGGAAGCTTGCATGCGGGATTATCCTGATTGCGAATGGTTGCAAACATGGACCTCGCTTTCCAGGAGTTTTGCTTTTTGCTATAATCCTGCACTTCAGCCAAGGGCTCTTATTGTTTATGGATGCATTAGTAAAAGTGTAACCGACCAAGAAGTGAAACAACTTCTGCGAATTCTTGTTAAAGCATTAGAATCGTTTAATGATATCATTCTTATAGAGGCGTTAGTTATGTGTTTAACACGAATTCAACCACTACTTAGACCCGTAAGAAATTAAATTAAATTAATGTGCGAATAACTAAAATACATTTTTTTTGTTTCTTAAACCAGGAATCACCAATCCACCGAGCACTCTTTTGGGTAGCAATTTCAGTTCTCCAACTGGATGAAATAACTTTGTATGGTGCTGGCTTAGCATTGCTTGAACAGAACTTACATACACTTAAGTCACAAGGATCGTTTGATAAAATAAACATTTCGGATGTTATGTTAAGTACCCGTGAACCCCTTGAATGGCATTTCAAGCAATTGGATCACGCTGTAGGACTTTCGTTTCGAAGCAACTTCCATTTTGCTTTAGTCGGTCATTTGATTAAGGTTTAAAACTGTGATAAATAATTTCTTGTTGTTTTCTAAGTAAATCTTTTTGATGCAGGGATTCCGGCATCCAACTCCGACCACAGTCTCGCGCACTTCACGAGTTCTCACAATGCTTCTTGGAATCATAGCGAAACCCGTTCGACGAGATAAATTCGAAGTAACACCAGATAGTGTAGCATATTTGACAGCTCTGGTAGCTGTGTCAGAGGAAGTGCGGTCAAGATGCCATGTCAAGCATGCCTTACCTAGATGGCCAACCGAATTGAGTACGGAAAATTCAGATGCTGGCAATTCAACATTGCAAAACGTAAGTTTGAATACTTTGAATTCAAATTTTAATTAATTTCTATATATTATAATCTTATTAGCTTGGAATGCCACTTTCAAGACGGCAAAAGTCGTGGGATATTCTAGATCAGTCGGCTTTATCATTTGCACGACATCATAAGGTCCCCCCGCATCAGGTATGATTAGATTTTATATTTATGATTTTTGTTTAGTTAAAATCTAGAAAAGGACCATTGATTTAGTAATTTTAGTTAGACGAAATAGTTTGAATTGGATTGATATAGTCAAACTGAATAATTGTGTTGTTTATAGTGCAAATGTAGCGTTTAACTTACATCCATACCCATACCAACTAAAAATGTAAAAATTGAATTAAGATTTTCATCTTTATTATGACGAGTTGTTTTTTCAACTATCCTATTCCTATGAACTCTTCCGAAGGGATGGAAAACAGCCCAAAAATGGGTATCTTTTTCACCGTCTAATTACCGACCACTTGCTCTTACGGCCCTTTCTTCCAAAGTCATGAAATCGCTGTCTGCTTTTTCGACGATCGAAAGCTTCTTAATTACCGGAAATATGGATTTTGTTAAAAAAAATCTCCTCCATTAGTGATCTGGTGGTATCCTTCATCGAAAAGTGGATTCCATCTACCTCGTTGTAGAGAAAGTAAGATTATCGCACTTGATATTTCTTAACCGTTTGCTAGATTTTGGCATCAAGCTCTTTTATCGAAAACGTGTGCATTTGATGAATTAAAGTCTGATATTAACAAAATAAATGTCGGTGTGTCCCTGAGCTTTGTTTTGCTCCCGACACTGTTTCTTATATGCAGCGAGATTTTGCTGGGTAAATTATTCCAAATTCGTGTTGTTCGGCAAAAAAAAAAGAATCCCTATATTTCACGGTACGTCTGAAATCGGGCTCAAAGATATACACTGCCTATATAACTATCATGAAGCATCATTTTTTAGTTCCGAATCAAGTCGCAATGAGGCGTGCTGAAATTGCCAATTGGTGTGAATATAGAATAAGTACAGACAACAAAAGTGTATTAAATATTGGTAAAATATCGGTTAAGGTTCTCGTCTTCACTATTTAGAGTTAGTTTCCAATCAACCAGGAAGATGGCCAGAGGAAAAATGACCACCATGAGAGTACTATAGAAAATGTATATACAATGATACAATGCTCAAAGGTGAATTGATGAGCATTCCTTGCGAGACGAGTATTACGGGAGAAACTTTTAAGGGGAGGAATACAGCTGGCTACTTCGAGTGAAATTTTTTTTATACAAGAAACGATAAAATAAAGAAAGACATGAAACATTGCGTCCGTGTTCAGAGACACATATATTTCCTATTAATCTTAACGCTTTTTTTATTCTATCGAGCAGCTGAAGACACGTTTCCAAAGTACCTGCCCAGAGGTGTGAGTTATACTCGAGTTTTTTGCGTATAAACGCTTTGTAAATTGTAGCCTGATCAGAAGGGGGAATAAACTTCTTGCATCGATACAAAAAACTTAAGCACTTAGCAGCTTTTTTGGCGGTCTCAAATATATGGTCTTTGCAACGGAGTTCGTCGCACTGAAAGCTTTCGGTTTCTTCGAGTCGTCAGCAAAACAGTTAAGTGAATTAGAAGTAATAGACCGAAGATCATTGATAAAAATGAGAAAAAGAGTAGGAGACAGAACGGAGCCCTGGGGCACACCAGCATTTATTTTGTGGGAATCAGACTTGAATCCGTCTAATACAACTTGTATTGAACGGTCCAGAAGATAGCTTCTAATCCAACGAACAAGGGTATCATCGATCCCAAAAGCACATTTTCGATAAGAGAGCTTCATGCCAAACTACCAAATGATTTGGAGATATCTAGAACAATAATCTTACATTCACCAAAGCGATGTACAAATTTGTTCCACTGTTCGGTGAGATATGCCATCAGATCACCAGTAGGACGGTTGCTGAGGAAGCCATTCTGACGGTCATGGAGAAGCTTTCGATCTTCGAGATATTACTTAAGCTGACGGTTAATCAACCTTTCCATGACCTTAGAAAGAAGGGATGTTAGTTCTATGGGTCGTTAGGAGGAGGGGGAAGATGGGTCACTTTTCTTAGGAACAGGCTGGACAAATTTACATTTTCAAGTACAGTAGGGGCAACGATGCTGTGAGGCAGCGTGAAGCTGGCACCGAAATGGGCGGCGAGCAAGTTTGTCTTCTCTGAAAAGTCAACAATTGGTTTGTTATTGTCGATTAGCGTTGGAACCGAAGATGTTGAGGAGTTTTTAATATTTTTTACAAATGACCAAACATTTTTTGACACTGCAGAATTTTTGGCCGTAATTTTTGGTCATCCAAAATATTTGGTTCTTTAAGTAACGGAGTTGCATGAGTTCCTTGCTTGTTTGGGCTTTTTCCGATTTTCTTCTGTAGGGTTGGCTATGTAAGATCGGGAACTTTTTATACTTATTTAAACATTCAGCACATTAAGACAAATTCAGATGTCCTTATCTATTTACCGCAAGCATTATATGGTCATACAATTCCTACAGTAGATAAGAAACAGGCAGTTAAGCACAAAGGTCTTGGGACAGATAACAGGATGGATTTGCGACGCGAGTGTGTATTATTTTTTCTTCCACAGCGCGAGTGGGTATATTTTTCTGTCTGCCAACGACGCGAGTGGGTATTACTTTATTTTTATTTTTTGCTCAACAAGTAGGTTTTTTTTCTTTTAAACAGTCGCGACAAAGCAAGATATTACTTTTTGAATTTTTTATTTTTCGTCTTTGGTGAGCTTAAGATCTTCTGGTAAGAGGAGTCTTAAGCATGCCACTCCGTTTCAATTATTGTGTAGGAACCTTGTAGAATATTCCTTCTTAGTTACCAGCTAAGACGGTTGAGGTATGAGCTCTGTTATTTTTTTTGATGAGAATGCTCTCTTATCCTACGAAAATTCAAACCCGCAAGCCCCAAATTGTATGTCCACGTATTATAAAAAAAATAATCAAAGCATGGATTGTAAGAAAGCAAATCAATGGTTTTCTTCTCTTAACAAAACAAGCAATTAATCTTTAAGGCTTTAACTGAATATAAATACTGTGTGTTGTATTATTTACTCGTGATAAATATATTCGACTATATTATATTATCAAACTAATTTTTCCGTTTTTTTTTCTCTGTTTCATTCTAAATCTAATTTCGTATGCCTGCTGAATGCTGCTTGCATTTAACTATCCTGGGTTTCTTAAAACAAAAATAATACTCACACGTTTCACTCCTTACACTGTATTTTACACTAAATTCAACATTTTTTTATTTGGTATACACGTGTATATTATTTATTGTAAAACCTTTGCTTTTTTGTTATGTTGCAAACCAATCAATGTGTTTAATTGGGTTTATATTCAAAATTTATTAAATATATTAATATGCATGTTTTTACCCCTATATATATATAAAAAAAAACAAAATTATTAATTTATATACAAACAAAAATCAATAAAACAAAGAATGCACGAGTTTTATTTAAAACTCAACGATCCTTTTCCGTACCGACGACTAAAGATCCAAATAACTCAAATGGAATCGATGAACGCCAGGTATCTTTTTTCTTTAAATAAAGGACACATTTTCAAATTCTTAATTAAAAACAAAAAAGAAAAAACACATTTTTGCTTAAATAAACCCCTTCACTTTGTACAATGACAAATATTTCGATTTCTTTAAGTAGAATGAACACAAAACAAAAATTGCATTGCCTTGCATTGTATTACGACATCTAATGAATTAGAAATGTTTTTTTTTTATTAACGCTTATATTTAAACAAATAACACAAAATTGTAATATTTTGCAACTTATTCTAAGAAAACCGGTTTTAATAATTTTTGTTGTAGCTATTAATATTAAAAAAATATTATTTTTCTTTCTTTATATATATCTTTTGCAAGTGTCTTTTTCTTTTGAACAATGCCAGCCAAGCTCCTTCTGACCGAATTTTAGAAAATATGTATACATGAATAGCATTTTTTAATTTATTTCTTTTAAATTGACTTTGTAAAACATTTTTTTGAAATGGAACTATATTTGAAATAGAACAAATTATTATTCCGACCAGAACATTCGATAAATATGTTATACATAACGGTTGCGCAATATTATAAGTAAGTCGCTATCATGATGATCATAGGCCTTTTTGTAAGCACCCAAATCGCGGATCCGTATGTGAGTACTGGTAAGACTATAATCTTGTATATCAGCAGTTTGGTTTTTATGGTAAGGTTTCTGGAATTAAAGAGCATTGACAGACTATAGTAGGTTCTGTTGGATTTTAGCAGCCGCCCGCGTATATCTTTCTCTATATTATTGTCGGCTGCTACTTTTGACCCAAGGTAGTTAAAGGACTGCACTACTTCAAGTTCATGCTCCGCTGCCCTTTTAGTTGGACTAACACTTCTCGCAGATGTAGCCGCCATGTACTTAGTCTTCCCTTCATTAATATGCCACCTGCTCGATCTGGGTAAAGGAGTCTTGTATAGCTTGTTGGCTTCTGCCGATGATGTCGATGTAAGCCAGTATCTAGCTCGACTTGGTAACGATAGTCCCTCTTGTTGATGTGCCAGAGTCACGGATTGCTTTCTCCAACGCCAGGTTAAAGAGGATGCCAGCCAGACCATCCCCTTCTCGGAGTCCATTAAAGATGTTGATTGGTCTGGACAGCAAACCGGCTACTTTTACTTGGCTTGTAATGTTGGCCATGGTCAGCCTACATAGTCGTGTCATTTTGTTTGGGATGCGGAATTCTCTCGTGGCATTATAAAGTTCTACCCGGGTTATGCAATGGTAGGCGGCTTTAAATTCTAAAAAAAGATGGTATGTTGGAATATTAAATTCCAGACTTTTTTCCATCCCTTATAATTGCTACACTTTGTGATATCTCCTTTCTTATGTATGAGACATATGGTCCCTTTTCGTCAGTCTTCTGGCATTTCTTCTTGTTCCCATACGTGTATTATTATTTCATGAATTGTTTGATGTAGTGTTGGCCCTCCATGATTGATCAGCTTGGCAGGTATGCTGTCGACTCCCGAGGCCTTGTTATTTTTGAGCCGATTAATCTCCTTTTGTATCTCCTCAATGCTTGGTGGCTGCGGCATAAGGTCTTCTTGAAATGTTACGAGTCTCCATTTCTTCCGTGTGCTGACCGTTCAACAATTCATTAAAGTACACTTCCCATCGCTTCAGAATCCCTTCAGGATCGGTGATCAGATTTACCTCTCCGTCCTTACAGTATGTGCAGCGTGGTGTATATATTGCGACATGTTTCTGACGGACCTCGCTCTCTATTTTTTTTTCATTTCACAGACAATTTTTTTCTCCCAGGCTGCCTTTTTTCGTCTGTGAAGTCTTTTCTCTATTCTTCTGAGCTCTTTATATTCATCTTCGCGTGCCCGTGTTCTATGAAACTGCTGCATTGCCCAGTATGCATCATTCTAGATGCTAGTTTGCATTCATCATCAACCAGTGGCTCCGATCTTTGCGACTACTGCCTATGATGGCATCAGCAGTACTAATGACTTTGTTCTTTCTGTACTCTTCCCTCATCGAGCTCTCCGATGTATTGCTTTTGTTTTCATGGCGTACAGCAGCCGTGTTGATTCGAGCCTGAGCGGCGGATGCAATACTTCTTCGCAGAGCAATCCGCTCTGGGAACACCATACCCTCAAGATGGTGGTCCGAGTCAATATTGGCACCTCGATACGTTCGTATCGTCATCAGGCTCGAAGTAGTGGCGACGATCTATCAACACGTAATTAATTAAAAAAGTGGTCGGACGCATGTTTGGCCCATGTTAAGTTTGTCCGACTAGCAGATTCTTAATGTAGACGGTTTAAGCTTTCATTTGATACCAAATTTATTCATTGACTCGATCCCAATGAGGTAGACCAGCACCAAAAACGCCAGCCGAAACCAACAAAAGCAGGTTATTGTGAGACAGGAAACAATAGAGGAGGTCACTCAGTTTAACTATCTTGGTAGTTTTCTGTCACTAGGTGGTGGAACAGACCTGGACGTTAGTAATAGAATAAATAAAGCTCGTAGTGTTTTTGGAAAGCTTTCTCCAGTTTGGAACTCAACAAAAATATCGCTTCGTACAAAGTTGAGACTCTTTGAATCCAACGTGAAATCTGTGCTGCTATATGCCTGTGAAACGTGGAAATGCTCTGACAACATCTCGAGTAGGTCGCAAGCCTTTGTCAACCGTTGTCTGCATTACATCCTAAAGATCCGGTGGCCACAAATCATCTCCAACAACGAATTGTGGCTTAGGACTGGACAAACATAAGTGGATGATGACATTAAGCAGAGAAAGTGGCTATGGATTGGTTATATTTTGAAGAAACCTGACAACAACATAACGAAGCAGAGTTTTGTATGGAATCCTTAAGGTAGTAGGACGGGTTGGAAGGCCAAGGGAAAAATGGAGGTCCACTGTCATCAAGGAAGCTCAGTCCCAAAGTTTGCAGTCGTGGTCACAGCTGAGGTATCGTGCTAAAAACAGAGAGAGATGGATAGATCTGGTTGCCGCCCTGTGCTCCAGGAGGAGTTAAAGTGATGCTGCCTACAGCAGTTTTCCGGAAACTAAGAAGAAGAAGAAAATAACCGTTTTGTACATTTTATGTAATTTGACATTTATGTATGTCTAAATTTTCCATTGATTCGATGAGTTAGGTGTTCCTACGGCCGCCTTCCCTACTAAAACAACTATTTCAAGATACAGCGCCAGTATTTTGGCGAGTTTTTCGGTTTAAAGGTTAAAATTATCATGAATTAACGTTGAAAAAACATGTTTACTAAGGTCAATCGGTTGATAAATGTTTAAGTTATTCTCACAATGAATATGGAGTATTGTTTGTCGATAACTACCCATAATCCTTTAACGAAATTTCAGGCCCCTGAGGTCCACCAACTTTAACATCTTTTAAGCAAAACTGGTTTTGGTTGTAAATTGGTTTACGAGTTTGAAAAAATAGTAAAACATTTCCTTCAAATAGCCAGTTAATGAACCTTCATAACCTAACTGTAGTGATAAAAATTAAAAAAATATAGAATTTGAATGTAAATGCTATTAAAATTAATCGGGAAATTTGGAGCTTGGTTCAGTCTAACGAAAGAACTATTTTTCTAGTAAACAGTAGACATAAACAAAAAATAATAACAATGTACTTTTTTATCCAAATGCAGTCACTTGCACACAAGACACAACACAAGCATGGTAGAAAAATTAAAAAAAAAAATTAATACATGTTAATAGATTTTTATAAAATCAAATATTAAAAGTACCCAAAACTATACAAACTCTGTTTTCTATTATAGGAACGCGGTTCTCGTTCATCAGTGTCCAACGAATCAAATGTACTTCTCGATCCCGAAGTTCTTCCTGACCTGTCAATACAAGCTCTTGTCCTAACTGTACTCGCAACACTAGTAAAATATTCTACCGATGAGAGCGAAACAAGAGTCTTATATCAGTACCTGGCCGAAGGATCTGTCGTGTTCCCCAAAGTTTTCCCAGTGATGTAAATTAAAAAAACAAAAATAATCAATTTTTTTTATTACATAGCACTTTATGTATTCTTTTTTTTTACTTTCAGTCACTCCCTGCTCGATCAGAAAATCAATAACATACTATCCGTTTCCCATGACCAAGTTGTTCTTAACTCTGTTCAAAATATTATACAAAACATGCTTGCCAGCGAAGATCCATCTCAGCAACAATTACACTTCCTTCAAAGTTGTGGATTTGGTGGACTTTGGCGATTTGCCGGACCGTTTACAAAAGTTAGTTGCATCACATAAAATGTTTGTATTAATTTATTTTCCATTTATTTAGTATAATATGATGGGCGAATCATCAGAGCTATTTGTTAATTGCTTGGAAGCAATGGTTGAGACTTGCCTACCTGGAGATGAAACAACCCCAGTGCCACCTTCACCCCGACCATACAACCTAAGTTCGAGTTTAAGCAGCTTGACTCTGGGGTCACCCACAGACAAAGGTTTTTATGAAACAAATTTATGAAAAAAAAAATTGAAATTTGAAGTGATACGTATGTAGTTATCGAATGCATTATGGCATCAAATCACCAATATCATTCCATCTTCATTAGAATGCTATTATAAACTTTTGTTGAGAAACTATCAACATTTTTTTAATTAGTTTCTTTTTCTATTTTTCTTGTTGCACAAAAAAAACAACAATTCGCAACAATACAAACAAAAAATCTAACAATTTTGAAATGCGGCACAATTGTTCCTACATAATCAAAATTTAGGCTTCTCAACAGAATCATTAGATTATGATAATTTTGGTGGCAGTGTTAGTTCTCTGCGCCGTGCATCATGCAGTAAATCACGAGTTAAACATCGATTAGCAGACAGTCCATCTCACTAAAATGAAAATTCATTGGCGCTGGCAATTAGTTGCCGAATATTTCATAATTAGAACAGCTAAATGCATAGATTATGGTTTTTTTCTTTTGAGTTTAATCAATTGAAATGTTAAAGATTAAAAAGTAACTTTAAGCCGACTCTAAAGATTCCAAACGATTCGATAACAAGAAAATAGTGATAGTTTTCGAAATTTAAACTATATATTATTATGTCTACAAAAAACATTAAAATGGCCAACGAAATGCAAAGACCTTGATAAAGTCGACATTTAAATAGTTAAATGAAAAAAGATCTTTGTTAAGGTATTCAGAGCCATCAAATGCCAATCTTTCTATCCTGTAATCGTGTTTGTGCCTGTGAGCATTCATTTCCATCGATAAATTTAATGTTCAGAACTGTTTACTGTTGTTTATATTTTTACGGCAATCGTGTCAACAATTACCTTATCCTAGGTGGCGTTAAAGTCCGAGGTTGATCTGGTCCTCAACCAACAAGCTTCTCCAGCCAGCTCGATCCTTAGCTAGGTGCCTCCAGTTTCGCACGTGGAGTCGTTTGTGGTCCTCTTCCACTTATGTGCGCCCACTGAGTCTCGGTCTTCCTCTACTGCGCCGTCTCTTTGGGGTGGAATCGAAGATTTTCCGGGCCGGAGCATTGATGTCCATCTGCTCTATATGACCCATCAATCTGAGACGATGAATTTTTACTCTCTTGGCTATGTATGTGGAACTGTAGGTACAGCCGGTACAGTTCTTCATTGTATTTTCTTCTCCACTCTCCGTTATGCATACGGGACCAAAAAATCACCCGGAGAATCTTTCTCCCGAAGCAGCGTAAAGCGTGCTCATCCGCTTTTGACAGCGTCCATGCGTCTGCACCATAGAGCAGGACTGGGATGATGAGGGTCTTATAAAGGGACAATTTAGTTGCCCGAGAGAGGGCTTTGCCACTCAATTGCCTTTTAAGCCCGAAGAAGCAGCGATTGGCAAGAGTTATTCTTCGTTTGATTTCAGCGCTGGTGTTGTTGTCTGAGTTAATAGCGGAGGCCAGGTAAACAAAGTCCCTAACTGCCTCAAAGTTATAGCTGTCTATGGTGATATATTGTCCAAGACGCCGCTTCCGTCTCAATACTCACAAAAGCGGTACTGACATCACACTGTGTTCTTCTGATTATGTCAATATCGTCGGCGTATGCTAATAATTGGACGGACTTTTAAGAGATTGCGCCTCTGGTGTTGGCGTCAGAGTTTTGCACTATTTTTTCAAGTATGATGTTGAAAAATTCGCACGACAGCGCATCGCTTTGTCTAAATCCTTTTTTGACTTCAAAGGTGTCGGTGAGGTCTTTACCGACCTTGACGGAACAGCGTGCGTTTTTCATCGTCATTTTACACAGGCGGACGAGTTTGGCAGGGTCTATATAACTCGTCTCTATAAATGCTGTCGTATGCTGCCTTGAAATCGATGAAAAGGTGGTGGGTATTAATTTGAAGTTCTTGGGTTTTTTTCCAAGATCTGCCGTAGTGTGAATATTTGGTCGATAGTGGACTTTCCTGGCCTAAAACCGTACTGATCACGTTCACACAATATGGCAGAAAAGATCTTGTAGGCGATGTTGAGGAGGCTGATACTCCTATAGTTGGTGCAGTTCAGAAGGTCTCCTTTTTTAAGGATCGGGCAAATTATGCTGAGATTCCATTCATCGAGCATGCTCTTCTAACCATATCTTGCTTATGAGTTGGTGCATACTTGTAGCCAAGTCATCGCCTGCAGCTTTGAAGAACTCGGCATCTAGGCCATCGGCGAGCTTTATTTCATCCAATTGTGGTGGGCGGAATTGTTGGCCTACTTCGCACAGATAAGATGGACCATTCTGCCTGACAGCGGAATTGGTTTCGATTCCACTACAATCTTCCCTTGATCGTCTTTGCAAGTTTCAATTCGAGCTCTGTAGCTTTGACAGTTTGTTTGTACCTTTTGGTAAAACTTTCGAACTTCATTCCTACAATAACAGCTCTCCATTTCCTCGATCGCGCGCTTCTCATGATCCCTTTTTTTCTTTCTGAGAAGCCGGTGTTCCTGTTTCCTCTACGGCTCATAGAGCGTAGGGGCTGTTCTGGTAGCACCTCCGCTACTTGTTCAGATGAACGTGGTTTGTTAAAGGGCTCGTTGTCCGTATCCGAGGCTTGTTTTTGCTTCGCAACTAGCTGTTTTTGACATGGCCGGGAAGTTACCCCGACGGCACAACCCCCAAACTGGAGGACTAGATCCTTATTGCGACTTCAAAGACGAAGAGCCGGATAAACCCCTCTTTATTGGCCTCAGGTAAGAAAACGTGGTAGAAGCCCATATAAGGTGTTCACTAAGTAGTTCAGCCTGACTGGAATTTTAGACGCCACCGCTGCCGCCTGGATGCTAGAAGTAGTGCCATAGTGGTAACACTCCTCTCCCTCTCTTGTTTGCTGCCACCAAAAACCTTCTAAAGGGGTTGGAACCCAATCTCCAGTTGAGGTACTAGGCACCCGATGTTCACCACGTGGAAGTTAGAGTAGGAGTTGATTGACAGGGGTGATTTGTGGGTGCTTGTGGGTCAACATTATCATAGGGATAATTATGGATTTTGTTCATCCTTTTTTAAAAAGCTTTTGGATTTGGAATTAACTAGTAGTTAAATCATCCAAAGCTTATTATGAAGCTTGAGAGTTTATATGTGCTACTGTTAAAAAGCAAGGCGTGTGCTTAGTAATTGTTTCCTTCTTCATCCAAGCCACTGCTGCAGAAGTCTTAATAACAGGGGCTTTCCTATGAGACAGTGAGCTTAAATGACACCATTGAAGAGCAAATTTTAGATCTGCTGAGTGACAGCAAGCTCTTAGACCGATTCCAATCTAGTTTAAACCAGATAAGCTTCATCATTCTACAAATAGTACTATTAGACCACCTTATATTTTTTCTCTACCGTATTTAATTAGCATTTATCGTAATTTAGCGCTGGGTGTACTTTGTTTGTTTCGGACAAGTTCATCAGCTAAACAATTACCCGGAATGTCTCTCTCTGTATCCCGGCAAAAAGCTGAGGTTAATTATAAACTGTTCTGCCATAATAGACGATCAACAATTTTTTCTGTCATTGATTTTGAGGATACTGGTTCAAGGGATTTGAAAGCAACATACTATTTGAAAAGATAAGAATATCCGTGCTGGATATAACATTTTCTTTAAGCCTGGACAGTACTTCATTTACCAAATCATGGTCTTTACCTCATGTTTTGTTTTCGAACTTTATCTTTATAAAATGGATAGATTTATGATCAAGGATGGTTTTGTTCTTCCAAGTTGATGTAGCAGGAATGGTGAATGGTCCAAAGCAAACCCATAGGGTATTTATATTTACGCGATTTCAAAATAGAAATGTTTTTTTCCTTCGAGTTTTTTTAAATTATTATATTTATATACATACATTAACACATTAACTAGAAATGTAAACATTATCGACGATTGAAATCTGTACTCTCGGCTTAAAGTGCTTTACTTAACCAACACCTCCCAATAACATTTACAAATGAGTTTTTTTATACTAATTATTAACAAATAATTATAATTGTTTTTACATAATATGCATGTAAATGACATTTTATTCCTAGTGCACCTAAATAAAACTATTCAATGTTATATAAAAAAAATGTACATTCAAATTAGTTGCTAGATTAGCATTATAGCTTCAAATTAAAAATTCTTATCACTATTCCCTTGAATCATTAGAAGGAAAAAAACATAAATTATGAAATTAAAACGCAAACACACAAAGAAATAAAATACTATAAAAATTGGACACAAATCATAAAAATAAAAAAATATAGTCTCGCACTAAAATGTTTGCAATGTTTTATTGAAATAAGTAAATTATTCTTGCGAAGTATCATTAATATTTCTCCAGCCTAATAGTATAGCAAAGTGTGTGTTTAAATTAATGTTGCATTTAGTGGCATGTCAACGCTTGATAGAAAAAATGGTTGCAAATTTATTTAAAAAATGCATTAAAACTTCACTAATTTAATTTCATTCATTCGTTTTCTTTTAAATTGCATTTTCGTTTTTAAATTGCATGTTTTCTGCTTATTGAGCTCACAAGATCAACTCGATTAAGTTAGTAATATTCAGCATTTTGAAAAATATTTACTTTAGTTAGGTTATTTAAATATTTATATGAACGTAAAAACCGATAAAATATAAATAAAATACGAAACTATATTAATCAACGATATAAGCTTTCAATTACCGACACAAAATACTTAGGTATGCTATGCTTTACAGAAATTAATATTGATTTGGACACGAACAACGAACACAGAGTAAACACACTGAAGATGTGTTCTTGTTTTCTTGTTCGTGGATCACATTTTCCAAAATAGTTTTCCTTCAATTTTATGTAGTTTTTCAAACACTTTTTTAGTGTAAAAATATGATTTTCATTTTTACTTGCGATTTATAGGGACTATAAGGCAAGTTATGCATTCGTAAAAAAAAAAAAAATTCTAACAATCAAACATGATATTACGATGATAGAGAAGTCCGGAAATTCCGTCCGTCTGTCTGTCTGTCTGTCTCTCTGTCTGTCTGTCTGTCTGTCCGTATCGATATCTACAGCCTAAACGGTTGGGCCGATTTTATTCAAACTTGGTATATAGTATTTTTAGAGTGCTCTACCCGACAGTTTTTGGAATTGGCATTCTAGCTCCAAAACTAACGGTACCTGCCATATAACTTTTATTGAAAAACTTATTTTTCTCGAAAACGGCTCCTACGATTTTGATAAAACTTTCAGAATGATGTTTTCTATGCAAAATCTATCTTTTAATTTTAATGGATTTTTCAGAAAAAGTTTTATAACGGTACCTCCCATATGACCGGTTTTTTAAAATCAGACTTTCTCGTTAACTAATTGACGGATTTTGATGAAATTTTCAAAATATGTGTTGTTTTATGATTTAAATAATACTGCTTATCAAAATTTTCAAAAACAGTTTTTTTTAAATTTTAATAATTTTTTTTTTTAAATATTTTGTTTTTTGAATATTTTGAAAACGGATCTATAGATTTTTTTTTAATTTTTTCTCCTAGTATAAACTATAGATTTCTTAAAATTGACATACTTAAAAAAAATTTAAAATATGTTTTCAAAAAGTTTTTCAAAAAAAACATTTTTTTGAAAAAACTGGTCGAACGATTTTGAAATGAAAAATTCATAAAATAGAAAACAGCAAAAGAAATAAGATGGCTTACAACATTTGTTCCAAAAAACGTTATGAATAGTGTTTTTTTGATTTCATAAAATTTTTTCCCCAACATTTTATTTCATATTGCTCGGCTAAGCCCTAGCCATTAGTCAAATAAAAGAAAGTGACAACCTACATTACATACATACTTACGTATTTTAAAGTATTTTTCATCATCATAAAAGCACAGAATAAATAAGGAAGCCTTTGATAAACACACAAAAACAACTAACAAATAAAAAAAAAACTATTCGATTACTACTGAATGCAAAAACTTCAATCGAGAAAACAAAAAAAACACCTTCCTATAAACAAACAAAACCACTGTGTTAACTTTTAATATAGTCTCTATACCTACTCGCTTAGCAGTAGTTGGAACGCGTATCTTAATTTTAGTACCTACCTTCCTTCCAACCTTATTATAGATAAATAATATCCTTAATAAATTCCATTAATACCTACCCACATCATACGTTTATCGATCCATCAAACATAATTCAGCTATTTTAATTAATTTGATTTCAAAAAGTAAATTATTGTTATTGGGACCTATATAGGTCCCTATACCTAGCATTATTGCCATACTGCTGATTCTGACGAATCTTTATGCCAGTTGTTCAAATTTTTCCATACCAAAATGAAAATTAAACTGAAAAAAGTCCTTTATAAATTTCTATTAGCAAATTATATTATAAACAGTAAGCAGCAAGTGGAAAGATAATACACTAAAAAACTGCAAAAGCTAACAATCCTTTATATTTATGTGTTTATCCCTTTATCGTGACGCATGTTCGTTCGAGCTTCAAACCACAACGATTCTAAAGAAGTTGCACGTCAAAAAAAACATTAAAATTAAATCTTTGTCAAAAAGACGCCTGTACCTAAAAAGGATTAGCACACAGGAGCAAGTACGTGCGACCCAGTCGTGCCTTTTATTTTATAAATGCGAAATATGATTTTCAAAAATGTTCAAATTTATCATTAAAGGAATTTGTCTACGAAAAATTATTTATAGTCCAGGAAATTTAGACAAAATAAATTGCACGACTGGATCGCACGTACTTGCTCATATGTGCGGTCACATCGTCGAATAATTTTTTTTAATATTAAGGGAACATCAAAATATGTATTTGATTTTTGTGAAAAGTACATAAAATTGTATTGAGCGAAATAATTTAAACGTCATTTTATTTCTTTAAGAAATGTTAAAAACTGTACGACCGGTTTTTAAATAAAACAGTTTTTTCTTAACCACTTTTTTTTTTTTTTTTAATTAAAACAAATTTTTCAAGGGTACAAACTTACTGGCTGAACACAATGGTGAAGCTGAAGCTGAAGTATGAAGCACTGTCAAAGTTAAATATACGCGAACTCTATAAGGCGAACACAATGAGAAGCTGAAGCTGAAGTTTGAAATTTAGCTGAAGCGCAAGTTCACTCAACTTCAACTTGCGCTTTACGCCTCAGCTTCATCTTTGACATTTCACAGTAACAAAATAGGCTATTTCAATGTTTCTGAACTATCCGAAATCTCTTTTTTTCAGATCCATTGAATATGACTCAGAAAATTACTTAGGCTACCTACATCTTCTTAATATCAATTTTGATTTCAATCGGATAACCAGTCTTTGAGAAAGTCGTAGAAAAAAAACCCGTCATATGGGTACCGTTTTTAACCCACCATCTTAATTTTTACTTGCGATTATAGGGACTATAAGGCAAGTTTAGGATTCGTGAATACAAAAAATGTCAAACATGACATTACGATAGTAGAGAAGCCTAAAAAAGTCATTGGTAAAAAACGTATGTCTGTCTGTCTGTCTGTCTGTCTTTCCGGGTGTATATCGAGCTGCAGCCTAAACGGGTTAAGCGATTGCCTTCAAATTTGGTATGTGTTTATGTCTTGGCATTCCTCGCAGGGGAAATTGAAATTAAAAATGATGTTTCATGATAGTACTATATGCAGTGTATATACAAAGCTCAGGGGTGAACATTGAAACAGTAGAATCATTTGTTCTTGTTGGTTCTCACCAATAAGCAATAAGTGTAAGTTAATTTATTAAGGCGCCAGCTATAGCGATCAGTAAAAATACATCAGTAAAAGTTGAAACAGCTGAAAACTGGAATCTTGTACGTACAGGTGGTTATAGCAAATCAGTAAAGTTCTCTCAGAAATCAAATGCCAACCAAACCAAAAAAGTTCTATTGGAACAGTACAAAATTGGAACGATTTTTTCTATTTTTTGGGAGATGACATTCAAATGATATTCCGTCAGTAAAATAAATAAATATATTTTTAACATGATAATAATAATTCAATTGATAACTTTATAGTAAAAAAACTCTGAATGATTTGCCATCGATTAATATAGTAATTGTGTTTCAAACCAAATGAAAATAATTTACTATTCATAAGAATTATTTTCCTAATACGCTTTCAGAATCGCTATAACTATCATCTTAATTATGTTAGTAAATCGTATGATAACTACTTTTGTTATGTCTTGTAATTTGTGCTAAAGTTAGGCTAACATTGTTTATATTTGCACTAACAACAGCCTAATATCGTCATTGAATAAGAAGTACAGGAAAATATATGAAGCCTCTTTCTAAATAGTGTTAGTTTTCACATACACACAAGTATTAGTACTGTCGCGGAGTGCAGAAGAGTAAAAACTCTCGTGGGGCGCCAAATACAATGTTATAAAGCGTGTAATGGAAATAAATAGTTACTATAAAATACATTTGGATTTATTTTATTAATCAAACTTACCTGTTCTGAAAAATACAAACAAGTGAAATAGTTTAACTTTTTTTTTTAATTTTAAAGTTAGGTTTGTTTTATTTAAATAAATTTATCACAGTATTTTCTTACTCATCTAATTTTATCAATTTTACTAGCAGCTGGAACATTATATTTAAAACATACATTTGTACAGCAATTTTCGCAACGTACTTTTTCTCTTATGTATTTGCAACAAGTGGGTTCATTTCTTTTTGATAAAAACACAGATTAAAAAAAATGACTAATACATTTTAAATTAATTAACTCATTGAGATTTTATAAAATCGTTAGGCAAATACGGCATCGCGGCATCATCTTTATTCAATTGAAGTATTTTCAACTATTTTTGTCTCCTCCACTCAGATTTCAGAAATCTGAATATTTTTCTGAACCTGAAGTCATTTGTGCTCATTTGCTTCACACATAAGTTGCACAAAAACACAACTGGACCTAGATAAAATACAGATAAGTTGATAGGTACTATTTACATGTTGACAAAATGACAAATACTTAAAAAAAAAAACATTTTGATAAATTATTCACGAGTCACAAATGTAATTTTTTTTCAAAAAACACTTACAAACATAACTTCATACTACATTACTAAAAACCATTAAATGTTATTGTTTTGACACTATTTATAAATTCAAAACTTGTTATTTTTGTACGTAAATTTTACTTGTTTCTAACAAAGATCTTGCCTTCTGATATGATTATGCACATAAGAGCAAGTCCGTGCGACTAGGATGACCAGATCATTCCTCAACGAAAAGAGGACATCTATAGAAATCTCAAACAGAAGCAAAAAACCAAGAAAACTTTTTCTCGAGATATTTTTTTTAAACAAAAGTGTCAAAAATTATCAATTGCCAGAATTTGACGAAACCGATAGTACTTATTGTTTATTGTTGCAATACATACTTGAAACAAAATATTCTGATATCGATATGTCACTTTGTTCTCAGAATATGAAGAACCCAACATTATTCAAATTCATTTACATACAACTTATGTTTTTTTGGTTTTTAAGTGTACTTTGGCATTTTATTATAAATATTAAAAAAATACTCTATCATGTCTCTTAAGATATTTTTTCAGCATCAAACACAAATTTGTAAATACAAAAATCAGAAGAGTAAACAGTTATTTTTGCATAACCTGTCAGATGAATGGGTGCGTTCAATTAGAAATTAGAATGAGTAAAGCTGAAAACAGATGTACAGTTGTTCTCACGCATTACTGCGCGCAGAACCGCACCTAAAACAGATGTGCATATTTTTTAACATTTATGTATTGCTGTATTAATGCCAAAATGCAGCGTTACCACTGGACATTATAAAAAAATTGCAAAAAAAATTGTTATACTGATGAAAAAAATGTCACTTAATCAGAATGTAATGTAATGTAAATATGAGGATGGTTACGCGACCAAAAAAATAAACATTAAAAATCTTAAAAAAGAGGACAAATAGGCATTTTGAAAAGAGATACCGGACACAAAATTCAAAGGCCTTTTAAGAGGACGTCTGTTCAGCCTACGTGCGAACCAGTCGTGCTCATTTTTTTCTATGAAGGTCATATTGATTCTTATTTTTCTATTAAGATACTAGAATATTCTCATTGATGCACCTAATTTTAAAAAAGTTATAGGCGCAAAATTATAGACGCTTTAATACCAAACTAAAAGAAATAAAATTTGGCAACATTCAAAGTGTAGTTCCTCAATTATAGACGACTCAAAAATTGTTTTTCTCTTAGTGTGAAACTAGATTTTTAATAACAGGAATCCCCTGCATTATCTTTTTAGTGTGAAACTAAAAACTCTCAGAGAGAATGACGGCTCGCTCTCACAAAACGTCATTTTGAAAATAAAAATACACACAAACCCTGCCTAAATGCAATAACAACAAAATTCCCTAAGGTTGTCAAACTTTCAAATTTGATTTTAACTAGTGCAGGGGATTTTTTGTTTATAATTGAGAAAAACTTAGTGCAGAACAAAACATTTTAAGTAGTGTGAAGTTAATGTATTAAAAATAGATTGTCTATAATTTTGCGCCATATAGTTTAATATGTTGGCAAAACAAAATTATCCAAATTCGAATCACTTTTCTTAATTTATCGCCTGGCCAAAATGATAGGAAGTCATGGAAATTAATACTACATGTATAAGTGATTAGCTTCACTCACGTACTGTATACATATATACACAACACGTCTTCCTGTACTTCTTATTCAATGAGAGACGTAGACAGAAGTTGGTACTAACGTAACTACATCAAATCAAATTAAATCCTTCACTCGAATTAAATATGAGCTTGAACAATTAAAATTCTTTCTGACTGAAAATGCATGTTTTGGCATATCTTGTTTTATCTATATACATTCATTTATAGTAGATAATTAAACTTAATACTTGCCTTATAACATCTTCTATTCATTTCATATTGTATATTATTCTTTTATTACATTTATTTCTAGTACATAATTCTATTTTTCGTAAAATATGTTATTCTTTCAAATACCTAATTGTTTATAATATGAATGCTTTTAGTTGCTTAATTCATGACTTTCAGATGATCTCTCTTCTTCTCAAGCACAACTACAGTAGTTAATACTATAACTATGAACGCTCAATCAATACCAAATTCATTATGTCTCTTAAATTTCTAAATGTGATTCTATTTGTATTTTTTTTTAATTTTTCAATATTTTTCTTTATTTTCATTTCTATGTCTTTCAGCTGCATGAATAACAACAACACCACGCACTAGACGTACAATATTCGAAAGAATTTTCCGCTTTTTATCTTTTATAAAGAAATGTTTTTAAGAAACAAAAAAAAACTTAAAAAGAAATCATTAAAAAAAAAGTTCATATATTTATATATTCGCAAACAGAACAAAAATGTAATGATAAAGAGGAAAGCAAAACACAAAAGATATATTTTTAATGTGAACAATATGCTTTACTAACGAACAAATTATTTATAATTTAATGTTTTTATACAAAACATCTTGATTCCTTCCTCATCTATTGAATCTTTTAACTATTTTTTTTGCATTTATAATTTTTAAATTATTTTATTTTCACAATGTTGAAAAATAAATCTAAAAGTAAGTGTGTAAAGTCAAGCATCACATCTATCTTTCTATCTCTCTACTATATATATTTACAAGTGTGGTTATGTGTAAATTTGTATCTGTGCCATAAACTGTTTTATCTATCTAAATATATGAAATATAGTATATTCTATTATCTCCTGTCCATTTGTCCATTTCACTTGTTGCACTTGAACATAAACTGTCATAAAAAAAAGAAACTTAGTGTCAAAGTTCGTTTTGAAGTGCAACAATTGGTTCTTGATAAAATGTAAATCAATGTGTCCTATTCTATGTACCGCTAGTTAAATATTTACTATATAAGAAAAGAAGCTAATAGTCAGAATTTATCTTTCTATTAAAATGTATTTGCTGTTGATATTTATGATTGTGTATATTTTATTAAATTAAGTTGACTCTTAAAACAAACTTTATTAAAATTAATTTTTCTCGAAAGGAATGGTCGAAAGAAAATAAACTTTTCTCTGTCCAATATTGTGTATCTGTCGGAATGGATGATTCTCCCTCGGAGGCTTAGATTAAATTAGGGGAATGGGGATATCCGTGCTTAAAAAAAAAAACGATTGCTGAAGTTTTTGCCCAACTCGGTTTTCTTGCATCAAATTTAAATATTCTGTTAAAACTTGTATTTGTGGAAACACGAATTTTAACAATTGACAAATATTCAACACAACTGTGCGAAGGAAACAATAATTCTACGATCTGTAAGAAATCAAAGAACTGTCCGTTCAGACAGATACCATGCCAGAACTATTTTTTGTTAAATTAAAATAAACTTCACTAAAATATAAAAATATGATTTAAAGCTGTTTTGCTTATTTTATTGGTACCTATTACTTTTTATTTTTAAGAATATACATTATTTACATATTTTATTTTCACCTTATGTGACCTTTTCAATCGACCATCTTCTTTACGATACAAGTTATTGAATTTTAAATGAAACATGACACAAAACATCGAATTTCCATTGCATAAATAGTTAAATTTTGTGTATAAATTTTGTTTAAAACTGGAATGCCATTTTTGAACAAAAAGTCATAATAATCGAGCCATAGCCCATTGTCTTCCAAAATTTTCAATGAAAACTTATCTCTAGTTTAGCTCTCGTATGCGAAAACAATATATTTTTTTTTATTTTACTTATTGTAATATTTAATACATACAAACAAATTGTTAATGTAACATTTTTTTAATTTGTTTTATTTTATAAGAATAAAATATTTAAGTCATTTTTAATCAAGTGATATAAATGTAATACCATGATTCCTTATATTAAATCACCAAAACACTGAACAAAAAATAAATTATTTATAAATACAAATATTTCTGAAAGTAGGATACATTTTTATGAACCTATTATATGCGGAGTGATTTAAAATGAATATTAAATGAACGAAACAGAGAAAAAATATATATATATATTTATGTATTATTATTTGCACGCACTAATTGTTATTAAAAAATCAATAGATTGCAAACACAAAAAAAATAATTTTTAAGAATCATTAAAAAGAACAAAAATAGTGTTAAACAAAATTTCATTAAAGGTGTTATATCTATACATATTTTATTATTATAATAAATGTACTTAAATTAAGAAAAAAAGAGCAGCTTTTTATTTCATCAAAAGATTATTCCCTTACCATCAGCTTTTACGGAAAACGGAATAGTCAAGTCATATAAACAAATAGCAGTTACCAGCGATTTTTAAACTTTTTTGAGTAACTGTTGGGTTGCTAAATTTCACGTTTTTAAATTAAAATATCAACATTATGTAATATTAAACAAACAAAAAAAGTTATAGACCCATAATATTTCTTTCTTATACAAAATTTTCTTAGGCTAGGTGGCGCTGTTAGAAAAACATAAATAAGAATTTGTGTGGAATACCCGCGAAACGCAGGTAGGTAAAAAATCTTTTTCTTTTATAACCGACAATCGCTTTGATATGGTGTCTCGGTTTTGGATTTTTCCATGTCTGGGCAGGTGCTTCGCAAACATCGCTTCACCTGCTTGATATAATACAAAATCTAGCGTTAAGATTGATAGGAAATAGAACTGAAGCTGAAACAATTGCCCCTCTCGAACAACCATGCAATGTTTCATGTCTTTCCTTATCTTATCGTTTCTCTTACAAAAAAATGTTCACTGGATACTGGAAGTAGCCAGCTGCATCCCCTTAAAAGTTTCTCCCGTAATACTCGTCTCGCAAGGAATGCTCATCAGTTCACCCTTGAGCCCAATTTCGGAAGTACCGTGAAATATAGGGATTCTTTTTTTAGCCGAACAACACAAATTTGGAATAGTTTACCCGGCGGGATTTTCCCTTGCCAGTTTGATCTGCAAACATTTAAAACCAATGTTATTCGACACCTCCTATCTTTTCCCTCCCTATCTTCCTAATGTGCGCGCATTGTGTTCTACATTAAAAGGAAAACAAATAGTCCCTTGTGCATGCGTTAATTATAAAAAATTGCGTGCGTACAAATTACACATGTTAGAAGTGAAACTTCTTTTTTTATTTTTTATTTATTTATAAATTTAAGTTATATCACTCTACACACCGTATACAAACTAATGACAATGTAAATAAATAAAACAGATCTGCGTTTACTCACTCGCTTGCCATGCTACGTTCGCTTTTACTCACTCTCCCTTAATCGGTCTCAATCGCTCTCTTCCTATTCTAAGACAAAAACGTTGCACATTTCCGTGTCACTAGTTCCGTTTCATCCGTAAGAAATTTACCCTCATGCGCGTAGAGAAGTTTTTCGAAAATATTTTTAAGCTGAATTGGTTTGGCTATCTACATCTTCCTGAATATCAAATTTGATTGTAATAGGTCAAGAATTTCTCGAGAAAGTCGAAGAAAAATAATGGCTCTATAGGGGGTACCGTTATAGAACAAATTTCGAAAAATTCATTCTAACTGCCAAGCCAACATATCGATGTAACATGTCAGTCAAATTAAAAAGCAACAACACCACAACACCACCTGAACAATATCCGGTTTACTCAGTGATCGTTTCGTAAAATTTAATTATTTTTGTTTTTTCAAATGTGTTCTGTCATAAATAAAAATAATGCAAATAAATAAAACATCTGCGTTTACTCACTCGCTTGCTCCCTACTCTCGCTCCATGGCTATGTGCATCATGCCACGTTCGCCCGTTCTCACTCTCTCTCAATCGGTCTCAATCGCTCTCTACATACATTGTATATACAATATTCTTAGACAAAAACGTTGCACATTTCCGTGTCACTACTTCCGTTTCATCCGTAAGAAATTTATCCTCATGCGCCTAAAGAAGTTTCACTTAAAAAAAAAGCCTTAACTTGGATAACACATAAAAATTATTATTTTTTATAAAGCTAGAGATCTGATAATGCAAAAGTTCTTCCAACACTTTAGAAATAAAAGGTAATATGGATATAGGCAGGGATTCGGGGGATGATAAACGTGTGGCAGGTTTTATTATTACAGGAATAACTTTGGCAATTTTCCAGCTGTGGGGAAAAACTTGTGATGATGGTATTGAAAATATGTGTGAGAAGTAGGATTATTTTTATAAATATTGGGTGCATTTCACCGAAACCCGTAGCTTTGGATTTTATATTTAATATGTTTATCACTACATAAGCTTCTTCAATATCGTGAAATTGAAATTGGGTGTTTGAATCCGTGATATTTGAAAGCTCTGACGCGTCAGTGGGATTAACTACTTCGTTTGAAGATTTCGATTGAACCTTAGCAACTTTAATTTTAAGAACACCAGGATTAATGTTTTTGTCTTTCTCCCAGATCTCGAATATTTTCCCAAGTATTTTAGAAGGAAGATCCTTACTTAGGTGATTTGAGTACACTTTGGTTTTAGCTTCTCTTATTTTATTGTTTCGTGATATTCGAAAAGAGTTAAGAAGCTCTGGGAATCGTAAACGTTTCAATTGTTTGTAAGCCAGGTCCATTTGCTTAGTTAAATTTCTAATTTCTTGTGTAAACAACGAATTCGGCTGATTTTTAAACACCTTTGTTTTTAGTTTAACGTGTTTATCAAACAAGCTACGAATAAAGGTTTGAAGAAAAACTATCTGATCCTCAGATGAAGTCATAAAGTATATTTGTTGCCAGTTGATCGCATATAAATCATACTCCAACTGAACTGAGTCAACATTTTTAAAATCACGGTACTCAAAAGCAATGGTTTTAGTTGGGGGGACAATATTGAAAGTTGCAAAAGTTAAATCATGTTTTGAGTAAGCAGATTCTGAGAGCTGATCGTACAGTAGAAAATCTTCTGTGTCATTGGTAAAGAGTAAATATAAAAGTGTTGTACCATCGTTTGTGACATGACTACTAAAGTTATTCGCCGTGAGACTAAGGCTCTCAATGAATGGTTTCTCTGTTGAGTAAATTGCAATCAAAGGCCTCCACTTACTACGATTACAGTATAAGCAGAAGATATGTTTTCTAATGCTGTGAACATTATAGACTACACCAACTAAGCATCTGTTTCGACCATTAAAAATTTTGATATAGCAATAGTCAATTGGAGAGGACATATCTGACCTAAAAAGAACCTGTGTTTAATAGAGCTGCGAATATAAATCGCCACACCTCCACCTCTAGGATCACTTCTATCAGAACGAAGAAGCTCATAACCCTTTAACTTACACAAAATTTCAGATAAACTTGACTTGTACCATGTCTCTGATACAAAATGATGTCTTTATTTGAACCCTCAAACACATACTTAATTCATCTATTTTGGGATAAAGACTATGGTGCATTTAAATGGCATACGTGGAACATTTAATATAAATCTTCCTTGTGATTTAAATAATCATTTACAAATCATTTTATATATTCCTAAATAAGCTCGTCAGTATATATGTATATTTCCTAGGAATTGTACATATTTATAAGTCCTAGGTTTAATATGTACGTTTCCGGTAACATATCCATTCTATAGAATGTCAACGCCCACACATTTCGGGACATTCCATTTCGATTCCAAATCATCTGCAATATTCTTCCATTCTTCATTTCCGTTGATGGTGTCTGCAATTTCGAAGATGCAATCGATGAGAAAACGAATGATGAAGTATGTTAAGTGGAAAATTGTCATCTACAGTTTCTGGCTTGCAGTGACTTCTGCCGTAAGCGTTGGAACGCCAAAGCGCGATAATGACCATTTTATACTTTGTTCCCACCGACCTGAATTAATCAAATGATTTACAAATCATGATAGGCGGCCCAACCAAAATATTACATGTCTTAGTTAGTTTTTTTTTCAATTTCACAAATATGAAAGTGAAAAAAATGTCGAGCTTACATCTTTTTTCCAATTTTTTACTTGCGATTATAGGGACTATAAGGCAAGTATATATTAAAAATATTGAGATAACAATCAAACATGACATTACGATCATAGAGAAGTCTAAAAAAGTGATCGAGTAAAAATGTCTGTATGTCTGTCTGTCAGTATGTATAATGAGCTGCAGCCTAAACGGCTTAAGTGATTATCTTCAAACTTGGTGTGTGTGATTCTTTTGGCATTGCCCAGAGGGGTAATTGAAATTTAATGTTTAGCCCAAAAAATATCGGTACCTGCCATATGATCGTTTAGAATAATCTTATTTTTCTCGAAAACGGCTCCAACGATTTTAATGAATTTTTTTGAGATTTTTTTTGTTGGTATAAGCTATCATTTGATTAGGTTTTTTTAATTTTTGGCTTTCTCGGTTACGGCTTTTTGGATTCCTGTCAAATTTTATATTTTAGAAGATCTTAGTAGCCGAATTAATTCTGCATATCAAAATTTTGAATAACTTTTTTTTCTAATTAAAATTAATTTTTCAATTTTTTTTTTTGAAAAATCAATATTTAGACACCTATTTAAAAAAAATTATTTAAAATTTTATAATCACATGTATTTTAATAAATTCTAAAAAACTGCTTACCAAAATTTAAAAAAATAATTTTTTTTCAAAAACTAAAAATAAAAAACAGGATTTTATCAAAACCGGTCCGACAATTTTCGAAATACATTTTTCATAAATTCCTTGTTATTTAAGACGTGTGATGGCATACTTCACCTTTACTAAAAACCGGTAAGTATTGTGGTTTTTAATACTTTTATAAGTTCAAACTGCGTTATTTTCAACGCAAATGTTACTTGTTTCTGTCAAAGATCTTACTTTCCAATGTAATTAGGCACATAAGAGCAAGTACGTGCGACCCAGTCGTGCCCATTTTTTAGTATGTACATATTTAAGTTATTTTTTTTATAACATGCGCGAGTTACATCCGCAACCTGACTCCCCTCTTCCAACTACCGCTTAACACCAAAGCGCTAGACGTCAACGACCCAACTCCCAACCGTGTGAATTGTAATTTGCGAATTTATCATTTTTGTTAAAATTCAAAAGAATTATGTTTCTTTAAATTATTTTTGTCAATTAGGCATTCAGTAGAATTATGTTCCGATCCAATTCCATTTGTGAATATTAAGCATTTTTTGTCAGTAGAATTAAGTTTTCATTTTTCAATTGTAAAATCAACCAAGTTAATAGTAATTCACCTTTTAACGAAACAAGTTGTGTTTTTTTCAAACGCTCCCGAAGTTGGGAACGTAAATCGCGCGCAAAAGGGATTTGTGTGTTGCCCTTATAGTGTTAAAACGCACTGCGCGAGCATAGGAAGATTAGGGAGGGAGGTAAAGAAGGTGTCGATTAACATTGGTTTTGAATGCTTGCAAATCGAAATGGCAAGGGCAAATATCGCCGGGTAAACTATTCCAAAGTCGTGTTGTACGGCTTAAAAAAGAATACCTATATTTCACGGTTCGTCCGAAATTGGGCTCAAAGTTGAACTGATGAGTATTCCTAATAAGACGAGTATTACGGGCGAAACTTTTAAGGGGAGGAATGCAGCTGGCTACCTCGAGTGAACATTTTTTTATGAAAGAAACGGTAAAATAAGGAAAGACATGAAACATTGCGCCGGTGTTCGAGAGGGGCAATTGTTTCAGCGGCAGTTCTATTTCCTATCAATATAACCGTTCTGTTTTGTATTCTATCGAGCAGGTGAAGCGATGCTTCAGAAGCACCTGCCCAGAGGTGTGAGTTATATTCGAGTTTTGGCCGTACAAACGCTTTATACATTGTAGCCAGATCAGAGGGGGAAAAAAACTTCTTACACCGATACAGAAAACCTAAGCACTTAGCAGCATTCTTAGCCATCTCAAGTATATCGTCATTCCAACGGAGGTCGTGGTTGACACACATACCGAGTACTGTAAGTTTTCGGTTTCTTCAATGTAAGTGCCATTCATGGACAATGGCATGGCGGGTATGTTTATCTTTAACGACATAAAACAGCATTGAGTTTTCGAAGCATTAAACTCCAAACGATTCCTATTACCCCATTTGACAATGCTGTATAAATCGGAGTTTAATGAGCTTGACATACGGTACTATTGCAATTGTACGTCCGAAGGCGAAGGACGTGAATTATCGAACGAATATGAAAAGCTGAGGGTAGAGTCGTCAGCAAAACAGTTAAGTGGATTAGAAGTAACAGACAGAAGATCATTTATAAAAATGAGAAAAAGAGTCGGGGACAGAACGGAGCCCTGGGGCACACCAGCATTTATTTTGTGGGAATCAGACTTGAATCCGTCCAATACAACTTGTATTGAACGGTCCAGAAGATAGCTTCTAATCCAATGAACAAGAGTATCATCGATCCCAAAAGAACGCATTTTTGATAAGAGAGCTTCATGCCAAACTCTATCAAATGCCTTGGAAATATCAAGAGCAATAATCTTACTTTCAGCAAAGCGATGTAAAGATTTGTTCCATTGTTCGGTGAGATATGCTATTAGATCACCAGTGGAACGGCTGCTGCTGAAGCCATACTGACGGTCATGGAACAGCTTTCGATCTTCGAGATATTCCTTAAGCTGACGGTTAATCAGCGTTTCCATGACCTTAGAAAGAAGGGATGTTAGTGCTATGGGTCGGTAGGAGGAGGGGGAGGATGGGTCACCTTTCTTAAAGACAGGCTGAACAAATGCTGTTTTCCATCTTCTAGGAAATATTCCAGAAGATTAGGGGCGATGGAAAAGCTTACGCAGTGGCTTTGCCAGTGTGGAAAAAAACCTCTTCAGAAGAATCGGAGGTATAACATCCGGGCCAGCGAATTTGTGGATATCGAGATATTTGAGAACTCTTGCTACTCAAGTACAGGAGGGGCAACGTTGTTGTAAGGCATCATAGAGCTGGCAGCAAAATGGGCTGCAAGCAAGTTTGCCTTCTCTGAAGAGTAGACAATAGGTATGTCATTAGCGATGAGTGTTGGAACCGAAGATAGGAGTTTTTAATATTTTTTACAAATGACCAAACATTTTTACTGCCTTTGGGCCATTGCAGAATTTTTTGCCGTAATTGTTGGTCATGCAAAAACTTAGTTCGTTCAATGACGGAGTTGCAGAAGTTCCTTGCTTGTTTGTGCTTTTTCCGATTTTCCTCTGTAGGGTTGGCTTTATAAGATCGGAAACTTACTTTTTTTAGCCTGATAGCTTCTTTAAACTCAGAGTTAAACCAAGACTTTTCTTTAGGCTTAATACTTTTTACTCTGTTAGGAATAAAAGCACGCATCCCAAGAAGAATCACATTTGTGATCATTTCAGCACTGGCATCAATGTCACTATCGAGGAAGCAGAAATTATTCAGGCCGTCCCAGTTGGCTTTCTCGTATTGCCAAACGGTCCTGGTGGGAAGTTTTTCTTTAACTGGATGGGTGGAGGATGAGAAATTAGCTGAAATGACACAATGGTCTGAAGTGCCAAATGGAGAAGTTACACTAATGGTATACTTATCAGTGTGCGAAGTAAGAAACTAGTCAAGAGTATGGGCGGCTTGCCCAGGAAGATCCGGTATTCGTTTAGGCTAATCGACGAGTTGGATAAGGTGGTGTAACCCAGCAAAAATCTCGACATACCTTCCTTCGGGTGTTGTCTGCCCAGAATAGCGGAGCCAACTAGAATTGTGTACATTGAAATCGCCCGCAATAACAATTTCAGTGCGAGGACAATGGGAAACAATTTTCGAAATGGAATCGGACAGCGCATCAAACTCGTTTAAAGTCGATTTACTGTCGAGATTTGGGCTCCTGTAAATGAAACAATAATGAATGATATGCTGGCGGACATTGAATTTGAGACATAAGAAGTTAAGCGCTTTGTTCGATGAGCCCTAAAGTCACCCTGGGTTCGCCACAACTCTTTTTTTGAAATACCTTAACTCGCCCTCAAGAGAAAATTCTCTGTTTTTTGAAAATTGGGGTCGACATGAAGTCACCCTGAAGTCGATCTTAGTATTTTGCTAGGAAGAGTTGAGGTAACGATCAGCTGTTGTATACTGACATTAGCTGCCAATTTGTGTTTTGTGTTGATATGCTGCTCGTAAGTTATTTTATTATTATTGATATTTCACTCAAAATGAAACAATTCAATTCTATCTAGTTTCTTACTATGTACTTAGGTAAGTATGCAAGTGTGAGTTTATTGTTTTTTATAATCATTTCAATTTACATTCTTAATTTGTGCACAGGCGAAAGTGGTTGAGCAGTAGCGTTTGAATAGTCGTTCCCCCTTTTATGATATGTCAGTAACTTTATTGACAGCCCTCTTGTGTTTTTGAAGATTCAAAAAACCCAGGTTTTCTTGACAACTCCAAGAGGGCGACCCTGGGTAAAGTTCAATAAATTATTAATACAAGTAACTAAAAGCTCACAAACAACAATATTTTCGAACTATTGTTTTGAGAGTTTAATAGTTTTGTGTTTTACTGAATAGAATGCTGCATTGTAAAACAAGATGTCAGATATGTATGTAATTTAAAACAAAACGTGTATTAATCTTCTAATATAAATCATTGAAAATGTATGGTAAATCACATACATAAATAATTATTTTATTTAGCTAAATCAAATTGATTTAACTAAAACACGTCGTCGGGTAGGTGGCAACATGATACTATGAATAACTCTTGTTAACACGAGAAAAAATAAACCAAACTGTTGAAAATTCCATGTCTGCATGGTAATACCTTTTTGTACCTACCTTTCTGGCAACTCTCATACTCATTCTCTCACATCTTCATCTGTCTGTTTCTGTTTCCCCTTCTTGAAAAAACATAATGTATTTTTTACTTGCTTAATAAATCTTGAGTTTTTACATCCGTACTTAATTTTAACAAAAAACAACAGGTCCAAACGAGAAATTCGGGATAGAGATTGTGACTGTAAGTGTGCTCTACAATATTCGCCATGAAAATATTTTCAAAACATACAATTTATTATTTTTTGAAAATTGTACACAGTTGATAATAATCAACTTTATTAGTATTAATATAATAAAATTGAAATCATATTGAATTACGTAACTTTTGAAAAAATAATACTTACATAATTTTTTTTTCAAAATTTTGAGTCTGAAATTTTTTTTTTTTCAAACACTGCTCAGTGGTCACTCAAACAATTTAATTTAAAAATAAAATAAAAGAAGGGGTGTATGGCCTTACAAAAAGGTATAACATGGCATTGTAAGTGTCACCGTTGTTTTTTTAATATTTTTTACAGCTTTGAGTCATTATTTTAGATAATTGCCTCTCTGGCATAAATGTGGGAAAAAGACCTACCGCCCGTACGATTTTTTTATTGCCTCAACTTTCGCTACACATTCTAGCTTTTTTAATCAACCTTTATAACGCAAACACAAAATTAAATGGTGCACTGTGGCGTATGTGGAACATATTTTTGTTTTTCTATGAAAGCATTTAAATCCTTCATTTTAAACTAACTCATCGATTTGGAAAAAAATATTAAATGAAAGTTTAAACTTTCTTCTATGTTGGATGGGTAGACAATATTTTATTCGAATGTGGGTACGTATGTAATAATAATTACCACTAAGTAGTGCAAGCATTTCGATAATTCGCCAAAATCAGCTATAGCTAACACCACACCTTGCACAAATATTTTGAATATACATATACGTAGGTCCGAATTAAAGGAATGCAATTAATCAGCACTGACCTTTTCCTGCAAATAACATTGTTTTAATGGAAGAGTACGGTTCTAAAGTAAACATTGAAAAACGTGTTTCCTATCCAAGAAAAATATAAATGACAAATACTTAAAACAAAATTATGGCGAAAAATTCACAAAAACTTCCAGTAACAACAAAGTAAACATTGCAATTTCAAAGTAGAAGGTATGTTAGGTACGTAACTCTTGATAATTTCTTTAAGTTTCGTATTAACAAGATGTTTATTTTTATTCCTACGTTGTAAGCAATAAAGAATCTTCACATATGTACATAAATATTTGTGGTTCAATTTGTTTAATCAAATACAAATTGAATTAAATAATAAAATGTGCGCTATGTGACGTATATGTATAACAGTTTTTAACATCAAATATAAATCTATAAGCGTTTACCTAGAACAGAAATACTTATTTAGAAGAGAGAGTTAGAAGTCCAAAATAACTTTTATTTTGCGTCAATTTATGTTTATTTCAATAAATTTATTTAGCAGACCTAAAATGATTATATTTCAATTCAATAATTCCAAGAGGCTCAATGGTCTAGGGGTATGATTCTCGCTTTGGGTGCGAGAGGTCCCGGGTTCAAATCCCGGTTGAGCCCGATACTTTTTTACGTTTTTTATGAAAATAAAACTAGAATTCTTACTTTTTTCATTGGTTTAGGATTGTGATGTTGCATTATTCTTACTATTGATGTATTCATAACGTTACATGAGTGACGAATTTAAGAATTTTTTTTAATGATTATTCATAATTCGCAAATATTTCTTAAATTAAAATTTAATTGATTCACATTGTTGCCCATATAGTATTATTATTAAAAATTCAATACATAGATTATAAAAGAACACGCTGCGAAGCTCTTCAAAATTTAGACAGCCTATACAATTTTGAGGAGTGAGTGTTTGCATTGCTTTATATTGTGAAAAATGTTAATAATTATCTTATACCCCGAAAATAAACAAGATATTAATATAAACATTTCACACTATATCAAGCAAGGCAAAACAAATAATTCGAGATATAAGCGTTTTATATTAACGTTATCAAGAATTGGAAATCGCTTGGACCGGAAGGTTTTCGGGAACATGAATTACACTCAATAAGTAAGGCCAATCTTATGAAGCGACGTATTTTCTCGATTCAGCTCGGAATAAAGTCTTCAGTTTTTATTTTATTTTTACTGCGTAAGGTGAAAAATCTTTATAGACACTAGACAATAGCATTGTTAGATGTTTTGAACTTGAAGGCAAATTTTTGTATGTACGTCTTCTTTGACAGTTTCCTTATTCACAATTCTCTGTGTAAATCACTGTTTCGTATGTGCTGGACATTTATCTAGTCACTAGCTGGACCCGCGGATTTGCTTGCGTTAGCCTCGGTCTATGGATACAAAAATCCTATTTTAATTTTGTAAATAAACGTGACATACCTTTCGTTTAGTTTTCAATTTTAAGATAGTCTTCATTTAAGAAATAAAATAATAATAAAAAATTATAGTGCCGTGCAGACTAAGATGGCGATTTGTATGTATCATATTAGCATACCTTGCATTTCTCTATAGAATATAACTCTGTGATTCGGTGTTATCATAGCTTTAAGAAGTGAAATAAGAAATTACAGTCCCTACGCGATCTGTTTTAGAATAGAAGTACGCACTAACACTATATATGGCGTGGATGTAAAACAAAAACAAACAAATAAGTACATTGTACGTATGTTCTGTTATTTTGGTTGAAATGGTAACAATTTTTTTCTTTGCCAATTTACCAAGGACAAAATTAGTTTAAAAAAATCAGCGCACTTTTGAAGGTTTAGTACATGTATTGGTGAAAAAATGTAAGTTGGTGGGCTAATAGGACAACTTTTTTTCTTCGACTTTCTCGAGAACTGCTTAACCGATTACAATCAAACTCAGGAAGATGTAGATAGCCAAAGCAATTCGACATACAAATATTTTCGAATAACTTTTTTTTTGTATTTTTAATATTTTTTTTTATTTTTTTTTGAAAAATCGATATTTTGAAACGATTATTTGAATTTTTTTCTTAGTTCTGTTTAATGTAAGTAATTTTGGTGTTTAAGTTTGCATTCTTGAATATTTTTTTTTATTTAAAAAAAAGTTGTTAAATAAAAACCGTTTTATTTAGAATCACACATTTTCTAAATAAACAAAATGGCGTTTAAATATTCAAAATCAGAAAAACCGAATAAAAAACTTTGAAGTTAAAAGTCCTTTAATATTTTTAAAATTTGTTTAGTTAAGATTTATGTTTATAATGTGTAAATGTATATGAACTCCATTAACTTACAATTGGCCCTATGCCAATTGTTCATTGCTAGATTGTTCATTTTCTTGCCTTTTGACCTAAATCTAAAAACAAATTCCAGTAAATAAAATTTTCGAAAAAAATGCTTACTTATCTGCATTGAATAAATACAATGTAGAACAGGGGACTCTACAACTGGAAGCGCCAAATTCATGTTTCGTTCAAAATTGGCGCTACATTAAATAGAAAGGTTTTGTGACACGCTTAGAAAAATGTCCTTTTAATAAATTTGTTTAAAAAAAACCTATGAAGAAAAAACTTCGAAAAAATTAAAGCTCGTGGTGTCTTGGGGGATTCGTCTTTCTTCAGCAACAGCTAGCGAATCTTGCTGCAACGTTATCTTAAGAACGCATTTTTATCACTGATGATATTATCTATACATATAAATAAAAATTAAGTGTCTATTTTTAATATAAAAAAACTCCGATTTTGACTGGACTTTCACTGACGGATTGCTGATGTTCTAGGGAGTAACTAAGGCTTTTTAAATTACCCACTTGGTGGCGCTGGGGTCGTTTTTCGATTTTTTTTATTTATGGTCCGATTTTGACGGGACTGTCACAGGCAGATAGCTGATATTGTAAGGAGTAAATAACCATATTTTAATTACCCCTAGGGGGTGCGAAGACATGTTTTTTTTTGAAAATTCTTATTTATGCCCCGAATTTGACGGGACTTTTACAGGCAGTTAGCTGATGTTTTAAGGAGTAACAAATAGCCTTTGTTTTAATAACCCCTTGATAACTAGGTGGCACCTCGTCACGCCGCACAGTGACTTAGAAAGACATGTGTAGCTTTCTAAGTCTTACGTCTTTACGTACCTTTAGATAACTCGAGCGTATGATTTCGAAATATAATTTATTATTCGTAAAGGATAATAATATTATGATCATTTGAATTGAATGATAGAGCTTAGTAAGAAATAAACAAATGGAATAGGGATAATCCTACAGTTTTTATAATTTCACCAAAAAAAGTAGAGGCATGTAAAAATTAAAAAAAGGTTTTTTTTATAATTTTTTTTACTGCAAATGGGTTTTTCCTATACCTGTTGCGTTTTTTCAAATAAATTAAAAACAAACAGTTATATAATGTTGTTCATAGTTTTATTGCTTTTTTATTGTATATTGCTTAATTTTGTATCATATCCTCAGATATAATAATAACAGGTTAAGGACCACAGGCAAATAAGAAAGTACTACCAATGAGTAAAGACGCTAAAAACCTCATTTTACCATTATAGGAAGACTTTTTTTATATTATTTGTTGTGTTTATGTTTTTTATACATTTTTTGAAGTATTTGTTTTAATTTTATTTATAAAATGCTTATTTTCAATATTTTGTTCGACATAAAAAAGTCAGATTTTACAAAAAAAAAAAAAAAAATATTTCAATACAACCCTAAAATTTTTGAGAAATGTCAATAACTTTTTTTCCAATATTTACCAAATTTTCATTAAATGTGTATAAGATTGATCTTAAAATGTGTGCAATTTGACGATTTGACAGACTTTTTTCGCTCCATACATACTTTAAAAAATTTAAAAATTTAAAAAACGATTTAAAAAAAAAACTGGTCGAACGATTTTCAAAATTTTTTTCTCGATAGATATTTAGTTTTCAAATTTTATTGCATACAAAAAGAACTCTTAAACTTTTTTCGATAAAAATATATTTTTTTTTTATTTTAATATATACTAAGTAATTTATCTAGCATAAGAACATGTTCGTGCGACCCAGCCGTGCAATTTATTTCTAATGATTTTTTTAACCAAATTTTGAGCAAATATGAAATATGTATGATCTTAAATGCGTGCAAAATTTCATTAAAATCCGCTCTGTAGTTCAAATTGAACATTGTTTTTCCGCGCCACCAACCCTCAAATTTTTGAAAAATTTCAATAACTTTTTTCTGGTAAATTTTGTTTAACCACATTTTGACCAAATATTTATTGGATTAATTTTAAGATGTGTGCAAAATTTCATTAAGATCCCGTTTATATAGTTTAGTTAGATTGAACAATTTTGTTCCGCGCCCCATTCCCCCTTAAATTTTTGAAAAATGTCAACAACTTTTTTCTGTTAAATTTTTTTCCAACCAAATTTTGACCAAATATTTATAGGACTAATTTTAAAATGTTTGCAAAATTTCATTAAAATCCGTTTTGTAGTTCAGATTAAGCAATTTTTTTCCGCGCCCACATACTCTCAAATTTTTTTCAATTTCAAAATTCAACAACTTTTTTTCTAATTATTTTTGTTTAACCAAAATTTTGATAAAATATGTATAGGACCGATCTTAACGGTGGGTGTGAAATTTTATTAAAATCCGTTGTGTAGTTAAGACTTAACAGACTTTTTTCGGTGCCCCCATTCAAGCCAAACCACGGTGCGTTGCGCCGGGGTATTTTTTTTTCTAGAAAATGTACCTATGCCGGGTGCATAAGCTAGTATCAAATAATTATTTTGAATCTACAATCAACTCTCTAAAAAAATATTTTCCCCATAGGTAGTTAATTCTCAAATAGCTATTTGGATTTTGATTTCTTACAAAACTTAAAGAATTTACAACCATTACATACAAATGAATGCGACTTCTTTAATGTGTAATACATGCTACAAGATACTTAAAAAAAGCTTCCCTCATATGACCACTACTAAGTATCAAAGAAAAACCCGAAAGAAAAGAACGATTCAATATAACAATGAAAAACTTCCTGGGAAATACACTTGCCGTATCGGATTGCCTCGGGTTTCCACATAATCAAGGCCTTACGCGATTCAATTTTTTTTTGTTTTTCCCGACTCCTGGTTTCCCACATTCTCACAACCATCGGCCATAATAAAGACTGCCATTCAGGTAGCAAGCCAAACCACTGCGGCTGGCCCAAGTCGCGCACGCATCCCGTCATGCCGTCATGTCCACTATAATGTCGAATCATGTAAGTACCGATCTCATAATGTCAAGCGCCTAATACACCCCATTCCACAATCCGCATAGTATCACTCAATTCTCATGCGCACATGAACACGAAAGACTAAAATGGCTTGTCCATCGTAATGCGCCGCATTGTAATGTCTTGAAGAGTTGGGCTTGGACAATAAAAACCCAAACGAGGCAACAGCTGCACACACGTTCCTTTCCGAAGCGCACAAACCCTTGCTCGCTGTTAGCTCCTGACTCCTTAGTATTGTTCGAGGGGAAGTAATCAGCATTACGCTTACGTGTTCCTTCTTTTTTTGTCAAGTTTTTGGGTGCAGGTGACTCTAGGGATATCTTCTTCGTTTTCGATCGGGTGTGGGAATTGCGACAGAGAAGTTTCTCACGATCCTCAATGGATTGCTGCTTTGTGTTTTTGTTGTTGTTAGTTCTGGTGGCTGATGATTCGCTGGTTGACTGACTTACTTCGTCTACAAAGAGGAAGGAAAGCAAAGGAATTGAGGGAAGCAACCACCTCGGCAATGAATTGATTCCTGTGCATGGGGGTATCGTATATAATGTGTGTGCGTGTATGCCATGCGATCGGGTTCTGGATGAGAATGGGGCACCGCATAATCATTCTTCTATGGATGACGATGATGTGCCATGCCGTCGAGGGTGAACTACACATACTTGGCTTGGATTGTTAGAGATAAAAACAGAAAGGGAGAAGAGGAAAGTGTGTTATTCTTGTGCGGGAATTTTGTTTCATGAGGATGAGGCTCAACCCTACGTTGTTTTGCTTTGCATGCGCTGCTTCTACGTTCCTTCGCTGCAAGTTTTGAATGACTGGTGGTGCATCATCTATTCATTCATTGCTTTCTTCGGTTTCGCTTTCGATTTTTTCAAGCCGAGGGGTTTACTCTTGGTGTTCGATGGTAGAACTCAGTTTAGGGATTTGAATAGTGAACGAACACGTGCAAAGTGCATGCCAAGTTAGGGAGCAGAGAGATGGACTGGACAACATCATAGGGAATGGAATGTATTGAAAAATACTTTTACACATAGCGGCGTGCTGAAGAGAGTTGCCACTTACTTTGAACTAATTTTGTCAGCAAAAATGTTGTAATTTTTGCGCAGTAATGTTGTGTTCAACAAAGGTAATTAAACTTTATTTGTTGGCCATAAAGAAATCCATATTTTCATTTCTGTAAGTGTTGGTTTTTTTTTACCGTGGAAAAAAAATTTGTGGAAAAAAATTCAATTCGATTACCGACACATGTAAAACTACTTTTGACATACAAAATTTTGGCTGTTGTCAACGGAAAATTCCTCGTTTAAATCATAACTCTCTCATCGAGCAATGACATTGGAAACGGAGACAGCTTATACTTAAGGAGGTTCATCTCATGTGTTGCTTATTACACTTCTTTGAAAAAATTATCATAGGGACAACCACCATCCAGCAAACATTTCTCTTCATAAATGAATTAAAATTAATTCACCCAAGTGAAGAATACCTCAGAAACTGAATTCATTTTATACCTATCCGATTGGTATCCATTTTCCTGGCAAGCGGAACACCTTTTTGAACCTTTTTAATGATTTGTTTATGACTCAGAAATCCTTTAGAAAAATGGAAGCACAGAAGCGCCTATGTATTCATTTAAATGGCCATTTAATGAAGCATGTCGGAATATAATTTTTTTTTTTTATAATTAACGCGCGCACACACTGCGCGGGCATTACGAAGATAAGGAGGGGAGAGATAGGAGGTGCCGATTAACATTTGTTTTGAATGTTTGCAGATCAAAATGGCAAGGGAAAATCCCGCCGGGTAAACTATTCCAAATTCGTGTCGTTCGGCTAAAAAAAGAATCCCTGTATTTCACGGTACGTCCGAAATTAGGCTCAAGGGTGAACTGATGAGCATTCCTTGCGAGACGAGTATTACGGGAGAAACTTTTAAGGGGAGGAATGCAACTGGCTACTTCGAGTGAACATTTTTTGTAAAAGAAACGATAAAATAAGGAAACGAAGATTAATAGTATTTCAATATTCGTTTATGTGAATCTTGTCTAAACCATTAAAAATACCTACTGCGCACGAGCAGCTATACATATTTATATTCATTTAAATGGCCAGGTCATGAACCGAAAATGAATTCATTTAAGATTCCATTTGGATCCAAATTCCTGGGAAGGGGAACACATTTTAAAATCATTTTAATATTTTTTTTTATATTTCAAAAATTCTGCAGAATAATGGGTGCACTCAACACTAAATATATATATTTCAATGACCTTTATGCACAACTAGCTGACCTACCCGGCGTTGCTCGGGTTTACCCTAGATATTTCTGGATACCGACGAAAGCGGTTCAATTATAGCTTAAAACAAAATGTTGCAATTTTTTTTCAAAATTGGCCAAGCCTTTCAAATTTAATGTTGGTTATATGAAAATTTGGTTGTAGTATTACTAATGCATTGACGACCATGCGAGTAACATTTTTGGTCATAACTTCGGTTCTAGACATCGGAGAGCAAAAATATATATCTTATATGCACTCTCCAAACATGTCCTAAGATCTTCTAAATATTTCATTCTAATCAATCGAGCCGAAAGGAAATATAAAAGGATTGTTCTTTATATAATATAAAGATTGCAGAATTATATTTAATTTTTTAAATATTTATTTTGTATTAAAGTCTTGATCGACCACGATCCTTTTATATAGAATTGGTAGTACTAATTCAGATTTATCCAGAAAAATTAATGAAAATAGAATTTTTTTCTTTTTTTGACACATAATTTCTTTGATTTGTGTGCACATTCATAATCCCTCCACGTAATTTAAGATTAAACGAATATTCTAGTTTTGGTGAACAAATTCTGAACCTTCAGAAATGGTTGCTGGACTACTGCTCATCGTTCAATTTGATGGTATTGCTCATGGCAGACAATGGATTTGCAGTGTTTTTCTTTGATTGCTTCATTTCTACGAAAGTCGAAGAACTACCGTCAGAATAAATGTAGTCCTAGTATTTCACGCATTCAATAAATAAATGTTTGCATTGAAAGAGCGCCGACTTTAGCTGCTAGGGTGACAGTTAATGATGCTGTTCTCAATTGCTCCAGTTGAAAACGACATCAGGGAATGTTGAACAAATTATGGAGAAACCTTTTATCTATCTTGGTCATCTCTTTGTCTTCGTGACTGGTGAAAATCTAGGAGTTGCTCTCCACCCAGAAACTGAATTCCAAGAAACTCCTCAAGTGAAGAACAAATTGCAGCAGCTACTGATGCTCCTTGTAGCCACTTTACAGAATCGTTCACCCCTCTCCCTATTTTAAAACTTCTTTCATTTTTCATTGAACGCATAAGCGTTTGATCAATTGTCATGTCAGAGGTTGCTCACTATGATTCCATTCGGTTGATGATGATGTATTCTTGATCTACAAATTGTTGCCCAATATCAGATGGAGACTTGGTAATGTCAGTCAACAGTCAACAACTTTTTCCCCGAAATTCATTATACATAATACATTTAACTTTATGAGGGGACTTCATTCGACACATTTGAAAAGGAATTGATCCCAAAAATGATTTCTGATATTTTATGGATAATAAGTAGACATTTACTTTAACACTTTAGTTGAAAATAAATTGACCCATTTTCATGTACATATAATATATTCTAGATTAATAAACCAACAAGTTCGGCAAAAATAAATCGAAAAACTTCTAATTTTTTCAGAGGGGATATATCAAAAACGGTTCATTATTTTGCGTTGCAGTAAATTGAAGGGAATTTCGACTCAGAGTTTTTTTTTCGACAAGGCACCGTCTTTGACGTTTGCGGGCGCAACTGTAGGTAGTTCCCTTTTAGTTTTTCGAATACATTTTCGCATATGACAAGGACGCCACCTGCAGGAAGTGTTCGGTTTTTGATTTCCTAACACTTTAGCGTTAGCCGCCATTTTGAATTTAAATCAAATTGATTTTTTGTTTAATAAATCAATTTATTATGTTTTTTTGGTTGTGCCTTAGGACTAAAACAACTATTTGAGATTCTGCAATCTAATATATAGTAACTTTTTGACCTTTTTTCGTCGCAAAACACGAAAAATAAAAAAAAACACAAAAATAATATTTTTACAAAAAGTGAGCACACCGCAGAGGTAGAGCAACAGTAATTTCAGTCCTAGTTTCCTATCTTAACTTTTACTTGCGATTCTAGGTACTACAGTCAAACTCCCCTATAGCGAATTCGCACGGGAACAGACAATTACTTCGCGATATAGAAAATTCTTTATACAGAATTTTTGCCTGTAGTACTTAATTCCTCGTCTTCAACATTTCTTAAAATAACAGCTTTGTTTTTTTTTAAATTAATGACTGGGAGGAATTCCAAATTGCTTAGCAATATCAATTTTTTAGTCAATCCTTCTTCAACTTTATTAATTATCAACAACTTTTTCTCTAGAGAAAGGCTACTTTGAGACATTTGCAATTATTTCACCCAAGCCTGAACATAGAATTCTTGCATTTGAAATCTTGGGAAATCCCCCTACAAGGTTTTTTCCCCCGCATGGTGTCATTTTTAACAGAAAATTATTTAAAAAAAACGTTATATGAAAGAGGAAACCTATATGAGATTTAGATTTCCAGCAACAAAATTTCTTCATTATAGAGACAAATTCGCTTGATGGAAATTATAAGGGGATCAAAACACACTAAAAAAGTAACGAAAATGCTGTGTACTTGAAATCAATTCGTAATAGACAGACCTTCGCTATATAAAAGTTCGTTATAGAGAAGTTTGACTGTATAAGGCAAGTTTAGAATTCGTAAATATAAAAAATCGAGTTAACAATCAAAAATTGTATATTACGATTATAGAGAAACCTAAACAAGTTAGCGAGAAAAATGTCTGTCAGTATGTGTGTCTGTCTATATGTCAGTCTGTATGTCTGTTTGTATAAGGGCTGCAGCCATCAAATTTCGTATGCGTGATTCTTTTGTAAATCCTCAAAGGAGTTGTTGAAATTTAATTTTTACGGCTAAAAATAACGGTACCTGCCATATAACCGTTAAGGAAAAGCTTATTTTTTTCGAAAACGGCTCCAACGATTTTAAATTGCTTATTTATATATAATTTTTGAAAATTCAATATTTTTAAAACTAATCAAAAACAAATATTTAAAATTTTATGATCAGCTGTATATTCATAAACTCTAAAAAACTGCATACCAAAATCTAATTTTTTTTTAAATCCAAAAATAAAAAAAAATATTATTAAATTTTAAATTATTATTAAATTAAATTTAAGACGTGTGATGGCGTACTTCATTTTTTTACTAAAAACCGTTAAGTATTGTGGTTTTGACACTTTTTATAGGTTCAGATCGTGTAATTTTTCTACGTAAATGTTACTTGTTTATTTTAAAGATATAGCGAAACAACGTGACTGATTAGGCACATAAAGTCAAGTACGTGCGACCCAGTCGTGCCCATTTTTACTTTGGATTATAGGTACTATATAATGCAAGTTATGCATTCGTGCAGATTACAAATTTTGAGATAACAATCAAACATGACATTACGATGATAGAGAAACATTTTTGAGTTACTGGCACAATTTTTTTCCGTCTGTCTGTCTGTCTTGTTTTTGTGTGTCTGTACGGATGTATTTTGGACTGTAACCTAAACGGTTGGGCCAATCGTTCTCAAATTTTGAACTTAAGGTTATTTTGACATTCTACAGAGGAGTTTTTTTTAATTTTTTTTTAGCTCAAAAATTAACAGTACGTTTCATATAACCGATATGTAAAATCTCATTTCTCTCGAAAACGGCTCCAAGAATTTTTATGAAAAAAAATCAGTGTACTACTGTAGGTAAGCATTATATTTTGGTGCACAAAATTAATATGGTGGGCTAAAAACGGTACCTCCCATAGGACCGTTTTTTTCTTCGACTTTTTCGAAGAAGACTAGTGATATTGATACTGATACTTTTAAAATATATATTCAAGATGATGTAATTATATGTAGGTAGTTCTTCCTATATTATTTGAAAAAAATTATTTGTGAAAAAAAAATTTTCGTCATCCGGGACGTATATCGCTCTTTAAACATGGTTTTACACCAGGTAGATCAACGGCAACTGATTTAGCTGTTTTTGTAAACCAAATTATCTCGAACTTTGAAAACAACCTTCAAACTGATATTATTTTCACTGACTTTTGACAGAGTAAACCATACAATCCTACTTTACAAGCTTGCTTTTCTTGGTTTTCAACCCAACTTATTAAAATGGATTAAATCTTACTTAACCAGTCGTCTTCAAATCCTGAAAATCGATACATGTTTTTCTGACCTTATGTATTTGCCTTCAGGAGTGCCACAGGGTAACCACATTGGACCATTGCTGTTATTTTTATTCATTAACCATGTGATATATTTGTTCATTCAAAATGCCTTCTTTATGCGGATGATTTAAAGCTCTATAGAAAGATTGAAACCATAGAAAGAAAGATTGAATGATTGAAAGAAGATTGAATCATAAGAAAAAAATTGAATCATAAAAAAAATGTTGGTTTGACTACAGTTATAATCTGAATAATATTATTTTAGAAAGAATCTTTCAGAAAAAAGATCTGGGCATAGTGCTAGATGAAAAATTATCGTTTAAGCTTCATATTGATTTTATTATAAGCAAGAGTAACTCTAGGCTAGGTTTTATTAAAAGTATTACTCGAGAGTTTTCTGATATTTTCACTCTTAAAACGCTTTATTTTTCATTGGTTCGTTCTGTTCTAGAGTATTGCTCTATCATCTGGAACCCTTGTTATTCTAATGCTTCGGCGATTGCTATCTTTAAACTTAATTATTGGGACAGGGAATTACCATGTTCTAACCCTAGGTGCCTATTAATGGGAATCCAAACTCTCGGTCTTCGAAGAAAATATTTCTTGTTCTTCTTGTTCGTGACGTTCTTTCAGATCGTATTAAATGTTCGTTTCTTTTGAATGAATTTCCGTATCCCCTCAAGAAATATAAGGACTAATTATGGTTACAATGAACCAATTACGAGGTGCATCAAGGAGGCAAACTCAGTTTGTAATTTAATTATTGTATTTCTTGAAGGTTGCACAAGCTATGCTTCCAAAAATAAACTTTCAAACATATTAGTAAATCCTTAATTCAAAATTCTAAAATGTTTATATAAATTTGTTAGCTATTTATTTAATTGTTAACCTATATTACAAACAAAAATATTATAATCAATTTATGTTTAGTTATAACTTAATTTAAGTCAAATTGTATATATTATTCATGTTCAATAAAACAATCTTGAATCTTGGACGTTTGTTCATTTCAGTTTTTCAAAATAAATATTTTATTTACCTATTTCATAGTGAAAAATTATTTTAAATTATCTGCTGGCAATATTTCTGCCAATTGGTAACACTTGTTCAGGCTCCAGGGGTGCATTGCATGCATTTCTATACACAAACGGAGTCGAACAGGGATACAAGGGAACACACTTTGTGCACACTGCAAACCTGTTGTGTATATTCTCTATGTTCTGGGTTCGTACAGGTTGGCGTTTGGCCTGATGCCAGACAGAGGCAGAGTAAAATACGTTATTCATTCCACTTCCCTTCCTACACGCCAGTAACAGTATACACTGGCTCTATCAGCGACGGACGTCCTCGTTGCTTGATCGAGGGTGGATCGTGCTGAGACTGAGATGCTGCCGTTCCTGCTCTCCGTTTGTCACCAGAACAGAAATGCCTGTGCGTTGTACAAAAAGGATCGACTCACCTTAATTGATCGGCATTCAAAGTTAAACTTCTGTTCGATGAACATCACTTGTAGTTCGTGGTTTTTAAAATTCCAAATAAACACGCGTATTTAAGTGAAGTTTGTGGGTGTTTTTCGATTTCCTTATTTTAAATTAATAATTGTAATAATAATAAAAACCAAAATGGCCATTGAAGGTCAAAGATTAATGTCAAAAACTCAGCACTATCGGAAAGTAACTAAGCCACTGTTGGAAAGAAAACGTCGAGCTAGAATGAATCTTTACTTGGATGAATTAAAGGATCTAATTGTGGATACAATGGAAGCACAGGGAGAACATGTAACCAAATTGGAAAAAGCCGATATTCTTGAAATGACAGTTCAATATTTGAAAAGCCGTAGACACCTTGAATGTCACGCCGAGGGACCAAAGGTCGATCCTGAGAAATTTCAGGCAGGTTACACCCAAGCAGCTTACGAAGTATCAAAAGTATTTGCTTCATTTCCGGCACTAGATGTTAAGTTTGGAACAAAACTAATGAAACATTTGGGTTATCAGCTTAAAGATATGAGAAGAGCACCGATGGCGCTGTCTTCAGCAGCATCTCCAGGAACTTCGTCTTTCAATATTTACAGTCCAGTTCATACACAAGACACGAATGCATCTCCTGGACATTTCCAAAGACCAAAAGAACCGCAAGAGGGCGATGTTTGGCGCCCATGGTAATAACACAATCAATTCGATCTCAGAAATGATAACAGAATGATACTCAGGAAACCAGAAGGATATAACGAAAGCTTTATTTTTTGTATTGTTTAATATAAATGCACTTCCACTAGTTTTTAAGTGAATCAATTTATTATACACTCATTTATTTCACAGCTTTATTAGGATAGAATATTAGTTTTAAGTTTTTTTTGTTTTTACTATTTGTATTATTTTATAAAATGCATATTATGTAACGTAAATAACAGTTGTTCCATTTTTTGACAATTTAAATATAATGCTGACATTATTAATGTTTATAAATGTGTGGCTTTTCTATTTTCATTATTTTAGTTTATAATTGAACTGTGATAGAAAGAGCAAGAAGATTTATGTACTTATTCCAGTTACTTTGACTCAGCATTGTGTAATGTTAACAAACAATACGTCGTAATTGATTATTCACAATTATTTCTATGATATTAAAAAAAATACAAATTTAAAAAATTCTAGAAAACCTGTGTTTTACAAGTAAAGCATACAACAACTTTGTATGTTGTTCCACATCTCAGTACTTTAATTATTGAAGCATTATGGTCGCAGGGTAGCGTACTTTAATTTGGTAAGCATTTGCAGACAAAGATATAGGTGCATTGACTTCTTATTTTTTAATTATCATTCGTTTCAAACCTCTTAGAAAGCAATAAATTATGATGCAACATTTAACAACGAAAATAGGATTTAAACAGTGGCATCCACGTGGGGGGTCTTGAATGAAACCAACAACTTAAATCTTGTTTATTTTAACCCAGTCTCTCTTCTACCAATGTTTGGTAAGTAAATAATTGCAGCTGACCCTATGTACTCACGTATCTAGTATGTAGTTGCATGCTATTTTACTTGCGTTTATGTGTAGGTACTATAAGGCAAGTTATGGATGCAAAAAAAATTCTAACAATCAAACATGACATTACGATGAAAAAGAAGTCGAAAAAAGTATGTCCGGAAATTCCGTCCGCCTGTCTGTCTGTCTGTTCACACCTCTACAGCCTAAACGGATGGGCCAATTTGCTTCAAACTTGGTATATATAGTATTTATTTGGTAGTATCATTTGTCTCTAGATCGAAAAATAACGGTACCTGCCACACAATTTTTAACAAAAAAGTTTGATTTTCTCGAAAACGGCTCTAACGATTTTGATAAAACATTCAGGGTGCTATTTTTTTACAACATTACATCTTTCAGTTAGAATGAATTTTCCGAAATTTGTTCTATAACGGTAACTCTCATAGAACCGGTTTTTTCAAATGCGGTCTTATTGTAAGCCATTACCCCGATTTCAATAAAATTTTGTACACAGAGAGTCATTTATAATTCAATTAATATTGCATTTCAAATTTTTCAAACATTTTTTTGTTAGATTTTTTAAAATGTTCTAAAAAAAATTGTTTTTTGAAATATTTTTTTAAATAATTTTCCCTGATGAAAACTATAGATTTCCTTATCATGAATAACACTAAAAATTAAAATATTTTTTCGAAAGGTTTTGCAAAAAAACGAATTTTTTAAAATAACTGGTGCAACGATTTTCAATATTTTTCCTCGATAGACGTTTAGTTTTCAAATTTTATTGCATACTTAGTTTTTCCGAGAAAACTATTAAACTAATTAAAATAAATTCACGACTGGATCGCACGTACTTGCTCATATGTGCCGTCACATTGTAGAATACAATTCAAGAAAATTAAGGTGAACCTCAAAGTATTTATTCGAATTTTGTGACTTTTGCTTGTTCGAATAAAGTACGTTAAATTGTAATGTGTGAAATAATTAAAACTCCATTTTATTTTTTTAAGAAATGTTAAAAAGCATACATTTTTTTTTCAAAAACGTAGGACCGGTTTTTAAATAAAACGTTTTTTTTTAACAAGTTTTTTAAAAAAATTAAAAAATATAATTCAAAAATACAAACTTAAGCACAAAAATAACATACATTTAAAAACAAAAAAATTAAAAAAAAATTCTCCTACCCGTTTTCAAAATATTGATTTTTCAAAAAAAAAAATTTTTTAATTATTAAAAAATACAAAAAAAAAAGTTTTCGAAAAAAAATTAATGCGAAGTTACTTAGGCTACCTACATCTGCTTGAATATCAATTTTGATAGTAATCGGATCACCAGTTTTTGAGAAAGTCGAAGAAGCATTATTTATTCACCACCAACATTTAATGCTTACCTACAGTACACACTGATTTTTTTTTCATAAAAATTCTTGGAGCCGTTTTCGACAAAAATAAGCTTTTACATAACGGTATCGTAAATTTTTGGACTAAAAAAATAAATTGAAAAAACTCCTCTGTAGGATGTCAAAATAATCAGAAGTTCTTAATTTGACGACGATTGGCCAACCGTTTAGGCTAAATTCCTAAATACATCCGTACAGACAGACAGACAGACAAACAGACAGACAGACGGACAGAATTTTGCCAGTAACTCAAAAATATTTCTCTGTCATCCTAATGTCATGTTTGATTGTTATCTCAAAATTTGTAATCTGCACGAATGCATAATTTGCATTATAGTTTGGTTGCTATCTCAATTTTTTTAATATTCACGAATCCTAAACTTGCCTTAGTCCCTATAATCGCAAGTAAAAATTTAGAAATATTAAAAATATGGATTTTTCAAAAAAAAAAATAGTTTTAATTTAAAAAAAACATGAAAACCTTTAATCGGAAATTATTTAATGCGAAATTAGTTTGAATACCTAACATCTTCCTGAATATCAATATTGATTGTTATCGGTTAACCTTTCCTTAGGGAGGTACATAGGTCTTTTCCATCTTTAAATTTTTACTCCAGATTGTGGATACTATAATGCAAGTTACGCATTCCTATGTATACAAAATATAGATAACAATCAAACATAGCACTTACTTAGTTATTTTGGCATTCTACAGATAAATGTTTTCAATTTGTTTAGCTCAGCTCAACGATTACAATAAAAATTCATATTTAATAAAATGCTAAAGTAATTTCAAATTAAAATATTTTTGAGTTAGCTTTTTTTTTGTATTTTAATAATCAAATATTTTTTTTTTTTTTTTTAATCCATATTTTGAAATTGGGTAGTTATTTTTGTGTCTAATTTTTGTTCGAATGTAGGTCGTTTATGTGCATATGTTTGCATTCTTAGATTCTTTTATTTAAATTAAAAAAAAGTTGTTAAAAAATGTTTTCTTTAATCAAAAAACACAAAATCTAATAAAAACTTTGAAATTCCCTTAATATATTTAAAATTTTATTCGACGATGTGACCGCGCATAAGAGCAAGTACGTGCGCACCAGTCATGCAGTTTATTTTAGAGTCCGTGCGAGAAGAAAAAGAAAATTACTGAACGTTTAAAAATCGGGTGAACCCCACCCGACATGACCAAAGCCGAGATCCGCCACTGGTAATAAGCGTCTGCCAAATCTATTTGTATTATTCAGTCACTGATCCAAAACAACAATGGTAAAGTGGAAAATTGAGTAAATCCAAATAAAAAAACACCTCCGTTGTCCAAAAAATGTCATTTGATCACAATTTTGGCTTTGGAAGAATAGCACACAAAAAAGTTCCATAATAAAGGGTGTCCCAAAATTCGCAAAAGGAGTAATTTAGATTTCATGGCATGTTATAATTGAGGAAATATTTCTGTATAGATTCATACAAAAATCAGTGTTGCATTGAGTATGTTGGGCATTAATTTAGTTACAGCCTACGAAAAAATTCAATCACTGATAAGAGTTTTTAATCTAAAATTAAGAAATGACTTAAAACATATAAAAATAAGCTGAAATTAATAACCATACCTATCATGATCATCATCGGCGAAAAAAACTGGGATTTCGTCCGTTCCTCGTACAACAAGTTTTTCCATATATCTTGGTTGCTGACCGACAGCATCCACTTGCGCACCCCAAGGCTTCAGTCGTCCTAGTCTTCGCTATCCTTCCAACGTAAGCCTCGTTGCCGTCTGCCATAAAACAACTGCAAACAACTTTCCGAGCTGGTGCCTCTATGTTGTCCTCAATATCTACTTCGGAGTAATTTACAAACAATTCATAATTGTAACCAAAATCTTCCTCTTTCGCACACGGGTCAACAATTCTCAACAAAAAAAAAATTAAGCAAAACCCGTTCCTACGATACAAAAATACTCAATTTTTCACAATTTTTCAAAGAAATAAAATAACGTTCAAACTTATTCTCTGAAAACTATTTTACATACTTTTTTCGACCAATCAAAAGTCAGAAAAATCGAATGAAAGCTTTGAAGTCCCCTTAATATTTTTTCCAATTTTATTCCACGCTGCGACTGCACATAAAAGCAACCACACCACATTTTACATGCGATTATAGGTACTTTAATGCAAGTTATGGATTCGTGCAAAAAAATGTATAACAATCAAACATGAAATTACGATGATATAGAAGTCGAAAAAAGTAGGTTCGGAAATTCCGTCTGTCTGTCTGTCTGTGTGTTCGCACCTCTACAGCCTAAACGGATTGGCCGATTTGCTTCAAACTTGGTTTTTATTTGGTAGTAATTAGGGGGGTATTTTTCATTTTAACTTTTTTTAAAACTTGTTCTATAACGGTACCTCTCATAGAACCGGTTTTTTCAAATGCGGTTTCATCGTAAACCGTTATCCCGATTTCATTGCATTTCAAAATTTTCAAAAACTTTTTTTTTCCAATTTTTTTAAATTTTCTTAAAAACGTTGGTTTTTGAAATATTTTGAAGACGGGTTGATTGATTTTTTTTTTAAATAATTTTCCCAGATGAAAACTACAGATGTCCTTATAATGACATACTAAAAAAAATTTAAATATTTTTTTGAAAAGTTTTTCAAATTTTTTTTAAAAAAAACTGGTCGAACGATTTTAAAAATTTTTTTTCGTCGAGTTTTCAAATTTTATTACTTAGTTTTTCTGAGAAAACTCTTAAACTAATAAAAAATGGAAGAATTTTGTGAGTTTTTTTACTTTTTGTTTTTTTTTTCAAAAACGGTTTGTTAAAAAATTAAAAAAAAATTTGAATATGTTTTCGAAAAGTTTTTCAAAAAAAAAAAAAAAAATTTTTAAAACTGGCAAACGATTTTGAAAAAATGTTTCCTTAAAATTCAAAACTGTAAAAGAAATTAAATGGCTTACTTAAAACCTTTTAACTAGTAAATTTTAAGTGATTAACAAAATTTCAAATTATTATTTTTTACCTCCTTTTTCAAAAATCTCAAGCCCCAAGACCACTGTCGCACATAGAGCAAGTTCGTGCGACTCAGTCGTGTAATTGATTTATTGTTGCAGTGTTAGCTGATGAACCTCGTGTGGGTTGTTGTCGTCCCATTACACACCCATTCATCCAAAAAAGACGATTTTTCAGCCTAAATTGCGGTACTCTTCTAAATGCTTGGAAGCCAAGTCAACGAAAAAACGACTGTTGTCATGAACTTTGACCTCATGTGTCAGTTGGATTTAGTACGGGCGTTGTTGCAAGTTGTGACTGAAAAGTTCGTCTAAGTTTAAGTCTGCGAGAGGCCGATCAAATGTTCCTTTGACTCTCTCGTCACAAATTTGGCCACCAAAGACCGAAAGTTTAAGAGCCGACAAAGGGATTTGTGTGTTGCCCTTATAGTGTTAAAACGCACTGCGCGAGCATAGAAAGATAAGGGTGGGAGGGAAAGAAGGTGTTGTCTTCCGTCTTCCGTAAAATCGGCCCAACTAGTAAAGCCTGAACTAACGAACACTCAGGGTTACCTTCAAGACTCCTTTGCATCAATTTGACTCCTTTTTGAAGCCTGGACTCCAGGACGCCACTTCTTTAAAATAGTCAAAAGTGGAGTCCTTTCAAAATTTTAGGACTCTTTTTAACATTTTAAATAATTTTTTTAATGCAAAATTTTTGTTGAATATTTTTCTTGTGGAATTAGCTTGCATTCTTTTCTGAATCAAGCCTTTTTTTTGGTTTGAAATCGGTAACTTGAAAAACCATTTGCAAGAGTTTTTGTTTCAACTTCTATATGAAAAAAAAAAAACATTACCTCATAATGCCATAATATCGATTGTGCTGAAAGTATGTTTTGGATTTCAAAATTAACATTGACAAAAAACAAACTTAACAACCTGCCCTAAACGTATTACAAGATGAGCACCTCGAAGATTGGTTACTTGGCTCAAATATTGTTCAGAACCTTTATGTATATATTGCATATAGTACTAAGAACTATAGGTATAGTGTTCCAAACAACTAATATTTATAGACTTTTATTTATTTTGTGAATTACTTTTTAATTATGAAAAAACTGAATTGTTTGAAAGTTCTAACGTTTATGTAGGTATTTTTGTGTTGAAAAAAAAAAGATTTATCTTCTTGTTTTATATTAAAAAACAAGTCAAAATATAATGGTTGGTAATATACATACTTATGTTTTTCTTACACATCTTTTTTTCAGCTAGGACTCTTTTTTTTGACTCCTTAACAAAATTTTCAGAGGTAACCCTGCCTAAAGGTAAAGGTAACGTCGTTTATTTTTGTTTGCTATACATACAAATTATTTTGGATTCTATTTCTACTTAACATTTCATTCGCAAAGCATTCACAGATTCAATGGGAATAGTCATATACATATTACATAAGTCACCTTAAGGAGCTTTCACGCTACCAAATTCTTTTATTTATTTTTCTATACTCGAACGAGGACGGTAGGGTTTAATTAAAACCCGTTTACAGGATTGCCTTTTCGATTCCTTATACATACATATAAAAGGTTTTCCAATAGGGACTTCCGAACGTTGAGAGTTGATAGCGGCCATCTTGTTGAAGCTATACATCTGTCAAATTGGCTGTTATTTATTCAGTCTACCTTGCCAAATCACCATGGACGGATATAGCGTTCAACAAAACAACATGCAAATGATAAAATTGTTTTTTTTTTTTCAAAATGGGTGTTCTGTTCGGGCAACGTTCCGCGTTCTTCGCCCAATGTAAGGTCTCCATAATCGTCCTTCCGAGAGGACTATTCGCAGTGTGGTGGATAAATTTGAGTCCAATGGTTCAGTAAACAATCAACAATGTCCGCGCAAAAAGGGGTTTGGCTACCCTTATAGTGTTGATTAAACATAGCGGGGGCGTTAGAAAAATAGGGTGGGGTATAAAAGGAGATATCGATGCACATTTGTTTTAAAGTTCGGCAAGTCATAATGGCAGGGAAAACAGAGTCTGGCAAGGCATTCATTGGACATTCTGCACGAGCGATTTGAGGGCATGGTTATCTTACGTGGAGGTGATGTGAACTGGACACCGAGATCGTGTGATTTCACCTCATTACACTTTTTCTTGTAGGGTTTTCTTAAGCCGCAGGTCTATGCGAATAAGTCACAAACCACAGCGGCCCTCAAAGCCAACATAACCAATGCAATCGGTCATATTCATCCTGATTTACGCGCTAGAGTCATGGAAAATTGGACACTTCGGATGCGCGCCACTAAGAAAAGCCACGGTGGACATTTAAATGATGTTATATTTCATACATAATGGCATTGATAGGCCTTTCAAACGAATACAAACATTTAATGACATCTCACACACACTTTGTTTTATTTAAATTTAAAGTTAAGGAGCGCTTAATGAATGACCATATACCTAGTTATAGAACAAACATTTGTTGCATTAATTTGGAATTAAGTACCTTTGTACCTATATAACCACCCATTTTTGAAATGTCCATGTATACATACTTAAACCTCCAATGGACCGGGTTTTAATGTTGTTCATATGGAAAGTCAAATTCACGTCACTAATGGCGGTTTAATGTTAGATGAACTTCGTGCTGCGATGCTGTGTGTCCACGTCATTCAGAACTGCATCTCTCAAATGAAAATTTTCCAAATTTTGGATAGGACTTTCAATTTTACTCTTATTTATACTACCTACCTATATACATTTTTGAATTTTTAATCGTTATAAGCAAAAAATCACTCTTCTCCCAAATACCTACCTTACCTCTTTAGATTTTGTTTGTTCAAAACCCTTAGTGCAGTTAGAACCCTCGTTTCCGGTTTCAGACTTCAAGACAATCTCTGAATCTATCATGTTCACTCGACCCTCACAATCACGAATACCTAGTTACAAAAAAAGAATACAAGTGCAAGAAAACCCTTCTTGCAATACACGCAATCTAGGATACAGTAGTAAGCAAGAGGCAACTAAAATCTACTCTCTAAAAACGGAAGAATCAAATGTACCCAAACGTCAAGCAAACGTTCGCCCGTCTTGACTCGAAGCCAAATTATTGACTGTTTCCCCACGACCCACGTTCGTTCCGCGTGGCAACACCAATCCAAAAAAAAACAGTACCTTAAAGCAAATTCTTAAGGCCGCCACGCCAAGAGTGTGTCCATCTTATGGCAAGCATAATTATTCATCTTTCCCCCATGTTATGCCTAAGGTAAAAAGAAACAGGAAAGGAGAAATGGCCACTCTAAGGAATCCCCTACAAAAGGAACAACACAAAAAATCGCTATCGGTACCCTCGTCTCGCTACAAGAAAGTAAATCCCTGTGAAAAGTTTTTAATTTTCCCACGGAAAGGATGTTGTACTTACAGCACAAGCACAAAAAAGGATCATTTAAAGAATCCTATCAGCTATCACAATTCCGTTTACCTTATTCCAAACGTCATTTTTTGTGGGCTATTCGTTCCTTATAAGACTAACAAGGATACGATAGCGAAAGAAAAAGGAAGAAAACAACACACACCTCAAATGAACACAACGAACGGTTCCTTGTGCTAAAATCAAGAAGTAGCACAGCTGCGTCAAAATCCAGGTCCCAATAATACAGTTGGATTCCTTTGCATCACTTCAGGGTAGATTTCTGCTTTCCTTGGGATTTTTTCTGGCAGGTGGGCTCAGAAATCGTGTGAGAAACCAACTCGGAAAGTGATTCCCACGGTTCATTTTTCCTTCTTCCATTTTGTCGAATGCTTTGCCAAGACATTGAAGGCAAGGATCCCTTTTTTGGCCAAAAATACGTATACAACAAGGGGACAAGAATAAGAAAGCAAGAACAGCACACACATCGCATGAGGGTTGATTTTTCTCATGCCGATACACACAGGGGTGAGTGCGTGTTCGGCAAGATCTCCTCTATATGGTTTTCTATAGCATACGTGTGTTCCTTACAAGGCAAATCGTTATGCTTAGGTAGGCCACATAGTTTCGGTGTTAGAGGTATAAAAGGCTGACAGTTCCAACTGTAATCAAGCATTTCGTTTAGGAATTTCGTTGAGTAAACAGCTCCCTCAAACTCGCTGTGATAAACCGTATTCGTGTTTTATTGTAAATAAAATAGCAAATTTATATCATGTCTATCAAAATGGAAATGTCAAAGACCTACCAATACCGCAAAGTAATGAAACCAATGCTGGAACGTAAGCGGCGTGCAAGGATTAACAAGTGCCTCGATGAGCTTAAGGATTTGATGGTTGCCACCTTGGAATCAGAGGGAGAACACGTCACCCGATTGGAAAAAGCCGACATCTTGGAGCTAACAGTATCTCATTTACAAAAGTTAAAGCAACAGCGCAAGTTAGACGGTGAAACGATAACATCCCTTTCCCCCGCCGAAGGATTTCGATCTGGATACATACACGCTGTCAACGAAGTATCACGAAGTCTTTCTGAATTGCCCGGAGTAAATGTGACATTTGGCACACAACTTATGACACACTTGGGACAGCGATTGAACCAACTTCAACCAACAATCAAGCCGCCAGTACCAGTAACATCTCCGTTATCAGTACAGATCACCAATACCGGATACCGGGGACACTATTCAGTTCCATTATCGCCGGTATCAAGCTACGCTGGAAGTCCCAACTCATCGGCTTGCGAAACGAAGGCAGCTTCCATGTCCCTGCTAACTTGCGTGCCTCAGGCTATTCAAAACAAACAAGAAGAGGAAAATGTCTGGAGACCATGGTAATTTGTTGTGTCACAGTTTGCCGCACTAAAACGTCTTCCAAAAACAAAAACTTACATTCTAAGTTTAATTAGTACAAAAAAGCTTTAATTTTTAACCATGTGATACCTAATGTAGATAAGAAGTAATTTTTATAATTGATTAAGAATTTGTTCATGTTTGTATAAGTTTTCGCTTTAACGATCCAGTTATATTGATTGTCATTTTATGTTTTTTAAGTTTAAACAAATATACTCACAATGTGTGTATAAACACACAAAAATCAAATTTGATCTTTTTTATTTTTTCGCTCTTTGGTTTCTTAGTTTTTTTTTCAGTTTGCACAATGTTTTCCAGATATTTTGTTGGTTCTTAAAATTGTCTCACTTTATTCTACTTAATCGTGGTTAAAAGTCAGAAATCTTATCGTGAAATTTAGCGCCAAATGGAATCTATACACAAACAAAAATGAGGTGTCTGTTCTTAAAATCAAAATAACAGCTTTTTACAAAATGCATATGAAAGTAAGTAAAGTACAGTTTTTTATAACAAAAACACAATTTTAAAATTTTTTGTCTGCCTGTATTTCCGTCTGTTTGTTCTGGCTAATCTCGGGAACGAATGCACCGATTTTGACGGAGCAGTGGCAGATTGCTGGTATTCTAGGCAGTAACTTAGGCTACATAAGTTACCCACTAGGTGGCGCTGGGGTCGTTTTTTTTTGAAAATTCTTATTTGTGGACCGATTTTGACGGGACTTTCACAGACAAATGGCTTATACTGTAAGGAGTAATTAAGGCTTATTTAATTACCCCCTGTTGTCGCTGGGGTCATTTCACAAGCAGATAGCTAATTTTGTAAGAAGTAACTAAGGCTATTTGTATTACTAGGTGGCGCCACGTTGGGGGTAGGCTAGTTTTGATGATAAAAATTGAATTTGAACAATCAGATGATTTGAAATTGGGCTCAAGCGTGAACTAATGTGCTTTCCGAGCGAGACAAGTATCACGCGTGAATTTTTTAAGGAGAGGAATGCAGCTGGGCACCTCGAGTAAAAGAAACGATAAACTAAAGAAAGGCACGAAATATTTCGTTCAGAGATAGTTCTATTTCCTATCAATTTCAACGCTCTGTTTTGTACTCTGTCGAGCAAGCCTAGCGATGCTTGAGAAGCACCTGTGCAGAGGTGGGAGTTATACTCGAGATTGGAAGGGGGAAAAACTTCTTGCATCGATACAAAAAATCTAAGCACCTAGCTGCATTTTCGGCGATCCAAAATATATGGTCGTTCCAACGGAGATCGTCGTTGATACAAACACCGAGTACTGAAAGCTTTTTGATTTGTTCGATGCAAGTACCAGTCATGGACAATGGCATGGGTTGGTGGGTGTGTGTAGTTTTAAGTTTTAACGACAGAAGACAGTATTGAGTTTTTGAAGCATTAAACTCCACACGATTTCTATTTATTATCCCATTTGACAATGCTGTATAAATCGGAGTTTAATGAGCTTGCATACGGTACCGTTGCGATTGCACGTCCGAAGAATATAAAAAGCTGTTGATAGAGTCGTCGGCAAAACTGTGGATTAGAAGTAACAGACAGAAGATCATTTATAAAATTAAGTAAAAGAGTCGGAGACAGAACGGAGCCCTGGGGCATCATCCTGTTCGGGGCATAGGGCGCCAACAAAACGTCTCCATCCTTCACGATCTGCAAGTAGATATCTTAACTGTGGCCACGTCTTTCTCTGGGAATTAGTACTGTTGATTTCCATGTTGTTCTTGGTCTTCCAACCCGCCGTGAACCCTGAAGATTCCATTCAAAAGACTGTTTCGCAATATCATCGTTTGGTTTCCTCAGTGTATAACCAATTCATTGCCATTTGCGCTTTTTTATGTCGACGTCCAACCGCTTTTGACTTTTCCTGCGCCACAATTCCTGGTTAGACATAGTTTGTGGCCAGCGGATCTTCAGGATGTGACGTAGACAGCAATTCACAAAAGCCTACGATTTTCTCGAGATGGTAGCCGAGACTTTCCAGGTTTCGGAAGCATATAATAGCATGGATTTAACATTGGATTCAAAGAATCTTAGTTTAGTGCGTAAGGAGACACCCTGACGCACTTCGAAAGAGTCGGATAGCTGCCCATTGTGCAAAACGAAACACCTTGCATTTTTGTAGGACTCCCTTATAATAGCAACAGTTTTTGGTAGTATTCCTCTACCAAGAAGTGATTTCCAAATACATTCGCGGTTAACTCGGTCAAAGGCCTTCTCAAAATCTACGAACATGAGGTAAAGCGGTGATTGAAACTCCGCAGACTGCTCGAGGACGATGCGCAGAGTGTTGATATGGTCAACGCACGAACGACCGCTGCGGAAAACAGGTTGATGCCTCTTGAGTGTAGTCTCGATTCTAGCTTTAATCCGTCCGAGGATTAAAGTTGCCATTAACTTTGGAAAAACGGACAAAACGGTAAAACCACGCCCTGGGTCATACCAGCATTTATTTTGTGGTAATCAGTTTTGAAACCCTCCAATATAACTTTTATCGAACTGTCCAGAAGATTAATCAGCGCTCCCATGACCTTAGGGGGAGGAGGAGTCACTTTTTTAAGGCAGGGCTGGACAAATTGCTATTTTCCATCTTCTAGGGAAAATTGCACAATAGTAGGAACGATAAAAAAGCTTACGGAGTGGTTTTGCCGGTGTGGAAGTACACCAATTCAGAAGAATGGGGGATGTATACCATCCGGGTCAACAGATTTGTGTATATCGCGATCTTTGAGAACTCTTTCTTCTGTACGAGTGCGAAAAAAAATCTGTGCAATGAAAAAATGCACATTCTCATGAACAGGAGGGGCAACGTTGATTTGAAGCAACGTAAATCTGGCATAACGAAATGGGCTGCGAGTAAGTTTGGCTTCTCATTGGCTATGAACGTTGAAACCGAAGATTTTGAGAAGTTTTTAATATTTTGGCGTTCTTGTACTGGCAAATGGTGGGAAGTTTTTCTTTAACTGGATGAGTGGAGTAAGAGAAATTTGCTGAAATGACAAAATGGTCCGAAGTGCCAAATGGAGAATTTACACTAATGGTATACTTATCAGCGGTCAGTGAATTTGATCCACAATAAGTTAAAGTCCGTGTTGGAACATTGTCCGTACTGGGGAAGGCTCTGGCAAGTAATATCCTTCTTACCGTTGACATTAAGACCATGATGGGAAAAGATTAGTGGCACCAGTTGTGCCAGTTGTACAGTGTGGACATTAATTCAATCAAAACCAAGACGAGCGTTGCCACGCTTCAACACCTGTGTGAAGTTCCTCCACCAGTGTGCAGGGAAGTCGATCTTGACTTCAATCATTGCTATTTGTGTCGTTAAACAAGAATCAAACAACATATAGGGATTCTTTTTTTAGCCGAACGACACGAATTTGGAATAGTTTACCCGGCGGGATTTTCCCTTGCCATTTTGATCTGCAAACATTCAAAACCAATGTTAATCGGCACCTCCTATCTCTCCCCTCCCTATCTTCGTAATGCCCGCGCAGTGTGTTCTACAATTAAAAGGGAAACACATAATCCCTTGTGCGCGCGTTAATTATAAAAAAAAAAAAAATCAAACAACAAGTTTGAAAATAAGAGCAAAAATGTCAAAATTTAGGTGAGCTCAGGGAGGCCTAACGATATTTCCTGAGGTCATCCCAGCAAATCCTTTCAGGGATTTAGTGAATCAAGAATTTGTTGTGTGATAAAGGAAGATGAAATTTCAAACAAATTATTGGCAGTCGTCTTTTTTTTTAAAGTAAATCCGAGAAATACTGATTTTACTTCGAGTTTGAATTTAGTGTTATTCTTAGAATTTTTATCTGCAGACATACCATCGATAAAAATCTTCTGTTTTGGAGGTTACAAGAATTTAACCCTACATTTTTGTTCATAACCCGTATCAATTTTCTTTAATTAAAATCTGCCATCGCTTGTAATTGGTTTCAAAAGAATGAACACTTCACTTTACAAGTCATATTGCGTCTGCATTTAGTCTTAAAATCACACTTTATACAAAACAAACCACTATCCGAAGATTTCGACAAAAAAAAAAACAATATTTGAAAGGGATAATATGTCAAGTGTTGTAAGATAAACCCGATGCGGGTACCGGGGTAGAATATGTACATTAATTTTGTGTTTTATTTTCTGATCTATTGGGGTTGATAGATCTTCTTAAATTACAGCGTAGATCCTTTTAATTTTCAAATTTTACAATTGAGGTAAGAATTAATTCCAAAAAGAGTTCTTATTACAAGTTTGTTTAACATCAGAATTAAATGAAAATATATAACTTAAGAATCTTCCTTCAAGTGTTAGAAGGCGAAATAAGATTAATACTTACATAGCACAACGTGATATAACATAATAAACCTTAACGACTATAAATAGATTGAATAAATAAAATATTCATTTACAACATTAAACTTTAAAAATGTCTTTTTCTTTTTTATCCTGCGTTAAAACCAGCTATATGCTAAGTTTTGTTTATATAAAAATACTCTAACTAAAATCCAGCCAACGTCTTGTCCAATTGTATACAATGCATTAGAGAGTTTATCTAAGGGAACGAGAAAACCGAACTTGTTCATTAAGCACAGCGTTAGTTTCCAAACCAAATGTTGAGCTCGATGTAAACCCAACTGGCGGAACATCAGGTTCTTTTGTTTAGAAACTTTAAAAGTTCTGCATTTCAAAACGGAAGGGAAAACAGAGGCTGGTAAGGTGTTCCACATTCGTGTGGTAAGACTAAAAAAAGAATCTCTATATTTGACTATAGGTCCGAAGTTGGGCTCAATGGTAAATAAATGGACATTCCTTGCAGTGGGAGTATTACGGTTGAATTGTTTCAGGGGAGGTACAACTCGCTATTTCACTAGAGCATTGTTTATAGTAATAGCGATGAAAACGCGAAATGCAAGAAACGTTACGATGTTTGTCGGCTTATTAACTAGATTGAAGACTTCTCAAATACAATGTTAAACGTTGTGAGCCAATCTCGAAAACAACAGAGCCGTTTCAGAGAAAAAAATACATACAAAAGTAAGCTTGGTTAAGAGGTGATTTTGGTAACATTTTTTTAAAACTTTTTTAGCTTAAGAGCAAATTCAGAAAACTATGTACATCCAATTTGTTAGTGCCGTATAAAAACAATTAATATTCAACAAAAATAGTTGTAGCAGAGTGCGGATTCTACACAAACCGGAGCTTTTACCTTTTATGAATAGTGGGTATGAGATTGCGAATCCTCCTCTTAAAACCACTCTTCCACATGGGGCAGGTAGTCGGCAAAATTTCATTTTGCCACTATCCACTATAGATCAATGTGTAAATATTTTTTACAATTATATATCTAATTGCTCATTTACTAAAGTCCAATGCACACCGAGCAACCGGATAGACACTAAACCGTTTGGCAACTCGGGTTACAGACCAGTTACGGACTCAGCAATGACTTGACTCCACACATGAGAAAACTCAACACCAATCGAAATCTCTAGTTCGTTCAGTTTCGTCATGGATACTGGGCGTGAAATGTCTTCGGAAGACTCGAGCGATGATGAAACCATCATGTACTATTATTTAGGAAGAGGACAATAGTAGTAACAAACTTTTGAGTTCACATCCACATTCAAGTCAAAATAAAATATCATATTTGTCAATTTTACGACATTCTCGATTTTTATCTACGCCTTCTCTATTTTATTTTTATTTGAATAGACGGGAAGGCAATAATTATATAAAATAGATGTTTTTTCACCTCTCGCACCAGTAACAGGTTGTTTTGTTGTTCGCTCATTTTCGACAAACTAGAAACTGAAATCACTAGGCAACCCGACATGAAAATCAACAGACGACTGGTTACAGGCTTTTTTATGAATCGCCAACGAGTTTTCAACCAGTAGCGTCGTGTGCGTCGTCCCATTTGATTACACAGGTTATGATTCAAAACAAACTAGTTGCCATCTCGCATCGGTAATCAGTTTTTTTTTCGAGTAGCTCCGTTTGCATTGAGCCTAAGAGAAAAAAAACAAACAGTTTTATGGAAGGTTTTTCAACCAAAAAATAACCCATAATTAAAAAGACGGGACTTTCACTGTAGATAGCTGATAAGCTGATGTTCTAAGGAGTAACTTAAGCTATATTAATTCCCCACTAGCTGGGTTTTTTTTTATTTATGTATGGATGTACATATGTATGTAAATATTTAATATTTTTTACAGGCAAATAGCTGATGTGGTAAGGAGTAACTAAGGCTATTTGAATTACTCGTTGGTGGCGCTGGGGTGGTTTTTTTTTAATTTTTTTTTTTAATTCTTAAGAAGTATTTAAGGCTATTTCATGTGTAGATGTATTTTCCTATCAATAAAATAACAATATTAAAATATCTTTAATAACAGGATTACGTTGAGTGGGTCAAAACTAAAAACTTTGGCTGGCAATGTTTTAAAAAACGAACAATCAAAATGAAAACTGCCCTTCAACATTTAAAATTCTATTTCCTATAAAAGTTAGTACGTGCGATCCAGTCTTTCTATCGTTCTCATTGATTTTATGAACAGTTTTGAAATTTCATTTCATTGAGTAAGTATATTTTTTAATGGTTTCTAATTTAGAAACTCATTAGTCTAACTATGTCGTAGTTCTGAAAACGTATTTTCTTTTTATACCCGAAATACTGTAGTAATACTGTAGCCTACTGAAAAATCAAAATTCAATCAAATGAGTTGCAATGCATTTTATTTTTTCGCAACTCGAATCCCAATGAAAATAAGTCAATTTAAATAACAAAGGTTTAATAATTACATGTTTACAAAACATAATGCTTCGCAAAACAAGCAAAAGTCACGACTTAGCATTTAACTTCATCCCCTGTGCCAAACATTTTTCGTTTACTTACTGATCTCTAAAATCCGAAACCTTTCACTTTAAAACCCCTGAAATACATTCATATCCAATAGACGCCCACTTCCTTAAAAAAAGTGTTTACCATAAACGCAAACCAAATTTAATAAAAGGAAACGTACCCCAAATGAAAATAATTAATTTTTAACTGATCTTTGAAGACGTGATCCTTTCAAATGAGGATTTTCTTTTCAAGTTTTTTTTTTTTTGATATACCTACAAGAAGAAATTAATAAAAAAATTGGAATAATTGTTCGGTGATGGCCAATCGAATTAGGAGGGATGCAGGGAGAAGATACAACAGGAAATGTCTAAAAGGACTCTTCAACGGTTACAGAAAAAAAAACCTCAAAATTATCTACCAATTTTAACCAATTATACAATTTTTCTACCTAAATCATTCCAAAGAAGAGTTCTTGAATACGACTCTTATTTCAGTATCTATGCAACCGAATAAAGGATCGAAATTAGTAGCTTGTCTACCAAACAGGTACAATTTGAGGAGTACAGTGGTGGTTACAAGTAGAGCTCATATAGTTTTTATTTTAAAAAAGTCGATTGAGTTTGTTGCTGGAGCCAAAACGAACTTTTTAAAAAAGATATTCTATGTTTTAACGGTAGGTACTCTTTTCATTTCTGAAACAGGGATTCTTGGTTTGTTTTATCTGACGATTTTGTTAAGTATTCTATTTGTCTCTTAATAATTAAACAATATTAATTATGCAATTATAGAGAATCAATAGAAATAGAATCTAGGCGAAAATGTGTCATCAATTTGTTATTATCAAAATTATTCTAATCTCAAGAACAAAAATTCAAACTGCAAAACTATTTCCTTAATAGAATATTAGCGACAATTTATTTTGTACATATAAAAATAAGAAAATAATTGTTGATACAAAATTTTGAAGGAAAATCCACCGAAAGTTCCTTGGCCGCAAGAAAAATCAATAGTGATTTTTTTTTCGATGTACGGATGTCGCCAATACTTCTTTCTTTTTTTGCGTAAGCGCATAAAGAAATAACAAGCTTATTATATTATCTTCGCCTGATGGCGACATTCTATACAGACTTCAAAAACACTTTTGAATAATTCTATGCCGATAGTTTACCGTCAAAAGAGGGGATGAACATGAGATCGGTATTCATTATCAGTGTAGATACCGATTACAGATACCGCACCGACAAATTGACGGGAATTTTTACCAATGCGAGTATTACGGTTACGGAGAACAT